>OZ022260.1:32940162-34179125 GCA_963978905.1 Trichostrongylus colubriformis
ATCAGATTAGGGGTTTACTTTCTTGGATGAAATAGGTCCTTGGATAATTGCTTAGATTGCATCTTTATTACAGCTGCACGGTGTACCCTCACGGTGTTATGCCTGCTTGAACACAACCAGCCACGCTTACCCAACCATCACACCCGGCCTTGAACAAACATTTTCCAATGTGGCAGCTGCTTTCATCATCAAAATGGCTGTTTCATCGAATTATCTTCTCTTATCGCACGTTTCCCCTCTCCACCTGAGCGTCACATTGAAAATTCGTTCGTCTAAGACCGGGCGTGATTTGGTTTGGTGGGCGTGGCTCGGTTGTTTTCAATCAGGCAAAACACCGTAAGGGTGCACCGTGCAGTCGCAGCAAACGTGCAACGTGAGCAGTTATCCAAGGATTTACTTGCCTCAAAAAAGTAAGTCATTAATGTGATTATCGCGTGGTGTGCCTTTAATCCAACTTGATTTTATCGTTTAGCCAGTGTGGCGCCATTTATGACTGCGTCACTATTACCCACAATCAGATTCATTTACCAAATATGTATATTCTAAATAGAATGGGAAATTTCTTGTTACCCGGAAATCTACCATTTTCGATATTTATGCGAAAATTCCAGTGTTTTTTGGTAAAGGCCCTAAGAGGGATAACCTGGCCGATAACTGAGTGAGCACGAAGGGGGGGGGGGGGGGTTGCTGGGCGTTTCCGCAATGAAGGAGGAACGAAATGAAGGGGCCAAAAAAATCTGAGAAATAGATGTTTTCTCTTGCTGTTCCTCTTCGCGGACGTGTTTTCATGCCTGTCGCAACACTGGAGGGGTGTGCAGCGTCGAGGCTGGAACGCGGTAGTGCCTCACCCGTCATAGCCACGTAACCAGGCTGCACCACAATACACCACAGCCTTGATGAAGAGTTCAAGATGGGCCTTTTCCCCGATACGAACACCATGTTTATTTGTGGTAAACTGTCTCTTCATCTTGAATACTGAATCATCCCTTTTGATGCCTTTGATGAGAGGGTGATTCAAAAGTTTGTAGAGAAAATGACTGAGGAAGAGAGGGAGGAAGTAATAGAGCAATAGGAATGTTCCATGTAAAAACAATGGGGTCTCAATTGTGGTATTGCGGTATACAGCTGACTGGGTTACGGTTATATCTTGAAAAATTGGTAGGATCGCACTTATCGTCGGGCACACTTTCATTTGAGCGTGCTACTTTCTCTCCGCAACGCACGGTCCATGAGTGGTGCCAGACCGTAAGTGAGGAAAATAGCGTGGTCAAATAAGAGTGCGTCCGACGGCATATGCGATCATGCGAGCTGTAACCTCGGTCTTACAATTATTTATTCACAGCATTATTGTTTCAGTCCCTTACTTCGTGACTCTGGTGATTTTTTGGTGCGCGCCAGTGAAGAAGGAAACGTTTATACCCTGGTGTTGAATGTGAAGGTACCCAGTCGCGGCCGCGCCCACTAGCGCGGCGATTGCACGGTTGTCTTGATTGTTTCCCAAATCTCACTTTACAAGTCATTTCTAGAATGGCAACGAAATCGACAATTTGACGTTGAGTTTGCTGGACGGGCGTTTTGTGCTCCACTATCTTTTGAATGACAAAAGTAACAAGGCAATATTCGACAGTGTATCCCATTTGATCAGATATTATAGGGTATGAATTCTTGCGCTAT
Source organism: Trichostrongylus colubriformis (assembly GCA_963978905.1). Classification (NCBI taxonomy): domain Eukaryota; kingdom Metazoa; phylum Nematoda; class Chromadorea; order Rhabditida; family Trichostrongylidae; genus Trichostrongylus; species Trichostrongylus colubriformis. The sequence continues at coordinate 32,941,837 of OZ022260.1, forward strand.
AAAAATATAAGGGTTCAAGTTCGAATGGAACTTAAAGACAGCATTAGGGGTTATGCGGATGGAGAAATCCCTACAAGAAGTCACTCATGGTAGTCCTGAGCCTAAGAAGGCTGACTGTGGCGAAATCCCGGTGAAAAAGCGCCCCTCCAAGCTGTAGAAATCCTGCAAAACGCCGCAACCATGCGGCGGTTCCGCCTCTTAGACACAGCGGTCCCGCCTCCCAGTGACGTAATTCCCGATTGACAGGGGTGGGAGCGGCCAAGGAGATGCGGCAGGATCGAAGGTTTTGCAACGCGCTTTCGCAGTTTTAGCTTGAAGCTCACTTCAAAAAGTAGATGCTGTCGTATTTCCAAACATTCCCTTGTGTTTACTTGGCAACATGCCAATGGAAAACTAGATCAGACTACTCCCCTCTTGACGGACAGGTCGTCCGCGTCGAGAATCAACAGTGGAAAGGGGGTCCTATTTCTCGGATTTTGGGCCATTTCCATCCGTTTTTTCTCCACTATCCTGTTACTGGGCATCTCGATTTTCATATGCACTATTTCTTTTACTTTTCGTCCAACTTTCCCCTAATGCTGCCTTTAAATTTTTGTTGAAGGAAAGCAGCAACATGAAGTACAAAAATTTACCTCTTCAGAGACATCGCCTGCCGAACGGTATACGCCTTGTGCACGGAGTGAATCGACCGCCATGGTTGCTACGGCATAGCGCTATCTCTTACGACCCGGTCGGTTACGTTACACACAGAAATCATTTCGTCCATTATATAAACCAGTATCTTTGTTTGTCGGTTTGTATGTCGGTCCGTATGTCTGTCCGTCCGCAAGTGAGTGGTTGTGATAGGGGATGATAGTGGAAATCGACCAATGTATGGGGATACTAATTAATGCTGGACTGTAAACCCAAGGCAGGTCACGTTATCGTTGTGATTGCACTTACTACTTATATAAACGCCTACCACCTAGGCGCAACCGCTGACATCGAAACACGGTACAGGGATACCTCCGAAATTCACCGATAAGCTGGGGATGACAGCGTGGATGAAGAAACTATGGGATGAAAACGAAAAATTAGCTGATATGGGCTTCTTTTATATTTTACTGCGATTGCAAGCAGGTAGACTGGTACTAGCGAGCCACTATGCGGACCAGAAAAGCATTTATACTCACAGGGAATGTTAATGAGATTCTCATGCATGGCGCAGCTAGGCTAGCCAAAGCCGATCACTTTCCGTTGTTCTTCTGAGAGCAAAAGATGTGTGTTGAAGGCATAACAGACACAATGGATCCTTTTTCTCAAGGAGTGATGGGAAGATCTCGTCACTTCGACGGAAAAAATTCCTCTGCTTACTCCCTTAGGAATATGCTCTTTGTTTTGAAGATATGATAAGTAGTCAATAGAAAGCAGCAACCTCATAGATTCCGTATCAGTAATCCGCGCTCATTAAGTTAGGTTTTAAGGAAATAACGTTCATGTGAAAAGAGGAACTTCGAAATTCTCCATATTTTTCTTGACTGGATTTGCATATAGAACACAACGCAACCATTAGAGAGACGAAGCGGTCAGTAGATAAGGCTACAGGAGTTATCACGGAAACAGTTTGAATTACTTTAAAGATTGAGTCTCAGTAAAGTTCCAGTATTCAAAAAATGCTCAAATTTGCAATTCCGGAGATACCGCGCTCTATCGTAGTCGTCGCGGCGCTGTTGCAATAGCGACGAGGCAATCGCGATGGAGCGTATTACGTGGCTTTGTTTTAGCTTCGCTTTTATCATTCTCTTTTAATTCATTATCCCTGTCGCATAACTTGTATGACATTTAAACCTTCTCCTCACTCCTCACCTCACTGTCATCAGGGGATGAGCACACAACCCATGGTGAGTGACGCCAGTTTTTTTTTTAAACGTGGGCTCTAAATTTCCTTGTTTAATCGCACTGACTGAGTAGATACCATAGAACTAGCGGAACCTGAAGAAGGGAAGGGGGAGGATGGGTAATGCTGTATTTTGTTATAAAAATTTTCGAGGCCTCGCTTGACCCTGACCCGAACTGGGTCGCCTGCGACAAGCGGCCTGCAGGACCCACTTCGTGTCTCCTGGTTTACACCCAATCACTGTATTGAGTGAGAGACAACCTTTTTTGAATAGTCCATATCTGCTGTGAACTCTGCACTCCTCCCTCCACTGATATCAAAGGAGTGCGCTTCAAACAAAATTTCAGAATGGGAAACTTGGTTCCGGTAATTTTTGCGATGTGTATCGTGGAAAAGTCACCATTGAAAATAAGGAGTTCGATGCTGCCGTCAAGGTATGGTTGGTTTGATTCATACCTTATGAATTGCAAGGTCCTCTTCATACCATAATAAAAATGGAATTTGCAATGATCCTATAGAGCCTCTTTGGAAGACTGGTAATCGTTGTGCAGATTGCACCCGAAATTGCATTACAGGACTCAATAGGGAGCCCCGCCCATAATGAGATCAGTCTGCCTCCTCAGCACCCTTAGGCCGCGTTCACGCTCCGTAGTACAGGTGGCAGGGCGTGGCTGCGTGTCTCTGCGCCTCTGCCTACGTCACCCTGCCTCGCTGCCACGTCGTCTCTGCACCTCCCTTGTGCTAATCTGCCTCGCTGCCTGTAAACGCAACCACGCCTTGCCGGCGCTGAGTATGAACGCGGCCTTAGGTTCTGGCGGATTTTCGTGATACAACCGAAGCAAGCCATCTTCAATTTCTTTTTATTCGTTGTCTCAGATTTGTCATGCTCCGACAAACAAAGTCTCCGCACAAGATCTACTCGACGCCAGAACAAGTATGATCAATGAGGTGAAGATGATGGCTGATTATCGAGACGATAATCTGATCAGGGTTTGCACTTTTCATCACCATAGCTGTAAGCATGATAAGTGTTCTACGTGCTGTTGCAGTTCTACGGTGTTGCATGTGATCGGCCTCCAGTGATGATTTTGATGGAATTATGCGCTGGTGGCAGTCTGGATAGTCATCTCCGAGCTCGAGGCAAAGCTATCAGTAACACAGAAAAATTGATATATTTGTATGAGGTAGGATATACTGTCCTGTCATATGCACGGGCAACATTCTCTGAACGGTAGCGGAGCAGCGCATTCGCGCTGCACAGGACAACATTTATACTTGGCGATTCGTGCGATCGCCTTTACTGAGACTATGTAGCAACGCAGCCCGCTATCAAAACTACACGTGCTGCGGCCAGCTGCAGTGACCGGTCGCTGACTATGAACGCGGCTTGAAGTTATGCGTTCAATGTGCGGTTTACTTGGGTGCCTTGGTCGCTAGTCCAGACTTCCGCGCAATTTTTCGCGCGCGACATGCCGCAAACGTCGTGCAACGCTGTGTCCTCATTAAATGTTACCTACCCACTGTTGTGATAATGCCAATCTTCAGACTTCATCAGGAATGCGATACTTACATTCAGTGAATTGTGTTCATCGTGATTTAGCAGCAAGAAATTGTTTAATCTCCAAAGAGGTCAGTACAGGTACAATAGAGATAGATTTATATATAGGGTATGATAGACACAATTATTGTAGGCACAGGTATAGGATAGGGCGGTGTACAAAAAATCAATTTTCGTTTGTAATTTCTGGGCCTGTCGAGATCAAAAACATTACTTTGTGGGTGATCCATGCGTAGGAAAAAATCGGGTTTCCTCGGTTATTGCGAAGTCGAATTATCTGCTTATTGCGAAGTGTGCCGTTAAAGACAAAGTTAGGGATAATCTGGGTGATAAGAAATCCCAAAAGGGTCATTTAGTGAAGAACTACGGGTCTGAAAGGCCTATGCACGACGAAATCCCCTGCGGAAGGCGCCCCTTTGAGCTGTGGCGAAGGCGGTCTCATCAGGGCTAGCGCCTTGGTTAGGGCAGCCCGCCTCCTGGCGACGTGATTAGTGGTTGGTCACGGTGAGGTGGTAAAGGAAATCGGCAAGATTGAAAGTATCGCAGCGCGCTTCCTCACTTTCAGCCTGAAGCTCACCACATGAAAATGGATGCTGTCGCATTTCCGAACATCCCTTCATGTTTACGTCTTGGTAATGCCAATGGAAAACCTATGCGGACTATCCGCTTCTTGACGGAAAGGTCGTCCGCGCCTAGAACCAACGCGGGAAGGGGTCCTATTTCTCGGGTTTTTGGATTTCCATCCGTTTTTTCCACTGTCCTGTTACTAGTCATCTCGGCTTTCATTCACTACTTCTTTTACTTTTCGTCCGAATTTCGCCTAAAGCTGCCTTTAATTAAGGAAATAAAATGACGTGGTTGTTCTGAACGGTTTCTTTCTCGACAATTCTTAGTAATGGAATGTTATGTCTCTCATTAATGAGTCTAAGTATCTCCGTGGAGATCCCCTCCTTTTTCCCTCCCCTCCCTCAATTTGGAATAATGTCTTTCTTCCGATTCCAGGGGATAATCAAAGTATCTGATTTTGGCTTGAGTGTTATCTTAGAGAATGGTAAAACTATGTGCAAAACAATACTTAAAGAAGCACCTATTAGGTACGATTGCCATTCTTTACAAATAAAAAGAAGCCGTGTGAGAGAGAGGGATTTCAGATGGTTAGCACCCGAATGTTGCTATAAGCAACCACAATTCTCGAAGAAAAGTGATGTATGGGCATTTGGAGTGTTGATGTTTGAAGTATTTTCTAACGGCAGTAAGGTAATTCTTTGAAATCAAAATCGAGTACTTTCGGCTCAGATATCGATCGGAATTTATGGTAACAAATAAGTACTTGATGGAATAGTTGGTAAAGATAAAATAATGGCATGATGAAATCAATTAAATATATAATATCAACTGCTATTACACCCTGTATTACGAAAATTATTGTGATAGAACAGCAAATGTGTTCAGTATCACCATTATAAGTGCAGGATGTGAGAATGGTATACCATAGGCAAGTCTGTTGCCAAAAAATAGCTTTGAAGGTCGGAATCAATTATGGTTGAGTCTGAATGTTGCAACACTTCGCAAATGTAAAAGATTAAGGAAAGTAATTATAAAAGCAGAAGTACGTAGGAATTGGACTTCCGCTCCGAAATGCCTCGCGCGTGGCTCGGTACGCTTTGTGCGATTACAGAAATGGCGTTCTCACTCGTCCCTGATTTCAAATGAACAGATAAATAAGCAGAACAACATTAAAATAGTTCAGTATGAAAATAAATAAGAGAAATTTTTCAGCCTTTTGTTGACCATGAAGATTTAGCAATTATACGAGCAATACGAAAGGCCAACATGCCTCCGGCGCCACCTGATACACCTGTGCTCGCGGCTAGCCTTATGAAGCAGATCTGGTTCGATCGTTTTTTTTTCAAGAGATTCGAAAGAAAGTTGTGATAGTTAGGACAGGATTTTGCAATGCGCTGCGTGGCGTGCGACGCGATGAATGGGAGTCATGGGCGCCGTACTTGGTTGGGACCTCGAGCTCTCCCTGTTCTGCGCTCTACTATAGGCTTAGGATATGGAAATCGTCTAGGGACCCAACTACACGTGACCGTCTCTTTACGAACTTGTTCATTTGAGCAGTATACACTGTGAAATACAAATGGCGTCCCTAGCTCATATCTACAGATTCACGCACCGCACGTTGTGTAAGACAGACATACTTCTCGGTGCCGGCGGCAGGGCGTGGCTGCGTGTCTCTACGTCTTTACCTGTGCCACCCTATCTCGTTGTCTGCGTCATCCCTGCACCTATCCAGTGCCACTCTGCCTCGCTGCCTCTGAAAGCAGCCACGCCTCCCCAGCGCAAAGTATGAACGCGGTCTAACGATATCTTCAAAATGGGTGATAGGGAGCTGACGTTCAATTCACGTCAAATTTCCTTCTGCACAAATTTGACACCGCAAACCGCATTAGACCTTTGAGTATGGCATTTCTGAGTGTCTGAGCACATAACATCAGGAACAGCGAATCCCGTATCTGCTCCGCATTATTTCATAAATCGTTTCTTATAATGGTGCTCATGCACCCATTTATTCAGACGATTTGTTACAGGATTCTGAAACCAGATTATAGACCTACCTTTGAAGAAATAGGAAAAATGCTGGCTGATATTATACAGAAGTCTCCACCAATTTTAGCAAATCAAATGGTCGTTAACCAGTTGAAAGGAGTGAAACGGGAAAAACTCATGGTAAGCGAAATCTAGTAAAGGGCTCACAGCCGGTTTGAAGGCACCGGGAGAGGAAGGAGAAAGTGAAAACTGGGAATGCATGTTCTCTGAAAACAAACATGCTACTTCAGAAGAGGTAATTTGTGGTGAAACTCGCATTGAAAAAGCGTGGCTTGGGGACTAATCACGAGGCCGCAGCACGACATATCGTCGTGGATCCGAACCATCGTCTTCAGTTATGGAACGTGGCACTTACCACTCTGCCATGTCGCTCCTAAGAGCTCACATTCCTGTACTGTGGTGTGTAGTGTACTTGAGCCGACCTTCGTCAAAAAACGGCCTTGTGACTCTGTTCGGAGAATCGTTTTGCAAGTTCCCTTGTTAGAAAGGTGACGATTCGAATAATTCAAAATCCAACCATTCTGTATTCAACCTTGGATGTGTACCTTAATGTCAGGATGCCGCACTGCGGAATGTCGCAAGCGAAGCAATGCGGACGAGCTAAATTGTTGGGTCCCGAAGCGATTAGAAGTCAACTGCGTATCGCACTCCTAGCATTACGTTGTAATCGTTTTGAGACCCAACTACCGCGACGCGCATAGCTCGCACACACTGTGTCGCACGCCGCTCGCCATCGTGCGGCATCCTGACATTAGGGTACATATCCTTCAACCTTTGGCGATACCGTAAGAGGTAATGAGTGCATTCGGAAATGAAAAGACGTCCCCGTAAACGCGTGAGTTTCAAGGACATGAATAGAGACGGAACTCGTGTTTGAAAATGCACTCAAGCTTCTTACCACACACCTTCCATGGTGCTACCGATTTAGTAACCTTGGTGGGCGGGGCAAAGAGAACGGCTCCTTGGCCATTGCCCCACCCATCTTGTGTGCAAACACGTTCACAGCGAAGAGCAAGCTGGTAGAAGAGCATCCTGCTTCTTAGGCTTTGATTTCAATTTATATGCATAATCGGTGAAGAAAGGGGGGGGGGGGAACAAATGGTGAGTTTGATGTGTTGTTTATGTTGTTATTGTTGCTGTTGTTGTTGTTGTGTTGATGCCAATTTACAATTTGTAGTACAGCCTGGAAATAATGTTCATTTCAGCTCGGAAAAGCCGCCGTCCACACAACTCCCCCATTTGTTTCCACTACACCGTCTAGAGAAGCGGTGGGTTCTTGGTGCTTCACTGGTTTGTTGGTCAAGGTTTGTATCTCAATTGTTTTGTTTAGGTTATTCATGGCAAAACTCCCGTTAGAAAAAAATAGTAAAGTGGCAAGAACGTAGTTAACAATTGTGGGTGCAATCAATTATTTAAAGGCACAATACGGGTTTATCAGGATATCACATCTCCTGCCGTGGATGGATAGTTCGACACAAGCCACGTATTCTGTACCTTTACCGAGGCTTGGGTGTCAGTTCCTGGAGCGTGCAGAGCCAAAGAATCTGGCGTAACAGCTCGGCCCCGCCCACCCCAGCCGGGGGTCTGCCTTTACTCTTCGACTCTTATCTTGACATATGTAGACCAGCTACTAGCCAAGATCTTGAAATTGGCAATAATCCAATCGCCTCGTGAAGTAAACCCGCTACTGACCCCACACTAGGCACCGGAACATTGCAGCTCACCCCCTGCTGGGGTGGGCGGAGCCGAGCTGTTGCGCTGATTCTTTGGCTCTGCACGCTCCAGGAACTGACATCCACGCCTCGGTAAAGGTACAGCATACGTGGCTTTGGTCGAACTATCCATCCACGGCAGGAGATGTGATATCCCAATAATCCTGGAATGTGCTTTTAAGCGTTTGCCCTTTTTTATGAATTTACGTACTTCTTCTTGTGCTATTTCAACCAGGGCACACCCAGGTATCGAGGAATATGACCGCTTCAGTACGATTCACCTCAACGGGGACCCAAATATGACTCCCCTCTGATCATCTTCATAACCTCTGGCATCAGTAACTACAGCCAATTGCATATTATTACTCAGTATTTCACTACTGTAATTTCATGGTTAATCACTCGAATTCAATCACATTTCTGACATAACCGGATAAGTTAACGATACGCTCTGCTTACCATGTAACCTGGAATCATGGGTGTCGCGGATCAAAGGCATCCTTTTGACATCGCGTATGCATCGGCCCTTGCGCACACAAACCTATCGCATCCAGGAGGCACCCAATGGTAAAATGCTCCCCAGATGCCCCCACCGAGACACCCCGCCTGTCGCCTCGGCGGCCGGCGGGGTGGAATTGTGTGGACCCAACCTGGGGACCTAAGGGTCTTACCTACCTATACCCTGGGTACTAACCTACTGCACCCCTCAAGGGCTGTCGGGCCCTGAACGTCACGTCACTGACAATCTGCCCCAGTAACAAACATGATAAAACACAACATGGATATATAAGACGAGCGACATGAAAACTACATAACAGAAATATGCGACACACATTTATCAAGCACTAACAACAATGCATTGTAACATACCTGACTCCCAATAGTCGCCTCTGCTAGGGCGACTCCCGGCAGTCGTCCAATGTATTAGATCCCCATCCGGCTGGTATCACGTAGCTATATGGCCGACGGTGTCTCGCATGGGGGTCCACCAAGGCTGCTAACAGTCGGGGAGCAGGGGTAGACACCGGCCAACCCATGTGCCAGTGCTCCACTACTCGAGAGCCAAGATGCACCGCACCCCAGATCCCGAGCAGCATCATGGCGTTGCCCGATGAAAACCGACTGGCAGACGGCACCCGGCCTTATACGTATACCGGTTTCGACCACAGAGGGCGGGACCACCGCACGTCGCGTAACGCAACAAGCGGCGCCGTGGCGCGGACGGGTCGGGGAGCGCGCAGCCTCCGAGGCTATCGCGCGTCGATCCGCAACGATGACTGACCTCTGCAGTTACGACCCCCATTCCACCCATCGAATACGACCCCCTCTGTGGAGGAATCCTCGGCTCCCGGTATCCTGATGGACGGTTGAGAGTTGTTCAGGGAGGGGAGTCACCAATATTATTAGGTTGATTCATAATAAATCGGACAAATTGACCAATTTTAATCATTGTCGTACAACTTTTTTACGACCACGGGGATTCACTTGAAATATATTCCATCTTTATCGATGACCTTCTGCCACGGTATAGGCAGATCATGGATGCCCTTGCTCCAGAAGGCCGGAAGCTGGAGCTCGAAGAAGTTGCCGAGTGCCGCGTTGACCTCGTCGCGAGTTTTGAAGTCTTGGCCGTCGAGGTGGCGTTGGCTGTGGGAGAAAAGGTGGAAATCTGAAGGGGCCAGGTCTGGGGAGTACGGTGGGTATAGAAGTACGGTCCAACTGTACGACAGCAGCTCGGCCTTGGTCGATCTTGCGAAGTGCGGTCTGTGGAAGTAGACACGTTGTCGTGCTGGGAGTAGACATGTGACCGCCGCCGTAGCGAACTTTGGACATTGGCCTTCAATTCTCGTAATTGACGAACGTAGACGTCGGCGAATACTGTGGTACCTTCATCGAGCAGCTCCCAGTACTCTACGCCGTGTACGCTCCACCAACCGCGGTTTTCGTCTTCGATGGAATAGTCGCCTGACGCAAACTTCGAATGCTACAACTACAGTGTACTTCTGCCGGGGGCATGCTCCTTGTGAACTTCTGTCAGACGTCTGCCGATATCCGCGGGTTCCTGGCCAGATAGCGATATAAATAGTATGACGTTGCGGATGTGGTCTCTGGACCGCTTAAAATCGTGCGGCATTGTGGCGAAATGAATTTACTTTGGAGTGATTATTTTGCGGTACTTTGAAGAGCTTTTCATACTCGTTCCAACGGTACCTCGCGTTTCGTTAATTCATTACTGAGTTATGGTCTCTAGAAATCATCACTACCATTTGTCCGATTTATTATGAATCAACCTAATACATAGGAAAGCCCTGGTAAATGGCATGTTTTTTCCATAGAAGAGCACTTGAAGTAACACAACGAGGCCCCAGTCAACCTGTTGCTCAGATAGAACTCATGGGAGGGGTAAATTATTGGCCAGTGCATCTGATTTCGTGAATTGAATACAACCAATAATAGTTTGGGGACGATATTAGAGATTCATGGTTATGAGGCAGAACGTCAGTATCAACCAATTCTTTGAGTGAAGGAACTTCACTGATTAAACCAATCTTGCCTTCCTTTACCCGTCCCTATATCCACGTAGTGCTGTGACTACATCATTTTATTGGGGATTTTTTTTCGATATAGCTAGGCTCAAGGTTATCATTGCAGGTATAGCAACAGATCCAGAAAACTTCATGTAGTACATGCTTTACGAAATCGTTTCATCAAGCGAAAACTAATTCAATAAACTCTCACATCATTGCAACAATTAATCGAAAGTTTATAAACAAAATAAAACCGTGTCGATGTTTTAGTAGTTTGTTTGCTTGTGCTTTTCCAATCAAATTCAGGGCTAACGGCGTCTCTTTTGCCTCTTCTTCTTCTCTCAGGCGTTAGCTCTGCGCCGTGGGGGCTGTTCCTGTCAGTTTTCTCCTCCCTGCGGTGGTGGGTCGCCTGGTGGTACACCTACCCTACAACATTGCCTATTGGGTGATCAGCAAGCAGTTCTTGCCCATACCATTCTAATCGCTGCTCCGTCAACTTCAGCTGGGCAAGGACCATCTGCATAACCGTCCCGACATACTCATTCATGATTCTGTCGTGCTGCGCCCAGCCGTACGCCCATCTTACAATCAGCATCCTCGACGGAATGTAGCTGCCTGTCGTGGTTCTTTGTTATAAGCCAGCATTTGGTACCATAAAGAATTGTGGGCTTTACTGCAGATTGGTACACCTTGCTCTTCAGAATCATGGAGCACCGTCTATCGAAGAACATTCCAGTGAATACTCCACATTTCAGTTGAACCTCATTCGAACTTTCACGACCAGATCCATCGTACCCTCTTCGACTATATCACTGCCCAGGTATCAGAAGTCCTCAACCCTTTTGAGTTTTTCCCAGGGCTGTCCATGTTTGATTCCGTGACCTTGGACTTACGTTGAGTGGAATACCATTCTCTGCCAGCCTTACCTGTCATCTCCGCTCCATCGTCTGAATTTTTTCTCTGGTATCCGCTATTAGAGCAATGTTGCCCTCTCAGAGAATAGTCCTGGGCCTTCCATGGGGTCTTTTACCATGCTATCGAGCTGAAAAAGGAGCGGACTCAGAGTTGAACCGTGGCGTATCCTTACCGAGACCCCTACCTCAGTTGTCTGCCCATGTAGAATGCCTGACAGCCTGAACCCGTCGTGTATCTTGTATGAGCATGTGATGCTCTGATATCTGACGCTCTCGAAGCGGTGGACAGTCGAAGGCTTTCTCAGGGTCAATGAAGGTAAGGTAGCACGGTCGACTCTTTTCACGCTTCTTCATCACTTTTCCAAAAATGAAGATGGCATTTCCTTTCGAATGCCTTCCACGCCTCTATTGGGAGCTCATCTGGATCCATCGCATATACGGCCCAGCCTCCATTTTTCCTTGCACTAGGCGCACTAATCCTCTCCAAGGACTGATGGGGCATGCCGTAAACTCCATCTGTGGGCTTCCCTTACGACGGAAATCCTCGCTTTGAAGCCCATTTAAGTATTCCCGCCACCTCCTCTCGATCTCCGCTTATCTCCTTGGAAAGGTAACCTCGCAACCCCCTACTGTCTTTAACACCCCATTATCTCGGGGTGCTCGATGTCTTGCTTTAGCCATCCTGAAACGAACTGTTACACCTTTTTACCACCCAGCCGTACAAAGCATTCATTTCGTGCTCTTTGCTTTGGCTACACCTGTCTTGGCAAGCCTTCTACAACCTCCTCAGGTAACGAGAAGTCGCTTCTTCTCTTTTGAAGACACTCACCAAGATCTCCACTATCCTTCTCTAGAGCTCGTCTCTTGCCCTTTGTGCACCTTCAACTATCTGTGTCTCAGTTCGGTCTCAACACTTGTTTTCTTGAGAAGCTCTATGGGAGTGTGTGCTACGAATGGTCTGTATTAGGTGGCGACTTCTTTCCTGGCAGTACTTTGATGTTCTTCACAGTTTTGAGAACTGGTCTTCTTATGTGTACATGATCGACTTCTGTTGTCTCCCTCTATTGCTGTAAGTGACCCTTGAATCTCTCTTTTCGTGAAGTATGTGCTGTAGAGCCTTGGGCTATGACCAGGTTCAGTAAATTCTCCAGCACCGTTCCTTACGCTCACTCCTTTGCCTCCGCGCACCCTATCGGCATTCCTGACTCTGCGTGACCGTTCAGATCACCTACCTCGATGAGATAATCACTCTAGAACTGATCTGATGGCTTAACTGAAGCTCTTATAAAACACGTCCTTCCCGCGTTTGGGACAAGCGGCTTGTAATACTTACACGGTTAATATGCCAGTACCCCTCCTTTGTGTCCACCCTCACTGCTTGATTCGGTCGTTGATCCTGCCCAGGCAATCTGAGAGAATCTGCTACCACTGGCTGCTCCACTCCGCTTTGTGTCCTCACCGATGTGAAAGAGTTTCACACTACCTCCGATCCCCTTGCCTTACAACCTTGCCAGCGGGTCTCGCCAGCGTGTTCCTAGAGACATAAGATTTGAATAATGTGACGTCTCATTAGATCGGCAATCTTTGGAACTTCTCTGTCACCGATGGTACGTTCATAGTCCCTATTATCAGACGCCCTCGCATGCTGACCGCAGAACTCGGGCGACGTATCTGCGCCCCACTTCCGGGTGACGTTCTAGCTTTATCATTGAATTTTATGCAACTTTCAGACATGCTTGGTGTCACGGGGTTCTCCCATTAACCGACCTGTCGACCTGAGCCTGATAAGGCCACCATTTTTGCAAATTATTGTAGGGCATGGTTTGTGCGAGGATGGAACCCATTGGTCTCTAGTGAGTGTAGACTCTTAGAAGTGCGCTTAAAGGCAGCATTAGGGGAAAGTCGGACGAAAAGTAAAAGTAGTGAATGTGAAAGTCGAGATGCCTAGTAAAGGACAGTGAAGAAATAACGGATGGAATTAGCCAAAAACTCGAGAAATAGGACCCCTTTTCCACTGCTGGTTCTCAACGCGGGCGACCTGTCCGTCAATGGGCGGGTAGTCTGATCTAGTTTACCATTGGCATGTTGCCAAGTAAACACAAGGGAATGTTTGGAAATACGACAGCATCTACTTTTTGAAGTGAGCTTCAAGCTAAAACTGCGAAAGCGCGTTGCAAAACCTTCGATCCTGCCGCATCTCCTTGGCCGCTCCCACCCTTGTCAATCGGGAATTCCGCCATCGGGAGGCGGGATCGACAAATCAAAGAGGCGGGACAGATAGGCATTGCGGCTTTCCTACAGCTCGGAGTGGCGCTTTTTCACCGGAATTTCGCCACAGGTAGGCTTCTTAGGCCCAGGACTACCATGTGAGTGACTTCCTGTAGGGATTTCTCCATTACCACATTACCCCTAGTGCTGTCTTTAAATTGAGCCACGCCACGAGAGGGGGTGCGGCCGCGTTCCTTAGCGTACGGTCACTTTACCCGGTTCGTATCCTGTCGCACAGCCCTAGTTCATCGATTCGTCGAATCGATTAGACTTGGTTGACCTGGACCAGCATCAATCCGTCATCCTGTCCATTGTGCAGTAGTAGCGCCACATGTCACTGTCCCATCTCAGATTCAGCTCTATTTTTCCTTGCAAACTAAACGAGTTTCTATGGAATGGTGAAAGACGGTGATAGAGGAATGAAAGCGATAAGGAAAGGCTAGAATGCGGCTTTCCTCCAACAACGTTATCAGGAAAAACAACGCCAAAATTTAACAGAAACGTCTTCGAATGATTCTTCGGGAGCGTTTTCACCATCACAGTCAAGGACTGCTCCTCGTTTGGTAGTCGTCAAAATGTCAATTTTCAGTGCAGAGAAACAACCATAAAAAGCCGCATAAATCATGCTCCCGGTGAGATGCGCCCCCTAGATTGAGGTAAGGCATCGTGTTCAACAGACTCCTCTTTTCCTAACGTGGCCCGCCTACCATTGTCCACTTTGCGTAACAATGACTAAGGTATGTTACCACATGTTATCAGTTGTTTATATGCGCTGATCAGTCGTTTTGATGAAAAATAAACTAGCAGATCTGTCCAAAGTGCCTCTCTTTAGCGCGAAGTTCAACGGAAAATGGTGCAAATCACTCGATCTTTCACTTGGGAGGTTAGTGATGAATGCCCTTTTGTATCATGCAATCTAGAAAGTCGTTTCAGGAGTTCCGTCAGGATTTCATTTATGATTGGATCGAAATGCTTCGGGTACTCGATGAATACAATGACGCTGCAAGCACTTCTCGGTTACTTTGGATGTTGGTTATGTACGCTTTTGCTGTCGTGTTGTTCGTCACCGCCTGCTCTCTTATGCTGATATTCTATAGTGAGTTTCAAAACTGGTAAAATTGATTGACGCGCAGTACTAACGTAAGGGGGGGCATTTTATAGAATGTTGAAGAGTTATGTGTGTATCACTGACTTGTCGAACTTGCTAAACATTGAACATTGACACGCCTTCAAATGATTAACGTGTCTAAGACGTTATAAAATGCCTCCTCCTCCCATTAACGTCCTATTCATTGCTGGACGGGTTTGGAACATAGTGCGCTCACCGCACGCAGTACAGCGCGCGGCAATTTTCGAGTGGTGCTGACAAGGGAGGGTCATCAGGTCGGTCCGGCCTTTTGCGATGGGATGTATACCACTGTACTCGTCTTGGGACGAGAAACTCAAATCTGCCTTCCAAATTTGCGAAACGATTCTGTGAGCAAAGTTATGAAGGGTAGTCTCCCGACATGGTCGACTTGAGTGGACGTGGAATGCTAGCACAGCAAGGTGAGTTGTGGTGTACTGGATACGATGGTTGTTTCACAGGAGATGGGTCGCAAGTTCGGATTCTTTGTGCGACTGCTCTTTTGCTTTTTCTCCCTTCAGCTCATATGAACCCAGAAAGTGCGTATTAGTAAGTATTTGAAAGGTTTACCTCTTCATTCAACATCAAGAAGGGACAAAATTTCACGTTTCCTGATTTATGCATTTTTTCAAGACTTCATTTATAGAGGGCATATGGTGAATAGGAGATACAAGAATATTTGAAAACCAGTAATTTACGAACACATGTGGTATTCCTGCACAAAGTGGGCGAAGCAGTACAATCTCTCATAGTGTGCACTCTCGATAACTCTCTCTCTCGATAACCTTTTGTTCCTTCCGAGAAGGCAGACGTCTCACTTCACAGGAACCGAAGTCCTTCAACAAGTACGCCAACACTAGCTTTGGGCAGAACATTGGGATTGAGTATGAGAGAAACTACTGTTTTTCTCTGCTAGACAACGCTACGTCACCTTATACCACATACTTATCTGTACAACTGTACGCTCTGTTCAAGTCTACAGGATATACCGTACCACATGCCCTCTATAAATGAATGTCTTGAAAAAATGCATAAATCAGGAAACGTGAAATTTTGTCCCCTCTTGATGTTGAATGAAGAGGTAAACCTTTCAAATACTTACTAATACGCACTTTCTGGGTTCATATGAGCTGAAGGGAGAAAAAGCAAAAGAGCAGTCGCACAAAGGATCCGAACTTGCGACCCATCTCCTGTGAAACAACCATCGTATCCAGTACACCACAACTCACCTTGCTGTGCTAGCATTCCACGTCCACTCAAGTCGACCATGTCGGGAGACTACCCTTCATAACTTTGCTCACAGAATCGTTTCGCAAATTTGGAAGGCAGATTTGAGTTTCTCGTCCCAAGACGAGTACAGTGGTATACATCCCATCGCAAAAGGCCGGACCGACCTGATGACCCTCCCTTGTGAGCCACTTACCATATGCCCTCAGCTACTTAAAGTCAGCATTAGGGATAATATGGTTAATGGAAAATCCCTTGAAGAACTCATTCACATGGAATTCATATAGAAACTATGGGGCTGAGAAGATTATTTATGGCGAAATTCCCGTCAAAAACGCGCCTCCGAACTGTAGTGACCTGGCGCCTTGGGAGACCCACCCCGCCTCCTAGGTTCGACTTTACCGAAGAATGATTGAGGTGTAAAGCAATGAGCGTGATAGCAGAATGATACTTATCATATCGTATTGAAGCCGTATTGATCGAAATGATGTGGTGCTTGACGGGTAAGCTTTCGTGATGAACACGTCCACCGGTCAGTATTAAAGATTGGAAGGAATGAAACAATTGAATTACCCCTAACGCTGCCTTTGATAGAGCAGGAACGATTCCTCGCGTTCAGGTTATCCCAAATCGAAGTGGCTTTTCCGAGGGTATGTGCCATTAGAACAGAAAATTTGCGCGGCCACGTTTGGCGCGCGACGCAATGATATGGGATGGAGGTGCCGTATTGGACCACTTCATACTTTGCGGAGACGACGACAAGGCGTGGCTTCGTGTCTCTGCGTATCCACCTGTGCCACCCTTTTGTGCATCGTCCGCTGGCGTAAAGTATGAACGCGGCCTTGATTGAGTCCTGAAGCGATCACGTCTAAAATAAGATGTAGGGCACCATCATTGCTTGAGGATCCGTCGAATACGGTGGACATAGCTCGCACCATCGTGTCGCGAACAGGACGCCGCAACGCCACTTTCTCTCCTAAAGGAACCGGAAGGGGTGGTTTCATGTCAATCTCGCCGTTGCTGAAGCTGATGAGCCGCGTTGCACGGTCTCGTAGCTCACACATCCCTTGCCCAATGCAGCTCTGATGCAGTGACAAGCTTCCGTCGTTTTGGTGCCGCAAGACCGCTCATTTTAGATGACACCGCGAGTTGGGTGGGTATCGACAGCGGGCATTGTAGCTCTCTCCACGAGATCTGGTGGGTCAATATATATTTTCCAAGAAAGCTTTGGGAACGTTCTACCATATTCCTGAACGCCTGGACCTGCCTCGAAGTGAACAAGAGCTATTTATTTTTTTTGGAAAAATACTACAAGACTTTTGGCACAACCTAATACATCCAAAAATAATATAAGAAAGAACATACTACAAGACTTTTGGCACAACCTAATACATCCAGAAATAATATAAGAAAGAACAAAGTAAAAAGTAAAAGGAAAAAACAAATTTATAATAGAAACATCTCATTTTGGCACCATGCCAAGGCGTCAAATTGGCGAGTTTGTGCAATGGCGGCCACTTAAACTGTCCACACTACGTCTGTTCTACCGTAAGCCAAAATTACCCCCTTCCGGTGTCTTTGATGGCACAAACTTATTTTTCCAACACCCGCAGTCAAATTCAATCAGTATGCGCGGGAAAGACATATTGATTGAATTCGAGTGCGGAAGTTAAAGTCAGGTCATTTGGCTTGACGCCCTTTTTCTCAAGAATAAGAGCCGTAGCAAGAAGCGCATCTGATTCGTGTACCTGAGACAAGGCGGAGTGCGAGCAGTAGCGTATCAACGTCTTCTGTTAGTGCGAGATTTGTCGAATTTTAGGCAGATTGCAGGAGTGTCACACTGTTGGCTGTGTTTGCTGCGCGACCGCACGCCTGTGTTGCCATCTTATCGGCTGTTAACATCCAAAGACGTATTTTTGGATGACCATTCAAATCAATTTTTCAATTCAATTTTGTATTAAGAACGTGTCGATCCACGCCATCCAAGCATGAAACCTCAACGGCTTACATTCCGAGAACTATTCCTCGACCTTAAATCCACCGGTGAAACTGGCTTCTTCGAGAAGCGAACGGTGGGTGGCGGTCTGCTATCTCATATGCTATCAATTGAGTAATCAGCACTTTACAGAGGCTACCAGACGATTTGAGTCAGGCGAATACCACTGAAACTACAGGTGATCAAACGCCGATGCCTCCAAAACCAGAACCAGTCGAGAAATCAGAAGCGTTACCGATTGTGGCGTCGACAACACCGTTGCACACCCCTGCCCCTACTGTGCATGTATCCGCTGAATCGACTCCAGGTCCTACATCAGCTGAACGCATGCAGGAGAAGATCGCATCACAGGAGAAAGTTGACAAGCAACGTAAAGGACCCAAGCCAACCATAACCAAAACACAAGGCTCATCAGAGATGCACTCAAAGGAACGCAGCAAATCTCAGGAACACGCTCCCAAAGAGCGCGGAGAGTCAGCGCGCAAATCAGTGCTACTCAAGGAGCGTAAAACCCAAGAACTGCTTTCCAAAGAGCGCTTAGAATCAACGCGAAAACCAGTGGCTTCGAAAGAACGAACCATGGATCAGACCAAGATCCGATCCAAGGAACCAGCCAAGTCTAATGAGCCAATCAAGGAAAGGTCCAAGAAGAAGTACAAACTTTCTAAAGAGCAAGCGAAGAAGTCTAAAGAACAGACCAAAAAGTCTAAAGAACATAGTAAAGAGACGTTCAAAGAGCCCTCCAAGAGGCATTCCCAGGATGATGTCACACCAACAATTTCAACGCTCCCATCTCTCCCCACACAGAGTACCCTAGGGAAGACGTTAACGGTGTCAGCAAAGGGTACAAAAGACAGTGTTCGAGGCAAAAAAGCCATGTAAAAACGCATAGAAAACCTTCAAAACTACTGCTGTCATCGTAATAGTCTTCCTCCCACAAGCAGAGTGAACAGCTCTGCTCTTCAACTTTTATTTTCGTTAATAAATTTTTGAATTAATCTGACTATTCAGTCTTGATCTTTGTTCCGTACAGATACCAGCTTTCAAATAGAGTGCATACTATGTTTAAGTTCTGAAACTAGGAGAAGAGGATCAAAAACGATAATAGGGATCATTTCATGGACATTGAGGTTTTTTAGGCTCCTTAATATACTAGAGGGCATGATTTCAACACAAAATTTCAAATTTGCGTGTGTCTCACATTGTCTCTGCTCAATGAGCCTCTATTCAAATCGTCTTCAAAGTGTGAATTCTGAAGAATGCGATATACTGTGATGAGATACGCAGAACTGATGAACTCATAGACTTTACCACCATTGCCTTCCTTTTTTCAAACAAAACAGTCTTTCGTACTTTTGGGGCTGTATAATCGTCACAATTAAGCATGGAATGATTTTAAAATTCTTATGGAAGCCGGATATGTATCCGTTGGTGTAAGCAGATTTTAATAGAATCGAGTGTACGGCGCATCCTGACTCAATGCTCACGATATTAGCTAGCCTTTGAAAACAACGCGAGCAGTATTTCGGCACAGCTAGGGATCATTGATAATTAGAAATGAAGGTGCAAGAATATGTGTGTGGCGTGAATAGAGTTAAAACCGCGCTTTAAATTCCTTAGGCCGCGGTCGTACTTTCCGGTGCCGACGGCAGGGCATGGCTACGTAGCTCTGCGTCTCCGCCTATGCTACCCTGCCTCGTTGCCAGCGTCATCTCTGCACCTCCCACGTGCCACTCCCCCTCGCTGCCTATGAACGCAGCCACGCCCGGCCGACGGTGAGTATGACCGCGGCTTCAGAAGAACCGAGAAGGTAAGGGAACTGTTTTCAAAACAAGCACTCCATTTTAGAAAATGTAATGTGTTCGCATTAAAATAGCGCGGCTTAGTCTTATCAAGATTCCGCAGCACGGCGTCGTTCTGAAATTCATCAGCTGGTCGAGTTGGGTGTATGCAGATATGACAGCGAATCGCTTCGCAGTGCCGCCAGTACGACTTGCAAATTGATTGCTCTTGGTAGCCCGGCAGAGCGTGGCTGCGTCACATGTGCGCTTCAACCCATGCCACACTGCCTCCCTTGAAGGCTGCCGTGCCCTGCCACTGGCACTCGCACCCGCCGCGCCGCTCGCCGCGGGCGGACACGCGATTCGCTGTCATATCACACACCCGTCGAGTTGCCGGCGAGGGTGGACATAGTTGGCGGCCGGCTGATATAGTCTTTAGCCCGTCCGCAATCCTACCGGCCAATGACGCAAGGGGCGGTTATTACCGTTTCGTCTCGTTCTTTCTCTACTACCACTGCTACGCTGCTGCACCCCCCCCCCCCCCACTTTCGATTCCCAGTTTGCCTGTTTTACTCCTCCCGGTGTAGGTAGGGTAAGAGAGTGGGAGCAGCGGCCGTGGTTTGGATTGGTACAATAGTGATGCAGCGATTGGGAAAACTCGTCCGCCGCGGAAACCAGAGCGGAAAGAGGTCCCGTCCGTTTCTTGGATTTACAGCCGTTTTGTTTCGTTCCCTCTTCACTGCGGCACAGCTCAGAACCTCTGCTTTCATAACCAGCAATCGATCAAATTACTCTTCCAGGTGCCTTTGATTCAGTATACTATGGCAGCATTTTTGAAGACACTGAATGGTGGCAATTTTGACCTACGTTAAGACTACCGTGACGTTTGAAGCTGGTTAGTGCAGATATTGCACACACGTCACCTTGCTAAAACGTCGAGTTGAATTCAATGGGTTTTTTACCTCGATTACTTTTTTCGGGTGGGGGTCGATAGGGTGGGTACAAAGTGGTACGAATGGAAATTTTCGCACATATGATGCGAACCCTTCGCACCTATGGTGCGAGGAAACATTTACGAGGCGCGAGAATCAAGAGGTCATCCGTTGCCCATAACTTGCGTTAACAGCAAGTAAGGTCAAGTAATTAAGGAATGAGTTGACTAGAATAGGGAAGTGATAAGCGGAAGAAAACTGCGCGGACGGTGGAGCGAATTGCATGTATTCTTGATCAAGACAAAGGCTTGAGAACATGAGAGCGTAATAGAACAATATTTGCTAAAGCGAAGATGCATATACAGAAGCGCTCAAAAATCTTCGGCCAAACACTTTTTGTCATAACTCTTCTTCTACTTGACCGAATTTGACAGAATTTTAATATGCGGTGCCTGAACCTATTGTAAACAATCCCTTCTACTTAAGTGCCGCTTGACTCTTTTCATGGCTTTTTACAGGAATTTACTACAAGACCACCGAAAAAAAGAAAAAAACGGCTTTCTTCACGAAAACAAAACGAGCAAGCCTCGGAGAACATCAATATTTTGTAGAAAGACCACGACTTTTGATGACAGCGGCACAGCGGGACGGCATAGGGATGCCACTCCGAAAACAAAAAATTGCATTTAACCACGTAACTTATACCGTTGAGCGCCAAAATAGGATATTCGGTATGTAGTGTCTCCAAGTACAACATACTAAAATTTCTCTTATATCGGTCCAGTCGCAAAAAAGTTACAAGTGAAAAACCATTTGGCCGAAGGATTTTGAGCGCTACTGTAAATTACTCACCTTGTTGCTTTAAATACCTGCTCGTGACCTCTCACTGAGGTGCATAAATTTTCAGGAGGCCTTTTAGACACATGAGAAGTGTGAAAAGGTTGCAAATCATCTATGAACCCGCCGAAGAGCGTGCAGTATCACCTTGGGGAGCAGCAGCTGCTACATCATCAACTTTGTTAACTATGACAGTGTTATATGGCCTTGACGAAAAACATGCCCACCTTGGTTAACGGACCAATTCCTTTACTCTCTTTGTTTTATGCTTCACATTTTTGGAAGTCATGTTCTGGATGCAGTGTTTCATAATTTTGAGATTCTAAGGTCACATCCATTTTCCGTAATTGTAAATTAGTTAATGAATTATTATTAAATTAACATTATTACTAATATCAAAATTAATTATTAAAATCATTCGACCTCTTCTTCCATTTTGATACTTAACTTTCGTAGTCAATTAATTCCTTAATTACTTGACCTCACTTGCTGTTGATGCAAATTATGAGCAACAGATGACCTATTGATTCATACATCTCGTAATTGTTTCCTCGCACCATAGGTGCGAAGGGTTCGCACCATATGTGCGAAAATTTTCATCCGTTCCACTTTGTACACACCCGGGGTCGATAGGTCGAATTTTTGCTTCGCGGCGACACACTCGCAGTGTCGTAAGTACGAGCTGTTTGGAATTCCGCTCAAGACGCCAGTAGGAGCTCTCCATCGTCCTTCAAATTCAATAAAGGCATAGCTATCACGGCTTCTATAGTACTTGAGGTTGTTGTTGATTGTTGTATTATCTTGATAGGTTTCATCAACTGTTAATGCCCCTGCAGGAACTTCTATGGGTCACTCACTGCAGGATGAAAGTGAACAATAACATTAAACTACCTTTGATATTTCAGTTCTCTCAGGAAGCATAAGAACAAAAGCAAATAGCCGCCGCGCTGAAAATAGGTGCAATTCTAAGAGTCCTTTACGGTACCAGCTCATTGCGTCCTGAGCGGAATTCCAAACGAGTCGCACTCGCCGCGCCGTTCACTGCGGGCGGTCGCGCGAAAATTCGACCAATCGACCCCTACCCCCTTTTTTCTTACTCTTTCGCATATTTTCCTATTCATAGTTACTTCGTTGCTGCTGTTCGTTGTTTCTTTTGTTTACATCATCATAATCAATGAAATACAGCCTGCGAAACAACAAATGACATCTCCTACGGCGAGCAACCCGTGGAGGTGAGGTTGCGGTCTGGAGAGATGCGCGGGAGATGCGAATACACACCACAACATCGAGCTTTGAAATCCGGATTTCTCTACCGATTACCGCTTCTAACCTTTTCAAAACGATCACCTCTTGTCATTTCCCTCTTTCTCCACCCCTTTCGGTTCCTTTAAGGAACCTGTGGAACCACAATGAAGTAGTAGCGAAGACAACAGTGATAAGATAGCGATAGTTGTTACAAATATGTTGAGTTATGGGCAAAAGCTTCGGTCTCGGCCAGGACTCCAACCCGCACTCCAGAACTCAGCATATTTGTACTAACGACCTTCGCATCGCCGATTGCGACGAAAATCAGCAGCCATCAAAAATCAAAAACATCAAAATAACGGTAGTTATTTCTCCCTCATTTGACAGCACGGGTTCGTAAACCCCGCTTTAGCCCAGTTAATGAGAGCTGGGGCAGGATGACTTATTGGCTGATGCGTCTTCATTCTAGCACGTCTCGTACCCTCCTCATTCTCGTCCTCATCGCGCAAATCGATCGCCACCTCATCGCCCTGCGACGAACGCACTCGCGCCCACCCATTCACCCAACATCACCCGGGTAGCCTCCCTCATAGCCGGGTTACCCGTACGATTCCTTGTCACGTTATTTTCTATTCGTTATTATCCTCATATTCCATTTGTCAAATTTTGCAAGAACGACTTAATTTTGCTGTCTGCAATCAAATTGAAGACCATAAAACTGTGCCGCTTTTACCAGAATGCATCCATTTCATTCACTTTATAAACTTATTTGAACCTCTCCGCTTTTTCTACAGCTGTGAATTCTTCCTCGAATCCTTTTCCAACCCTACTGCTCTTTTTATTAAAGCTATGAAAAGAAAAATTGGAAAGAGCGAAAAGCTCCTGTTTCAAAGTATAATTCAATATTTCTTGGCAAAGATAACAGTTATACCTGGGATTGCCCTTTTCAGTGGGTCCTCTCATAATTCTGCTTTTCCCTCGACCTTTATACCTCCAATCAGCCCGTCCCGCTCCATTATTGATTTCCCAAGGGCCCCAGGGAACAGCTAAGCATCCCCGCTAGCCGATGGTGGTCGTAGTACGTATTGATCTAATGAATGTGTGGATGTTTCTCATGGTTTCGTGTCTGTTCGGATTTATCTGTGTGAATGCTTTTAAATGCTTCTCATGATTGCTTTCTCCGTTCAATTTATCTCTTGAAAGGTTTTTAAAGTGGTCGTTTTGACGTTTGTGTTCGTGAAAAAATGTCCGAAACGGCTGTCATTGACGACCAACAAATTCCTGATGAAATTCAGGCTGAAATGGACAAATCTGATATGCAACGTAGTGTGGATTCACTTCGTAGTCAACTGAACATCGAACGAACTCCAATCAGTCAAAGTGCGACCGAGTAAGTTCTTTTTTTGTTTTTTCTCATTACTTTTTTTACGAAGTTTTTGATTAGTCTTTATTCCAGAGTAGGGACCAATTAAAGTAGTAGAGGGGGAGACGCAAAATTTTCACCGACGTTGGCTTCTTTCCTTCTCTAGACTTAGGCTAGCGCATATGAGACAGATGCTTTGGCAGATGCTTTTCCATGTTGGAGAGGGGGATATGAATTTTAGTATAAGCCTAGAGAGGGAAGGAAAGTCGGTGAAAAGTTGCGTCTCCCCCTGCTCCACTTTAATTGAATCCGAAGTAGACATTCACTACACGTCCAGAATGGCTTTCCGAGCAAAATGTGTGTGTTCACCTAAACTCGTTTGAATATTTCTTCAGGGATTTTTGGTCCTCTAGTCAGGGTTGAGAAATGGAAACCCACTGAGCCTAAGCTCTACGTTATTCCAGCGCACCGCCTGCGAGACATAGTGATTAAATTGATAGAATGTTGGTTCTATGATGGTTCTTTACAGTTCAAGTAACCACCTGAAGTACAGTAGTAATCTTTAAAGGTGGCTCTTGTCTCTTGCTTCACAGAATCGTGTTTTTTTTTTGTAAATTGTCGTGTTCGTTCTCAAAAGTATAAAGCACTGGTCAAACGACGAGTGCATAAAATTTCCAGAGATATTTGGCTATATTGGAAGGCACTAAGGCTCTCTATTTTTGCTTCGAAGGCTCCGATCCTGTAGTTTTGAAACAATAATTGTAGTCTTACTCCTGTCGACGGTGTCTCCTCTTTTGGCTCATTGGGAACCTTAAAGGCACCATTAGGGGTAAGGGAAAACTGAGATCTGGGAGTACATCTTCTCCGAATACGAACCTTCTACTTCAGAAGAGGCCATATGTGGCGAAAATCGCATTGAAAAAGCGCGGGTTGGGGTTTTACAGCGACCCCGCAGCTCTGCATGTCGTTATGCGGTTATGCGACCGGGGGAGTCGCCGTGGAGGGGCGGGACAAAGATCGTGGCCGGCTGGTTCAGACTCTGGCCTGTCTTCAGTCCACTCCGGCTAGAGACGCAGAGGACAAGAAGGAGAAGGGGGATTTTCGGGTTCCTATTTCTCGGTTTTTTCGTCGTTTTACGTCGTTCTTTCTCTACTGTTAATTGCTGAGCACCACTACTTTCGTAATCACCCAATTAGCCAAATTTACCCCTAACGGTGTCTTTAATGTTTTCCATCGCAAGCTGCACTGGGCGCTAGAACGAAAAGGGGTAATTTTTATTTGTGTGGTCCGTAATCTGCATAGGCCTATGGCAGTACTTTCATGATTTGTACGTTTTTACGCGCTAGTTGACGCCGTCGCAGTCGTTGCGCACTTTTACACAATGTTAAAGTCACACTCACCGCTGGTGAAATAGATTACCTAATATCCATCTTAGACAGAGGCGTGGCCTTCTATATTTTAGCAACTCGGTCAAGGCATAGGCTGCATTCATAGTAGGCGACCGATACCTACGTGCAGGCCCATCACCAGAATATTGCGGTGTATCCGGTGTTCCGGCAGTGTGCGCGATAATCTGTGATCATGCCCGTCATGAAGAAAAAGGGCGATCATTTCTCAAGTAAAATTTGCCATTCTAGAAATCAAATGTGCAATAATTCATCATGTGTGAATTATTTGGCAACTAAATCGCTCCTGTATACGTTTGACGTTTAGCTACGTGGTAAGGCTAATAAGAAGTAAAGTGTGGAGAAGACAAAAGCCCTCTTCCCCTCCTCTATTCTGAATCGATTACGCCATTATTGCGGCGCTTAGGCCGTCGCGTAACTCCTGCGTTTTGCAAAGGCAACTTTTTTTTCGCGGCGGATTTATATGCAGATTTTCTTTTATATCCCCTTCGGAGAGCCTCTACAGATCGAAATGGGTGTTGATCTTTCTTTTGTCTCACAAACACTCAAGGTCCATGTATTCAAATGGCTTCAGTGGTTTTCTGATGATCTGCAAATTGTCAGTATCGGCCAGTCCGCTTATCTCGCCATATGCGTGTGAGAGCCGATAAGCTATGATTGATCCAACTGAGGGAAGGTGCGTGTATTTCTGGTAGCGTAATTCATAAGAGCGTTGTCCAAATAGCAAAACGATGTGTTCAAGACTCCTCATCTTTGTCCATAAATCAGGTTTTTTGTGCCATTATCACGTAGACGATCATTTCCTATGAAACAGGTATTCATTTTGTATTTTAATTCTACTCGTTAAAACTTTACTTACGATGATGGGACAAGCTAATGACGATTAGATGCTACCTCGATTAAGTGGGGTATAATGATAAAAGCGAAAAAAGCGAATACACACTGCGGACAAGATTAACGTTAATCTGCTTGCATCTTAGCATTAGATCGTAAGAAGAATTAATAACTCCATCCACGAAAATTGCTGAACGTTTGTATTTTATGTGAATATTTTTTTTCATTTTCGTTATTCTTTGTGGTTTTTGTTTTCATGCAAAAACTCTCTTCGAAATGGATTGCTTTCAAAAGTGATATCGTCCTTTTGTTCAGACTTCGTCGCTACACCGAGACGCAAGAGGATCCGCTGGTGAATCCGATCGATAAGAAGGTGAACCCATGGGCCGAGAAGAGCAAGTGTTCTGTTTTGTAAAATCCTTCAGGCAGTATCCTCTGTGGCTTCGAATGATCAATCGATTTTCATCTTTCACACAGTGTTCTCGCCATCATAACAGAAGTAATCTTGAGCCATATTGTAAGTTGTTAATCTGTTTACACCCTTTCGTCCCTTCTGTGGAATTTGCGCAAAATTTTCTAAAATAGGTTGCCTCGATAGGTATCATGACGCTAACTCTCTGTTTACGCTATGTTAATGTATTTGTTCATTAATACTTACGACTACTATATGTTCACTAAACTTCGCCGTCAATATATTATAATAATATTTTGTTAATTTTATGAAGTGCATGTCATCCAAATATATAAATAGCACCGGGGTATGATATGACGTGATATCGACTACTTGTCATATTGCGTTGCGACCGCGTGTGTCTTGTGCCAACTGTCATAGATTGTGACATATGTATTGGTGACATGGACTGCACCCTCTACTTCGCTATGTGTGAACGACATCATCAAATTGTCGTTGTTGTATCATCCTTAACTTCACTCTTTCTCTTAGCTTTACATCATTTTG
This sequence comes from Trichostrongylus colubriformis, assembly GCA_963978905.1. Taxonomy (NCBI): domain Eukaryota; kingdom Metazoa; phylum Nematoda; class Chromadorea; order Rhabditida; family Trichostrongylidae; genus Trichostrongylus; species Trichostrongylus colubriformis. Next base: position 32,969,011 of record OZ022260.1, read on the forward strand.
TTTTGTCTAGTCGTTTTAAAATATGAACGTTCTTGATATTGGACTTCGCGTGTAAACCATTGAGCTGCGTTCATATTTACGACGGATCGTGCTATCGCGTTGCTGAGTGTAAATGCAAAAGCATGGCCCTATTCAACTATCATTACCCCAGATACCGAGCGTTGGTCAAAAAAATTTCCGCTGAAACTTCGTGTATAGAGGGTATTTGGGGTACTGATCACGAATATGACATCCGTTTTTGATGCTCGCGCTAATTTGGTGCAGTTGCAAATTGTTACAGCAACTGTTCTTCACCAACTTTTATTGAAATCTTCATCGAGGAGCTATTCAGGATGCTAATCACGAACATGACATTGGTTTTAAGCGCGAGCGCCGTTTCTAGCGCCTTTTCACATTGCGCCAGTCATGTCCGTTTTTGCCACAGTACTTATGAGATTATCATCTTCCCGCTGTCCTCTTTCATTTGACACTATTTTACTGCCATCATTGCACACTCAAGTGTATTTTTTTGCCTAAGCTTCTAAGAAAGCAAAGTTCTCATCCTTCTCGAAGCCTGGGTAAAACAGTGCGGTAATAGTGTGGTACCCCTACTATACTAGCACTGAAATGGAACTTGACGAACGTGGCGCAATTGCACAATTTGGGGTCAACGCTCAAAATGGATGTCATATTCGTGATCAGCACCCCAAATGACCACCTGGGCAAAGTTTCAGCGATTTTGGTGAAAATGCTGCATCAACATGGTGCAGTTGCACCAATTCGGCGCAAGCGCCAGAAACGGATGTCATATTCGTGGTCAGCACCCCAAATAACCCCCCTAGACAAAGTTTCGGCGAAAATTTTTTTGTCCAACTTTCTTTTTTAAATCTTTTTTTTAGTTTGTGGGGTAGTGAAAGTTCAATGGTGCGTGCAGCCTTTCTGATCTATTCATTCTTCTTCCGTATCTTGTGTGGGTCGCTGAATAGGGCATCCGTTATGAGGAAGGTCTTCCAACTCATGACACGCTTTTTGAAAGCTGTTTTTTGCATGTATGGGGGTGCGTACAAGGATCATATAACTGATGTCCATTTTTGCTGAGCGGCCCTACAAATGCCAAAAACGGGGTTGATGGTTCGATCCCCACCGAGGACAAATTTTTGCAAAATTCAGATTTTCAGTTTTTGGGCTCGTAATCATTTGAACATGAGGATTAAGTGCATTAATCACATTTAGAACCCCGGACTGCCCTCTACTGCCAGTTTTCAGAAAGCTTGACAGCCCAATTTTTTGACCTTTTGACGCTCATAGCGCACGAACGAGGCGTTTTTACGTGGAACGGATTTGATATTCGTGTTCAGGAGGTCGAACTACCCCCAGGGGTAAGTTTCCAGCTCAATCGAAGTTTTGACCCAAATTCGAAAATTTGACCTGGGCATTGGTATACCTTCGACTGCACGTTCAACGAAGAAGACGACGGTATCACTTGTAAAGAAATCGTGACTATTTCTCTTGCTTGATGCTTGGTTGGTCAAGTTATAACGATAGGCATCGACGCTGTGCATATTCCACTGATTTTCAGCGATTTTGTTAGTTACTCACTTCTACAAATAGAAAGGGCAACATGTATCCATGACCAAACGTCTTTCTCGAAGTTAGGGTCAAAATTTGGAATTGGCTAGAAATGTGTCCCCAAGGGTAGTTTGACCTCCTGAACACGAATATGGCACTCATTTTGCGCGAAACCGCGAATTTGCACTACGGGCCCTTATGTGTCCAAAAAAGTCAGATCACCAAATTCACTGAAAATTCGTAAACAGAGTCATTTTGGCATGCTGTCAACGAAAATCATAGTCATTTGGCATAAACAGACATATCTGAAGATGAAGGACCCGAACCGCCAACCCATACCTTTCGACCCTTTGAGAGTCCATCGTCGTATCCAGTAGGCCATCTGATCGTTGGGCGATACCACATCGGGGGAATCGTTGTGAAACTGCTGCACACTTTTAGTACATGGTGGAGATAAGATCTTATTTTTTCCCGTATTTGACTTTGTTTTGGAAGTGAATGGAAGGACACCTTAGAATGTGCACATGGTCAAGGTTACAAGGAGTATGCGTTACAATAAGCGGGTTGAAATCGCCTTTTTGGGAAAAATGTTTTTTACTCCTTTTTTTGGCATTTGTAGGGTCGCTCAGCAAAAATGGAAGTTAGTTATATGTTTCATGTAGGGACCCCCATATAATGGAAAAAACCGTTTCTCAAAAGCGCGCCATGACCTGAAAGACCTCCCTTGTTAGAATCGACAAGCTTGCAGCCATTTTCGTACTGCGTGCTATAGAAAGTTTATTATAAAGGCGTTGCCGATTACGGAGTAGGAAGCACATTAGCACATTTCGTTGTTCGACACTGCTTCATAATAGAAATGCCGGACAGCAAGTGGGAACGCAAACTGCCTTGCAGAAAATAACAGAAATGGTGATGTTACCAACGTCATGCCCAGGTATTCAAGCCTGTCAACGGGCAAGCGAAACACAGAAGTGCGCCTTGGTATTTTTGGGACAGAGAATTATGACGTGAATGGTCCTGAAATGACACTAAACACCCTGTAAAAGTTATCCAGGTATCACGTAGTAATAGTCTAGTAATGTCTGTAAACTCCCATAAAGAGTATTATCAACGTCCTGTGCTACGTGCGTTGCCACTAGTTTTCTATGCTAATCCTTTTTGACCTTTGAGAGTGAAAAGGATGAAATCACGAAACGGAAGACGAGAATGGAGCTTCACGTAAAGCTTGTCTTTGCTTTCACATCGATTTTCCAATCAATGAAAGTAACCTTGTCTATGTCAAAGAGGGGGATTGCGGGGTTTGCATATAGGTTCACTATTGTGCATTGAGGTTGTGGGAAGAATCTTTACAATGGAATTTGACGATGGTTGTCAACGTACTTTGACCTCCTCGTCAATGACGAATTGTATCCCGGTTAGCATAATTTACAAATGCAATTATAATGGTTACAGTTTTTTCTGGAAATTGGTGTCACACAACTCCACGATCGCGATGCATTTCCAAAATGGATGGTTGCACGACAAATTTTCTGAGAATGTACGAGCATTTCACTGGCTCGGCAAACCCATGTTTGGTATTCAAGCACCTTCAAAATACTGAATTGGAGTCCTCGAGATGAGACCGCTTGAGTTGTGCTCCTCATTTTTGGCTGCTATGAATCAAGCAGTGTTTCAGATCAAAAAAAACGTGTTTGCGTAAGGCCGCATTCATACTTCGCGAAGGCGTCGGCAGCAGAACATGGCTGCGTTCACGGGCAACGAGGCAGAATGGCATGGACACAGACGCAGAGATGACGCACGCGTCAGCACCGCAGAGTATGAAAGCGGCGTCATAGTTATAAATTGCTAGAACACTTGCTCAATGTCCTTACTAAACATTTATATATATATAAAACGGGCCTACGTCGGATCTTCTTCTGTTATGCCAACGAGGTTGTTAGGTGGAATATTTGTTTGAGGCCTAATGTTTCGACCTGATCGTCATCCTCAAAGGCCTAAATGTGGCTCAGAGATTCTATCCCATACCTTACCTTTATGAAGTTGTTTGAGGTGTAATAATTGTTGGCTGCGAAAGTGTTTTTTGACCGTTGAATACGTGTATGTGGGTGCTCAAACCCCCATACACGGAGGTATCTTCCTAAAAGGTTCGACAGGGGTGCTGCCAGGGGTAGGCACTCCCTAGTTGTTCCTTTAGGAACGACCAACACTGGAGGCGCCAAAAATTGATCCCATCATGCCATTTTTGACTTTCAGGTTTGGCAGAGCTGCTGCAAGGGGTAGGCACTCCCTAGTTGTTCCTTTAGGAACGACCAACACTGGAGGCGCCAAAAATTGATCCCATCATCCCATTTCTGACTTTCATAAATCCCATCTGCGCTATTCCTTATTTTTTGTAAGAGGTATGGCCCCCTCTTATAAGCCTACTCCCTACGAAAGTGCCCAGTTACGGCTGAATCGTATTCGGTGCAGGATGTGTATATGCGACAGGTCTTTAACTGATAGACAGGTGGCTGATAAACGATTGAACTGGTTGTTCCAACCCTGCCCTACGATGAAATAGACCTAAACTAGAACCCGTACCCAAGAGGTGACATTGCAATACATGGATCTGAGGATTCACAGGATTTCTAGTAATTCAGCTGTAGCTGTCATAGGTGCCGTTTATCAACCTGTTTTTCTTATAGTCACATTCAAGATTGTAAGGAACGTTCCTAAACCCTGTGTATAGCTGAATGATCCTTTTACAAAATTCACTGAGAAAGTACACAAGCATTTTCCACCGACTCCATGGAACAAAACAGTCACATGATCGAATCTATCCGGACCCAGGATTGGATCGACAAGGAGACTTTTTTCAACCTAATTTTCTTTTTTTATTTGTTTTTTTTTTGCATATATGTATGGATCTTCGTTTTGTCGCAGTTCTTCCTGCCACTTTACGCGATCTCAGATATTTTCACAAAACGGAAATTTTCCCGACAGGACAACCCTTCGAGAGAGATGCAAATCAAGAGGCAACACACTGCAAAATGAACACCCCCATAGTTCCTGAATCCCAAAAAAGTTTTCGAGGAAAATCTAAAATTAAGAATTTTGTCGTTTAAAAGTGCTTGTGTCGTAATACAAAACAGAATCACGGGAAACATCAATGTTCACTCGAACAATTGATTTATTTGACTTTTATATTTGTTGTGAGACACAGTATGGTCAAGAACCGTCAATCTCGAAAATGGAAAATGGTTTCAAAAACACAGAAACAATCGATGCATCATGGGTTGTTGCGATAAAGAGCTGGGCTTAATAGTCCATCGGAATGGGAAAAGTAGCAGGTGAACAATACCGCGACAAGCTACCAAACGTTGCGACTTCAGGAACCGATTTGGTAGGTCCTTGTACGTTGGTTGCTGAAGATACTGAAAGTTTTTGCTGCTGCAACAATTTCTGTGGCAAACATGCGCGTGGACGGGATTAGAATCCTCACGATAATCGTCACAAGCGCGGGTTTGAGTAGCGATCATTCCCCCTGCGCCACCGCAATCATTTGCGGTGGCACAGGGGAGTAGTGATTGCTTGTAAGCACAGCAATCACTTGGGAGTGCACCCTTAGGCCGCCGTCAGGTTTTGCGATTTTGCGGCATAGCACTCCCACACGCGATACTACGACCTTGAAACTGTGAATGCCGCAACTTCGCGTGCGGAGCCGCGACACTGTTAAATCGCAGGGCCGCAAAATCGCAAAGGCTGACTGCGGCTTCATGTCAGGATTTCGCACTGCGGCGTGTTGCAAGCGAAGCAATGCGGACGAGTTAAAGGCGCCGTGTTGTTGGGTTCCGACTCATCTGGGAGTGGCGCCCTTATCATTACCGTGTAATCGCTCTTAGACCCAACTATAGCGGCGCGCATAGCTCGGAAACAACCGCGTCGCACGCCACTCGTCGTGATGCGAATTCCTGAAGGATACAGACCTCAATCACTTCATTCCAGCCGAAAAGTGGCGTGTGTGAGATACAAGGCCGAACGTCGGTTGAGGGATCCTAAAGAGAGTTGTATTTCAAGCGGCAGAAAAGAGTTCACCTTCGGTTAGAACTGGAGAAGTGGGTATAATTGATTCATCGTCTGTAGATGCACTGAGAGTGCGGCGCTGATAGAGGCAAAATGCATAAATGTAACCTCGAATCAAACAAATACGAATTCAAACGTAGCAAAATGAAAATGCTGAGCGCCGAACCGAGGAAGAACACAGCCTTTCATGCGTCTGAACCGAGTCCGTAGACCATTCGTTAGTGGCCAGCTGGTGGGTGTGTACCCTTATGTCAGGATTTCGCACGACGACGAGCGGCGTACGACGTAGTGTGTGCGAGCTATGCGCGTCGCGGTAGTTGGGTCTTAGAACGACTACACTATAATGCTAGAGGCGCGATACGCAGTTGACTTGTAATCGCTTCGGGACCCAACAACATGACACCTTTAGCTCGTCCGCATTGCTGCGACATGCCGCGGTGCGAAATCCTGACATGGAGGCACACACCTTCAGGTGGTCGTCGACCACCATCCAACAGTATCCACGATGATTAGCGAACGACACGGAAAACAAGGGTTTTATTCAGTGCAATAATGGAGCCTCATCGGCGATGGACTGGCAGAAAGCCGGTAAAGCTGTCAATCAACATTCAGTGATTGTTCCTACTCCACAGAAATTTATCTGAGAATGGTAAGCGGTTTGCCTAGGCATTACTGTAAATAATTTTCCGTTACTCAAAGAGAGCTCAGATACCGTAGAAATGATAAGGAAAATCAGGGAAAATGTAATTCTGTAAACGACATGGTGCGTCGTGGAGAGATGATCAATGGAGAAACTCACGTTGAGAAATGGCATTTCGGAGTTTTCATCGAAGAAATGTTTGGATGAATTCCAACCGCCGTCTGCCGATGACCGAACAGCTGCGGAGGGAGGGGCAGCACTGAAGGAGGAAGTGCAGAGGCGCGAAAACACGTCCTTGACCTTCAAAGATGCGTCCTCACTCCGTTCTTTCTCTGCAAATGCACCCATTCGTATTTCTACTTATATATTATACGATCGGCCAGGCTTACCAGTAACGGCATGTTTAACTGCGGGGGACTACCATTGAAATGCCTTTGTTATTTTGAATGAAAAGGGCACATGGCGCATCCCAGAGGCATCTGAATTTGCCATCCTATGTCGACCTGAATTAGCAACATTTGATGCTACATCAGAGAACTGCAGGGTGAAGCCCACCAGAAAAAAGTCATTTTCGTCGTTATCAGTAATACTGGCAAAAGATCAAGCAATGATAAGGCTAGTCGTTTCGGTATGTTTAGCGTTTCAGCTGCATTTCTTCCACTATTTATAGGTTAGAAACTCTATTCATGTCTTGTAATTCGTGATCTAATCAATATAATCAATACTTATAGCAGCAGCGGTCTCCTCGGCTAAACCAACTAGTGATGACGTCACGAAGTACAGCCGCCTTCTATTGAATCAGTGCACTGCTTGTCATGCAGTGAACACCCTAAAGAGTAACAATGACGTTTTCAATGAGGTCAGCTGTTTATCGAAATATTTACGTTTTTTCACAAATGTAACTGAAATCCGTCAATTATCCATCCCTACTGCCTGAATACATCTCAAACCATCCACTGGTTGCAGCTTTTCCATCATCTCTCATCACAAACCGTCAAACTTCCTCCCACACTCCAGCCTTATGCCTTAAAAGCTCTGGCAAAGTTTTCTTCTGAAATAAATGCGGTATGCGAATCAATAACGGTCAATACTCATGCAATAATCGGTTCGCTATTTCAGATGCCTATTCGTGATTGCAGTCAGCTGTGTAGATCGGTGACAGCAAACTCGTCTGGATGTGAAGGATTTTTCGTGTTTCATGAGCACGTGGTAAGATCATTTAGTTCCACCAACTACGTCCACACATGGACGAGTTCACGAAAGCAGCTACACGAGTCTCATGAAGCTACCTTCAATTTATTTGTAAGCGATCTTGTCTGATGTTTTCAGACAGCCTTCTTGCAATCATTGCCAGAAGACGTTAAGACAGAATGCAACGGCCGTACAGACACTAAAGCCTGTCACCAGCAGTACACATTGAATACAATCAAGGTATTGATCGAGTTGCCTGAAATCGCTTCATTGATCGAAATCTATGTGTTTGAGCTGACTTCTACCATGGAGGACCTCATGTATGGATTTGCATCAATGATAGATACACAAACTAGCTGTGGTCTCGGTGAGTGAGAAAAAGTGTCTATGTCTACATTTCCGCCACGCGACCGCTCGCGTCTGCCTGGGGAGTTCACAGACTTTCAGAGCGAATGGTGAACTCATGACTGGGAACAATGAATAAACGTGGACATGACCATCTCCTTGTAGGCGGTATAATTTCGGCGGAGCCGCTACGGCGTCGCAAACACAACGTGTGCGTAATGTATGTAACGGGAGCGGAACGCATCAGAAAGAAAAACTACTCGTACCACATTTTTGATGAAAATACATTGCTGTAAAAAAGAGTCACGAACTGGGTGTGAAGCTCCGCCCATGATGGGCGTATCTTTACGACATGGCTCATCCAGCGTACCAGTTCCCTGATGACTATTACTCCCAAATACTATTACTTCTATCATAACTGCAACGAAACTAGAATGCCACAAAATAGACTGTGCTGATTTCTGGGTGTTTGGTTAGGATAAGATTCCGCAACGCGGCATGCGGCGTGCGACATACGCTAGGGACGCCGTGTGTAGTTGGTTACTAAGACAATTACCATGTATATGCTCGAAATAAGGCGTTAAACACACCATCCGCTTGAGGACTTCATCAAATACGGCGCTCTTCATCGATTCTTGCTTTTAGGATCGCCTACGACGGATCAAGTGTTAGCTGTATCGAATTACTATACGAATATTCAATTCTTGAACTGCCAACTCTGCTACTCCTTACTTCAATTCCTCAATACAGCAATCGCTGGTGGTCAGACGCGAACATCACAGCAGATCTTAGCTGGTTTGTTAACTTCGGTATAATTCATGCCTTCCACGATTGTATACACTTCGAGCACTATATCCTTTTATATAAAAAACCTAAAGAGAATGAGTCAAAAGTTTCCAGGTATTGGTGCAGCTGCAAAATATGTGTGTGTTGCTATAGATTTGCCAGCCATATTACATCTACTAGTTCCTGCATTCGGAGATCTCGACGTGAGTTAGTGTGAATTTTGTACATAATGGGGCGTGGTTTCTAATGTGGGCGTGATTTCCATGGGCTAGTGATTGGGAGCCACATTTAGGAGCGATAAAGCTCACTCCAGTGTAGCAGTAACGTGTTTTATATGTTGTACTCAATGTCATCATTTTACGAATCATTTATGCTTGATTTTTGAAAAAAAAATTGGAAAAAACCTGTTCCATTCCTTTTTTAGTGTGATGGTATGCCCGAAGTCATCGTGGTCGTCTTCCAATACCTCCTCTCTCCAATGTTTGGAGCCCAAGCTCAGCAAACATGCGCGGTAGGCTGTCATTTTTATTCAGTTATAACAAATTATTATATTAGGTTGATCGAAAAGTTTTGATAGGGTTGAGATTTTTTTCTGTTTTATTTTATAACTCAGCAAACAATGCAAGCTAATCAACAATAGTATAACCATCGTTACTTATAACGTTGTCCCACGTAACGGGCAGGTCAGCGATTCCCTTCTCCCAGAAGATTGGGAGTCAAAGAAGTTATCGACCCCTTGTTCGATGTGGTCATAGTTGACGAGTTGTTTTTTGTCAGAAAAGCCTTGAGGGGCCGGAACAAGTGGCAATCCGAGGGGGCAGTATTAGGTGAATAGGGTGGATGTGGAATTGTGTCCCAACCTAGCTCCTCCAATTTTGCACGAGTCTCTCGCACAGGTAAAGAGACCCGTGCAAAATTGGAGGAGCTAGGCTGGGACACGGTCCCTGATCCACCCTATTCACCTAATATTGCCCCCTCAGGTTACCACTTGTTCCGGCCCCTCAAGGCTTTCCTAGCAAAAAAACTATGGCCACCTTAAACAAGGGGTCGATAACTTCTTTGACTCCCAATCTCCCCAGTTCTGGGATAAGGGAATCGCTGACCTGCCCGTTAGGTGGAATGTTGTAACTAACGATGGTTATATAATAATATTGTTGATTAGCTTGCATTGTTCGCTGAGTTATAAAATATAACAGAAAAAATCTCAACCCTATCAAAACTTTTCGATCAACCTAATATTTTATCATAGCAATCTCGAGGGGGGCGGGGGGGGGGGGGGGGACTTTCATCGCATATGCCCCCTACCTCCGTGCAATTCCTCCAGTGAAGTACAATACCGCTCGCGTCGGGTGAGTAATTTTCGCCTTCCGACGGTTTGTTCGCGAACAAACCGTCGGAAGGCGAAAATTACTCACCCGACGCGAGCGGTATTGTATAGTCGACTGTGCTAGAACATTAGAGTCTTGCCAAATACTCAAAAATGCACGAATTTCAGAAAGTGCTGCCTTACTGCTCGGACGTGTTCAACCTCTGAAAAACCGATCGACAGCATGCAAAGATTTAATAGTGGAGAACATATGTATATAAACCCGTTTTGGCATTTGTTAATTAGAAACTTCCAGATCTTTTTTTTGAAAACCTTTGACTCCCAATCTCCCCAGTTCTGGGAGAAGGGAATCGCTGACCTGCCCGTTAGGTGGAATGTTGTAACTAACGATGGTAATATAATAATATTGTTGATTAGCCTGCATTGTTCGCTGAGTTATAAAATATAACAGAAAAAATCTCAACCCTATCAAAACTTTTCGATCAACCTAATATTTTATCATAGCAATCTCGAGGGGGGCGGGGGGGGGGGGAGAGAGAGAGAGAGAGAGAGAGAGAGAGGGGAGGGGGAGACGGTCCGTCCAGGGTAGGAGTTTCACCATAGGGCAAATATGTTGAGTTATAGAAGGAAGTGGTAGTGATAGGGTTCAGCAAGGACTCAAAAGTCAACCTTGTCAATGACTCCCCACAGTAACTCCTCCTCTTCATTCAAATCCGTTTCATATCACTGAGGTCAGTCGTTCGATCGTAAAATTGAGCGTTTTGTCTGCGGTACGGATAGTGAAAATGAAGCGCAATATCTCGTTGAACCAGTGGAGAACTGCAATACAGTCCATTTCATAGCGCTAGGAGCCGGAGTGGCGAGAGTCAGAGTGTGTGCAAAAGTGAAAGTGTGTGTGGGGGGGGGGGGGGTGAGAGAGTTCGATACACTCTCACCTACGTCCGTAGATCACACACTATCAAGCGCTCCGAAATGTACTGTACCGCCTTTTTTAAAGAACCATAGCTCCCACCTAGTATCCTACTATATATAATCCGCTAAGTATGTCTGTCTGTCCGTGTGTGTGTGTGTGTGTGTGTGTGTCTGTCTGTCACGAAATTCATATCTCGCGTCGCAGCAAAGCTGGGACCATGAATTTTACAAGTGATGTAGGGGGTGGCAAGGGGACACCAATGGTGGTGGATCGAAAGTGATAGCAGCTGATAAGGGCTGATAAGGAGCCTCGGAAGACAAATGTCGCCAAATCTGTTTCGTCTTCGCGTTGATCCAAGAGCGCTGACACTCATAGGTTTTCAGCAGGGTGGGCCAGGGACATTAATGATGGGTGACTCGCATCGATAACGGTTGATAAGATTTGATAAGGAGCGTAAAAAGTCTAGAGTCGTTGAATCCGCTTCGCTTTTCGCATTGATCCTAGAGCGCTCATACTTACGGGCTTTTTGCAGAGTGGAACAAGGACATTGATGGTGGGTGATCCAGCTTAACAACGGTTGATAAGATTTGATAAGGAGCATGAGAAGGCAAATGTCGTCAAATTCGTTTCGCCTTTCGTGTTGATCTAAGAGCGCTGACACTCAATGGGTGTTTAGGAGGGTGGGCCAGGGACATTAATGGTGGGTGTCCCGCATTGATAACGGTTGATAAGATTTGATAATGAGCGTAAAAAGGCTAGAGTCGTCTAATCCATTTCGCCTTTCGGGTTGATCCCAGAGCGCCGATATTCGTAAATAGTTTGAGTGTTGGGACAGGGACATTAATGGTGGGTGGCTCGCATCGATAACGGTTGATAAGATTCGATAAGGAGCATGAGAAGGCATATGTCGTCAAATGCGTTTCGCCTTTCGCGTTGGTCCAAGAGCGCTGACACTCATAATTGTTCAGCAGAGTGGAACGGGCACATCAATGGTGGGTGATCCAAACTGATAATAGTTGATAAGATTCGATAAGGAGCGTGAGACGGGAAATGTCACCAAGGCCGGTTCGCTTTTGCGGCTAACAGTGGAGTGTTAACATTCGCAGGTATTGTAGGGTACGGGGAGCTCAATGGTGTTGTTGATTACACGGGCCTCAGTGAAACTGATAACGGCTTACATTAGCTGATAAGAACCGTTAGGAATTGAATGGGATGAAATCCTTTACATTGCTTGCTGCTACAGCTACGTATACGACCGCTTTACAAACACGTCTGATGCTTACTGTCTTTGGGTTAACATATTCTGTTTATGTTCTGATATCACTGTATCGATGTATCGACCGCTCAACTCCCTAGCGTTCCAGAAAATGGTGCATTTCTCTTGATACTGCGATCTACATTGATAATCATGATACAACCTACATTTGTAATAGCAAAGCAAGCGATTCACTCGGAATCATTTTATAATGCGGTACTTGCAGCAACACTGGGTATCGACCGCTAGACTATGCAAAATTCCAAATAGTGAGGCGTGTTTACAAAAATGAAAAACATCGATAATCAGGATATGGATCTGCCATCAATGTGTAGTAATTAGATGCTCAGCAGGTGAATAAAATGTTACCAATCGATGCGATTGAATACAATTTATCGATCTCTAAACTATCCGAATTCCCAAATATGACCTGAACCAGTTGGGCGCACACTAATGCGCGCGATTCATGTTGACAACGTGCAAAATGGGTCCGATGCAAAGCGACTGGAGTATCATAGCACGGGAATGCTTTTTTATCACGCCATCTTCTCTGCTTTTTTTACAATTCAATAGCTCAGCTGAAAGCAGAGTCAAGGAAATTTCCGCTCAATTCCATACACAACCGTGTTCGTGCCGATCAAACCTGTTTTGCCCAACATCGCCATGAATCGCGCGCAGTAGTGTGCGCCAGCCAACTGGTTAGTTTCTATACTTCCCTATCAGGAAGTCCTGTCGAAAAATCGGATCCTGCGCTACGATAGTACACTGTACCTCCGGAGAAAGGGAAGCGCCAAATGCTCAATGACGCAACTTCCTCGATGTTTTTTGGAAGACTTTCATCGCATATGCCCCCTACCTCCGTGCAATTCCTCCAGTGAAGTATAGTCGACTGTGCTAGAACATTAGAGTCTTGCCAAATACTCAAAAATGCACGAATTTCAGAAAGTGCTGCCTTACTGCTCGGACGTGTCCAACCTCTGAAAAACCGATCGACAGCATGCAAAGATTTAATAGTGGAGAACATATGTATATAAACCCGTTTTGACATTTGTTAATTAGAAAATTCCAGATCTTTTTTTGAAAACCATTATCGAATTATTAGTCGTTACCAATTCATGAACAGAAAAAGCGATACATTTGCATTATTCTTTTTCCGGATGGAGGGGATGATCGACCGAGTGCTACAACATCGACAATGTAGCCGAGCAGCGGGCGTGGTGCAAGAGGAGCCAGCAGAGGGTATCTTAAAGCACCATTCTTGGCTTTGGTCCCATATCGCGCCTATCCAGATAATACGACACATCGCGTTCGCGATTCTGCTTTGGCTTGCCCTATGCAGCACACACCAGGCACCGGAATTCCTCCGTCCCCTCCCAGTTCCCAACCGTCTATCCTACGACCTGTCAAGAAAATTCCCGAACAGGCTCGAGTCTGGCGTCGAGAAGAATTTTCAAAAAACACGACTACCCTCGGAATTTTCAGGAAAACTACGATTCCCCGTCCTCTTTTCGCTCTGCGACGACTTAACGACCTCTCCCGCCGGTAAATGCATTTGAAGCTGCGGGCGACGTCTGCCAGTGTCTTTGCTCGAACAGTCTCCTCAAATCCTCAAAAAGGTCGTCAATGATAACCACAACTGCTACTTAGTACAAAATATGATTATCGATTGAAGACCTTTCTTCAGATATCGACCAATTGCCCCCAAATCTCCTAAAATAGTGCATGCGTTTTCCTCAGAAGTGGGTGAGTGTTGCGCGATTGTCGAGCACTACCGAGGAAAGTTTCAGAAAACAGAGCGAGGTCTTTCACCACAAATATGACCCTCACACCTTTCAACCCAAAATACGACCCCTGTCAAGAACTTCTCGGCGGAGGCCAGAGCCTGTTCTTGTACGAACATATTCTCTAGACTCTAGCAGCGCTCAAGTGCTTTCTCCCACCATCTAGAGATGGGTAGTACACTTATGTTAAATTTTCGCGAAGCGGATTTCTTCGCGTGTGGACGCGTGCAATGCAACACTCCCTCTGGAGTTTCACTCCTGAATTAATTACTTCTTAATTAGGATTGTTATCAAATAGTGCTATCGTTTCTTTTACGTTTTATGTAACCATTTTGTCCGAAAAAGTTATTAGTTTCAGATAATGATGAGATAAACAGCTATTTCTCAAAGGACCCCCATGCTACCAGACCCTTGCGCCCTGAGCAGAATTCCAACCGACCGCGGCAAGCTGTGCTGATGGCTCCGCGAGTGCGACGTCGCAAAGCGAAATTCGACATAAGACTACACACCCTCTAGAGATACACTGAATCCGTAGCTTCCCCAGTCATTCTGCATTACCTACGACCATTTTTTATACGCCAGTAAAAATTTTATATACGCCAGTACAAAAAAAATGTTCCAACTGATATTATGATTTTGAAAACGTCGGAAATTTCCGAGATGCTCACAAAGGCAGCGTCGTTCATCCAGGTGTCTTCCCCACTATTTACCCTATCGTAGGTGCAATTCCTGACCTTAATGTCTTGAATTTCTGCCACCTTACTGCCACAACAATCTTGCACTCGACCTCAATGACTACGACGCTGGACTTAAGAGTCCATGCAACCTTGGGTAAGGCGCTAGATACACAAATGCCGAAGGCCAAGTGCCATTCCCTGCGCAAAACGGTCTACCAGTGATGCCCTCTTGATGAACGCCGCGCACAGCGTTAGACTCGATCAGTTAGTGGTGAAAAGAAACGTGCAGATTGAGCCATACGTGTACCTGCCATTCCGATCTGGTGTGATCCAGTGTGATTGCTTTTTGAAGAATTTATTCGCCGGATTTTAAAAGTTGTTCTGATTCCTCATTTCAAAGCTCAGTTGAAATTAAATACAAATTCATAAATCCAGAATTTTACACTATTCAATTAGCTTAAGTGAAATGAAACTAGCGAGGTTGGGGTGATGACAACATTGAAGGTATCACCGAGCAAGCGAGCCTACATACAGTAGCGCTCAAAAGTCTCCGGCCAAATGGTTTTTCAGTTGTAACTTTTTTTCTACAGGGCCGAAATAAGGGTAATTTTAGTCTGTTGTACTTGGAGACACTGCATACTAAACACACTATTTTGGCGCTGACCGGTGTAAGGTACGTGGTTAAATGCAATTTTGGAAGAATGGAGTGCCATCCCTCGTAGTTATCGAAAGACTTATCGTGTCCATGCCGTCCCGCTGTGCCGCTGCCATCAAAAGTCGTGGTCTTTCTACAAAATATTGATGTTTTCTGAGGCTTGCTGGTTTTATTTTTGTAGAGAAAGCCGTTTCTCCTGACTGAGCCTTTTCCTTTTCTTCGATGGTTTTGTAGTAAATTCTTGTAAAAAATCATGAAAAGAGTCAAGCGGCACTCAAGTATGAGGAAATGGCTATAGGTTGGGGCTCCACAAATTAAAATTTTGTCAAATTTGGTCCAGTAGAAAAAATTATGACATGAAAGTGTTTGGCCGAAGACTTGAGCGCTACTGTATCTGCCTCTATCGACCTGGGTTTTCGGTAGCATATAGCGCTAAGCTGGTTCAGTGGTCAAAAACATATTTACGTGGATCGCTTCCGTAGCTGTACCTCTCCCTCCTCACATTCACCGACCACTCAAATGAAACCGAGGTCAACTGAGTGGTCTGCAAACAAACAGTTTCCATCACAGTTCGATAACTACCGGACTATGAGAGACGTAGTTCACGTAAAAGGGCAATTGCGCTACTCTTAGGGCCTTCATTTGGAAAAACACACTCATCACATCGGATAACAAAAAATCAAACTTTGAGCCCTTTCGATTTACGGCGCAGCGATTCTTCGAGTACCTGTCGCCGTGCACAATCATGGAGCCAATTAGATGGATGCATAGGATGCCGAAGAGATCAAGTGAGCTAATTCACCTTATGCCAAAAATCATTGAATGAAAGCGTACTAAGCCCCTCCCCTTGCCATCAGTAAATATTGCTAAAATGGGCGTGGTCGGCGGGAACTCTATTAAAGAAGTGTGGCGCGGAAATTGCCGCCGATACGGTGAATGATGATGTCGCTGGTCCTCTCCACTCTAGTCGCTACCGTATCCGCCGCCTGGTCATCAACGCCGACACCTGTGCCGCAGCCGCCGTCACTGGACAACGCCGTCATCAGTAACCATACAATCACTACTTCATTTATTACTTAAAATTCATTTATATAAATAAAGAGGAGTAATACTCTTTGCGTCAGCGTCTGTCGATCCTTCTGGTATGCGCCACGCATTCAAATTATACGCGGAAATACAGGCAAACAAGGAGCAGTACATTCAAAAAATTCCAAATCTCACTGAGATTTGTCATTGATGCACCTGAACAACTTGCGAAAAAAAACAAATCACAGCTGTAATTATCACTTCATCGAAACCCTGCAGCGGATAACCCCGCCCACCAAAATTGGATCTGATATGACAAAAAACGGGAAAAGGCCAGCCCGTATTGGCTTGAGTAAACCATCCTTTCATCTCAGATCACTCACTGATCCCACTGACAACATTTTAACTTATCCTATTCCAGGCTTACCAGTGGTCGATTGTCTAGAGGATCGACTGCAATTAACGTTCCAAACACAGCGACCATTTGTTGGGCGGATATTTGTGAAGGGTATGTCGGCAAAGGTAAGCTGTGCTACAAAACTAATCCTCTACCCCAGTTGCTTTTCTTATTACCGTACCCCTCTTCTTCACGGAACCAAGATCGAACGATGTCCATTCGAAACTTGCTTCATCACACCGGAGTGGCTAGCGGACACTGTAAACGATAGCTTGACCCCTTTACCCCGGCGCGCGATCTCTGCCTTTGAGCAAACTAGAGAATAACTGAGTTTATCGAATCGCTGTTTTCATCGATTGGTTTAGGATTCGTGTAAGAAAGAATTCATCAGAAATACCAATCCAGGAGCCACATTTGAACTTCACAACGGCGATTGTAATATGCGACGAACAAGAATGGTTAGTCTATCTTTAAACTGATCAGCTTACAAAAAACTTGAAATCGTGGTGGGCCCATAGTCAGTCTTTGCATGTTTTACTCAACTATGGTGTACTGGACGTGAATAGCCCCAGATGCGCATACTGATTGACTAGAGGGTGTGCACCCTTTTGTCAGAAATTCGCTGCATCGCGACGTGTCGCAAGCGAAGCAATACGGACGAGCTAAAGGCACCGTGTTGTTGGGTCCCAAAGCGACTACAAGTCAACTGTGTATGGCACCCACAGCATTACCGTGTTTTTGCTCAAAGACTCAACTCTCGCGGCGTGTATAGCTCACACACCGCGTCGCATGCCGCTCGTCGTCGGCCAAATCTTGGCAGAAGGGAGGGTGTACAACGTCACGTCTAAAAATCGCGCGAGCGCTCGGGGCAAGCGGCGCGGCGAGTGCGAGTTGCTCCATAGCGTGCGATTGACACACGCCCTTTGAAGATTCACGCACGAATTAATTATTTCCCAATTGGGATTTCTTGATTCGTAATTAACTACAAATAATACCCAAAAACGTTCATATCAATCACAGAAAACAAAAACGGAAACTGATGAGGAGCAGCTATTCCCTTGAAGGTACCCCATTGTATCAGATTATGGTGTCATGAGCGCAGCTCCGCACCGACTGCGGAAACTCGTACTGATGGCGCCGCGGTGTTACGCCGCAATGCGATTTTTAGATGTAACGGTACACAGCCCAGAAGGGTGCACACCCACCAGTTCACGTCAATAGGCGCGCGACCGCACACTGCCCAATCAGGTGCCTCATATGCCATTAGCAGAGAGTGAGAGCAAACCCATTTATGAGTACCAGAATTTCTTAGCATTCAAACATTTTCCATACTTGCCTATAACATGCAGTTTAAACGCTGACCCCCTGTCCTCTGCCACTCTAAAAAAATAATTTTTTCGAAGAATGGATCAGCACCGAATATGGTAGACCAACACTAACCTACCGTTTTTTCTTTTCTAGGTACGGCCCGACAAAAGTGGAGTTGAACAGTCAATCACAATCATTATCTCGTTTCACTCAACGTTTATTACTAAAGTGGACCGAGCTTATCGATGCACCTGCTTTTACATGGAGAACGATAGGGTGGTGACCAGTAAATTTGATGTAAGGTAAGCATTACACTTCCTCAACACAAGACGACTCGTGAACGAAGCTGGTTCAGTGAAAGTAGCGCCATCACTGTACGCATGGTCCAGACATCAAACCCTATCACTTTCATCCATCCCCGTCAATCTACCAGATCTCTCAAAAACCGGGTGAACTGGCGCCTGACTTATGTGGAGAGATCACGATGCTGGTCATCGGTTACATAAATTCCAGAGGAGCATTCCGTGATCTTAATAAATACGCTGATTGCTGAAACGACAGTTCAGCAGTTCATGAAAGTTCCTTGAAGGCAAGGACACTCGAATCGGGTCACCGCGCCACGCGAAACGTGAACGTGCGCGTGATAAATGCCTTGTTGCTTCCGTGATATGCTCGCTGCCGTGAACCCATCGACTTCACCCTTTCTCGGAGTCCTGGCCCACACCCGAATACTTTTTTTTTACATTTTATCAAAAAAAGATCAATAATTATAGCATGCTACCAACAACTGACTTGAGCGACACAGTGAGAATGCCCTTGTGCACGTACACAGTACGAGCGGAATCGATCAACGGTCCTACTGTACAGTTTGCTAAAGTCGGCGACCAAGTATTTCATGTTTGGCAGTGTGATAGTGGTGAGTTAAATACGTATTTAAAAATTTCCAATAAGAAATTTGGAAGCTTGTATTAAGGAAGAACCATCTATTCTGAAGTTTTTTCCACATTCTGAAGCCAAAACTAGAGCGAAAGACGTGGACGCGGGCGGTCGTAACACACCATTTTCAAGGTTTTTGTACGGCCCAAAGATACCTTACCCTGATTTTGTTGTAAATGCCATAGCTTTTTAAAAAAAACTGAATCAACACTAGAGCGATACGACCATTGTTCGGTTCAAAGGCCAGCACCGCTTCGACTGGACGCGACCGCGCTCTTCCCAGCTGGTGAGGCACGGGTGTGTGGCAACTGGTCGAATTTTCGCTGCGCGGCGTCGCACTCGCGGCGCCGTCAGTACGACTTGCCGCAGTGGTTTGTAATTCCGCTCAAGACGCAATAGGCTGTACCGTGAATGAACTTCGAAGATTGCAGATTGGAAGCTTCGGAAGTTCGCCTATGTTGTTGTTGCTGCTGTTTCAACAGATTAAACTGGAAACAACTCGCACTTGCCGTGCCACTCGCCGCGCGAAATTTCGACCAATCGCTACACCCATAAAGCACGGAAGTATCCCTATCAAAAGCCATCAGTGCTCCATCAGAATACGATAATACGTATGAACCATCTTTTTTAGACATGTACTCGATGTTGGTCCATAGTTGCTTCGTTGATGATAGCAACGGTCAGGAACGGAAGCCATTCCTCGACGAGCACGGGTGAGGAAACTGATCGAGTAAATTTAGAAGGATGACCAATCCGCGCTTAGCAATGATTGGGTTTATAGCGCCTAAATAAAGGCGTGGGAGCTGCAGAGGCTAAAGCCGCGTCCATACTTCGCAGTTCCGACGGCAGGGCGTGGCTACGCGTATCTGCGTCTCCGCCTGTGCCACCCTGTCTCGTTGCCTCCGTCGTCTCTGCATTTCCTTCGTGCTACTCTGCCTCGCTGCCTGTGCACGCAGCCACGCCCTGCCAGCGCATAGTATGAACGCTGCCCAAAAGGGGTCGCGTCACATGGGTGTGTACCATCAGCACAGCCAATTTGCGTGACTGCGGGTTGCGCGCGATGCTATGGGTGCGAGCTTCGGAACCCCTATTATTTCGCTCCTGGAGCGATTACTCTTGAAGATGAGGTTCGTTTTGAAACCCAACTGATATTGTGACCATAATTGCGCTCATTGCGTCGCACGGCGAACGCCGCAACAAGAATCTCCGCCTAATGGCTCACCCGCGGGCTACATGTGATGATCCGAAACCGCTCACGTTAATCATTCTTCAATGTCCACGGTTCTGATCACTGGTACCACCATACTGGGCTTGTCTGACTAGAGATTGAACCGTCGACACCACATACAAATTCAAACGCCTCCCTAAGTACCTATTGTAAATTGAGCACAAGCGCCTCAAAGATACGGAAACTATTTTGTCATTTCAAATTTTAACCATCAATCGCAACAATGGTGAAAGTGTGTTAAGCACCTATCGCGAACACGATGTGAGATTTTTTACACGCGGGATCGCCATTTAAGCTGCTGTTCAGCGGCTCTGACAAGGAAGGCCCATCAGGTCATGGTGAGCTTTTTCAAAACGGTTTTTTGCATTTTATAGGGTCACATACATGAAGCAAAAAACCGGTCTCAAATTCGGCTAAATGGTTTTGGGGGGCCCAGAAAATGAGTGACAAATGTTGCTTAGAAAGAAACAATTTTAACCAGTTTGCTGCAATGCTTCCCGACTGCGGAGTTCAATATATGCATATCGAAAGACTGTCTTCAAACCTACGCCAAAATCACTGCGATCTGGTTCAAAAATGTAGAATCACTCATGCTAACTGTTAAACGAAGCAAAGAAAACTGATAGGGGATGCACAGGTTGGAGTGCTTGCACTGGTTGGATGGCCGAATGGATAGCGGGATGGATTGACATTGGCACGGTGGTGGGGGTGTTTGTGGTTCAAATCCTCTTGACGTTTTCGCATTTGCATTTTCTTGATTTTCTTTGTCCAGCGCTATACTATTTCCGCACATGCAAAATGACTGCAATTTTCGTCGCTGGTGCACGAAAGTGACCTCATTTGCAAGCTTTCAGTGGATAACGTGTTTGGACCCTTCGGCGCCCCTAGCAAGCGTGCCAAGCGTTTTCCTGCGAAACTAGTGTGATATTCGTGCTCAGGAGACTCAACTAGCCCTAGATACAAAATATTATCCACGTTGAGATTTTGACCCAAACTCGAGACAGTGGGGTGGACATGGGCACAAAGTCACTGCTCTACTTGCACAACGAACAACTAGCAGCCTCGATTAAATGAAATGGAGCATGTGCAGAATCAACGCATTCCAAGTGAACTGCACCTAGCAACACCATGCGAAGGCAAAAGATAGCAATATTTACTTATATCGGATAGCGATCTCCTTTCGTTGGATGCTCTTTACTAGGGCAGTAGTACTACTATTGGTCGCCCAATTTTCCGAGTTTGGGCCCAAATCACGATTAGGCTGAAAACTTGTCACCTAGGGTAGTTCGACCCCCTGAGCATGAATATCACACGTACTTTGCAGGAAAACTCCTACTTCCCCTGTTATGAGCGTTGGCAGGTCTAAACCAATCATTCGCTTAGTACGCAAAAATATAGAATAAAAATTAATTTTGCACAAATGTTGCACGTATGGTCTTACATGAGCACAAATGGATGAAAACTAGAAAAAAGCAAAAGTTTGTCCTCAGTGGGGACCGAACTCTCAACTGTTTTCTGGGCCCCCCAAAACCATTTAGCCAAATTTGAGACCGGTTTTTTGCTTTGTATGTGACCCTATAAAATGCAAAAAACCGTTTTGAGAAAGCTCACCATGACCTGATGGGCCTTCCGTGTGAGTGGCACTTTGCCAGAACGCGCCGGCTTATATGCCATGCCATACCTCAAAGGCTGAATCGTACACAGACGATTCCAAGAAAGCCGGAACGATAAGAGAGAAAAATCAGAAGTGTAGTATTAACAATAAACGAAAATACCGGTGCTATTATTAATAGTTGAGTCTTTGCGGCGAGCAGTATATTTCGACCTGAGCCTTACTTCAGGGGGAGTGGAGGCTTCCCCTAAACTTAGGCTTAAGCTAAAAGCCTAGGCAAAAATAACTCTGATGCCGAGCATATGTAGTGAAGTAGCACTGGTATTTTCGTTTATTGTTAATACCACACTTCTGATTTTTCTCACTCTTATCGTTCCGGTATTAGACTGCGCGATAACTGACATAAATCAAGAGTGGTACATGATATTTAACATTAATCAATGGTGGTACGGAAATTTCGACAGCTATAACTACTGAAAAAGGCTGAATTTTATTGATCGGAAAAATTTCACTTTCAGATGTGCCATTGATCCGATAATAGTGCCGGATTTGATTTACAATAAAGAAAACAATTTGGCCTTTGCCCCAGTGAACGTATTCAAGTTCGCGGATAAGGTGAGATAAGATCAATGTAGAATTGAGGAATGCTTCCAAGCGTTATTAATATTTAATGATGCAATAGCATGACGTCATCGTGAAGTTATATTCAGATAACGACCTATTTCCAATGTGCTATAAGTGCTTGTTTGAACTCGGAAGGAACGTGCAATGGACGAACGGTGAGCATGTTTTACACCTCTTTTTACCGAAAGACTGACCAAATTGGAGGCAATGCTGGCAATTCACTTGATTGCTAATAATTAAAGTAGACGCGGTGAGTAAAACAGCAGAGAAGAAAAAAAGAAATGAAATGGTCAGGAGCCCGAAAAGTGCTACCAATACCCTAAGCTGATTTTGGTCGCGGACGTGTTTTCGAGCATGCACCATCGCTAACCTATCGAAATGAGTCAGGGGAATCTGTGATGTGCGGCGGTATGCACATCATGTGACGCGTTCACTTCTGGGAAAACCAACGGCAACAGGGATGCGTAGATCAACATAGGATTTGTCGAGCAACTAGAGCTTTACACCACGAACTGCCACACACCGATCCCTTGTACACTTAGGCCGCGCTCACACATTGCGGTGCCGGCGGCAGGGCGTGGATGCGTCTCTGCGTCTCCGCCTGTGCCACTGTCTCATTGCCTGCGTTATCTTTGCACCTCCCGTGCCATTCTGCCTCGCTGCGTGTGAACGCAGTTACAAATTGTCGGCGCAAGGTATGAACGCAGCCTTAGGGTTTATGTAGTATGGATACTTCCCCTTCTTGAACACCCTAATATCTCTCAAGGTGCCTTTAAACTTCGATTCTGCTCTTTCAGCCTCCACGTTGTGGACCAAGCGGCCCTCCTCGTTTTGGCAGGTCGATTGCTGAAGTACGAAACAGTACACGATCAAAATGGATCAGGCTGGACAACACGATGGATGTCTCCGCACAGAAAATTACCGTATTGGACTTGGAAGAAACACCTTCTGGCACAGTAAGTACATGACCATACGTGCTCCTGGTTGCGCGCGATGCGCCAGGGTGCGCTTTTCCGCAGCGGCCGCGTTCATACAACGCAGTGTCGGCGACAGGGCGTGACTGCGTGTCTCTGCGCCTCCCCCTGTACCACACTGTCTCGTTGTCTGCGTCGTCTTGCACCTCTTTTGAGCTACTCTGCATCGCTGTGAACACAGTCCGCAAAGTATGAACGCGGCCTTTCACTCCTTCCGACATCGACTGGGAAAAACGTCATTTCCCGCACTATCTGAAGTTATCTAATATTACGGAAAGCAATTTTTGAGCTGTTTGAGAAGTTTCACGTTTTTTCTGTAGAGGAGCTGGAGCAATTGAAAAAGGTCCAGACCACAAATCATTGCTAATCCTTCGACTTCCATCGATTCATTATAATTGATACTAACACTTTCAGGAAGCCACGAAGTTCACATCGCAATCCCTCCTGGATCCAAGCCCCATGAATCGTGCTACACCTGGTGTCGTCATCGATCCATACACTGCCGCTGCTTTTGTTCTGATTGCGATTGGGGCCACGCTGGCTGTTACCGTGCTTGCATTACACCTCATCCTGAGATTCAAAACACGAAAGATTTTTGATTAGAAACCTTTGAGATGCTGCGACACCTTTTCTCTCATGAACTTACTCCATTGTTTCGTATTACTGTGAAACTGGTAGACATTTTCCATACATTGAATGGTACTTCGTGATCATTTCCTTTTGCTTGCCTTCAGTTGAATCCAGTCCTACTTGGTCTCTTCCCGATGTTTCTCTCTGGGATTCGCTTGTTGTTTTTTGAACCTGACTCGCTAGATAAATTCATTTGACACTGGATACTGTCAAGGAACAAACATCGATTTCCAATAGGCACTCCAGGAAGTACCTGGTAGTTGTGCCAAAGTTGACATAGCCCAAGGTAACAAGCCAAGCGCCTCAGGGCTCATTCAGTTTCTGCGCCACATAGTCTGTCCCCGAGCAAGAGTACATCCCATTAGATCCTTTTTATGGTACTCAATAATGGAAATATACACGTGCACCACAATCATAAAAACCAAAAACCACCGTGAACCGGTTTCACGAGGTCGACACTGCAGCCAATTTTGGAAAAAGAACAAGAACAAGAAGAAAAAAATGTTTTCGGTTTCCTTCTCAGTTATATCACTTCAAGTTTAGTAACTTTTGGACAACGCGTGTATAGCATGTGGTCCAGTGAATGGTGTGGGGACCTTCAGATTACCTCCCGACTCTCAACAATATTAACTGGGGTCGTAAACCCACTCGCATCCCTTGGGACTATCTCCTGAGGAGTATGCAGCACCGTTTCCTTAATATTAAGCAACAAAGCCTTAAATCTGAATGTCCCGCAAAATTATCCAATCAAGGGTACGCCATCATGCCGGTCATGGTACCAGCTCTACGGCACATGAGCTAAGCATTCTGCGAACAAAAGCATTACCATATTCTCCTCTGGCCTCACCGAGCAACTGAAAACAATATAAAAGACTTTAAAACTTTAATCTTCTGAAGCTTCGCAATGGAACCACTGACAATAAGAACAAGACTTTTTCCCTATCTAGAAACAATCGTACAATCATTGAGAGGCAGCTTTAATAATTACTTTATCTCTTGTACACTATAACAAGAATTCAACACTACTACAACTCATACAACACCTAGGCTTTGAACGTAGCTAAGAAGTTTACGACAACCTCCTTCAACTTGGCATCAGTGTCTGGTGAAATTTGACCCTCGTTGTGGATCACTTTTAGTAACTCCTGTTGCGTTGAGCGGATGTGTGCAAGGAATTCCTTTTCAAACTTTGTGATCAAAGATGGATCAATTTTATCAAGGTGTCCTTTTACTCCAGCGTAGATAACAGCGACCTGTAAAACAAGTACTTGCATTTATAGATCGATAAAACCGAAACGACACTTTTAGTACCTGTTCCTCAATAGCCATCGGCACATATTGTCCTTGTTTAAGCAACTCAGTAAGACGAACTCCTCGATTCAACAGCTGCTGGGTGGAGGCATCGAGATCGGAACCAAATTGAGCGAAAGCAGCGACCTGAGCGCAAATAATTTTCGAGAAACTCTATGAAAAAAAAATAGCTGCTAGAACTAAATGGATCTTTGCTTCTCATTCACCAGCCTACAATGCGTTTACACAGCCTAAATACATCAAATCAATTGACTGACACATGGGAGCAAAGTGGATGAGCAAACAATACGTCTTTCTCCCGCAGTGCAAGTAATTTTTTGCAAAGTGCTTGAAGACACCGAATGGGGTAATTGTGGAATATGAAACTCGGGCCGATAGTAGTGCAACCGTAGGAAGGGACTAGATGAAACAGGCTACAACTTGAAAAAAGGACCCCCTTCTCACACCTTCTCTTGAGTCCTCCCCTTGCATCATTTGCTGCCGAGAAGGAGATGCAAACGACAAGGCCATGTCAGCCAGCCATGAACGTTGTCCCGCCTTTGCAGCAACTCATCCAGTAAAACGCTGCAGCCCGTAGTGAAGTGTGAGCAAATTGCGATAACGACTCCAGAAGCGCGCATTCAACGCGTGTTTCGCTAAAGATGATTCCTTCATAAACACCCTTTCCATTTTCAGAGCACATCGTTCCCATCTCCACTTGCCTTCATTGCTCACTTCCCGGTGCCTCTAACTTTTCTTGTATATCGTTACAGCAATGGCTTATATGTATTTAACCCGAGATCTAACAGTCATAAAAATATATAACGAAGAAAGCTCAAACGCCAGAGACTCACCTCACGATATTGGGCGAGCTCGAGCTTCATGGAACCGGCGACTTGCTTCATAGCTTTGGTCTGAGCGGCAGATCCTACTCGAGATACAGACAGACCGACGTTGATGGCTGGTCGAACTCCTTTGTAGAACAATTCTGTCTCAAGGAAAATCTGTCCGTCAGTAATAGAAATCACATTGGTGGGAATGTACGCAGACACATCACCAGCTTGTGTCTCAATTACTGGAAGAGCAGTCAGGGATCCACCACCGAGTGACTCGTTCATTTTAGCGGCACGTTCTAGCAGACGGGAGTGAAGGTAGAAGACATCACCAGGGTAAGCTTCACGACCGGGAGGACGACGCAGAAGCAGAGACATCTGACGGTAGGCGACGGCTTGCTTGGACAAGTCATCATAGATGATCAGGGCGTGCTTTCCGTTGTCACGGAAGAATTCTCCCATGGCACAGCCGGAGTATGGAGCCAAGAACTGCAGTGGGGCAGCATCAGAGGCTGTCGCTGAGACAACGATGGTGTACTTCATGGCTCCGGTGTCAGTGAGACGCTTCACGATCTGCGCAACAGTGGATCTCTTCTGTCCGATGGCGACGTAGATACAGTACAGCTTTTTCTTCTCATCAGCACCAGCGTTGAAGCGAGCCTGGTTGATGATGGTGTCGATGGCGATAGCCGTCTTTCTAAAACAAATAAAGTTATTGATTTGTATGTCTACTTCCGCGCTTACCCCCTTCCAACCTGTCGGTGAGAAGAGGATGCGAGAGGGAGGATAGATGATTTCATATCAGTTTTGAAAACTCTGGTTGAAAACTTGAAATAAACGGCTAACTTCGACACAAATGAACAATACCAATGGCATGGAAAAAACTAAACGAACAGTAACATAAAACGCTCTTTGAACAGAATATACACTCACCCAGTTTGACGATCTCCAATGATCAGCTCACGCTGTCCACGACCAATGGGTACAAGTGAATCGACAGCCTTCACACCAGTAAGCATAGGTTCACGCACAGAAAGTCGAGGAATAATTCCAGGGGCTTTCACTTCTACACGAGAGCGAGTCTTGCAAGCAATAGGACCTTTTCCATCTATGGGCGTTCCTAGGGCATCGACGACACGCCCGAGCAAGGCTTCTCCAACAGGCACGTCGACGATGGCACCAGTACGCTTTACGATATCACCTTCTCGGATAACTTTATCGTTACCGAACACTACAACTCCGACGTTGTCAGGCTCCAAGTTAAGAGCCATTCCCTGGAAATAAGGTCAATTCACGAAAAATATTTGCTCAAAAAATATATGGATAACAAAAGAATACCGAAGATCTCACCTTGATACCAGAGTCGAATTCCACCATTTCTTCAGCCTGGATGTTCTTCAAACCGTATACACGCGCAATACCGTCTCCGATGGAGAGCACCTAAAAACGTGAATGAAAGAAACGCAATGGTGCTGATGACCTCATCAAGTATTTTATTAACAACATGCATACCCTGATATATTTTCCTTCGCTGGAGTTACTACAATACGGTAAAACTCAAGATGGGAAGTAGGTTTATTTTGATGACCAAACCACGAGTAAGAAAAAGTCTCATCCGTAAACTGTAGATTACTGTTGAGGCTTCCGAGTTTCACACAGAGACATACCGATTCGCCTCAATCATTCAACTTATTGCAAGAGATTATGACACTTAATGTCCACTTTACTAAAACTAAAACCCGACCTAACGTAGGGCGTTATTTCTCACCTTTTACACGTCTTTTTGATAGAAAACGCGACACCAAACAGGAGCACGACAAGGCTACCACACCCACTGAGACCTAATGCGAGCCATCCGTTGATATACCCTGCGAAACTTCACTGCCGAGGTCTAACGAACGGATGCCAAGAAAATGGAACGACAAGCAGTGACCTCACCAGCTAACTACGAGATAAATTAGGAGTATAAAAGAAAAAAAATCATGTGATCTCGCGAAAGGCGGAAGAAATCCAAACCAACCCTTCCAGTTTCCTCGAGCTTAATGCTGCTTTCTTGACCAAGAATGCGTTCTTCCAGGATCTTTGAGACTTCTGAACCACCAACTGCCATACTACGGGCTGTTGTAGCGATTCCTGCATTCTGGGACGCCTGTAAGCAAAAGAGGTCATAAATCATTGAGTCACATGCAAAAACAATGAGCAAGATGCAAGTTCCTAGAGCAACTATGGGATTTTTGCGAGTGAAAACATGACTTTAGCAAAGGCAAAGGCTCCGCAAAAAGAGTTCTTCATTGGCCAGGCAGGTGAGTTACATTGCAATACCGCATTTGAGAAAGCATTAATTTAAGATATACCGTAGGAAGGAGTCAAATTAATATTTTACGCCCAGCTTGGAAGGTGAAAATGAACCAATCAAATCATTAAAAAGATACAGATCGAAACCTTACCTTAGCGCCGTTCGCGAGAGCAGAAACAAGTCTTTTGGACAACATTTTCCTCCTCGAGGTGGCTGGGAAGAGCCTTCAAGCAGTTCTACGACGGATTCTTTGAGCGAGATGCCCTCGCACGCCTAGACAAGATAAGAATGATTGTGCGTGCAGGCGTTGCACAAAATTGACTACGGTACATAGTGACAAGATTGGCGCGCAGCCAATTTTTAATAGTGTAGCATTTTTTGTCTAACTTTTTCAGACTCTGGGAACTGTAGAAGTGAGTTGTTACCGAGGTTTTGGAAAAGATTTGAAGAGAGAGGAAATTCCGAAATTCTTTCTTTTTATTCACTTCTTTTACTTTATCGCATTGCTAGAAGGCCTCAATCTTACATGAAAAGTCAGCAGCACATGTTTTCAAATGTAGAACGTTTCCAATTTTGTTTCATTGCGGGGCATTCACCATCCTGTTGATCATTTGCTTATCATGCCTTATTTAGTAATTATTTAATACCTGTTTCTAAGACGTTGCTTTCTGGGTTTGGTTCCTACAAGGTGTCAATATGTTATAGTAAACGTTAGTATATGATATATAAGTGATATGAAGTAGTATAATTTAGTATCCGTATCTATCTAGATTTTTTTCTACGATGGCCATAAAACTCTCAGTGATACTATTTTCACTGGCTAGCGGCTCAAAGTACTTTCCCTTTTTCGAAATATGTGAAGGAATCGAATGAGGTGCTTCTGTGATTTACTACTCCTTATAACGATTCACGGATTCTCCGTCTACTTTTTCTCGAAGCAGCTTGAGTTCAGACTGAACCCTAATTGTCGTTTTTTCGTACACAAAAGATAATTACTCACGAGGAACGAAGAAATTCCGGGTCAATTCAAGTCGGGGGGGGGGGGGGGGAGACGCAACTTTGCGTCAACGTCGAAGCTCCTTTCCCTCCCTAGGCTTAGGCTAAAATTGATATCCCCTCCTTCCACATGAAAGAGCATCTCTCAAAGCATAGTTCTCATCTGCGTTAGCCTAAGCCCAGGGAGGGAAGAAGCTTTGACGTTGGTGAAAATTTGACGCAAAGTTGCGTCTCCCTCCCGCTTTGAATTGACCCCAGTCCTTTTATAGTACGTGAGCAAGAATTTTTGAAAGATTTCGAATCCGTATCTTCTTAAGCATTCAGATTCGTGGAATTTTGCTACACTATCGTTATGTTAAAGCCATCGTAGTTCTGAATATGACAACTGTATGAATACAAAAATTACAGTAAACATTGCAGTACAAGCAGATGGAGTGGAATTAATTTCTCAGCAAAAGCGGTATTACAAGAATAAACTTATTATTAAGCGAAAATTAACAAGAACAAAAAGGTTACCGGGGCTTCTTGTTAGGGAAACGAGTGGACGAGATGATTTCTGCAGAGATTTTGCGTGAAATGACTGTCCAAAGCATCTTCGGACACAGCCAAAACAAGCGAAGACTAGTCCATACTTGTTGACGACTTGTAAAACCCCCATTTGGTCTTTCTCGGGTCCCGCGTTGGATAGTGCACCTTGTGTGAGCCTTTTTATTATTTAACTTAATTAAGCCTTTTTATTTATTTTCTATTGATGTAATAGATGTGAAACAGAAACCACCTTGGTCAGGGTTTGAGAGAGGAGGGGGGGGGGGGCAAGAAGGAAGAAGCTTTGAAGTAGGTCAACCATTTTTCACGTGGCAAACCCCTTTTGTGCACGAGGAAATTGTCGTGTACGCCGAACTCCTTCCCCTTCCCTGATTGAGTAAGGCCACCGTCAGACTTTGCGATTTTGCGACGTCTCACTTCGCAGCGAAACTACGATCTTGAGATTGTGCAATGCCGCAACTTCGCGTGCGGAGCCGTGACACCGCAAAATCGCAAAACACAAGATCGCGAAATCGAAAAATCTGACGGAGGTCTTAAAATTTTTATTCACAGTCTCTCTCATATTGCATGCTCCTGAGTTGTTTGATGTGAATCGTGATGGTTCACGACTTCATCATAATCACAGCGATCACAATAGCTGAGTATGAATGCGGCATGAGAAGGTGGAAAAATGCAATCGTGTCGACGTAGTGACAAATAAATCATAGAGAAGAAGAATTCGTGTGTGCTTTTGTGTCAGGCGAGGTTTTACCCTTCGAATTCAGCTCTGTTGTATTCCCTCTATCGGGTTTCCTATTAAAAATAGCGATGGTTTAGTCAGAATGGTTGCTCATTTTTTCTTTTCAGTGATGGGCAGTGCGGCAGATTTCATAAGAAGATCATGAGCTGATGGCTCTAAAGTTTTTCCAACTATTCGATCTGAGTTATACATGAGGCTATATCCATATTTAGCGCGAATACGTGGTTCGTGCTGGAATGCAGATTTTGCATGCAGGCTCTGATCAAAACTTTCGGAAGAACCTGCGTATGGCGCAAGTCGTGAAGTATGGACGGGTAGTGTGTTATGTTATGTCCATTATATCTATCATTCCTGCTCTGTTGGATTATGTTAAAAAGTCTATGTACTCATGGAAATGTGATATCAAGACCCGACTATGATGACTTGTTCATGGCACGTGTTGTGCTGCTCCACCACCCAATACCCTGTGATACCTCACTAGTTTTCCCTATTATTCCATTCGTTACCTCTGCGATCGCGCTGCTGTGAAGACGATTCCAGCTTATTGAGAGGGCTTATTTCAGATTCAATGACCGAAACGAACGCGAACATGCCGTCGGAGGCAGAGCAGGCGGTGCCCTCCACAGAAAGTGAAAACACTCCTAATAATGACAGCAAAGCTGAAGCCGAATCTAAAGTGACACCCAGTGCTTCGACTATGGAAGTTGATCATGGTCCCTCACTAGTTATACCTCCGGAACGTGATCTGCACTCTAAGGAAGCGAGTGTTGAATCGCAGATTTCCCCAGCTCCAAGCTCATTCCGCGACAGAACACAATCAGAAGCGGCCTCGTCCGTGAGGTAAAAGCCATTTTTATTCTGTTGATTAATAATTTACATTATAGTTTTATATTGTGCTGCTCTTCAGCGATCAGGATGACGGATCCGAGAAGAGAAGAAGGCGCTCAACTCGTGATATAAAACGGCCGAAATTCGATGATGAATTGGTTGATAGTGGAGTTACGAAACTGCTTTCTCCTCGAGTGAGTCTCAGAGCTTTATCCTTAGCTGCTCTGATTTTCATTTCTTTATATTGAGAGAATACTTACGGTACCAATAGCTTAATTACACTCTAGTATTTGGCGATATACGAAAGGCTCTTTAGCATGTTAGAAAATTTGGCATGGGCTAAGCAGTTAAGGCCGCCGTCAGACTTTGCGATATTGCGGTGTCGCGGCTCTGCGCGCGAAGTTGCGGCATTGCACATTGCACCAAGGTCGTAGTATCGCGTGCGAAAGTGCGACGTCACGAAATCGCAAAGTCTGACGACTGCCTTAAGAAGCACGCGTTCGCGGCTGGGCGCATGTAGTTCCGTAGGCTTCGGTAAGATAATTGCATCCAGAACGCTAGAAAATGACTTTGTAGTGTCTTCTTTCCACAATAGAGAAGGTTCAGCCACCGTGGGTGGCATGCTCCATAAACACCAGAGTGTATGATGATATGGGGGTGGGGGCAATCCAAACCAATACGACTCAGTCCATGCCCGAGCACAGTCAAAACAAGCCAATAGTGGTGAGGGACACTAAGTAGAAATGATTGTGAACCAAAAGCTTCAGCTTTTCTAGTGCTGTTAAGGGAGAGAGCTTTGCGCTGGATGAAACCTTCCCTCCGCTTCGCATCCACATAGCGCCAGCACCGATTCCTAAAAGTAAAACATAAATTACAGAGACATCGAAAAGTTAACGATATACTCGGTTCTTAAAAGCGCACATAGCAAGAAACATAAGCGTTGGAGTAAAATAATGGTTCAAGGGCGGTTTTATAGTCACTTTTGATCTCACTTGATGAGATAGATGATGAACTCGTCCCAGAGGGGAACCAAGTCTAAAGGAGTAAGAGATGCAAAAGCTGAATTATATCCGTAAAAAATTAAAAACATAATGTATTGAATATATCAGGATTAATAGGAACTGCTTATGTTACAGTCGTGTCGTGTCCTTTTTCTTGCAGTCAAGTTGACCCATGGTTCATGGATTGATTTATTGCAGATCATAGTTATTAGCCACCTTTGGCCGCCTGTATTTCGATGCGTTCACTGAGTTTCAGTGTACAATTCTTGCTTTCCTCTCATTTCCGTTTTTTTGCTTTGTGAACTCATTCAGGTCCTTCGAACTTGGGTGTGGTGTTATGTGATCGTGGGGTTTAAGTTTCAGAAACGTGTAGGCGGAGAGCGATCAATGCACTCTCCATCGATGAACTCATGCACAAATGGTAACTCAAAATCCCAGAGTTGGTCCGAGCAGAGTCCGGGCTTGACAGATGCCAAAGGCGATGATAAATCTATTTTTGTTCAACCTCAACTATACGGGAAAGGAGAGGAATACTCGAAGGTGTGTTCTAGATCCTGATTCAGAAGCGCACGTCTCATTTTCGGCCAGTAGGCGTTTCAGAAAACAGTAGCAGTTCAGTTGCGTGATATCAGGCCGGTTGTGGATTCACGGTGGAGTATATCTTTAAATGCACGATTTTTCGTCATAGTGAAGCTCATATAATGTGCAAGTTACATGTAATCGGGAGTTGGTCCAGTTTTCCCGGTTGAATTTCGCGCTTTACCAAGCCACTTCTGCTTTGTTAGTCTGTAATTTTTGTTTAGCAGACTTTCAAACATTTTCAGTCTTTATTTTTCCACTACAAAATTAACTTATTAGTAAAGTACCTTCGTACCTCTAGTTAAGGTTCTCCGGCCTGAAACCGCTTCTGTTTAATTCAGAACTTCAGCGTGCAGCGTGCATAATTGGCTAACTCGGAAAAATCAAACCTTTTTCATACTTTTTAAGTACATCATCACTTTTCCCCGCATAAGTTATTAGTTATTTGCTCTTTCTTTGTTGCCATAGAAGCCATTTACTTGACTGGTATTATATTTCTTTTTTGGTGTGCCTGATTTTTCAAGTCTTTAGGTCGAAAGCTCTTCCACTCCAGCGGCTAAGCATGCTCATTCATTACGACGAAGGCCTACCCATAGTGTGGAAGATCGCCAGACTGCTGAAGAAGAAGAGGAAGCTGCAAAAATGGAGAAAAAACGACGTGAAGCAAGAATTGCGCAGAAAGATATTCGATGCAAGGTTGAGAGATCTTTGAGAAAATTTTTTGCGCGTTCTATTTCATTACTTGTACTAAAATTTTTTAGGAGTTAGTCGCGGCCACAGAAGCCGCAGATGGAATGACATCTGCCGAGTTACGACGTTGGACTGCAGCAGATGATGTGGCTTTAGTGACTGCCGTTACGCATGTAAGTTGAAAAGTTCTACTCCGAAAAGTGACTTGTGAAAAGCATGGAATCTTACAACATTTCAATGACATGCTAGTTCTCAACCGTTTTTTTTTTTGCGGTGTGAAATGGCATAAAATAACTGAATGACAAGAAAATTTCTTGACTTGGCAATTTTGATGGTGTCTCCTTCCAGGTCCATGACTTGCGTGCAGCGTATGGTAGTATCAAATTTAGTCGACCATATTCCTTGGAAGACATCGAAGAGAGGTAAGTATCAACTGGAATTCCAGCCAAATAAGGCCATTACTTTCCTCGTTATATTTAGACTCCCCCCCCCCCTTACCGAAATTTATGGGCATTTGTTAGACTTATTTCATAACTCTTTTATGGATTTTTAGGTGGTATCAGCTCATGTATGATGACACTCTATCGCGACAAGCTAAAAAGCGAATGAATGAGTTACCGGTTGAGGAGATCTTGCGGATTCAGGTAAAGCCGTTTTTCATGTTTATTCTGCTTTTCTGGAGGTTTGGCAGCGCAGCAGCCAAAAGGCTTTCCGTTTCATTCTTCTTGTTTTT
The DNA here is from genome assembly GCA_963978905.1 of Trichostrongylus colubriformis. Taxonomy (NCBI): domain Eukaryota; kingdom Metazoa; phylum Nematoda; class Chromadorea; order Rhabditida; family Trichostrongylidae; genus Trichostrongylus; species Trichostrongylus colubriformis. The sequence continues at coordinate 33,003,457 of OZ022260.1, forward strand.
CCAATGGTTGAGAATTCAGGTGCTCGATACGGACTTGTTTTTGTAATTTCTTAGGTCAGTTCCGGTCATAAACACCAGCTGATCAAAAATCAAGCACATGTCTTACCCTGTTGGATTTTTGTCACGTAAAATAAATCTTCCAGTCTCGTACAGCATTCACAGTGCGAGAAGAGGACCTTCTGCGTGGTTTGGACCTGGGAAATATGTCTTGCCCGGATCGAGCGATGATGGAGGATTTGATAAAGAAATATCCAGAAGATTTCCATTCGGCTCGTACCCCTCAGTCATTGTTGGATCACTGGCACATTTTGAACTCGTAGGTTTTACACGTTTATTTGCATTAACGACAAAAAAGAACATTTTTTGAATTCATTTACAAAGAAAAAAGGAATTAACAACCGTGATGACGTGTTGACTTGATACCGACAAGAAGATTGAGCAATTACGAAGGTTAACATACAACAATAGCATTGCGGGTCGCGTTTTAGGAAGTTCAACAGAGATAATATGCAGTGGCGGAGTATCGATTAACTCGCGCGATGCGAACAACGTGACGACGACAGCGCAATTACATGACATAGCGATGTAATGACGTCAGCCTGAGGTTTCTGGTGGAATTTCCCTTCACGAGCGGCTTTCTTAGCACAAGCCATACCCTTCGTTAGCTGTGTGTGCGTTCTTTGATCTGAGGTGATGCATCAGACAAACACCAGTTACGCGCCGCGACCGCACGCGTCTCTTACGGTTACCGCAGACATGCTAACCAAAGGGCATGATTGACCTCAGAAGCTTAGATTCACGAGACAAATTCTAGCAAAAATCTCGACCCGGTATAATTAGGAATTCAACATTTTATTAGAATTTTCTGTATATATACGGCAGTGTATTTATCAGCTGCGATCATGCTTATTCTTCATGTCTAGAAATGATCATACTTTGATCTGATATCGAAAACGAAGGGCAACATGTACATGTACAACGGGGATATGGCGAGGGGTTTAGGACGGGACTGATTTTGGGAGCTTATTACTAAAGCTGAATGAGTTGTATGATTTGATTCGGTTTGACGCGTCTTCTTTGCAGATATGGAATTTTGGCTCCGGGACCACAATCAGGCATAGTTGACTGGGAACTGTTGGAACGAACGTACGATCTCACCGGCAGAGTGAACTTTGACGAGACAAGAGCATTGAACGCGGCGGCCGCGTGCGACGCCCGCGAACGCGAATATGCGAAAGTTTCGGTGCAGCCGGTGACGGGCATCTGCAGTCCGGCAACTGATGTCCGCGCCACTCTACGAGGACGAGTAGTTCGCTACCTCGTACGGACTGATCGGGTGGTGCTAGGTCGTAGTACACCACGTGATCCCGTCGATCTAGACCTCGCATTGGAAGGTCCGGCCGAAAAAGTTTCGCGGCGTCAGGCGGTCATCGCACGCGATCCCGCGACTGGACAATTTGAGATGACAAACGTTGGCGCCAGAACAGTGTTCGTGGACGGCAAAGCGCTCGGAACGAACAATCGGACGCGGCTCGTCGACAACTCGATCATCCAGATCGCCATCATACGTCTCGTGTTCCGGATCGGTCAGTGATGAGAACTGTATCATTCAGCCGACGTTTCCGGTCTATAATTGTACAATTCATTGTAAATTTTCTCAAATATTTTTTTAAATTTTGATACGGTGTTGTGAAGTTTATGATCATTACATAGAACGTTAATGATTGTACTCAACTTCCATTTTAAAAAAAAACGTCAAAGTTCACTATATTGGTAGTGAGCGTCGAGTTGCAAAGCGGTTACCTTTTACAATGGTGTGGAAATGTATCGCAATGAGCGCCTCGTAATAAACAAACACAGAAAAGAAAATCATGGATCTCGAATGGCAAGCCGCATCGCAACCGCACGCATGACCTCTCAACGAAGTGCCCGTCCCCATAACCGGGTTTGCCCCTATTGTAAAGTGGTGTACGAGACTCACCTAGGCAAATGAGCCGTTCGAACCGGAAGCGAATCCGAGCTGAGCTGTTTTGGCAGATTTTGTGAATGCAAGTCATCCCGTTTAGTAGGTTTACACTGGGGCTTTTTAGCGGCTCCCATATTGAAGATAAAATTTCGCCATCCCAATCGCCTAGATCCTTGTTGTTGTGCTGCAGACAACACTCCCTGAAACGTGAACTTTACATTGTAGTTGTTAAGATGAAAAAATAATAATTCTAGAAGGAAAAGCGTTAGCAACAGAGATTTGTACGTAGTGTCAACGGACACTCAAGGCAACGGAAAGGGTAAGAAAAAAGTGAAAAGCTGGGATACGTGTTCTCTGAAAACAACTTTCCACTTCGGAAGAGGAGTTAGCAGCGAAAGTAGCATTGAAAAAGCGCGGCTTGGGGTTGTATCACGATTCCACTGCTCGTTCTGCAGTTCATCGGCCGGGTAAGTTACCGACGAGGGCGGGACAACTCGCGGTCGGCTCGTTTTTCCTCTCGCCCCGTCTGCAATCTAGTGACGGTTAGGGACGCAGAGGGCGTGATAGAGGGGGGTTTTCAAATTTCTATTATATTTTTCGGGTTTTGCACTTTCTATTTCGGACTTTCTTTACTGTTACACTGCTGAACACCCATACATCTTATTCGCCAATTTGCCAATTTTACCCCCCCCCCCCCGGCATGATTGAGACTGGGCAAAATGGAATTCTTGAATTAAACCGAAGGTGGAGGGTCAGGATATGATCGAATGACGTGGATGGAAAGTGTAATAGTCTGATAGGGGATCGTTTGGGTCGGGTTTTGAAGGCAATGGTAGCCCTGGGAAGCTGGTGTGCGGATCGGCATCAGGAGACCATCAGTGATTGGTAGTCCCCGGCTCGTTATCGATTTTTATTTTATATTTCATTCATTTCTACATTTAAGAAATGACCAACTGGGTACTTCCACAAACCATACTGCAGTTTCTTGCTCGGGACCACTACCAGGTAGACCATTACCAAAAAGGCATATTTTTAATTAATTCAAGCAAGTATAATTACCTTATAAATTTGAGACCGTACAAATCGTGGATAAGAATCTTTAGCCATGAGGGTGAACACATGCTCTTCAGAATGTGTGAATGCATGACGCCGTGTCGACGCTGTTGTTGCCTTTTGTAGACAATCCAACGTTTGATCCAATGTTCGGGAATCGACATTCACCTGGGAAAGGAACAAATTACTGTTAAAAAACAAGTGGAACACGTTTTGGAATGGCCCCATGAATAGTACCTGAGCAGGGGCGCCCGGGGCCAAAAACTCCTCATAGATCCGTTCCGTTTTCTGATCAATTTGTTCATTCGGCGAATATTTAAGGTCCTGTATCGCTATCCAGAATCGGATGTTCTCCGAGGAGAATTCGGATTCCAGGAATGTTTCAAGAACCTAAAATGTTGATCTTAATGGTGCTATGGCAGTGATTTTTCACGATTACTGATTCTGTCCTCACCTGACGTCCTATTGGGTCCTTGACGAGCTCCTGCACCGACAGTCCCCATCGTTTCACTCGCCTCTCTGTCGGCACTTCAACACTAAAACGGAACACCACTGGGAAAGGAAACCATCATCTTCACAAAATAGGTAAAAAATAGTTGATATCAAGTCGTCCCAAAAGCCTTGTAGGTTTTTTTCCAATCATCACTTTTATTATTTCTTCTTCCAACAAACAACAGTCAGGCAACAACGTATTCACCATTGTTATCGACAAAATTCTGCCACCCCGTAACTAGATCGTTGATTCCCTCCTCCCAGAACCCCGGGTTTTGAGAGTCGAAGTAATCAGCGATCGCCTTTGCAAGCATGTCATAGTCAACGAATTTTCTCTTGACCAGGAAGGATTCGAGAGGATGGGAAAGGTGATGGACAGAAGGGGCAATGTCTGCAGGGCATGGCGGGTGGGGCAGGACATCGGCCGAGCTTCTGTAGCTCGGCCTGGGTACTCTTCGCGACGTGGGAGCGAGCGTCGTCACGAAGGAGGGTGACCGCGGACCTTCTCCAGCGCTTTTCTCGAACAGCGACGGCGAGCTGCTGGAGCTGGTGGGTGCATACGACAGCGGTGACTGTCTCGCCTTGTACCAGCACCTCGTGGAGAAGAATTCCTCTCGCGTTTCAGAAGCAGCACGGTCCCGAGCGTGGTTTGTCTTCCATGTCATTCTCGCCGTTGCTGAAGCTGATGAACCAGCGGCGCACGGTCTCATAGCTCACACATCCCTTGCCCAATGCAGCGTTGATGGAGTGGCAAGCTTCCGTCGCTTTGGTGCCGCAAGACCACTCATAGTAGATGACACTGCGTATTGGGTGGGTCGACAGCGGGCATTGTAGCTCTCCCACGGGATCTGGTGGGTCAATATATATTTTCCTAGGAAGCTTAGGGAACGTTCTACGATATTCCTGAACCGCCCAGTTTTGTCTTGAAATAATGAAGAGTTATTGATTTATTAGGAAAAATCCTACAAGACTTTTGGGACAACCTAATGAATTCATTAGGTGAAAATTTCGGAAGTGAACCCTATTTGAACCATTACCATTCGCTCGTGAGAAAAAAAAATCAGTAAATTAGATAACTAATTTGATTATTCTAACTCACGTATCAGTGTTTAGGGTCCAGAGATTCGTGTCGTCGGTGATCCAGGGATTAGACGGTTGTGGTGCGGTGAGGAATGGATCGTAATCTACCCGTTGATCTACCCATTGCACCATTCTAAATCAATATCTGTGAAAATCATCCAAACATAGTGGAAGTAAGGGCTTAGGGATACTTACGTGTCCGACGCTTTCAAAGCTTTCAACCATGGCTTCGTCTTCAACGAGAATTTGAGACGATCAATCAAATTACGGTAACCTTGCGCGGTTGCTTTACGCAATCGTCGATCAACCTGGAAGGATTTGAATCTCGAATTCATTTGAACATTAAAATAAAAAGAAAAATGAATAAATTATGATTAAAGACAGTGATAGAGGAAATATGGATAGTGAGAACTCTCAAACTTGGTCACGCAAATGAAAGCTAGGTGTCGAAGGCTCTATGTGATCAAATTTCCGATGAGAAAGAGTGCCCCTTGCCTTTATAAGAGCTGGTTTCTTCAACAGCTGCCATTTGTTTTATCCCAACCCGCGCCCTTTTTCAGCCCGACCCGCCCTTTTTGAGAATGAAGGGCGGTAAGAATGGCTTATTCCTCGGAATTTTGACCACTTCATTCCTTTTTTCTTCATTTTCGTTTACTAAGCACGTCGACCTTCATATCTGATGATCTTTCCATATCAGGAATTGCCACTATCACTGCCTTGGACACCTCGAAATAAGTTGTGCATTTGGCCTCCCAGTCCGTAATAAATTCTGAGCTTATGCACCGCTCATATCAGCAAGAAATTCTAACAATGCAGGGTAAATGAAGAGCAGTGGCTAGTAGCGCCATGCCCACTTTCACTCAGATCCTATGAGTGAACTACGACCGTTAGAATTTCAGTTAAGCAAGGAATCGCTTTCTATTAATTCGGATACTTTTCTTAACGAAGCATCACCGTAAAAGCGTCCATAGTGGTGAAATTTCCACATTTGCAGAATTGCGAATTCTGCGGAAGATGGTAATGATACTATTGAGTAGAAGAATTGCTGAGCTTGTGTTTTAGTGGAAATACAGAATTGTGGAATGTGCGGAAAATGATTGGACAGGTATCGATTTCCAAGCTCCGAAGGAACGAGAAGATTATGAAAATTATAAAAATGAAGATTTCGCAATTCCGCATTCCCTTAAAACGCAATTTTCACACCTCTTCCGGTCGATAACGTATCGAATTTTCCCGCAGATTCCCCAGTACCGCACAATTTGAAACATTGTTTGAAAATCAATTTTTGGGATGCCATGGTGCATAAATTGAAGTGAACGATTTAGAAGACCGACCTTCTGAACGTGCTGTTCGAGGAAGTCCGGATGACTTGGTCGACGGAGACGCCAAAACGCTCTTTCCTCTGAATCGTAGACTACCTGAAATACGATAATTCTTTCAGGTAATTCAATAAAACATGACTAATCATCATTCCTCGCTTTTGACCGCCTCTATCTGAGAATTTTTAAAATAAAAGCAAATACAAGGAATTCTTCAACGAATTCAAGGCCTAGCGAAATAAGAAGTAATTATAAGGAGAAGGTAGAGTGGTAACGAGTACTTCTCAGATTAACTGAGCTTGATCATATCTTTTAGGTCGATAAATGGGATTGATCTTTTCTAACAATAAAAATTTGGCTTCATCGGCTGGCCTTCACATAATTATAATACTAAAAGTTAGGTGCATGGCGCATCATAAAGACAGATCAACGCCGAGCAATTTTGTACATAACCCTTTTGTAACTGTCGGGAACATGAGTTAAAACCATGCTTCACTTTCCTTCACGTTCTCACTCTCCACAGATTCTAACTGCCAATTTGAAGAGTTTGAGTTCACAATTTTTGAAAAATATTTTCTTCCAAAAAATATTAGGTTTACTCAAAAAGTTTTTGTGGAGAGCTCACTTTGTCTGCTTTCTTCTTCTCTTTCTGATGTTTCAATTGCATTTCGGCTTGTTGTGTAATAAATCCCCACATGTGGCCTAATAATTCGGCGAATCTGAAGCGAAATAATTTTATTGATTGGAATTTACTTCCTCATGGATTCAATCGGTTGATTCAACTAGTACACCAACCTATTATACGATTCGGCTTCATCTTCTTCTAGCCCGTGCTTTTGTTCATTCCTGAGTAAACGTTTGTTGAGGTAGATTGCTGAAAAAAAAACACGTTGACCATATTCTTCAGAACTTTACCGTGAGTGATCGATGCCTAAGAAATAGCAAAAATTCTTGAATATTTCATCATAAGAATTGTGTTCAATGAAAGTACGTATTTGACATAGATACAATATATGATGAACACCCATGACAATAATTAATTAAATAATAAGTGCGAAGTGACATAGTGACAGGTGGCGCGCTTCGCCTCTCACATGGTACGGGGATCAATGAATATTCAAGCCAACCAAGCCTTCCATCTTTCCCGGTAGGTAAATTGGTACCAAACCCGTCTGGGAGGATAAAAGCACTGGCTTGTACGTGGGGTGGCCGAGCAACTCATTGTTGAGGCTAAATGGCATTCACCTGCCACCACGAGTCTGAGTGGAACGACAATGCGCGGCGCATCCCAACAAGAAACAGACTAACGTCAGAAACTTCAAATATAATTTTTATATTAATAAATAATTTTGACTCATATTCACAACGGTTATTCTGTAATTCAGGACAAAGTTAATAGACCATAACCATTATTTGCGTCGTTAATCTACAGTATCTGTAGAATAATCTATTCAAATAGCCGAATGGTGTTGCGGAAATATTTTGACGGTTTTTTTTGAATTGTAGTTGTGAAAAAGGTTTATGGTCGAACGGGGGTGACGATGTATAGTACACTTCAAAGTACAACACCTATAGCTGATCGTGCGTCTGATACGTGATAAACTAGCAAAAATTGTGAAGGAAAAACATTTCGAGAAAAAATAAAAATTCAAAAACTGCAAATTTCTTCAAATTATGGATGTACAAATTGTTGAACTCTTATTTCTTTCATACTAGATCATATTAACCAGTGAAACTAATATTTATTCTATTATTTGTATATAGACCACCTTATCCTTTCACCACTCCACTTCTAATCAGTATTATATAATGATAAATTTATTACTTGATATTCATATAAACCTTTATTTTACTGATAGCGATTATCGAGAAGGTCGAAGTAATGAAAATATTCCTGTTTCACCATAATTTCTAAAACACTGGACCATCAATTTTCGGTAGTTATAATGCGGTTTAACTGTCTTTTGAGCTATACAACTTACAAGAAAGAATAATAAAGACATAGTTACCTTTAAAACCACAGGTAATCGCACGGCAGCGTCACTAACTGGTATAATTTCATTTTCCAATTTAATTATATGAACATTTAAACTTGTTCAATCGTATTAAGACAAATTGCTGTCAAAGATCCTTGTGGGCTTCTTCAGAATTCCCACTGGTTCAGCTTTTCATGAGCCCGCGTTCACTTCAGTGGTGGTATGTAGATGTCAACGATGTGTATATGTGTAAATTAAACTAGCCACGAAAGCTAGTTGTGCAGCGGTTGAGTGTCTCTGACTGACTGCCTGACTGGTGGATGGCTAGGCTGGCAGGCCCCAGCCGGGCAGCCCGACTGGGAGAGATCGGGAGGGGCAGCAGCAGCAGCAACAGCAACAGCAGAGCAGTGCTGGCATACTATTGATCAGAGCGGTGCCGCTAACAAGCAGACCGCATTCGGGGCACGCGGACGGGGGCAGTGCAGGGAAGGGAGGCACAGAGGTGGTCGGGGAGAAATACAGAGAGGTAGACGAGAACCAGGGTACACCGGGAGTCGAGGATTCCTAGACCGCGGGGTCGTATAGGACTGGACAAGGGGGGGTCGTACCTGCAGAGGTCAGCAATAAACACCAGAATTCAAACTCTGAATGAGCAAATGATAGCGAAGCCGTGTAAGGAATGTCTGATGAATTTTTTTTGCTCCTAGTAGAAATACATAGCATAAAAACACATTGTAACTATACAATTCTGCAACAATATTGTGATCGTAAAGGTCCAAAAAATGAGGGTCGCATTCAGTTCTCGTGAAGGGGGGGGGGGGTCGTACGGAGGCAACTACTTTCTTCGACGCCTGGGAGTGCCCTGCCGGCAACGAACCCGGTAAACATTTATCATAGTTGGTTGGCCGGCTAGCCGTGTCGATCTCCTTTCGGGAGGTATTCCGTTAGACCCGATATATAATATATAAAATATATACAGGGGTGCCAAAAAAAGTAATTTTGCCCACGGCTCACATCTCCCAATTATACAAAACATAGGGAAACGAAAGAAATGAAAGTATTGGGCAAAATATTCCCGAAATGTTCCTCTAAGAGCAGGAACAAGCCGAGACTCACTACTTTCATTTTCATAAAAATATAAAACCTTTAAGCGGCGCATTCGGGCTTCGGAGAACCCACGGTATCAAGGTCCCCTTAAAACAGTGGAGCCGGGTTCCATGGTAGGTCTTTTGTGGGAAGCTTCCTGAGGATTGGCCCTTCGGTTCATGGAAGTCACAGAGCCCCTGCTGCTTGGGCAAGGCTGCTATGATCCGAAGTATCATTTTCATGCCCAAATCCGCCTCCGGAGGGGTTTCAGTGGTAAGTGCACGTTTTGGCTCTTGGAAACGAAGGGCGCTGGGAACCCGGAAAAAACGGGATCCTAAAGAACACCACCCAGTGTGAATCCCCTTAGGTACCCAGAGTGAACGGACCTCAGCAAGGTTGTGAGCGAGGGCGACGACATTTCGGATTTTGCTCAGTTGAGGTGACACATCTTGTTCACTCCTTCCTCGCTCCCGTTCCTGGTCGTGCAGAAGGCTGCCACGGAGTATAGTGATAGAGTGAGGTCTGGTCTTGAATCTGGGGATGTGAATACCTCAACAGAATTTGCTGTAGTTCGACTAAAGTGGGGTGAAAGTGGACGAGACAAAATTTCTTTTTTTGGCACCCCCAGTATAATATGTAAATATTTAATATATAAAATGTGGCTATGACCAAAATTACAGCTGTGTCAAGTCTATGTCGGGAAAAATGTTTTTCGGGAGATACGATCCCATGCCCGCTGGACGCTCCCTGTTCCTTTTTTTCAAGATGTCTCATTAAAAAAAGGTCGTAACACAGCATTGTTACCTAGTACTAATTATGATTATCGATTGACGAACTTTATCCCGAGACCGCTTCATCGATCGCTCCAAAAAAAGTACTCAAAAAAGATGATCGTTAAGGAACCTTGAAGACTTCCCGAAGATGTGATCCCTCCCCTTGAAGACTCTTCTTCCACCCACGTTTGACCTTGTTATTAGGTGGGACAAAAAGTTACCGCCGTATTTTACAACGACTATTTCCCCTTGGTTTTACAGCACTAAATTTGCGACTTTTTCAGATTATTTGGAAATTGCTTCGTAGAGAAAATCGTGCTCTTCCATTCACACATAGAGCTCATGAACCCGTTGCTGCGTGGTAGATGTTTAGAGCTGAATTCCGCGGCGCGCTATTTCAACCGTTTTTTCAACTATAGAAAAGCAAGATTTTGGGTGGTGGCACAAGATGCCTAGAAACTTCCAGGAAATACGTCACAATTAACCAGGAACATAACGAATACTTTCGGAAGAGATGCTGCCAGCCATGAATAACAGGAGAGTAGCCTTAAATTTTACCTCAAGAGAGACAATGGTCCAAACCGTAAGCGCAGACCACCAAAATTCTGCGAACGAGTTCTGTACATACAGTGAAACATTTCAATAAAAAAACCAAAATAAACCAAAATGTCCACCGGAAATCCTCTCTCCTCAGGGTTGAACAGATAAGGTCCCAGCTATTCCCGCGATGACGCTAAAAATCCCACATCCGAAGATGAGCTATCCAAAAAGCTGCACAGAACAAGATGCGAAACTTTTGCTTTATTCCTTATAAATCTAGGATGTGCCCAAAACGATCACTACTTTTTGGCACTTCGAAGCATCTTTCAAAGGAGATATAATCCAAGAAGAAAGGGATATCAGAATCGCCTCTCAAGAGTTTTCAAATTTCACAGAAAAAAATTTTGATAAAAAACGAATTTACACTGCAACTGTAGAGGTAAAAGTGCTTACTCTTACGGTTTCTTCGTTACAATTATGTGTATGATCGGAATTATGATCTGCCAAAGATGGGAAATCGGCGGGTACTTTTTGACCGATCTCATACTGAGCCATTTGAGTTACTCGCGGTTACAGTAGGACTGCCACCCTCCACAAAACCACATCTAATTGACAAAGCAAGAGGCTTGCTAAGGGCCCATGCGAAACGGAAACCAAACCAACTCTTTATACAGAAACTTCCAAAAATTACTCTTTATTATTAGTTCATTATTTAGAATTTGATATCTCCAAAAAATTTCCAAAAACCAGAAATTTTCATAAAAGAGTTACAACATTTTATTTTGAAGGGAGCTTAGGAGATATTGATCGGTTTCATGAAATCTGGGAAAATTTTCAGCCAACGAAAGCTCCGACAAGAAATAAATAAATGGATGCCACAACAAAAAAGACAGGAAATCATCTCAAATAAAGTGCATAAGCTAAGAGTTGAGGTTCTAAATCATCTTTTCGACATCGCTCGATATTCGGCCTGATATCGAATAAAATCCGCAAAGACTTATTGTGCTCGACACACTGAGAGGTAGGACAGGAGTCAAAGCAGAAGATTTTTCAAAAGTTTAACACTTCTGCTTCTATTGAATAAAAGAATTACTAAAATCTATAGGCAGCTAGCACCTCGACGGCCACAAGGAACAGGTTCTGGCTAGATTAGTCATGCCTCACATGTTCTCCATTTCCTCGCCATTTATTTATTTTTTGAAACATATAAAAATGATGATATAGCGCTCTGTGAATGGAGGAGGAGGGAGGAGGGGGGGGGGACGTTGGACCAGCAGCTCGAATATTTATGCGAGCTGTGGAAAAAGAGCACCTGATGTATAAAAAAGTTCCCCGTTTTAGTAGGGGTCTTACATTACGTTGGGAGTGGCTACTCCAGAGCTCTTTCCTTCCCCGAACCGAGTTGCTCCCCTCCTCTGTGCCTGAGGACAAAAGTATGGGCGAGTCTGCTACACTCAAGCAAAAAACTTTTTAATTTTTCAAACATAATTTTTGTAATTTTCGATGTCTCATTCGTTGATTTCCGATGCCCCATTCGGCATTGAGATCAAAGATTCGTACAAATGTATGCTTTCTCATATTTCTCGATACTATGTGTATAAAATATATAAATCTTGTAATAAAACTGTAACCCAAAGCAAACACGACACGAGACCCGTCACTTCGACTGAATGAGTAAAATTTTCAGACAAATTTATAAAAAAAATCACGATATACCAAGCATGTCATTTATAGCTATTTCATAAAATTATTTCTCTAATGCATAGATAAAAATAAATATCATAATTTTCTGACCGACTGGAACTTGTGAGACAAGTAGAAATGAATAAAATTACAGAAACTTCATGTTTCACAGGAGCTTTAAAACAGAAATGACCGTCGGTTGACCAATGATGGCATTTTTATCACTTAATGGTGATAAAGTGTGAACCTACTTACCGTACTCCACATTGTCCGTTTGTGTCGCATGTGATGGCCAAAAATACGGTCGTTGTAGTCGATACAGGGTACCGTCATCACGTACGGTTAAAGCCGGTTCAATAACCGGGAATAGATAGCCGTGTTGGAGTAGCAATGTGGCCAAATGTACAGCTTCAGCTTCATCTTCGGCATAACCCTGAATCGATCGCTATCGATTAGATTGGAGGCCAGCGACTGCCAGTGAGCCACAAAAATCAATACTGAACACATGGGCAGCAGCACAGCAGCTTCATGTCAACTCGGCGCAATCGACAGCCGGCCAAAGACACGGAAAAATCGAAAGCGAGTAATAATTCTGTGGAATATTGATTATTTTTCAGCATTTGCAAGTGGATGATGCTTGATCGATATATCGATTAAATGGATCACGCATAGCTTGCATAAAGTTAAGAAATACGGCAAACATCAATCCAACATTATATGATGTTATTCATCCCTTAATTGATTTTTTAAGCATTTCTTTCAAAATTCAGTCGATATTCGGTCCGAATTAATTTACGTTCGTACAGAGGAGAGTTATTCATGCGCCAGATCAAATTAAAATGATTTTTATTTAGAAAAAAAGAGCTCATCAAATGGTGACTGCCCAGCAGTACGTACCTTCTCTCCCACAAGGGCAACCAGCGATTGCCCGGTAAGAGCTTGTGGTACGGCAACTCGGAAGTATTTATGTGTTCGAAGTTGTACGCTTTCTTGTAAACGACGGCTCAAAGTATCCAACTGAAATGAAAAATAATTAAATTCAGAAAAATCATTTCCGAATATCTTGAGCCAGGTTAGAGGTTGAATCCCTCAAGTTCATGAGAAATTTTTCAAATATCTCTTTTTCAGTAAGTTGATCAAAGCTGGTAGCTAGAGAAGCTCCAATAAAGGGCTCCCTAAACGATGAACGGTGGGTTACCGTAAGCCCAACAGGGCTAGAAGGCCGTCGTACGCTTATTCCTACAATTGTAACACTCAGTCCGTCCACTGTTGGCGGATCGATAATCCCTTTGGGTAGGATTGAAGCTGGGGAAGTGTGGCCCTGGTTCAGCTTTATCTCTGGCATTTCTCGAAGTCTCAACAGGTAACTGGAGCAGCTGATGCAGCTCACCTTAGCAAATGGAATTGTGCAGCTCATACACGATGACGATGGACGACGACGACGACCGCGACGACGACAGCAACGTGCCGCACACACGAGCGATGGATTTCCGATAATTCGAGCGCGGGGGACCGCCGCTGCCGCTGCCGCGCTGCACCCGCCCGTCCTTGTCCTCCGTCCGCCCACTTCTTCGTCGGTGTGGTCGTCGCGAGGCGACCACCCTCGTCGATCTGCGCTCGGCCTCAAGCACCGGGCACCAACATTACCATCACCAGCACCAGCACAACCACCCCCGTTGACACTGCGCCCGACCTGATCCACTCAGCGAGCTGGCTGACTGGGTGGTCGGGGCTGGCTCAACAGGCAGCAGTAGCTGGCACTTTCCTTTGCCTCCACAGTGTTCTGCTCCTGGAAAGATGGCCGAGCGGCAGTCAAGCCACCGAGACAATCTTTGATCCTTTAAATCGTTCTCAAGGACATTCTCGCACAATGCTAGACCTGAAAAGGCTGACATGCTTATCAAAAATGGGTTCAAAAATGGAGAAAAATCGTCATTTTTGGTGTGCGGAAGAAAAGAATAGAATATCTGAAAAAAACATCTAAAAATTGCGATTTGAAAAATGCTAAAAATATAATGAATTCCATGTGATAGCCATCGCTATTGCTCTCCTTACTGCTGGACCGGCGTGTAACTGAAAAAGAGGTGTACCAGTGAAAGGGTATTGATCAGGAGTATCAGCAAATAGAATTTGATTCTTATCAATAATTCCATTTGTGGTTTGCGTAACCCAAAATCTCTCAGAGTTGTTGGATCAGGTAATCGATTCGTATCTTATTCTCTTCATCGATTCACCGGTTTTTCCCGATGTTTGGCTTTAAACCCAGCCTTGGGGTTTACGAATCCACATGTCCCTCCCTTATCGAGGCTCTCGGTGCCTCCCAAATGTTCTTGTTTTTGTCGTTGCTAGTTCCACCGGAACGTCATAACATCCGATTTTAAAATGATAGTTTCTACTTTAGTCGTCGCCCCCGTAATCTTCCTATTATGCCAACCCATTTCTAAAAAATCTGCCATTCTATAAAGTTGTCGCACGTCTACTCTTGGCTTACACAGAATTTGCTTTGTCTTGGAGGAAGAGGAGTATAGCCGATTAAATCGATGTCTGATGAACGGGTGATGTATCGACCGAAATCACCCCACACCACATACGAACCCCTCCCATACAAACCAAGGTACCCCTAAAATCAAGAATTTCTCGAACAAGACCTTGTTTTTTACGAATTATTTGGATCGAGGGTACCATATCCAACGAGAAAATACTTTTGCTTACTATCTTCCGACTTTCAGCCTTGCTCGGGCTCGTTGAGACTAAAGCCGCCGCCAGACTTTGCGATTTCGTAGTATCGCACTTTCGCACGCGATACTACGAACTTGAGATTGTGCAATGCCGCAACCTCGCGTGCGGGGCCGCGACACCGCAAAGCCGCAAAATCGCGAAGTCGCAAAATAGCAAAATCTGACGGCGGCTTAAGGAAGCCTGCTTTTTGTAGTGCATTTTCATTTCATCGCCGTACTCACATTTGCCCGATACATCTAAAGTATATATAAATCGCTACCTAATAGAAATAGACGGATGCTAAGGAATATGCCACGTTACTATCGTTTTCAAGTCACAAGAATTCATGTGGGAGCTGGAAACAATGGAAACGTGCATATGTAAGCCACAGGGTTGGAGATGCTATAGTAGGTCGGTAGTGGATTAGCTACAGGAGATCGTCAAAAAATCGTTAGTTCCACTATTCGTTTCTAGTCGTCGTGCGCGACGGGCGACAATTCAGCGCGGGTAGGGGTGTGTACCCTTATGTCAGGATTGTCGCACGACGACGAGAGGCGTGCGACACAGTGTGTGCGAGCTATGCGCGTAGCGGTTGTTGGGTCTCAGAACGATTACACGATAATACTAGGGCGCGATACGCAGTTGACTTGTGATCGCTCTGGGACCCTACAACATGGCGCCTTTAGCTCGTCCGCCTTGCTTCGCTTGCCACATGCCGCGGCGCGACTATCTTGACATAAGGGTACACACCCCGCGGGTAGTAAAGCGTATGGCACTAGGACAGCAAATTCGTTGACGGCGTTCGGTGTGCTATCTGATGGTGCGAGCTATGTACGCCGTCTAGGATGGGCCCTGAAGCGATGAAGGTGCCCTACGCCTCAATACTGACTTAATCGCTTCAGGACTTATGAGAAACCAGTTGAGCTATCGCACAGTACTGTGCGTACTATGCATTATTTATTTTCCTCAGTAGAAATTTGTAATGGGGAAATGGTCGATGTCACCTTTTTTGCTGAGCATCTGCTTTCTACATATAGGTGGTAGATTCTACATATAGATGTTAGATGCCAGTTATCGATGCTTATCGTTCCTGTAAGCATGCATCACTATTTGGAATTTTACACGGTCTAGCGGTCGATACCCAGATTGTTGCTGGCACCGCATAAGAGAATGAGTCGCTTGCTTTGCTACCACAAACTATATCGTGCCTTGATCATCCGCGTAAATCGCAGCATCAAAAGGCATGCACCATTATTTGAAACGCTAAGCAATTTAGCGGTTGATACATCGGCAGCAGATATCAGAACAAACACAAAGTATGTCCACCCTATGGTACTGGGCATCAGACGAAATTACTACAGCAATCATATAGTAGTGTGAGCGGTGTACCGGTTTACTCTTCCCCACTTCCTTATGGCTCTTATCACCCCATTTAAGCCGTTATCAGTTTCGAAAAGTCGTATTAAGGTACCCTGTAATACCTGTGAGTGTGAATATTCCACTGCTAGCCGGGATAGCGAAACGGATTTGGCGACATTAGGCTTCCGAAGCTCCTTATCAAATCTTATCAACCGTTATCAGTTTGGATCACCCACCGTTGATGTGGCCGTTCCACCCTTCAAAGCACCTATGAGTGTCGGCAGTCTAAGATCGACCCAAAAAGTGAAACGAATTTGGCGACATCCGCCTTTTGACGGTCCTTATCGAATCTTATCAAGCGTTATCAATTTGGATGACCCACATTTAATGTGCCCGTCCCAACCCTCGAAACACCTATGAGTAAGGGCGCTCTAGGATCGACCCGAAAGGCGAAACGGATTTGGCGACATTAGCCTTTCGAGGCTCCTTATCAGCCTTTATCCGCTGCTATCACTTTCGGTCCACCACCGCTGGGATCCCCTTACCACCCCCTATATAATATCTAAAATCCATGATCCTATCTTTGCTGCGACGCGTGATATGAATTTCCGGTCAGACAGACACATACACACAGACAAACACACACACACCAGCAGACACATTTAGCCGATTATATAAAGTAGGATACATATTCAGTGCCCCCGAGAATCTAAGTGCCACTCGAGTACATGGCTCATCCTTGAAGAGTTTACCAACTTGAAAGACATCACCGATTAACCAATTCAAGTATGTGAAAGTGATGTATGGAACTAAATACAGTAGAGGAGACAGAAGAAACTTCCAGAAATTACCTCCAAAAATCTTCCAAAGATTGAAAAACCTAAATCTTATTCTATCGATCAACACAGATTCCAACTGGACTTCGGATTTTGAAATGCATTAGCAAAAATGCAAAATGGTTGTTGTGAGGGGGGGGAGAGGGGTAATGGAGATCTATCAATAAGTGATCCAGTCAGGGGCTCATTTCGTTCCAAGGTTATATGTAGTTCACATCCATTAGCTCACACTATCATTCCTTCTAGCGTCATCCAAATTTAATTATTTGTTTACTATTCACTTATTTATGCTTATTTGTTTGTTTTGATTGGAATACGGTGTGGATTCAGATCATCAGTAGCCCAAAGTGTCCCACCCACATCTATTATAACACTTGAATAAGAATAACAATGATTGTAATAATAAAAAAAATTTCGAAGAACAACGAATAGTGTTACAAACGAGCAAATATTTGGACAAAGCGCTCAATACATTCGATACCATTCAGCAGGCTGCAGCCAGGCCAGCCGTTCGCGTTATTGAATCCGCTAGTACGATCGCGATCTATCTTGATCATGAGAGGGATGCTAGCTCTATAAACTGCGTGATTTCCATTGTGGAAGAAATGTGGTCCATCAAACGTGTGCAATACGCTACACATTCGACCCCTCTCCTCTAAAACGCTTAACTCTTGTAGAATGAATGCAAATGCTTGAAAAGTTGGTCACTAAATTATTCATTACACTTTCATGTAAACCGTATCACTTTATTAGCTTTAGTGCAAAGAATAAATAACTATAAAAGTATTAAAAGACAACAAAACAAGCAGACTTGGCTGGGCGGAGATTAAACCACATATTAAGCGTTGATGCATCTGCACCTAAGTACTTTCTTCTGTGCTAAAATCCTTCCGAATTGAACAGTTAAGAGTTCACAGAGCATAAGCATGGGTGGCAAAGAGTACGATGGAAATTTCATGTGCTTAAAGGCACACCTCGCGAAAAACTGTGAGAGCTATCGCGCGTGTTACAGGATGTAAAGGCCCTGGTTTACCCAATACTGAAGAGAAATGAATCAAAACCCCTCAAAACCACTAAAAATGAAGCTTCCAACCCTCAGTGCTCGTACGAGTACTGGAGATTATAGAAGAGCTTTTCCTCGATGATATCGCTCGAAATGCTGCCATTTCACCTGTTCTTTTCTGTTGAAGCTACCCTCGCTATTGATATCGCTGCATTACCTTATCTTATCGCAACTTTCCCTCTCGTCTATGCCGGGTGTGATTCGGCTCGGTGGGCTCAAACTCGGCTCAGGTCGACCAGGCCGTACGCGGCGGGGGTGAGCGGTGGCGCCGCGAAAAAGGTGCAATCTTTACAACTGTCCAAGGGTCTACCTGCCCTGAGAAGGTAAGGACCACTTTGATTATCGCGTGGTGTGCCTTTAACCCAGTGCACCCATGGTCACCAAAGACAAGGAGAGCAGTAAGTGATCCCTGGCCGATATTCCTCGTCATCTGAGAGGTAGTTGGACGACCTGTGGATTCTTCTAGGCCGCGTTCATACTTTGCGGTGACGGCGAAGGGGTGTGGCTGCGTGTCTCTGCGTCTCCCCCGTGGCACTCTGCCTCGTGGCCTGTGTACCCTGCGACGTCCTGTAAGCGCAAAGCATGAACTCGGCCTTATGCCTTCAATGCGGTGTAGTCTGCAGAACGACTCAAGACGACAGTCAGGAAGGTGGCAGCTTCAGTACGACCCCCCCACTCAACGGGGATCCGAATAAGAATCCCCTACTTCAAGATCTACATACTATCAAAGCTTACTATCGAAAGTCAGATAGTGCTATCATTGCTTCCGCCCACGTTGCAAAACACGTCCACTATATAAGCCTCCAGTGCTGGTGTGCTGGCATTGTTTGACTTCGAAGTATCGTCTACGGAAGCGGACTTCAAGCGAGGTGAGCAGCTGATACGGTAGCAGTGCGAGCAACAGAAGGACGTGGAGGACTACACCGATGCATATCTGAATAGTGGATCCCCTCGTGAAGATAGCCACACGTCGATGCGACAGAAAGAAACCTCGTCTGTTTTGTACTCTTCCAGAGCAGCCATACTTCAAGTTGATCCTTAGCCACTTTTCAGACCTTTAAGGGTGGTCCTTCCAAGATACTCTGCACTGCATCTTCACAGGGAATGCCTCCGAGCATGCGCACCACCCCAACTCCCGATTGCTTCGTTTCTTCACATCACTAAGACGTTTCAATGTTACAGAACTTTCAGGGAAAATGCAGTGAACGGTATTTATTCTTATGCTGATTCTTGGCTCCGCACTTGCTGCTGATGGTAAGTTTTTAAACTTCACAACTACATAGCTATGTTATTCACAAGATCCGTTCGCATAATTTCAGTAAGGCGAAAGTGGAGCAATGAAAAACAGGCGGCACCGCGTATGAACCTGGCCTTAGCCAGCTGAGTCTTCTAACTGACCGACCGGGGAGAGGCAACTGATATCAGACTCTTTTATGAACCCTACACTCAAAATACGAACTGGTTCCACTAAGAATAATCTTTCTTTCGAAGTGGGAATTCCCTCGTACTGCCGTGTGCTTCTATCTGCACCCCACATTGTGCCTGAGAAAGTCGCTCCTTCTTCCAATTTTCATGAAAGCACGTCGATTTGCCCTGTTAAAGCCCACTGCATAACATTAGGAGCATGGGGATCTCCAGCATTAAACACTTTCATGGTACTTTCGAAGTGAAGCAATCATGCCATTATCCTTTTCAAGATGACGTCATTCTCAGTCAAGATTTCAGAAGAGAAATGCGGTGCGAATAAAAAATACTACGTTTGCAAGCCCCCTGCCGTATGCAATTTTGACGGTGATTTTAAGACCAAATGTGATCATGGGTGCTGGTGCAAGGAAGGCTACAAGATGGATATGGATACGAGAAGCTGTCTGCCTGTTGGACCAAACTGCAAATAATTTTTTCATGTTGGTTCGAAATAAAGCATTTTAGATAGAACTTGCCAGCGACTCACTCTGTCTCTCACTCACCTGAAGCATGCGGAAAACTTTGTTGTGTTCAAAGTGTGATACAGCTATTAAGGTGCTACTGCAAGGAAGGAGGGGGGGGGGGCATCTTATGAAAAATTTCACGTCAAACTGCACACTCAAGCGGGGGGGGAGGGGTCAATGTGGATCGGGAGGGGTGGAAGGGGGGGGGAAGAAGGAAGTCGCGACTTCACGTTTATGCCGTAACTTCGGAAAGGAGGAGTTTGAACGTGGATGAAACAAGTTCCATATGGAAAAGGGGCTTAGTAAAACCCAGAGCTTCTTTACCCTTTCCACGCCTGGGCTAAAGCTCACAGCCTCCTTGCCTTTACGTGTTTTTGATGGTGCGATCATTCTTCCGCTTCCAAGGGAGGTTCGAGCGCTCAGGTTGACGTCAAACTTCGCAGCCCTGGGATTGCGACTTTGAGATTTGCGATTCTGCGATTTAGTGATATCGCCATTCCACAGACAGCTCTCGACCCTGAGAATGCGCTCTTGAACTTCGCACGCAAGGGCGACGACGCGAAATTGCAAAATCATGAAGTGTGGCATCGGCCAAGCACTGCATAAAAATGGATACGTTTTTTGTGAAATGAAGTATGGTTAGCCGCTAATCTGAGATGATGATGTCGGATGGGCATCGCACCGTTGCCAGCTTCTCTTGTTTTTTGTGGTTGTCAGCTAACAAAGGTACGGCTGAACAGCTCTATACTCAATCGCCATCAGGGCACACCCAGGTGCAACTATCCACTTCAGTACGAACCCTCCTCTCAGTGGGGACCCAGGCACGTCCCTAACACTGGCGATTGTTTGTTACCAACAAGTATTTTATTGTAATTCTTGTGTTTATCACTCAAATTCATATTATCTTACTCAACCGGCACGTTCTGCCTGTCACCTAGGCTTGAACCATTGCTGACCTCTGCAAGTACGACCCTCAGTCCCGCCCGTCAATATGACCCCCGCCTGATGTCAGCACGTCTGTTCTTTCTGAGCCACTCAAATCCAAAATCTTCACCAAAACGTGTGCTGTTGTGGATGAGCCACGCACGTGCCCCATGAAATGTATCACAACTTTTCTTGTAGGTGACGTGTTAATAGAACGGCACAGGTGGGTTTATTGCTCAGTAGGCAAGCATCTGCAGGTATGAGGTGTCCTTAAAGGCACACCATGCGATAATCAGATTAGTAGTTTATTTTTTGGGGCAAGTAGGTTCTTGGATAGGTGCTCAGAGCGAACCTTTGTTGCGGCTGCACGGTGCACCCTCACGGGTTGTGCCTGCTTGAGCACAATCGAGCCACGCCCACCCAACCAAATCACGCCTGGCCTTAGACGGGCGAAATTCCATTGTGGAAGCAGCTTCCGTCATCGAACTATCTTCTCTTATCGCAAGTTTCCTTCTTGTGAGCGACGCGTTGGAAATTTGTTCGTTCGAGGCTAGGCGTGATTTGTTGAATTGGCTGTTTCATCAAACTATCTTCTCTTATCGCAAGTTTCCTTCTTGTGAGCGACGCGTTGGAAATTTGTTCGTTCGAGGCTAGGCGTGATTTGTTTGGGTGGGAGTGGCTTGGTGTGTTCAATTAGGCACAATACTGGGAGGATGTACTGTGCAGCTGCAACAAACGTGCAGCCCACACAGTTATTCAAGGACCTACTTGCCCCAAGAAAGTAAACCACTAAACTGATTATCGCGTGGTGTGCAATGAGAAGCGGATCACTCTATCTAATTATTCGTGCAAAAGATCATTTTCCAGACTAATCATAAGTCGCATATGCAATGGAAACACCTTGACAATTTGCAATGAATTCGCAACGGCATCGTTCTATTGAAATAGGATTACGGTTAATACTTATTGTTTGAAAACGAGCAAAACAAACCATCAAAATTCATTCACAAAGTGACCAATAGAACAACTAACAGAGATGGGCAAATTAATGAGGAAAGGTATAAAATGGCTGACGACGGTTGGTATTCTGTCAATTCGCTTCCCTCTTGAGCTATTCATAGAATTATTCTATCGCAGGAACGCTCAGTAATAGCAATTTCCCTAAATTTTGACCAAAAATTAGGGCCATCGATCTTTCATAGGAAAAGTCGGTTGGGCTACACCATGGAATTGACTTTGCTGCTACCGTTGTGAAGCGCGTATTTTTCCTGGCCAGCATCCTCCTGCCCCTTCTCCAACCCCCTACCTGTCCATTTTCTGGGCAGGTTACGCAGAATCTGCATGCTTCCAGCACTGGTGCAAGTAACCATTAGCGGACGCTATTGATTCTATGACGAACCAGTTTGAAGCGCATGTCTACGCAATGGTACGACCAGGCCCGTGAAACTTCTTGTTCCCGACCAATGCTGTAGATGCACGCTGCATTCATCAGATAGACAGTAGTGAACGTCATGGAATAAAACCAAAAAGAAAGCTGGCAGGCAGCCAAAACTTCTCTTCTGCTCATTTTGAAGGCCAGTTAACTTGGTCCCTAGGTCGGAGGGGGGACATCTTCGACGGAGTAGGTCCTGCTCTAGCCTGGAGAGAATTGACCTTCAGTGAAGGTGAAGTAAGCAGAGGACTTCGCATTGCGTTTAAAGGTGGTTTTCCTACAAGAGAACTTCTTCTTCTTTCCACTCACCTGTTGATCGCTCCTCCTCCCCGCCCTCCATGACGGCACCCGGGTACTTCTGACCACTGAAAAAATTGTAAATGGGCTCCAGACGATTGACGGAAGATTACCAATTCCATCTAATCAAGGAATTCCCACGATTTCTTTTCCGGCACCGAAATCCTGATGCTATCATCATTTTTCTTTGGTGTCTACAGGATCTCATTCCATGAAATACTCGGACTTCCTACTGACTGCTTTCAGTAAACGTTAAAAAAGACCATTCCGGAACCGTTACTGCCTCAACGGCAAGAAGAAGCTCAAGCTAATTACCCGATACGGAATCATCCTTCAACACTTCATTGCTACGAAGAGTAGAACTAAAGTAGACTTGGAGAAGGAAAAGCATTCCCTCAGTCCCCCCCGCCCTACCCTACATATCGACTCTCCCAATCGATAGGTATCTTTATCCTCTTTCAAATATATGATTACACCAATTCTTGCAATTACGATCACTACCCGATGTAACTGGATCCGCGAACACGCCAGGAGCAACACATCCACACAAAAGGACTTGGACAGACCTAGAGGCATACGGCTACAACGTAGCTCACCCGGAAAACAAAATGCGAAATCGATATTCCTTCCGTATCGAAATATCCCACCAACCGAACCTCTAAAGAACCCTTTCTTAATCACATGCCAAACTATCTGACAACATTTATCGTAACAACTCAACTCATCACAACTTCCTCACAGAATGTATTCAAACATTTTCAGAGACCAAAACGAACACAGTCGCATCATCAAACGACTTCATTACAATATAAATAATCAAAAATAATACATACATGGGCTAACCAATGACGCCCTTTTGAATAATAACGACACAAAGAGATTCATTACTCCTTCTCACCAGCGACCTTCTTGGGTAGCAGTACAGCCTGGATATTCGGCAGCACACCACCTTGAGCGATTGTGACACCAGACAGCAGTTTGTTCAACTCCTCGTCATTACGAACGGCCAGCTGCAGATGACGTGGATTGATACGGGTCTTCTTGTTGTCGCGAGCCGCATTACCAGCCAACTCCAGCACTTCAGCAGCCAAATATTCGAGTACAGCAGCCAAATACACGGGGGCACCGCCACCGATACGAGCAGCGTAGTTGCCCTTCCGAAGCATACGGTGCAGACGTCCGACGGGGAATTGCAGACCTGCACGAGCCGAACGGGATTTAGCTTTTCCTCCCGACTTCGCTTTGCCTCCTTTGCCACGACCAGACATCACCAATACGTAGTTTTAGCTGACGAACATACGAAATGAACGTGAACGTTTATATGAGTTTGCCGCTGTGAATATGCTCCGCCTTTGCGAGGAGGCGGAGCATAATCGCAGCTGCTGCAGTTATAAATACACCGCGTCCAGGCAAGCATCAACCGCCAGTTCGTTTGTCATGCCGCCAAAGCCGTCTGCTAAGGGAGCAAAGAAGGCTGCCAAGAGCCAAAAGGCTAGCCGTAGCAGTGACAAGAAGAAGAAGCATCGCCGCAAGGAGAGTTATTCTGTCTACATCTATCGTGTCCTGAAGCAAGTTCATCCGGATACTGGCGTCTCGTCTAAGGCTATGTCTATTATGAATTCCTTCGTAAACGATGTATTCGAACGTATTGCTGCTGAAGCTAGCCGTCTTGCCCAATACAATAAGAGGTCCACAATTTCATCACGCGAGATTCAAACCGCTGTTCGTCTGATTCTGCCCGGAGAACTCGCAAAACATGCCGTGTCCGAGGGAACCAAGGCTGTGACCAAGTACACATCAAGCAAGTGATCCATTTTAATGGTCTCATGTATTACACGTTTCCACTGTATTTATTATTGTTCACCATGTATCTGTCTCGTATTGGTCTATGGAAGACTAATAAAATTGTGTTCATAAAGTGTTTCTAGCAAGTGAAGATAGAGTTGTGGTTTGGCTGATTCCAATCCTGATTGCTGGAAGTCGCTGCTGGTGATGGGGAAATGTCTGGGCTTACGAGCTTTCTTGCTTTGCTTGGCTCGTCCCTTCAGTCTCCATGGAGATTTTCGGCTCATTTTGTTTTTATGACCAGTATTAGTCGGCATCAGACTCACGTTTAATCCATGACAGGTCTTAAAACGATGTAAGCCCCAAGCAGTCTATATGATAGCGAAGATCAAAACTACCAAGGGAAATTGCAGAATCCTCGAGAGGACTAGAAGAAAAGGAAACGAGCTTTGCAGTGCTATACTGCATTTTTCGGCGAATTTCGGGGATCCAGGTCCCTTTACACGCCGGCCCTTTCTTGAACGGTACGGTTAGGGCATGGCCACACCTATGAAAAAGTCATATTGCAAGCCTTCCCTCCCTGTGAGAAGACGGGCAAAAGCGATGCGAGCAGCAGCATTTACCCCTTAAAAACACCATGAGACGTAAATTTGTTGGATTGTGGAATACTGAAGTAGGTGTGCTCGGTAGAGTAACAGTAGAGAGAGACCGAAATAAGTGGAATTCGGAGCCCTTCCCCCTTCTCTTTCGCGCCCCTCCGCATCACTAACCAGTGGGGTGGATGCGGAAAGGGCTAGAGGCTTAATCAGCCAACTGTGTCTTCTCACGATCCCACAGCACTGAGAGCAGCGCGACTCTCAGTGCTGTGGGATCGTGAGTAGACCCTAAGGCGCGCTTTTCAATGCAAGTATCGTCACACGTCACCTTTTCTGAATTTGGAATGTTCGTTTTCAGAGAACATGTATTGACGGTTTCCACTTTCTCTTTAGTCCCCCCCCCCCCCCCCCCTCCCCATTTCCACCCCGTACCCTCGTACCCTTTAATTCTTGATGCGCCACGAGAGGTTAGGTAAAATCCACACTCTTCTTTCTCATTATGATAGAAGTACTCCACCCACCCAAAAGCTCCCTTCCATAGATTCTCGTCCCACCGCTCATACGCATGGCGCTTGAAGTCTCGACATCAAGTCTTGTTCCCATTCGAAACTCGTCAATCGTCAATCAATCGTCCACGGATAAAGAATTTCTTAGTTACGCATATATTTATGTTGTATTTGCCTAATAAGGATAGCATGTAAAGGTACACGCGAAGAAGTGAGGTTTCGGCTAAGATACAGCACAACAAAGCCTCGGCTGGGTGAGCGGGCCTTCGAGAAAAAGCAATCGTTCACCGCGGTTAGGAACCGGGAGTGGGACAGCTCACTCAATTTCCTGTTCCTACAGTGCGTCTCCAACCGCGGTGGAGGACGGGGGGGAGGCACTTTCCCGGCGGCCTCGCCCACCGGGCCAAGACTTTGTGGTGCTGTATCTTAGCCACATTGATAGTTTTCGCGTGAAACTTTGCATCCGGCCTACATTAAGCAAATACAACATACATATATGGGTAAGAGAAAATACCGTTCTCCGTGGACGATTCCTTTAAGTCATACGGTGCGTCTTTTTTAGGAAAGAATTAATCGTATAGACAGCATTGCACACTCCGTTGAATGGATGAAAGCGTGAATCAGCCACGCTTCTATCCATTCCTGTTGCTTTCATGCCGTAAGAGGACGGCGGGTGACCGCTAACACCCATGAGTGCTTGGTTTACTTCCAAAAAACCGACGTGCAATCCGGGCCCTGCTGGGTAGGGAAGGGGACAGTAATTATTCGTTTACCCCAGAGATCTTCCCTTACACACCATGGTAATAGCCTTTCACAAACACATTCCCATATATTCCATAGCGCCAAAATCTTCGCAAAGTTCCGCTCCCACGTCCAAGTACAAATCCTACAGTAATCCCACCATTTCCTGGACATCACTGCAGCTAAAGGCCGTTTCAAGGCCGTTGCGATGAATCATTCTGCAAGGCTACGCTGCTCCGAACGGGGCAATCGATGAGCGAAACCATCCCTTTAAAAAAAAGTGCGCAGCCTGGCACTCGACGTCTCCTCCTTTTATTACCAACATTTCTTCTGTCCATTACACAACTAAAACGTACACATTTATTGGATGAGATGCCAGTGAAAAAGGATGGTACAGTACAAAATGAACAGGAATTAATTATAAACAAAATAGTTAATAAGTACAACGTATTGCGAGCGAATTGCACAATTATCCTCCAAAACCGTAGAGAGTACGTCCTTGACGTTTCAGAGCATAGACGACATCCATGGCAGTGACCGTCTTCCGTTTTGCATGTTCACAATAGGTGACAGCATCACGAATAACATTTTCCAGGAATACTTTCAGTACACCGCGAGTTTCTTCGTAAATCAGACCAGAAATACGTTTCACACCACCACGTCGAGCCAGACGTCGAATAGCAGGCTTTGTGATTCCTTGAATGTTATCACGAAGCACTTTACGATGGCGCTTAGCACCACCTTTGCCGAGTCCTTTGCCACCTTTACCGCGTCCAGACATCTGAGAGCTTGAGACGAGCCAAGAGATGAGCGCCAACAGACGCTAGGCTTTTATATGCGGCCGCTGGGTTACCACGCGGGGACACCGATAATCGTTCGCTACGCAACCGCAACGCGTTGTGCGGGTCGATCGATTACCGATGCCGCTGAGCCGGCCACTCGGCGTCCTCCGTTCATTTGCAAACTCGCACGGGGGTCGGCCGGTTCTCCGTTTTTTAGCTTTATTCGGCCTTTTCAATTCTGTGAGTTTGGTTGATTTAGGACATTTTGTGGTGCTAATGTAGTGATGAGTCATTTCGCTGTACTCGGCATAACGCGCATTTCTGCCTAGGCTTTTAGCCTGAGCCTTAGTTTAGGAGGAAGCCCCTACTCTCTGATTAAAGGCTTTGGCGGAACGTAACACTAGAATATATGAAGTGGTGATTCTAGAATAGTTTCGTGTGTGGGACGACAATGAGTGCAATCCCCCGCTTGACGCCGAGTCCAGTGTAGTGCCCCCCTTCAGCTACATTAGCATCAGTTGCCCAGGCGCTGTCATAATGGATCAACCCACAGACGGTATTGCTTACTGTTTATTTTGTTCGAACCGTGTCAGTCTTGTGGTTGAAAACATTTGAATTCGCATTTCTTGCCTGTTCTCCTATCTTTTCAATAGTCGCCTTTCCTGTCATGGACGATTCGCACTTTCTCTTAAAGACACCGTAAGGGAGTAATTTTGGCTTACGGCAGAACAGACGTAGTGTGGGCGAGTTCAAGTGGCCGCCATTGCACAAACTCGCCAATTTGACGCCTTGGCATGGTGCCAAGAGAAGATGTTTCCATTATAAAGTTGTTCATTCCTTTTACCTTCTCCTTTGTTCTTTCTTATATTGTTTCTAGATGTACTTACATGAATGTTAATGTAGTTGGGAATGGCCGCTCCACTACGCTGGTAGTGAGGTGCTACAACTAAAGTTGGCCCGCGGCCGTCTCCTACAGCGGACAACTCGGAACTCCAGTGCGATGATGCGAATGAGGCGCGAATACACACCGCAGCGATGCACTTTTGAGTTCGGGTTTTTTCACCGATTATTGCTTCTAACCTTCTGCGTTCGTTACGAAATGCTCATTTCTCTGTATGTTTCTCTTTTTTCGGACCCCCTTCCGGTTCCTTTAAAGGAGCTGTTCCAATCATGCTATTCGACAAACAACGTAATAGCAATACCGTCTAAAATTTCTGTCCTTGCAACTTGCTTCGTCAATTATTATGTATATGATCTGTTCTCTTTGCTGCACTTAACGATTTTTGGCTCTATTCCTGTGCAGCTATTTTTTTTCTTACCAAATAGCTCGTCCTATCAAATGGCCGCAACATATCTCGATTTTTGCAGAGCAATGGTCAAGGATCTTGTGGTTAAGTGCAGAGGTCTGCCGTATTCGTGCACTGAGGATCAGCTGAGAAAGTTCTTTGGAGGTGAGCTAGAGCTAGGTCGCAGAAAAGATTGCTGACAACCACCGAGTGTTCCTAAGGGGTCGAAGGTCGGGGTGTCGTGTTCTGGGCTTTAGGTGAAGCCTAGCTTCCTAGAAATGTGAGCTTTATGTGCTCTGTTTTATACGCTCTGCCGTTTTATGCAAATAGCGGCAGGTTGAGAATAACAGAATAGCGCGATTGCAAGGCACAGTGACCTTCACCCGGATATTGATTCGAGGTGAGCACAAATGGGATGTACTTGCCGGGTGGGGTCCACGAGGTCGAATTTCCGCTTCGCGGCGTTTCACTCGCGGCGCCCCCGTACGACTCGCCGTATCGATTGCCCTTGATCGGCCGGCTGAGCGTGACTGCGTCACGTCTGCGCTTTCCACCCATACCACACTGCCTCGCTTGAAGTCTGCCATCCCCTGCCACTGGCACTCGCACCCGCTGTGCCGCTCATCGCGCGCGGCCGCGCGGAAATTCGACCTCGTGGACCCCACCCGTACTTGCCCAGTACTCGCACGCGGTGTTATTCGTCCAGAAAAAATCTCCTCTCCTTGGTCGCGAACTATAGCTTGACGCTGTTTCCAGGGATTTATACAAAAGCGCCATGCTCAGTGCCATCATGCGAGAGACCACCTTGGGGGACCTAAGTGCAGCCACTACAATACAATACAATACGATAGCTTTCTATGAAAAGTTGTGAAATCAGTTCTAATCATGAGTTTCAAGATTAAGAAGAGTGTCTGATCAGCCCACTAAAGGTTTTTCTTCGAAGCGTACATTTTATCTATCATATGCTAATTCGTTGCAGATACTGGCATCAGCAAAGTGAATATGATTATGCGTGATGGCAAGGCTGCTGGGGACGCCTTCGTGCACTTCAGCAATGAAGATGATTACAAGCATGCGCTGAAAAAAGATCGTGAACACATGGGGCATAGGTATTATCGCATTTTCCTGTATTTGTTTGCAAAGAAACTATCGAATGGCCCAATATGGCGTATTCAGGTACATCGAAGTAATGCCCGCTGATGAAGAAAGTTCGAGATCAAGTGGAAGAGATCGTGACAGGTGCATATCTCTATTTTCTTTCTTTTATAGTTCTATAAATCAATTTTTAAGGGGAAGAGATCGCGATCGTGATCGCCGTGATCGCAGTTATGGCGCATATGGTCGCGGCAGTTCGCGAGGTGGTCCGATGGGCTCCTACGGTGGAAATGGGGAAGGTGTGGTTCGTCTCCGTGGACTCCCATATGGAGCTCGTGAACGCGATATATTCGATTTTTTCGCACCCTTGCAGATCGTTCCGGTGAGCACAGCTGAATGATGTGAATGAGGGATTCAGATATTACTACCTATCCAATTCTCTCAAAAATTGTAGGATGGCATTCTTCTGCCGGATGAGCGTATAGCGGCTAAGACAAATGGGGAGGCATTTGTAGTATTCGTTGATCAAGAGACTGCTGATCGCGCACTGATGCGTCATATGAAAAATATGCAGCACAGGTATGTTTTCCAAATGGCTACTTTTACCATTTCGCTCTTCTGCTCTTTATCTAATCTCCTCTGTTGCTTCTAATCTATATGCTTGATTGCTTATTTTCGGTTACGGGAAGGTTGAAGGTGACTTTTGGTTTGGTGGGTTCCGTGAGATCAGTGAAGGCACGGGTGATGGTGAAATTTGGCGCTTTTGGAGGATAGCAGGTCAAGTGGATGGTTGATTTTGTAGATAAAAAATTTGTACTCGCATCGAAGTTTGCGCCCCGCCCCTAGATATCGACATCTGTGAAGGTGGGAATATTGTTGTCGGTAGGGACCCACTCTCCGCTTAGGTCCAGATCCTCGTCTTAGTTCTGGATGGTCAGGACATATCATGAAAATTGTTTGCCTATTGTATGGAGGTTAAAGCTGGCTTTCAGATACATCGAGGTGTTTACGGCGTCGTACGGCGAGATGGTGCAGTTCTGTGATGACCACCGTCTGCGCGTGCCGCGTGGTAACGGGGGTGGAGGAGGCTACGGTGGTATGGCTCGTGGCGGCTTTGACGACGGCGGCTATGGTGGATACGGGTACTTCGGTCGATCAGGTGATCGCAGAGCGGCAGTCGGTCCATGGGAAGATAACCGTAGTGCTGCCTTCGGTGGTGCTGCTCCCCTGGCTGATCCATATTCGGGAAGTTTCTCCAACTCATGGACAGCTACGCGTCCGGTTTCTCCCCCTCGTGTTGGATCTACATACTCGGATTCCTATGGCAGAGGAAGCCTTGCTGATCCATATGGAAGATCTGTGCCACCATCTGACCCTTACGGACGTCCGGCGGCAGATGACCCCTACATGAGAGGGTCAAGGCGATCAGATGATTTATATGGACGAAGGTCTGATCCGTTCGAGAGCTTCCCTCGCTCGTCGACGGAAACGTGGCGTGACGACCGCGGAGGTGCTGCTTCTGCAGTTCCTGCATCAGGATACAGTGATTCATGGCAAGACTATGGCTACTCAAGCTCTGGGGGAGGACCAATGCGTGTACGTGATCAGTGGCGTGATGATTCCCGTGGACCGGCTGCTGCTGCACCTCGAGGACGCGAAAGACCTGGACAGAAATACACACTCAAGATGAGAGGGGTACCGTTCCGCGCTATCGAGGCGGATATATACGACGTGAGTTGGTGGTTTGGTTATTAGCTTTGGTTAATTATAAAGTGAATCTGGCGGCACTGGTACGGTCATGCAAGGTCGAGGAATGTGTGATGAAAATTGAATAGGGAGCGGTTAGATTACAAATCCTTTGAG
Organism: Trichostrongylus colubriformis; assembly: GCA_963978905.1. Taxonomy (NCBI): domain Eukaryota; kingdom Metazoa; phylum Nematoda; class Chromadorea; order Rhabditida; family Trichostrongylidae; genus Trichostrongylus; species Trichostrongylus colubriformis. Next base: position 33,034,636 of record OZ022260.1, read on the forward strand.
ACATGTAGTAGAGCGTTTCTTCAGCACAGTAGTTAGACTGATCTGTGTGCCGAGTATTAGTTATGTAACGTATTAAGGGTTAATTGACTTGAACTGAGCATGCGGAAACGTTCTACTTCATGTTGAAAAGTTTTGCGAAGTTTGGTTTGGGTCGTAATCCTTCTAATCGGTCAAGGTAAAGGGTTATAGATCTACATATTAGGGTGAGGGTGATGCGCCTAAATTTTCGGGCAACTGTGATGGAAGCGTGAGCCCAAGGCAAACATTGAGGTGGTCCTGATATGTCCTGAATTTTTGTAAAATTTCCGTTTTTTGTGAATTGCGAACGGAGTTCCTCAATGCTGTCTGGGCTCATTTTGAAAAGCATTTCGGTAGCGATAAATTGGATCAGTGCACAGTGTAGAATTTACATAGGGATATCAAACAAACGGCCATCGGTGTGCGTCAGTGGGAACCTCTTCCTTTCAATGAATGGATTGTTTTTTTTAGTTTTTCGAACCAATTCGTCCCACAAATGTTGAAATAATTCACGAAGCAAGTGGACGTCCATCAGGTGAAGCACGAGTCGAATTCTCGAGTCGAAAGGATTACGACGAGGCACTGTTGAAGGACAAGCAGTATATGGGTATGTGAGGTTCCTCTTCTGCTTAGCAAAGAGCTACTGCAGTGGTTCTGGTTGTCCTTCCTATAACAGTTCGTCAATGCATGCATCTGGCAAAACCAACGTCTTATATTCAGGACCGCGCTATGTGGAGCTGTTCCCAGATTTTGGAAGATATTAATCGTCAATCACGGTGGTGCCAGCAACAGACTACCCAAACAACTCGTGTGGCGAATATCGAGCCGTTTGGTGGACTTGTAGTGTAGCTGGACCGTGCTGTGTTACCTCTCTAAAAATTGTGCTGCGCTCGTGTTGAATTTCTCTTTTTTAGTATTTGTTTTGTTATTTTTGTATTCAAAAGGCTTTCTAAAGTAGTGCTGACGTTTGGTCTCATTCAAATACCAAGCTTTTGTTCATTTCTAATAATATGATGTGACGTGGAGCATAGCTTGTAATGTTTCGAGATAATAAATTGTTGGTGTTATTTGTGAACAGCATGAAGTTTGGCAGCACCAGTACAGTTCTGAGATATCTTAAACTACACGCAGTATATGGAATCAGGGAATGGCAAGGCACCAAAGTTTTGGCGCTCAAGTCGTATTGACATCAGGAATTTTGTTTGTAGGCTAGAATTGGGTGGGCTGAGAGCGGGTGTTAGCCATGACTTTCTACACAGGCAGTGGTGGCAGCCGAAGAGGTCATTATGTGCCTGGACGCGATCCGATGGTGGATGAGGTGATGCGCGGTTGGCAGCAGAGGTGAGCTTTGTGTTCCATAAAATAAAGGTTCCTAACTGGACACGATTAGAAGTGATATTCTAAGGTTTCTATTTAAAAAAGGGGCGTTGTGTGAACATATGGGGGAAGTAGGGTTATTCAACCACAGCCCTTTACCTTCATAGGTTCAGATGAAGCCCTCGTTAGGTGAGGCATGGGCGAAGATCTTCAGCTAAATAAATAAGTAAAAGATCTTTCAGGGTATCAAATTTTAAAATTCACGTCGGCAATTTGCCTTTGAGAAAATTTTGGACCGATGAAGTAACCTCCTTTAAGAGAAGATCATCAGTCGGTAACGACATTGAGGAGGCGGCGAGTTAAAGCACAGACATCCCCAGATGAGTCGAATGGGGCAGAGAGTCGAATTTTTCAAAAATTTCCTTCCATACTAGGATTAGTCCTGACCCTACATTCCGTCTGTTACAAACAGGTCTTCCTATCCTATTTTCATTGGCCAGTTTTCATTGCTCTGGGATGTTGGTTGACATGCTTTGACATAAAATGCCGTCTCATATTCACATACGCCGCCGAAATCGCATTATAACATGTGGTGAGGTACCACTATGAAAGTAAGAAATTTAATGCTTCACCTGTTGGCGCGGCTTCAATTCCCTGCCATCATTAAAATTACGTCGGAAGTTGCGTTCTAAATGCAAGAGTTTTTATAATCAGCAAAAAGTTCGAATAGACTCGTAGATATTTCTAGAATTGAGCGGTTGATCCGGTATTGCTGTGATCTCAAAACTTAGCCTGAGCTCTTATTGTGAAATTTGCTGATATCTCCCTACACTGTTTCAATAAACAACAGGAGATTTTTATTTAGCCTTTACAGTACTTATTTCTGACTTCGAGATTTGATTGAAGCTCGTCATTCTTTATCATAGCATCTGTTGTTTCTTCTAATGTGTTATCGTGTCATATATGCAAACGCTGGTAAAAACCTGCTGCTGAGTTCATTCGCTAAAAGTGCGACCTATGGTCATTTTAAGAGTTGAGATTTCTTTTGAATTGCATTCCGTTTTCTATTTCCGTTGAATGTTAAAGGACCCAGTAATAGATTTTCAATAAGTTATATCAGCAACGTATCTACGTCTAGTCTTTGATTCACTATTTATTTACTCTCTTTTTCACCCATGACTAGCCATTGAACTGTCCATATTAGTTTGAAAATATTCGCGAATAAATGAGTATGGAATTCTATAGTCACCCCTCACGCAGAATGCTTTACCGTTAGTTCTATCTGCGTCTCTTTCTACATTTGTATCTCCTTGACGCCGCAGCAATTGCAAGAAACTGCGTAGTGGCGGAATCGCTAATTCACATTCAACGTGACGCGTAGAAAGAGGTATTCAGACGATCATGCGGAAAGCGTGCATTTGAGCTTTCTAGTTTCCAATACTGCCCTACGTAACGTTGTATCGCGCCACTCGTGGCAGGCGACCTAGTGACTAACGGCTCGCTTCCATGCGTCACGACGGTTGGGATGTAGCTGATTTTGTGCTTCAGTTTCAGTGCTTCCGCATGCAGAGTCATAGCGTCGTAAAATGTAGGAGCCGCAAGATGTCTGGTCGAATTATTGCAGAATCGCGCAATTTGACATATAGGGCTCGGAAGTGTGTATGGCTAACTCTTTCGAAAAGACGGGAAAATGTCACGTTAAATGTTTCTCGAAAATTATTTCAGATACTGTCAGTTCACCGACGTTTCCATTTGCATAACAACCTTCAACGTAAATGGGAAGAGTCCTCCAGATATCATTCGTGGATGGTTCCCTGATAACGGTGTCTGTGATTTCTATGCAATTGGGTGGGTAGCATCATTATCGAAATATTTTCTCCTTGTTTGTCTATTCTGTTTGTTTTTTTTTTCAAATGTTTTCATCTCCAGTTTACAAGAAATGGATTTATCTGTTGGAACATACATAATCGACAATCCAAAGAAAATGGAAGAGTGGCTGGAATGTATGATGGCATCGTTGCCTGGTGGAGGGAAGAAGTTCAGGGTGGTGGGTGATACATCTATCCATTTTAGAATTTTGACAGTGCTTGCTATCAGGTCAACGGGCTGTTTTTCTGAAAATTATGAATTCAAGCTAAAGTGGTGATGCCAGTACTCCTGCAGCTGAAAACGCCGCCTCATGTCTGTTTAGGTCACAAGTATGCGCCTTATTGGGATATTTATGGTACTGTTTCAATCAAAAGCTTCCTCTGTGAAAGTATCGAAGGTTAACTCTGCTTACATTGCGACGGGCATTTCTATGTTTATCAATAAGCTCGGCAATAAGGTATTTATTTTTGATTCGGTTCAACTCAATTTAATTAGTGGAAAAGTTCTTTCATCATTGAATTTACGTGACATTCCACCAGCACCTTTATTTGTCTTTTTATTTTGATTTTTCGCATATGTGGTAGTGGTGATAGTCAAATTCCCATGGAGGAACGAGTTTTTGAAAACAGTTTTTCGTGTTCGCAAGTGAGGTGTAGGGTTCTATGCTGCTTAACACCTACATGGATCGTAATCTTATGGCCTTTGGTATACCTTTTGCGTTCTTTATCTGTGTTGTTTAATAGTTCGAAGTTATTCTCCTCAAAGCTCTGAATGAAATAGACTTTGATCAGGGGCCTCATCATATGTAGTAAAGCATAGAAGCTTCCTACTGTGCCTTCAAATAGATCGCTAGTCAGTTTTATTTCTTGTATATAATACATATAATGTGCGTTAAATTATGAGGCATTAAATGGTGTGTAAGGACATGCAGCTGTTTTTATATGTCAGTATTTTACAACTCGTGCTTTGATAGGGCGGAACAGCGATTTCACTGAAGTTGAATGACACGCTAGTTTGTTTTGTCAATTGCCATTTGGCAGCTGGAACTGGCGAATTAGAGCGGAGGAATCAAGATTTTAGGTTCGACCCTCTTCATTAATTTTAAAGTGATGTGAACATTGGCAGCATTTTTTAGGGATATTTCGCAAATAACGTTCGCTGACGGTCTGTCCATATACGACCATGATGCCGTGTTCTGGTTTGGTGATCTCAATTATCGACTGAGAGCAGAGAAGAGTGAGTGGACTGGTGATCAGGTGGGTGGATCCCTTAGCTTGCTCTCCTTTTTTCTTTTCTGATTCTCTTTAAAGTGAAGTGGGATTGCAATAACCATTGCAGATAAGACACATCGCCTCGTCATCGGAGTTCCCCACCCTGTTCAAATATGATCAGGTATTGATTGGTAACTTATACCTCACTGGAATCCATCCAAATGCACCTTTTTCCAGTTACGGGAACAACAGTCGAAAGGGCAAGTTTTTGTCGGCTTCCAAGAGCCTGAAATTCTACCATTCCGGCCGACGTACAAGTATGACGTTGGGACATCCACATGGGACTCCAGTGAGAAGGTGAACCTATTCTTTGTCGTTCTCTTTTACTTGATATAAATTCATAATCTTTTGTTAAAGGCTCGTGTACCGGCATGGTGTGACCGCATCCTCTGGTGGACACGTGATCCTGATACTTCTTTAAAAGTGTCACATTATGAAAGTGTGGATTGGATCATAATAAGCGACCACAAACCAGTTCGGGCGGCTTTCAAACTCGGAGTTCGAAAAATTGATCAGGTATTTAAAAAAAAATCAAAGCAAATGGATAATCTGAATGGCTCAAGCTTTGAAATTTTGCTAAGGACGAGTATTCAGGTATTTATTTCAGGAGAAAGCCGATGAGTTATATGATGAGGCTATACGAGAAGCGGATCGGAAAGCAAACGAGTTATTGCCCCAGGTGTCACTAAGTATGACGGAGGTAAGGTAATGTTTATTTGTCGTAACGACAAGGTTCGTGGCCATCTAATAAATTAAAGTAATCCTTTAATTGTGCGCCGATGCTTAATCGCTTAGATTTTTGACTGGTCCCATTTATAGAAGTTTTTGTATGAGTTTGTGGAAATCTCGAGCCTAGGCCTCGTCTCTGATTTTCCTAGATGACCATTTATTGAGTATAGAATAAAATAATCTACTGCTCATTTATACGCGTGAAACAACTTTATCGTTGTCGTTGTGTTGCAGCAATAGCGGATCACGTTGTGCGGTTTCATGAAGCAGCTTTATTGTGGTCGTTCTATGTGGTAGTAACCGTGAGCATGAGCATGCACAATCCACCGTAATTATCCAAAAAGATGAGATTTATGTCAACCCGCTGCTCATAAGCGTTTAACCAAATTTAGAAAAGCTAGAACTCATAAATATTGGGTTGAGAAATAAGTTCCCACCGCTTTTTTATTCTTTGTGCTTCACAAGGTTCTGTTCACCTTTCGACAAAACTTATATATGAGTTGGATAGAGCCTTTTCTGCTTCAGAAAAATTGCTATTTGTCTCAATGAAGTAATCCGAAGGTAAAAACTCCCACACTCAACATATCCTCTCCCCGGTCTGCCATCGAGGTCAAAAAAGTATGTGCATAATGTGCATATGTTTTCGAAGAGCTTTTTTTCAGCTCTGCAAGACAGTTTATTTGGTTTTTGCCGTTTGTCGATTGTTGTTTTCAAGGCTTAGAACTGGGGTAATTTGTAAGCAAAAATTTGCAGTGTTGGCACATCGAGGTCCAAAAAAGCTGACCTTTTCCACGTTAGATGAAATCAATTGAAGGAAAAAAGGCATCGTTGATCAGTCAGCTACACTGATTAAGGGTTCCTGTCCAATTAGTGTTTGGTAGAATCACAATTGTTGGCGAAAGGGGCGGTGGGTTCCTGCTGAGTGCCCCATTTGAGCTTCAGAAATATTGAACTGTGAGACGGTCTGAAAAACGAGTGTAACCATCTTGTGGAGCAGAAGAGACTCCATCGAATGCATACATGAATACTCTTTCTTTCTCGATAGTAGGCAAGGAACAGGAGATACCGAAAGTGCACATCTTCGCTGAGTATTGCGTTTTAAAGCCTCGAAACAATTAAGCATTTAACAAACAGTGCCAGTTCTGCACACGTGCACAAAGCTGAAAAAGCTTCATCGAAAACATATGCGTGTACATTTTTTGACCTCAGTGCCAGACGAAGGTGAGGAAATGTCGCGAGATCGAATTTTTGCCTTCAGATTACTTCGTCTTTAAACCTCATAATTATTCAGAACTCAAAAGAATCGGAAAAATAAATAGCAGCGTTCTGTAGCGCAGAAGAAGCTTCATGGAACTATTATATAAGCTCTGTAGAAAGGTGAAGAGAAAGTTGTGAAACACAGGGAGTAAAAAAGCACCGAGAACTTTTTTCTCAACCCAATGTTTGTAAACACTTCATTTTTTATCGATTCAGGTCGATTTTGGTGAAGTGCATTTTCTGGAGCCATCCACTAGTGTAATAACGATAAACAATACTGGAAAGTCGACAGTTCGCTTCAAATTCATTGTTCGACCGGAGCGTGGTATCAGCGCAAAGTGGCTACAGATTACGCCACCACACTATGTAATTCCAGTGGGACAATCTACTCAGGTATGTCTTATTTGCTTGAAGTTAAACTCTTGCTCCTTTAAAAACTTCGAAAGAGGTTCGTACCATCCCCCTCGTGTCTGGAACAGTACTTTTTCGAAGTCTGGTGACACAATACTATTCCATCAATGTGGCACCAATCTTGCAGGACCATGTCTTATCGACTTCTACTTTTTGAAGAGTACCTTGTTATGATCGTGGCAGCCGTACTGAAATCTTACAGATCACCTTGACCGTCATGATCGATAAGGAAACTGCGTGGGAACTAAGGGAAACAAAGTTGCAAGATATCCTTGTCATGAATCTGGAGCATGGTCGGGATTACTTTATTCCCGTCCTAGCGCAGTACTATCCCAGGTACAATTAATTTTTGGTGTTAAAGCTAGTGGTTTTTTGTCTCCAAAGTTTGTTATTTAAGGGTTTTCGGTGTTTCTTTGGAACACTTGTTGACAAGGAAAAAGGAGACGGTTGTTGGGAACTTGATTGATTTCGTGAGTTTTTGGTCATTGAGTATCTACGTCCAGTCTTCTGATCCGAATTGTAATTCTTGTGGGAGCGTGCTTCCCTTTTATTGTGTGACCGATGAAGGCTGTCGATAAGAGACCTGTATTCGCGCTGCTTCTCGTAATTGGGACTGTCTCGTTCAACCCCATTCCTTCTTAAAGACAGCAATAGATCACATAGCTTTCTGAAACACTTTGGTTGAGATTTCAACTGTTCTTTGCATATATAATCCACATTTTCCCCCGTTATTTCTTTGTGAAGGACTACAAGGCGATCTTTTAACTCAGTGGGTTAAAGGCTGTTGCATATTACTATAACTGTGGTGCATCCAGTCATCTGGCTTTGTCAGTGCGTGTATCTGATTCTGCTGATTCCAGGATGATGCTCCAACGGACACCGATGAGTTTTGTCCTCCGAACATCCCACGAGAGGCATGTTTTCCGCACTTTCATTCTGTTGTCGCCTTTTTGGATATTTTTATTCTCATTTTGAGTAGTTATACTTGGGATAAAGTAATGCGAAAGTTCGTGAACAGCTGGTTTCTTATGTTTTAAAAAATAGGGGGAAATAGGAAAAAAAGTGCAGTACCAAGTGTATCAAGCAGAACATAGCGAAGGTTTAATAAAGAAATGTATTTCGTTAGGTCTAAATAAGCCTTGAATTTTGAAGATTTTCCAGGTTTATCGTTTGGTTTGTGCGCTGCAGGTGCTTGCACCAAAACTCGATTTGAACGATGTCGCAAACAACTCAACTTTCATCATCGTGAGAAACGCCCTAGAGCATGACTGTCCGAGAGATCTAAGTCAGTTTCGATTTTGTCAAGCATGCTTACGGAATTTTGGTTTTATTTCATTAGAAAACACGTAGAGGCTCTGGAGGGAGCACATACGACATTGAAATGGGGATAACATGCATCATGATCCGAGGCCGCGTTAATACTTTGCGCCGGCAGGGCGTGGCTGCGTTCACAAGCAGCTAGACAGAGTGTATGGAGAAGGTTAGGAGACAAGGCGGTGAACGAGGGAGGGTGGCACACGCGGAGATGCAGAGACACCCAGCCATGTTCGGGTGTATATCGCTAGGACAGAAACGTCGCGTGGCCGTGTTCGGCACGCGACGGATGGTGCGAGCTATGCGCGCCGTATTAGTTGAGTCCTGAAGCGATTACGCATAGAATGAGGCGTAGAGCACTGTCATCGCTTCCAGACCCATCCAATACGGCGCGCATAGCTCGCACCATCCCGTCGCGTGCCGATCACGGCCACGCGACGGTTCTGTCCTAGCGATATACACCCGCCATGTTCTGGATATGTACCCTAATGTCAGGATGCCGCACGATGGCGAGCGGCGTGCGACACAGTGTGTGCGAGCTATGCGCGTCGCGGTAGTTGGGTCTCAAAACGATTACAACGTAATGCTAGGAGTGCGATACGCAGTTGACTTCTAATCGCTTCGGGACCCAACAATTTAGCTCGTCCGCATTGCTTCGCTTGCGACATTCCGCAGTGCGGCATCCTGACATTAAGGTACACATCCCCATGTTCTGCCACCGGCACCGCAAAGTATGAACGCGTCCTTATGAATGGTTCGTCATACACAAACCCATGCTTTCTTGAATTTCTGCTCATAACATAAAACGCAGAGTGCATCCACCAATCTCCCTCAAGTTCGGAAGGTTTTTTCCTAAAGTACCCTGATCTTGAATACTAAGTAAGATAATTTTCAACAGAAGTGGAGCGTAAATGTATATTATTTTCCCTTTCGAATTTTCATCACTATAGCAGCAGTAATTTGCTGAATTTTGACAGTGTTCTCCACCTTTAGCCGTGAATCTTTGTTTCTTCACAATCATGACAATTTTCTGCGCAGTCTCTTCCAGTCATGTTGCCGACAGATCGGACGCGGCGATGGAGGTGACAGGGGTTAGGCTTGAGGGATAGGCGGGGCTTAATCGTCGACGATGGTCTTTCCGTATTTCCAGCTTACGAAGAAAGCGCACATGGTAGTCATCCAATTCCGTGTTTGGAGCGCGAACATCATTCCAAGGCATTCAGGGTCTCTTGCGTGATGTTCTTGAGGTTGACTCTCAGCGCTGGCGCTTCCAACAAAGTGGCAAAGCTGTTTATGTCTTTGTTGAGCGAAAAGCTCATTCGGATGCACTAGATCGGCGACGAAAAAGATTTTTCTGGGTGACAAAGAGCGTCTTCAGATCCTCGAGCGCATCCGTCCATTTCAGCTCACCAGGCTCCCTGTGTAGAATGTAGCGGAAATAGCGAGTGCGGCTTTCGGCGTCCAATGCGGAACCGAGCAACCGGGCTTGCGTTTTCTACTCCACTCCCTTGCAGTCGATCTCAAAGATGTTCTTGTGTCGGTTGTATCATAGGTTGAAGTTGTCGTCTTGATCAGTGTCGTAGGAGAACTTCACCATTCTACTCGAAATCCGGTCGAGGACAAACTCCTGTGGTGCGGATGGGGTGGACGACATCTTCTTCAGCAGGTCGACGAGGAGTTTCTGCTGGTTGGCCATCGTTTTCAGCAAATCCTTGATTGGAAGGTTTTGTGCAATCGTGGCGGCGGCGTGGTCCTTGAAGTTGCTGTACTGATCGCCACTTATTGTGTCCTTGTCCACTGCGGAAGTGGGTTTATTAAAAGGCATTATAGTAGAAATGATAAACAGGCAGTACCTGGGGTATATGCCCGTCAGGCCGATCAGGGCCCGGTCAAATACATAGTTAATATTCAAAATAGTGGGTGGCCAGATCAAGTACGCAGGCAATGGTCGGGTGTGAGATCAATGCTTTCTAGACATAACTTATCGATAAATAGTGCGCCGAATAGATTCCACATATCACCTTAAAATCTTTATCACCGTGTGCTCATTGTAGGTATCCACACTAGTAATATCCGGTTACCCATGTAAAGGATTTTCTCGACCAAAGGTCGACACTGTAGAGAAAGCTCTCTTCTCATATAAAAGATCGTCTCGAAATTTACTCCGAGCCCAGCATCCATCCAGTCACTCTGTGCGAGAAAGTTTTGGTTTGTACAAGAAGCAAAGTGGTCTGAGTACCTTGGTCCTCTTCCCCCCTGTCCCCTTGATACTACATGACCTCATTCGTGCCACTCACATTTTCTTTCCATTCCTCCTGATACGTTAGCAGAAGTGGTTGCACAAATGGGATTTTTTTCAGCACAGCTTGACGTGCCTCCTGTTGCTCTGTACAGCGCTTTGATGAGATTATTCGACACGCTGAAAGGTTTTCGTCCACAATTACTTTACTTCTTCGTATTTTAGTTGACAGACCTGTTCATCAAATTGTTACAGATCCTTTGATTCCGTTCAGCCAACATCGTGAAATACGGGTAGCCAGTAATGATCCCACAGCGTACGTTTTTTTGCTAATGCTGTTCACTTTGCTCATTCTCATCTTGAAGTTATCTCTGAACTTTTTTATTCATTTTATAACGAATTTGCGTACTAACAAAATGTCACTTCTAGTTTATGGAGAATTGTTTCGTCACTGCCACCTGCGAATGCTGCTATTCTTGAGTACATTCTTGATTATCTTCGGGAACTGATTGCACAAATCCCAGCTGCCGCCACTGGTAGGTAATTCGAAGATTTTTTCATGTAGCGTTGTTTATTATGGCGAGTTGACGAAATATATCTAACGTGTTCTTGTAGTTCCATTTTATTTGAGCTTATTTTTATTTTAGATCAGTATACATATAAGCATACTCAATGTAAGGGTTAGGATTTCCGATGTTGTGAACTGCACAGTAGTTATCCATCTTCAACAAACCCCTCCCCTTTAGTTTCCATTGCTTTCTTTAGTTTGATTTTTTGAACAATACCCATGAGCGGACTACGAATTTGCGATTTTGATCGCACAGGATCAGCGATCTAAAAATCGCTGGACGCATAACGCTGGGCCTATACGCTTCAGAAATATGTCCGAAGTGCAAGCGGGCTGCAAATTGGAGCAGTGTGTAGTTCCGGCCTTACTTTGTTGACAGCTGTTCGACTTCGAAAAGGCGGATATGTCACGCCAACTTTGTCTATGTTCTTTTTCCATCAAATGCGTTTCGTTTCAGATCAGCTAGTTGCATGGGCTGATGTGCTGTTTCACGGCGGTGCCTTGCTTACCACGATACCTCATTTGGAACCACGGGTGGTGGCATTGCGCAGCTTGTGTGCCTATAGAAAGGACGTGGCCATTTTTGGGATTTCGTAGCGTAGCAGATCTTGCGGTATGTTCCTATACTGGCTCATGATGTGATTGTGGAAAGCTGTACACGAGGATGGCTGAGAGACTAGAGCAGCATGAGTACTGTATCTGAAGTCGACATTCTGCTTCTCCACTCTGTGCGATCCATGAATGCAAAAGCAACTGAATAGTTGAATTTACATGAGTTGGACTTTCTGGCTATGATAAGGTTGCTGATTATTTGCTTTACTCGTTGTACTGACTTTGTATTACACCTCATTATTGACCGCTTCTACTCATTATTGACCGCTTCTACTCTGATGATTCCTTTTCTTTCATTCCATTTCTACTCTCGGATTGTTGCAATCGCATTTGGGTTTTCAGGTACTGTAGTATGATTCTAGTGATCCCATAACATTCGCTTACTACTTTGTATTATACAAAGCTATTGACTTAGTGTTTCAGTAGTGCTTGCAGATGTTTAGGGCAGTTGAAATGTGCCTTTCAAGAGTATTGTGCTGTTTATCCAGGTAAAGTTATGTTCAGAGCTAAGCTCATTCTTTGTGGGTGATTGATTTCGCAGTCTATGACTCAGGAGTGGAAAAGCTACTTCGTCTGCATGGCTGCTGCGCACTCAAACATCCGCTCAGATTGAGCTGTATTAGTTTACTTGTAAAATCATCTATGTGCAAGTGTATCCCAGTACCTCCTAAGCTTTCTGTCGGTAGTTGGTGTCATCTTAAATCTCCTCTGCTCGTTCCTTTCAATGTCATTCTACTCGGGACTCAATATTGAATAAGTCATTTGGCCATAGGGAATTTTTTAAACTTTTATTACAAGTGGTATTCGACTGTGAAAAGATATCCGTGTGAACTTCGTTTTTGAATGACTTTCATAAATTTGAGTGTTCAATTTGTGATAATTCATGAAACATTTTTGTGCATTTCTAACTTATTTATTGTTTACCGACTAGATTTGGTGTTGTACTAGTGTAATAATGAAGGATTTCGTTTATATGATTTATTGGTGAAGTAGCTACTCGTTTATGCGAGAAATATTTTGTCAGTTCGCGCTGCACGATGCGACATTGCTGCTGTTGAGAGATAGTGCGAATAGGAGCTCGTGTACATGCTCGTTGAATGGAGATGTGGAAGTGAAAATTTGTCAAATCTGGCGCCAAGAATTCGTCGCCTGCACTATGCTGCGGGACAATTTTGATATTCCATTACAAGTCTTTTTTGTTCAAGGATATGGCTTGGTTATTGAGCGATCTTAAGAAGCGAGTTAGTGAAGTGGTGACGTCAATTGATGCTTCGTTAAAGGAAGATTTTCCTGTTAGCGAAAAGGAAGAGGTGAGTTTCTTTTCTCTCGGCGGGATACTTTTGCACTGTTTTTGCCATTTTGCATTGCTTTAGTGAAGCAGGTTTCAATGATAGGATCTTTTCTTTTGACCTTTTTACGACTTATGGAAAGAGACAAGAACTTCTGTTAGTATACTTCGTGTGGTTACTTGGCATTATTGACAATGGTTAAGGGGAAAGGCGATGCGGAAACTGAGAAGCTGCCTGGTGATGAAAAACAACCATCTGAAGAATCTTCAGAGTCAGAAAAGCAGACGGCTCTCTCTGACAAAGCCACTATTGAGGAATTACAACAAAAGGGCAAGGCACTAGCTTGTAAGTTTGATTCTTTTGTGTTTGTTTGTTACCTTTGTTTATTTTCCACGATCTGCAATGGAAAACGAAAACATAAGCAGGTCTCTGAAAGGTCAATACCATATGCGATTTTCCTCAAAATTTTCCCTGTATCCTTACCCCGAGCAAGAGTTGCAGCTGTGAATATGGAATCCTGTTTGGGTGCATTTCAAAATATTAGGTTGTCCCGAAAGTCTTGTAGGATTTTTTCGATCATCACTTATTATTTTTTCTTCCAACAAACAACAATCAGGACAATGTATTCACCATTGTTGTTGACAACTCTGAACTCTGGGTTCTGATAGTCAGAAGGGGCAATGTCTGGAGAGTATGACGGGTGGGGCGGCACATCCCAGGCGGGCTCCCGTAGCTTGGCCTGGATACACTTCGCGACGTATGGGTGGGCGTTGTCATGAAGGAGGGTGACCGCGGACCTTCTCAGGCGCTTTTCTCGAATAGCGACGGCGATCTGCTGGAGCTGGTGGGTGTATACGGAAGCGGGTACTGTCTCGCGTTGTGGCAGCACCTCTTGGAGAAGCATTCCTTCCGCGTCCAGAAGCAGCAGAGTAGAACCTTCTTCGGATGGAGGTCGGACATGGGCTGCGTTGGTGGTTCGGCGTCACTTAGCAGCCATAAGGCGCGGAGTGCGCGGGTGTGTGCAGATATGACAGCGAATCGCGTGGCCGCCCGCGGCGAGCGGCGCGGCGGGTGCGAGTGCCAGTGGCAGGGCATGGCAGCCTTCAAGCGAGGCAGTGTGGCATGGGTGGATGCGCAGATGTGACGCAGCCACCTGCCGAGCTACCAAGAGCAATCGATTGGTAAATCGTACTGGTGGCGCCGCGAAGCGATTCGCTGTCATATCTGCACACACCCGGGGTGCGTTGGTATCGTACATGTCCCAGCTTTCATCGCCTGTAGCCAGATAGACGAGAAAGTCGTTGCGATGCGGGTGGAGCTGCAGCGATTGACAGATGCTCACACGGACACTTCTGTGAGCATCCGTCAGGGCATGAGGTCCATCGCGACAGCACCTTCCGATAACCGAGCTCGTGAAGGAGACGATTACGGTTATGGGTGCTTGTCCACTCCTCTCCTCCAGCTCGCGCATGGTAATTTCAGGATCGGCGCGAACGGCGGAGAGCAGCGTCTCGTCGTCGGTATGCGTGTGGGCGTCCCGTGCGTGGCTTGTCTTCCATGTGAATCTCGCCGTTGCTGAAGCTGATGAGTCAGCGGCGCACGGTCTCGTAGCTCACACATTTTTTGCCCGATGCAGGGTTGATGGAGTCGCAAGCTTCCGTCGCTTTGCTGCCCCAAGAACTCATAGTAGATGATACCGCGTGTTGGGTGTGTATCGACTACGGGCACTGTAGCTCTTTCCACGGAATCTGGTTGGTCAATGCATATTTTACAAGAAAGCTTGGAGGACGGTCTACCATATTCCCGGACCGCTTAGATCTGCCTCGAAGTAAACAAGAGCTATTGATTTTTTTAGAAAAATCTTACAAGAATTTTGGAACAACCCGATATTTTTCAGCTAAACTTCTCGTCTATGCAAAGGACACGACCGCAAGGGCTACGAAAGGAATTGCAGCTGTGAAGAATGCGGTTGTTGAAAATGTAAGTTTGACTCTTTACGCTCATCTTTTTTTTTTCAAGATGAGAGCTTGAGTCTTTGGGTTTCGTATAATCCCCTCTGGTTTAAAATTGGAGGTTAAGAAGGTCAAAAGAGTCCACCCAAACATGGAACAACGCTTAAGTGTTTCTTCATGTAGATGTTTCCTCAGAAAGAATTTGCTAGGTTTTGGCAAAACTGTTTTTTATTCATTACCTTACGGATACTTGTTTTACAGACAGTTATCGGAGAACTGGATCGTGAGCAGGAGGCCTTTGTCGGAGAAATTGCTGCCAACCGTCTACCAGATGCACTGGATCCATGGGATGGGCTTCCGGATCGGGAGTTCGCGAAAAAGAAGATTCTGGCGTTATCCTTGGTAAATACATATAATAGTCATGGATTTGTTTTTGGAGCTGATCCATTTTTGTTACATTGCCACACCGTGTGCCGGTATCACAGCAGTGATATTAGGTTTTGGTTTGATGCATTTTGCCATAGCATACGGTACTGAAGCACCTGTATTTAATAGAGATTTCATCTCATTCTGTTTCCATTGTTCAGGATCCTCACAACTTTATCCGCGAGTCACCTGGAGAGTGTGACTTTGACACATCGACACAACAGGCAATGGCTAAACGACTGCTGGAAATCGATCCCAATCTGAGCCGTGTCCGTTTTGAGTTAGTACCCAAACGGTAAGTCTATCGATGCTGTATTCAAATGTTTTCATTAGTTTTCCATTTCTTTACTTATAGATTAAATGAAGAAAAATTCTGGCGGAACTATTTCTACCGTGTCTCGCTGATCAGACATTCGATAAGTGCGAGTACATCGGAACTGCAAGGCGCAGCTAAAAAAGCGGCATCGGTTGAGCCGGAGAAGGCCACGGCACCTGAAATGGTGAGCTCATGTTCGGTGCACCACTGACTTTCATTGCAAATTTTGAAAGGAGTGAGTACTTGTGAGAATTAATTAGTCGACTTTTATTATAAGAATGATTCAGTTTGTGAGGAAGAGAGATTGGTAGTGGGAAGTGTGGGTTTGGATGGAAACCCTCGATTGCTCTTTGCTTTCTCAAAAAGAGGATCATGATTCGAAATGTTTGAGGGAGGTGATCAAGAAGCAACGACTATGAATGCTGCTGATAAAACTTTTGTGAAGACTGCTGAAGAAAAGGATGAATCTGTTGAGGAATGTAACACGCAAGTTGGTAAGGATTTGCTTCCGATTATAAATTTTGCTATTTGTCAAATCAAAACTGACATCGATAGTGATTTAGCGGGAAGTAATTGAATTAATCGTTTTTGGTTATTTATTTGGGGATAAATTTAGTCGACAGTACCGTTTCCACTTCCTTGTTTGTATCTGCTTCTCGCTATTTAGAACCTTCATCTCTGCCCGCCCCAACCGTTTTGACTGCGTTGCTGATCAGTTTTTTTTATTTGTAAAATAGTTCATTTCTGTGAGGGCAGTTTGAGCGGTTGGTGAGCACACTGTTTCTGACATACATTGCTGACAAGGTCTTGGCAGCTGCACGATTAGCCAGGTCTATCGCGATAATTGCATTCTTCGGAACTGGCTGACAACAGGCTCTAAATACCTCTTTTGGAAATGTTTTTTGTACCAGCGATAAATCATGTGTTGATCCAGATGATGATTGGGAACGTGAAATCCTGTCCGATCTGAACGAGTACGAACTGGTGGCTGAGAAAAATGAAAAATCTGAAGAACAGTGGGAGGCTGAGATTCAGGACCTGCTGAATTCAACAGAATAGATCAAGTGCAATGGTTTGTTTATCTTCATTCTTTACCAGTTTCCTTTTCATTTTATGTATTTTCCCCGTTTGAACTTCAACTGCTTCACCTGTTCTCATGAGATAACTCTTCTTCCAAATCTTCTTGTATACTTGTGTTTATATGTATGTATATAGATACCAAGTCAATTGCTGTGATATTTTGGGGATGTGAGTGTTTGCGTGGTGTTATGGTTTTTTTGGAAGTGTGGACCAATCAATAAAATTTTCTGCATGGCTTTGCTTTCACATCAGTCTGTCATTATTTGATTTATTGATATCAGTCTTTTTAGTCGGTCATTATCCATATTATGGCATTTTCAATAATCCTGTTGCTGAATATAGTTTCAGCGGTTTCCCCCCCCCTGTGAATATTGTAAAGCAGATTATAGAGCAGCGTTCGTGGTCAATTCGTGGTAAATCTTATGTGGTCATAAGTCCGTGTGAACTTATAGGCATCAAAGTGGTGTCAAATAGTTCAATTAGTAATGACGCGAAGCGCAGGAGGTGGATCTCAGCGAGGTGATCGGACCCACTGTGAGGTTAGCAGTGGTAAATCGGTTTGGCAGCAGTTATAGAAGGAGTGGTTCAATTAGTGATGACGCGCCCTAGAACAACATTTCAAACGACTCCCAGTAACGGACTTAGAATAGTTTGTTTTTCTTTAATGAATAAAGAAGACTAATTACAAACCGTACTGTTGCCCATCTGTAAATGATTGCTTCACAATGGACTAATAGACGGAAAAACAACTCTTATCTCAGTATTGGCTTTTTGCCAAAAAAAGTGAAGATGCACTATAAGACATCGATCATTTATCTAGCAGGGCTTGGTGCCCCAACAAACAGTCACGTCCAAAAGTTCTAAAAACAGAATCCAGCCACTCCGTGGTAAGTAATTGCTGGTACTTTTCGAAAACTTGTTTTTGATTTTTTGCAGATCGTCCACAGCAATTTGCCAACTGAACGAAAAGTGATCCTCGCCCGGAAATCGCTTTAGTTTTTTTTTTCAAGATAGGCTATGCATAAGGAAAACCGAAATATTGCTCCAGTTAACACTTTCTAATAGAGAAAAGGGAACTGTGAGGAAACAAAAAACGAACTTCTCATTTACTGCGATAGATCTCTGAATTCGTTCATGAGCGACTCGCGGACCCCTTCTAAGGGCACATTCCGTGATAACCAGACTTGCAATTCACCTTCCTAGTGCTGATAGATCCCGGAGCAATCGTCCAAGTTGCACACTTTTTGGGGCGTCGCGGAAGCCCGCTCGAACCCCCTTCGAGCCCGTCCACCCACTCCGACCACACCTTGCAATGGACGAAGCCTTTTCCAACTGGGCGTTTACGTGGGGCTGTGATTCATGCGATAAGAAAGACGAAAAATTTGAGTAGTTAAGGAAACGTTTACCTGGGAAAACAGGTGATATCTCAGGGTTCCTCATGATACTACCCAACGGGAACTGACTCAGTGGCGCGTTTTCACGCGATAATCTTGTATAAAATTTCAGAAGTCAGCGCTTTAACCCATTCAAGGTGATCGCGGAATGTGCCTTCAAGCTCAGCTTGGAAATCGCGCGCAAACCCCGCCCATTTTTTTGCTGTCGTCTGCGCCCTCTCAGTGGTTCACACTGAGCCAACTGGTTGTCTTATACTATGCAAATAAGATACTTGTATACAAAAATGAAGGGTGTGTATCATTAAGATTTGAAAATTTCACCGTACATGCGGCGCACGACGCAATGCGTGCGAGCTTGGAGCGCCCTCCTAAGGCGGTTCCATCTCCTTCACCTGCAGTTGAGTACAAGACAGCATAACCGTTTTAGGACACAACTACAGCCGCCGCTCCTAGCTCGAAGGCATCGCGCTACAGGCCGCGGTGCACAATTTTGTCCTAGCGATAGGCACCCAAAAACATATGGTAGCCTCTCCCAACCTTTCTCCAATACACGATAATCAGATTAGTCGCTTACTTTCTTGCGGCAACTAGGTCCCTGGGTAACTGTTCAGGCTGCAGCTTTTACACGTGAAACTTCACAGTGTTGTGCCTGCTTAAACACAACCAAGCCACGCCCACCCAACCAAATCACACTTGGTCATAGACCAATGAATTTGCAGCGTGAAGGCTGCCTTCATCATCGAAATGGATGTTTCTTGGAATTATCTTGCTATCGCACCAGGTGAGCGCCACGGTGGAAATTTGAGGTGCGATTTGGTTAGGTGGGCGGGGCTTGGCTGTGTTCAAGCATGCACAATGCCGTGAGGGCGCACCGTGCAGCCGCATCCGCAATTATCCAAAGACCCACTTGCTACAAGAAAGTAATTTACTAACCTGATTATCGCGTGGTGTGCCTTTGGAACTTTTAAACTTTTAGAGATGGAACTACCAACTTTTATCTCTCCAATGTCTGCAAGGTCGCTGTCATACTTTGCGATTTTGCGATCCTGTTGTGTCGCGCTCCGCATGCGAAGTTGCGGCATTGCGCAATCTCAATGTCGCAGTGCGAAAGTGGGACGTCGCTAAATCGCAAAATCGCAAAATTTGACGGCTGCCCAAGCTTATGAGAGATTATAATAATGAGCATGAACAACGGTTCTTGCTATGTCCTTTAATACGATCTGTGCAGTCGATTGCCCCTAGGATTCTCTGTAAGAAGCACTCGAAGGTATGAGGTCCAGGTGAAGTCCAGGTGGGTCTGTAAACTTGCGCCAGAATTTCGCACTGCAGCTTACGGCATACGGCGCGATGAGTCAAGGAAGGAGTGCAATCGCGTCAGGACCCAATTACCCACGGCGCCCGTAGCTTGCACGCACGTGTCGCGTTGCATGCCGCATACAGAATCCTGGCCTAAAGGTGCACACCCTGGTAAAGCGGACTAACATCTTTCCATGTTATCCTGGTAATGTTGCTGACTTCATGGAAACTTGTTTCACGAAATTAATGATTAATATCTTCAGCTGCACGCAAAGTACTGCAGTACCCTGCAGTAATGTTCTTCACAGGGCCGTGATGGTGATGGCGGTTTTGTCCCGCGATGACATGGGTGGCTGATAACTAGCCGTCATGCAGTGCAGTGTTGTGTGCTGTGCGTCAACAAGTCGATAAATAAAAATGCTACTTGAAGTGAGGGAGGAGGAGGGGGGGGGACGGTAGAAATCATTGACCGTAATAAAGAACGCATCACATCACTCAGCACACAATCCATATTCGCCTACAGAAAAAGAAGTGCGCGTCGCATTGTCGACTCACTAAAATCTTGTGTCTGTCGAATTATCGTCAAATTGGTGGTTTTTGTTGCAACACACGGAAATGTGCCTTGACGCGGGGTCTCCTGCTCCGAAAACATGATTCTCACTGAATGTACGGTATGGGTTATTAATTTAAAGGAGCAGTGAAGCGTTACGAGACCGTACGATTACTGTGGCTATGCCGATCGTAGGCTCCATGCAGGGGTGGTAGGCTGTCTGGCTGGCTTCCTGGTTGTTGTTGTTATCGTCACTTGAACATCGTCGTCACGTCGAACGCATCGGCCGCGAGTCCACGATGTACTTCCCGGCCACGCCCCCGGGAGACGGCTCGCCCCACCCACACCGCCGCCGGTTGTTGTCGTGCGCTCAGGGCGCTCCGATTTTCGTCATCACCGTGCTGCTGCTGACGGCTATTGCTTCTGTGGTGATTGTCGTCGTCCATGCACAACTACCATCATTGACGACGTCATGATCGACTGCGGTTCGGTGTTTCGCGATCGAAAGAAGTCGTGTGGTGAGTTTGATCTCCAATGGTATAGGTCCTGTTTGGAACGCTACTATGACGCTACGGAAGTTACTCGTGCGTGTGTGTTCAGGTTTCCATAGTCTGTGTTCATTGCGCTACCAAATCCTCGTAAGTTGGGGGGGGGGGCATGAAAGCCCGATTAAACGACAGCCGCCTGTCTTATTGATCAGCGACGGTTTGTGCTAACTTTCCGGTAATTTCTGTTCCGTTGATCTATTTTATTCTACCATCTACCATCTTGACGCCGTCACGAATAATTAATTCGTTAAATAATTTTTGCCAAAGTAATTTTTGTCATTCCATACTGAAGAAAATCCATGTGATGTGATCACATGCGCAAATCCCTTTTTACTACGTGCATTCGGGAAACACTTTACTGTCTCTACTGCACTTCTTTTTCTAATTTTTTTCTGAAGTGGATATTGGATGAAGTCTGAGGATGTAGAGCGCGATTGGGCGCAGAACAAAATTCTTGCGAGTCTTGTGCGGAACGCTACGCTGCCGTTATTCGCGGAAGGTGAGATTTGTATATCTAGGTTTCTGTGACATCCACTCAATTAGAATCTGACATCAAACGGAGCTGCACTGCATTACAGTCTGGGTCTATTTTTCGTGCAATATCGCTCCCCCTTATGCTCGGTTCATTTCTTTTTGTTCATGTCTTCTACTTTACTATTTCTCTCTCACCGTTCCTTTTATCGATCTCTTCCATGGGTATTAGATGATCTGTGCATGTTTCGTATTGTGAGTGCCTCTCCCATTCCTCACTAAATATTAATTTAATTTAGCAGCTTTTTTTTCGAACTGTAGCATAGATTCACGTGACAACACTGCCTTGTTTTGGTCGTGGTTGCACCATCCTTATCGATTTACCTTCATATGTTTCCCACTATTATTCTTGTCGCTTCGCTATATTACTGTATAGAATCCAGTTTTCAAATTTTATTTTGTTTCGGATTTGATTTTTATAGTACGGAGGGTGTTACTGTAGTTGGGGGGGGGGAAGCAAATCATTGGTGCACTGTTCTCCCTCATTGGAAACTGTTCCACAATCATCAGTTGGTATATTCAAGTGCAAGTTTATTACATATTTTTGCCTAAGCCTTATTTTGGGGCCCCTCCCCCCACCTCCTTAATCTAAGGCTTAGGCTAAAAACACAGGCAAAAAGAGCACCGGACGCCGAGGTCAGTGGCGTGGCACATCCTCTCTCTCCCCTCCCCTCCTCCCACCCCAGTAGCACCGTCCTTTGTACTGAATTTGCAAGTAACCGAAGGATTTTGGACAAGCACATGGATTTTCTTTTTCGAGTGGCAAGTAGCGGATTCCACGTGCCGCTTTCTCCTCTATTGACGCAGTCCTGTGATTTTCTTGCGATGCCGCCCAGTCATTTTCTGATTCGTCAGATTCTTCATCATTTTTCATTGATTTCGTATCTCGGTCGCTTTATCCGTTTTTTTTTTCGTTTGGAGCAAATTTATTCAGTGCCGCTCGATCACTTTTCGAAAGACTTTTTTCTTGGCTTGCGTGGAAATCGCTGCCGCTCCTCCTGCAGTAGCACCTAATGCTTGCAATTGTACTGTACACAAAACAGGATTCCAATCGACAATTGACAACAACGCACCGTTTGAGTTGGCTTCTCCTGCATAATCCATGACGATGGTTTAATTGGAGGGGAACTCATGATCTATAGGTGATATTCCCAATCTCTTCATCGGCCAGTGCCTGTCGGCTACCGTCATCTGGTTCCGGCCCGCTAGACTCACTCAATGATTGAAAGTATTTTATTGAAAAACTCATTGGTTTCGGGGAAATTATTCCTTCATTTCATGAGCTTTGACGAAGGATGACTTAGTTGGTTACAGTTGTTTGCTGCGGGAGGCACCGTGCTACAGCCTTTCAACCACAATTTTAGGAACTTTTAATGAGTGTCGTCACATCCGAAGCCACTCGCGTGAACTAGCCTGAGCGAAATCCCATCTGACAGTAAAAGCAGCTGCTCGGGCGCTTCAAGTCGCTCTGCGAAGGTGGTCAACAGACCTACGATTTTGCAATACTGCGATTCCGTGATTTTGCGATTCTGCTATTTTGCGTCGTGGCGATTTCGCATTTTGTGACCTTTGTATGACTTTGAGATTTCGCTATGACGCAATAGCGCGTGCTGAGCCGCGATACCACCAAATCACATAATCACAATGGTTCTTCGAAAATCCACTGTTTGCGCTAAATGTTCTACCGCCCATACTTTTTCTTTTCGTTAGTCATCCTGGCAAATATCGTTTTTGATCTCCACTTACACATCCTAGCATTTCAAAGCTGCTGTTACACTTTGTGCCCAAATTGCACTCTGCTATATGTTCGGTGGTTATCGGGAGCGGATTCACTCAACAATCCTATGGGTTTGCTATTGTGATATCATGTATTGAAAACACTAATAGATGAAAGATTAGCAACATTGCTATGCATGAAGCACACAAGGCCTTTACCGCTAGGTAGCTCAAGTAGTACAGAGTAACGTTGCGTGAGAGAAATTGAGGAACAGAAACTGCTTCGCGGTCCTATGCGTTGCGGCGAATGCAATTTTGCGGTTTGCGGTCCAGTCCATGGGCTCGGTCGCACCCTTTATTTGTCATTTCCTGTGGCCGCCGTCAGACGTCGCTATTTTGCGACGTCGCACTTCTGCACCGATACTACGATCTTGAAATTGTGCAAGAACTTCGCGTGCGGAACCGCGACTCTGCAATATCGCAAAATCGCAGAAAGTCTAACGAGGGCTTTGCTCTTGGCTACGCTATATGGAAGTGTCAAGTAACACGGGCTGCACCACGTAGAAATGATGGATGGCAAATTGGCATAGGGATGTGATTCAACCACTAACAGTTCATTTAGACCGCTTGATAGGGCGTGGCCTTCTGACTTGGGTGAGAGTGTATCAGACTCTCACACACCGCCATACACTCTCACACTTGCCACGCTCTCTCACTCTCGCCACTCACCTATGTCCCTTTGCCACGCCCTATCAGGCGATCGGAAACGGAGTATAATTGTAAGCCATCGGACCTTGCCCAAAGATGTCATGAGGTTTTTCTGAGAAGGGGTTGCTACCTTCTCATGTCTCGACCCTGTCTCATCGTAGACCTTTTTCTGCTCTCTGGACACATTCTACATTATCTGATCGCTAAAATTTATCTAAGTTGCATGTATGAATGGAAAAGCTTGGCGAAGGCCAATGAGGGCGACCAATGCGGCTTCTCGACCAGTCGTGTGAATCCTTTTTCTTTTTCTTCGCCCGCTTCTTTCTTATCCTTCGGGCATCGATTTTCTGACGTTAGTGCGTCCGTATCCTTTACGATGACGTCAAGCGCTAATATGATGTGCTTGTTCCTTGACGTCACACTCCTCAATTAGATACCGTAGCCGATGAGATTGTGGTGGGACCTCTTGAGGACTGTTTTAATACGCGATTGCATTCGGAATGCCTCAGCGATGCATTGCATCCATTAGCCGATGTAAGTCTTTTTGTGGTTTTTGAAAGAAAGCAAATTCAGTAAGGCAATTTACAAAGACAGTAGGTGGAATAAATTGGGTGGCTGAGAAGGCCAGACACACAGTCACTGTAGGAGAGCTGCGGGTCCAAGAAGAGTGTGTGCTACTTATTCCGGCTAAAGGCTTGCTACGACCTGTCCCAAGAGGCGAAGCCGCGTTCGGCTGTCGCTCCCATTTCGGACTCAGTCTTCAGAAGTGGATTCTGCTAATCGGCGATTGAGGTATGGAGCAATGGGAATGATAATAGTGTGATATTCGTGATATCGTTTTACTACTAATCGTACGCGGCGCGATGACGCGCCAGCTTTCGTGGTGAACACGTCCGTCGGCCAGAATCGAAGGTTAGTTGAATTAATTGTCAAAATATTGCATCTATTTCTGCGGAAGAGCCGTACGGCCGTTAGCTCTACATATTTTTCATTGCATGATTGTTGCCGAAATGAACCAGTCATATTCGAGGATTTCCTCATGTAAATCGATTCGCTGAATGTCAGTTAATTCTAGAAGAGTTTCGCATAGCTGGAGGCAAGGGCCTATTCGGACTTATCAAAATACGCATGGACCTGTTATCGATTTTCTAGCCTGTATCGCACTTTCGCACGCGATACTACAACCTTGAGATTGTGCGATGCGCCCTTCGCATGCGAAGCCACGACACCGCAAAATCACAGAGTTGCAAAATCGCTAAGTCTGTGGACGGCCTTAGTGGCGATTGCTTTGTAGGTCGCTCTCTCTGTGAATTCAGTTGGTCGTGTAGTCTGAAGCCCGTTGAGTTGTTCATATGTCTTATTGTCTTTGTTAGTATCCAAAAATTAAATAGCTTGATACATCTAGGCGATCTCATTCCTCCAAGAATGCATATTGTGTCTATCCTATCCTTGATCGCTTTCGCTTGTTGGCTCCAGCTAAGCCACAGTTGGTTGCATAGCTCGGGGATATGCAAACTAGGAAACGGTTTTAACTTCCCGTGGAACTACGAAATGAGACCCGGATGGATCGATAGAGCTTCGAATACTGATTACAACTGTGAAGACCAAAATTGCTAAATGGCATTCTGAAGCGAGGTACGGGTCAAAGTTGGCTTGTGATTCCTCACTGGTGAGGCACTTTGTCATCAGCACCGCCGTTGCTAAGCTAGCAGCGGCCACCGTGGCTCAATGATAGTGTTCCGGAACTGTGTCCAGGATAGGAGCTGAGGATTGCTCCCCATCGGTAAAGACTTTTCCGAATTCTGTGCTTCATTGTCTACAAGCTTACCCTAATAAAGAACTCTACGTTCGGAAGCTCATAGCGCGCGAGCCAGTCCTTCTCGTGCAAAATCAGGGTGATTTTCGTGTTCAGGGAGTCAAATTACACCAAGGGACAAGTTTTTAGCCAATTCGAGAATTTGACCAAATTTCGAAAAAATTCACGGCTATTGGATGGCAGCACGATGGACAAAGGAAAAGTTGTTGACCCTCGCCTACAAACGAAACACAAAATGCAAAAAAACTGCTCCGGTGGGGAGCAATCCCTCTTAGCTCTTTTTGGAATTTCCGGATGGCACATGACTCGCCTTTGTTGGGTATGGTCCCCATCTCGAATCTAGTTTCTTCTTATCGAGTACTGTACTGAGAAACCGGTTCTCTCGAATAAAGTGGCCTGTCACTGAAAATACAGGCTGCTTTCTGATATATGCAGTGTTGAAAAAGTCTAACCTTGATCGAAGTATAAAAATGTAACGCGACCAGAGAATAACGCCTTGAAGATGGTTTTCAGGAGTCGAACTCCCAGGGTAATACTTAGGGGACTGCCTGCATGATGGGTTGATGAGGTACCGAATTCGATACCTGTTGCATGATGGGTTCCGCGATTCTGTGATTGCGCGATTTTGCCATACCGCGGTGTCGCGGCTCCGCACGCGAAGTTGCGGCATCGCCAAGTTCCAAGGTCGCTGAGTCGAAACGCTACAGTGCAGCACAGCAAAGCCGCGTTTATACTTTGCGCCGGTAGGGCGTGGCTGCGTTAACAGGCAACGAGACAGGGTAGCAGGGGCGGAGGTGCAGAGACGACGCAGGCAGCGAGACGGTGTGGCACGGGCAAAATGCAGCTACGATCTTCTGCCGGCCCTTAAAGGATAAACGCGGCCCAAAATCGCAGAATCGCAGGATCGCGAAGTGCGACGGTGGCGTTAAGACGGCGTACGACTTTTTTGTACTCAAGAATATCTCTTTGTAAAAGTTTCTCTCGTATTGGAAATCTTTCCACGACGGTTTCACTGACCACTTCCCATTTTCCCTCAACTGCCTCTGCAAATTTCCCATTACTTTTTGACGGTCCCATGCGCTGAATGTTCTGGAGTAAAGAGGGGAATAGTCGTCCTTATGAGCTTGTTTGGGGGGCTTGCATTCGCTCATAGCAACTGGAAAAACACGCCACGGATCTATGACACGCCGTCAGTCGCCATTGCTTACCAGCTAGCTATTTATTGGCTAATGCTGATAAACACTTCGCTATATGGGAAACTTGTATTTCTCGAGGGACTCTAAAGCATGTTTTTCACTTGCTAAGAAGAAAACAATTTGATTTATGAGGTCATTTGTTCTATTGACATGCACTGGAAGATTGGGAAAGATAGCCATCTTAATAAAGCCTCGTTTGAAATGCGCCATGCATCAGTCATGCACCCGGTTTTGTTCAGGCGAATCAAGTGGTGCTATATATACTAGGCTATAATGGGGTCACTCGTCTCAGAAAGGTGTGAATAGAAGGAGGGAGATCTATTGGTTGGACTCGGGAATTAGAGTCTGCTAATAAGCTTCTTCCAGTGAAGAGGATTTTGCAGTGGTTTTTTTTGGTTGGGCATTATTTTTTATTTTGTAAAAGCAGCGAATCTTTTCAAAAGCTATCGAAATTTTGTCAATGCCGCCTAAGAGTTTTCGGTGAACTTTTTGCACGAAAATTACTTTTCCGTTCCCGATACATCTTCGAATGGGGGTGAGGGAGGAGGAGAGATGACTCTCACCCTTGAATATGGTTTTATCGTAGGACAGCTCTGTTATGTCTGCAAAAGTCATGTGAATTGTAATGTCCTTAAAATCGTGATTCTGTAAAAGGAATTAACAGTAGTCGTCAAATGTTACTTTATTAATCGTTCAACTTGTTTTTTGAAAGTCCGTTTTCATTGCTGTTGTTATGACAACTCTCCAGTAGTCGCCACTCTTTCGGTAGTTCTTTTTATAAATAGGCCTCATTCTTCCATCCTTCCTCCACCTCTTGCCCTCCACCTCTTGCACTCCACGTACATTTCTGCCCCCGCGATAAACATGTTTACAGTAGATGCTTGAAGAATTGTACATTGTTATTTCAAATCAGTGGCGGCGCTGCGGTAGGTGCAATAGGGAAACGGAACGAGGAACGGCTAGAGCAGACGGGGAGGGGCAACGGTGACGGCTGTGGGTCGCTGCAAATCGGCTTGTTATTCGGTCTGCACCATAACATTGCCTCCCGCACCCCTCGCCCCGCACTCAAAACAACGAAAAAACGGGGATCTGAAAAACGTTGAGGGAAATTTCAAGAGAAGTACGTTGTAACAGGGCGGGTGCGTTTGAATACTTCCGCATACCGGGTGTCACACATTCCTAATCCTCCAACGCTAAGTCAAAAATCGGTTTGATCCCAAGAAATGATCTGCCAACGTGGAAGGTGCGAGTGAAATTAATAAAAAACTAAAGCTTTCCGTATAATCTTCTGACATTTGTTCAAGCCATAACTCGTCCAATTGCATCGTTTTATTCAGATTCGGACGAGTTTCGCCGACGTTCGGGATCATCACGAAGTGACGGCAAACGATGGGGACGTAAAGATACGGGAGGTGGCGAGCTGCGATGCTGTATACAACCGGATCTGCTTCGCAGTAACGTAGACAAGCACTGGTTTTTCGAAGACGAACAGGTGTGAGGGGAAAACTCGTTTGGCTTTGTGCAATGTTTTTTGTGGTTCTATGGAGTATTTCATTTTGGTGATAAGTGCCCTCTGGAATTTCGTTACCTTTTATCCCCTTTTTTAAATTTGGAAAGCTTTTAGAAGGATGAGGGCCTACAATTTCACCTAGACATTCATGTTGGATTCGTAGTCAAGTCTCAGTCCTTATCTTTCTAGTAGTTATCACATATCACTTTGGGTCAGGCCAAGGGAGGAAGCGGTTTCAGCTCTCTCCTCGAACGCCTCCGATTGGGTCGAACCAGTCATAAATAGATTTGGGTCTTTTGTCTTTATTTCTTTGAAGAACTGAATATAAAGCGAGGATTCCAGAGTAATGATTCAGCAGGGGCTTGCAGGAAGGTTAATTTAGTTGGTTCCGACCCCACAGTTTTTCGGACTTGAAAAAAAAATCGAATTGGGTAATGTACATTATGTTCGTTTACTGCGGAATTTTTTAAAACCGTCCGGCGGTCTGTTACACACGCATTTTATTCCCTCCCTCCTTTGATTGGTATCAGCAAATCAATTCTGCATTGATTTTGTGTTATAGGTTCGTGTGAACGGATCAGTGTTCGCTCGTCGTGAGAATTTCGACAATTTGCTGTCGATTATCCCGATGTCGAAATTCAACGGTATTCATATCAAGGTAAGGACGCACGGCTCAACACGTTATACGTGTGAGTGCTGATAAGCTGTGGTAAATATACCATTCAAAAAAAAGCTGAGTTAAGGTGAAGGTGGTGTCGGTAGTGTAATGGATTAGCACATATCCCCGGAAAGGATGAAATGCGGGTTCGAGCCCGTCCGCCACCGAAGATTTGCCCATAACAGCATCCTTGTTGTAACTTTCGCACAGCAGTGTGTTTTTCACGTTACTAACAGAATCCCATTGTTGATCGATTGTTCCGTTGGGTGCTCCCAGGCTTACTGGCGTGAACGTTGCGTCGTGCTTTCACCTCTCCCCATCCCGCGGTCCCCCGCCATCTATCGGGGTATGCACTTTTTGTTTATTATTATTCAGGCCTTTTTTAAGGACGTATCAGTCGTGCGCGTCGCCGGCAAGACCTTTGGTGTCGATGTTTCTCGATGCGCAGTCGTCGTCATTGCCGCGATGCGACGTATTTGTTTTGCATTACTCTTAGCACTCGTCTGAACGCCCGAACACCTCCATAGGTGTAATGAGGTTACTGTGTCGCCTCTATGGAAAACGACGAAGCGAACTCGATCGCGTACATTTTCGAATTTAATTGCACGTCGACACATACCGCTGATGGTTCGTCGGGGATTCAGCGATATTTTCGTGAAAGCGTGTGTTTAGGAAGGTACTCATTTGCTCGAGGGAAATGTCAAGTTTTTGAACACATGGACTATGGTTGTCAGTGAAAGCTTGAAAGAAAAGTAGAAGGATGGACGCAGGGGTCAGCTTTAAAATTACGTCATGAAGCCAAGGGGTTATGATCATGCAAGAAAACCAGTTTGTAGCGCTGTTGTTCAATAACACCAGGGCACTGTCGGGATTTGATGGATATAGAACCTTTAGTTTCTTACTGGAAGAAACTCTAGCCAGGTTTGACTCCAGATCTCACTGACTTTTTCCAAAGACTCATCTCAATTATTGTTGCTGGACGTGGTAGAGGGTGGGATGAAATGGGAATGGGTCATTGTTGAGACGTCTCTTTATTGAAAATTCACCCCGATCTCATCTGTAGGAGTGGCTACCCACCATGGCCCTTACTCCTTCGTAATGGTAAAAATTCTCAGCAATCGAGTTCATTGATTCATGCACACACTGAAAAATTTTAGTTAGGTCACCTTGTTGCGACTTCTCTTTTTTGTCTGCCGTACGGGTCTCCATTCGTACTCCGTGAAAACAGAAAATATTTTTAGTTAGTGACGTTTGTGATTGGAAATGATCAGTTTCTTATACAGCCCATCATTTGTGTATAGAGCGAAAATCTGAGGAAGTAAATAAGTCCTAAATTATGTGAGAAGAGTTACTAGTGAAAGAAATAAGAAATCGTTAGCGAAAAAGCTTTCCGCTCTCTTGCGTGGAATGATCAAGTTCTGTTCAGTATATCAGTGCAGGGTTGTTATGGCAAGCAGTGCAAAATCTCGACAAAGTAACCGCGACATTCAAAACCATTTCTACTGTTGCCTTTTTAGTGAATGTTCTATAGGGATATGAAATCTGAAGGAGCATGCCAGTGAAGTTGCAAGCTATTATAGCCGACTGGCGCGAGAAATTATACGGTCAGTAGTGGACTGAGCGCAGTGGAGGTGCCGTCTCTGTGCTGCCCCTCTCTTGTATCGTCCATAGATCGGATCTATCTTCAAACAGTTGAACCGTCTGCCGCATGTAGGAGCTCGTGTGCTACTGGTGTTTGTATAGGATTGCCTTTTTCCCTTTGCTCCTAGCTTCACTCGGTGACCCACAAGAGAAAATGATAGGCTTGCTGGCTATAGGCTGATGTAGGCCGAAATTCATTCCACTTCGTTCCTGGTGCAGAATGGATAGGTACCGAATTTGTGGGATTGCAAACCCATGACACATGCAAACACCTCGAGCCACTCAAGAAAATCGGAAACACTGAGTACGCTTGATCCGCTTCGCATGCCCTGTTCCGAGTTCGCAAAGTATATCCTTCGCTTTAGCGACTGTTCACTCGCTCAAACGCCCTCTTTTGCC
Organism: Trichostrongylus colubriformis; assembly: GCA_963978905.1. Taxonomy (NCBI): domain Eukaryota; kingdom Metazoa; phylum Nematoda; class Chromadorea; order Rhabditida; family Trichostrongylidae; genus Trichostrongylus; species Trichostrongylus colubriformis. The sequence goes on from OZ022260.1 coordinate 33,065,267, forward strand.
CAGACGTCGCAGTGGCTTTGAGCAAAAATCATACGAAAGCTTCTCTCTGGTAAACAGAAGACATCCAGTTCTTTGGTGACTCGATTACTCTGTTTTGACAATCCGTTTTACCCTTTACTATTGGAGATAGCTCTGAACTTTGTGTTGACGACGATCGAGGAGGAGATTGTTGATCCCTTGCCACATTGTTGCTGTCACGCGTGTTTATAGTACATTGTAAGACGAGCGCACGCGATCGGTATAGCGACGACTATCGGGTGCATTTCTCGAATGGAGACTAATCTGGGGGAGGGGTTGGAGAAAAACCCCTAAAAGAATTCGGTTTTTCCTTTCATTTATTGGTTTTCTAGATGGAAGACGACTGTCCACAAGGTGGTGATGACGTTCGCCTGTGCCTTCTGAAGACATTGGGTGCACATAACCAGCGAGTTGTTCCGTGTGTTGGTTGCCATCGTGATATGATTGTGAGTGCCCTTTTTTTTAAATCGGTTTCAAGTATTTCTAATTACCTAATATCATTATTTATCTACCGAATTTGATTGTCATGAAGCGACCTTTTGTGGTTTCATCACGCATCCGATGTCTTTTAATCTTCTGCTGTTTTTTTCATGCATTCGTTATTGTTCCTAGGTAGTCTTTGTGCCTTTTCTTTCGTACTTTTTCGCTTTAGTCATTGCTGAATTCATGAATGTCTGCTAATTTTCTAGTCCGTCTGTGACTTACTTAAAAGTTCGGGTTCAGTAATAGTTCCTCACTCGATTTCTTTTTTCCCTTCCTGCTTCATTATTTCAAGTTGAAGATCTTGTAGCTCAGTTTAGCAATTTATAAGTGTCGGTTTTGCAGGTTTATGATCGATATCCTCTGGTTGACGGTGTGTTCTTTTTGTCACCCGTCTGTCACTTCGGGCCACCGACAGAGGTTTGTTTGTAAAATTCATCTTCATTCTGATCACTTGCGCCCTATGTGAATAAGGCCTCCTAGTCTCCAGCGGGTTAGTTGGTGGGGAAAGATGAAGGCAGTTTTCGAAAAATTACCTGTTCAACTCACTCATCTTACGATTTAAGTAATCCTTTGATGCTGGCCCCGCACTGTGTTCATATTTCTAGCCATTTCAAGGTGTTTGATAGGTTCATATTGTTGTGCTTGAGGTAACGAAGTAATGAAAGTGCAGGCAGGTACCAAAATTGACCACATTGCTCATTGAACGAGCAATAACAAAGAGCAACAGCAAATAACTTTATTATTCAATCAAAGATGACAAGGTTCAGATTATGCTGCTTATACTGTAACCCTTGTGGTCCCTATTCCATTGTCATGGCGCTTTAACTTCATAGACGAGTTCCTCATTCTTTAACCTTCACTGCTATTTATACACGGTCGTATTTGGAAATTTTGTGAAAATTTTGTGAAAGTTTTGTTTTGTGAAAGCTTTCACTAGCTTGTTTATCATTAGGTGATGTACGATGGAAAAAGGAACTATTTGCAACAGTTGTGCGCGAGTTGTTTGTGGGCCGACTGGCGTTGTAATAATTGTGGACGAGGTACGGTAACAGTTTTATGATTGATGACGTTGTAAAACGTCATTTATCTTTTGTCTCAACTACTTTTTTTCTGCTCGCTTTTACCTCGCCAAACAGCCATCATAATTGTTTGTATTTACTGGTTTAATAAACAGGTTTGAAGCAGAGGTTTATTGGCAGCAGTCATTTATGGCATTCTCACACATATGTTAGAGATTTCTGGTGTTGAGTTATCGGGAAGGGGGTAGGGAAGGCAAGCGTATATGAAAACATTGCTCTCCGTAAATGAACATTCAAGCTCAAAACAACTAATGTAGCGAAACTCACTTCGAAAAACTTGCCTTGGCGCACCATCGCACTTCACTCGAGCTGTACGCTTCAACGACCGAGTTGCCTGCTAGCGACCACTGTCACCTGTATCGTTTAGGGCTAAATTGATTTCACTTGATTTGAACAAGTGAAACTACGAAAAGCAGTCAACAAGTGAAACAATAAAAGGGAGAATCAGCGAGAGTTAGAAAAAAAGATGCTTGTGATATTAAAGTCCCAATGATGTCAAGCTCGATTCCTGCAGGGTGTCGTGTTGCAACTACGGAAACTGAACGATTGCAAGTGTTTACCGTAGGCTCAAATTGCCCCCTTCCATGTATATTTAATAGATTGTACTATAATTGTATCATTTAATTGTAGCATGGTATCCGTGGTAGCAGTATTCCACTCAACCTCAGCAAAAATCTGCGTAAAAGAAGCCGCGAAAGATCAGTAGAATAAAAATGTGAGGGAAGTAAAGTGGAAATGTGCTACGCAGTAAAAGTGGTGAGAGGAGTGTAGGAAAGTCAATTAGAGCCAGGCAGATTCCCTTCTTTTTACCATTCTATTGCTGATGCTTCTCATGGTTAAATCATATTTTTGTGGAGGAACGTAACGGCGAGAAAAAGTCGTTAGCTTTTGTACCTGGAAATGAGCCGGGGCAGGGAGACCGATGTCAGACTTCACGATTTGCGATATCGCAGCTTCGCAGACGACTTGGCGGCATTGAGATTCCGCAAGGCTGCGTCTACGTATGCGAAACGCGGCATCACAAAATCGCGAAGTTCGACATCGCAAAATGGCGAAGCGTAACGGAAGTGCCTTCCTTTTTACTGATGGATTTTTGGTTTGGCGAAATATTGACTGTTGTTCCGTTTCTGTCAGTGATTACTATTATTTGCCTTATTTTTATGATTCCCTTCCGAAATTGTTGGTATTTGCCATTCTATGTTTTTATGTTTTCATCCCGAGTTTTCCAGAAAATACTCGTTATTTGTTTGTTCAGGTGGTTGGTTCAACGGCAAATCGATTGTGCTTGGAACGCTTTACTATTACGATATTGGTGAGAGCTGTAATTAAATTTGTGTTCTTTTCGTTGCGCCTTTGTTGTCAACAAAAGTGCTTTCCATTGAAACCCTAAATAGATTCTAAAAAAGCACTAGCTGTATTCTATCTGAAAAGCAACTGAAAAGCAATTTTCCCCCAGTAGATTGCAGCGTTTGATTAATGTTTGCAAAGGAGTTATCGTTTTTGTGCTCCTTAGAAAACTTTCGTGGTTCCACTGCACGTATTAATGTACATGCGAATGTGGAGGCAAAGATCGATAGAGAGATGCTGTTGAGGTGTTTGAAATGAGCTGTAGCGGGTTGCCTTTCACCATCAATGGAGGCAGTCTCGCCGTCAAGGAAGGGGAAGGGGCTCACTCCTGTTTTTGGCGTCTTCATCCTCTTTCTACGGTCCACGGTCTTCAGGGCCGACAAAGTAGTTCAAAACGATCGTTTCCCACCCCTCGGAAGTTTACAACCGAGCTCTACAAACCATTTTCTTAACAGCCTGAATTTTCCCCTTTGTTGTGATTTTCTCACCGGGCGTCCAACATTGCATGTATTGCCCTGCATGGTCACAGGTTCGGTGAGAATGGTCATCATTATGTGGCTATTGGGCTATGATATCAACTTTGGTATAGCACGCATACTGATTGTTCCTCCACAACTGAAGCCAAATATCAGCGAGCAAATCTGATCTGATAAATCTCATATTCGGCTCTAGTGTGAGGAAATAATCTGCATTCGTGCTATCACAAAATTGATGTCATAGGCCCATGGCCAGTCACCTTCTGCGTTATTGATAACCAGCTTCTTTGCAATAGAGGCAGAGGAAGCGGTTATTTAGGTGACACCGAGGGGGGAAATAGAATAAGTTTGGAGGGCTGTAGATCCAAGGGGACGGATTCACATCACAGCGACGCATCCTAAAAGTCCCACCTACAAGCAAGCGCGTCATTTCTACGTATCACCGCCATATATCACAAGCACGCATGGCTGCACCAATACCCAGTGAGGAGGTGCGCTGTAAACCTCCTACTGTAGGGCCAAAAGGAAGCAACTGGTCCCATTTTCGGGCTATTATCCGTTAAATTAATGGGCCAAATTATCACTTTATGCTGTTTCTAACGACGTGATCTCGAATCCTGGTCTGTTGAATTGTACGCCTCCACCTTGCCTCTTACCTAATTCTCTCTGTTTCTGTTGAAAAATTTTCCTGATTAATTGCACAGATGCTTATATTAGATCATTCAGTTTCGGCCGGGAAATGCTGTCCGCCAACATGTACGGTGTGTCGTAGTCCGCTGTTGGTACCGGAGAACATCATGATGCAGATTGTGAATGTGAGATAATGGTATAGTTTGAACGCTATTCCGGTTGCAAACCTTGAGATTAAGCCCATCAGGTCCCGTGCAGGCTCTGAGGTTACGTCCGCTAGTGTGAAAAGGGTTCTCAGGAATTGGGTCGGATAGCCCTGTTCAGGCAGATGTTGAAAATTGAGCAGTAGGTAGTTGACAGGTGGTTGATGTTTCGCTTTCAGACCAGAAAAGTTTTCATTGTAGACTATGAAATTGTGTTGTTTGCTGAGCAATCAACTGACGTAAAGTCACTTTTGCAGTAAAATTACCCTTCTCTGAGGAATCTTGCGCTAGATGACCTATGGGCACGGGAATTTATCGGTGGCTTCGTTGCACCCACCCGCGTAGAGTTGCGACACCCCGCGAACCGAAGGCCTTCTTGGTCCTAAATGTGTGTGATTTTCGAAATCGCGCACTGCCTCCGCTTTGTTTCTCACAAAGAATACAAGGGTCATATATAACTGTCAGTGAGGGAGCAATTCTCCCAAGATAAATTGTGGGTTCAGATGGACCGCACACTACGGTTTCTAGGAACGTAAATGTCTTGATGGGGATTCAAGTAAATGGGTGGTTGAGTGTGTACTAGTAGTGAAATATTCAAAAAATAAAGTACAACAATTCAAAAAATAAAGTACAACAATGCTCATTTAACGGAGGAATGGACGGCTCCATTCTTTTTTCTGCTCCCAAATTGAAATTCGTCCTCCTCGAGGATTCCTTTACTCATACCTTATTGTTGCCCTTTTTGTTTTTTCTTTTTCCTCTTCGTATTATCCGGTTTGATTTAAAAAGGAAATTTCACCGAAATAGGTCATTCTGTAATAAGTTGACGTAGAACTGGCTTATGAGCTTTATATTAACCATAAAGTTTCACGGAGCATCTCAAGTTTTGTTAGTCGTTTTCATGGTGAATTCGATCGATTCTCTTCCATGCTTCGGGGATTGCTCTTTGTGATCAGGTCAAATGCATGGGTTAGATACATGTAGTGTTTGTTTAGGTTCCAATTTTTCTCTTTCTCAAGTTGTCCGCATACTTCTCAGTGTTTCCGCTTTTGCACCATTTAGTTTTATGGCTGGGTGCAGTCATCTGGCTAGGTTACAGTAATCAGCGTGAATAGAATAACAACAAAGTCATCAATATAGTGGGTATTACTTTTCTGCGCTGAAAAGGAAAAACTGCCTAGCAAACGAGGGGTTTATTGTTGCAGGTAAGGTGGGACGGAGAAAATTTATGTCTCGTGGGAAGTAGAAAACAACTACGTCTCAGCAATTGTAGCCAGAGTACAACGGGAGTCGAGGATCCCTCGATAGGCGCTCGTATTTGACCGCAAAGGAGGGAGTCGTACCTGTAGAAGTCAACGATTTGCATAAGTTCCGTGTGAGGAAATGTGAAGTAAACATTTTTTTGCTTGGGTGAGAATACACGGCAATAAAACACATGGTGACCACACAATCTGGCAATAGTGTCTAATGGAGATCAAAGAGGGGAGGGGGAGGGGGTCGTATTCGGTCCTCGTAGAGGGGAGGCGTCGTGCTCAAGCGGCTATCTTCCCTGACACCTGGGAGTATCCTGATTGTAGCTGCCATGTGGCTAGTGTATTGATTTCTTATAGATACAGGCATAGGTTCTGATGGCGAGTGGATCTGCAGGGTCGGGTTCGAGTAATGTAGAGTTGAAGTCGGGTTGGAGTAAGGTTTAGTAAGATTCCTTCATAGTTTTTATGGCTTTTTTTCATTTTGTGGCTTCTTAGAGATAGATATTTATGGTCATGGCATACAGTGTGTCCCAAAAGTATAGGTCCACCCTATTTTTCATCCATATCCCCAGAATGGACCAGTGATTCCTTTCCAAATTTTTATCTGTGATACCTGATCACTAAAGCGATCAAACGCCCAAGTAAAATTGGAGACATGAAATTGCAAAATTTTATTTGCTTTTCTTCAAAAATAAGGGTGTCCCAAAAAATATAGGTCCACTCAGTCTTTCCGCCTTGCTTCCATTGAAAGGTAAGTTGTGAAGTAGATGTGCTGTCGCATCCTTCTGAGATTTACTCTACAGTGCCATGCCACACGCTACGCATTTATCCGAGTACGAAAAAGGGCAAATTCTGGCCTACAATGATGTGAAACTCAGCAATCGCAAAATTTATGAGAAGATGGACCTATCCCACAACTTGATCAGCAGCTTCTGTCGCAACATGGATCTGTACGGAACGAAAAAGTGAAGTGAAAGGCTGCAGAAGCTTTTTTGAGAGGCAGAAGCGTTGGATCCTCAACGCTGCGTCCAATTCCAGAAAGGGTGTTTGTCGGCTGTGCAGGGAACTGGCACCTAATGTATGTATTTACCGCTGTATATATGGTAGTAAACTACTTTCTAGAACGTCCTGATATGCCCTGGAATCCATACGATGCGTAATGAATAGTATTCTGCTCTTACCAAAGCGAGAGAAGGCAGCTTAAACCATAACATTACCACCAGTAAATCTGCGCCTCGAAAAGTGGCGCGGCTCCTTCCTCAAATCCTTCCAGTGACTTGTCAAGCCATCGAGTTCATCCAATTTGGACTTTTCTCATCAAAAAAGATACCGGCAACGCTATTACTGATACGCCGTGAACTACACTACGTCAATAATGTAACCCTGCAGGCTACCTCATCCCATTGATGCGTCCAGCTGACATTTTACTTGGCAAAATGGATTTGAGCCTCTTCGTGCGCCCTCGTGAGGTATGGGGTGGACGAAAACCGTCTTCGCTCGATGTGAGAAGACGACTTCAGCAGATGGTGCACAGTGCTTTTCGATACAGTAGGTGCCAGTTCCCTGCACAGCCGACAATCACCCTTTCTGGAATTGGACGCAGCGTTGAGGATCCGACGCTTCTGCCTCTCAAAAAGCTTCTGCAGCCTTTCACTTCACTTTTTCGTTCCGTACAGGTCCATGGTGTGACAGAAGCTGCTGATCAAGTTGTGTGATAGGCCCTCCTTCTCAGAAATTTTGCTACTGCTGAGTCCCACATCCTTGTAGGCCAGAATTTGCCCTTTTTCGTACTCGGATAAATGCGTACCGTGTGGCATGGCACTGTAGAGTAAATCTCAGAAGGATGCGTCAACACATCTACTTCACAACTTACCTTTCGATGGAAGCAAGGCGGAAAGACTGAGTGGACCTATACTTTTGGGACACCCTCATTTTTGAAAAAAAAGCAAATAAAATTTTGCAATTTTATATCTCCAATTTTACTGAGGCGTTTGATCGCTACAGTGATCAGGTACCACAGATAAAAATTTGGAAAGGAATCACTGGTCCATTCTGGAGATATGGATGAAAAATAGGGTGGACCTATACTTTTGGGACACACTGTAGGAATAAAATATGGATTGCGGTGGCTCCCAATCAATCAAAGATGAATTTTTATGGTAATGGACTGGGATGGCTGTGCCATTGAGAATGTTATCGATTGCTCTTTGAAATAGAAAAATTGCGTACTCATATTTTATGTTCCTTTAGTACACCTTTACATCTTGTTTCAACCTCATTTTTTTGTCAAATCCGTTTAAGTGTTTGACGGCGTTAGGCTTTACAGAAATTCTGCTCTAATGTGGCTGACAGCGATTTTTAACATTGTCATGTATGTTAGGGTTCCGCAAGGAACTTTCGTTAACGATTCATGAATCATTCAGGGTTAGCCAAGTGTAATATGATTCCGAAAGAGAAATGCCTTTGATATTCAGGACGAAGTAAGGATACCCAGAATATGTGGAATATTTCAATTTTTTCTATACTTGTATGATTTTTTAGTCTTATCGCTCATCTTTGAAAAATTTTCCACCCTTCTTGTTGCTGTCAACTTCTTTTGAAAAGTCAGGAAAACGGTGTGCAGTTGCAATGTGCTATAGTCTGTAGATCTATAATACATGTGCAGTGCTTTCGGTGGGTATTGACAACTTGATCACACCGCCTCTCTCGACCGCTGCACAGCCGCTCGCATTTAATCTTGGCACCTTATATAGCAGCATCAGAAGCGAGGGTGGTTGCGAATGGGCATGGTTCTGAGAAGTGAAATTGCTGCGCGAAACAATTTTTCCCATCGCCTAATCACTTTTTATCCCTTAAAATCTAAATGTATAAAAAAATCAAAAATCATATAATTATGCTTTGAAACTTCCTCCTTCTTGAAATCACGTAATCTGAAGGAAGTCGTTGGCCAGTAAGGTATCGTCTTCTGTAGGTGCAATGTAGCAACTCATAAAAGACACCAGTGGCTACCTCTGAGACCGGTTAGCATTATCTTGTAGTGATAAGTACCTGCATTAAATCATCTGTTTGAATATTTTCGGTTTTCAGGGCAACTACAGCATCGTACACGAGCAGATCACATGCTCATCATGTGGCTCGAAAAATTACCACGCTGTTAGACGCATGAAAGAAATGGCTATCATCTAGATGTTGCTGCTATCGTTATTCCTCATCGTCATCCGGTCGGTCCATTCGTCACCTGAACTTTTTCATTGTCCTTTGAACTAATTTCACGCTAGGAAAATCGGTCGGAATCGCTCGAAATCGATCCGATGATTTACTTGTTTTTCTTCTCATTGTTTTTTGTTTGTTTTATAGATCGAATTCGTCTCTTACAAACTCATACACCCGGGTTGAATTAAGTAGCCCCATTTAAACCCCGTGAGATCGCGTTCATAGTTCCTCCAACAAATAGTCGCGATTCTTCACCATATAGTTGTGTACGTCTTCTCATGTTGTGTTTCCATTACTGTCATCATCATCATCACTTTCGCCTTCTGGAAATCTTCCTCCTCCTCCTTCTTCTCCATCGTAACCCTCAGAAACGGTCACGTGGCACGACGCTGGTGTCTGCTCGGGGTATCTCCTTCAACATCCACACACTTGCACTCTACTTGGCTGCAAATCACCCGATGTCAACGGGCATTTCACTGCGTATCATGCAGCTGCAGTCATCTATGTAGGCGTGGCCTGACGGCTCACGAAAACAACTCGTCACGTTCCCGTCGCTGGTGCGGCTGAACGCGGCGGTGGGGAGCAGACAACGGGGGCTGCGAGCCAGCTCCAAAACATCAAAGAAATCCAACACAAAAAAAATGCAACGGGGGAAGGGGCGCCGTTGGTTTCCAGCGACAGGCAAGAAGAAGGACCAGGAGAGAAGCAGACACCGGCTAGGTCACCGTGAACATGACTTATGTATCTAATCATCTAGGAACGATTTGAAAACGATCCAGTGCGTCGAAAACATGATCAAACGTTGGTGGAATAAATCTCTGTTTTGGTCGTAATTACACAAACACATACCCTACCGTAATTGTGATAGGGATCATGATGGTGTAATTACCACTAAAACATGAAAAAATCCTCTCAAATAGTTTGCCGTAATGATTAGCTGAAGCCGCCCACGGTTCATATGCCATTCGGCTATTTCGAACGTCATGACGGGACCGTTCGCGTCTGCAGCTAGCCGCTTTCCTTGTGCCAATTTTTCTACGAATTTGAGAATTCAAAGGGAGGCATTTTCTAATAAGTTTTGAAAATAGGTCAAAATAGGTGTCGCCCAGTTTTCGATCCGCATTGGCTTCAGAGCAGCTCTTTTCGATCGCACTTCTCTCCTCTTCTCTCCCAAGCTACCTCTGTGTCCCACTCCCCTCCTCCTCCGGCCGTGAACTGGATATCAGCGTCCCATCCCAGCTCCTTGCTTATGAATTATTGCTCTCATGTTGTTGTTGTGAATGAATGATGCTCGGCTGGAATGCGCTTGTTAGTCCATCTCTCTGCCAGTTTTTTGTAGGCTTCTTTTGTACCATCAGTCTGCATATATGCGTGCCGGTCCTGAATGTTCCTCACCGTTTTCTGTTGTTGTGTATATCAGTGTTTGCATATGTAAATCAGAGTGTGTGTGTGTGCGAAATCTACCATTCACTCGGGTACCAGTCGTGTCCTACCGTATTCCCGCCTCACTTCCAATAGTCCGATTAGCCTACCTCCCATATGTTTCTAGGTGAAAATGATGTGTGCTCTATGTCTAAGCTGTCTCAGTGTCCTGTGTACGCCTATCCCCCTGATGAGTCCCATCCGGGTATCCGTAATTTTCGGTCCCTGATCTACCATCCATCCCGCGTGAAACATTCGAATGCGATGAGTTGTTCTTTTTCTATTGTTCTTCATCGCTTTCTTTTTTCTTGATCACACTGACTAATCCCTCTCCTTTTGTTCCGTTTTACTCTTTTTTCTCTGCTATTACACTCGCTAGAGCAGTATTGTTAACTACACAAATAAATGCTGTACACTTGTATATTTGTTCAGCTATGAATAAAGAATGTTAGCAGGGAATTTTCGAGAGTCCGTGTTCACCAAGATGCTTTTCACTAATCGATTTCTGCGGTCGAATGATAAAAATATCAGCATGCAAGAAAACTTGCAATGCTATGGATGTCTCATCAATTCACGGAATTGAATCTGGTGGATGTTTCGCGTACATGTGGTATTCAGCGACCATTACCAGCTAGCTGCTCAACCTGAGAAATATGGATTCCGTACCGTTTGGCTGTGAAATATTAGGTTGTCGGGAAAGTTCTTTTGTTTTTTGAGGCAATTCATTTTATCATTCATTACAAAACACAGAGCACACTATGGAACAGGGTAATCACCATCTTGTTCTACCACTCTGCCACCTTTCAGGCAAACTCGCTATGCCATTCGCGTAGAACTGATGTGGCTTCGATTGGAAGAAGTTGCACAACACCGTGGAATGTCATCTTCATTATCGAAGGCTTTTTCTTTGAATGGCGTTAGGTTGGGAAAGGGAAAGGTGATAATCCGATGGAGCAAGATCGGGCTATAAGGGCGATGGGGCAGCACTTCCCAACCAGGCTCGATAATTTTTGGCAAGTCACTTTTTCAATATGTGGGGGAGCGCTATAGTGAGGGAAAAGAATCGTGTCATGGTTCGAACGTTTCTCTGTGATTTTCTCGGCCAAATTCAGACATTGAACCTCCCCAAATGCAGCGTTTATACGACGTGGATTCGGTTGCTGAGAGGCCATATCCGAAATCAAATAGTAGAAGGCCCCGAAAGTACTCCTTTGATATATTCATTTTGCCGAAAAAGGTTATTTCGGAGATGGAAGACATTAATACCTATAGATGCGTGTAAACTTGCACTACATGTTTATGTACAGAAGAAATTGCTGGAAAGTAGCTTAGCGGGGAAGAAGCACGTCTTAAAAAAACGAAGGAACTTTCCCGACAACCTGATAGAAGAGGGTTTGCTTCAACAAAAATAAAAGAGCTTTAATATTAAATGATTCGAGTACTTTTACGAGCCGCACTCGTACCAACGCTGCATTCGCATGCATGGTGCCCCTAAATGACTTGTGGATTCATGACTGGGATTTATGTTTGTTTGGCACCTAACGAGCTTTCCTCATACATTACGAGGTGGGATTTGAGAAGTCAATTGATCGATAGTCCTGAATTATGCTTGTTTTGTATTGCGCATGTATGTCGTTGTATCCTTTCGACCAGCAGGAACTAATGCGATTGCTGCTATGCGCTGGCTGGACATGAAGCCATGCCTATCACTTTTTGCCCAGGAACGAAGTTGGAGAAAAGAGCTGGGAAACCAGCTCCTTGCACAAGAACTAGGTTATTATGTTGAAACCTTAGGCTCGTCAGCGATTATGCGATACTGCGATTTTGCGACGTCGCACTATCGCACACGATACTGCGTGCTTAAGATTGTGCGATGCCGCAACTTCGCTCGCGGAGCCGCGACACCGCAACATCGCAAAGTCTGACGACGGCCTAAGCTACCCAAGAGCTCGGGTGGGGTTCACGAGGTTGGAATTTCGCGCGGCCGCGCGCGATGAGCGACATGGCGGGTGCGGGTGCCAGTGGCAGGGTATGGCAGCATTAATGCGAGGCAGTGTGGCATGAGTGGAAGCGCAGACGTGACGCAGTCACGCTCAGCCATTTTCCCACGGGCAATCGATACGGCGAGGCGTACTGGTGGCGCCGCGAGTGCACCATCGCGAAGCGGAAATTCGACCTCGTGACCCCCACCCCAAGAGCTCTTGCTACGCCTTCGGGGGTGGGGGTCGATTGGTCGAATTTCAGCGCGGCGAGTGCGAGTCGTTCGCAGCTTGATCTGTTGAAGCAACAACAACAACAACAGCATAGGCAAACTTCCGAACCCTCCAAACTGCAATCTTTGAAGATCCTTCACAGTACGAGCCCATTGCTTCTTGAGCGGAATTCCAAACGACTCGTATGACGGCGCCTCGAGTGCGACGCCGCTAAGCGAAAATCCGACCAATCGCCGCTCACCCCGTCCTCAGCTGTCCCACCTGATGCGCATAGCTTTTCCACGATTTTATCAGAAGGATAATCCGATTTTACTAAAAGGATAATTCAAGAGGAAGCGGGAATAGTCTAGTAGCTTTATCAATGGTGATCGATCCCAGAAGTAGATCGCAGTGGATCATGTCACTGTCGCTTGATTCCAAATATTGATTTAGTTAGGCTGCCGCCAGGAGTTGGTGTATTATGGTGTCTCCCCGTCTTTTATTCTTTTTCCAGTTTATTCGCCATATTATTTAAGAAGTTGCCCTTCATCTTGCATTGAAATACTTCATTTTTCTTTCCTTCTCTCAGTTTTTTTGGCTGTCACGTCGTTTATCGCTAGTTGCGTTATCGTATCACTTCAGTACTTTTTGTAGTGGTACTATCTTCATGAAGCAGTTTCGGAAATTGTACAGATTCAATTCAATTGTACAGATTCTTTCACACGGCATCTTGCATAAAAGAGGTCGTGCCAGTTAAAGTGGGGAGGGGCTGAAGTGGTTGGGGACTCAACCTTTCCTCGACGTCGAAGTTTCTCTTCTCCTTCCCTATGTTGTCCCTACAACACATGGGACAGATGCTGTAAATGCCTTAACATGTAGGAGGAGGGGATATGAATTTAACCGAAGCACAGGTAGGGAGGGAGCTTCGACGTGAAAAGTTGCGTCTCCTCCCCCAACCAGCACTGATACTTCGGACATTGTACAGATTCAATGCCCTTTCATCTGACATCTTGCATAAAAGAAGCCAAATGCCAGTCTTTCTAAGTAATCCATTGCCAACACGACCACGACGATGTTTTGAACGTTTTCGGACCGAGGTCGCAACGGTTCGGTAACCTTCAAGAGTTCAACACTACGACATTGAAATCAATGGCATGGTGAACACTAAAGGACACCCCTGGCCAACGGGCAAATTCAATGTCATTTGGGAGCGTTTCTGGCAGGGATTGACAAAATTTAACTTTGTCGTGGTCAGGTTGTTAGATGCTTCAAAAATTCCTACAAAGAGAAATTCGATCAATAATAGCTATTTCGGGACTATTGGGATATGGGCGGACAAAGGTGGTTCATCCACTGTGGATCTCCTTCCATTCTTGAGCTTAGGTAGAACCCACTTCTCCCATTCCGGGTGTAGGTTGGGACACACGAATCTAGGCCATGACCCTGTAACAGCCTGTGGCCTTTGACCTAAGCCTTAAATAATTCAGACAATTTGTTCATGTAAATCGTGTCCTCCTTGCAAGTCTGTTCCGTTGTATAGTCAAATTGTCTGAATTATTCATGTCACAGGGCAAAGGCCAAAGGCTGTCACAGGGTCACGGCCTAGATTAGTGTGTCCTAACCGTCACCCCTCCCATTCCACAATCTTTTTTTCCGTACCATCCCCACCCCCATGCAGCTTTTCTGTGTTACGACGTGGATAAATCGTATTGGCATCAAATATCTCTTCACTCTAGGTCCATATATACCTCCTTTCAAACGAAAAGAATGGAAATAGTCGGAATCAATGGGTCTCATCAAGATGGGCCATGCATTTGACATAGTTGCAATATTTGTGTAGATATTTGATTCGTAAATTGTAAAAAGGATGAGTCGTTGTTCACCGAGGTGTCTCTAATATTTTAGTACCAGTCTGCTAACTATGAGGCTGAAATATCAGATCAACAAGGGCGATGTTCAATCCCGTGGTCTGTGTAGTGAGGTTTAGCGCCCTTCACCACTGAGCTGTCTCCATATGTAATGCGTAGTTATACCTTAAAGGATTCATAACAATTCATTATCAGTTTCAACTTCGTAAAGCTTGACAACCTCAGAAAATCAACAAAAAACAAGTGAAAAGCCAAAACAATCAGCGGCAGTCCTCACAGAGTGAGACTATTAATGGTCAGATCAGTAAGGCTAGTAAGACAGACAAATGTCATGACGGGCTTTGTGAGGAAACGTAATACGAGTACACGGACAGAAATGGATAAGACTGACGACGTCACGTGACATTCGAGGGATGAACTCCGCCATCGAAGTGTAGCTATTCTATCGTTCTAGGAACGGTCAACTAGTGAAACAACTACGAGCAGCAACCAGTGAACAGCCTGTTACTCAAGCACATTTTCTAATTTCAAGCCAAAGGATAAGTAACGGAAAACTGGCCACGGTATAGATATAAGCCTTCCTCACAGCTGGCACATAGAGTGGTGCCACCAGCGCTGCCACAAAGCAAATTGTTGATGGGAGGGTTCGATAGATCGACACCGCCGGCTCGTTCATCGATACTGGATCGGGAAATTCACCAGTCTCATAGAAACCGTCAAGAAGCCTGAAACTCAAGCACACTTTGGGAAAAATCAAAAATAGCGCGGCGTAAACTATGGTTCCCGTGGGGAAAAACTATGATAAAAGCATAAAACCCACTTGTCTTTTTCTTGATATGCTTTGAGTGTCCACTCCTGCAATTCCTTACGGCTCTTGTGCATCTCTTTAGCTGGATATCTCTTCACATGAATACTAAGCGTCCTTCCGGCCAGTCCGCCGCAGCAAAATTCGAACATATTCGGAGCGAGGCCACGGCGGTCCGGCAGCCTTCAAAAGTCCAACACGGTGACATTGAAAACCATTTCTACACCATAAAAAACGTACTGACGACCAAATCGCTTAGGAGAGATTCTGAACATTGGACCACAGTCAGCAAAATCGTAAAATATTGAAAGAAACCAGCGGACACCGTAGAGTACAAAGATTTTTGAGACAGATTTGAATATCAACCGAAGCGAACATTATTTTTTTTATCTATGGAAGTTCCTTACCATTTGGAGGCTTGTGAAGGTTCGGAAATTGAAAAAAAAAAACAAACCTATGGAAGAAAACCTTTGGAAAGTATAGAACGTTACATGAAATTTCCCGAAGCAAACCAACCTCGTTTGACCATATCCGATGGTGACGTCATAGACCGCATCCAAAGTCTCCAGCCGCTCTAATGCCATAAATATACCTCCTGCACGGGGGCTCAGAACATTCTTGTATTCTGGTATTCCCTAAATATTTGAAGGATCCTTCACGCACGACGACTTCTTTCCTTTCCGTAAGTGTCTCGTATGGAACCGCGGATGCGCTACAGGTCGTAGGTCTCTTGTTCGCATCGAATCTCTTATGTCTTACCTTTCTACGGCAAAACTCCTGGCTGGCGATGATGTTCATCTTTCGTTTAACTGAATATCTGGAATTTCGGTTTAGAAGTAGTGCAATCCTTCATAAATTAATAGAGATTTTAACGGATAAACGTTTGCTATTGTAGTGAGCACCTCGTTCCTTCTGGGAAGATAAGTAGCCAAAATTTCTCATCCAAAGAATCCAACCAAGCGAGCTGCTTCAACACAGGTGCACTCAGAAACTCGCCAAAGCGTCGGACATATATGTAACCACGCTGAAATTCAAACCTCAACCACTAACAACTTGACTAACTGTTTGGCACAATAGCAGGTAATTATTTGCCAAATTCTATCTCTAGTTTTGTGTCGCAAGCCATCAGCGTGAGAGTGCTATCTCCGTCAAAATGCAGCGTTATCATCACCAGGAAATCCAAAATCATGGTTCACAATTTGTTATTATTTAAGAGCTTATCAGATAATACTCGACAACAGTTATCGCTATTTAGTACAAACCTGGAAAGTATACCATCCAAAGAGCGGAACAAAGTGAATCACATACTTCACCATAACACGGTAACCAGCTGAGCTACCATGTGGTCCCTGGCGTTCCGCCAACATTACTGCTACTGCCCAATCCGCTGAAAGTTAGCAGATTATCAGTAAAACAAATAGGTGGGTCATTATCTGAAAATTACCATCACTCTGATGATTTGCTAAAACGAGTGCACTTTCAGGTTCCCGCATCAACTGCTGAATGTCACCATATAGTTTCAACTGAAAAGAAAAAATAATTTCAAAATAGATCAGGAACGGATTTTCATAGTATTTTCAGTCTTCAAGCGCACTCGTAGCGAGTATGGCTGATCCATAAAATATGAAGTTGTTATACGTATTTTCCATTCTGTCAGACTACACTGATCTCTTAGGTTTACTTCTTCACTGATCTCTACCGCCAGCCACATAATGGGATGGGCTCATTCTAGCGCAAAAGATGTTTAGCTGTCAGCTACTCAACGACCACGCGTCTTGACGAACGGAAAGTGGGTATGTTGAATGTACAGCATTGAAAGTCCAAAACAATCCCCTCGATTAGGCACACTCGAATTAACCTATACCATTAGGGCCGCTCACCGCCTAATGCCAATCACCAGGGTATGGTAATTGACCTTTTTCAGAACTGAAGGATTTAGAATGTAGACATAGCACCACACATAGTTCGCTCTACCCACAATTAAAAAACACTAATTACAACAAAACAAACATAATTATCCTCTATTAAACATTCAGAGAGGGAAAGTAACGTGTAGTGATGCCTACCTGTACTCCCGACATGTTTTCAAAAACAAATAAGCACAATCTCATGTAGGCTCTATACAGTGTGTTGTCCAAAGCCTGAATAGATCAAAATACTTTTGGCATATCAAGAAAAGTCCATCCAAAATACGATCATGCCACCTGGGTAACTTTCCTTGGCACTACCCATGATATGGCACCAATTCCGAGGGATACAGTGGCGAAAGGGATCATTGAAAAGGAGAGTAATGAGCATGGGATGGCAGCCCGAATGTGATCCGCCACCACTAATGTTGATAATATCATGCTTCCTGAAACTTCGCAGGTGACGATATCGCTATGGACCGTAGCCACACTATGTTGCCCAAGATTTGGTTAGTGATACAACGAAGAAATGGAGGAACCTAAATAACTGGACGAATATGTGAGCAAAGTCAAGTGAACCATTCAAGCCATCAAACGAGGTTTTGCAGAAGAGATAAGGAAAAAAGAAACGAACATGGAGCGGGTGCGACAGAGCGAACGCGGCGTGACTGAATGCTTCGTGATTGAAGTAGAACATTTTTTGTACCATTTCCCAGTTGCTTCCCCTTTTTTATTTTTCGGGTCCGACTGACTGAAATCCAACTTTCTTTTCCCCAGCTGGTTGACCACCAGCGTAGATTTTCCCATTGTTTGCGACCAATACCAGTAAAGCCGCTATGCCTGTGGCTGGCATGAAATCAAAGACACCGTAAGGGAGTAATTTTGGCTTACGGTAGAACAGACGTAGTGTGGACGAGTTCAAGTGACCGCCATTGCACAAACTCGCCAATTTGACGCCTTGGCATGGTGCCAAGAGAAGATGTTTCCATTATAAAGTTGTTCATTCCTTTTACCTTCTCCTTTGTTCTTTCTTATATTGTTACTAGATGTACTTACATGAATGTTAATGTAGTTGGGAATGGCCACTCCACTGCGCTGGGAGTCAGGTGCTACAACTAAAGTTGGCCCGCGGCCGTCTCCTACAGCGGACAACTCGGAACGCCAGTGCGATGATGCGAATGAGGCGCGAATACACACCGCAGCGATGCACTTTTGAGTTCGGGTTTTTTCACCGATTATCGCTTCTAACCTTCTGCGTTCGTTACGAAATGCTCATTTCTTTGTATGTTTCTCTTGTTTCGGACCCCTTCCGGTTCCTTTAAGCACGCCTGTCAACTTTAAGGTCTTTCTCTAGCGTCGAGGCAACTACCACTCGTTCTTAAGCATCATGCACATCGGGGAACACTCCGTTCAAACCGTTCCTACCGGAGTAGTGCAAAATGAGCCAAGTAGGACATAGATGCCGTTACCTCAAACCTTGAAGAAATGTATCACCCTTAGAATTCATTCTACAGCTAGAATGTTACTGTATTCATATACAGCTGCCCGCGTATGTCTTACCAATGTGATTTTTCACGGGTCTCAAAATTGGTAATTTCTGAAGATTTAAATAGCTTATTAGAAACGATGTCTCTCGTTTTATCTCTCTGCACAAGTCGGGTTATTTGCATGCATGTGTGAGTTGATGAAGTCATCGTGGCACCATATTAAATTGCAAGATGAAAGAGCAAGGAGAGTGGAAGAAATAAATGGCTTACAGCTCAGATTTACAGTCCAACTTATAATAGTCTTACTATCGCTATATTGTTTTGTGTTAGCAACAGGGCACACTCAGGTGTCGAGAAAAATGGCTGCCGGACCCTTCATCAACGAAGATCTAAGTACGACGACGACCCCCCCTCCCTCACAGCTACATAATCTCTGTAGCCTCAGTAGCCGTTGCCGATTGCGTGGTATTACTAGGTATTGTATTACTTCATTTTGCGTTGATCACTCCAATTCAATCATATTTCCTTACATGACCAAGTCCGCTGATGGCACGCTCCGCTTGTCATCTAGCCTTAGACCTTTGCTGACCTCTGCAACTACAACCCCCCCCCCCCCACTCCATTTCATCCGTCAAATATGACCCCCTGTCGAGGAGTCCTCGACTCTCGGAGCACCCTGGTTATCAATCACTTCAACATGATCAGCAGACCACTGTTCCTCTTCTTTCCTATGCACACTATCAACTAGGCGCACCCAAAATCTGTAAAGAAATATATCAGAAGCGGGATGTGTGTCAGGAGCAGAATCTAGCAACAAAAAGCGCATAAGAAAAAAGCACTGTAAAAAGAAAAGTATCCATACCCTTAGCGACGTGGCTCGAATATTTACGGGTATACCCACAAAATCCTTTAAAAAACACCACTGAGCAACAATGTTTATTTGAAAATCTCTATCATCATGAGACACTCTTGATAAATAGTTTTCAACCCTGGTTTAAACAAGGTAATCACGGAAGTGAACAAAAACAGTCACCTCCAAATTAAATGCGTGGTTCGGGTGACTACAACCGACAAGAAAACGGTACTAGGTTACGAATGTTAACACATCTTACAAGAACAAGAGGTATACCAGGTGAAGTAAGGAATGGATGACCCTTGTTGAAACAAAAATCGCTACCTATAAAACATCTTAAACATAGCAATCTAGAGTTAACAACGGTATCTCATAAAATGAATAAAACACATCGACCAAATTAATTATACCTATGAAACAAAATCCAAGTTATGTATACGGCATCTACTATACTTGAAAGAGAAGCTTCCAGATCCTCTCGATCGAATAGCACCATGCCACATCGTATTTAGTGCCATTTAAATGTCTTCGGCTGGTTTCACTACATGCTTATTTTTAAGAGAATACGATTTAAAAACGTAATACTGTAATCCACCAAGGATAATAGGCGTTGTTAGTAAGACTGTACGCATCGCATTAGCGAGCTCGTTTGTCGGTTGTTTCGAAATAATATATTCCTGCAAATAAGTTTTCAAAAGAAGGGATAAATCACCCAGGAAAACCGATCGCTGACTAGGGTAACATTACAATGGGCTGAAAACTCACACTATACCCGTAGCTGTTAAGTATATATACAACAACAACTGGTGCTATCGATTGAGCTGGTTTCACAATCAACGCATTCAAGCTAAAGACTAGAGAAGATAGGGCAGACCTGAAACACCTCATATTGACGTCAAGTTCAGATTAACAAGATGAATGGGTGAATGCAAAAGAATGCTGCGAATAGTAAAACTAGGAGCTCGATACCACACAGATTAAATGATTTGGCAACATTAGCAATTGGAAACGTCGATATATCATCGTTTTTGGAGCCATGATCAGTGGGGAAGAGCATTTTGGTAGAAACAGCGGGTCGTTATAATTGCATGGTCTGTCTATCGTATTGAGCTCACTTTTTTATCAACATTCATTAAAAGATGTATCGTTTCTATTCGATGATTTTTCGATAAGCCATTTCTAATACAATAGCAGTCAAAAATATTGGGTTGAGGAATAAGTCCCCGTGGTTTTTTTAAACCCCGTTTTTCACATTGTTCCCTCCATCTTTCGACGGAGCTTATACATGTTTTCGATAGAGCTTTTTCTGCTCTACAAAATGCTTGTATCTCTTTTTCGATTCCCTCGACTACCAAATATTTATGAGGTTTGGAAGTAAAGTAAGCTGAAGGCAAAAAATTGGCACTTGCGCGCCTCATCTTCTCGTCTGCCATCGAGGTCAAAGAATATTTTATATGTTTCGATAGAGCTTTCTTAGCTCTACGAAATGATACTACTTTTTATTCAAATCGCTCAACTTTTTGTTGTTTTTAAGACTCTAAGACTCAGAAATGCAGTACTCGCAAAAGTGAGCACTTTCGTTATCTCCTCTTCCTCGCCTACCATCGAGCTTGGAGAGGATGTGCATATATGCATTCGATAGAGCTTTTTTTGCTCTACGAGATTGTGCCTTCTTTCTTTTGTAAACTCTCATATTTTAATTTTTCAGTTCAAAATTGCGTAATGAAAATAAATTTTTTTGGCGGATTGTTTTGTATCATTCGGTAGAGCTCTTTTTGCTCTACAAGACACTGTTTACTGTTTTTGTTCGAAATTTGCCAATTTTCAGATCATTTAAAAGTCGACGAAATCGAGCATTTTCGACACCACGTGACGGAAATGCTCGATTTCGTCGACTTTTGAATGATCTGAAAATTGGAAAAAATCAATTCGAACAAAAACAGTAAACAGTGTCTTGTGGAGCAGAAAGAGCTCTACCGAATGATACAAAACAATCCGCCAAAAAATCATTTTCATTACGTAATTTTGAATTGAAAAACAGGTAGAAACTTATTCCTAAATGCTAAAATATGAGAGTATACAAAAGAAAAAAAGCACAGTCTTGTAGAGCAAAAAAAGCTCTATCGAATGCATATATGCACATCCTCTCCAAGCCGACGGTAGGCGAGGAAGAGGAGATAACGAAAGTGCTCACTTTTGCAGTACTGCATTTCTGAGTCTTAAAAACAGCAAAAAGTTGAGCGATTTGCATAAAAAGTAGTATCATTTTGTAGAGCTAAAAAAGCTCTATCGAAACATATACACAAACATTCTTTGACCTCGATGGCAGACGAGAAAGATGAGGCGCGCAAGTGCCAATTTTTTGCCTTCAGTTTACTTAACTTCCAAACCTCATAAATATTTGGCAGTCGAGGGAATTGAAAAAGAGATTCAAGCATTTTGTAGAGCAGAAAAAGCTCTATCCAAAACATGCATAAGCTCCGTTGAAAGATGGAGGGAACAATGTGAAAAACAGGGTTTAAAAAACCGCGGGGATTTATTCCTCAACCCAATATATGCGGTTTTGGATTTTAACCATAACTTCAGTCGACATTTACTTTCCCAATTGGTACTCAATGAAGCAAAGCATATCAGCACAGTGGAGTGCAGGGTAAACAGAAAATTCATTTAGCTGAGATCTCTAAGAGTGACCAAATACGTGCCTCTGTGCTGATAAGTGCTGTTGATTCCAAATGACGTGTAACGAAGTCCTAGCCTTATTCCATGTCACTTTCTGCACACCCGCTTGTTTCAATAAGTTATAAGCCTTTTATTGCTAATTGAATTTTTTTGAATGTTTTGGTCGTTTTCAGAGTCCTCAGTTAAATAAATTTTCCACCCTGCACCCCATCTGCTGATATACTTTGCTTCAATGAGTACCAGTTACTTTCAAAACACAAAAAAATTGAATGAGAAATGAAAACGTCGACCAAAGTTATGGTCACAACCCATAACCACACATATTTTTAACCGCTATTATACATGTAGGGAAAGGCGCCTCGTGACGACCGAGCGTTTTTTGAGAAACTCTTCAGAGTAATTCAATTTTTACGTTTGAAACAAAAAAAAAACTGACCTTCGTGAGTGCCTCTTTGCGTCATCATCAATAAAATCGGAAACGACTATATTAAACAGTGGTGCAGCGGAATGGACTGTGATGCTGGAATCATAGTGATCAGAAGAAAACAGTCGCTGCTCGATGGAACATGTGAAACTAGCTTACCTATCAATTAACATGAAAACCATAACAAGGTAGGGATTATCAACGAAGAAGAACACTACACCAGAAATGACAGAAACTGCATAACTCGTCATTAATACCCGATATGCTCCATTTTTAACAACAATTTGCTCACTCAATATGAGGAGAATCTGAAGACACATATAAAGTAAAAAATCTGAAAAAAGCGATCTAAGAGTGAATGAATACCTGAGGGCCGAGTGTAAGAACACCATAAAACAAACTCAAATGCAATGAGCCTTTTGGAAGAATCGTTTGAGGAATGAGCAGATCAACTGCTGTCGAAGCGAAATTCATGTGTGCAACACTCCTTAAAAACACGCACTAGAAAGAATCCATGAAAAAGTGTTTGAAAATTATCTCTGTTTGTGAACATTTAAGAAAAATTCGCTTTTCACAACATCGAAAATTGGTACGTGAAAGTTCGAAACCTCACCGTGCAGTGTGGATGAAATTTGTAGTGATCACCGCAATAAAATCGCTTTCACGAAAAATCTCTTTCGTGGCGACCCATATCGATCCAACCTCTTTTCTAAACCATAAACTGAATAGAAAAGAAACATGCCTGCAAATTCTCAAAGACATACCCTTTAGAAGCAGGTGTTTCTGCAACAACACCTTCAGCGTCCAATAGCAGACTTTCCTTCTCTATACTGTAAGGCAGAGTAGGTCTTAGTGATCCGGCAACCATGAAGCAGAAAAGCGCCACGACAGCGACGACAACGACAATTAATTGAAAAGCCCAGAAACGCTGAAGAAAATGGAGTTCATATTTAGCAAAGTACATGGGAAACTCAGACAAAAAACAAGCCTCAAGACTGTGGCTCAGCTTTTCTGTGATAGCGATTATGTTAACCGAAAGCAAAATGCTAATTTGGCTGTACTTCATGGCAGAAACCCGCATTCGTGGATCTTTGGTAGAATCAGCAAATAAGGCACTCCAAGATACTCCTATAGCACTGAAAAAATTGAAGTACAATAGGAATAACAAAAACCCTAATAAGATGGGCTGTGACATGTAAGGGAACTTCCTTGTTATAAAGGAGGTGTTACCTGTAAAAAGCATCGTACAAGAAGAGAGATACTATCAGATGGATTCCCTCAAGCGCTGTGCCATCAGACCACGGCACCCACATGAATATGAAAGAAATGGCCATAAACGGTGCGAAAGAACGAATAACCCATGTACGGGAGTTCAGCCATGAGCCGGGCTTGTCCTTAATTGTGCCGTTAATTAGCAAACGGAAATCCGTGAAGGCAACAATGCTCTTTTAGGGAATAATTCTTAAGAGCAAGTCAAAAACAAGTTGAAATGTTGAATTTCCTTCGTTTAGCTTAGCGTTCTAGTTGACATTCGGAGGTGACTACGTTTTCAAGGCGAACTCATAAAGCTGTAACTTAAAAAAGGCTGACTTTGAGTTGAGCTCTACATATCTGCTGAAGACTTCGCTGACCTTTGTACAATTTACAAGAAATGTGTTATAGAAACCTGTAAATATCCGAAAACCGGATCGTTGACAGCATTCCAAATCATGTAAAGCGTCTGAGCGATGTTGAACCACATGCTAGGCACGTGAAAAATATTGAGATAGACTTTGACGTAGTAAAACATGAATATTGTCTAAATCAAAAAGATTTCAGTTGGCAGCACAACCGCAAAACTCAATAATTTCTAAGAGCACATTCAAATTGACTACTTTGAAGGAATGACAAATGACACAACAGATCTGTCATCTCAAGTGGAAGGCCGGAATCTGAAGTTCTTGTTGTAATTACTTCGGTGCATAGAGAGGGTGGGGTGCATCCCACTGTGGACGCTATTTTCGCCTAAGTCAATATAGGAGAAGGAACTCGTGCATCTTCCATTAAAGCTCAAGCTAATGTAGACGGCAGATTGGCTAAAGTATGCAGATTTATCCAACGATCTCCAGGGATGCTTAGGTATGCAACTTTCATGGGATCGCCTCCTTCACTGGAATAGCACCTTGCCAGATAACGGTGAAGTTAAACACCATTAGAATTACGAAAGAATAAAACCGGCCATCGAATTCTCTCATGTCTAAGTAGTAAACTAAAAATCCTACTTCTGACTCTTTTTTCAACGTAGCCTTCCACTAAACTTGTAAAACCCGAATCGTATATCAAAAATGGTTAAACATTCAGCTCTATCAATCTTACTCACGATACACCCTGCATCCAGTACACTCAGAAATCCGGGACTTGATCTATGGATCCCGAATGCGACAGCGGCATCCACTGTTACTATTTCACAAATATCTCTAGTGCTGTCAGCTTCGAAAAGTTAAGCGGTTATAAAACCAATCCTTTCAGAGAATAAATGGTCACAGTGGAACAATTTCCATACCTAAAGTTTTGTTGATACAAAAATAAACAGTTTTCAGTGACCTCCCCGCCGTCATCCTTCCACCTCTAATTCTATTTTGGAAGCAAAAAATTTGCGTAAATCCAATCGTACCTGCATAAGACTGAGTGAGAACTGTCCACATCCTATAGCGATGAGCGGATTGTCCAGTCTTAACCTATTTCTGAAAAAAAATGGTGCAGTTGTCCAAGGGGCAACTCGAATTTTGCCCTCACATTACTCAAAATAAGGAATTTTTTTCGATTTTGCATACCTCAACATTATGCAGATTATGAGTGCAATATACTTCCCACTTTAGAAGTTAACAAACGTTGCCATTTGCTTCATCGTTTGAAATGTTGCCAAATACTAAGTATAGCAGTGCAGTTGCGTACATCGACCGAGCATCGTAATCCCACGCCAGAATTTATGCCACGGTTTCCCTTGACTTACTTTTTTTTGGGTGACGGTTGGGACACACGAATCTAGGCCGTGACCCTGTGACAGCCTGTGGCCTTTGCCCTGTGACATGAATAATTCAGACAATTTGACTATACAACGGTACAGACTTGCAAGGAGGACACGATTTACATGAACAAATTGTCTGAATTATTTAAGGCTTAGGTCAAAGGCCACAGGCTGTTACAGGGTCATGGACTAGATTCGTGTGTCCCAACCTACACCCACTAATGTAAAAAAGGGTTTACATTAGTTGGTGCGGGTCTCCGAAATTTGTTAGAAAAGATGCAATTTTAAATCAAAGCTGTTAGTATCAGGACACGTTCGCAGCATCTGGTGAGGCTATTACTCGTTTCTATATAAGGGAAGTACAATTAACCACAACACGTTTTCACCACACTCATTGCCCCACATTTCTGCCATTTTCTTTGTGACAGCCCTTCTACACGAATAACACGCCAACTGTCGATATCTCTGCTTAGTTGACCTACAACTCTGGTTTTCATCGATGTCTGTGAACATTTTATCATCTATGAAAACTACGTACGGTATACCTTTGAGTGGCATCACTTCATAGCAATTCTTCATAATGTCGTTGATCGATGAGACTGCAACAAGGTAATTTATTTCCTCCCCTTGTATCGTCGTTCTACAAGGCGCGCTCTGCAACAAGCCCTCGTCCTAAAAGACTAGCGCTGCATTTTGGATCGTATTTCCCTGCGTCAAACCCCCACTCGCTCCCAGTGCAATCGTTAATCTGTTCTCAAGACTTCTCAGCAGTTGTTCACTTCAAAGTCATGAAGCTAACAGTGCTCACTGGAATTAGGCGCTAGGTTACTGTGGTTTGTCGAAGTACGCAGTTACAAGGGAACCAAGTCTTAGTTGATTGCGGCCTTTCGTGTCAACGGCGGACTGTTTTTGTCTGTGTTCACTTCCTTGTCGCTTTCTAGAAAAGTACTAGCTTTCAAGACTTCCTTCCGGCCTCAAGCTCTTCACTCCTTTGAGTCTGGACACATTACATTCGCGAAAACTGCGCTGCGCTGTCGAGTTGCGGCGTAATGAAATCGAATGTGTTGTAGGACCTGCTCTACACTATTGAGCGTCTTGCCGCATTTCCGCTTGTTTTCTCCTATGTTTCCTTATTTTACCTTTCACTGGTCATTGCAACATATTTCAGTATTGATATACATCGTGTTTTATCTGATTGCGACGTATGTTCACTGATGGGTCTCGAAATAAGCCTCACCGTGCTATTTCTTAGTGCTTTTTGCTTGGTCTTCATAGTTTCCTCCCGCTTCACTTTGTGTGGTTCATATTTAGAATGTTCGAATCAGGCAACTCATTTAACTCGGCAGAGCGCGAAATCGCTGTAGTCCTTAAGCATTGAACAGAATTTCGGCACTATTCAACTACTCCTACCCCAAATACCGCGAGTTGGGTCGAAAAACTTTTCGCCAACTTTACCCCAGGGAGTTATTTGGGGTGCTGATCACGAATATGACATCCGTTTTTGGGATTTGCACCAATTTGGGGCAATTGCACCACGTTGGTGCAACAACTTCTTTTCACCAAATTCGCTGAAACTTCGTTATAGGAGCTATTCAAGATGCTGATCACGAATATGACATCCGTTTTCTCAAATAACCCCCCTGGGCAAAGTTTTAGCGATTTTGGGGAAAATGAGTTGTTGCCCCAACATGGTTGCAGCAAATTGGCGCAAACGCCAAAAACGGATGTCAGATTCGTGATCAGCATCCTGAATAACCCCTCAACAAGTTTCAGTGAAAATTATTTTTTTGACCCAACTCGCGGTATCTGGGGTAGGAATAGTTGAATAGTGCCCAGATTTTTCGTGGCAACACAGTGACCGCAAGGAAAAGCAGTGTATTGAAAAATCATAGCAATTCACGCAGGCAATCGCATGGAGTCTCATTGTTGTCTATTCTCTGCTCATGTTTTCATACATTCAAAAATTGAATGATTTTTTTCTGAGGTTTTGTAACCATCTACTGTTATCCTTAGCCAGCGCAGTTTTGCTTGCGCGTTGGTTTGGCCGCCTCAGACTTTGCGATTATGCGTTCCTGCGGTTTTGTGGTGTCGTGGCTCGAGTTGTAAAATCGCTTAGTCGCAAACTCGCGAAGTCAGACGGCAGCCGTAGGCCAGGGTCATACCTTGCGTACGACCCGCAGGATCGCATAGTCGCAGAATAACTTGTGTTGTATGGCAGTCTCGCATGAGTATATTATTTTCGCGGCTTCTTCACCGCTCTGGAGCCGTGAATGGTGAGAGGCCAGTGCTATGTACGGAAATAACGCCAATGGGAGTGCGCAACGGCAGTGGTGATTATGCTATTTTGCACTCCTCCGGATCGTACAGTCTGCAAGGCGCATCTAAACTCAGTCTTACGAGAATTACATCAGTGTGGAGTTGATAAGTGAGGTGTGAAAATGTTTTGAGATGTCTTAGGACTACTCGTAATATTCTTCTGATACGAGTCGACAAACCTCCTCCGTCTTGGAAGGCATGCATTAGTACATGCATCGGCTGCTTTCACAAGTAGTGTTGGCCAAGTGTACGCGTTGAGTTCCCTTTTCCTTGATCATTATCTCTTTTGTGCCTGTACTGCTTATCACAACTCGCACCTTTATCGAAGGCTGCTTAGATGTGGTTCTCTGCCCTCCATTGTTTTGTAACGGTTTCAATTGCAAAAAATTCTTCAATTTTGCTGCTGCGTACTCTTTCGTTCAAGCGTTATTTTGGATCTTTCGCGCATGAACAGCTTTTCCAAACCTCAATTCATCGCTTACACGTAACCAGCTGGGCTATCGCACGGTTCTGCGCGAATTATTTAATACTTATTTAACTCAGTAGAATTATTTAATGGGGAAGTGGTCGATGATGACTTTTTGCTGAGCATCTACTTTCTAAATATAGGTGTTAGATTCGTATGCCAGTTATCGATGCCTATCGTTTTTGTAAACATGCACCACTATTTGGTATCTTACATAGTCTAGCGGTCGATACCCACTATTGTTGGCGGCACCGCATGAGAGAATGAATAGCTTTCTTTGCTATCACAAATTAATATCGTGTCTTGATCATCCATGTATATCGCAGTATCAAAAGACATGCACCATTATTTGGAACGCTAGGAAATTTAGCGGTCGATACATCGGCAGCAGATATCAGAACATACAGTGTGTCCCAAAAGTATAGGTCCACCCTATTTTTCATCCATATCTCCAGAATGGATAAGCGATTCCTTTCCAAATTTTTATATGTGGTACCTGATCACTGTAGCAATCAAGCGCCTCAGTAAAATTGAAGACATAAAATTGCAAAATTTTATTTGATTTTTTTTTCAAAAATAAGGGTGTCCCAAAAGTATAGGTCCACTCAGCTTTTCCGCCTTGCTTCCATCGAAAGGTAAGTTGTGAAGAAGATGTGTTGACGCATCCTTCTGAGATTTACTCTACAGTGAAATGCCAAGCGGTACGCACTTTTCCGAGTACGAAAATGGGCAAATTCTGGCCCACAAGGACGTGGGACTCAGCAATCGCAAAATTTCTGAAAAGATGGGCCTATCCCAAAGCTTGATCAACAGCTTCTGTCGTACCATGGACCTGTACGGAACGAAAAAGGGAAGTGGAAGGCCGTAGGAGCTTTCTGAGAAGCAGAAGCGACGGATCCTCAACGCTGCGTCCGATTCCAGAAAGGGTGTTGGTCGGCTGTGCACCTAATGTTTTTATGTACCGCTGTTTATATGGTAGTAAATTACTTTCTAGAACGTCCTGCAAAGCCCTGGAATCTATATGATGCGTGATGAATAGTATCCTGCTCTAACCAAAGCGAGAGAAGGCGGTCCCTACCATACCACTACCACCAGCAAATCCGCGCCTCAAGAAGTAGCATGGCTCCTTCCCCAAATCCCTCCAGTAACTAGCTAAGCCGTCCGAGCCGTCCAAATTGAACTTCTTCTCATCAGAAAAGATCACCTGCAACACCATTACTAATGCTGTGTGAACCACTACGTCAATAATGTAACCCTGCAGACTACCTCATCCTATTGATGGGTCCAGCTGACATTCTACTTGGCAAAATGGATTCGAGCCTCTTCGTGCGCCCTCGTGAGGTATGGCAAGGACGAAAACCATCTTCGCTCGATGTGAGGAGACGACTTGAGCAGACGGTGCACAGTGTTTTTCGATACAGCAGGTGCCAGTTCCCTGCACCGTCGACAAGCACCCTTTCTGGAATTGGATGCAGCTTTGAGGATCCGACGCTCCTGCTTCTCAGAAAGCTCCTACGGCCTTCTACTTCCCTTTTTTGTTCTGTACAGGTCCATGGTACGACAGAAGCTGTTGATCGAGCTTTGGAATAGGCCCATCTTTTCAGAAATTTTGCGATTGCTGAGTCTCACGTCCTTGTGGGCCAGAATTTGCCCATTTTCGTACTCGGAAAAGTGCGTACCGCTTGGCATGGCACTGTAGAGTAAATCTCAGAAGGATGCGTCAACACACCTACCTCACAACTTACCTTTCGATGGAAGCAAGGCGGAAAAGCTGAGTGGACCTATACTTTTGGGACACCCTTATTTTTGAAAAAAAAAAATCAAATAAAATTTTGCATTTTTATGTCTTCAATTTTACTGAGGCGCTTGATTGCTACAGTGATCAGGTACTACATATAAAAATTTGGAAAGGAATCGCTTATCCATTCTGGAGATATGGATGAAAAATAAGGTGGACCTATACTTTTGGGACACACTGTAAATGAAATATGTTCACTCAATTGTACTAAGCATCAGACGCATTAACTACTGCAGTCGTATAATAATAGTAAGCGGTATACCGGATTTAATCCCTTCCCCATGTCCCCTACTGGAGATCAAGTAAGCCGTTAACAGTTTCGAAAAGTCACTTTTAAGGTCCTCATTCCCTGTAATACCTGTGAGTGTGACCATTCCACTGTTAGCCAGAAGAGCGAAACGGATTTGGCTACCTCAGCCTTTTGACGCTCCTTATGGAGTCTCATCAACCGTTATCAGTTTGGATCACCCACCATTGATTTGCCCGTCCCACCACTCAAAACACCCATGAGTGTAGGCGGTCTACGATCGACCCAAAAGGAGAAACGAATGTGGAACATTCGCCTTTCGAGGCTCCTTATCAGCCCTTATCAACCGATCAATTTGGATCACCCACCATTGATGTGGCCATCCCACTCCTCAAAATACCTATGAGTGTCGGCAGTCTAGGATCGACCCGAAAGGTGACCTCGGATCACCCACCACTGATGTGTCCGTACCACCCTGTAAAAAACCCATGCGTGTGGGCGCTCTAGGATCGACCCGAAAGGCAAAACGGATTTCGCGGTATTGGCTTTTCGAGGATCCTTAACAGCCCTTATCAGCTGCTGTCACCTCCGGTCCACCACCGCTGAGATCCCCGTACCACCCCCTATATCATATTTAAAATCCAGGATCCCGTCTTTGCTGCGACGCGAGTTATGAATTTCCGGTCAAACAGACAGACACACACACATAAACACACCCACACACACACACACACCAGCAGACACACTTAGCCGATTATATAAAGTAGGATAGTCCAAATCTCAGATACTAAACCATTTTCAAAGATCACTAACCAGCATTTAATGTTTTTTGGAGGCGTCAAAACTCTAACACAGTTTATATTTATATTTTACGATGTCGCTGTGTCGCACTCTAGCTCGTTATTTCGCACCTTGAATTTGTCGAAGAGGTCAATGTGGGTTGGAGGGGACGCAGTATGACGCAAGATTCGTGTGTGTATTACGACACCGCACCACATACACTTAACTCCATGCAAAAGACCTTTCCCAAGCGTGTAATAGCAAC
The DNA here is from genome assembly GCA_963978905.1 of Trichostrongylus colubriformis. Lineage (NCBI taxonomy): Eukaryota > Metazoa > Nematoda > Chromadorea > Rhabditida > Trichostrongylidae > Trichostrongylus > Trichostrongylus colubriformis. The sequence goes on from OZ022260.1 coordinate 33,096,485, forward strand.
GAAGGCTTTCTCGTGTAGCAAGAGGGTGAATATGAATTTCGGTTGACGCCATATTGCGCCTCTCATTGACCCGGTCGAAGCTTACATATAGTGAACTTCGAGCATCAGCCGATTTTGAAGTGGGCCCTCCCGAAAGCACCTCATCGCAACCGCTGTTGCACGTCAGAGGGTGCGGTGTCGACGGCTTTCGATGATTTCGTGGTCAAGTTGCAATTCATGTCCCATCGTCAATTGAAGGCTACGGTACTTTGGAACAACGTTTGCATGGCAACTCGTTGCAAAAGCGTAGAAATCAACTATAGTTAAGCGTTCAAATACGAGTGAAATCCTGTAATGCAACTTACTTTTCCGCAAAATTTTTATTTGCTTGTTGATGCTTCGTTATTGACAGTCGGGTTCATTGTGCAGTACCATATTTCCAACATGTCTGCTGCTGAGCAGGCTTTTCTTCGATGATTTTTTGGAGCAGCCATTATTCAGAGAGGTTTTTGAAAACGAATACATCATTTTTGTTGAGAACCTCCTGGAATGCGTTATGTCGCGTTCGAATTAATTAAAATCGGTCTTCTTCATTAAGACTCGCTTACTGCTTTTCACCTTGTTCACCTTAATCATAATTCCAATTTTCTGATCTCTCTTTACATAGGGAACTCCAATATGAAGACTTAATTCAACTTTTCGATCTACGATGTAGGTTTTCGCACTGCAAACTTTCTGAAATCTCTGCATCAGGGTTTCCGGATGGGTAAACCTCTCTCTCTCTCCTCCATTCTAAACTCTCTTTTATTCGTTGTGGCTTTCACGTAAGGGCGTCGAAAGTAATCAATATCTCACGGGAGGCCCCTAATAATCGGGCAGACGAACACGGCCTTAGCTGACCTCCACCCGATTTGCCCATCGATAGAGACTGTTGACGCCAAGGAGCAGTTGTCCGCTGTTCGTTTTCTGACTAAGCGTGTCGATGCCATTTTTACATGTTAGATTCGTTTCCAGCTGTCAATACCACGTTGCCTATTGTCCCAGTGCTCTCATTCAGTTTCATTCACTTCCATTGGTATGGTGGTTTCATTTGTGCTGCAGTTTACTTTTTCGTTAATATGTTTTCTTTGTCATGAAATTTTGGCCTTTCAACATCCGTGTTTAACCAAATGATCTCGTTTGCGTGTTTGATAGTATCTTTTCCTTTTTTTGTACGCTGCAAACAGATCTTACTGTTTGGTATTTCCTATACTTCACTTTTAAAGTTTTCGAATTACTAAGCACTGAATTTCCAATTAAAGAAGTCCCACATCCCTCCTGTCATTCGCTACAATTTTATACGAGCGTACCGGTGTTGCGATATTCTGTGAGTTGATGATAACTTCATTTTTATAGGTATGGATCCGTACGCTTACAACGCTGCCACAGCTCCCATGGGCAATGGTAATTTCCGAGCTGCCGCTCAGGTAAGGATACTGTTTGGCACGCGCGTTCTTTGAATTTCACGTGACTGCTTTAAATTTTTTTCACATCGGTTAATGGACAGCAGAATGATGAGACGAGATCGGGGATGGAGATTGGCCAGATTTGGGTTATAATCATTTCCATTTGAATCTGATACACATCGTGTAAAGGAAGCAAAACATACACGGAATTGTTTTATTCCTGAAGTGTGCTTCCAATAGATTTTTTTATTCACTTAGAAATAATTGAGCTACTAGTTCGGTACGAAGAGCTCAGAAGCTCCGAATTTGATCTAAATATTTCAATCATGTTACTTCAGGGAGGCATTTTTATGACTGAAGCGCTGTGTTTCATTTTCAGGCTCAAGCCTATCCCTACGGCTGGGGTAATTCGTCTGTTTCTGCTGCTGCTGTACCGCAGAACTTTCAAAACACTCCCAATTTTCCTGCAAAACGACAACCATTCGGGGATGCAACAAAGGTCTGCGGTTCACTTTCAGCTTTAGAACAGGCAAAGACGGACGAATCACTTGTGATCGGCCCTAAACAGGTTTTACAATAATGAAGGTTTTGTGTACCAATAAGAGATATGTAATGATTATAATAAGTTAATGTATATCTGAAAACAGCGGGTGACTGCTCCTGTTCCGAATTTATCGGAGGAACCCTGCTCGACGAAATTTTCGGCAACGATTACTGTCTGAAACGGGATAACTGAGAGCTGATCTACTGTAACGTGTAGGCATTTCACAACTGCTGTAGAATTTGTCATCCGAGTACGTATGTTGTGGACTTTGAAGTGTGAAGTTCGTATATTTGCGTTAATAGGGGAGGCTGTATTGAATAACACGGGTGGTTCGTTGTGGATACTTACCGTTTTTAACACTTGACGATCAGTGCTCGTGTTCATAGTCTTCGTGAAGGCGCTTCAGATTCGTTTTCCTTTAACGTTTAAAGACCCATGAAGACATTGGTAAGGGTAATTCGAGTATCACTCATTCCAATCTTTGATTCTGACCGGTGGACGTTTCCACCACGAAAGCTCACACGTCAAGCACTACGTAATTTCGATCAATAGGTCTTCGATACGATACGATAAGTAACATTCTGCTGTAATGCTTACTACTCCATACCTCAATCATCCTTGGCAAAGTCGACCCCAGGAGGCGGATCGAGCCAAGCGAGGCGGCTGGAGCTTAAAAGACCGCCTCCGCCACAGCTCAAGGGCTCTTTTTTTTGCGGGGAATTTGCGGCAGATAGGCTTCCTGGTCCCCTATTTTTTAAGTGAATGACATATTCCAGGAATTCCCTATAACGCACATTATCCCTATCAATGTCTTTGAATGACCGTCATAGGGAGAGCTCGATGTTCGTATTATGCTGAGATATCCCTTATCAGTTAGAGTAATTGATTGGTAATGTTAGAGTAATTGATTAGTAATAATGCCTGAGAATGAAAAGGTTTGGCAGGGATGAGCCGTTGCTTCTAGTGCCCTTGCTAGTAATATTATTGACCGGGGTGAAACGTTTCTTATTTGTTTGTAGTGGAATTAACAAGAGGTGTGACACTCACTCCGTTTTGTGGTGCTCTCGGCTACTGTTTTGGAATAGGGTTTTCGAATCACTGTGAATTATAGTATGAATTTTCTACTAGAAGGTGGAGTATGATAGAAATCTCTTTCCCTTTTCGTGTAATCCATTTTCATGTACAATATGTTTTCCGTTACAAGTTCGGGTTTAGGTAGAATCCACTATCAGGTATTACGACTAAACATTACACCTCAAACTCGTGGTGTCAGCAATCTTGCAGTAATGAAACTTTTGAAAGTGCGTTTCATTTAATGAAAGCCTTTTAAGATGCCCAAAGGTCAGTTGGCTCAAAACCGCTCAGGCGTTGGATATGGGCAATGGGTAACTCCGGGTGCGCGAGCTATGGGTATGGAAGGAAAAAGCTTTCCGAAAAAAGGCTGGGCACAGCCACCGGTATATATTCTCGTCATTCCTATTAAATTTGGATACTATCCATCCTTTTTGTATCATGTTACATAAAAGATATTTCCCTGAAAATTCATTTGTGAATTATTTGTGTTTAGTTTGCTCAAAACTTCTCAAAGAAGCCAAAGAAGGAAACGGATCCTACTGGCAAGACACCCGCTATGCTGTTGCACGAGCTATACAAGGACATTGTCGAAGCGTTGGTTTTTTCACTCGATTTTCTGTGTGGAAATTTCATTTTTCCAATCGGTGGAGATTGTAACTGTGAGTTTCAGATACGAAGAGGTTGCTGCTCATCCAAAGGCGTACCGCTGCCTTCTGACTGTAGCTGGACAACAGTTCTCAATGGTTGCACCTGCTAAGAAAACAGCAAAGCAGGTATGTGTTCCGCTGATGTTATTGGGTTCGTCTGAAAGAGCATAAGGCTTTTGCTAGACATATAATGCAAAGAGATTCGATTTCAACTTTGAATTGATTCGAGACGTGTCTGTTTTCGTAAGTTATAATGGGCTGCCCACGAACGGCGGGGATCACATAAATCTTGTTATGCTTGCGGCTTACTCCATGTTGAATGTAATTCTGTGTGCGAAATCTGGGTTGATTCATTAGGTTATGGTTGGAAAGGGGTTGCGTTGCAGATTCTATAAACTCTTTCTACTGCATGCTTAAATGAACGTTGTACTGCAAATGCAACTGAAGTGGCATGTGGATACGGCAAGTGATGCAGGGAGATAGAAGATTTCGTCGTTTTTTCACAGATGCCTTCAGCACACTGTTAGTTTTGTGGCTTTTTTTTCCTAAACTGACGCGAATTTTTATAGAAAACGGCTGAGATGGCTCTGCGAACTCTTCGACCAGACCTGAATATTGCTCCTTATGAGGACGGAGTTGTTACAGTACCTATCAAGGAAGGAGCTGTAATCACTGCACAACCGATCCAGCGTCCAGTAAAGATGGATACTGAAGATGCACCTCCAACCAAGAAGATCAAGGTTTGTTGGGTCTCAAGCCACAATAGCATTCTTCTCATGTTTTCTTTGTTTAGTTGAATGCGTTGGAATCAGCACTGTCTCTTCTTGATTGCATGCGAAAACTCTGTGCGGAACGTGTTTCCGAAGGACCGTACAATCCCGTGTTTGATATTACTGACATAACGGAGAGTACCGCTACGCCCGGAGAGAAGCGGAAGTTCAGGTGAGTGAGAAAAATCCTCTCTTCTGTCGCTTTTCTGTTTACTACCACCTCTTTTTCTTCAAGGGCTACTCTAACCTTCGCGGAACAAGGTAAGATCTACACTCATGAGGGCTTCGGCAAAATGTCTACAAGGGATGTGGCAGTGCGTGAGGTACGGGAAGTTGGTTTATAGGTGAATAGGTCCCCGAATTCACAAGGAACTTCAGGCATTGCTTGATCTCTTCCAAGTTCCGCAAGCTGACATTCGCAGAATTGTTCGTCGTCATCTGATGGGGAAACTTACCGATATGCCAATCATTCAGGTCAGTTGTTTAGGCGTGTTTGTTTGATTGTTTAGCAAACTTCAAGGCCGTAGTTGTACCTTGCAAATTTGTGGTCTGCGAAATCGCAGCATTGTATTGTCGCGACGCGGGTGTACGACTTGCGGCGACCCAGTGACGAATTCCTCGCGTACGTCAGTAGTAGAGGCGTTTGTGATTTTTTGAATCTGCAGTGTTGGAAATTTGCAAATTCACCGAATCGTTGAATCGATAGGTATCCAGTCTCCAAATGATTTCAGGCATGCTGCAAATATTCGCAATGTGTAACTGCGGCTTAGGAAGTTGCTTAACTTGCATCATGGCGTAATTGAATGGTTGCTTTACAGACGCTCTACCAGGTCGCCCATCTGTGTGGTTGTGAGGTGCAGTTCAAGGTAGACATCAGTACCGACAAGGCACTTGGCCATCAACCGCCATCCTTTGTCGCCGTCTGCACTCTCATCGATCATTCCAGTATTTTGCTTTTGCCCTACGTTCTTTTCTCTCTCTCATTAACTCAGAACTCTGATCAAATTATCAAACCCCATTTTCCATAGACCATCGGAGTTCTGAGCATTGCCATCATCAGTGAATGATGGTCTGACCCTATGGATGAGCACTCTTCTATCACGTTTTCTTTTTTTGGATTTTTTTATTTCAAACAAATTCACCATTGACGGAAGGTGGTCATCCGTAGCCTGAACGACATTTTGTTGCCACTTTTCTAATTCGTGTTTCCGTTTCTGGAAATTTTGTGCGGCAACAGAATGGCTGTGCCCCTTGTGTACATGAAACACGATTATAAGATGGCAGAGGTTTTCCGGAAACGAGTTTGCCTTCATATTTTGATGACAATTAGAAACTTCTGACTATCAAATGGTAACTATCTTACCTCCTCGAGCGGATATCTAGACATGATGGCGTTCAGTCTCCTTATGTCAGCCCATGTCAGACGAGATTGATCAAACGCCCGTGGTGGAAAGGAAGTAAGGGGCTTTGAATGGAGAGTGACGGGATCATTTAAAGACATTAGCCAATGCTCCTCAGCGTAACTATTCTCATGTTTTAACTATTTGGAATGTTGGGTCAGATCAGGGTCAAGCACTTAAGGAGAGCAGAGATTCACAAAATTAGGGGGGAGCCAACACGTTCCGCTGTCCTTTTTTAGTGAAAGAAGTTTTAGGCGAGGGTGCTTTTAATAGGATAAAAGTCAGATGTTAGCGACTAGAACAGTCCATGCCATTGGATAGCCATGTCTGGAAGGAGACGGGTGCAACGAGAAGAGGGGAATGGGGCTAGTCAAAATTCGGGCACTGTGCCATTATCGAAATAACTGTGTTAAAAAAAGAAGATCAGTCCAAAAACACCCATGCAAACTCCTCGCTGCATCTCCAGTCTTCTCTAATCGTGACTATGCTGGACATGGGCTGAATTTTGTCGTATATACATTTTAAGACATACTGGACAGGCTCAGGAGGGCTTTACTGATTGGTACTGCTTGACCCTGAATCGGATTCTGTGGTTGTGAAGTTTGTGAAATGGGGTGTAGTTTCTCCTAACTTGATGGATCCCCAGTCACTTTCCTAGAAATTGGTCAGTGACGAGCGAGGGAAAAGACGTCGTTGCCTGGGGGACCCATACCGTTAAATAGCGTTCGAATAGCCGCCTACGCAATTTTTTCGCAGTCGCAACGGGTCCCCCAGCTGCGGGGATAGTTTCCGGTGCGTGAATATGCCGTAGACGATTCTTGTACCGGAGGAAAGCCTAGGCTGATACTAATAATATTGCCCTTCATATTATGGAAACTTCGTCACTTATCGTATTGTTGTTACAGTGAATGATAAGACAGTTGAATTCACATCGCCACCAAGTCGATCGAAACATGAGGCCAAGGAATATGTAGCCCACGAACTACTGAGGTTGGTTTTGATTTGTTTTACTTCATGTCAGGTTCGCTTAAGATGCATGTTTGGCAAAATGTCTGTGGAAGAGCCACTTTCCATTTAATGGACTTCTTGAACTCAATTTGAAATACGCGCTCCAAGCGTTGTTTTTTATTTGATTCGCGCCCTTTCCATGTCTGACTTAGGTTTATAATTTAACTGGCACATGTTGGCTCCTAAATCGACTCAACCACATGCATCTACGCTCTAGCCTGATTTTTGGGGCGGAAAATCCGGTTTTTCCGAAAAAAAATCTGGAAAATCCAAGCTGTAATATATCCATTATTGGATGGAATCCAACAATATCTTCTCGAAGTTGGGTCCAAGTACACTCATCATCGAACCTCGGCATTGCTGGTAGTGCTGTTTTTTTAAATGCTTCTGCCACAAGGTTAAAAAAAATTGCTCGAAGTGTTACTGAAGTGGAAGAGACGCAATGTTGAGAGCGAAGTATGAGGAAGTGTGGTAGATAGGACAATATACTTCGCAGCGCAAAAATTGCTGTGTTAAGCTTTCAGCTTTGTGTAAATCGAGGTGATTTTTTGATGATCGAGGTTTAGTTTCACTGGTGTGTGGAATTCTGGGTTTTTTATCCTTTTCTTCTGTTACTGTCGGAATGAATATCCGTCTGGACTCAAATGCGTTTTGTATGCGTAGATTTAGTAAAATTTGTTGCTTGGCAGATGTGATTTCCATGGTTGCAGATCTCATTTTGACATCGATCCCCCGGCTGTTGCGGCTGAGCTTCCACCGCAAACTGAGCAACCGGTGCCACCATGCCAGAAATTGCACGTGCTATTGGCGAAGCAGAACAGATCGGTACCATCGTGCTCCAGTTTTTTAGGCGATTTTGGCCTTATATTTGATTGTTCTTGAAATGCGTATACGAGGTAATCCGAGTTGTGTTATTAAGGTTACACCAAATATAAAATACGAAGACTTAGGAGCTGATGAATCTGTGAACCAAATGGGAACGATATTCAAGTAAGCAGTTTTCTGTTGTTTTTTTTTCGTAAAATTTTCTTCCGCCATTCGGTTATTGTAGTAAATTTCAATTATCTTATTTCAGAAGCAAACTTATAATAAATGACAAGGAAGAATTCATTGGCAGCGGTAAATCGAAGAAAGCTGCCAAGAATGATGCTGCGATGTTGGCACTGAAGAAGATATTCATGGTTAGTGAGCACGGCGATATTTGACATCTCCTCGATGGCTCATTTGGATAACTTGGGTTGTATTTATCTCCGTTACAGTTCGACTATGCTAATCCGGAGTCGTGCCCAGTTATTGAGCCATCACCAAAGCAACGCCGGAACAGAGTGAACGGTTGCTCGCAGTTGTGCTTTGATGTACGGATTATCGATTTATAGTCTTTTCTCTTTCAAAACTCATTCCAAACTGCGGTAATACGTCGACATGATATTGGGCTTGTTCTACCTCTTCGCTGTGAATTTATGAGAACCCGCTTAATTTTTAAAGTAATTGTCAAAACGCTACGGAACTTTGAGAAATTCTGGAGAAGGATGCTTTGTTCTTTTTCTTAGTAAAAATTATAAATGCTTACTATGTTGCCAAATAGCTGTGGACATTGCTACCGGTATTTTATTCGTTTAGGTATCTGAATATGCGAAGCGGGAGTATTACAGCATGTGCAACTTCTACGCAGTCAAACCCAGCACAGAAATGGCAGCGTAAGTCACATTAAACATCTAAATTTACTGATGAGTTCAATATGGAGTGATTGTGAAGCTAGCTGTTTTCGGGTGAAGCGAGATGATTCCACTTTTCCTGATGTCATTTAGAAATTTTTAAGGTTCTTCCTTGTGAATGAGTTGGATGAAAAGCGACTGGTGGCAATCGGTTCATCGCGACCAGGTGTGGTTCATGGAGACACAGTTGCTACCGCGCGTGGTACTGCTATAATCCACTTCGACCCTATCGTACTGGCAAGACGCTCGTTGATAAGGTGATTTTGATTTTTTTTTCTGGAATCGAAACATTGAGATGGAAGTGAATATGGTGACGGGCGTGGAGTACTAGGTTGTCGCCTTGGTGTCCTGTTACCTTATGCTGAGTCCTGTTACCTTATGCTAGGCATTATGAAATCTTTCGTGGTTCCTTGAACTTTGCAACCTGAAGTTTATAAAGGTTAGTGAATGGCGTATCAAATAGTTTTGGGGTTCGCCAGCTCTAAATGTGGGTACATGGATGAATTTTTTTTCAATTTTTTGATCTATCGTGATCGGGCTCAGTAGCATTATTATCGGTGACAAAAAGTGGGTGTTTCAACGTGAATCATAGGAAGAGATACTTGTATTTACTGGTAACTTGTTTTGATGTTCCCTAGCTGTCAAGGTGGGAATCGGAACTCTCGGCAGAAGGCAATGCTCATTTTTTTGCCGAAATCAAAGTAGCTTTCCTCTAAAACCTGCTACGCAAAGGTTCTGTTGCTAGCAACGAAGTCCAAATAAACGGATTGCTTCGCCTCAGAGATACAGGGAAAAGTTTACTTTCGCGTCTGCATCTATCCACTCATCTGAGAAGGGAACTAGAAAGGAAGTTTAGGAGTACGGGTTCTTCATTGAGGTCCTATATACGGCAGACTTGATGTCGGCCACATACCTTCCGTTCCTCTTGTCCATATGGAAGACAGCATCTTAGAATACTGTGGATCACATCCGATAGCACCACAACGCCGTTTCCACCTGGATAATTTGCAAAGAGTGTGGTCCAGAGATGTGTTTCTATTATCTACAGTAGCGCTCAAAAGTCTTCGGCCAAATAGTTTTTCACTTGAGTTTTGCACTTTTAACTTTTTTTGCGACTGGGCCGATCTAAGAGTAATTTAGTATGTTGTACTTGGAGACATTGCATACTGAATATACTTTGGCGCTCAATGGTGTAAGTTACTTGGCTATATGCAATTTTTTGTTTTTGGAGTGCCATCCCTGTGCCGTCCCGCTCTGCCGCTGTCATCAAAAATCGTGGTCTCTATACAAAATATTGATATTCCCTGATAATATTGATATTCGTTTAGTTTTTGTAAAGAAAGTCGTTTTTCTTTTTTCCGGTGGTTTTGTAGTAAATTCTTGTGAAACATGAAAAAAAGTCAAGCGGCACCATGTAGAAAGAACTGTTGACTGTAGGTTTAGGCACCACATATTAGAATTTCGTCAAATTTGGTCAAGTAGAAAAAAAGTTATGACAAAGACTTTTGAGCGCAACTGTATGTAGAAGAAAAAAAAACGAATTCGAAAAAAATAACTGGATGGATGTGTTACAACTTATGGTTCTTACAATTAAAGGCGGAAGGCATGGAAGGCTGATTAGACTCTGTACTTCCCACTGGAGTGAGGAATCGGAGGAATTACCGAAAAGGGTAATTTTGCATCGAGAAGAATCGGTATCGAAAAAGTAACGATTTTCGATATTCTGCAGAATTACCGAAAAAAGTAATGTTGCATCGAGAAGATAAGCAATCGTATCAAAAAAAAAAAAAATAGCGGTTTTCAATATTCTGCATGTTCGTAGGCGGAACGCAGAACTCCTGTAGTAGGGTATGTTGCGCCAGTTTAATCAGTGCACTGGTGGTGCATATTCTTCATGCTATCTCTCTGCGAGACGAGATTTTGAGTCAAAGGCATTCCCAGTTATAAAGGACTGAATATATCACTTTCTCGCGTTTTTGGCTGTTTGAATGGTTGCGACTTGGGTCGTGTTAATGAAAATTCGTTTTTTGGAATTAAGTATGGTGATTCCGAGAAGCCATTAAAACGTGTTATTTTCAGATATCTCATCAACGAGGTGAACAAAATATCCAAAGGCGATCCAAAGTGCATTTTCGTCCGTGCCGAGGATGGTATGCTGAAGCTGGACGATAGTTTACGTCTGGTACTGTACGCTACGTATGCGCCAAACTGCTCGTTCTGCTGCCCAGAAGCCTCTGTGAAGAAACTCAGCTATCTCGGGTATGTTCCGTGTCCTTCATGGCAAGGAGTCCCCGTGATACCTTAATCTTGACATTCAAGAGAATAGTCAGTCTAAATAGTTGGATGAACACATAGGTCCTACGTCGACTGGTAACTCTAAACTTAGCAGTTGACGGAATTGTAATGCTCATACTCTGATTGAAGTGTTGGCATTAAGAACGTCGGCTCTAGAGAAGCATGAAGTTCAGATAAAGGCTGATGCATTATATTGCGGTTTTTCCAGCAAATTTAGTCCAAGGAAAGCTATATTAATTCAAAAAATGTTGGTAGGGTTTCAACACGCATTTTCATTACTTCAAAAGATAGAGAAATGCTTCTTGAAAAACGAAGCTGTTTCTCACGAAACTACGAGGCAAAAAATTATAATTGGATCACCTCAATACTGAATAATCCTACATAAAATTAAGTAGAAGCAGGTATAAGTCGTATTTTCCTAGGGCCTAAACATTGTTATTCCTGATGGATGATCTTCAATTTTCCTGGCGTTAGCTGTTGAGTGAATTGGCCGACCTAAATATAGTAATTAGTCAAAGAAGTGCTCGATCTGATTGTGATGGGAGGGGTGTAACTTTGTCAATCTAAGGGATCTCGCTGAAGCTGACAAAAGCTAAAGATTGCATTCCTTCTGTGCAACTCTTTGAAGTAGAGCAGTACTGCTTTGCTTTAATATTTCGGCGACGTGGCTACCAAGTGCCGATTACTTTTTTTTTGTAACTCATTCAATTCGTCAAAGTAACTTGGCGACCACTTTTCGCCCAGCTTTATGTGCTCTTAATACATATAAAGTCGTTGCCCTGAGTAGTGCGATGTCATATGATGCTCTTTTGGGTTATTCATTAACAGAATGAGAAAACCATTGTTCCATGCAAAGTTTTGGGGAAATCGCTCAGGTTGGGTGGAACAGTGATTTTGGGGAATGCTGAGATTGAATCTAATGGCTTAATCTCTAGCTTTCCATGTACCAAGCGCTAGAAAGTAGAAAGGAATGGTAGTCAGATTGGGCTATATCATCTCGTGAGTGGTGCTGTTGTAATGATGCAGGGTCAATTGCTGTGGTGTGCTGTAGGCCTCTATTCGGGGTTAAACATGGGTTAAGAAATCCTGGATAGAGTCGTACCTTTCAAATTTCTCAAGGAACCCTCAACAAGTCGCTGCCTTAATGGTCCCTAGAAAAGGTCGTACAGTTTTTGTTTTATTAGTCGTATTATGATCATCGATCGTGGGCCTTTTTGATCGGCTTCTCAAATTACCAACAGTACCTGACATATGCAGCAGTGGTGAGGTGTTGTACAACGTCAGTGTGGCGTGGGCATGGTCGTATTTATCTAAATCTCCCTGGAATCAATGTTTGATTCTGGCTAGATCTATGTGAGCGTGAGTTCTTCGTCAGACAGCAATCGTTTGACAAATCGTTTGATTTCGCGCACATCCGGGTGAACCCGTCCGTAGCCAGCTGCAGTGGCACTGAGTGCTAGCATAGGGTAATGGTGGCTGATGTGTTAGTAAATGGACGTGTGGAGCGCACGTTTTAAACGAATCGGCAGCAGCAGTGACGGCGATACACGAAGGGCATATGTGGTGTGCTCAGAAGACATCGCATTGTCATTTGAAAAGAAATGAAGCCGTGTGTGATTTGGTTGTCGTCGTTGATGGGGTGACATGCGCTGGCAAATTGACTTTGTCTTCAAACACACCCATGCGCCTCTTGTGCTATGCACATCTGCATTGTGAGCTTTTTTTCTCAGCCATCACGAAAGATTCGGTGGAAATCGAATTAACCCAAAGCTATCTAAAAAGCTTTGAGTCGAACTGACAAGGATCCTACGGTAGTATAGGTTATTCATCAGAGGCTTTAATTGATCCGTATCAGTTGTAACAAGGGTGGATAATTGCAAAGAACTCTCAGCATGTGATAGCCGCCTGAGCTGACCTCGATAATGCGAGATCCCATGTCCTCAAATTATGTTGTAATTATACATGGAAACAATCAACGGCAGTAATTACATGCAAAACAGAGCTCTTAATGAGGAAGTGAGATTTTTCGAAGGTAATTATGAGAAGGTGTTGGATTCTACAAAATCAAAAAATGTGCAGAAAATCGTCTGAATTTTTTACCAAAATATTCGATTTTTTCAAATCTACTCTTGAAACGCATAAAGATGAGAGCTTCTGTTGAGTGTTGCTATTTTTTATGGCTAAGTGTTAAGCAAAACTATTTTTCTTATGATATACGTCAATCTTGATATTGATGATATTGAATGTTGTGAGACGAGTTTAATAATATAAGTCTGTGAATTTCAACTAGCAAAAGATTCCATTATGTATTCTCCTATTTAGAAGGGCCCGTGGAAATTTTTGGTTTTCGAGACATTTTGCGCTCCAGTTTCGAACAGACTCCAGATAAGGCCGCCGTCAGACTTCGCGATTTTGCGATTCTGCGACGTCGCACTTTTGCACGCGATACCACGACATTGACATTGTACAATGCCGTAACTTTGCGTGCGGAGCCGCGACACCGAAAAATCGCAGAATCGCGAACTCTGGGTTCTACGAATGGTGGATCCCTCGTCACCTTATTTGCATGGATCTTCATACATGTGGACGGACGCGCACACTCAGTTTGCATTCGTAATTGTTTGATTGTCCATCGGGCGTTTGTTCGATTGACCAGCTGACGTTTGGCCAAAGAAGAGGAAGAGAAGAAGAGAAGTGGAAAGCAGCGGCCCTGAGATTGTGCAATCGTCGCCGTCATTGCCGCTTGTCGGCTTGTGTTCTTTGCGTATGCGCTTTTCCGGCACAGAATCGAGGGTATTTCCGATCGGAACATCTGCGCTATTCAATGTATACCCCACTTAATAGGCCCGGTGGTAGTGACCGTAGTCACTTTGTCGAGAAAAGTGAACGAAATTATTGGTGTATTCCATGGTGATGGGTCATCTGACCGCCAATGAAGTTTCATCTGTGCGTGGAAGGGCTGGCTGGCTTGCACTTCTGTGAAGTCGTGCACAGGTGAACAAACAGTGAAAGGGGAAAGTGTATTCAGTTCCACTCTCTGTGATGTATTAACATATTCATTACATGCATTTGGATGAAAAACAGACGAAATGTGTTTTTAGTGGCGATGGAGCATCATAAACCAATGGAAATTCTGAATTTTTCTAGAGGTTTTAGCTTTTAGGTAAAAGCTTTACTTTTCCCGTGCTCTCCGTAAGCTACGTGGAAGGTTTTGGAACACCTAGTTTGATAGCTGCCTCGTAGAAACCAATTAAAGTTTGAAAGCGGCGCGATAGAAAAAAGTTTTTGTGAACATCTGTCGTGGGCAGTTAGTTGCGCAGTGGATAAGAAACAAGCAATGAACCGCATCGTGCAGGTGGCCCCATCACTGTGTGGTCGTAGTCGCCGTTGTCGTCGTCCTTGTTGTGATCGTTGTCGCTTTTAAACCAGAAAGAACTTTGGATGTTTTTCAGTCGACAGTGTGGTCGTCGGGTTTTTGGGGAAGTGTGCTAGGAATTGTGAATGTTATGCGTTCTGCGGTGAAGAAAGATCTTAGTTACGGTAAAATTCGAAGTTCGGAGCACATATTGATCCATACAAAAACGTTTGCCAGCTGTCAAAAATCAGAATCCGAAGCTTCGAAATGTTTCGATATGCGAAGTTTTGCTTAACATTTTTGATAGTTGGTAGATGTATAAATGGAATGATACAGGCGTAAGCAAACATGCAAAAGGAGGGATGAAAATATATATAAGTAATAAATATGAATAAGTAATAATGTATATATATATAGGTTCTAATCTCCTCAGTATTAGCTAATCGCTAACTGTATTTTGAGAGTCCACAATCGAGGCTCTGTGGTTTATTAGACAGGAAAAAATTTTTTTCTCAAGTTAAAGAGGTTATGAATAGTGCCTCATAGTTGACACTGACTCATTTTGCCATATTAAATTTAGGCATACTTCTTGTTTAAGGCCAAAACATTTGATTGCGGTACCAGATGAGGTACAGCCGTTGGCGGATATTCAACAAACTGGCCGACTGAACGTCCATTGTGCAGCGGATAAGATCTACAAATGGAGTAAGATTGGTGAGTGAAAGTAACTATTAGTTTCTATTTGTAAAATTATTAGTTTCCAGCTCTACTCCCGTGGCATTTCTCTCGTCACCAGTTTTTGCGAGCACTTCCCGTTTATGCTGTTTACGCTAGCAGAAGTTTTTCATCCGAATAATAGCTATCATTGTCAAGATCCGTGAAATTTCATGTCGCGTTTTGAACTCTATGTCTTTGTCTGGGCCGAAAATGGCGGTGTCCATAATTGTGGCTTACTGTCGCGTTCTTTGCGATACGGTAACGATGTTGGAGTGGGTTGCGTGTGATTAATGCGTTCATGGAGCGCCCCAGACAAGGTCAGTCGAGTGAGGTGGTAAAGCGAGTTGATAGAGCACCACTCACACATGGCGCCAGGTGGCCATCGTCAACCGACCTCAGCATGGTCCGCTCCACTCAATGTGATACTTGGCTACGGCGATTTGAACTCGACTTTTGGGCGTTGCATTTTGGCCTAGGCTGCTGTATTAAATACTACTGAGTCCTTTAAGGAGCATGGGATGGAATTTAATTTTAAATGGTTCCGAAATTTTGCTAATGTTTTGGTCCCCGAATCGAAGTAGATGGAACTTGTGCCCGAGTTATCTAGTCGCTATTCTCGAAGACTATTGGAAGTGTGCTGTCGATGACGGCTAATCATCAGACGGTTCGCTTCTCTGAGGATGATTAGCCGCAACTCGTAGTGAGCAGCGCATTGTACGATGTCGCGTGTCGAATAACTCACAGTCAACGCACCGCACATGATGACATGATTGATGCCTACAAGTTGACGACAATCACGCGATCGTCGCAGAAGTCTTGTTTGGGTACGGTAGATCTGCGTTAATCACTGGTTATTCCCATGTCGTAGTGAATCCAAAGCGAGAGTGACAGGGGTTAGTTACAAAGGATGATTTGGTGCGTGAGCGGAGCTGGTTTAGAAGTTCTACACTCTAAGGAGGTATCTGGAAGGGTGTGAGGTACAGTGTGGCATCTGCGCACAAATATCTTTTGATTGATCAAATCGACTTTTAAGTTGATTTAATGATTATGTAGTAGCGGTAATCAGGGGGCTACCGAAATTTTTGAAGTTGAACTAAAAAATGTTTACTTGGGGCTTTATTGAGATTCTTCAATAGTGGCCATGTCAATTGTACTGATGTCTATCCGTCTATCTGTGAAGGTCCCTCAAAGTCTGTCATTCGGTCATAAGATGCTTTTTTCGATGTACGATCCATATATAATATTCGAGAAAAACCACTCCATTTTATGCGATATAGGAGGTGGAAGCCCCCGTACATCCCTCCAGCCCACCTGCTCGTATAGGTAGGCTTTCTCAGATCAGAGGCTTTCCGAGTTACCACATCAGAAGAGATTTCCACAACGAATGCATGCCATTTGTAATGGTTCAGTGGAGTAGCGCGCTGTCATGGACCATATGGTTGGTAGTTCCATCAGATGCTGTCGTAGAGGTCGAAAGCACGGACGGTAGTCACTTCGGAAGCCGGCGCCGCAATGTATGACCATCTGTCAGTGTAAAGTGAGCGCTGACAGCAGCACACTAAACAACAGCAGTAGCTTTTAAACGGCTGTATGAGTACTCGTCATGGCGGGGGCGGGGAACCATGTTTTGTTAAAGCGGTGATGCTGAGTGATTGCTCAAACCCCCGCCTCCCTCCCAGCACTAGCCGTCTGTGTGTGGACGAACGATGAATGGACAGGTGTGCATACGTTGTTGGCGAGTGAGTTTGGCACATTGCCGGGGATCGCGCGCTCATTGCGTGTATTGGGCGCGGTACTCGCATTACAACATCGGCAATTAGGTTAGGGCGATGTCCGATTGGGATCACCTGCACAAAGCAGCGTCGCGAGCGATATTGTGCATGAGAACCGGTGGGTGCCCCCTTGTGAGCGTCTTAACGGATGCCGAATTACCTATGGCAGATGGTCTCGCGCTCGTCGACCCACTACCTGAGTGACCTAGTCTTGGTGACAGGAGTGGTCGAAGTATTCGTACTCGCCCTAAATCCCAGCTGTGATTGACAATGGAGAGAGTGAAGTGAACTTGGAAGTAGTGGGCGAAGATCTATCGTTAAGTTTTTAAATTAGAATTGTGAAGTAAAAGGTATAATAGGTGAAAGTAAAAGAAGGGAGCTTTCTGGAGACGTAGGAGAGAGTGAAATAATGAGGCTCAGATTCAAATCATCGAAAGCGATTCGGTGAGGAAGAAGTTCCGGAAAGTACCGTGGAGAGCCCAAAGCCTTGAATTATGATCATTATTGGTTGAAATGAAGAGAATCCAAATGGTGGAAACTCTCAAAATGACTTATTTTTATTTCCAAACTGCATGTGAGAACTTGTGAAATGGAAAGATGGGCTTGCTATGATAGTTATTGGGAATTTCTCGTGTGGAATTTGCTTGAATATAGATGACTGGTAACTTAGCTGTATCGCAGAGGAGCCTAGAGCTGATTTATCTCTTGTGTTGACGTGATTTCGACGCGCTGGTGTATTCCCTGTGTTGCCTCGGAGGAGAAGTCTGTCCCATAATAAAACAAATACACGATTATGTTATTCGGGCTTGACAGAACGCAATTCTCGCGTTTGTCATCCGAGAGTATGGTCGCTGCCGTCATTGTCGTTGTCGTTGTTGTTTTGGTAGTGGATCTGTGGAGCTAGCCAGCAGCAGCGAGCTAGTGATGTGTACTCATCCCGTCCGTAGAGCTACCGTAGCCGAAGTTGTCAATGAGAAAAACAAGCCCGATAGTCGTTGCGAAGCAGGAAGGCGGATTCGTTGTCAGAAAGAGAGCGAGCGAGAGTGGGAGAGCAGAAGCGCATTGAGTTAACTCTTCAGATGAGATGTGGGAAGCCCAAACATTGAAAACGCAACGACGATCCAAGTGTTATTAAACTGCATTGAACTGGACGTCTGTCGATGAAATTGGGCTATGAATATTCAAGAAGGAGCGTTTTCATTCTTTCCAAGTGGCTGCGGAAGTAAGATACGTCAATGAGTGAACTACAAATCCAGTGAGGAATTGTGAAATAGCGCTTCACCATAGAAAGCGACTACTTGGTTTATGGAGTATATCATGGGTGCTTGCGCAATTTTCATTAAGTTTTTGCGAAAGTTATTTTCTATTAAGTCGTAGTTGCGATTGTCTTAATCAGCTCAGAAAGTTAGGAATTAATGGGTTCTGGAGAGGAGAGGGTGGATTAAAAACTAATTAAGTCAGAGCTCAAAAACGCGCTGTCGTGTTGTGGGATGAGGCTTAAAGGGTTATTGTACTGTGAGGGGGTTGGTAAATGGTCATTGGTGATCTGGCGGTATACCTGCTGCTCTGTGGGAAAAGTGGTCTCTAACATATTTTAGTATTGGTAAAGAAGACCTTAGACATTATCACTGGCTGGGAGACGTGTGGGCAAAAGGATTTCGGGGATTCTGAGTGGAATTCGATTGCGTGGTACATGTCAAAGGTGCGGATATACACTGAGCAGATAGTCCTAACAAAGATGATTTCTAGGATTTTCGAAAGATTGATAGTATCTATAATAAATGGCCAGAAATAATTTTGTAGCTTTTCTAATATTTTCAATTGACAAGTCTTTTCTTTTTCCAAAATATGCTGGCTCTTATTGGAAAATGTTGGTTGTAGTGTACGGTGGGGGAAGCTTTCTTGGCTCCTAGGTGAAGGCTTGTTTTTTTTCAACATCATCATCTTGCTTATTATCGGAAGAACTAGTTGTGAAAATGGTACTTTTCAACGATTAAGTGAGACTGTGTTCAGCTGGTGATGTGCGCTTTGTGTTTATTCATTGCCTTAGTCGGATAGCGTAGGTGTAATCGTATGATCTTAATGTCAATCTTGACGCGAATCTCTTCAGTTGCTAATTAAACTCTTGAAGACGAAGGGGCAACTTCCTGCCGTCTCATTTATAATCGAACTCGTTTGGACGATACGGCCATCTCGGACATCTCGACGAGAGACGTGCCGCCGATCGCCGCATCGCATATGTGCCCCGTTAGTGATTTATGTGGTTTCGTTGGTGAATGTAATGAGTTTGGCTTAGGTGAGGCTTAGCAAGTCGTCTACAAACGAAATGAAGTAGCTTTCGTTAGCCAGCCGAGGTATCAAAACAAACTCGCACACCATTATAGCAGCACTTTTTTCGTTTCGGGGAACATTCTGTGGTTAATTTGGGAAATCTGGAATGGATGTGGGAAGTGAAACGAATCTCCTAGTAAAGAGGTCAGAGGAACTGAAAGAAAGTCCAGGAGTGCAATTTGAAGTGCATTTTGCGAAGCATTGCTCGCTCCTTGTCCTAGTCACCACGTGCCCTTTTTCATCTGTCGAGTATCCTACGGTACTTGCTGGCTCGCTGGCCCAGTGCACTCATCCTCTCTGCTCTTTTTGGTAGTTGTCACCGTCATCATCTCGTTCACTTTCAAATGCGCTGAGCGACGAATGAGATTTGAGGAATGACATGTGGTTTGCATGCTGCACACATAACAGCAGCAGCAGTGGTCTGAGAAGAGCCATTGTAGCCGTGTCTGCCTCATTCCTGGCGTGCTGATTACGTGTCAACCAGAATGGGCATGGCACGAAAGGAGGTTGGATCAAAAAAGCAAAATGTGAAGCTCATCACCCCGTCTGCTCGGTCATTGTGCAGTGTCGTTGAGCACCAGCGGTCAACCAGCCAGACAGCTGGCTTTCCCTCTTTATATGCGAATTCTTCTTTCGTTTCGCTCATGTGTCTTAGATTGGATTGCGAAGCTGCAGTCCCTCGTGTGGACTAGAAAAGGAGTAATAGAATAGGCGTCAAGAGAGTGGCTAAGCGACCAAGAACGAGAGGACTGGGGGCCGAGTGCCGCGAAGAGCTCACGCTTAAGAATAATGTGCCGCATCGAGTTTCCACTGTCACCAGCAAACGGCAATGGCATTTCACGAAAGTGCGAAGATTCTATTGCATAGAGATGATGGACTAGTGCAGAAGGCATGCATTTAATTCAATGCATTCGATACCTGACAAGAGTGAAGAGGGTCTGCGGTGAAAAGGGCAGGTGCATGGTCGGTAAAGCGAGAGTGCTGTGACGAAAAATGACCGTGCGGCATACTCAAACAAACAATGACCGGCGTTTCGACTATCCATATAATGTGCCTTGTTGCATATTACGCCATGCCATCGGTAAATAATTAATTGCCCTGTCGTCATCGCGGTGATGGCGGTGGTGGTAGCGGATTCGTTTGTCGAATTAGTGTGGTATGACTGATGACTCTAAGAAATGTATCTACGCTGCATGCTACCACTGCTATATCCATTCATGTGTCAACTTTTGTGTGACAGGTGCTCAGCTCGGATTTCCTCGGATGTCATCCCCCCTCTGTGCACTCTTCCCTCGCTCCCTCCATGCCAAAGTGCGATGATTACGGTTGCCGGAAGTTAGACAGCCGAGCGACGATTGGCCGAATGAGTGGTGCGCAAAGTTTTCACGTCCATCTAATTGGCCCACTCAGAGACGGCTGCTCGCACGCGGTGGCGATTTCTCTCTCACTCTCTCTCGTTCAATGCTCGACACCCTCGCAAACTTCTCGAGACATCGTGTCTTCGTCGCCGCATGTCTCGGCCCTTCGTGAAACTACGGTAGCTATCATCTCAACTCGTGAATAACTACGGTAGCTCATAAGTTGTGAGTTGTGATTTCAGGTGTCCAAGGAGCACTTCTGTCCACCATAATGCATCCAATTCTACCGCATTCGATATTCTTCGGTAGTGTGGCTCCCGTAAGTGATGAATCAATGTTACATGCTCTATTTGGACGATTGGAACCTCCAGCGATTCCATGCAAAGTGGAGTCAATTAGGGTTAGTTTGAGACGTTTCCAGATTTTGCGTCTATTTTCAGTTTTTATCGATGTTTCTGATCGATTTTTTAAAATAATTTTTACAGAATAAAATTATGTTATCAATGTCCCCATCACATGTGTGGACCCGTGATATGGAACATGTAGAAATGCTGAATACGGAATCCGGCCGAACTAATAAGGGCTCACCGTCCCGCTTGTGCAAAGCAGCGATTTTTGAGGTGGGTGAATTTTAGGTATTTTTTACGCAATAGCCCTTACTGATAACAGCTATTTGTAGGCTTTCCTGAAGTTGGACCAGTTGGCCCCTGATACCTTGAAACAAAGTGGCACATACATGGAGGCCAAACAAAAAGCGGTCGCTTACAATGAAGCAAAACGTGTACTTTATGAGCAAGTAAGTCGAATAGTTCGGTGTTAATTAGGAGCCGTTAAAGCCACAATAAGCAGGTCATTGAGACCCATGTGGGATAGCCATTTGTCATATATCCATCCTAGCGGTTGCTGTTGAAATGTTAATGTATGTGATCTTCAGCTGGATGCCGCTGGACTTGGAAAATGGCAGACGAAACCGACGAAACTGGTCGATTTCAGTTTGGACTCGTATGACGCGTAATATCAATATGGAAAAAAGTGAAATGGCGTAATTTTTATGTCATGCTAATGTTTTGATTGACTGTGCTTGTTTGTTTACATTTCTCGTTTTTTTCCAAATCTGAAGGATTGTGTATTGTTATTTAAGGAGCTAGTACTTTGTAAAAGGAAATTGTGTTTTTTATTTGTCATCATTTTTGTTTTGGCTAATTTATCGATTTGAGGAACTCTGCCGCGAAGTGTAGCGGTACTGCTTCAGACTTATTATGTCATCTTTTTTTTTCTTTGTTATCAAACTCTATTTAGGCCGTTCGATACTCATTTGACCTTAAAACTGTTCAAAATGTCCCATCCGTGTTGTCATGATAGTCATTAGTTACTGAAGTAAAACATTGTCGTTGTTCGAACTGTCGTTTTACAGCAGTAACCGGCATGTGTTGCACAAATAGTCAGCAGCTGCTCCGTTTTGAAAATCGCCCATCGAAATGGTCAGTTCATAGCCAATCTGGGCCTGAACTGGGCTGGATGGTTGTGATTGCCTCCTTTGGGGAGGGTGGCTGGCTGTGAAAAGAACCACCACCGCAGCAGTAGCCGAAAGAGAGAGAGAGACAGCTGCTGTTGGCCACGCCCACTTTCAAGCGTTGGCCACGCCCCTCTCACTCCTTATTTGCTACTTCGGCACGCCACCGAAGCGAGAGCTCAGAGCTGATAGTTGGCTACTGTGTTCGTTTCTCATCGTTAAAGCCTATTCTCTACTATAGCTCTGATATTTTTGTGCAATCACAGACCGTGGTTTACGAATTACGTCAAAGAATCCGCTCCGAGTAATGAACATGGCCGGTGTATTCTCGAATAATGGACATTATGGACCGGATTTTCTGTTATCGTTGGTTAGGTCAGTGGATTATGTCGTGATCTGCTCACTGATCGATAACTATTTTTTTGCGTTGCAGCTCTCTCGCAGCACGTAACGCTGTCACACCACCTGAAGGAGACCAACCGGAGACTCATTCAGATGGTTCCGATACTCCGGATGATGTCTCATCAGTAGTATCAACGCCTAGCGAAGGAGTACCGCCGGCAAAACGACGTAGAAAGCCTGATGGTAAGCTTCGTCTACTGGCCTTTGATCTCCTATGTACTTCGTCTTTTGTGGTTCTTTCATCTGCTTCTGATTCACTACTCTTCTGAAGTGCTTTTGCTACCACGGCGACCGGAAAGTGATTTATTCGTAGTGGGTAGATAAGTGGTACGTTGTCTGATGCAGAAGGCCTCAACACCCTCCTCCCCCTTCTGCAAATTGCTTAATTCGTTAGCACGTTACTCATCTCCGTTTATGGGTTTTTCGATTTTTCCAACCTTAATCCAGCCCATCACTCTCGAACGTTTTCCCCTCGCAGTGTCAGGGGTTGCATTCCACCGCTCTCAGCAGAGCGGGTGTTGGTTTGATGGTGAAATGCTTAATTTGAAACCATTTTATGCTTGGCCAGTTGTTGCGAATGGAATGAAGTTCCAGTATTGACTTTCAATGATTGTGGTCCTGAGTGGATTTTTGGTGATCATAGTCTCGAGAGGTTTACTTGCGGTACCTCCATTTCGAATCCCTAGGCCTTTAATTTCACAAAATCTTCACTACCTTTGAGATCTGTTTTTGTTTCCTTCAATTTTTCTCTGAGCCTAACAGTAGTTCATCGTCTAACTTATAGATTTAAACCATCGATGTTGTTTAGTGAGCGAAGCCGGTGTAGTGACAGGTGGCGCGCACTCTCAATCTCATAGTAAGGGGATCAACACCCACCCTCACCAGCCAAGCCTCCCATCCCTTTGGGGTATGTAAATTGGTACCAAATTCGCCTGAGAGGATTAAGCACTGACTTGTACATTGGCGGGCCCCCGCAAATCATCGTATGGACCAGATCGCATGCGTGGCGCAACCCTCAGAAGGGACTGATTGACGCCAAAAGCTGTATCCTTTATATCCTCTATAGTCTCTATCATTTATATTGATCAATACGTTGGTTTTCTCGTAAGGCTCGGCCCGATGAACCCCCTTCCCCACAGAAAAAAAAATTTAAATAATTTGTTCCTGTTCGATACGTGTCTGAAGGTCTTTGGCGTAGCTCTGATTCCTCCTCATACTTCTTGAGGTGTAACGGACTGGGTGTGACAATAGTTTGGCTTTGTGGCTTCTGGTCTACCCTTCTAAGCCCTAAGGACTCCAGGGTGAATGAAACAATTTCGTGAGACTTCGCGTCACCTCAGAAGTGGTTCACTCACCCCCGAACTCCTTCGCTACTTTACCGAGCTGTTGCCCTCGCCCCCATAGCAGTTAACTTCGTATTTTTTTATCCAGATAATGGAGTTCTACGTTCGATACTGTACTTCTTTATGTTTTTGATAGTTATTAGTCAGCAACAATAGTAAATATAAATTTATAAGGCACGGAATGTACTTCATATAATGTAATGCGGGATAGTTTAACCGACGTTGAAATCGATTACAAATACACTGAAGTCTGGAGGAATTTTTTCGAACACCCCTAATATTTGGCTACGAAATGACGTTCAACCAATTCAGTGTCAGTAAACAGAACATTACTATTCAACAGGGTGCTATGGACGTGGGGGAGGGCGTGGGAGGAGGAGGGGGGACATGAGGTGACAGCGTGGGCATCTGCCGAAGTCCAGAGAGAAGGAGCTTTGATGTGGCTGAACTTATTTCCTTATACAGGAAAAGGGTTTCGTAGCACGTTTAGAAACGGTACAGTCATCCTAAAGCCCCATTATCCCTTGGTCTAGGTATTGCACTCCTCCCCACCCCCCCCCCCCCCGCTTCCCCAAACCTACCCATAGCTCTTCGAATGAAAAAAGGACGGCTAATGGAGTACTGGTAATAAGTGACTATCGGGCCAGTGGGCTAGTGTTAGCTGTCGACCCAACTCTATCTCTTATGGGCCCGCTGCTGAGAAGCTAAAAAGTAGTAGTAAGGGCACACCTCAGTCTGTACAGCCGTATCTTTAAATGACCCCTGATGATCCCATTGATGCCAGTATTATTGGATCTACTCTATAGTAAAGCCCCACACAATCCTCAAATACTCAGGATCAAAAATTCTCCCAGATGCCGCCCAGTTTTCCCATTTCACTGCCTAAATGGTCCTTGGACGACTTGCCGCTTGTGCAGTCACCATTCACCCTTCTGTGCACACAGTGTTTTTTCTAGATGGGAGTTTTTCTTTCCGCTCTATTATATCTACATGCGCGATTAAGGGTGGTCGTGTGGGCGCGCTGTGTCGCGGC
Source organism: Trichostrongylus colubriformis (assembly GCA_963978905.1). NCBI lineage: Eukaryota > Metazoa > Nematoda > Chromadorea > Rhabditida > Trichostrongylidae > Trichostrongylus > Trichostrongylus colubriformis. The sequence continues at coordinate 33,121,186 of OZ022260.1, forward strand.
GTCGTCGTCGTCGTTGTCGTCGAACATTTACCTTCAGCAATAGGGCATGACGCGACGATGAGTACGAGGACGACGACAAGCAGGCCGTCGGGGCTATTCTTTGTCATCATCCATCGTTTTTCTTCAACCACCTTCTGTGTGTGTGTTTCCCTTCCAAACAACTGTACGATTTCATGTCCTCATTTCAGCTAAAGATATCGTTCGTGTCGTGGAGGATAGCGTGCAGGACGATGCTGACTGTGGTGGTGGTGGTGGTAATTCAGAGAATGCCGCTGTATCAGATGAAGTGACCAATGCTGTGGAATTACAGGCCGATATGCATGAAATGGTCAATAATGATGAGGTGAGCATATTGAGGCTAACTATCACTTGGTATCATGGGACACCAAAAACTATTTGATAGTATCACTTGATATCACCGGAAATCGGTAACTATCTGATAGTTGGGTGAGGTATCACTTTGTATCATTGCAAATCATAACTATTTTATAGACTTGAAAGTGATCAGTAAGGGTCCATCCCTTGCTTTGCTTAAGCTTGACAGCTTTTACGGCCATTTTGGGGTGTTAGTGGTTGAACCTCGGAGAGATCTCTGGGTCATGACCTCTGAGACAACAAGTGATCACGGATCCCCAGATCCAGAAATCAGAGGGTTACGTGGCCCCCGGCTACATATTTGACTTGGAGCATTGCTGGGAAATCGGACAGTGGTAGTAACTGGGGCACAATTTGACTTATGACGTCATTGACTCATTCTTAATGCCATTGGATTTGAAAAATTTGGACTATGCATTTCTGACTTTCTGACTTCCTGACATCCTGCCTGCCAATTTCATTTTGCCTGAGTGAAACCTTGATGTAAATATAAATATAAATATTATAAAAATGATATAAGTGTGGAAGATTTACTCAAATTGTTCATTCTGAAATGGTATTTAATAGAAGTTCAATGCATAAATCATAGGGGAAGCGAGTGGTAGAATATGGAAACATGGTTAAATGGAGAGCCTGCATCAGTTAATCGAATACCGATCTGAATTGGCTCTTTGTCCCCAAGCACCACACTTTGTACTTTGATGTTTTCCTTTTCAGGCCCATGAAAAGTTCGAAATAACCTTTGGATCACCGAGTAAAGTGGAACCAGAAATGCTATGCATGTCCATTGATGGACGTATAGCGCCATCGGACAAAGACGATGGCCTGTCGACAGTTGAAGTAACAACCATTGTAAGTACTGGAATACCATTAGTCAACGCTCTAATCAGATGCGAATAGCCTTTGTTTCCAGTCGCCGCCAAAAACTCCCGTCTCCTCGTCTCTGCCACCCTCGGGGTCGGCAAGTCCCAGTATGGGTACTCCTTCGATGCCATCACCAAGTGTGAATTGGAGTGCTCGTAGAGGTGAGGAGTAATAGCGATGGCTACCTGGCCTTTTGAATCACTAAATCGTGCTCAGCTATTCCAGAAGGCAAACTGGCATGTCCTACACCTGGTTGTGACGGCAGCGGCCATCAAACCGGCCTCTACACCCACCATCGAAGTCTGTCTGGTTGCCCACGACGCCCTGACAAGTCAACCATTCAGAGTGAGTACATTGGATCTCCACCCGTGTAGCGCCTCCGTCCTCATATTAACAACTACTACGGTAGCTGAAGCGGTGTCGATTTGTCATTGTGTCTACTTACATGCATTCATTGAGTATGGCGAGATTGAGTCCACGGTTACGTGCCGCGTGCGGCATCGCATCGCGACTTGTCAGTGACTGATTACGCGGCGTCTTTGTTTGTTAACGCGATGGCCGTGCATCAAACGACAATTTTTGTCGCGTTGTCGTAGGCGTTTTTTTCGGTCGCGCTCTAGAAGTGCGTCTTTCTTAGAAGTGTGCGACTCGTGGCCAACAAACCATGGCCTAATATGGTTAGAAAATCAACGATATATGGCTCGTTTTCAGTGCTCGCCCTACAACAGGATACCGTACTCCGATGCACGACACCAGGTTGTACTGGTAAGGGTCATGTAAACAGTAATCGCACTTCACATCGAAGTCTTTCCGGATGCCCGATCGCTTATCAGCAGAAACTCAGCCGAAAGGGTGTCAAGGTACGGTGGAACTTTTCACGATTTCCCTGAATTGACTATTCTATACGTGGCCAGTCGGCTAATGATAAGTTAACAAGCTGTCAATTTGGATTTAGGCCCCACCTCCGCCACGCATCCGAAGCCCTCATGGCCAGGAGGAGTCACCGTTGGATCTCACTCTACGCAACTTGGATCAGCAACACATGCCACCTATGCCACTTATGCCTCAGTTAGTCTCCAGATCCTTTTCCTTCTAGAAGTTTCTCCAAATTGGGGCCATGTTTGTATAACTTTACCCATTCCAGGTCAATGATGGAAGCACTGGTCCAGCTTACCGCATCAGCTGCTGCAGCCCGCGCAGCTGATCAAAACCGATCCATGTCTCCTGTCAAACCTGCCACGACTAGCTCACCATCATCTCCAACCACTACCGCCACAGCCGTCACATCAGTAGCAACGTCTGCAGTCACGCTACCGGTTAGTCTAGCGACTGAAACCGTAACCCAATCGTCACCAGCCACTACGAATACGACAAATTCGGGAACACCCACAGCAGCCACACCACAACCATTTCTACTGCCGGAAGGACTTATGCCACCACCTAAACCCCATGTTTTCCCATATCCACCGATGTTCAATCAACAAATGTTAGCTCAACTTTTCCTGGCTCAACTACAAGGCCAAAAAGGCGCCTTTATCTAGGTCATTTAGGCCGTTTAGGCCTATCATGTTCGCTTTTGAACGTCACTTTTTGATCTCCTATTTATCGAATGTCTTTGTACATCCAGTGCAATTGTTCACTTGATCTCCCTCAGCTATTTCATTGCTGCTGCGGACATTCTCATCTACCGTAGTCCCTCTCCATATTTGGTCATACTCTTTCATCAATATAGGCCGACTATGCAAGTTCTTTGTAAGTTGTAGCTGAGTATAGCGCAGATGTGACACAATCTCGTCGGGCTCTTGTAATTATTAGCACAATCGAATTAGGCCTCAACGCAGATGCTACCATATTGCTGGCAACGAACGAAGTTTTCGGTAGACCGCTAGAGCAGGGCCGAGGAGGAGAGCAAAGTGTGAGAGAAAGCGCATGGAGTGTGTATGGCTGTGGAGAGCGTTGAGTGGAGAAAAAACACAGAGAGAATAGGCGCGCGGTATGCAAAGTAGCTGACCACCTGCCAAGCCATCTGCCCAACCTAAGCCGCCATCGATGTCATGCCTCTTTTTGACCACGAGAACTGCTCACGAAAGTAAGTGGGGACCACTCTGGTGTGGACATGATTCAGGGTGAACCAAATGCAATTTTACGTACTTAATCTTGCAATTGATGCCCCTAATTAAGCCTTGTCGTCCAGACACTTTCAGCCTATATTAGGAAGATACCTGATAAATATAGCTAGCTTATATTAAAGGTTTTAAAGGTTGACAATCCTAAGTTTGCAGGTGTGTTGTAAAATCCAGGAGGGGGTTGTCAGGTTCTTCCAAACCCTAATAATTTGTGGTGGGAATACCGTCCCATATCTTATTCTGTGAGCCAGGAGACTTTTCTACGCGTCAAATGATCAACCTTTACTCGGAAAAACACCCTAGTAGTCCAAAAGTCGTGTCACAGTAAGGCTAGGTTGGCCTATAATTCGATGATCCGGAGATTTGAACGTCTTAAGAGCTTGGATATGCCACCTGTCTGACCTGTCGGTTCGGAGTTTAGAGGGCGAAGGGTCACATTGATGGATGCTCTGCTAATTATGATCATAAAACCTCCCTCAAGGAAGTTTAACCTTCCATGGGCAGTCATTGGCCTACTTAGGAACGTAGGAATCAAAGAGATCAGTGAGGCCCTTGAAAGACGGGTCGTTAGGGTGCCATAGGCCAGCTAATGCAAGCAGGCCATTTCAGGCTAGGTGAAATTGGGCCATGCCTGAACAATATGGCTCAGACTGCCTAAGTGTCTAAGTCCTTAAGGCTTTGGGCGTAAAAATTTCTAAGGCTCAGCGCCGAATTTAGCCTACTCCCATGCAGACAGTAAGTAACCTGCGCAGGGTTTAGTACGGTAACCCGCGTTGCAAATACAAGGTAGCATCGCCGTCAAAGGGCCGAAACATGAAAATTTCTCAATTTTCTTTCGCATTGCGCATCACATTCCTACAGATCTCAGTAATATATATTTGCTATGTATTCCAGTTAATTTGATGTTATATAAATAGATTCTGTTGTTAATATATTTATTTGTGCCAGTTGTCCGGAGACCTAAAGAGGAAATCTAGCACGTATCGATTGATTACTATCAGCTGCTTTATTGTCTTCGTTTTGTCGCCAGCTTCATACTCGGTTCCTGTTTCCTTCACTTTATGTTCAGTTCTGAAATGCTTAGTCGATTTGTACGTGTGTTGCCCCTTACTGTATTTTTTATTACTTTCCATTTTTTTCTAGAATATTTTTTCTCGTAAATTGTTCATGAATATAAAATACCGTGTTTTCTGTGCATCTTGTGTTAACCACAGACAGGTTGGGATACTGATCCTAATACTTTGGTGGGTAAAGAAGAAAAAAAATTGTAGAAATAGGCAAAACTCATTGTTTTTTGTAGAAATTTAAATTTGTTTTTTTTATGGATCGCAGAGTATGGACTGCGCCACGTCACTGGTGCTCCTTCGAAATCGTAAAGTTGTTGAACGGTTACTGAGTAAGCCTGTTTAAGTCATGGAATGCTGTCTTTGAGAAAATATTTCTCCTGATTATTTAGGGGGCGAAGATGCACCATGACTCCGTTCTTGTTTCATAATTGTCTTTGTGATGGATGCTTTTTGAACTCGCTTGGCTGTCGGTAGCGATGACTGCCAGCCAACCAGAGCTGTTCCAGTAGGTCCGATCGTTTTTTTAAAGTTGGGAGTTTCTCATAGCATCAATCTCACTGGAGTGAAAATTTCAAACTGTCGATCTCGATGTCTATCGTACAGTTATGGCAACTCTTTCAACCATTCCCCACACTATCTGCAGGTTTTTAAAAGTCATAAAATAGTTATTCGATGGGGAAGGAAAAATGCGATCTATTGTATCGTCGAGTTATTGAAATGGAAAATTCATGGTCCAACTTCCTTTTTTCCTTTTGTGAAAGTAAATTAGACGAATTCTCGTACAGGGCCTTAAGTTCTGCCTAGTTCTTGTAAATAAGGTTCCTTAGAATATGTCACTCCTTGATTGGGCATCCGCAAGTCGGGCTGAAAGTGAAACTCCTGAATTCGGTGCTCACGAGAAGTGCTCTTTTTCACATATTGCAAATTTTCAATTTTTCAAATTTTTTTTTTCAATTTTGGGAATTTTCGAGAAATTGGGGAAAAACGAAGATTCAGGGGAGGTACAACCAGGCCTTGCCTGAATTGGCTCCACTCATTTCTTAAAAAATAATTAAACAATCAGGACATTGACATCTTTAATAAGGATGTCATAATTTGGAATTCACCTTGTACTCATCGCTTTGTTCTATGAAAACAGGCTATTCAGAGAGTTTACCGAGGTACAAGGCTAAATTGGCTATTCAGCTGCTGCCAGGACACAGTTGTACTTTAGCGAAAGCAATCCCAAAGAACAAAGGGTCGAATTCGATAATGACTTCTTTGCGTTGCGTGCATGCACTTTGTGCATTTCGGGCTGTCTTTCACTAATGGATAACTTACACTTCAATGCTGTCGTCTAACTCATTGACACAGCCATTATAAAGAATTTTTCCGAGACTCACACCATCAGCAGACTGCTGGCCTTGATGGAAATCACTACTTCGGAAAGAGATGGGCTCAGGGAAGGCGTCATGGGGTGGATAGGCCAGGTCAAACCTCTAGTTTTTTTTGAAAAATCTCGGCAAAGCGCGATGTACCCACTTTCGGCTTTCTGATTCAGATTTCCGGTTTTTGAGCTGAAGGTCTAAACAAGAGACTGGAATTTTTGGAAAGCTATGCGTTCCCAGGTACGAGCTAGCTCCCAGACTCTGGGATTTGTGGAATCCTTTTCAGGAATGGTTTTCTGCCTTAAAATTTCATATTCACATTGATTTACTTCATTTTCACTGAATTACATCTTTTTTCAACAAATTTATGGATTACAAATTCATGAGAAATCCTGTAAGTACAGATGAGCGGATGGAGTGAAGGCCCTTGAGGCTGAGGATTAGCTGGTTTTTTTTAAAGCCGTTAATCCGCCCCAGTAGACGACGAGAGACAAGATCGCTTGGCATTCTCTCAGAGAATTGTCGACCAGCAGCAGAACCAACAGCATGTGCGTTGTTTTTCGAAATCGGATTACTCTCCAACACACAATGGCTGAAGGCTGGGAGTAATTTTCATTTCCTGGCCAAGTGTCAGTCGAGTGATGGAGTGGTTTCGAATTTTTCATCGGGATTACTGTAAGTGCATAAACAGGGTCAGATTCGGGTTTAGTAAAAGGTCAGAAATGTCATCGTCCTTTGGAAGCTCAGCTATGTTGCTATCAAAGCGGGGTCATATTTGAGCACTGGATTTTGTGATTTCAGCCGTATTTTTCGATTTTTTTCATTCTTTACTCATTCACTTAAGTGGTGCAATTAAACCGAAAAAGAGCTCTGATTTTCGTTTTCCAACTAGCTTGTGTAACCATTGTCACGGCTTTCTATTTTTTTAATTGCTGGAATTGCGACATACTTCATCCTATGAAAACTTAATTTGAATGCATGAGATGATATTGTAATGTATTAAATTAGCATACATATACTTAATTCAGCTATTATAACTTGCTGCCAGGGGTACAAGTATCAGACATGACCTAATGAAACCTCTGTGTATATTTCTTGAAAGACTTACTGCTTAAAATTTCAGTTGATTGGTTGCTTGATTCCTTCTAAAATAGCTGTCTATGCCATAAAATTTAGAGATTTTTGGAAAAATTAAACGTGATATGATATCGAGTATTTACAATTTTTTGCGTTTGAAAAACTATTTTATTGAGTAGTGCGTGATTGAAGAACTACTATACTGTAGAACAATTATTGAAATCTATAGGATATGCGGGCAAAACCACATTGGTGGAATGGCAATTCTCCTCTGACTACGAAACGGAAAGCGGTATGGGCTGGCTTGCTAAAGTAATGCTTGAGGGGGTCGTTTGAAATTTGATAACATGTAATGGAACTTTGACGGCGAAAAGCGCCCAGACGAAATATTGGAAGCGAGTGGGCCTTGGAGTGCTCATGAAAGCCGGCGAGAGCGCAGAATTCGAGTCGGACATAAGTGTTTGATGAAAGTCATCTATCTGCTCGCTTTCCACTCAAGTTCGCAATAAACAACCACAAGCAACGCCCCTTTGAGCGGAACTACCGTATGACGTGGAAGCACCGGAAAATATAGCGAGGGCTGATTCGTATCCTTCTGGGGATCATTTGGAAAGTTCCCCTTTTCGAATTTTCAGTGGAATCTATCAGAGAGGTACCGAACTGCGGGAGGGTTGCGTATCACAATGTAAATGACTTTTTGACTTAAGTGGAGAGAAATTGACATCTAAAACGAAACTGACGAAGAAGTGGGTGTGTTGTTTGAAAAATTGCCATCTAAGTGCAAAATGACGTGAAATTCTGAGGGCGTCTACGGGCAGAAAGCTCGTCCGAGCAAATTAATCGTATGAATGCTCATTCCGATAAGGGGCCTCAAAGGGGAAAATCGCTCTCGCTTTGCCAATTGGCAACAATGTGAAGAATTTCTGAACTTCTTAACTTTTAGGGCTTGCATTATTCAGTTCATAAGATCAAGAGAACAGAAAAAGAGGACGACCCTGTCTGCATAGGTTCTCTCACGGGCTCCGTAAATCCTTATCCAGTGCTCTGTATCCTCACCATTTAAATTTAAGTGCACACTTCGACTCAGTTCTCTCTTCAAACCATAATTTTTCATATTTTTTAGAAATGGTACATTTGGATACGATTAGGCCCTATCGCTTCCAACGACCCAGCGCTAACTATTTAGGGCGAAAGACTGTGGGCTTTAACATAAAATCTCGGTAGTTTTCCCTAAGTTGCAGCCAGAAAACCCTTTAATCGAAGTTTATCATTTCATTTTTAGAAGAGGACATGAATATTTGCATAAGTCAATTAGAAAAATGACGCCCGGTTGAATTATTTTGATTCTGATCCCGGTGACTATTACACTTTTGTTTCTACCCTGTCATTTTCGCACAAACGGGATTGAACCTATTCTCAAGTATCATCTGTAGTCCCGTTGATTATCGAGAGTCTTGAGCAGACACCAGCAAAGTCTTTATTGGTCCTTATCACAAGTTAAAAAGTTTTAAAAATCCAATAAACAGTCTGGCTCAGGCCTCTCATCCTCTTCGACAGCCATCAGGAGTCTGATCCGGGCCGAGGATCGCTTTGATGTTTGATTGACGTCCCAAAGGATCCAGTCTTTCCTAGGGTCATTACCATATCACATGAGGATAGGGAGAAATTACCTTCGAAAGTCAAAAACGACGTTATCAACGACGAAATTAATGTGTGTAATGGTTGACATTGTCCATCATTAGGATCCATTAAGAACGGTTTTTGGGTAGGAAAACTCGTCTGCTTCACCAGTGGACGAGTTGCTCTTATGTGAGCCGAAACGATGTTTGCATAGGGTTGGAGGACGAGTTTTACAGAAACTACCCATTTAGGATGTTTTTAGGATTTCTTGCGAATAGAAAATGGCAACAGAATGGTTTTATATGAGGCGAACAACTCCTGCAAATCAATGGAGGCTGAAAAGATGCTGCGTGGATTGATAGCGGCTGCCCGAATGGCATGACATGGCATCTACTGGTTCCTTCGGAGATTATCATTGCATGGATTTTCTCATGCACTAGGGTTTGCTGACCAACGTGCCAAATTATGACCCTCTCTGGGGATAAAGTTATATTTAATAAGCACAAACATTCTACCACTGGAAAAGTATTGCCGGCTTTTTCTTTGAGCAGATCTCATCATGTCAAGTTGGGTACCATGCCGAGCCACTTAAAGGAATCGTCCACGGAAAATGAGTTTTTGTGTTACCCATATGTTTATGTTGTATTTGCCTAATGTGGGCCTCATGCAAAAGTCACGCGAAAAAAAAGTGAATCTGGCTGAGATACAGCACCACAAAGCGCGTCCAGGTGGGCGGAGCCTCTGAGTAAAAGCCTCGTCCCACAGTCCGCCGTGGTCGGAGACACATTTTAAGAACAGAAGGTAATGTAAACAGTTCCACTCTCCGTTCCCAGTGGCGGCGGACGACGGGACGAGGCTTTTACTCGGAGGCCCCGCCCACCTGGACGCGCTTTGTGGTGCTGTATCTCAGCCAAATTCACATTTTTCGCGTGAAATTTGGCATGAGGCTACATTGGGCCAATACAACATAAACAAATGGGTAACACAAAAACTCATTTTCCGTGGACGATTCCTTTAAGTGGCTGGTATCACCCTCATAACTGGTCAAAGAAGTAGCGGTACGCGATGGCTCGCGTCTGCTCACGATTCTGGCCTCCCCCTCCACCACAACTTTCCTAACCGTAGCAGTAATAGCCAGGGTACACCCGGAGTCGAGGAATCCTCGACAGGGGGGTCGTATTTGACGGGTGGGGGGAAATACGCCAAAATTCCGCGTGGCCGCTCGCCGCGAGCGGCGCCGCGAGTCCGAGTTGGGTTCAGTAAACCTGCACATCTTAGATGGCTGGCCTAAATTCATAAAAACCAGTCATTTTTGTGTGTAGAATACATTTTGTGTGTATTTTTGTTTGTTATTTTTGTGTTTTTGTTTTTTTTTGTTTGGAAGACGGGGAGACGCAACTTTGCGTCGGGGTCGAAGCTCCTTTCCCTTCCTAGGCTTAGGCCAAAATTGATATCCCCTCCTCCCACCTGAGAAACTATCTGTTGAAGCATATTTTTCATTTGCTTTAACCTAAGCCTAGGGAGGGAAAGAAGCTTTGATGTCGGTGGAAATTTTGGGTCTCCCCCCCACCCCCGACTTTATTTGACCCCTATTTCGCAATTGCTAAAGTTTGATGTTTTCGAAACCACCACAATATTCTCTTCTGTTATTGAGAAGTTTGCAGATTTCAGGTGATCTCAGTTGAGGGCAATCATGGCTGACCAAGACGAAGCACATTTGGCTAATCAAGAAGAAGAGAACCTTCCGTAAATTCACCTATCGTGGTGTTGATCTCGAGCAGCTTTTGGACATGTCTCGGTAAATATCTTGCTTTTATCAATTTCCACATTTCAATTGATAAGAAGTGGATCCCAAAAAGTTTCTCGTTGCATATAAAATGTTTTGGCGATATGCAATTAGCGTGAATCTGGAAATGAAAACTTTGCTATAGGGTTGAATGTTTGGTGTAAGGTGGTTTGAGGCTGGGTTCCTCAGCAGTTTAATCGCTTCGCAAAATCTGTGTCCCTCTGTTGTAATTCTGTTGTAGGTTGTAGTTACGCTAGTGGAACGCGCTATACGAACTTAGGTCGTATCCTTTCTGCGTGCTATGAAAACTAAATAGCTTAGAGGCAGCATTTCCAAGTCTTGTAATTCAACGGCATCAGAATTACTATGACTTTCGAATGCGCATTTGGCAGTGTAGACTTGCGTAGGATTGGTACGAGTCAGCCATTTTCTTCTCCCTCGGCTTCATACCGACAGCGAATAGGTGCAAGGCTTCCCTTGCGAAATTTGCTTCTTATTTCTATGAAATGCTGTTTGAAAATACCTTGTGTACTAGCACGAGGCATGATCAAACATCGTGTGGTTTACCATGAAATGCCTGATAACTTCTTGGTGATCTATAAACTGGTACCGAGTTTTCATTATGAGATTTCTTCTCAGAGGATACTTTGGGATTCTTTCGGGACGCTTACTTTCCGCGAGTTTTGCACAAAGTAATTCGATTATGCGTATAATGCGCGTGCTATCTAGTTTTTGTTTGGAAGCAGTCGAAGCGAAGTGAGGCCCTTCCTTTGACTTTCGACGTGTCAGTAACTTCGTTTTCCAGCTGTTGAACCCTGTCCGACAGATTTGTTCTCTTGTATCACGACTGTATGATGATTAAAGGCCTCATAGACTCAACGTTAAGCTTAGACTTGCATACTTCTCAATTTATATGCGTTATATTTCTTAAAAATAATGTAGAATTTTTAGATCTCTACCACTTTTTACTTAATGTTTTATTTCGAGTGACTTTCATCTTTCGAGAAAAAAATCCAAATGAATCTTTCAGATTTTTGGTTCGTAAACTTCACCATGCTTACGAACTGTACCCAATATTCGCACTTACGTTCGTCTGGTTTATCATGTTCTGCTACGTCATCTACTATTCGTTCAGCAAAATGGAAGTATAGCTCGACAGAAGTGAGTAGAACTAGCGTCCAAGAAATTCGTTCACAAAAGGTTCATAATTTTCGGTACTCTATCTGACGCGGTTGTTAACAATTGTACGCGCGCGCGGCGCGCCGCACGTAATCTCAGTCCACTCAGCCAGGCTCAGTTAGAGTGCTTGAAAGGAAAATCGTTAAGGAATCATAATAAATAAATGATTTCCTTAAATCCATCGTATCCTATTTGTGAAGAACATGCGATGGATGTAAGGCCCATAAATGGGCACTTCGTTGTCTGGCATTCAGATGACATTCTTTGTGTGCCTAACTAACAAATTTTATAGGCAATTCAACAGCACCTGGGATTGGGAGAGGATTCGTGAGAACTACTACAAGAAGCCATCACTTCTGTAAGTAATTTACCGATTACGATTCAATTAAGTAATGACTGATCGTTGACAATGAAGTAACGGCACCGAGTTCTGCGACAGTAAGAAAGCAAAATCCGCATATTGCTTGCTGAGTTCTTTTACGCACCTCCCGCACACCCCATCACTGGATGGGCAAGAGCGTGCCTCCTACGCTAGGATTTATTTATGGTTCCAGAATCATACACAGATATCTATCATTTTGCTTTTAACAGGATGTGGTACATTGAGATGATGCTGAATTCAGATTCGACAAGGAGGGAGTGACCCCAAAGACTGCCTATCTTGGAGACGTTGCAAGACCAAATGGTGGCAGCAAAGGCCCGTAGGACTCGCTAGTTAGATCTGTTGTTTGTGTGTAGTAATATCGTTCGAATAAACTAGTGATGGTGTCTTGCGAACAAACAAACAACAGAACACATAATAGTTTTATTATCGTCTACAATTTTCATACTTGGTAATGGATTTTGCATGGAACCTGAATCTGATAGTCTCGTTGGAGAGCATTAAACCGTCGACTATGTTGGACCTCAAGTCTCTCATTTAAAACAGGTATTGTAAAGTTCAGGAGCTGAATTCGCCAAATGCTTCAAAGCGGTTATAGCTGCTTTCACTCAAGAAATTGGACTCCAATAGTAAGTCTTCGAAAAGCACCCATATCTTACCAGAATTTTTTTAAAACTCAAAAGCTAATGGAAACTGCAAAAGATGCCTTCGCGGTTGAGCAAAAAAGAGCAAAAAGCCCCTACTCAACAAGTTGGAGAATTTGACGATCAAGAAAAGCTTGATGCAGTGAGTGCTAACAGCTCTCTACCACTAATCCCCGCTCGACCTAAGCTCCTCAGCCTCCCAGAAAAGTGAGCCTAAGTTCATACAGAAGAGTACACAACAAACCATTTATCCATAACAATAACAAAATTATTTCGGAGGGATGAATCGTGACGAATGGGTGGCTCCGATACCTGGCCTACCGTGCTTGACAGGCTTGTAGGTAATGGCGAATTCTCCCAAATAATATCCAATCATCTCTGGCTTGATCTCAGTCTTAAATACAACGGCTGATGGCCTTCTTGACTCATTCAAGCCACAATCGTTACATCACAGAGCTTACCTGATTGAAAATCTTTCCGTTGTAGATACCAATGACAGAACCAACCACTTCAGGAAGATAATCATGTAGCGAAGGTGGGTCTTTACTGTAGCCGGCTTCTCCAGAGCATTCGCGGCCTTCTTTGCCTTTTGCAAACGAGAAATCAAGTTCAAGTGCTTTCTCTTCAGTCCTCGTGCAAGACGTCTGCGCATGCGGCAAGGAAGCATCTTTGCGAACTGATCGCTAAAATGAAAAGGTTTCAAAATATCAACGATACAATTATTGACAAAAAACTCAATATAGTTCCAAGTGAAAAAAAAACTGATCTCAAGTCTATGTGTCTTGCACAAGAAAAAAAATAATAGCAGATAGCAATTCGAAAGAATCCCAAAGTATCCTCTGAGAAGAAATCTCATAATGAAAACTCGGTACCAGTTTATAGATCACCAAGAAGTTATCAGGCATTTCATGGTAAACCACACGATGTTTGATCATGCCTCGTGCTAGTACACAAGGTATTTTCAAACAGCATTTCATAGAAATAAGAAGCAAATTTCGCAAGGGAAGCCTTGCACCTATTCGCTGTCGGTATGAAGCCGAGGGAGAAGAAAATGGCTGACTCGTACCAATCCTACGCAAGTCTACACTGCCAAATGCGCATTCGAAAGTCATAGTAATTCTGATGCCGTTGAACTACAAGACTTGGAAATGCTGCCTCTAAGCTATTTAGTTTTCATAGCACGCAGAAAGGATACGACCTAAGTTCGTATAGCGCGTTCCACTAGCGTAACTACAACCTACAACAGAATTACAACAGAGGGACACAGATTTTGCGAAGCGATTAAACTGCTGAGGAACCCAGCCTCAAACCACCTTACACCAAACATTCAACCCTATAGCAAAGTTTTCATTTCCAGATTCACGCTACTTGCATATCGCCAAAACATTTTATATGCAACGAGAAACTTTTTGGGATCCACTTCTTATCAATTGAAATGTGGAAATTGATAAAAGCAAGATATTTACCGAGACATGTCCAAAAGCTGCTCGAGATCAACACCATGATAGGTGAATTTACGGAAGGTTCTCTTCTTCTTGATTAGCCAAATGTGCCTCGTCTTGGTCAGCCATGATTGCCCTCAACTGAGATCACCTGAAATCTGCAAACTTCTCAATAACAGAAGAGAATATTGTGGTGGTTTCGAAAACATCAAACTTTAGCAATTGCGAAATAGGGGTCAAATAAAGTCGGGGGTGAGGGGAGAGACCCAAAATTTCCACCGACATCAAAGCTTCTTTCCCTCCCTAGGTTTAGGTTAAAGCAAATGAAAAATATGCTTCAACAGATAGTTTCTCAGGTGGGAGGAGGGGATATCAATTTTGGCCTAAGCCTAGGAAGGGAAAGGAGCTTCGACCCCGACGCAAAGTTGCGTCTCCCCGTCTTCCAAACAAAAAAAAAACAAAAACACAAAAATAACAAACAAAAATACACACAAAATGTATTCTACACACAAAAATGACTGGTTTTTATGAATTTAGGCCAGCCATCTAAGATGTGCAGGTTTACTGAACCCAACTCGGACTCGCGGCGCCGCTCGCGGCGAGCGGCCACGCGGAATTTTGGCGTATTTCCCCCCACCCGTATTTGACAGGTGAGATAGGGGTAAGGTCGTAATTGCAAAGGTCGGTAATGGTCCGAGGCTAGATGATAAACGGAACGTGCCGTCAGCTGATCCCGTTATCTAAGAAAATATGATTGAATTTAAGTGATCAACACAAAAATCATCACAGTACTGGAATACTTAGTAATACAATGCAGTCGGCAACAGTTACTGTTTCTGTAGAGGTTAAGTAGATGCCGATAAAGCGGGGGAGGATCATACTCGGGTCCCGTTGAGGTGGGAGGGGTTCGAACTAAATCAGCCATCTCCCTCGACACCTTGGTGTGCCCTGGTTGCAGCTTTAGTGAACTAACGCCGCAATGTTTATGGCTTTTTGCCATGGAATGGCGATGAGTACGGGTCTAAAGCAAAGAAGCCTGCAAAGCCACCGTCAGACATTGTGATTTTGCTATTCTGCAACTTTCGGAGTCGCACTTTCGCACGCCATACTGCAACCTTGAAATCTTGCATAGCTGCAATTTCGCGTGTGGAGCCACGACACCGCAAAATCGCAAATCGCAGAATAGCGAAGTCACAGAATCGCAACATCGCACAATCGCGAAATCTGACGACGGCCTAAAATTCTTTGGAACAGGAGCTCAAGGATTTCATAACATCTTCAAGTGTTTCCACTAATTTTTCTTGTAATTTATACCACACTTTGAGAACTTTTTTCACTTTTGTAGAGCCATTTTTTTCACTTTCATATATTCACTCCACTAAGGTTTCTTAATTGCGGTTCTGCCTTCCCAGTGGCATCACATTGCTCGCTGAGAGAGCTTGCGAACAACTGGACTTGTGACCTCAAAGACCATCTGCTCTTCCCCTTTGCTTTCACTACCGTATACCCAACTAGCGTGTCCGACAAAGTTGCAGTTAGCGCTGTCGGACTCGAATTGAAACCGAATCAGTGTGGGATAGCCAACCGCAAGGAAACGTGGCAGCCGTGGAGACGATAGAGACAACGAGAAATGTTTTTAGTAATTACTTCTATAGGCGGTAAAGCCTAATGCCATCAACAGCGGCGGATTAAGGAGCACTTTGTGCGGAGCAATGCCACGAGAGTTGGGTTTCATTTCATTGGCTTATTGGTGGAGTTGGGTACTCATTTGGAGAATTTAATGGGTCCCTTAAAAGGAGGAAGGTAACTTCTGAGCTTATGTTCAACCTTAAGTCTCAAGACCCTCGCTAAGAGTTCATAGGTGCAATGGACGAGTTTGTTTTTCGATAAGATCTCTCCGTAATCACTAGCCACCTCCAGTCTTATAGGTTCCAGCAAATTTCAGCCAATGAGGTGGGTTAGAGCCTCCATGTGTGATCCACCATCAATTACTCGTCTTCAGAAGCTGTAACTTGCTTCACATGACTTTGAAGCACTCGTGAACAATGAGAGACGTCCTTGAGTATCGTTTTTCCCAATATTTAATCTATCCTTAAATTTCTTTAGCTTTTAAAAGTTCAATTCACTCTGAAAATTCCGTTGGTTTTTTCTCCAGAATACCCAAAAAATTGGGTTTTTTAAATTCTCCTAAATTTTTTCGAGATTATCCGGATCTAAAAATATCCAACGATTTTCACAAACCCTGGCTACTTTTTCAATTGCATTTTTCGTTTCATTTTCAATTGCGTTTCCATCTTAATAATCCACGTTCCACATAGAAACTGATTATATTGTCAGAAGATACAGAAATGGAATACTTTTGCTTGTCCTGACACGCATTTCTATGGGTACTGTAATGAACGATTGATATTGTACTTGACATTTGCCCGGATGACATCAATATCGTTTCGGGTTAGCGATTGAATGGCCCGGGACGGAGAAAGACGACCGGACGAACGAAGGGGGACAGCTGTGACCTCGGCACTCATGGCCTGGTCGATGACAATCAAACTGTCATGACTTCTCGTCTCAGCAGGCACGGCTAAAGGGGCTTTGATCGATACAGAAATATCTGTCGGAACAGGGGCTTAGGGTTTACTTACAGAGGATTTGGGGCATGGTGCCAAAGAAATACTGTAACTACTTCGCAGTAATGACACGGCATGGTAGTACGGAGCGACAATTTAAAATACCGTAATGGGCAGAGGCGACGTGGCTTACTTCCGTGGATCAAATCCACTCACCTATTACTGTACTGAATGTCTATTTATCGGTATCACACTTGTCTGGAAAAATCGAAGACGCCAATTTGAAAATATTCAACGCCACACAGTATCACATTCTCTACGGATTTTTAGGCTAAGTTTTTGTCGAATCACAGGAGAAAACTAAACTTTTTTATTAAATCTTCGATTTATTATAAAAGTCACGTTCATGGCGTACTCTAAGAGACGAAAAAAGCCTAATTGTAAAGAAATTTCTTAAAAAATGCGAACATTTTTCCCTCTCCCCCAAATCTACCCTGACGTATGCACGTTACTTCACCTCGTTTAACGTTCTATAAAGAATAGAAAACGTTTTCTTTTTTTCAATCTAGAAAAAGATCCTTTCAAGGTTGCACTTCCTCAGTCCATGTTTCACTGTGCTGATCAACCCAGTGAAGTGTTGTGGGTAGCGATGTGTGTAGGCGAATTGCGCTGCACCCACTAGAAGCACCATCATTGAGGAAATGGCTATTGTTATTTGGCACCCCGCCAAAATCAGGGATTAGTGTCCTAAATCCTAATGTGGATGCCTTTATGAGTTTCGAGGATAGCTCTGCAGACAGCATTAATTGGCTTTCAATCCTTCTAGGGAGATGGGTAAGAAGCTGGTATAATTGGTAGTAGTGTTAATCTTAATTTGGAAAGCATTATAAACGAACAGGGACAGGTTGGTGGGCAGAGAAGCAGAGTATAAGGGAATAGACACAGGGGGGACAATTTGCCTAATCTTTTACCACAGCTGTTTTTCTCTATTTTTTTGCTTCCTTCTGTGGTTCGACAAAAACTTAGCCTAGAAATTTAAAGAGAAAATAGAAATTTAAAAGAAAAAAGTAATGTAAATTTTTGAGTTTCTACCCCCGCCGTCTGACTGATGTCGATGTCTAAAAGACTTCCTCACACTGAATTTGGAATGTAAGTTCCGAGAAAAAACGTGAAAAAGGAATCATTTCAAACCATGTGATGTACCCGTTGTTGTAATTCATTCGAGCAGGCAAACAGAAAAAGTTTACTTTCTTTCTGGCACTCGTCTTCTTGGCTTTCTAAATTCCGTCAGTTTGTGGTTTCAAAACAGTTTGACATTTTTTATTGAAGGTCAAAAAATGGGGAGCGGTACAGTGGAAAGAAGCATTGCAAGCTCTCGCCAAAGACCACCATTTCCAGCCCTCAATACGACCCCCTGGACGACCCTTCAACCCTTACTTGACCCTACCAACGTGCGTTTCCCGAAAATTTCGCTGAAAACCAGGCATCTTCAATAAAAGCTTCAGCCATATCTGCTCATTACTGAGACTGCGGCTGCAGTTGGCGCATTGATACTTATTACAATGTTCGTGATGGGAATTTGCTTCGTTGCGTGCTCACCTCAAAAGGGAACATTCGAATGGGCATAATTCATGGGTGAAATAATGGGTTTTACTCCAAAAAATAGGCTCCGTCGTCAAAAATTATCAGGTCTACCGATACAGATGGCACTTCAGAGCACGAAAGCTCATCTCCCAGAATAATGGGATGTAGGCTTTTTAGCAGGAACTCAGGGGATATACAGGTGAGAATATGAGCAACGCAAATCTTCTCTATCGAAGGATAGAAGTTTTGAGTGAAATCGGACTTCTATAATGGTGAGTGCTTTTATGGAGACAGGCGTTACATTCCAAAGTAATTCAGCATTTTGTAACGACGTTTGTGTTTATTGCTATTTGTACCCACTATATCCTGCTTGCTGTTCATTTCTTCGAAGGTTATACCTGCAACAGCAATTATCGAAAAACTTTTTCGTCTTAGCTCCAGCAACGCAATCGCTTTTAGATAGTAACGCTACATACCCTGTTCCCTTCCTGACGAAAGCCAGCTGTTTCTGGAAGTAAGGTTCGGAAGCATAGATGGAACGTCATATGACACTCATGAACTCATCCTCTAATCAACTCGCCGAACGGCCGATTGGCAGGTGACAAGGTGATTCCCTCATAACAACTGCGATCACTTTTCGTTGTTCGATCGAGCAAATATTGCCAATTATTGCGAAAAAATGCGTAAATGGTAAAGTGACAAGTGACAAGTGCGCCTACAGCATGGTCCGCGACCAAACCCGAATCGATTGCCGCTCATACAGACCCAGATTTCTCTTTTCGGAATCTTTAGTTGGTACTATACCAGTGTGGGGAGGGTAATTAGTAACCTTACGCGCTCAAGGGTCGACTCTCGAAATTGTTTATCAAATAGCTAAAATGCATTCCAGTTGTTGAACGATAATGAATGAGCTTGCAATGCGTGGCGCATCCATAAAGGAATTTATGGACATTGAGGAGTGTTCTTAGGCTTGTTTGCTCTTTTTCGAGACCTTGCATGTTCTGTTATGGTTACTTACGGCCACCGGTGTTCCCATTTGTAGAATTACTCTTGGCGGTATACCAAGATTCCTTCCTCCTTTTCATGAATAAGTAACAAATTACGTAAATACGTGGTCGGGTAAATGTAACAAAACAAGAACAGGATAACATAACAAGAACATAACAGCATATCAAAGAAATTGTCATATAATTTACTTGAAAATTTAATGAGCTCGCATTTTTTTATTTTTCGGCCGTCGTTTGATCACCGTCACGCAGGTGCAAGATTATCTCACACTTATTTTGAAAGAGCTGTTGAGTATTTTATTTTATTTTTTATTTCTTTTTCGCCAACACACGCGATTCTAGTGACATGTACATTTCACAGAAATGCTTTGAATAGTATTCCGCAAGAGTTGTAACGAACTCGACTAATGAGCGATTGAAAGTTTTACGTGCAAGTGACGTACTTACTGAATTGGTTGCTAATTGAAAAGGGAGAACTTCCGCTCTTTTTTTGACAACGGTCTCTTACAATAGGAAACTGGAGAAGTAGTCGATGACGTATACTTATCAGGGACCCGTGAATCCGAGAAGCTGAAATAAAATCATTCAAAGATATTGATCCTTAACGCTGATTCAATCGATTCGCATAGTAAAAATTCCTTATCGAGCACAACAGTACATTGAAATTTTGCATCGATTCATAGTCCAATGTTCCAAAAAACAGAAGCCATCGACCTTTCCAAAATTTGTAATGCATTCAATTGGTACTCGTGGTCGTACGCATTGGGCCGCCGTCAAACTTCGTGATTCTGTGATTCCGCGATTGTGCAATTTTGCGGCTTTACGACCTCACACTTTCGCATGCGATACTGCTACCTGAGATCTTGCACTGCCGCAACTTCACGTGCGGAATCGCGACACCGCGAAACCGTAGAATCAAGCCGGAGTGGCGGTCTTGTAGGCGCGTGCGGTCGGGTGCGAAAATGGCTCTAAAGTACCGAATTTTGTTTGTTTAAATTCTACTGGCTCATATGGAACCTTAGAAACGAAAGAAGGAGGCCTTCTCACGTTTAACTGATGCGATGGAATAGTGCAATTTCAATTATATCCACAACAATGCAGACGAAGTGAGTACATGGCTCAACCAGCAAAAATCAGTCAATATCGGAAACTTTCCGAGTTCACCCAAACAAACTGAGATCCTTGGGGAAGTCGGACGCACTGTCTGGTGGGTGAAGTACCTGCTAGGCCCGGCGCTGCTGGATGTGGCGGTGTAATATTTGTTTAAAGTCCGCGACCGGCCCTCAGCACTCTACGTCTCCAAAGCTGTGCAGATCCGGCTCTGGATTTTCGTCATGAAGTCTCAGCTGCTTTGACTGTTCCACCTGCCGATTCTCACTTTTTGCCCATGTCACTGACTATTGATTTTCTATAAAGGTTCAAGTCATTATCAGGCTGTAGTGAGTCGTTCCCAAATCACAAAACAGTAAGAGAAACTAAAACCCGAAAATTTCCTCTCGTTTTTCGTTAATTTAAACAATACATTTCTGACCACTCCAGTTTGATTTTTTTCAAGATGTCTTCAATGTAAAATTTGCGATATGACCTTGAAATTTCCACTCGTCTTCCGTTATTCGAGTCGATCTATTTCTAAACACTTCACTTTGGTTTTTTTCAAGATGTTTCCAATGCAGAATTTTCAAATTGTGATATGAGTCTTGTAAGCTGAATAGTCTGTTTAAAAAAGCCGAGTATTCCAGTTAATTCCCATGCTTGCTACTAACGGATTGCTTGCGATTTGTTGTTAGAGCATCGCTTGCGAGTTCATGAAGCAGACAACTGCCATAAGCCGATGCCAATCGATGAAAGGGAGATAGCGCCAAATTTGAAGCTATACTCAGTGCAGGAGCGGCACCGGATTCACTTGAGTAGACGTGAAAATGCTAGAAAGAAGAAGCTCCGCCACTTAGAAGGCGCTTGAACATTTTGTAAATAAGAGGAGCGCGACGCGCGCGCTCCCACAGTATGTGATGGGTCATCCTCTTGATGGTCATGTTCGCTTAGGCCTCCGTCAGACTTCGCGATTTTGCGATTCTATATTTGCAACGTCGCACTTTCGCACGCGATACTACGACCTCGAGATTGTGCAACTCCGCGTGCGGAGTCGACCGCAAAATCGCAGTCTGACGGCGACCTTACGGCTCGTTCATGGGCCATTGTTTTGGGATTTCGGCGGATCGCCGGATCCTTGGATCGGCGAATCGACGTGTCAGCGCATCCGCAGTAGGGGACTTTTGGTGATGCCACGTATAGTCCATTTCGGAGCGCTTGATAGGGCGTGGCCTATGGACTTGGGTGGGAGTGTATCAAACTCTGTCACGCCGCAATACACTCTCACTCCCGCAACACACTCTCACTTTCGCCACTCACGCAACGCCCACTCTAGCGCGTGACATGGGTGTATGTATCAATATCAGTCTATTTGCATTAAGGTAGATAGTTCAAATAAAAAGGGGAAAAAATTCAATATTATTGGAAATGTAAGTGTTAGAACTAGTTTATGGTTCGTTTCACCTCTTTCTCATACGAACCCTTGTATTTTCTACCACCCCTGAGGCTCATCAGTGAGTTTGGGTGGATAGAAATCGAGTGGTGAGAAATTGGGACAATAAAAGATACGCATCGATCAAGAAAGTAAACGCCGAAATGCTCATTTTTTCGATTGATACGCATCCTCTACTTGACGCCGATCCCCCTAAAATCCCAAAACGCTGGCTATGAACGCGGCCCTACCTTTTTTTACTCTACTCTTGCCATTATGGCTGTAAAAAATCGTTTCAGATTCATATGGCTCCGGCCACTACACAGAATGAACAGAAAACGGACGATATATCTTCGATTCATGCCAGAATTGTTGTGAGTTTCTAAGTTTTGGACTGAAGAATGAATTTTTCATCAGAAAAGATATTCTTCACGGATCAGGGTGCTTTGAATAATTTTCTAGTGTCAGTTCCTTTATGTTATATGCAGTACAGAAATTTCTAATCACATAAATGACAGATCATCCACATTCAGTTAGATTAGTCGTGCCTACGCGAATACCATACTTTAAGACAGGCTTGTGCTAAATTACCGTTTTTTGCTTCCTTATCCATTTTATCTTTTTTTATTCAAGTACCTTTCATGGTTTGCCTTCACATATTCAGCAACTTATTTTAAAGACACCAGCGGAGGGGTAAATTCGGCAGGTTGTGGAATATGGAAGTAGGGGTGCTCAGAAGTGTAACAGTAGAGAGAGAATGAAATAAAACGGCGAGAAACCAAGATCCGAAAACCCTCTCTTTCTCGCGCTCCTCTGCGCCGCTTGTTCGGTCTAATCCGCAGACAGGTGAGAGGCTAATGACCGGGAATGCTGTCCTGCCCTCGCCAGCAGCTCGCCCTGATGACGAACTGCAGAACGATACGCCGTGCTGCGGGATCGTGGTAAGGAGTCTCACCACACATCACCTCTTTCGAGGTTAAAAATTGTTTTAAGAGTTCATGTGTTTGCGGTCCTTACTCGCCTCCCCTCCCGATCCCTTTAAACTAGGGAGGCCGCTCTACATATCTTATTTGTAGCGTCAGATAATATAGTTTTACAATTTGATGCCGCCAAATTACCATGGGTTAGTGTCAAGCGAAATGAGTGTAGATACAGCTTAGCGTATGTCAGTTGAACCAAGTAAAAGCATTTTGAAAATATTCGCGGTAATTCCAAGAAGGTCCACTGATTCTTATAAGATGATCCAGTATGATGTTGTTTGAGAAGGGACATGTGTCGCACTTCATCAATTTGCGGTATCATACACTTTCTGCCAATCAGTACCTATTGTTGCATGGATTTTAACAGCTTCAGCAAAATTACTTTAAAGTAAATGTCGAAAACTTCGCCTAAAATTTTTCATTTAAAATTTTTCGCTGTTCTCTTATAATTTACCTTGATTTCCAAGGAAGTGCACACAGGTATTTGAACATCCATTCGCCTATCAAGTGCTGAATCCGAAAACAGAACGCTTTTGCTCGTACTGTATGCGAGCACCAAAAACAGGAGAAAAATTGGCAAAATGTGCAGCGTAAGTAGTTGCAACCGCTTGTAAACGCATCCTTGACATCAAATGATGTACTGTAGATGCGACTTCGTGCGGTACTGTAGTAAAGACTGTCAACGGCTTGCCTGGAAAGTACATCGACCAGAATGTCGGCGATTGCGAGAGGTTGGTGGTCATCAATCACCATAGTTCGATGAATTGCTCATGAACTGTATGATATCTAAGGAGATTCATTTCAGGTGTTTCCAAACCTGCCCCTCACCGAAGTTCTTTTTCTCTCAAAAATTATTGATCGATTGATTTTCTTGGCCGAGAATGGAGATAAATTCGGATGGGAACGTGAGCGAAAGTTCTTTTCGCTGGTAGATCACAAAGACGACATACGGTTAGTGGTTCTGAGATTTTTTTGTTGCGAATTGCTTTAGTTCCTATAAAATACGGTTTGAAAACGAAAAGTACCATTATCGTTCACATAAGTACAACGTTGCAGGTGAAGTGCAAGCATCGGTGGTTCAGTGGTAGAATGCTCGCCTGCCACGCGGGCGGCCCGGGTTCGATTCCCGGCCGATGCAGCCTTTTGATTGCAGGTAGTGGTTATACACGAGAATTCATGGCAGCAAGGAATGTAGAACAGTTGGATATATCAAAACATTGCGTGGGCGGGGAATCGAACCCGCGTCGCCCGCGTGACAGGCAAGCACTACCACTGAACCACCGAGCTCCCTGTCACACTGTTAGTTTAGTATTTAGGCGAACATGTTGATGCAACGTCTCGTTGTAAGAAGTATTAGAGGCTCCAGATTTGGTATTCTTGGACACGCAGAAAAACATTTTACGGAAATTTTAGAACACAATTAGTTATTAGGTTTATCAGTATAAATCGGACCAATTGACAAATTTAAATCATTATCGTACAACTTTTTAACGACAACTCGGTTTAACTTGAAACATGCTCCATCTTTATCGATGACCTTCTGCCACGGGTAGGCATATCGTGAATGCCCTTGCTCCAGAAGGCCAGGGGCAGGGTCTCAGAGAAGTTCTCGAGTGCCTTCTTGACGTCGTCGCGAGTTTTAAAATCTTGGCCGTCCAGGTGGCGTTGTAGGTGGAAAAATGGTGGAAGTCCAAAGGGGCCAGGTCAGGGAAGTACGGTAGGTGTGGAAGCACGGTCCAAACTGTACGAGAGCAGCTCGGCCTTCTTCAATCTCGCAATATGCGGTCTCGCGTTGTCGTGCTGGAAGTAGACATGTGACCGCCGCCGTTGCGAATTTTGACATTTGCCTCCAATTCTCGTAATCGACGAATGCAGACTTCGGCGGATACTGGTGTACCTTCATCGAGCAGCTCCCAGTAATCTACGCTGTGTACGCTCCACCAAATGCGGTCTTCGTCTTCGATGGAATAGTCGCCCGACGCAAACTTCGAATGCTACAACTACAGTGTACTTCTGCCGGGAGCATGCTCTTTGTTAACTTCCTTCAGGCGTCTTTCAATATCCGCGGGTTCTTGGCCAGATAGCGATAGAAGAGTATGACGTCGCGGATGTGGTCTCTGGACGGCTTGAAATCGTGCGGCATGGCGGTGGAATGAAACTACCCTAAAGTCCCATAGATAAGAGCGGCCCGTAGATAAGAGCGGTTTGTGCTAGAAAATGAAAATTGACGTTTGTATACGTTTTTCTTTGGCGCTGTGTGCTCATGATTATCGCATTAATAGCCTACAACTTTACCTTTATCATTACTGTTCTCTATACTTTTTCTATTGCTATTTTTTTATTAGGTTGTAAGGAAAGTTCTGGCCGCATTCGCGCGTTTACAAGATAAACTCAAATTCCGAAGCGCGTCTACATGAATTAAATTACAAGTTGTGCTCCTTAGATAGAGAAAAAATTGCTCTTTCTGGATGTATGCTTTTCTTGAAATGTTGCAAGTTTTTCGAGTTGTTAGGAAAATTATAAAGTACTGCGAAAATGGCACTTTTTTGATGACTTCACTTCACGAGTTTTTGTTTAGCTGAGACCCAGCGAAGGTGACCACAAATGTGAGTGCTGCAAGGGGAGGGGGTGGAGCATTGTACTGAACACTTTCTCCCTGGTTTCAGAAGTGCAGAAATGAGAACGAGTTCTCGAATTTTCAATTGATCAAATCGCTTTAAGTAAAGCGACAGAAAGCGATGAGCGCCCATACTTGCAGGGGATATCCATAAGTATTGGCCCTCAACAAATAAGCTTGACCAACCACCTCAAGTAGCGTTGATTTGGAAAAACCCAAAGAAATGGGTGCCGAGGGACTCCTCAGGGCAGCTATGCGCAAGCGCATTTTCCACAAATCCTCTTCCAGTAATTGAAGCAGTTGAAGGCTGAAGCCATTACTCGTCTATCATACTCACCAGATCTAGCGCTAACTATGTCCCACTTTTATAAACACCTGGACAGCTTCTTCAGCAGCAGTGTGTTCGGAAAGAATGATGGTTTGAAGTCGACTTTTTTGTTTTCGCGCTCTATAAATCATCAGCCCTTCATCAAAATAAGATATGCAAATATCCATAATACTTCCAAAAGTGTAGCGAATCAAATGATGCTTATTCTTTGAGAAAAGATGCAGCCTGAGCCTAGTTATGATCTCCCTAAGCTGAAATTGCGAAACCGTCTATGAGAAATCTAATTTTACTGTTGCATTAGGAGTGACTGCTGCTGGAGAGAAATTCGAAACAGTGCTAATTTTTAAATTTTTCTAAAAGAATTTTAAAAATTTTTGAGAATTTTTTTTTTACCGGTGAATCAAACCGCTCTTATCTATGGGACTTTAGGGTACTTTGGAGTGTTTGTTTAACTTTATTTTGGAGAGCTTTTCATAGTCATTCCAACCAATCGCGCATCCATTTCTGTTAACTAATTGCTGAGTTATGATCTCTAGAAATCATCACTACCATTTGTCCGAGCCATATCGACTCAACCTAGTAATATATAATGACAGGGTACTGTACGACTGAATGATTCAATACTTTAAAGGAATCGTCCACGGAAAATGAGTTTTCGTGTTACCCATATATTTATGTTGTATTTGCCTAATGTTGGCCTCATGCCAAATTTCACGCGAAAAAATGTGAATCTGGCTGAGATACAGCACCACAAAGTGCGGTCCCAGTGGGCGGGGCCTCCGTGTAAAAGCCTCGTACCGCGTCCGCCGTGGTCGGAGACGCATTGTAGGAACAGAAGGTTACGTAAACAGTCCTACTCTCCGTTCCCAACGGCGGCGGAAGACAGGACGAGGCTTTTACATGGAGGCCCCGCCCACCTAGACCGCACTTTGTGGTGCTGTATCTCAGCCAGATTCACATTTTTTCGCGTGAAGTTTTGCATGAGGCCAACATTAGGGAACTACAACATAAACATATGGGTAACACAAAAACTCATTTTCCGTGGACGATTCCTTTAAACTGCGATGTCGTCATATCAATCCTCAATGCTTTTCTTCTAAAAATATTTTTATATCTGCCATACTTTCAATTTTCCTTTCTGTGTGTTTTTCTTTTCCCCTCTCTGATTTGTTATGGTTTTAGAGCCGATACGGCAAAAATGGAGCATTTCGAAAAGGTTTACAAGAAAATGGAAATTTTCCGCAAAGATGAAATGCTTGACAAGGTAAGAGCTCATAAGTGCAACATTAATGTAGTTTCTCTATTGCACCCTTTCGTTATCTCTTGAATCTAAACATTGGAAGCACTTTATTGTCAGTTCTATTTGAAATTCAGCTTTCATCGAGCATCAATTGTCGTACAGGGTCTCCAATTAAGTACATACGGGTGTGCACCTTTAGTTCCAATAGAGTACTGTAGGTGTACGGTAATATAATTACAAGATTACTCAGGTCACTTCGCACCTCACCTCGCACCTCCTAGCCTTGCCGCCTTGCCTGTGGGGTGACCTTTGCCATAGCTTGCAGTGACCGTTGACATCTTCCCCTCTGACTGATTTTACGATATGTAATGGACCTACTAGAAATTGCACGTGTGTAATTACAATTATAATTGTGTTTTTATTACAACGATTCTATTACACTAACTCACCTACGAAAAACAAACAGAAAAATGTCTAAATGTCTAAAAACAGTAAAACGTCTAAACGTCATCTAAATGCAAGGCTTACTCAAAAAAAGCTCTCTTCTTCGAAATGAAATAAGCTGAGCATTCCAATGTTATTATCAGCTAGTTATTGTCTAATTACTGGATTCCGTTTTCAAAAATTTAGTGTAAAGAAAGCCATACATGATGTGCAATCAAGACTATAGTGACCGACTCCAAAGCTTGAGATTAAATCACGCAATCACAATCGTATCAATCGTATTTAGTTTTAGTTAACTACCACGAACGACACAGTTTCTATTCTCTACACCATAAAGGATAAAGGATAAAGTTTTTTGGCGTTAATCAATCCCTTCTGTGGGATCCGCCGCACATTCTAGTTCCATTCAGAATCGTGATGGCTGGTGAATGTGATGTGGCCTATACAATGACTTGCGGTGGCCAGCCGATGTACAAGTCAGTGCTTTTATCCTCCCAGACGAGTCCGGTACCAATTTACCGACCCCGGAGGGATGGAAGGCTTGATTGGCCTGGGCGGGCGTTGATGCCGGATTTGATCCCCGCACCATGAGAGTGGGGTGCGCGCCACCTGTCACTACACCACCTCCGCCCTCTCTACACCATAAAAGGAGTGATAGTGCAAAGACTTCAAATGTTAAAGATTTCCTGATTCATCATTATATCAGGGCGGGCTGGTGTAGGGACCAGCGGCGCGCACCCTACCCTCACGGCACGTGATCAAATCCCCCGTCAGCGCCCGCCCACGCTTACCAAGCCTTCCATCCCTCTGGGGTAGTTATGTTGGTACCATACTCGCCTACAAGAGTGGAAGGACTGTCTTGTTCATCGGCTGTCCCTCGCAAGTCTTTGTATAGCCAAACCACATTCACTTGCCACCACGATTCTGAATGGAACTGGGATGCAAGGCGCATTCCACAGAAGGGACGATTAACGCCAAAAACACCCCAAATCTATCTATTATTATATAAAAGAGTACATCACTGCTCTCCTCTACTTACTAGCTTGGATTTTCATCTAAAATCTTACTAATCAAGGCACAGATGTGGCGCGATTGTGGTTACTGATAACAAAACTGAGAATCTCGTTTGTAGCAATGAAGATTCACTGCGAACCACGAATAATTTTATTATTGATTCGCTTTCTCCTCTTCCGTTTTACATGGGCATTACTGTTTTACTAAAAGATCAATAGTCAATGCGAGCAGTTAAGTGGGGCCACCCCATAGGCAGGGCTAGGAGGTGCGAGGTGGGTGCGAAGTGACCTGAGTAATCTTGTAATTATGCTACCGTATACCTACAGTACACTATTGGAACTAAAGACCCTCACCCAGTACATACAGTAGCGGTCAAAAACATATGCGGTTTGGGATTTTGACCATAACTTTGTTCGGTGTTTGCATATCTCGCTCAATTTTTTTTTTGTGTCTTGAAGGCAACTGTTACTCAATGAAATAAAGTATCTCAGCCGAGTAGGATGCAGTGTGAGGGTTGAGAAAATTATTTAACTGAAACCACTGAAATTGGTCAACTCCGTGCTTCAGTGCTGTTAGGATTTGAAATAGCGTGCAACAAAGTCCCAGCCTCATTCCGTATCATTTCCTGCCCACCTGCCCGTTTCGATGAGTTATAAGCTCCTTATGGCCAATTGAATTTTTGGAAAGGTTTGGCTATTTTTAGAGTTTTTAGTTAAACAAATTTTTCAATCTCAACACTACACCCTACTTTGCTTCACTTAGTACCAGCTGCCTTCAAAAAACAAAAAAAAACTGAATAAGAAGTGTAAACTTCGACCAAAGTTATGGTTGGAATCCATAACCGCATATATTTTTGACCGCTACTGTAGGTCAAAATATGAAAAACCGATAAAGAAGCATTGAACAGCGGCCGATATAAAATCTATTTGAGAAAATAATTTAACATAATTAACGTCACTCGAAGTGTGAAGGTCTTTTTTGTGTGATGCGAAAAAATTCAGAACTTATTTTTGCAAATTTTGAAAATTTCTAGACGACGCAGTGCCGAATTTAGTTGGAGATCTAGTAATTTTTTCCTAATTTTTTTGATTTTGTTTTCCTTTCCTGATGTGGTTCCCAAAGTGAAAATCATTTTCTAATCCATCTTTTTCATACTAATCATCTCGATACTTTTCTGAGTCCTTCATCACACCGATTTTCCTCGCGTATTCGAGTCCCATCCATTGGATCATCTTGTAATCTCCTTAGTTGATGAATCCAAGTCATTGATCACAAGAAAGACTAACAAAGCACTACATTCGGCAACGCTGCATAATTTTATCGTCAGCTGTTATCAATGATTTTGATAGTTTTTTTTGGATTTTTCCTAG
Source organism: Trichostrongylus colubriformis (assembly GCA_963978905.1). Taxonomy (NCBI): domain Eukaryota; kingdom Metazoa; phylum Nematoda; class Chromadorea; order Rhabditida; family Trichostrongylidae; genus Trichostrongylus; species Trichostrongylus colubriformis. Next base: position 33,150,787 of record OZ022260.1, read on the forward strand.
TACGGCTATGGTTGCCTCAATCATATCTTTGGGATCTCTTGATTAGCCTTCGCTTTTCGTTTCCCTATTGGTGTGCTATGTAATCGACATGTCTTGAGGAAAACGCTCTTCTTGAAACCAAAACTTGCATCGGAAAGAACCATTCCTGTTCACGTAAGAACGTCATTGCACTCAAAACACAGGCATCGGTGGTTCAGTGGTAGAATGCTCGCCTGCCACGCGGGCGGCCCGGGTTCGATTCCCGGCCGATGCAATGTTTTATGATATCCTCCAGTTCTACATTCATTTCTGTCATGAATTCTCGGGTGACGTGCAACTGTTCCGACAACTTTTCTGAGAGGTCAGGTCACTAGCGTTGCGTGAAAGGCAGTTCATTGGGGGATGACGAAATTAACATTCTTGTGAGACTAAAACATTGTGTTATGGAATGTTACAGTAACTAGCTTTCACTTTCGGCATAGATTATATCTGCTTTCAGTTAGAAATTGTATTTAGTTGAAAATTTGGAATCTTAATACTTTTATGACCTACATCCAACTTTATAACATATTTAATTTCGGGATATCAGCCTTCTTTCTTTGAAAGTTATATTAGACATGAGTAGAACAACTACATAGCCAAGATCTTGAAATCAGTAGCAAATCAATCGTCCTACAAGGCAAACCCACTCGTGGGCGATGTGACCGTTTACTAATTACCGAAACACTTCCCACGTACCCTGAATTCTCAGGTATATCCATTTCCTACTATCAAAATATTGCATCGGCCGGGAATCGAACCCGGGCCGCCCGCGTGGCAGGCGAGCATTCTACCACTGAACCACCGATGCTACGACTACGATTCTGCATTGAGTATGGTTGAAATGAGATTCCCTTAAAACCCCATCTGCATGCTCAAAGTGACATGACGGTCATGACGGCGAAACCAAATACTTCAGGATGCGTCACTTATCAAACTTACCTTCACACTGAGTTGAACGATGTTGGAATGAAGGGAGACCTGCCGCCATCAGCCTTCGACAAGCAGGAATCTATTCTTTCTTCCTTGAGGGATCGATACCTTCATTGATCTGGGCGTAATTTTATCTCACGAGGTGTGAAATGCCGCCACACTTTTGCCACTGGACAAGTGGCAATGATCCTCACATCGGACTGGTTCACTCTTGCCTTCTATACCCCTTCTTTTTCAAATCAAAAGGTCTTTTTGCATGCGCCAGTGTTCCTCCAGACCTCTAAAAGTCGCTTTCATTCAGTTTCTCAGAGGCTAGACCTTTCCATATACTTTATAATGAAACTTTTTGCACAAATGCAATTTTTTTAGATTTACAACATTTTTCTCATTACTGTCATAGGAGACTGTAGTACGTGTGAACAATCGTTTTACTGTTTTTTGTTTTCTAAATATCGAAATCAGAAATTTAGGAAGCCTTCTTTGATGTATTCTGTAAGACGTCAATCAATTCGCATAGTATCCACACAAATGCTGGTACAGAAGTTGGCATGGCGCTAGATCTCGGTAACTGACTTGATTCTTCAGGATTTTTGATTACATGATCATAAAAATGGCATTGGAAATTTGGCATTAGTTGAAACCCTTTTTGGGATGCGCCATGCATTCTGCTACATGCCAATTAGAATCGCTGGTGATGGTTGTATGCGACCTGGAATGGACAGTGGTTCACAGAGGGTAGCCACTATAAAGGTGGTCTGTGATCTCATCCTCCTAGGTACACGGACCCGGAAGGGGTGTGTACCATGTCAAGATTTCGCACCGCGGTGTGTCGCAAGCAAAGCGATGGGAACGAGCTGGAGGCGCTGTATTACTGGGTCCCAAAACCATCATAAGTCAGCTGCGTATGGCTCTCCCAGCGTCACCGTGTAATCGCAACCGAGACCCAATTTTAGCGGGGCGCACAACTCGCACATACCACGTCTTACGTCGGTCGTCGTGGTGAGAAATCTCGACTTAAGGGTGCACATCCATCCGGAAGCAAGGCTTGGTTGGACAGGGTGGGCATTGATCCGGTACTTTATCTGCAGACTATACCAATGGGATAAGGCCTCTTGCCCTTGCACCACATCCACTGCCTTCATTAAAACGATTATAGAAAAGGAGGCCAGTGTTGATCTGCTGTAGATTTATATCGTCTTCAGAGGAGTTTATGGATATTGCTTATACACTGCTTACTTTCTTATACACTATCTACTGTATACAAAACGCTTCGTCTGTCTGTTTGTATGTCCATCCATCCGTGCGTCCCTCCGTTTCTCCTTCCGGCTGTCCCAAAATTAGGTATCATATGGTGGAAATGGGGACAAGTTTGGGATGGTTAGGACATGATACAAAAAGTAATGAGCACACATGTGCCAAGTGAAGCTCCCGCCCACGGTGGATGGAGCGTGCACCGAAATGTTCCGTTTTCAGATCGAAAATCGTTCGTTCAGTTCGAAAATGGTCTAAACATGGGAAAAGAGGGTTGAGGTCAGTCATGAACTTCTGAAATTCATGAAAGAGACCTGGACATAGTGGGAGGAGCGCACCTTGAGTGAGCGGACCTTAGAACAAAAACTCACAACAAGGTCGCAACGCAGTCTCGAGACCAGGAAAAAATCGATAGAAATGACCAATGTCCAAGCTATCTTGCGCACATTCAAGATGAGCGGAGAACCGCTCGCAATGGGCAGGCGTGTTATAATCTGTGGGTAAAGTTTATAGAAAAAATCAATTCCGATCGACCTACTGACGCCCATGGTACTACGCGCACATTAGTGTGCGCCAGCCAGCTGGTACAATAATGATGAATTTAGAGTAATATAATCATGAGTATTACTATTTATCTTAGTTATTTGGATAAGTTGAATAAATTTGCGATTTTGAGGTATCTCCAAGTATAATCACTCATGTCGACCGACTTGCACAATGGTATTTGACGGGTTCAGGTAAGCATCGTCTGTAGTGGCAAGGTGCTGCTAACGATAAGTACTGCTCGTGGTGATAATACCGATCTTCCTGTCAGGGTGTGTCTTCGCCCATTGGTCCCTGGTGTGGATGCTTCTGATGTGTCACAAGCCTTTATTTCCTATATAGACGTTGGCAGAAGTAAATATGTTCGACGGAGGGATCTAAAGGTAATGTTTGGCTACCGATTACTGTAATAAGTGTGCTGTGTGTCCGTAAATGCACATAAACCTCGTTTCATTGAGTTTGATGTGTGTTTTTTCGGTAAGTTGTCGTCCTTGATTTCTATAAAATGATGGGCAGTAGTTTGCAATTCATTTTTACAAAATAATTGAAGCGGAAAAAAATCAAAGAAGAACCATATATTCGAATATAAGTGGAGCGAAAGAGTAGAAGAGTAAAATAAATGATAAGGGAAAGGTAGGTGCCCGATATGAAGCAGGATGATAGAGTTCTGAATGATGTATTTCTTCTCTTTAATTTTTTGGTTCAAAATTCGTCTGAGTATCCAAATACTAATGTCCCTCGCCTAATCTGAACACCTCATAGCTTCTTAGCCTTGAACCACTTCCGACTGAGCTATTTTTTGAGTCAGGGAAGGTAATACAGTCTTTCATTCTTCTTTTGAAGTCTCCTGTACTGCACTCCCACTCTAGAAATCTTTCTAAGATTTTTCAAATCTCATCATTGCTTCAGTAGAAGTGAATTATGAGGTCGTCGGAAGTTCAAACTATGTCACAGCAATGGTCGATGAATAAACATCTGCTTTCCAGGCCCGGTGGTACTTCGATTGCGAATGCTCCCGCTGTGTTGATCCGGCCGATGACATGCTGACTGCAATCAAATGTTCTACACCAGGATGTCCAGAACCATTGGTGAGAAATCGAAGGAAGAATTTAAAAAAGGGGGTTCGAACTGCAAAAATTGAAGGAAAATAGTGGAGATTTCAAGTCTGTTGACTTTATAGAACAAATTTACAGAAGAAATTTGTTGATAAAAGCATAAAGGATAAAGTTTTTGACATTAATCAATTCCTTCTGGGTGCGCCGCGCATTCTAGTTTCATTCAATATCGTTGTGGAGGATGGATGCGATATGGCCTGTACAATGACTTGCAGCACCACTTCCATCCGATTTATTGGTAGAGGTCACTAAAGCAGAATCACAGAATGAGATACGAAATAGCTGTATTTTGTGACCTGTTGTATAATTTGTTATTTATTCTATTTGACACGGTACAGAACCCTAGTAACGTTCCGTGGTAACTATAATATTATATCACCTATGTAGTTACAGAACAATTTCATGTGCTACACTATCTATCACTGAATCGATATTATCGATACATCGCATTTTAGATCACGTCAGAAACAGCGGAGCCATGCTACATTGCATGTCCAAGGTGTCGTGGAATGACCGATGAAAGTACTGTGATCGAAGCTCAGGAACTGATGAAAAGCCTACCAGCATCATTCGACCCATCAGTTCCGGCAAAGACGGTTGGTGCTATCGTTTATTTCACTTTTTAAATGATTTTTCAGTTACTAAAGCTAACTTGTACAGTGTAGTACTACTAGCTGAACTGGTCAACTTTAACATTTGATATATTCCGATTTTTCTCGCTAAAGCTACAAAGAAATTATTAGGTTGTGGTGAAAACTAATTTTTTATGATTCGTTTTAGTTGGAAGAACTTCTAGAGAAGGCTGAGCGAATTCTTCATCCAAATAATGTATATATCGCTAGACTACGGACTGCCCTGTTCCACGTGACCGGATCGTTAGAACAGAACATGGGTGCGATGCACAAGCAGATCTATGACAATTATAAGTTGTAAGTAACTTGCAGCTCAAGCCCATAAAATATTAGGTTGTCCCAAAAGTCTTGTCGTATTTTTTTCGATCATCACTTTTTATTTTTTTGTCCAACAAATAACAATCAGGCAACAACGTAGTGACCATTGTTATCGGCAACCCTCCGCCACTTTATAGGAAAATCGTTGATTCCCTCCTCCAGAACTCTGGATTCTGAGAGTCGAAGAAGTCAGCGATCGCCTTTGCAAGCAAGTCATAATCAACGAATTTTCTCTTGGCCAGGAAGGCTTCGAGAGGATGGGTAAGGTGTTGGTCAGAAAGGGCAATGTCTGGAGTGTATGGGTGGGGCAGAATATCCCAGCCGAGCTCCTGTAGCTTGGCCTGGGTACTTTTCGCGAAATGGGAGCGAAATGGCAGCGGGCGTCGTCATGAAGAAGGGTGACCGATAACTTTTCCGGCACTTTTCTCGAACATCGACGGCGAGCTGCTGGAGCTGGTGGGTGCATACGGTAGCGGTGACTGTCTCGCCTTGTACCAGCACCTCGCGGAAAAGCATTCCTTCCGCGTCCCAGAACCAGCACAGTCCCAAGCGTGGTTTGTCTTTCATGTCAACCTCGCCGTTGCTGAAGCTGATGAACCAGCGGCGCACGGTCACGTAGCTCACACATCCCTTGCCCAATGCAGCGCTGATGGAGTGGTAAGCTTCCGTCGTTTTGTTGCCGCAAGACCGCTCATAATAGATGACACCGCGAGTTGGGTGGGTATCGACAACGGGCATTGTAGCTCTCTCCACGGGATCTGGTGGGTCAATATAAATTTTCCTAGAAAGCTTAGGGAACGTTCTATCATATTTCTGAACCGCCTGGACCTGACTCGAAGTGAACAAGAGTTACTGATTTTTTTTGGAAAAGTACCACAAGACTTTTGGGACAACTTAATAGTAACTTGTAAAGCAAATGTATTGGGTTGAGCAATAAGTCCCCGCCGTTTTTTTCAATCCCGTTTTTCACATTGTTTCCTCCATCCTTTGACAAAGCTCATATATCTTTTCGATAGAGCTTTTTCTGCTCTAAAAAAAGGCTACTATCTGTTTTTTTTTTGATTCCTTCGACTACCTAATATTTACGAGCTTTGGAAATGGAGTAAGCCGAAGGCAAAAAATTGGCACTTGCGCACCTCATCTTTCTCGTCTGCCATCGAGACTAAAAAACGTATGTGTTTATGTTTCGTTAGAGCTTCTTCAGCTCTCAGAATGGTATTACCTTTTATTCAAATCGCTCAACTTTTTGCTGTTTTTAAGACTCACAAATGCAGTACTCGCAAAAGTGCGCCCTTTGGTTATCTCCTCTTCCTCGCCTACCATCGAGACTGGAGAGAATATTTTTATATGCATTCGATATAGCTTCTTTTGCTGTACAAGATGGTAGCTCTCTTCTTTTGTATCCTCTATTTAGCATGTAGGAATAAGTTTTCACGCTTTTTCAATATGAAATTACGTGATGAAAATGAACTTTTTTGGCAGATTGTCTTGTATCACTTGGTAGAGCTCTTTTCCCTCTACAAGATAGTGTTTACGGTTTTTGCTCGAATAAATTTTTGGCGTTTTTTAGATCATTTAAAGTCGACAAAATCGAGCATTTTCGACACCATGTGACAAAAAAGCTCGATTTCGTCGAATTTTAAAAAATCTTAAAAATGGCAAAAATCAATCCGAATAAAAACCGTGAAAACCATCTTGTAGAGCGAAAAGAGCTCTATCGAATGATACTTAATTTCTCTGCTAGAAAATTTAGTTTCATTACGCAATTTCGAATTGAAAAACAAGTAAAATCTTATTACTGCATGCTATAGTATGAGAAGATACAAAAGAGTAGTGGTATCATCTTGTAGAGCAAAGAAAGCTCTATCGACTGCATATATGCAGATCCTCTCCAATCTCGATGGTAGGCCAGGAAGAGAAAACGAAAGTGCACACTTTTGCGAGTACTGCATTTGTGAGTCTTAAAAACAGCGAAAAGTTGAGCGATTTGAATAAAAAGTAGTACCATTCTGTATAGCTGAAAAAGCTCTATCGAAACATATATTAGGTTGATTCATAATAAATCGGACAAATGGTAGTGATGATTTCTAGAGATCATAACTCAGTAACGAATTAACGAAAATGGACGCGCGAGGTACCGTTGGAATGAGTATGAAAAGCTCTTCAAAGTACCGCAAAATAATCACTCCAAAGTCAATTCATTCCGCCACAATGCCGCACGATTTCAAGCGGTCCAGAGACCACATCCGCAATCATACCATTTATATCGCTATCTGGCCAGACGGCAGACGTCTGATAGAAGTTCACAAGGAGCATGCCCCCGGCAGAAGTACACTGTAGTTGTAGCATTCGAAGTTTGCGTCAAGCGACTATTCCATCGAAGACGAAAACCGCGGTTGGTGGAGCGTACACGGCGTAGAGTACTGGGAGCTGCTCGATGAAGGTACCACAGTATCCGCCGACGTCTACGTTCGTCAATTACGAGAATTGAAGGCCAATGTCCAAAGTTCGCTACGGCGGCGGTCACATGTCTACTTCCAGCACGACAACGTGTCTACTTCCACAGACCGCACTTCGCAAGATCGACCAAGGCCGAGCTGCTGTCGTACAGTTGGACCGTACTTCTATACCCACCGTACTTCCCAGACCTGGCCCCTTCAGATTTCCACCTTTTCTCCCACAGCCAACGCCACTTGGACGGGCAAGACTTCAAAACTCGCGACGAGGTCAAGGCGGCACTCGGCAACTTCTTCGAGCTCCAGCTTCCGGCCTTCTGGAGCAAGGGCATCCACGATCTGCCTATACCGTGGCAGAAGGTCATCGATAAAGATGGAGTATATTTCAAGTGAATCCCTGTTGTCCCTGTTGTCGTAAAAAAGTTGTACGACAATGATTAAAATTGGTCAATTTGTCCGATTTATTATGAATCAACCTAATACATATACATTTTTTGGATTCGACGGCAGACGAGAAAGATTAGATGCGCAAGTGTCACTTTTTTGCCTTCAGCTTACTTCATTTCCAAACCTCATAAATATCAGGTAGTAGAAGGAATTGAAAAACAGATAGTACCGCTCTTTAGAGCAAAAAAAGCTTTATCGAAGTCGTATATGAGCTTTGTCGATAGGTGAGTTAGTGAAAAACGGCGTTCAAAAAAACCGCAAGGACTTATTCCCCAACCCAATACTTACTCAAATCTGCTGACAAAAAACGAGCAAAAATCAAAACAATTCAGTTTCTTTATTGATGTACGTTTATTGATTTCCAGATGCTTCCCCAAAGCTGATCGTCATGTTGGCTACCAGTTACTTCACATAGTGAAAGATCTAATCGAGAAAGGTGAACGGGAAGAGGTGAGCAACAATCGGACCGAATTATCGACTTGGTTTATGTGGTATAAAAAATAATAAAAAATAAAAAAATAGAGGGAAAATATTGTGTCAAGAGTAGGAGTCAAGAAATGCATCCAGTAGTTTGAAAGGGTGAGCATCTGGCCACGGTAGGAGATAAGGCCGCCGTCAGACTTCGCGATTTTGCGATTTGCGATTGTGGTTTTTTGCGGCGTTGCACTCGCACGCGATACAGTGACCTAGAGATCTCACATTGCCGCAATTTCGCGTGCGAAGCTGCGACACCGCAAAATTGTAACATTGTGAAGTATGACGTGGCGTAAGAGATCGAGTGATCTCAATAGCCAATGGAGAACGGTAACTAGCTTGGCATTTAATGTGGTAAGTAAGTAAGTAGGCGACAACCTGCGGCAGTGGGCGGTATAGATAATCGTGGGCTAAAGTTGATAAGCTTTTCGGCCAGAAATTGTGAAATCTGCTGGGGCGGACAAAAGCTTCCGCCATTTTGCACATTGACTATTCCCTCATGATTGTTCAATAAAGTCTTCCGTGATTTCCGAATTTCCTGTAAGGTTTTTGACCCTCACATCGAATAATGAGCTATCCAAAAACTGCCCAAAAGCGAATGAACAAGTTCTGATTCACCCCACGTAATGCTTGGATTTATCCAAGACGGAGACCATTTTTTGCGTTCGAAGCAACTCTCAACGTAGAGCAGAGATCGTCTCGAGAATGGTTGTTAAAATCGCCTTTTAACACTTTTTGGATTGTAAGGAAATCAATTTTTGAATGGAAGGATATGTAAGTATTACACAACTGTTGACAAAGCTGAGCTAAATCTAATGGTTCACGTTTGGTTTCAAACGAATGTGTTAAGGCAAAGTTGTGAATCTTTCAGAATTAGACTACAAAAACGACGAATATATTTTGGCCGACCTGATAATAGCCGCTCAGTCTACATTATTTTCAATCCTTTCAAAGACAAATATCGAGTGGAGGAAAATTTTTGTGTACCACAACGTCACACCTTCAAGAGTCTACTAAAACGACTCATCCTAAATTAAGATCCCTAAAAATATCGTCGCAAAAAAAGTATGTCAATTCACAGTTCAAGGCATGGTTGCGATTGGTTCGAGATTTGATCAGTGGACCATGCATACGGGACTGCGCCACTTGTCATTGCACTATCGTCGCCTCCCACTCTACATATATTACGCCACCGTCAGACTGCGATTTTGCGGCATCACACTTTCGCACGCGATACTACGACCTTCAGATTGTGCAATACCGCACCTTAGCGTGCGAAAGTGCGATGCCGCAAAACCACAGAATGGCGAAATCGCAGAATCGCAAAGTTTAACGGCGGCCTAATTATGCACAAATTAATTTACTGAATTTGAGCCAAATGTCTTTTCTTTGCAGGCGATTACCTATGCATTTGAGGCGATGAATATCTTCGAGGTGTGCTTCGGTCTTGACCATCCCTATTATCTACAAATATTGGCACTGTGGACATTCCTCGAGAAAGGAGCTGACAAAACCGACGAAGAACTTATTGCTCTCACTCATTTCTCTGACAATCGTCCTGTTGACATCGTGAAGTTGCTAGAAAAAGCGAATATGTTGCCATCAGCTGAAGAACTTCAACAGTCAAGTAGATGAATTTTGTTGGCTATAGACAATTAATAAATATTTATATATGTTGGTGTTTCAGAGTAGTCTAGCGGCTAAAGGCGCCACGTTGTACATACTTATTACAAGGCCCATGACTACCATTCTTTTTCCCTATTGGTTCGTCATCAGTCTGACAGCACGATCATACATAGTGACCTAATGTTAAAGGCAGCATTAGGGGTAATGTGGTTATTGAAAAATCCCTGGAAGAAGTATCTTACATTGAGACTATGAGCCCAAGAAGGCTATCTGTGGCGAAATCCCCGTGAAAAAGTGCGTCTACAAGCTATAGAAACGACACAACGGAAAGGAGCTGCCGTCTTTCGATAATCGACCCCAGTTCCTATCGACGTGATACCTGGTCGGCTACGATGTGAGCGACCAAGGATATGCGGTGAGATCGTAGGTATTGCAGCGCGCTTTCGCAGTTTTAGCCTGAAGCTCATTCCAGAAAAGAATGGCGTCGTTATTTTCAAACATGCCCTTGTGTTTACTTCAGCATGCCAATGGAAGTTTCGTTTGGAGTATTCGCTCCTTGACGGAAAGGTCGCCTGTGTTGAGGATCAACGAGAGAAGGGGGTCCTATTCCTCGGGTTCTTAGCCATTTCCTTCCGTTTTTTTCACTGTCCTATTACTAAGCATCTCGACTTTCAGATCCACTACTTCTTTTACTTTTCGTCAGAATTCCCCCTGATGCTACCTTTAAGCATCATCTACCATGGCTTATCTACCGGATGATCTTGAGCCTTAACGCGCATTCAAATGGGTGTGTAAAGTGCATAGCGCAAGCCATGTTTTTTGGTGATCAGGCTGGGCTCTTTGTTTTGCATTTTTCATATAAATTATCAATCGACCAATCAGCTGGAGGAAAGCAGTGAAGTCAAAGGTGATGAACCGGTATTTGTCATACTTAAGATTGTGGTCAATGGGCGTGATGACTGAAAACTATGGAAAATGACCCCTTTATCCCATTCTGGTCCATTTTTCTGTGAACCAACTCTGTTGAAGCTTCCTCTGTTTCCTCTCGTCAGCCGTTACTTGCCTGTTGGGAGTGATTTATATTTGGGTTATCGAAGGGTAACAGGTGTCCTCGTGGAGAGACAAGCTTGTCTTCGAACGATATGTTGCAATCTTTTTAATTATCATCTCATTGGTGTTGAAGTATGAATAGCAAAGTAGGTTCTTTTAGCAATGTATGCCACAAGGCGCTTACCGTCCTTATTGGACGAGTTTTCCGGAACATCTTGAAGGATGATTCATCGACTCTCTTGAACGGTTTTTTGTCTACGTTTTTTGAAAAAGGCACCTGTACTTGCTTATTTGTACATTTTTGTATCTGAATACTCATTTGTATCTAAATATACAAGAGACCTCACATTTTTATTTTTTTAAATTGGTTGGGGCGTGGCTCATCTGAACGGGTAGAACCTGTTATGTGACGCAGGCCCAGGATTCCTTTCTTTTCGGATTCTCTCGAATATTCACCTCCGTATAATGCTCAGCTGACTCATAAATATAGCCCTTTCCCCGAATGCGTCCCAAATACGATCCCCTATCTGAGATTCCCACGACTAACACCTATTTCTGCTAACCATTAATGAATCTTGTGCCCGATTCGATGAAAGGCCCTCAATGACGGTTACTTGCCGCTCCGATTGTCGATGATGACGCGGCGCAGCGTAATTCTCGTAAGGACTAGCACTAAATTGCTTTAAAGACCTCATTATTTGACTCAATCAAAGGACAAATCATTTCCAAACGTGCTCTGCGTCTGCCCACCCACCTACGAAAGAAATCGAACTCGTTTTGTGCCCTCTCAAGAGGCAATTACTTTGGATTTCGCGTTTTTTTACATTTATGTATTTTTCATCAGCACTATTTGTGACAACAAAAAGTGGCAGTGTACTGAATCTTGGAAATTTGCAGTAATGTATAATAAAGACCTTATTAGGCTGCAAAAAACACTCGAATTTTTTGTGCAACATTTCTTATTGAAGCCCGAAGATAGGTAGTGCAGTGGCAAGAGGCTCCGTTCACACACACACACGACCCGCGAATTTATCATGGACAAGCTTTCCAAGGCCCCCTTCATACTTTGCGCCGGTAAGGTGTGGTTGCGTTTGGCAGCGAGGCAAAGTGGCACGGGGGAGCTGCAGAGACGACGTAGGCAACGAGACAAGGTGCCACGGGCGGAAAGGCGGAGACACGCAGCGAAGTCCTGCCGACGCCGCAAAGTATGACAACGCAGTCTACGGGGTCCACTAGTCAGCGCGCTGACCTCTGTTTCGTCTAGTGCCGTCTGAAATGTTTAGACCTCATATTCCTTGTCTGATGAAGCGGTTTTAAATTGGACTCGAAGACGTCCCGAAAAACCTTGATCAAGTAGCGTTTTCTTTCTTTTATTATCATTTCTTATTAGTGTGGTGACCTTTTTATTTAAATTTCTGCAATCCGAATTGATCTGTAAGACCACCCTTGGGCAAGACAGCCGAATCATAAAAAGACCTACGGTTGAGTTACAAAGATGTGGGCGTGTGGCAGGACACCCGAGATGAGTAACCGTGCTCCACAGGTACACTCACGGCCTGGTTGCGAACTGATCACGTGTCGCCGCTTTCTCGTGTAACCTGACCCAGTCCGAATGTCCTACCACACTTCCCATAGACGTAATAGAAAAAAGGGACCGGCATCAAGACAGCTGATATTAGTGTAAAAAGGAATAGCAATTCCTGGCAAGAACAGCAAATTGTGCAAGATCGAAGTATTGAGACTAAAATGCTTCAGCTCTCAAAACTAATTACTCTTCGTATGTGAGTTTCGAGGGCAAAATTGAAATCAAAGACAATGATTAGGGTAATGTAGATAATGAGAATTCCTACTGTAAGTTACCCAAATAGCAGCTACAAGTCGGGGAAGACTACATACGTATATGTGGCAAAATCCCATGTTGACGTTATGCGTCCGAGCCTTGAAGGCGTCTTTTCCAACAGCTGCTGATATTTTTATCTCAGCTCGCCCCTTTTTTCCATTTCAGCACGCCCTTTTTGAGAATCACGGGCGTGAAAAGGGTCTTATTTCTCGGGTTTTTGACCGTTTCATTCCGTTTTTTCTTCTCATCCAAACTACTGAGCATCTCTGCTTTCATTTTCAGTAATCTTTCCAGCCTGTATTATCCCTTTTGCCCCCTTCAAGCAGTGCAAGGAGTGCAAGGAAAGCTGACGTTTTCATCAGTTTCTGAGCGAGATACAAAGTAAAGTTATAGCCGAGCTAAGGCAAAACTTACTAAACGGGTCCTGCTAACGTTAGCTCACTAGCATGATGTTTACCGGCTCCCCGGAAACGTTCTCCGAGGAGAAAATGATGTTTTCACAATTTTGGCGGTTTCATTCTGTTGCAGACACTGTTTAATACGGGGGACTTTCTTGACTGCAGCGGTTGTTGTCTGATACAAAGTACGGAAATACTAAAATTGAAACACTATAAAATTTTGGTAAGTAGCATAGCGCTGAAATCTTGCGGCACCTAAATTACAGACCAGATGTTGTTTGCACGTCGGACAATGGGGTCTTTTGTTCGCCGAGCTTTTTTAGCTTTGGTTATCGGCTCCAATCGTTTAACGATTTCGAAAAAGAGTTTTAGGAGCCATTAATTCAGCGCTTCAATCAAATCCCTTGTTTGCAGATATATGGCTGAAGATCGTTCATGAGAATTGAGCCCATTCATGAGACCTTCCACTCTCCCCCCCCCTCCCCGCCCCTTCCCCACCACACGCACGCCGCCTTCCCCGGGTTTCGAGTCCATGTTGAGTGCGCCCAGGTGGAAAAAGAAAAGCTTTGATGTGCATTAATTAGCTCCAAAAAGCGTTGTGTAGGTCACATTTATGCATTGGTTGAGGAGTTTCAGGGGGATCGTAATTTGGGTTGGGAAAGAGAGTTCTTTGGGAGTTATTTAGATATACTGTGTTTCTCAAGATTTTCCTCAAAGGAATCGTCCACGGAAAATGAGTTTTTGTGTTACCCATATATTTATGTTGTATTTGCCTAATGTTGGCTTCATGCAAAATTTCACGCGAAAAATTGGGAATCTGGCTGAGATACAGCACCACAAAGTGCGGTCCCAGTGGGCGGGGCCTCCGTGTAAAAGCCTCGTCCCGTCTTCCGCCGCCGTTGGGGACGGAGAGTGGGACTGTTTACGAAACTTTCTGCTCCTACAATGCGTCTCCGACCATGGCGGACGACGGAACGAAGCTTTTCTCTTAGGCCCCGCCCACTGGGACCGCACTTTGTGGTGCTGTATCTCAGCCAGATTCACATTTTTTCGCGTGAAATTTTGCATGAGGCCAACATTAGGCAAATACAACATAAACATATGGGTAACACAAAAACTCATTTTCCGTGGACGATTCCTTTAACGCCTATAGCCCCTGAAAATGCAATGATATGGAAATCGACTACATGGTGGAGTCCATGAAGTTTACCGTTTCACAAATATTTGATAAAGTTACATTTGCAATGCACGTGGTTGCCTTTGCTTCATTCCGCCTGCTGCATTTTGCTTGTGTAGAATTGAAATCTCAGATTTTTGTTATCTTTATTGTTGACATTTCGGGCAGTAGGCCTTCTTCAGATCAGCTGAAACTACTACTAACAACATCATAACACGAGTGCAAAGATAAAGTTAGCAATAAGAGCTACTAACCGAGTCCGATAATATGCCGCTACTGTTAGGACGGGAAGGGAGAGGGGGACAGCTCTTGGAGATGTATAGATAGATGGAGACTACATCTACATTATTACCTACATTACCTACATTATTTATTTATCTCAACTACATTTGCCATGTTATACACAAGTATAGTATACACAAATACATTTGCCATTTGCCATTTTTATTATGTTCTTGTAATCACACTTTGTCGCTCGTTAATAAGTGGTTCTTGACCCAAATCCTCTTCACACTGATTGAGGCTAATCCTTGGGCTAATGATGATTAGACCAAGTGCTATTGCCCACATGATAAATGACACTTCAAGACCCTTGGAACCACCATCATCAATTCTATGCAAAATAAAGTGAAAATATTGATTTTGACGTTTTTGATTTTTGATAGCTGCTGATTTTCGCCACAGCCCACGATGCGAAAGTTACTACAAGGATGCTGAGTTATGGGCAAAAGCTTCGGTGTCGGACGGGACTCGAACCCGTACTTCATCCTATCCGGGGATGAAATGTTAAGGTGAAAGGGGTGTCGGTAGCGTAATGGATTAGCACATATCACCGGAAAGGATGAAGTGGGGTTCGAGTCCCGTCCGACACCGAAGCTCTTGCCCATAACTCAGCATACTTGTAGTAAAGTGAAAAATATTATTTTTTTACTTTTTAGCTCTCAAGACAAAAACTTCGACTTCACTTCCACTCTACCTATTTAAAAAATGCAAGACAATCAATGAAAATATAAGGAAAACGTGGATTCGAGAAAAAATTGGTAAAAAACCGGCTTCATACTAGTATACAATAAACTTCTAATTGCTCTGTATTTTTGACAAAATGACGTTGCATGGCACATTTCAACACAATAGGTTTTGTACAGGTTTGGCTTTTCAGAAGCTCCGAATGCGATATACTAGGTTCGTTGCAGATACATGTGTTTCTTTGATTCGCTTCGGGCTCCTTTCGCTGGACATCTGTTCAACGACAAAGATTTGTTACCATCGATAACAAACACGTGCAGATGAAGAAGAAGGGAGGGAGGGAGGCGTGCAGGAGACTCTCTCAAGAACAGCGCACGCCACCGCCAGACCCGTCCTCTCTTCTGAATTTCTAGCTTTCGCTTTTTCTCCTACCGCTCTCACAACACAGCACTGGATCAGGTGCTTGGACAATATCCTCTACAGCTCAGAGGTAGGTAAGAACTATCGAATTTAAGTTAATTGTTTTTTTCGTGAGAAGAGTTTTGAATGAAAGGTACGCAATAAAAAGGCGATTTATCGTCGCTGGCATGCGATAGTTTGCTAGTTGTAAAGATTATGGCGGCCTCATGCCATTATGAATTTTAAGCAGAGGGTTTGAAAACTTCAGCTCGTCTGAAAAAGGCTTATGTAGCACCAATCGCTGATGTAAATTTCAGTCTTTTCATCTTAAAATAGCTGAATTAAAGCTGAAAACTGCTTGTATGAGGCCTGAAAACTTTCAATCACTGCCATGTTTTCAAAGGGAACAGCCTTGCATGGCGTATCCCATGAAATCGGCATAAGCCGCTTTTAACAACTTCATTATACTTTTACGCGTTCTTTATACTCCACAATAAGACTTCGCAATCGCTAGTACTCCACAAAATAGGCATCGATTACTAAAATTTGTTTTTAAGTATTGATATATTGATTTCTGTAAGGGGCACAGGGAAACAGAGTGTAAACAGACCGTGGGAAAAACGCATTTGTCATATTAAAGCCTCTGCTTAATCATGCCTGGCCGGCTGTTGCAGCTAGTTATATAAAATGAGGGGGTTTTCGTAGAAATAAATTGATTTGAATCACCGAAGTTATTGATTTTTACTGCCTGCACTACTGATGTCACTGATAAGCTAAAGTTTCATTTTGAAAAGTGCTAGCGCGTCTTTTCATGTCAATCACCCTGACATGAGGTTTCTTTGCTGAGGAAAAATCTGATTTGAGTGAAAAAAAAAACGAAAAAAAAAACACAAAAACCGGACTGCGCGATTTCTTATAGCCAAGGTCCAAAGTCAAAGTTGTGGCTCACCTTTCTGTGTCTATTGATCGAGAACACAATCGATACTGTGAGTTGAAATCAATAACACCTGCGAACATTTGTGATTTTTTCGATGGGAAAAACTTATCTAGAAACACATTAGGCCCAGTGGGTCCACGAAGGGTAAAAAAAAACGCTGCGAAAAAACCAAGCGTTGCCTTTGAATTTCTAAATAAATATTTTGTCATATTTGTTTATGCCATCGATGCAGAATAGTTCTTGTTTACCTGTCCAATAAATGAACAAGCTGCACTTTACGAATCAACACAAAATAAATGGGACTTATTAATGACTGCATCATTTCTTACTTCCACCCGATAATCTGTCGATGACAGGAATCGTGCCGATAAAATCAATAAAGCGATTCCCGCTTCAAAGGAAATCGATTGAAATTCTTCAAGTTTCTCTAGTAAGCTGAAACAGCTGGCTGCCATGGTATACAAGAACTCGGATAGCGCGCAACCGCTTTTCTCCCAACTCTTTGGCATACTTCTCATCTCCGCACTTTAAAGATCAATAAATCAATATCTGAGAACACTTCCAATTCCTGCGCCTACGATCTCGTGCTTTAGTAATTGATGTGAAGTCGTAGAGAGTGCGAATACGTTAGCAAGCTGGTTCAACTTGTTTCACCACATCTTCGACGAATTTATTATAATATAATTGATTTATCGATTTTTCCGGTTTTTCACTGGTGGCTTTCGAACAAGCTACTACTGCACATTTCGTTGCTAATTAGAATGAATGGGATCCGGTATTTCAGGTTTTCTGAAAGAATGTCCTTTACCACAGAAACCTTCAAAAAGCCTGCGGGATGAACTATTTTGTATTATAATATTTTTACGAGCACCCCCCCCCCCCCCCCCCCGCCCTCACTCGTCCCGCCGCAGTCTTGATACATTCCGGTTAAATCAGACGTGGGTTACCCCTGGTTTACACAGGGGTGATGAGATTTTCCTATGCATCGCTAGGCTTCAAAAAACCATTGTAGGTTCACTTTAGGGCGTAGTTGTCCCGAAGTACTATATTTAATCACATATGGTTTCGACCCAAGTATCACTTGTCCAAGAATGGAGAATAACCAAACGAGCCGCAACGCAGCTGCGCGCATGCTTGTCGAGTATTAATGCCAATCAACCACGGCATCAGAAATGATACGGTACCACTTCTACACCTTACGCTGACTGAGGCCACCGTCAGACTTTGCGATTCTGCGACGTCGCACCTTTGCACGCGACGTGCGAAGCCGCAACACCACAAAATCGCAAAGTTTGATTGCGGCCTAAGTGAGGTGGCAAAAGTGTGTAGATGTAGATGAACACTTTGAGCTGTGAGGACAAGGGGGGGGGGGGGGCGGGGGGAGGAGGGGTTCCTTCCCTCCTTGAGCTTAACTAAAGTCCGCTCCCGTGTGGTTTACAATTATTTCTCCGCATCGTCCTATCAGCTATGCTGGCTTCTTTTGACTGCGATAAAATGTAGATTTTACTGTCGGTCTGAATGGCCCCTTCCAACCGTACCATACGTCAAACCATATCTAAAAAGAAATACGGTATGAAAGCTACCGACTTCAATATTATTCTGTGCATTCACATAATTCAGGTGAAATCTAAGTTCCGGAGCGCTTTCGCCTATTTAAATCAGCGTTTTTACCATGTGGGACCACCCAGACGGATCCGGGCAGCAACCGCTTTCACCATCTCGAAGGCGGGTCTCTCGCAATTTGCGCCAGTGCATCTAGGCTGGCGCCGATTCAGTTAGGCGGCGTTCCAAATTGCATGGGTGGTGTCTTGTTCCGCTTCGCTGCTCCAGTTTTTGGTGCCGTTGATGTTTCTCGAGGGGTTTTCTGTTTCACTACCGTATTACTGTGTTTTTTTCGTACAAACATATGTTGCTTTTCATTTTATATGAAAAGAACGATTTCAGGACGCTCATGTGTCGGCAATCGCCCATTTAATATAACTATACTTGTTATTTATTTCACTTCTACTGTTGAAAATGACTGTAGCACCGTTGAGTGAGCGAGAACAGCTCGCTTCTCTTGTCGAACAATGGAATGAGAATCGCTTGGATCTATTTCATCTGAGCTACCCAACTGAGGTCAGTAATTTTTTGATTCTGTTTTTGTCATATTTTGTTTTTATTACTTCCGATTATCCTGTAGAACTTTGTCGTTAACTGGTGACCGGACAGTCTAGTTTTCCAACAAATTCTAACGGTTTTCATAGACTTTCTACAGATAGTTTAAACTATTTGAACCCCATTAGATTAATTTCTGACAGTTTTATTTACTCTTCTTTCTAAATCCTACAAGCAGGAGGCTGCGATTATCGATCGCAATTTTTTATAAAGCAGTATTTCAGGATCTAGAGATCGAGGGAGTCATGCGCTTCTACTTCCAGGTTTGATTTATATCTCCGTTTGACATTGCTCTCTTTTGTGATGTATTGATGAACTTAATACGCTTTGGTACTTATTTCACGTTTTCCATGGTGTCTGTCGTTCTTACAGCCGTTTTTGACGAAAGTGTGCGCGCCGGTCGCGACCTTGACACGTCGCGATTCTCCTATATTTAATGTCGCGCGCTTGTGCTACTTTGAGGACCATCTTTGGAGAGTAGAACGGTGAACGTAGCGAAACCACCAAACGAAAAACCATGAGTTTGCAAATGATTTGCTGTAGGAATTGGTCATTTCTAGGCTATCCAATTAAGGGTAGAAACGTTGCGATGATTTCTGTGCGCGATCTCTTCAAGGCGATATGTTCACCCTATTCCGTTACATCCAGTTGGCAGAAATGAAGATGCATTCATACCGCCATATTCGGGCAATGCGATCAAGCGCATGATCATCACGATACGCTTGATGACCCGGTAAACCGTGGAGTATCCAGAATTCATAACGACAGCTTTTCTGAGTTAACATTTCTGCCTTTCTGGTCTGTAATATATGTGGGATAACGCTTTCTGAAGTTGTAAATAGTGCTTAGCAATGCTTTTGTTACGATTTATTTTCTTCTGTGTCTTTTTTGTGGTTGTTTACACCTTATGATGCTGTTCATTCGGGAATTTAAAAAAAAACACGTGGATTAAGCGATGTTCGCGTATTTTAGTGTGGATCCCGGCGATTCATTTAACAGCTGTCACTGGAACAGCAGAATCGCGCGTCAAACGAGCCTGTGCATTTCATTAACATATTATCAGCTCTTCATTTGTCAGGATGGTGGTGAAAGAGTACTGACGAAGTGTGTTCGTGTGTCCAGTACTGCCACAACACGTGCTGTCGTGGAAGCGTTGACCGACAAGTTTCTGCCAGATCTGAAAATGCTTTCCGATGACACCTATAGTCTCTGGGAGGTAAGAATCATTGCTATACAACTCACTGAAATTTTGGAATTACGGTCTGATTTCTGGTATAAAGTTATTGACTGATGATGGAAAGCGATTGATCAGTGCCAAGAGTATTTCGTCTTTTCTTAATTATCCAAAAAAGCTATTTTCTCTGTTGAATTTATGTGTTTCTGTATTGCAACTCGTAACGATTTTGCTAAATCGTTTGATGGGGATTCAAAATTTGAATTTGACTTCGAGGGTTTTTTTATTTTCGATATGCTCCTTGTTTAAAATAGGGATTCGGCCACTGGAATATCTTTGTGTCCGACCTGCTTCATTTTTAGCGGTTATCGCATGCTGTAAATTGTTTGATGATTCCAGTGGCTCCATGAGAAAAGGGAAAGGCGCGTAATAAAGCTCAATGCAACTTTCCCATACCCGCCCAAGCTTCACATATTCATTATGGTAAGATGTCGCCTGGGTTGCAGCTACCTCTCGAGGAAAATGTGGTACAAACAGAACCAGTTTTGACGGGGCATCCATCATTCTTATAAGCAGAGAAAAGTATTAGGTATGCACCAGCAGCACCGTATTGACAAGCTCTTCCTTTTTTCACAGTTTTCTTCAGTTTATTCTCATAGGAACACCTGATGGTATCTCAGCGATTGATTGCACTCTCGAACATTTTAGTTTTCCTAAGATATTCAACAGAGATGGTGAAAATGTGACTAGATATGATTTCATATTGTATTTCAAATATAGGCACTATTCAACTATTCCCACCCCAGATATCGCGAGTTGGTCAAAAAAATAATATTGGCTGAAACTTTGCCTAGGGGGGTTATTTGGGGTGCTGATCACGGATATGACATTGGTTTTCAGTGCGAGCGCCGTTTTCAGCGCCTTTGAAGATTGCGCCAGTCATGTTCATTTCTGCTACAGTGCTCATATAGCTGGAGAGCGTCATATTACCGTTACCATCTTTCATTTGATACTATCCTACAGTCATCATTGCACACCCAAAAGTATATTTTCACCCAAGCCTCGAAAGGAAAGGAAAGGTTCCCTTCCTCCTCAAGGCTTAGGCAAAGTTTGCGGGATCAGTGTGGTGCCCCTACTATATTTGCACTGCAATGGAATTAAACGACGCTAGCGCCTCAAACGGATGTCATATTCGTGATCAGCACCCCAAATGACCCTCCTGGGCAAAGTTTCAGCGAATTTGGTGAAAACGAGTTATTGCACAAACATGGTGCAATTGCACCAATTTGGCGCAAACGCCAAAAACGGATGTCATATCCGTGATCAGCACCCCAAATAACCCCCCTAGACAAAGTTTCAGCCAAAATTATTTTTTTGACCAACTCGCGATATCTGGGGTGGGAATAGTTGAATAGTGCCCAAATATATTATTTTCGTTTTGTATCCAAATCCCATACATTTTCTCTATGAAACGTCTCGAAGATGAATGCTGTAGGTTCACGAAAGTGGTGGAGAGCGAAAGTTAGACGATGAGGAGAAACCACTGTTGGTACAGCTCACATGGCATCGTGATGATCGCGAAGGACGGTTTCTGCTGCGGAAAAATCGTCAAGGATTGGCTCCATTAGCTGTGAGTTTGTTGCCTTATTCCACTATTTTTGTATTTTCACCTTCCTTAGTGATATATTCAGACAATACAGTTACCGGATGAAGAGAATATGAAACGTGGTACGAAACGGTTTTCAAAACGGGAAAAGAAAGAAATGAAGAAAAGGCACCAAAAAGATATAAGTGAGCATTGCTCAGTTCTGGCTATATGAGTTGTTTATTCTTTATTTATTTCTAGTTACTGTAAACACCGGTCGAGAAGAAGCGTTGGCACCGGTCACTGATCTCTACTGTCAGGTAATCATTCTTATTTGATTGATGATCTTTCTTATCAAATATGTGGACCATGGAATAAGCTATATTCCTCATTTGCGGCTTACTGAAGGAAGTTTGGATGATTCGAAGAAAAGAATCCGTTTTCCAATTCATTTTCTTTATTCCTTTCTTTATTTTAATTATTCTTCAAAAATTATTATTTTAATTTTTGTGAAATTCTTGATTGCAATTCTGAGAGCCTGAGAAGAATCACTATTTCTTCCAGTATTAGCTATCGAGCTCTTTACTCTTTTTCTCCATTATACGAGTCTCATCTCTATGGACTCCTTCCTGCCTCTCCTAGCCTAAGATCGGTCTGCACCTTTAAATTCGTTCGCAGATATCTCCCTAGTCTGTTTAAAAGGTGTAGTGGGAGAATCGGGTGTGATGAATGCTGTATCGATATGACTAGTCCGTTGGGGAAGGAATGGGGTTTCGCCACGAGGCAATCTCCTGGGGATGCCAAATTCCTTGAGAAAATATGGGCCATTGATTCACTAACTTTTTTCTGCTTCACCGAAACTTGCAGTATAGCTCTCCAAGGACTTTTTTGTACTATAGAGAGGTCTCCATCTGCAAGCAGGCCACTTATTTGAGAATCACGACGCCTGTCTGAATGCAGCTTTATCCTCATCTCTCCACTACACAGCTCATTTGTTTCTTCTGAATTTAGTAGTTTCAGCAATAGTTTAGTTTATCGAGGACCGTCAGTGGTTATTTCTGCGAGAAGCCGAGTGTATTTTTGTCTGTGCAGTGATAGATACTCATCAGCATTGAAGTCGCCTTAACTTCAAAGTGTATGAAGTGACTTGTTTCGCTATTTTATTAGCTCTTCTATCTTGTTTTCCATGAAATCGTGGTAAACGACCCTTGAAACCTTTTGCTATGGCCTTCTTTGCCCAGAAATCAGCACGCTCCTAGTCTCTAGGGCACTGTGGTGATAATTTTAATTTCAATCCGCATTGGCTTTTCTTTTTCATTTCTTGTTTCTTGATTCAGAACGATTGGACTATGTAGTATCGTTGTCTAGGTTCCGCCTAATTCATTTACTCGTACAATTTCGAATCCGGAAGTTGTAATGAAGAAAAGAAGAGAAAAGAAGTTGGAAACGCAATTGAAGGAGATGGGTCACGGTGAGTTCTTTGCAGTGATTCATGTGGTTTCAAATTCGAATCGGATTTTACAAATGTAATTGTGATGTTGAAGAATGTGGAAACGGATTCTGCTCAGTGGTAGGTAAAACCTGTTATGCATGAGTAGTTTAGCGTTAGATCCTGTAGGATTTAATTTTTCCATTTGTTTGCCTTTATTCGCTAGTTTCTTACATTACGGGATGTCCTTTATATGGTGGATTCAGGTGGAAGCTTGAAGATCTATGGTGGTGAGTTAGTGCCGTCACGACCATATGTAACGATACTGGTTTCGATGTATGACCGTGTGGAGAAAATTCTTGTCGAAGCGTTGGAAAAGTACGGTATCGATCCAAGCAGTGCAATCGACTACATGCTAGTTGAAGTAAGTGGCAGTTATCGTGCTGTTGGGTACTTGATTGTCATCTCATCTCATCGTCGTTGTCTCAGCTGTATGTCCGTCACGTCATGGTGTTTTTTTCATTGCCAACAATGATCTTGCACGATCGTTATCAGTTTCCCATCATTGTTTCTGCTAGTTACTTTTTGTATACCATGGACGAGTTCCGCTTCTTTGACGCGATGTCGGCCGCCACAAAAAAGCACACGGATCACCCATTATACTGAGGAAATGTCCATCATATTCACTTTGCTTCACCGTACAGTCTCTTTATTGTGTCCCCAAAGCCACCAACCAACGTCACATCATCTTATTATCTCTTTGTTACCTTTTGAATGCACCAACTTGTTGGAAAATATAGGAAATATCAGCAGAAATGGCGTGCCGAGACAAGGGTAAATGTTGTTGAAGCCCCGTCCTCTTTTTCCAATCACAGGTTTCCCCGTCAACAATTATTTGTGTTTTTAGATGCCAGTCTCGGAACAAACCAGTCGCAGTTTTAATGATCTTCGCAATCTTCCTTCTGATGGCAGAGTTATGAATGCGGATGAAGCGCCCCTGATGCAGATGGCCGCAAAGAATAACGGGTATCCAGAAACATACCTTGCACTCAGGAGAAAGCCAAATCGGTCAGTAGATATATAAGGGTTTCTTCTTTTTTTCTCATTATTGTAATTAATA
Source organism: Trichostrongylus colubriformis (assembly GCA_963978905.1). Lineage (NCBI taxonomy): Eukaryota > Metazoa > Nematoda > Chromadorea > Rhabditida > Trichostrongylidae > Trichostrongylus > Trichostrongylus colubriformis. The sequence goes on from OZ022260.1 coordinate 33,174,832, forward strand.
TTTTTGATACTGCATGTTTTTCTTGCCTGATAGCGTAGTTCACACGGAGAAATATAAATTATAATTATCTTGGGCACGATCTTTCAACCTGTGGCGTACCGTTTTGATTTATTCCAGCACACTCAGTCGCTCGAATGTGTCTCAACAGTACAAAATCCAGGAACCTTTTGGAAGATGGCTATTTTCCACTTTTTATGCTTTTTTGAGAGAAGCGATTGTAGAGTCGCATTGGCTGGGTTCTACGATTTGAGATTTTATATTAAGGAAGTTAGAAAAAGAACATAAAAGGGGAATGAGTTAGTGAAATGGTTCTCTGAGTGGATGCAGAGACGCTCTCCCATTAACTTTACAGTTTTCTTACTTATTCGTTTATGATTCGCTTCTTCTTATTTGCATCTAGTTATGAAAACGGGTTTCTGCAAGCTCTTTCTTCGCGCTCCGCCGCATTTCCAGCTTTTAATAACTTTGACCTATTCTGAAAGTTTTAATGGGATAACTTCCCGTCACCATGCAATTTTCCTGCCCCATTCGCTGGTCTGCTCCAGTTTCACCCATCTTATAGGATCCGTATGTTATCTAGAAGCGTTTCTGTGGGACCTCCCTTAATCATCGCTTGAAGCATCTGTTGTTTGGAAAGGGGGAGTGGCTTCGAAAAAGTGAAGGATCTCTCTCGGAGTGAGGAAACATTTCGGATTGAGTCAATAGTCAAAAAAGGAGCTGCTAGGGAAGAGAAGAAGTACTGGCAGAACGGCTGGGGAAAGTGCTTGTGTCCTTGAGGGGTTGTAGTATTGAAGATGTCCGACAAAATTTATCCATAAAACTGCCTCAGTATGAAACGGCTTGAATGAGTTAAGAACAATGTTTTTCCATTGGTGCAATTTCCAGCTTAATCCATCTTCTGTGATTATTTTTTTCGGGAAGTTATTCTTATTTTTCTCCCAATTTCGCTGAGAAGCTTGCGTAGTTTTCCAAAAATTCATAACAGCTCAAAAGCGCCAAGTGCTTTCGCAGTTTTTTTCTGTGGATGTTCCACTCTGAATTTTCGCACTACATTACTACATTTGTGAGATTTGCGACAGTATAATGCTCCAAATCATTTTCGCATTGTCACCTTATCTTTACTAAAAGACGGACATTCCACGATTTCCTCTATTTTTTATTCCTCTGGAATCCCATTCCATTTCCCGTTCATTTCAGCGGTTCTCGAGTTGTTATCCAAAATCAGACGAACAATGCGTCAGACCAAGCGGATGTGATATCTTCTTCCGCAAAAGAACCATCGTTGCATTTCTTGGCTCCGGGTGAGTTCTTACTTCAAGAGGCCATATTTTTATTCGAATATCGATTTTATTGAGTTTCTGGGCAGTATTTATCGTGTTTTCTGAATTTCATATACTCCATGTGCAACTCTCCATTGTCTATGGTATGTTTAGTAAGATCACTGATACTCGATTGCTGAGCTTCTGAGATTGTTATAGTGTTTATCGGGCTAAAGTTTCGGCAAATCGCCTTCTTTGAAGCCTGTAAAGTTGAATGTGAAACAGAGCGCTAATTACCTTCTTTACTTTTGCAAAGGAAGTGAAGGAAGACAGAATGAATTCTGAGCGATATTTTAAAATTAGCGTGAAACTGAAGGTTGGCACCTTGAGCTTGAACTCCTTTGTGATGCTTGGGTAGGTATCTAGCTAGTATCCCTGAGAGCTGACACCGCTGTGGGATCGACGCAGTTGATCCCCGCGGGAACGCCGAGGCAGGGGTTTTGGGTCGGAACCCTGAAAAATTGACAAGTAAGGCAATGGGTGGAGTCAGGCTGAAAACTCTGAAAACCAATGAGTAAAGGGCAGCGGATGGCAATCAGAAGAGATCAATAACTTTCAGCTACTATTGAATAGTGATCTCTTTGGAGAGGGAGGGGGAGAGCGGTTCCCCTTAACAAAGTGACCTTACCTCGAGAGCTTGCATCTCAGGGTGCCGGTTCCACAGTTTCGTGAGGGCGAGTTTCAGTATCGTAAAAGATTCGTTCATCGTCGGATTTCTTTTGTAGTTTAAAAAATGTTAATCAACGTTCGATCGCCGTAATGAAAAGCCGAAAAATAAATATGTGTGTCACAATCTCAGGGACACAGCAAAAGAGTACCAGATCGCTCTCATATTGCTGTTGATTTAGTGAATAGTTTATCCCATCTTCTAATAGGGTTCGTGGTTTATTCGTGTTGATATGGTGGCTTCACCAATGGATTGCTGTCGCAATTAAAGGCGGCTCAGTAATCATACATTTGCGGGGTATTGGGCTGATGTAGAAGTACTGGTGGACATTAAAGGCACCGGGAGGGGGGCAAGGGCGGAATAACTTTTACAAAAACAATGGCGTCTGAAAACAAACATATGGGTTCGGTAGATACAATGTGTAACGAAACCGGCGTTGAAAAACGCGCCATAGGGCGCCATTTGCCCCCAGGGGGCGCTTCCGTCCGAACTGCAAGCTTCCATGGCCGAGCTACGCTCCGTTCATTTTAAAGCTTGTCTTCGGCCTGATGTAACCTTATTTTTGAATTGTTAACTCTCAAACTGTTTTCTAGTGACATATTTTACTTGTTTACTTATGGATCTTCTTAATTGTGCATTTCTATACCTGAAAATCTCAGAAGGGTCAAATAAAGTCGGGGGGGGGGGGGGGGAGACGCAACTTTGCGTCGACGTCGAAGCTCCTTTCCCTTACTAGGCTTAGGCTAGAATTGATATCCCCTCCTCCCACATTAAAAAGCATCTGTCAAAGCAGTCTGCTTTAGCCTAACCCTAGGAAGGGAAAGAAGCTTTGACGTGGGTGAAAATTTTGCGCCTCCCCCCCGACTTTATTTGACCCGTAAGCACATCTAGAAACAATTTAAGAAAGAACAAAGTAAAAACTAAGAGGAAAAAACAAATCTATAATAGAACCATCTTCTTTTGGCACCATGCCAAGGCGTCAAATTGGCGAGTTTGTGCAATGGCGGCCACTCAAACTCGTCCACACTACGTCTGTTCTACAGTAATCCAAAATTACCCCCTCCTGGTGTCTTTAAGTGAGTACTGACTTTGTGATTTACTGAACCCCGTTGCCCTTCAACTTCGAGATGTTTTTGCAACATAATGGCGTGAAGGGAACCCGCGAGGTATCACATCTTGTCCTCATGGATTATTCAGTAAGGCCGAAAGGCTTTAATTCATCCAGGATCCCATATGGACGTGGAATGCGTGATGTTTTTCCAGGCGATTAATAGCCTTCACTTACTTTCTAAATATTTTTCCTATGACTCGCCTGAAGTAGTATGTCAGCAATCTCTCATATCTCCTCACACTTCACTTTATATTTGTACTATTTGAGAAAGTAAGCTTCAGATGGCTCACCCATGAATCCACCGCGTGCGCTCACTCTGAGTGGAGGCGTCACCGAAGTAGGCAGGGATCGAGCGTTAGCCCAGTTTTCGGCTCAGAATATTTGCGTGAGTTGCGGACGTTCTCGATGAATTTCGTTGCCACTGTGTTCTTGTGTTCTCAAATGATTCCATTTTCATTCAGCTGAATGGTGCAGAAATGCGTGGAAGGCATTGCGTGATTACGTACATGGACGGAATAGTAACAATTACACCAAGTGCTTCGGATGCCATCATTGAGGTCAGCGCGTAATTCCTTTCAGTATGGGTCGTCGGGTCAGGCTAACACACACGCATTCGGTCAAGGTCGCGTACGGTCTATTTGCATTCGAAAGAGCAAAGCGCTTCTTGTATGGCCCGGGTGGGCCATTTACCAAAACCTAAGCTTCACATTGGCTGCTCATTGAAATGTCACAAAATGGGGTAGGTAATGATAATTGGGCACTATTAACCCAGAGCTACCACACTACCTCTCCAACCGATGTGTTCGAAGAGTAATTTTGGGAAAACTTCTCGATTTGGCTGCAAACTTCTACCCAGGGGTAATTTGACCCGTAGAACACGAATATGACGTTTGTTTGGCGCGAAACTGCTTGGCGCCTGCGCCACAGGCCACTCCATTTTGGCACCGACGCCTATGGCGCAGGCGCCAAGCAGTTTCTTGCCGAACGAATGTCATACTCGTGTTCTACGGGTCGAAATACCCCTTGGGACAAATTTTGAACGAGTTTGGTGATCCACCCATTTTAGCGCCGGCGCCAAGCAGTTTCGCCCCCAGCGAATGCCATATTCGTGTTCTGCGGGTCGAATTATCCCTGGGTAGAAGTTTGCAGCGAAAGGTTTTCCAAAAATCACCTCTTCAACCGCATCGGTGGAAGAGGTAGTGGGATAACTCTGGGTAAACAGTGCCGATAATTGTTATCGAATGATAGCAGTGGTTTCAAAAATCGTGTTTTAATTCTTTTTTTGTTGACTGCGAAGTTGGAATTTTGAAAGTGGAGCTTTTAGAGGATATAAGTTTTGACAGAATCATGGAGACATGTACCAGTGTTCGTCTGAGAAACTGAAGCTAAAACGAGTTAACTGATGGCTTGGCAGCCTTGTCATACAGATTGATGAACGTGTTGTCATTTTTTTAAATCCGGATACCATTTCTCATCTACGTTTCGAGCTCCGATTCCTGACACATGAGCAAAAAGAGAGAATTTTGGAATGAATTACTGTTCTCAATCATTGTTTTTTATTTAGGAATGAAGTTTTGGGGCACGTTTTTGCACATCTCGAGGGATTTGGAATGATAGTCCTCACGAGATTTAGAGTTGGGAAAGTTGGGATGCTTCTCTTTTCTTGCTCGTCCTTGAACTGTCATTTGGCGACTGCAGCTGAATATTGCGCATGAAAGGAATAAGGAATGTGCTTCTTCCGAGGCTTTTAACGAGAAATACCTATTCAGGTTAATAATCGTCGTATCGGTCAGACGGAGATTCTGCGTGATGGCGATCTGCTTCGGATGGGGCAAAGCAACCTATTTCGCTTCATGAGCAGTCACAAGGTTTTTTTTCAAAAATGTTGTGTTGGCTTTTTCTGCATTTTTTCGAATCTTCTTTCTTCATGTTGTTTTCTTCGTTCAATTTTTTGATAGCATAATCTCAATAAACCCAGAGGCTCTTTTTGGTTTCTGGGTATTTTGAGAACCGATATGGGAGTCACGAATACGTGGCTCAATCAGCGGGACGGTGGGAGCTCTTGTGCGATCCCATCGAACTCATGACAGATGGGTGCCGAGCGAGGTGAACGATGGAGGTCTTTTCCATCATTCCTACTACTTACAATAATCATGGTTTTCCCTCCTTTTTGATTTTTTTTTCAAGTCATGATGGCCTTCAAGACTCAACTAATTCATGCTCTTCAGTGGGAGTTTCCCAAGTCGTACATAGCATATATTCTCTTCCTTTGCGTTTCATGGGATGTCATCTGCGTTATCGACAGCTGTTTGCCTTTCGGATTTTCGAAATAATCTTCTGGTGTTATAACATCCTGGTAATCAGTTTTGAGCAGAGAAAACGGAGCCGCTCCACCGTAGAATACTGCATCGAAGATTTCATAAAATTTTATGTGTCCGAATAGTACGGGGTTATGTTAAGGTTATAGTGCTGAGCAAGGATAGACAAAAACGAAGAGAACTTATTCAATGCTGAAATTTCTGGAAAAAAGAACAGAGAAAACCGTGCTGAATGCTAAACATTCTACAAATTCCCATATTTTTCCTCGCATTGCTCTTGAAACTCTCTTGTTTGTGGTTGCGGTTGTGAGGTGCTTTCTCTAGGAGCTCTGTGTAGCGGTTTTATCTTGAATTAAGTATAACCTTGCTTTTTCGGATATTTAAAATACATTCTGCCTTTCTCGTTTATTTTCAGTAATTTTTCTTGCTCCCCGACTGTGACCCAATCTAATTTCATGACTTTGTTGATTTTGTAGTTTATTCTTGAATTTTCTGGTTTATTATTGCCCAAAGAGCTCCTGGGAATCTGTGATTCGTGAAATTCTGAATTGTCTGCGTTTTATTTTTATCGTTGATTTTTTCAAGTCTCGCGTCGAATCTTTGAAATGTCGTATTCTCTTCCTTGGCATTAACTGGCGCATAAGCGAAGTTATTGGAGGTTTCGATCAGAGAACTGTAGACAAAGTTATGGGAGTGTTTAGCGTTGGGCTTAGGCGTATAAGCAGACTTGAGCTCTCTCGAGACGGCGCTGACCCTCGCAAGTGGCTCTTCACATTCACTTGTCCTTTCTCACTCGAATGTTTACGTAGTGCGGAATTCTATGCTATGCTGTTTGTTCCTACTCGTCGACCTGAGCCGTACCACTGATCTCAGGGGGTACCGATTTCCTCGAAGGGTATTTTGGCTCCCAAACCATTTTTCTCAAGGATTTTTTCATTTTAACTTCCAAAAAAGGATTTAAACTGGGTAAACTGGTGATGGATAGCTCCGCTCTATAATGAGTGGCAGCTCACCATAGTTAAGATGCGCTGGGAAACTCCCATGGTATGCGATGCTCTTGAAGGGTCTAAAAGGCCGTGGTGAGTCAGCGATGTGAGAGCCGAAGGCACGTCAATGTAGAACTGAATGCAAGCGAAGTGTAGGGGGGGAGGGGGAGTGGGGATTGTGAAAAAGGTTTCTCGACAAATTGACTAAAAAGGGTAGAGAGAAGGTTTTGATAAGATTATGTGGAATCGATGCTCACGATTTCAACATTGGTCAACAAGGAATAGCCCAAAACGCCTGGGTTGCGAGGCATTCAGAAACTTCTGTAACACATTTTGGTGCTAGTAGGGGATAGCAAGAACAGTCACCATTTGTAGGTTTTTGAATCAGGCTTGCTCACTCACTTTGAGCCCATGGGCGAAGACCAATCGTGCTTTGAAAAAGCCGCAGGGGAGGTTGTACTTTGGGTTGGAAAATGAGAGGTCGTATTCAGGTAGCGGTGTTGGTCGTGAGTCGTGGACGATCTACCTGTTTCTAGTGATTTTGAAACATGGACGGTCCCCAAAGAAGTCTTCGATCTATAGTCACACTTCTTACAAGATAGTAGTGATATGATCGATCGACTTTTCGAAGAGACGCAGCTTTAGTGTCAAACCATCTGTCACTAAAGGGGGGAAGACGTGTTTCGCAAAAATTTGAATGTACTTCAGTGCATTGATCAACCGCGCCTCCGGACGTCCTGATCGGTAGACAGTTTCGCCTTGCGTGACAAATAAGGTCTGCGATTTTGTATGGAGGCTGAATGACCGGCTTCGGTCGTCAGGGTTAGACCATGCTGAAATACAGAGCATGACGATTTGCCTTTTCTGCCATCAGATGCAATATGTAATGCTCATGAATACGCAAGCAGCGGCAAGCCGCAGCTTATTATTGATACAGCGACTCGCGATCAATCCTGGTGAAGCAGCGTCGATGGCCGAGTGTTTGAACTCTCTTCCGAAAATTCGTGGTAATATATGGTTACCTTCCCGGTAACGACGCGTTTTACCATTGGGCAAAGTGCAAAAAATCCATATGTCTCAATTAATGTGCTTACTGGTACGTGGATTCGGAAGTCGGTCAATGAGCGTGGCGAAGCGTACAGTAGTCATCCGCGAAACACTGCTTTATAATTATTTCCTATAATTATGTAACATCGAGGACTGAGACGCTGTAAAAGACAAAAGGCTGTTGTGAAAAGAATTAGAGTGGTCTTTTCATTCTCTATGTCCGCCTTTCTTGAAGCTTGGGCATTTCTTCATATTTATGTTTGTGTTTATTTTCTGTCGTACATGTTCGTTAAGGTGGGTACTTCGCCTGACGTTTCGATACGTAGCAGAACCTCTGCTCCATTGTGAACTCGAAATTGAGCAAGCGTTCGGTGCTGGTGGAACCAAAGCCTTTTATAAGGACGAAATTGTCGAAAAGTCAGAAAATGAAAGTCCCACATTGGCAAATCTGTGCGGCTGGGCTTTTTTGAATTTCCGAAATTGAATGATATTAGATGTTACGAGTTCAGTTGAAATTCGAATTATTTATTTGATATTTTTTAAAGTTGCTCTTTAATTACTGTATTTTGGTAGTGTCGATTTCATCCCTACTGCGCCCATTCAGAAAGGAGTAAGAGCGCAAGAATGCTGGTTATCGCCGCTTTCACAAATACGGCGCCGGTTTTTGTGTCGCATTTTCTATTTGCGTATGCGGCCGATATGCGTGAAGTTTAAGGCGATGAGAAAGCGTTTACTTTCGTATCGCTTTCGGGTTATACTGGTGACACCTCTATGCTGTAGCTTTTCATTTGATTTGATTTGATTTGTTTTATTCACCATTTTGCCTTTGTAAATGGTGGAAGGGTTTCTGTGCGTTAGAGCAGTGGCTTGATTATGTTCGTTTTGCTAGGAGTTTTCCATGTTCCTTTGGAAAATTGACGAGGATCTGAGGCGACTAGTCCTTCTATGATTCCGAACACGATAAACCATCTGTTATTTTTGGGTCATTGATCAATTAAGATTCGATTGTGAAAAATAACAAGAAGCAGTGAAAGATGATTTAGGCGAGGCTAAATGAATTAGTACCCTATATGATTTTTATTACTTTATCCATGGCGATTTGACCACCAGGGAACTATCTGCTTGGAGGACTCCGCCCATTTGAAATGGCCACACCCATCGATGAAGAACAGACATTTGGCTTACGGAAACCATAGCTAAATATGAAGGAAGTTGCGATTAATTACGTCAAATACCATTCAAAAAGTATTCTGACTTGGTAGTGTGCTGTCCGAAGCCTCATGACGATCTGAATGTGCAGGGAAAATGTTGGGAAATTCGTTCAGAAAACTCAGGAAGGCTATAAAAGCTGAAAGAAGCCTTTGCAACCTTGTTTTTGAGTGTTTTGAATAAACTTTTGGAGGCTCATTGTAATCTTGCCCTTGTAAGAATCTAACTTGCAAAATGACTTTTAAAAGCGCTAAAGAAAGCAAACGATAATAAATTTCTGTAGATCCTCCGATTTTTTGCGATTATTAGGGACCTCACTTTTGACGGTTTCGTTTAGCTTTTTCATTGCTGGTGAACTAATTAGCACCTCCACCTTCAGTTTTGAAGGTCACGTTACACATTCAGGCTATCGTAGAAACTCTGTGCGTTTGATGGATTCTCTTCTGACACTAGAACGTTCTGAAATTCCATTTTCCGTCTTTTTTTGTGCTATTCCTCGTGTCTTCAACAATGCAGTCCAGTCTGCAAGATCTGTACTTATTCTGGTCAATTTTCCAAAAGCGCGTAGAAGTGGATGTGTGGGCAAGGTGCGCTGACGAGGATCTGAGGCGACTAGTCCTTCGAAAGCGCTTCCTCTCTCACCATGGTTGAATGTGGTCGTTTGCTCTAGCATTTCTATGTGATATGGGTTTCCATGCGATTAAAAATTAGTTTTTATGTTCCGAATCGTTCTTAGCACATCTGTAGTGGTCATTTTTTGCTGAATGCTCCTGTCTATGGAAATTAATATGCATTGGTGAATTCGTAAAACCTATTTCGAGTCGGATCAAAAACCTTCACTGCTAGTTTTCAGCCTCGAGATCTTGATGAGCTCCGTCATTCCGACTACAGCACCCTGTCGCATGCGATGAATACCGCTAGGTATGTTTATTGCCAATTTCGCTATTGACTTTTTGAAAATCGTCCGTATTTATTCGAAGCGTCGCTTTTGTATGTAAGGAATGCGCATGGCATGTGACTGTATTTCTGATGTGAAATAGGCTGTATCACGGGGACATAACAATCGTGTTTTGAAGACTTTTGGTGGCTTGTTTGACTAATTGTTTCGTAATTCATGTGGTGTTTTTTTGTGGTGATGTTGGACGTGGATTGATAACAGCAACGCTTTCGAGCGAGTTTCTTCCTCCGAAAACCTTGAAGTTGTGATTTTTTGATTATTTTTTTTTGTTGAACAGAAGATATGTATATTTGGAACTCTGATTCTTTGGTGGTCGGAGTGAAAACGAGCTCTGTGGTTTCATTGTTGAAACCATATCAATCGATGATTGCTTTTGAGCTGGAGCAGGAACTGCCAATAAGAATAGGTAACAGAGCGGCTTGAGGCGCTGTATGTCACTCGGGCTGCTTCTAGATCATTCTTCTGGGATACTGGTTAATGGATTCTGTATTTATATGGGAGCGCTTAACAGAATTTTCTGGCTGGCACTACCAAGTCTCGTGTAAGCCCAAATCCATGATTTGGAATTGTGGGCTGGACTAGGAATGAGGCGATCGAGCGCGTGGAATGTCTCAGTTGGATAGGATGGGGACAATGGGTGGTAAAGGTGTACACAATTCCTTAGTGAATAAACTATTAGTTGGCACAATCCTGTCAGTGAAGTTTCCAGTACACATGGGGAAAATTAGCAAAGGCTTATGTAAGCTGTATATTAATTATATGATATTACGATTTATATCTTTTGCAATAATCTAGTATATGAAGCAACTGAAATGACCCAGCTTCATAGTCCGCCGTCAGACTTCGCGATTTTGCGGTCCTGCGATTTTGCGTCGTCGCACTTTTGCACGCAATACTGCAACCTTGAGATTTAGCATTGTTGCGATTTGGCGTGTGGAGCCACGACACTGCAAAATTGCGATCTCTTATGGAGGCCATAGGCTTTTTCGAGTATCATCGCCAAGTATATCTTTGATTTTTTGTGATACTGTAACTTCGGGTTCACATATGTAGTTTCACCTCATCACAGTCTTATAAGACTTGTACTTTATGTTTTTCGATAATGCTACCAATGGTTGGAACTGGAAAACCTGCATGGAAACTAATTGGGATGCCGAATGAATGACCTCGAGATGTGCTAATTACTTTGTCTCAGTTTCTTTCTGGTATGGTACAAGTGGTGCTAGAGAAGAGCAGTATCCCGGCCAGCTTAGCCAACTGGTTTCTGTTTTTACCGAAGCTATGTTCATGATTTTCGAGAAGCTTCGAAGCCGTAGCGTTGTTACCAAATCCGACTTCTCACCGTTAATGGCCGATTGCGGATTATAGGAGAAAATTTCGACAAAAAAGGAAATCGCGACAATGTTTTGAGGTTCACTAGAGTTGGTTCGTCTTCCTTTTTTTGGTAATTCTTAGTCGACCTTAGAAGGGACATTAGACCGATGGGACGTGGTCTTGGCCAGGCCAATGTACGATGCTATTGTGATTAGCGTGTGATGTTTACTGGATGAGTCATGCGCGTGGCTTCAATTCATGCAGGGGTCCTCAGTGTGTCATCCTCAGTCAGCCAGATGTGCCTTCATGGTGTTCCTTTTTCTTTCCTTTTTCAAATATAATTTTTGCTTTCGAAGAAGCCTTAAACTTCCAGGTTTCTATTGGGTAGGAACATGACTTTTGCGACATTTTCGAAATTTTTGGTAATAATGCCATTTCTGAATCCTATAAAAGTATTGACTTTGGTATTTTTGATTTTTGATAGTTGCTGATTTTCGCCGCAGCCAGCGATGCGAAGGTTGTTACAAGTATGCTGAGTTATGGGCAGAAGCTTTTGTTGCGGACGGGACTCGAACCAGTACTCTATGCTTTTGGTCATTTATGCTAATCCACTACACTACCGAGACCCCTTCCACCTCAACTCAGCTTGGAAGTAACTTAACCCTATAAAAGTAGTTTATTAGATCAATTAGAATGCTCACAGTGGAAGAATTTGCAATTATGCCTTCAGAGGTATAAATTTCTGAAGAAACCCCCTAGATTTGTGTTCCGTTCTGGCACCTTTTTCGGAATTATTCTTGATTATCAGTTTGAAATTAAATGAATTGAAAAGCCCTTCGATAATGAAACAGTGTTATCATTGGTGAGATTTTTGACAGATTATTGAAATTCTTCGAGGAACGGGTCTGTGTGGGAGCAGAGCGATGAGGAGAAGCCTTGAAGGGGGGGGGGAGTGGTGTTAATGGAATGGACTTTCAGTTTATTCTTGCTGACCCAGTCGATGACCTGCGGAGTAAGTTCGCGATTAACTTACTTAGTCTTTCTGCTAAGACGGGCAACATCTAGTTCTGGTCGAACGCTTGATTAACCCCAAGCGGAAATATCCTGTTTTCCGTTGAAGTGTGATGTCTGTATTGTACCCCCCCCCCTCCCCCTCCCCCTCCCTCTCCCTCTCCCTCTGCCTCTCCATCTCCCTCTCCCTCTCCCCCTCCCCACCTCACTCTCTCTCATTTACATACTTTACGTTCCATACGAAATGATTGAAAATGAATAAACTTTATCATCGTGAACCCATAGTTCATGTGTAATCGTGAAATCACTTAGTCTGGCTTTCTTCACGTAACGACGGCTTATGTGCCTCGGCGACAGCAACGTTATCAGCTGTGGTCGCTATCAGTGAGGGCGACTCTTCGTTATAGCTGCCGCACCCATGGTTGTAGAATCATCCAAATTTTTGAGCCTAACTTTGTGGATCTTAATCGCTTAATGTCTGGCTTTACTAATGGGTGTTGAATGCATGGCGCATTCAAAGAAAATGGTCAACACTGCTTGCTCTACTGTTTCTTTCTTTCTATAGTCGATCATTCTATTGAAATGCAACCAATGTTCTTTCCATTTTGAAATACATAAATGCTCAAAAGTAAACCGAATAACTGAAGTACATAATTTGACTTCGATATAATTTTTTTGATAGTGCTGGCGTGGTTGTCACAGTTACCATTGATTATGGTTTAATATTAAAAAAAGTAAGATAAGGGTGTAATGTGGTGATCTAGAAGACGGTTTGTGAGCTTTTGCAATTGTATAGTCGTTTCATAGTCGTGGAATGTTCAAGCTTTGTGTAGGTCCAATATATCGTATTGAAAAAGTGCTTGTGGTTCTGTATAAGAGATTATTGCACGGCGCTTCTCACTGGCATTAATCAGCGCTAAGTATTCCATAGATAAAAATAGAGATTCTGCGACGTTGGCGATATACTGAGATGCTTCGCGTGCGTTTAACTAAATTAGCACCTAATCAGGAACTGATTTCGTGCTGGCCACAGACAGTTTTCTCCCGTATGAGTTTGTGGACTATTTGTAGCACGGATTACCATCATTCAACTGACTCAAAAAAAGATGGAGGTTCTGTTGGCTCTAGGCAAAAGTTGGCAATCATTTTTCGTGGATTTATTCCGTTCTTTCTGCATGATGGTCATTGTTAGGCTCTTTTTAGGTTAGTCTGGGCATCGGTTCGGGGCGGTTTTGAAAGAGAACCTTGGAATTTCAATAGTGTGTGAAGATTATTTTGAAATGAAAGGTGTTTTTATTTGTCTTAGTGGGATCATCATTGACAATAGTAAACAATTGTTATGCATTACGGAGTTTAATTCAAGTACGCCATTTCTTGAATGTGCAACGTCGGTGATCGTGTTGGAATTGATGAAAAACTAAAAAATAGACAATCGAATGAACAAGTAGGTAAACTATGGTTGCCTACCTTTTTTGGTTTTCTTGATGCTTATGTTTTCTTTTGATTTTTTTGAAATCATTTTTTCATTCATGTGGGCATCTCCCTATTTTCGGGCATCCATGTTTTCCACGTGATTGTTTGGACAGGCTACAGGTAAATATTCCTGTCTCAATGCCTAATGATCACGTTTTTTGCGATTGTTTTCGTGCCTTCTGTAGCTTGCGCAGGAAATGTACGCTGTATCGTGACGTGAAAGAGCTGACCAATGTTTCCGTTTTTTTGGAAACCATTTGATTTGATTGAAATATGCACGATCGTGAGATTGTGTACATGTTGTACACCCTCCGGAAGCTTTCGAATAATAAATGGCTTCGTGGGCTATCGTTTTCGTCGTTCTAGGACGTCGCGTGCGTGCTGTGTAATATAACGTTTCATTACTGTTAAATCCTTTCATGGTCCCTTGAGATACCATCTCTCCTCTAATCTTATTGGGTTTTCAGTCGGAAATTTTGTAGAAGAAAATATTTTACGAAAGAGGAGTGAATGGAGCGGTCATTTTGCACTTCCGTGAGATCGGAGAAAAGCGTTAATTCTCGGGTACTGCTCAATGTTGATACGGTTGATTTCGGCCATGTGCTGTGACCCCCCCCCCCCACCCCCAAAATGACGAACGACTGGGTGGGCGTCCAAGTGGGTCGGGAGAGTAGAGAGCTAAAGAGCAAAGAACGACAGTCACATGATCAGGAACTCAGGCTGAGAAGGAACAAATCAACATTGAGCGTGGAAATTTGAAGTGCGCTTTGACCGCTAACAACTGTTCAAATGTTGTGTAAGGAATGTGGCGGGAATATAAGTTAGTTGCTCTCCTCCCAGTTTTCCATTTTCTGCTTTAGAATGAATGAAATTCCTCTGTCCGTGTTCTTGTTTATATAGTGTATCATTGGGAGATTTTCAGGAGTTAGAATTATGGAATTTTCGTGGATATGGGACTTTTCTGTGGGGATTTCTAAAATGGGGATTTCAGTGGGGAATGTGGGACCTCCTTGGATGATTCCTTTAAGCCGAGAGTGAGAGGGGTCTCGGTAGTGTAATATTGTAGATTAGTGCATATATCGGAAAGTATGGAGTGCGGGTTCGAGTCCCGTCCAAACGGAAGCTTTTGCTCATAACTCAGCATCCTTGTAACAACTTTAGCGTCGCGGGTTGTGGCGAAAATTAGCTGCAACAAAAAAAAAAAGGAAAAATTGGTAATCAATACCGTTACAAGTATGCTGAGCTATGGGCAAAAATTCCGGGGCTTTTGCCCATAACTTAGCATACTTGTAACACCGAAGCTACTACTCATAACACAGCATGCTTGTAACAACTTTCGCATCGCGAGGTGGGGCGAAAATAAGCAGCTATCAAAAATCAAAAATAATCAATTTTACTTCTGTCTTTTTTTGCGCATAGTTTTGCTCACAAAAGTGTGGTTAAAGGGACAAATAGTGTTTTTAATGATAATATTGGGTAGTCTAAAAAGTTTTTTCGTATTTTCAAATACCGCTTTCTCCCTCCAAACTGCCTCCCGGATAACCCTTTTCGGCAAAATAAACATATCAGCGGTCAACCTCATTTTCAATACAAAAATTATAAAAATTTTTTTCTTTGAATGGCGTTAGACAGGGAAAGGAAAAGGTGATAATCCGATGGAGCAAGATGAGGGCTATAAGGTGGATGGGGCAGCAATTTTTATCCAGGCTCGAGAATTTTTTGGCGAGTCATTTTTTCACTAGTAGTAAAAATTTTTTTGAATTTTTTCTTTTAAAAAATTTTCGAGCTTTGATAAAAATTGCTGCCTTATAGCCCTGATCTTGCTCCATCGGATTATCACTTCTTCCTTTCCCTGTCTAACGCCATTCAAAGAAAAAAAAATTGGAATCGAAAATGAAGTGACTTTTGATATTCTCATTTTGCCGAATAGGGTTATCCGGGAGATGGGATCTTATCAATAAATCCACACCCTTACGCGGCGCGTTTCGTGCGCAGTCTCTCTGGCTCGCTGCCAGCAGTGGCCGTAGTGCTGTGCGCGCTTCCAATGCTTTGCTTGAATTACTATTTGACGAACTGCTGCTATTGACACATTTCACTGGCAATTATATTAGTCATTATGACGAGTTTGGTACGGGGTGGAGGAAGAGAAAGGAGGTACGAGGTGGAAGAACCGTTCCTAGCGTCAAAAATCCCCTCTTGCAGATAGGAAACTCTTCATCTCGAAACTCCTCCCTACTCCCTGACGTAAGTTGAAACTCACTTTCAATTTAAGTGAAGCTTGTTTCTTCCTTGTCAAGGGGAAGAGGTGTGAACTTCAACACGAGCCTAGGAAGGAGAAAGTGCTTCGGGTGAGTGAAACAATATCCTTATGCAAAAAGAGGTTTGTTGCGTGAAAAGTGTTTCATTCGCCCAGGGCTCCCCTAAGACTCATATCTCTTCGTTGGATAGCGTTTTCTATCTTAGGGAATAGAACAATACTTCTTATTAGTTCGTACAGTTTGATGTATCCCCTTATCTAAGCCACAGATGAAGGTAGTGGTTCTTCTTCCAGCTAAGGCTTAGGCAAAAGCCTAGGCAAAAATAGCACCAACGGACGAGCGATCCTCCACTCCAACAACATCAGCACCAATGATTGTCGTATACGAACGCCAAATAACACGCTTGAAACTTTGATGTTTCTCAACTTCGCGGAGATAAAGCGCGCCAGAGCGCCCGATAAGGTGCGCGCGCGACACGCGTCGCGTGAGGGTATGGATTTATCGTTGCGATCGGGAGATGGAAGACAACAATACCTATAGATGCGTGTGGAATTGTACTACATATATATGTACAGAAGAAATTTTGTGGAAAGCAGTTTTGAGGGAAAAAGCAGTATTTAAAAATACGAAAAGACTTTAGACTACCTAATACATTCTTCCAATGCCGAAAGTTTCTTTATGAACAATCCTTTTCCTACTGATCAATTTGTCGAAGTATCCCACAATGGCAGCTTTTCAAGTTTTCTTTTGAAAGCCCAGTTTGAACCACTAAAAATAGCTCCTGTTAGTTGACTGATATTTTTGTCATTTCTTTTCCCATATTTTCCTGAAATCTAGTGTGATAGCTACTTCCTTGATTACGATAGAATACTTTACATAAGTGATTGGGATTGATAACAGTGGAATGCTCTATGGAATGTAAACAGAACGGTTCGGTGTGGTTTGCAATGCCAATCTTTGCTAGGCGATGAGTCACACGTTAGGAGATTGAGTGCCTTGGTTGGGTGAAGAAAAACGCGTTGTTTCTACGTAAATCCTGACTCAGCAGCGTTTTGGTCGCTGGTACGCAGCAGAATGTTGACCGTTCATGTGGTTCGGAAGGTTTAGTTATGTGTGAGCGGCTTTATGCTTTTCTGGGTTATGGGTTACGATAGTGATTGAGGTAATGAACTCCTGACTAAGTGTAGGTTTCACAAATGTACAGAAAGCAATTTGAAGGAAAGGTTTTGTGCTTCCTTTTCACATTTTCCTTGGCTTCTGATGATTTTTCGTCCAAATACTCCATAATCACAGTTCCACTATGCGCCGTGCATTCGTTTCCTTCTTAAAAGTATATGATCGATGGTTATGTTTTGAACCTCACCGTTTTGCCTTCTTTATATGCCAGGATGGGACGAAATTCGGAAATATATTGTTTGTAATTTTTTTTATTTATTCCTGCTTTCGTATCGAGTGGAAACCCAAGGACCGGATTGGGTCAGGGCTTACTGATCGCTTTTAGTCAAAACTCCCTTTTCTGTTGGTGTGAAGGCTTCGTAATGATGATAGCAGCCCTCGAAAGCGTGGGAATCCGGCAGTCGGGCAAAAATTTCCCACCGTAGAGAATTGGTCGTTGCGTCGTTCATCAAAAATAGCCGAGATCCTTTCAACCAGGCATTTTGATGTTTTGCTAGAGCGTTTATGTCGAAGAAGGCTGAGAGTCAGGCACCGTGAAATTACGGTGTGACCTGGTTGGTGACTAAGTGATTTGATTGCTGGTTCCAGTTGTCATTCACGAACCTCGTGGTCAGATATGAGTGAGGACGCGGCAAATCGTCGCCCGCTCTTTTCAGTTGGTAATCCCTTCACAAGCTGAGTTCTTTTTTCCGAATCTGTTCAACTTTGAGTATTTTATTCGTTTGTGAAAACGTTTGGGGTCGGAGTCTCAGATAATTTTAATGGTTTTTGAGTAGGATGTTTTTTGAGTGGCTTGCTAGTTGGTGAGCTTTTAGCCTGCTTATATGCTTGTACTCGCTTCCAACACTATATAGTAAATGTTACAGTTTGCGTCCGCTGTGTTTAGACGTGCTCCAGGCGTTTATACTGAATTTTTCGACAAAGAGACCAGAAGTTTTTTGGAAAGGAATCCATATGGATGTAAAAAGTCATGTCACTTCACTCTTTTTCAGCTATAGAATTTTGCCGGACCCCATTTTTCTTTCTTTTTTTCTTTCTTGGACCATCTCCTTCTATCTATCTTTGAACTTCTTGTTTTGAATAATTTCATTGCATTTTTAATGATCCATGATATTTTTCATCGTTCCGTGCTTACATAGTGGCTCAACGGTTGCTACGATTCTTTAATCTTTACATCGGGAAGAACCGAGGGTGTTCCGAACATTTAAGCAGAATCTGTTGTTGTTCATCACAAGTGTTTCTAAAGTGGCAATACGAAAATTATTTTGAACTGATTTTGTTGATTTCGGTGCGTTTGTTGAGTACGGACATTTTTTCTGCTTGAAAGACGTCGTTTGAATTTTTCTAGTGCTTTATTTTTTTCTGTTTTTATATCTTCACCTAATCCTTTTCTTCCATTTTTTTCGTTTTTTTTGGATATTTTCTGCTTACAAACCAAGATGTACCCCGATCGAGTAACGTTTGGCTAGTAGCATTCGCTCATGTGCAGGAACGTATTTTTATACTCTAAGCAATTACTGCTTTTAGTACTGCACTTATAGTCTTTTATGCAGTGTGCCTTATCGTCTACCGCACTGTAACTAACCACTTATGGTTTAACTATCGTCATTTCTAGCGATTTTTTTTTGTGTGTTCGTAGTTTCCAAAGCCATTACTTCATGTGTACTAATGTCAAGGTGTCGGTAACGTGCTAATCACAATGAGGCGTTACGCCTCAGCTAATGGTCTCCTGGAGAGTGTATACGATCCGCAACACAGCAAAGTAACATCGCGTCAACTGAAAGCTCTGTAAGTGATCGTGGCACTTCACTAACATTCTCTCTGTATCCCTTGTATCCGCCATACCCTTGCATGCTTCGAGATATGTCTGTGTGATTCATTGCGTGAGCTTCAAATTTGTAAGCTTCTTTGTATATCCCTGTTGGCTTGAACATGCCTTTAAGGGACCAGGTCAGAGTAAGACTAAGATTTCATTATTTAAAAAATTAAATTATCGATTTCAGCCTCTCGGGTTCATCATCCACTTCACGACAACTACCCGATCAGGTGGATAGTGCACTGATGGTACAAACCTTAGCTCCAATAGGCGCACCTCAAACTTTAAACGGGATGCCGTCGTCTGGTACGGCTCCAAATTTGCCGTTATCGCTTCAGATTGGTGACTACAAAGTATGGGACTACTTGGTTGAGGTAATTGAATTTTAGGGTTTTATTCAGTCCCAGTTATTTAATCATTTATGTGAAGAGCTGTGTTTTGTCCAGGTGATGTCAAGAGGTTGGATGGATGCGGGCCCGTTCCGTTTGTCACCAGCCTATTCGCTGTACTTGGCGCTGCGATTTTTTCAGTCACATTCAAAGCCGTATTTGGTGCAGTTCTTCACTCGCATTGCTCATCACATGAATCAAATCTCGCAGGTTGGTCGCATCGTGGTGTTTGTTCGCTTTAGTACCCGGTTTATGACTCGTGGTAAGCAAACAGAAAGGTCGTCGAAGGGCATTTAAGGGCTTACCGTGGTTGTTTCGGCGTAGAGTGAAAGGATTGCAACATTTTGTTGAAAAGAGTGTGGACTGTGCATTCTAAAGTGTAAAACTAATAGAAGAGGAATAAAGGAAATGTTAAAACGTCGTGGTTTTTGGAAATCTTTCGCAAGCAGGGACAGAATCTCCCTTGAATATTTGGTATCCGGTATTGGTGGGGTTTCTGCTGAGTTTTGGCAAAGTGCCAGTGTGGTGGACAGAAGCAGATCTGACAAAAGAATACAGTATTAATCATTATTTGGTACTTTTTACTTTTTTTAAACTTTACGTTACTTTTCTGGGATGCGCCACACACTCTATTTCCTGTCAGTATTATTGTGGGTAATTGAAGGTTCGCTCATGCTGTGAGTTACGGGCCCCATCCAATGTAAAGTCAATGTTTCGCACCCACTGGGTCCATTATAGATTCATAACCGCGAAGAGATGGACATTTTCATTGACTCAGTAGAGCATTAGTTCAGGATTTGATCTCCTGCCTGTGAGAGTGGCAGCAGCGCCACCTTTCACTGTGATATCTTTGTCATTTGGATAAGCTTATCTGAAAGCTGGGAGGTTCAGTTAAGTGCTGTCTTAGTCTCATGAATGAAAGGGTTTCTGAGTATATTTTTCTTTCTCTGTTTGTCGAGGTAATTCTCTTTTTTATATAAAATAAGTAGACATATTTCTATAATTTTGAAATTATCGATGTTCGAGTTTTCAGGATTGCACTTCTCGTGATGAGCTGCTCTTTTGGTTGGCAAATGCGAGCGAGTTATCGTTTTTGGTAGAACGTGATCCAGATCTACGCACACCTAGGTAAGTAAGCTATGCTGTGTTTGCAGTGTCGATTGGCAACAAAATTGATTACGGTATACCATCTGGACATCCTTAATTTATAACCTTGTTCAAAATGATGATCGGTGATGTGCAACGATTTTAGAGCAGGGCAACTGGGCACAGTTGTTGAGACAGTATTCCGACGGCTATGTACAGTTCTTCTTGGAGCACTTCGACCAGCCTGTAAGCCAATGTTGGATGCGAATATTCCAATCGAGGATGGCAGCAGTAAGTTAATAACTTTCTTTTTGATCATTCTGAGGCAAAAGTCGCACATCGATTAGTCTCGCTGTCAGAAGATGCGCCAGTTTTGGTTTACAATTAGTGACGCACCTTCGGATATAGCTTGTGTGGGCGCATGTCAGATTGCAGTGCATTCCTACGGCGAATCTTTGCTCGACACTTTTCTTAGAAATTGAATTTCTATTGTTATTTTTCTTTCTTGTTATATCGTCATTGTTTCTTTTTTGTTTTATTGTCGCGTTTCTTTTTTCTTGACAGAATCCAGCCTTATTGGTTGTTTCGGTAGCGGGTGTGAAGGTACCCTTTTGAAAGTGACTGGGGTAATTGTCGAGCGATTTGCACAAAATTTTTGAGCAAAAGTGACGTCATTCGTGATTTGGTGGCGAGTTTTCAATAATGTGCTTCAGATGAAATCTTGTCACTGCTGGACGGTACATTACGAGCAGCACGAGCATCTCGATTAAATGCAGCACTGACTATTCAGTTGTGTAGTCACGTGCTTCACGCCATCAATGCCACTATTTTCAATTCTTTGGTTGGAGTTTCGTCAGCGGTGAGTGTATACTGTTTCACTCACATCCATTAGATGGAAAGGTGTTCGTTGAAGGCGGTCGCACTGGGATGCGCGCGGTCGCGTAGCAGTCGGCGTCGTCCATGTCGCGGCGCAGCCGTTTCCGTTGCGTGTCGTTTGCCTAAAGTGGCTTCATGAGCAGCATGTATTAATTTGAATAATTTTTTTTCAGCCAGTCCGCCTAACGACACGATTGGGTAAATGTCTGCAGGCACGATTGGCAGCTTTGCATGGGTATGTTCATATGCCTACTGTTTACGTTTACTTTTTAATTGTTCGCAAGTGTACAAGTTACATCGTAACTGGAATCGTAAGTAGAAATGTGATGTGAAGTAATTTGTGAAGGCAGTATTTATCCAGATGGGCCGAACAAATGGGTGTCGAACTAGCAGCTGAATGTCATCTGGACCGAAGTCGCCAGGCGGCAGCCCTTTTAGCTGCCCAGAAAAACGACGTCGCAGCACTGGGAGCCACCTGTTATAAGTTGAATAGCCTGCAGGTTCGTTCTGTCGTGGTTTGCGGGATTGTTTTTAGAGTTGGCCCGAATGACCTTCATAAATCCTCCATTTTCCGAATCTACATATTTCTTCTCGTTGCGGCCAGTATTTTTAATCTGTTTTAGGTACGATATCTGCTCACTCACTTCTGTTCTCAAGATGGTGAAATTCCATGTGATAGTGATGTTATAGCCCGGATAGTTGGGCTAGCTGAGCGACAAGCGGATCATCTAACGTTGCAGGTGGGATAATTACAAGCGTGAGCCATTTCTCCTCGGTTTCTGACATGATTCGTTGGGGTTCAGATTTTCTGAGCCATATGAATTTAGGATGGGCATCCAATTACGTTAGCCGAATCAGAACAACTGCTGTTGCCGTTCCTGCTACCGCAAGATGGATATACTGCTGGTAGGTTGGAAAGGATGTGAGAGTTTTTTGTGTTCTATCTGGAGATCAGCTTCTTTATGAGTGATGATCCTTGGAGAAAAAGAATCATCTAATTGTCTGACTTGAGAGTAGGAAGCCATGAATACATAATTAGAGTAGTCCCTCTCATGTGTGGGCCGATAGATCGCTTGGGAACTGGCAAGTATGCACTCCTATTGCAACAGGCGCTGAATTCTAGTCTAGGAGACTAACCACGCCCCCCCCCCCACCCCGCCCCGTCGCACTTGAGTCGTGAAAGCATGGGTGCAACCTCAGTAATCAATGTAGGTCTCCCTGTTACTCACTTCCCCTCCATTGACTTTTACCTCCTGTTCTTGTGTATTTGTACCGTCGAACGCCTTTATAAAGTCGTGCAATAGCGAAGCAGTAATAGCCCGATTTAAAATGTTATAAGCAGATTCTCTTAACAAAATGAAATCAAGAACCTCTGTCTCCATTCTTGGACGCGATTTTATACCCATTTATCACGAAAAGTGCCTTTAATTTGCTGACCTTGTTCCCACGTTGGATCAGTGGGTGATTGCTCAATGAGAAAGCCATCCCGATGAGGGCGTTCGTGAACCGCGCACTAGGCATATTCCAGTTGTGATCCACTTGGCTCACTTGGTTAAGTGGAGCTAGTCGTGATCAGGTGGCTGTGTCGTGATTCAGGCCGAGACCAGATCGGGCTCTTCTAGTACCATTTCCCACTATGTGATCCTTCAACCGCGCAGTTAACTGTTTACTTTTCTGTCGTTTTTAGATTTGGCGGGCGCAGTGCTACAGAGTAGAGGCTTTGTTAACCATATTTATCCCCTGTGCTCAGCAGCAAATGTGATACCCTCCTCTTCGCACGGTTCATTCGAATCTGTACCCTCGGGCTATGATTTCTATCATGTAGTTCTATCTTCAGTTTTATCCTTATTTATTGTTTTCTCGGATTATTGTGTCGTTGCATTCATTTTACTCCCTAGATTGAATTTTTCTTCAGAGCAACTTCGTGGTGTGCCCGATGGTCTTGTCCAGTACCTGCTCTCGTTGCAGGACAAGGGCTTGTGCCATTCGGTGTCCGTACAGGAATCGAGTTTGGCTACTTGGCGTGCGTCCCCTTTGGTGAATAACACGACCGTAGTTGTGAGTTTTCATGATTCCTCATCTCCAAGACCTCTGCTTATTTCTAGTTTTCAAAAAAAAAAAAAAATCCACCTCATTGCTAACAATATAAGATTATTGCTGTTATGTAGTAAATTTTTGGCGACATTTTTTCCGAGTTTTTCTGGAGGCTTTCAGAAAGTTCTGTGTGCAGGGCTCCTAGAGAAAAACATACCGAATGCAATTGGATAATCCATTTGGAGAATCACTGCGGGTTTTCGGTCGCTCCTTTTCCACGGATGTGTTCCCTTATGTCAGGATTTCGCACCGCGGCATGCCGCCTGCGAAACAATGCGGACGAGCTAAAGGCGCCATGTTGTTGGATCCCGAAGCGATTACAAGTCAACTGCGTATCGCGCCCTAGCATTACCGTGTAATCGTTCTAAGACACAATTACCGCGACGCGCATAGCTCGCATTCACTGCGTCGCACGTCGCTGGTCGTCGTGCGAAATCCTGACATATGGGTACACATCCCTTTTCCGCGAGTACTGCATGGGCTGCATTCCGGAGGGCAAGTCGCAGTCCACACCTCTAGGCGCTCATTCAAAGCTTATATATGTTTTGTCTCTTTTTAAAAGTTTCCTTTTGTCGATATTGAAGTTCAAAATTCCTTGAGATCTCCTACAACCTAGTACGATATTGTTCTTTGTTTCGTTCACTTATTTTCCCGTTATTGAGGTAATTTTCATGGGCGGTGTATCTCAAGTACATCTGTAATGTACTTTGAGTGATTAATGGCCGGAACTTGGCTAATTTTTCGGCGCCATTAAGAAAAGCATTTTTTCTATATTTTTTTCAGCAAAGACCACCTGTTCAAAGTGCCCCCGGGCCATCACCACAGTTGCCACTGAAGTCGGCAGTGCAACGAACTCCTTCGCAATCGACTTTAACCAGTTTACCAACTACGCACTTTGTGAGTCAAACTTTGTCTTTTGTTGTTTTGGTAACACTTTCTGCTTTTTTTGGTTTTTATATTTTGGTGATTATTTTTTGTTCAGGGTGATAGCTTTGGTAGTATGAACGAAGAGGTGATACGAGTGACGTTGAAACGAGGTGCAGGTGGAATTGGGCTCAGCATTGTGGCTGCTCAGGTTTGAAGATTTATTTTACATTCGTCTGTTCCATGAATGATTTTTTATTATCTTTTCAGTTTTGGGAGGCTCTGATTAAGGGCACCGCTAGGGGTAAGGAGAAAGAGAGAACTGAGATGATATATAATCTGTGTGCGGATATTACCATCGAGAAAGGATGATCTGTGGCTAAACTTCCATTGAGAAAGCGCGCCTTGGGGTCTGAACTATGATCTCCAGGCGCCATTTCGAACTGCAGCTCATCCACATTCCGAGTTGCTGCCAGGGCGGGCCAACGTTCGCGGCGGGCTGTTTTGGCCCCTCGCTCGTTTGCATCTACCCAAAAGGTTAGTGATGCAGAGGGGGGCAGAAGGATAGGAGAGTTGTCGGGTTCCTAATTCTCAGGTTTTGAAGTGTTTATTCTCCTTCCTCAGATCACTTCAGCTTCTATTCTCACGATCATTCCTCTTTATTGCTGAAATTACCCGTATAACGGTGTCTTTGGATACAGTACATGCTTGGAAGTTAACGAAGGGTCAAAAAATTTGAGTGTTCTTATATTTTTGCCGCAGTTCAGAATCGTTGAGTTCCAGCGGTGACCTTATGACTCGCGAAATTGCAGTTACTGTTGGAAATACAGGACGTTAAGCGATCAAAACCAGACTCTTAGAGACTGCTGTAATTTGTAGCAAAACAGGAGTACTAGGGGAACGCGTTTATTCTTATTCGCTACGCGGCCGCACGCGGCAGGTGTCATAAATCTCTGTTTGGGCTGATGCATCACATCTTGTTATCTAACGAGATGAGGTGTTTGGAAATGGGTAATCGGCTGAATGGGGAGTGAAGGAAGCCTGAAATGATTTCCTTTCGAACGATGAATTCTTGTTGAATGTGGATGAACTGGAGGAAGTCACTCTATTTGACTGGTGAAGTAGTGCTGTGGCAGTTGGCAGATTTTGCCTTGAAATCTTTAAGTCTCCTCGAAGGACCAAGCATTTGACACAGTTGCGCTCACTTCTTTAGCCGAAGATCCGGCTTCTGAGATCCAATGGGTGAGGTCTGTTCCTTAGTATTTTGGCTTTTGCATCGTCAGATTGGTCGTTTTGTAAGATTCAAAGATAGGCAATTAACTACTGGCCGATGAACTGGTTTTCACTTCCTTGCGTGGTTCGCTTCTATGCAGAGGGAGAGTGTGCGACAATACACAGCAAGGCCACTATTGCTCAGTCGTAACATCTAAATTGGTACCTTTTTCGCGTCAAGCCAGCCTATGTAGTAGTCGTTGTCGTCGAAAGATAAAGATCACATCGTTGTCGTAGCGCGGTCATCTACACATACACAGCCACACAGCCACCACCAGAAATCAGCTTCCCCACGAGGATTTGCTTGGTTTTTTTTGAGTGACTGTGGTTTTCATCCAACCGGCAGGCCACTCAACACACACAATAATTGAGGATAAGACGTCAATAAGCCGCAATCACGAATAGTACGGGTTTTGCTATACGGCGTCAATCTGTTTCGATTTATTGCCGTCTGTTAGTCATGGTTTGGATCTGTGCTTGTAAGGTGAGTTGGTGAAATTTGACAGAAAAATTATTTTTGAAATTTGAAACTTACTTATTCTGAATGCTGCATTTCGTGTTTCTGTAGAATGTTCTTTGGCTCATATCTGCGGAAGGATCACTTTTTGGACTTCATCAGTTGACTCGCCTCTTTTTATGTTGTCAGTGATTAAGACGGCAATGATTGTAGGCTTCAGAACAGTGAGGGTAAATAAAGACAGCTACGGCGGCGTAGAAGTTTGAATGTTTCCCCGAACCCCTTTTTGTCTGGGTGGTCATTTCAATGGCTTCAGCCGCTCTGACAATCCTGGCACCAACCAACCGAACCAGTAGGCTTAGGTGGCCTGAGCGCAAGGTGTTTCTACATTGTGCAGGTGATTGTAGTTGCGTTTTCTTTCACTCATTGCATCGGCATCGTTTCGTAGTCGATTTCTGAATTCAGTATTTCATAAGTATGGTTGTGAAGCATGTGAAGTAATCTCTGCCAGCCTAAAAAGGAGGGGATCGAAGGTGAAGTGGCAGAGATGCTGTAATTTCTTCATTAACATCGAGCGATTCTCCCGGTCGACGTTTTATAGCTATTTCCTTCGGAAATGTTGGCTGTATGGGTAATATGGGTGCGCCTATATTAAACCTTTTATGAGAACGATGATGGACCCTGATTGTAGTGAATCTATCCATAGCGGAGTTTCTTTGGAAGCGTTCATGATGTCCGCTTTTTTGCTGTTTGGTCACTCGTTGAAGGGTAGAGGGTAAAGCGGCCAATCAATGCCAATCGGATTCAGCCGTACCTTCTACTTCTGCTCTTGACAGTGAAGTCATTTAGGAGATGGCCTGCACTGACCCGCTGCCAGAGGTTTTGATGCTTTCTTGCAAAAATATTGGAGTGCAGCGTACTATTTACTACCTGCCGAAGATTTTCATTTTCATTTTCATGTTAGTAGGTTACCGTGACGACTTATATGGCGATATTCCTTCCACAGTCGAGAAATGAGTTTATTACTATTTGCGAACGATTTAAAGTGGTATGATGGGTCTGAGAAATTCGCGTACAAATAAGGGTTAATGTGAACGCTGCAGATATACATATTAGGGGGTAATCGTGTCATCGCGAGTGAGTGCGTAGCGCATGTAGACGTGGGAATGAACAGAGGTTCAGAGTGTGGAGTTGTCCTTAATAGGCTAAATTTAGAGTGGATATTGTTAATTGAAAGGAAATATATTGATAAATTGAATTGTTTCAGGGTGTTGGCGACAGACAAGTGGGTATCTACGTGAAGAAAGTCGTTGCAGGAAGCCCTGCTGCAGCGGTAGGTGTTCATACTTTCTTGAAAACAATTAAGCTTTGAATTCCAATTTTCAAGCCCTTATGCTGACTTTCAGATTTCCGATTGTCCCATTTTTTTTTGAATTTTCGAATACTTTCAAAATTTCACTTGTGCAGGGAAAACTACTTTTTCATGGTTATGATACTTTATAGCTCCGTTCGAGAATGGTTGCTGCCATTCTTGTTTTTGCCCTTTGATTTTCGTTCGAAAAATATGCTGGCTGTTTTTATCATTTGCATGATCGATCGGACGAATCATTGATTTCATTCATGTGAAATTCTGCAGAATATCGCAGCTAATTTTCATACTGTATAAGGTTTTGATTGAGTAGTCTACATTGAAGGACGGTCGGCTGGCAGCTGGTGATCAGTTACTTTCGGTCAACGGTCAATCGCTGCTTGGAATATCGCAAGAAGAGTAGGTTTTTTGGCGATTTTCTGATTTTTAGTCGCGAAAAAGAATTTCATATGAAGACCTTGAAATGTTGTACATCGCTATTTGTATTCATGGCTTTTCAAAAAAAGAAGGTAGTGGGAATGGTGACAATGGCCTGGCGTTGGCTTTGCCCAAGCCTAGGGCAAGAAGGTTCGGGGTCGGTGGGACTGTTCACTTATATGCAAGAAGAGAGCTTCGCATTCCGTCAGGCTGCGCATACTTTGCTTGGGCAGGGCACGACTGTGTTCAGAGGGAGCGAGGCAGAGTGGCATGGGGGAGGTGCAGAAACGACGCATTCAGCGAGGCAGAGTAGCATTAGCGGAGACGCAGAGACCCGCAGCCACACCCTTCCGCCGGCGCCGCATAGTGTGTACGAGTCATTAATGGTTCTTTTCACAAAGCGTCTTCCACTGATTTTGGCTTCTCTTCCCTTTCATAGCACTCCAACCTGTTAATTCGTAAGCGTACACAGTCCCGCATTTTGTACAAGTTATCTCGTCTTTTGAAGCAAGCATTTTTCTGCTCAAAAAACGCTGATGTTTAGGGCTGCCGATTTCATGGCGCGTGCAGGCGCCGAAATTCGTTTTGACGTCCGTAAAGGAGCTGCACTTCGAAATGGCCTGTCTACCTGGTTGTGTCAGCCAACCTCGACAACGGCGGTTAGTGGATTTGCTTTGATTAGTGATTAAAAGATAGAGAACATGATGAAGAAAGCCAATTTTTAGCAGCCAGCCACGTCTGTACAGCACCAAACGCAATATGCCGCACCACAGCAACAACAACAACACCAACACATGCAAGGATCCCATGCTTCGAATTACGGTAACAGCCCTTCAAACTATGCTGTTTTGCCCGGCTACGGTAGCCAGCAGTCGGTACAGACGACTAATAGCAACTATCAGAGATATCAGCCAGGTACGCTCCATGATCAGGGTGTTTCTGGATGTAGTGCAGCTTCTCAGTCTTTTTAGAGCCGTTAATCAATAAAAAAATTCAGTGCCAGGTGTTCGAGCATCGGCCTTTGCGCCTGTGTCGGGTGGTGCGCCAGTGATTGGTGTGGAGCCAAATCGACACTACAGATCAGTATCGGCGTCTGACCTTTACCAGAGCGATGTAAGTGATTGATGATGTTCTATACCTTTTTCCGTTAATTCAGAAATATAATTGAAGGTTAGGGTCGAAGGACAGGGTGATTGAAGATACTTTCAGTTTTTTCTCCAGCTTAAAATTTGAAAAAATCACACGCGGAAAAACTGAGTCCTTCTGTTACGCAGTTATTAATGTTGTACTTGCCTAATAAAGACCGTATGCTAGGTTTCACGGAAAAAGGAAAATCCGGCTAAGATACAGCTCCTCAAAGTGGCGGGCGACGGAACCTGGCCTCCGAGTGGGTGCCACGCCACTCGTTCACCGCGGTCGGGAAAGCAGATGAAAACAGAAGTTTACGCATAAAAAATCCACTCCACCGCTCCGACTGCGGCGGACGACAGGGCGTGGCACCCAGTCGGAGGCTCCGTCCCGTCGTCCGCCACTTTAGGGAGCTGTATCTCATCCGCATCCGGATTTATCCCGTTAAACTTTGCATGTGGCCTCCTTTATTAGGCAAATGCAATATAAATATCTGGGCAACAAAGAAACCCACTGTTCGGTGCGCAAAATCTAGTTTAATTCGAAGGACAGGGCTAGAATGAAAATGGATTTTGATATTACGATTGGTTATTTGAATGTAAAGTCATTATTTTTGGTGCATGAAATGTTTTCGAAGTGGTGGTTTTTCAGCCAAACGCCTCGTACTCTCAGCGTTCAGTAGCAGGATCTACTACTGGTGTTAGTGGATTCGATCGACTTCCCTCACATTATCGGCACTCGAATAGACCGACGGTTATTCAGCCTGGTGGGTAACATCTGTTAGCTGAAATTCATCCATTGGAGTGTTTGTTTGTTCATTATTCCTCTATTAAAAATTAGGATTGCAAAGCTCAGTGCGTGCAGTTACGAAAAACTCAAGTTGCCCTAGTTCCCTGTAAGAAGCCTTAGTGAGCTAGCGAAGCCGGAAAATTGTATTCCTTAACTTAAACAATTCTTCTTTCTGCAACCTTTCTGATGCAAAATAGCTCCAACTCTGATATAAATAGATCTCAACAAAATGATTGCAAAAAAATGAGCGATTTAAAAACTAATGCACTTCCAAAAATGTTTTCAAAAAAAACTGCATTTCCAAAAATGTTTTCAAAAAACTCAACTTGCTTTGGAAGTGCACTAGTTTTTGAATCGCGCTCCCAGTGGACCATCTCAGATTTGCGATCATCTTGTTAAGATCTGTTTATATCAGACTTGGAGCTATTTTGTCTCAGAAAGGTTGCATGGAAAAGAATTGTTTCAGTTAAGAAATACAATTTTCGGCTTCGCTAGCTCACTAAGGCTTTTTTAAGGAAACTAGGGCAACTTGAGCTTTTCGAAACATTTGGAAGTGCAATAGTTTTTGAATTGCTCTTAGTGGCTCATCTCAGTTTTGCGATCATTTTGTGAGATAAATTTTGAATTTAGGACGACCATCGGCCACATCACCCTCAGCATTGCGACGTGGAGCTCATTCGCCAGTGTCGCTATACCGTCCACCAAGCGCTACAACTCTTTTCGCTGCACCGCGGTAAGTCACCGTACTGGGGCATAGTGCATCCTCGCGTGCTTCACCTATATTTTTCTTCCTTTCCTTTCTTAATTGGATTATTTATTTATTTCAAATTTCGTGTTGTTTCTAGGTCTCCGAATCCGCTCCAACAGCAGGGCTATGTCAGGGCAGGCTCACGAGACAATTTGGATCAGTACAGAATGGTGAGAGATCTTTGCTCGATTTTGGATTTCCTAGGAATTTTCCGAGGACTCAATTGGGGACTTGAGAAATTATGATTCTCTCACGAATTCTAGCCCTTTTCTGGCATGTAGTAATGGCCATCAGTATTTCAGGTATTGATGATAGTTTCGTTTTCCAGAATTCGCCGCCAGCTGCGCATTCTTCACCTCGTGAAGAGCACCGTGTACCGCCGACGACACACACCATACAGCAGTCATCTGCCAGCTACTCAGCCTCCTTACCTTCTCCATTGAATCGCTCCACTCAGGCCAACAATTCCAATTATCAGCAACTTCCTGGTGCTAGGAATATTCCGACCGTGAGGTACCTCCCAAGGGGGCCTACATCACCAACTTCTTTACCGAACGGCAATGCTGCCTATGGAAAACCACCAGCATACAGTAATCCGCCCGTAGTACGACCTCTGCAAGAAGCCGCAGTTGTTAGACCGATCGAATTGGCAATGCCGAAAGATGAAGTGAATCTCCGACATCGCGATGAGCGCCCACGATCGACGACCACGTTTGGAGTAATGGCACCGACAGCGTTCACTCAGGTGAGTTGAGGTTTTTGTTGCCCATTTAGGATTTTTTGTTTGTTCATAAGCCCTGGACTGTATGAAAATCTTAAATTATGGTATAATTCAGGCCCTTCAAGCTGGCGGAGCGCACGAAGCCAGAGTTGTGTTGAACCCACCTCGTCATTCGGGCATCGATCGAGAGTTACGTAATTTGGAAAGGACCAATACGGCACTCATGGTGGGTAATTTTGCGTTAATTTTGAATTGATACTTTTTATGGGCTATTTTTTTCAGCTGTGATTTTTTTTTTGATCTCGCATATCAGGCTGAAGTAGAAAAGTGGCGTATTTTAAATTGATTTAATGGCTGAGTAATCGGCTTGGTTCATCTGAAGGGTGTGCCCCACACCAAGTCTCTTTCAGAAATACTGGGGTCGAGCGCTTTATGCCCACGTAGGAGGTTGGCCGATACTCAATTTTCGAACCCCCTTTCAAATTAGCTTTTTAAACAGTTGGTAGCCATCACAAGGATTCAGGCCTGGTAGTGTCCACTGTATTATTAGGTTGTCCGGAAAGTTTTCAGACTAATGTCGGAGAACATTGTGTAGTTGGTAACTTTATTGACAAGCTTTGGAGTATTCGTAAGTTTTGAAAGTTCGCGTACAGAAAGGTCAGGGCGAGCCAACAGGTAGCGAGCACGAGCCGTTTGTTCTGTGTTTGTGGTCGACCTGAGATTCCTTGAGCGATTCGACACCGTTGTCCAACTTGTGGTACCAGTAAAGCAGATCGAGCGACAGGGAACTTGCCCCTTCACTGCCTCCTGCAGGAAGCGATGGGCCTCGTTTGCGGATCGGCCGGAGCGGTATTGTAAGCAGAACTGGTCGGTAGAGCACCTTCTTGTCATCTATTGCAAAGGCACTACTGGGAACAGGGGACGATATGTCGCACATGCTGCTGACAGGTACATATACCGGACATGAAACACAAATCCCTCAAGTTAGGTCCGCTCATAGCACCTGGTGACAAAGATATGTTGTTCTGAACCCTCCATGCATTCAGTCGGAGAACTTTTCGGACAACTTAATATTATATTATGGGGCGGCCTGACCAATGCATCATCTCGGTTGAGAAGTTATGTATCCTATAACTGGGTGAAATATTTAAATTAGCCAGTTATTCGAAGCCGAAAAATCAATAATTGATTCATTACAGTCTCATGACGCAGTCAACGAGGAGTTGGATCGATTAGATGCCAAAGGTATTAATATGACTGAGGAAGAGACACGACGATATAGGTGAGTTTGTAAAGATCGTATGTTCGATAGTGGGAGTGAGCGTTTTCTTTGCCACTTCTGTTTAATTTCCCGTGTTATTTTCTTTATTGTAACTTTGCTGTAGTTTCTACACGTTATTATTACATAGAATTGTAGGCCGCTTATCGTTTTTATTCGTTCCGGTTGGAGGGCATGGTCTTGTGGGGTTGGGTGGGGGTATTATGTAACCTGTGGGACCAGTAGTTTTATAATTTGATTAGCGAACCTGTACACATGTTTTCTGTGGTCAATCGAGTCAATCAGAATCTCAGAAAGTATTGTCACTTGTGGAGAGTACCTTAAAATATATTTTGCAATTGCCCTCTTGTTTTTTGTTTACTTTTATTTTTTCTTTTGAAAGTCATCGACATTTTTCAAGAGAACTACTCAACGCGGCTTCGGAGCAGACACGGCGAACTGAGCAGAGAACAGCAGCGGTTGTGGCCCCGACGACGTTTGCAGTCCAGAAGTCAAACGGCGATATGAGCAGGTCGACTGGAAATCGAACTGAGACATTGATCGATGATGTCGATAATAGCCCAGGACGTAGTGCGATGCGGTGGGGGCTCTTTTTGATTCGGCGTTCGATAGATATCTTAAGCTACATATTTAATTTTTTTTACTCATTTCGTTATGGCTGATGTAACCGATACCATCTGAAGAATTTTTTTTCAGAGAAAACATCTCTCCTGGAGATTCACACGAACGAAAATCGGTCCAGTTCAGGGAGACAGTTTCAGTGAAAGAAACGGAAATAATGGATTCTCCATCGGTAAGTCTACAGGCTGTACCCTGAACAATGACACATGGATTTTACGATTCGGTTTTTTCTTTAAAGGCAGGATCAGGGGAAATTCGGACGAAAAGTAAAAGAAGTAGTGAATGTGAAAGGCGAGATGCCTAGTAACAGGACAGTGAAGAAACAACGGATGGAATTGGCCAAAAACCCGGGAAATAGGACCCCCAAGAGCCAAGCCAAGTGAACACAAGGGAATGTTTGGAAATACGACAGCATCTATTTCTTGGAATGAGCTTCGAGCTAAAACTGCGAATGCGCGCCGCAAAACCTTCGATCCTGCCGCATCTCCTTGGCCGCTCCCACCCCAGTCAATCGGGAATAACGTCATCCGGAGGCGGGATCGACTTATCGAGAGGCGGGACAGATGGGCGGTTGCGGCGTTTCTACAGCTCGGAGGGGCGCTTTTTCACCGGGATTTCGCCACAGATAGCCTTCTTAGACCCAGGACTACCACGGGAGTGACTTCTTGTAGGGATTTCTCCATTACCACATTACCCCTAATGCTGTTTTTAAGTGGACGTAATTTCGAGCGCTTTTGCAAGCTTAATCTAAGCTATCATTCAGCACACCTAGCGGCATATATATAAGTACTTGCTGCTTCCACACGCCGCGGGGCGGAGTGGCACAGGTGAGGTGCAGAGACGACGCTGGCAACGAGACAGGGTAGCACAGGCGCAGAGGCGCAGACACAGAGACACGCAGCCATGCTCTGCCGCCGGCATCGCAGAGTATGAAAGCGACTTTAATTTCACCGCTCTGGTGAACAGAGAGGGGACTCATGGATTTGCAAAAACCTGTGAATGTCGACCTTGCATATTTATAATCCTCATAATATTCGATTGATGTAAACATTGGTTATTTATAATCACTCTCAAAAATTTGCGATACTTGTATCTTGCTATGTACACGGAAGCAATGGCTTACGATAGTCAATACATATTGGATTACTAGGAATGGTCCCAGTAATTTATTGGCTGTATTTCTTTACTTTCAGTATCCACTTAACTATGGGTGGAGGTGGTTTAGTGACAGGTGGCGCGCACCCCACTCTCATTGGGCGGGATAAAATCCCTCTTCAACGCCTGCCCAGGCCAACCAAGCCTTCCATCCCTCCGGGGTCGGCAAATTGGTACCAGCCTTGTCTGGGAGGATAAAAGCACTGGCTTGTACATCGGCTGGCCACCGCAAGTCATTGTATAGGCCACATCACATTCACCAGTCACCACGATTCAGAATGGAACTAGAATGTGCGGCGCATCCCAGGAAGGGATTGGTTATCTTTTATCCTTTATTCACTTAACTATTTCTTCATTGAATTTATTGCAGATTTATGGGACGAACGAAATCTATCGAGACCCGCGACAACAGCGATTGAATGAATTGCAGGTAGCTGGTTAACAGATTCGCCGAAATAATTAATCGATTATTTTTCAAAAGCCCATCGGCTACATGGTTAACATGTTGGCGCTGTTCACTTAACACAGTAGTAGCGAACATTTTTTAAACGATTTATTTTGTTCATGGCCTAAGATCAGTGCAATGGTAAACAGCACATGCCTGATTACATTTTTTATTAAATTTATTTTTATTTTTCTTATTTAATTACCGTCACATACAGCTGATTCTTATTTACTTGCTTGTTTTTATTTATTCGTAGTCGTTTTCTGTTTATCGTCTTTCTACTCAGGAACGACAAGAAACGAGAGTGCCTGATGGTTTGGGATTCCGAGACAAGATGCGCATGTTTGCGACACAGCTAGGCGAAGGAACGCCGAAAACTCGATATAGCGCTAGCAGTGCTGAGCGACAAATCCAGGAAGAGCAGTGATCCCTGCACAGTTCTCATCCCAATCGTCTATTTCATAGCTCATTGCTCACTCGTCCTCCAAAGCGCTGATATGCCAAAAGTGGTTCTGGCATCAGCTCAATGACCGCGACGCATCCGCACACAATTTAGTGTATTTGCTACTTTGTAGGTGTTCGGTTTTCACGCGTAATCGTGCCCGACACGATGCGATAGCAATGCATGGCTTATCTGATGGAATAGAATGTAGATGTTTGATATGTGCAAATCTTCACATATCTTTCTGAGCGAAAAAAAAAACTTACAAAATTACTTGATGACGTCACTTTGACGATGACTTTTTTAGCTGTACAGTTTGATGTTTAAGAATCTATAAAAAGAGAATTGAGTTTGTATATTACAGCTACTTTTATCGTTACATTACTAATTGTATTTAATCGATTACGTGCAATGTGTACTGGCTTCTAACTAGATTTTGAACAATATTAACAATTTTTGTAAAGAAATGGTAATACTTTTTTCTGTGTTTTTGCCTTTTTGACAGGTCATTCGTTGTTTCGCTCACTAAATGAACCCGCCTTTGGAATAATGTTTTATTTACTTATATATAGACTGGTAACCAAGAAATTTATCCGTGGTTCATCAGAGCCTTTGCCTACTGGAGGTTAAGGGACCGCCCATTTGCGAATGGGACTTTGACTCACACATTGGGCATTTGTTCACATTTGATTGTTGAAATGCGGATAAATTTCTAGAATGCTTGAGTTGAAAATTAATATGTGAGAATGCTTTTCTGTGCTTATTTATAAATTATTTGTTCTAACGAATCGATAAATCGATGGCCATCATATTGCCTTAATTCGCTTAATCTCTGATAGTCTTCCGCATTCATTATGGTCAGTGCAGTTCGCCGTGCAGCTATTACTTAACAATGTACAAGAATTTGTATAATTTCCCAGATTACGGTAGCAGTACTTACAGTACTACTTTCATGTTGATGTTGTAAACCTTGAAAGTAATATCATGTGCGATGATGATAATATGATAAATGAAAGATAATTGCTTCGGTAATTCGAGAAGTTTGTTATGGCTGTTCCAGCCAGGCTTGGTGTCGTTGCATATCCCACGTTTTTTCATAGGTTAATAGTATAAAGAGTGATGAGTAAAGGCCTCTGCAGGTTTTAGAGCCGGTTCGACGATAGAGGATAAATATCCATTTTTCCTACAGGCTATTATCCGGAGATGATGGTTTAGATATTCGGAGATGATGGTTTAGATTCCGAGTGAGTTATATTCAGTTCATGTATTGAAATTACCTGGATCAAATTAAAAATTGTCGCAGCAGAGTAATGAGAATATGCCAGGAAGGTAGAGACACAGAGACTATGATGTCTTGACGAAGGCGGAGGCATTAGGCTGCATTCATACTTTGCGTTACCGATGACGGCGTCAATCTGATAACGCGCCCTAGTTACAGCGAGCCATAATTCAGTAGGGTGATCGTAGCGAGAGCCGGCGAATTCAAACCTTTGCGTAGTTGTAAAAGGCTTCATTCTCCTATTTTTCTTTCATCATTTCGTTATCGCAGGTTTGTTTTCGAGTTATAAGGTGCCACGTCTTTTTTGGACTTTTTGGCACCTAGTTCGAAAGCAAACTTGCGATAACGAAATGACGAGTAGAAACTAGAAGAGTGAGGCCTGTGGGCACCACGCCAGGATTCGAATTTGCCACTCTAGCCACGACCATCATAATGTTTTATGGGTCCTTGCGATCAGAGCGCGTTCTCAGATTGACGCCGTCGTCGGCGGCAAACAAATGACGCAAAGTATGACCGTGGCCTAACACGTACATACTCTGTCGCCTGTTCTCTATTTCATGGGTGTGTAGCGTTAGGTCTGTAAACGTGTTTTGCGTGAATTTTGAAGCTTGCTGCACGTGGCGGACATAAACTACAGCTCATCTCTGATTGAGTGCTTTGTCCAAATTCCCGCCCAAAAGCGCATTGGTGGTTTTTCTTTGCGGCGTCGCGTCCGAAAATTAAGCTTCACGTTTCTGGGTGCTTGAGGTGAACAGTCTAATCAGGGCACTCCCAGGTGTCGAGGAAAATAGCCAAATCAGTGCAAAACTCCCAATACGACCCCCTTTTTTGACCTTTACATTACCAGTAACTGCTACCGGGTTGTACGGTTGCAATCTGTTTTATTGCTATCTATTCTTATCTGGATCAGAAAGATATTTATATCGCATTTCCACACACGGGTTTTCTGTTAAATACCCTTCGCTTTTTAATCTGCCTATTGAAAAATTAAAGAGCTAGTGCTTATCGGTGACCTCTGCAGGAACGATCCCTCTCCTGTCCGGTCAAATACAAGCCCACCCCCTCCCCCCCCCCCCTCCCCTGTCGTGGAATCGTTGACTCACGGTGTAGCCTAAATCACATGGTAAAGCTGTGCTTATAACATTTTGAGAGTGAAAATTTTTAAGAAGCTTCGGAAATTTCTGTAAACAAAGGCATGTAAGGTATGCGGTACGTGCTAATGCCTTCCATTATAATTGAATTAATTTGTAAAAAAATACATCGCCTGTTTTAACGGTAATGACTGAGAAGTGATAGAGATTTATTGGCAGCATCATATGTTATCACTGACCCGGTCCCGTGTATTATTCACAGCTCATCCGGTTATACGGTAGTTTCCGGTGTAGAGGTGAGCTTGTATCGTCGAAATCGTAAGGTAACACCGTCGCTCTCATGGGTAGCACCTTCGTAGTTCGATTGTGTCATCGCTGTCGGCTGTGGCACTGGAGCGGGCGGCATCTCTGCTCCAGTAATGACGCGTCCGTTTGTCTGTGGACGGGCGTCGTTGTTCTGAATGTTCTCGGCCGATTTGGTCATACCAAAGCGAATGCTCTTGTAGTTAACGGTGTCCTTTCGTGGTTTATCGAAACGTCTTTCGGGATGTCGAAGGCAATAACCCTGTTGTCGTGGTGATGGAGGCAAATCGGACCACCTAAAAAACGTGGTTAGTAAAGATTTGGATCGTATAGAGCTGTTAATAGATTCTCCTAGCCAGTGGAATAAAAGTTCGATCTCACAGATTTCGACCTACCGTTCCTTCTCGACCGTTTGATTGATTTTTCTCCATAAAATCTCCGGTGATGTCTGCCGTTGTTCTCGTCTGTCTGTAGCACATATCCGAACCAATGCCTCATCATCCTTAGCTTTGAGATCCTTAAAAGTCCCGATATTGATTTCTTTCGAAGTGGATTTTTGTTTCTATTCTTTTTCCCATTTTTTCACGAAAAATACTACAGGTGCTATTTTTTTCAATCCTGTGGGAAATGCTCACTGATGAGATGGTGATAGTGCAGCAAATGAAAAGAAAAGATCTTCTCATGAATGTTTCGAAGCGAGAATCGAAGGAATCAATCAAGGAAATTCAAAGTGCTCTGTTACTCATATATTTATGTCATATTTTACTAAAGGTCGCCTGCAAAATTTCACGCCCAAGTGCAAGAATCCAGTTAAAAAAGCTCCCTAAAGTGGTGGACGGGGGGGTGGGGCGTCCGAATAGTTCGGACGCTGGAGCAGAGGAGCAAAGAGGCGACACTCACGTGGTCGGGGACGCAGAGAAAGAAGCAAGAATATTGCGCGCGAGAATTTGAACTGCGTTTTGGTCGCTGACGGCTGTTCAGATGTTTGGCGGGAATCAGAACGCGTTGCTTTTGTTCCTGGTTTTCCCCTTCACCTTTGGAATTGAGGAGAATTCTAGATGCTTTTCATATAATTGTTCATGTACTGTATCTAGTAGGATAACATCAGGAGGAAGTAGGATCATGGAATCTCCGTGAACGATTCCGTTGAAGAGGCAGTAACCGTGACGGACGAGATATGAATTAATTTAATTTGGACTAAAGCAGTTTTTTTGGTATGCTGATGGGGGTCGTAGTTACATGTGTTAAAAATGAATGGCGCGATAGCAAATTTATGTAGGAGTAATCTTATAGTTAGGAATTTTGAAGCTTCGAGAATAGCAGTATCCATCATCCACTTCGTTTTCCCAAGACTTTCCTTCTAGAAGAAGTGTAGTAAGGATGAAATGAGTTGTAAGGATGACTGCTTGTTTAGGATTTAAAAGCGTCGTTCCGCTGTCCTTTTAGGGATACTTATTGCTGCCAACATTACTACACGTACTTTGCACTCCATAGATTACGTGTTCTCTGTGGCGGTCCATAATCTTGACTTTGCACAGTGGAACTATTGTACTCAAGAAATGGAAAGTGAAGGTCCAACAAGCAGATGAATCACGATAGATCAAAATCAAAATTTTAGAATAATTAACTTTTATTTGGCAAGTTTGTAAAGTTTGATAGGACTGAATGAGCACGTAAGCAAGCAAATTTCTGATTCAAGTAATAGAAGTTAAAAACAAAACCGGCAAACTCACTTTCAGACTTCTACTTCGATTGAAGAACCAGCCCTTCTTTTTCTCTTTCTCCTTGTGAGGCGATGCTTTCGTTGTTGAAGTTGAAGCTTTGCTTGTGGATGTATTCTTGCTTGTGTTTGAAGGATTCCTGGTTGGAGGCGGATCGTTTGGTACCACGGTTTCTTTGCAGTCTTCGTTCTTCAGTCCTAGTTGAACACAGGATTGTTAGGATTGAATGGGAATTCCATATAAATTCGCGTTCATACTCCGCAGTGCCGATGGTAGGGCGTGGCTGCGTGTCTCTGCGTCTCCGTCTATGCTACCTTGTCTCCTTGCCTACGGTCTCTGCAATTCCCCGTACCACTCTACCTCACTGCCTGTTATCGCAGCCACGCCCTGCCGGCGCTGAGTATGAACGCGATCTGAGCGTAAGGATTGGAATGAAAAAAAAAACGAAAAAAGGAAAGTAGGGCATGAAAACGAGTAAAAAAAGGGGGGAGGGGTGTAAATGGAAATAAAGCCTGAAAAATAATCAAGAAATAAGTTGAAAAGTATGGTTCAAGCAGGGAAGCGTAACAAACCGTCTATTCTTTCACTTTCTCTGTGCAAGTACTCAGCCCATGAGGTACTGGCAGCCAGCAAATCGTCCAACGTCACATTGTCGTACGAGGGACTCTCAGAAAACGTGCGCAAAGTGCCACGACAAGCATCAGAAGTCACGGACGAGATTACACAGTTGGGAATCGCCTCACAGTCCGTAGAATTTCCACTGAACAGTGGCGAATCAGCTGCTGGCTCGGGCTGAAAATAGCTTTTCAGCCCAATTTTCACTTTCAAAAATATGAAATCTCAGAAGCATGTTAGAGTGGAAGTGCTGTGTATTGTGGTAAGATGTGGTTATCACACTCACAAACGCTGTGCTCACCTCGTTCGTTATCAAGGTATACAGCTGCTCCTGTGATTTTTTTCGGTAATTTTTGAATAACTCAAAAGAAAAAATAAGTTATTATTGTACCTGACTGAGTATTGGCCTCATAAATGCCGTTTTAGGCAGTTCTGGTGGAATGCCATCCAAGCCATTTTCCTTTTTTTCTTTTCGTTGTGGCTTCGGTTGCAAAGAAAAAGAGGCCGTCACAACCTCCTTTGCAGGCACGATCACGGTCACTTGGTTTGGGTCTTTCTGCTCTTGGGTGGGGGAATTTGCGGCGGCTGGGGTGTGATTCTGGCCAGTAGGCTGTTGTTTGGATGTTGATTGAAGAAGTTCCATGGCATCAGACCATTTTACAGTGAACCGTTCACTGGTCGACGGTTCACGGGCGGAATGGCAAGGTTTTGGTGGTAGATGACGAGGTTCAGAAGTCTCTCGACTACTACTACAGCTATCCGAAGAAGACGGTTGAGATGTTGGCGGTGTACGCCATTCTGCCGAAGGTATCTGCAAGAATATCTTCAAGCATAGTTGAGAAATGTTCAGTGGCTGAATGTAAAAAATCCGAAAAAACCCGTCCATAACGCCCTCAAAGTCAAAAACGATTTCATGGATTGTCTGAGATCAGATTAAGATTACCCGATTCATTTGGGTAAATCTATGTCCGCTTTCAGGGAAATGGAGGAACCTAAAATAGAAGGAACTCGGCAGATTTCACTACTCGAGTACCAGTTATGAGGGCAGGATGGGAGGGGAGGGGGCTACTATATGCTTCGAAATCCAGCGATATGAAAAAGCAAAATTCTAAGGAGATTACTCCCTGTGCACTCATTCTAAAGACGCTAGGAGGAGATAATTTTGGCCTATGGTTCCCTCTTGTAGTTCGACAGTTGCACAC
Organism: Trichostrongylus colubriformis; assembly: GCA_963978905.1. Classification (NCBI taxonomy): domain Eukaryota; kingdom Metazoa; phylum Nematoda; class Chromadorea; order Rhabditida; family Trichostrongylidae; genus Trichostrongylus; species Trichostrongylus colubriformis. The sequence continues at coordinate 33,215,858 of OZ022260.1, forward strand.
ACGACGCCTTCCTGAGTCAAGTGGGCCTTCATTCGATATTTTCTATTACAAACGCATTTTTTCGTATTTCTTCGCTTATTCTCCCATTCATTGATTCACTTGTTTGTAACCGTTTGTTATTTCACTTGTTGAATATCATCATGGACGAAATCAACTCCACCTTTCCTTACCGCTACCAGCAGGTAACTCGGCCACTGAAGCGTGCAGTTCGAGGTGAAGCGCGCTAGCATCGCAGCTGAGCCCCAGAGACGCGTGGGCTTGAAAATTCGTTTACAAAAAATGGTGTTTCTAAATAAGCTTTCCGTCCTTGCCCCCTCCAGTGCCTTTAATATGGAACAATCCTTCTGGTACCATATGAAGAATACGTTTTGAAATTCCATTTTTCAATTGTTCAAATGACTCTCGATTCTGACTTACCATACTATTTTTGTACTTCTCACTGAGTTTTTCTGAACTGTTACGTTGTGGCGGTTCCGGTGGTACTTTATCATCGTCGTTACTTCTCCTTAAAAGCCATACACATGCGTAGCAGACCAGGCAGTGCAACAACTCATACCCAGTCCTGCAGCACAAAGTACTGCTGTTCAGATTAGGCGCCGATGCAGTAGATATACCGGAAACGCATTGTTGGTCGTAATCATAGTCCCTGAAATTATATATTTCCCGCAATGACTTCTGAACACCACTTGTTTACGCTTGCTGAAGTATAAACAATGTGACGATAAAACATAAATAGGATTAGACAACTTACGGCGATGTTCTATATAGATTATTCTCATTTATATAGTCTATAACATCATCATCCAAACAATACTTTACAGATTCGCCCCGACGTAGTGCGGTCCTTCAAGGAAGATATCGTAATCTTGTTAAGATAATGGTATTTAGGTAATCCCTCACCTGATTCGAGAACAACGGAGATCGTTTGGGAATGTCTCGTCTTCAATTACATAGATATTTTTCTGGAAATAGACAGATTTTGTTGAAAGGTCCCAACACGAAAACCTTGAATATAAAAGTCACCTGATATTGTCTGAGAATATCCGTGAGGTAGATAGTTTGTGAGGGATGTGTTCGACCACGTTTCAATACAATCAGACCATGCCGTTGAAGAAGTTCTCTGATCTGTTATGGGGTATGAAACATGTAAAATTTTCTTAAATGTAAATATATATAAAAATTTTTCATTTTTGTTACGACAATTGTTGCATTAATTCATAAAATCATGTATAATATAAAATAACTCAAATAAAGTATATAAGCGAGCATTATGGATGGTATAAATAGACCACTAATCGAGCAAAGCATAAAGAGCGCAGATGGTAGATTGTTAGAGAGTGGCACTACCACTTAAGCGGTTCACCGATCGGAGCCCATTCAGATTTTCTGAACTCTTGTCCGAGGGAAATTTTCTAGGATAATTCGTTATATAGTCCAAACACAAGTTCTCATTCGTCCAGGTTTTGACGGTGCCACGGCGAATCGGACTTCCACGTGGTGCCGCTGGATAGACAGTCTTCGGACTGCTGAACCAAACACGGGAACGCGACAAATTTTCCGGCAGGGCTGGCCACTCACCGAACGCAATCTGGCCAAAGCCATCTTCAAGGCTGCACCAATATGAACAGTCGAAATCTAACGCGCCCGAGTACCGGGCGCCCAATTGCTTCCTTAAGTCGGCGAGGGAATCAGCAAGTAGGGCAGGGCGCGAAAAATCTCCGGTTGCGAGGCCTACTCAAGGATAAGGACCCAGGACAGTCAGAATATGTACAGTGAATTGCCAAGTACTATATCAAGCATGGAAGGAGGAACAGCTGTTCGATCAGCTCAACCGTGTTAAGTGGGACATACTCTGCGTGCGGGAGAGGAAGAGGAGGAGCGAGAAGCGGACGAGGAGGATCGACGGCACGGAAGTGTTCATGGGAGCAGGTTTCCAGGTTTTGGAACATGGCCGAAGCACAGACTCGTACTCTCCCACAGAATTAGGGAAAAGCGAAGGCATGGCGCATTCCGAAGAACTGTATGCGACAATTAAACAATCCACTGTTTAGAATGTGAAGTAACGGAGGTAGTTCTATTTGATGGTGAACTTATTGAGTAGCATCAAATAATCAAATAATTTGCAAAAACGTGCAAAACGAAAATTAGTAGCCGAAAGAAGATATCAAATAAGCAAAAATTTCGCGAAATACCTTATCTTTTTCATGAAATTCTCTCTCGTCGAAGACTTTTTCAAGAAATCGTAAAAAAATGTAAAATGCTTTTTCAGATTACCTCATTGTGAGTCCAAAGTGGTGGCTTGTTGGGCTGAATGGAGACAAGTTCATCCAGAACTTCACTACCGCAAACATACAACACACGTATCGGTTCGTCATGTTTTTGTGATAATTTCTGAAATTTGCTGATCACATAATTGAGCGGAATCCTCGGCTGCCGCGCAAAATGCCTCCGATCGATATCGATCGATTGCCTACGACTCTATAGAACTTTAACCGGTGAGACTGCAATTGATGATGGTTCCACAAATATCCCACCTGCTTGGTCAAACCCCGATCAATGCCATGATTGCCGTGAAGACGGCTTTTGCCTGTCTTTTTACGCTACACCCACTTCTATTGGTCGACGTAGGAAGGCCACGGACCAGAAAACATATGCTTCTTTTTTTGTTATTCTACCAATGATATTAAATTTTTCATTCAAAATATCTATAGTTATCTTCTATATAATGCAGCATTATAGCTCTGGGAATGTCATTAGTGGACTAGCTGGCTACGTACTATGTAGTACATAGATACATTGACAAGCGTCGAAACATTTAAAGGCAGCATTAGGGGAAATTTGGACGAAAAGTAAAAGAAGTAGTGAATCTTAAAGTCGAGATGTCTAGTAACAGGACAGAAAAAAACGGATGGAAATGGCCAAAAACCCGAGAAATAGGACCCCCTTCTCTCGTTAGTCCTCAACGCAGACGGCTTTCCGTTAAGAGGCGGATACTCGGAACGAAATTTCCATTGCCATGCTGCCAAGTAAATACGAGGGAACGATTGGAAATACGACTGCATTTTTTTCCAGGAGTGAGATACAGGCTAAAACTGCGAAAGCGCGCTGCTATTCCTTCGATCTCACCACATATCCTTAGCCGCTCTCATCGAAGCCAACCAGGTATCACACCGATAGGAGGCGTGGTCGATTATCGAAAGGCGGCAGCTCTTATCCGTTGCACCGTTTCTACTGCTCGGAGGCACACTTTTTCACCGGGATTTCGCCAAGATAGCCTTCTTAGGCTCATGGTTTCAATGTAAATGGCTTCTTTCAGAGACTTCTCAATAACCACATAACCCCTAATGCTGCCCTTGAAAACATTCATAATAAGCAAAATTAAGGGGTGTCCCAGATCAAAGTTACAGCCAAATCGAAGCTCCCCTTAACTGCCATTATGCTGCCGTTCACATAGCTAACAAAGTCGTTTACGATTTTTTCCTCAACGAATTATCCAAAAAATCAAAGGAAATACCTTCTGATAGTGCTTCAAAACGGTTATTTGTCGAACTGGTGCTCGCTGAGTGCACTCAAAATCACCAGCTCTGTAAAAGGATTTCCTTTCGGAATTTATTATTCTCCTGATTTCTGTAAAGAAGAGAGTCAACACATAGCTCGTTATGGGGCTTGGAGGCGGTGATCGTGACAATATCAGTGATTGGTGGTGTATACTGTAAAAGTGAAAAGGGTGGTGTTTCTAGCGCTAAAATTCCCTTCTGTGGGATACGCCGCGCATTCTAGTTCTATACATAATCGTGGTGGCACATGAATGCGATTTGACCTATACAATGATTTGTGAGGGCCGGCTGATGTACAAGTCAGTGATTTCATCCACCTAGACGAGGCTGGCACCAATCACCCAACCTCGGAGGGATGGAGGACTTGCTTGGCCTGGGCGGGCGTCGATACGGGATTTGATCCCCGAACCATAAGAGTGGTGGTACGCTCCACCTGTCATTGCACCACCACCACCACCTCTATACAGAAGAAATACCAGGATTAATTGTGCCAAATGTCATCAGAAAACGAATAGCGTTCCTACCGTATCCAGAAATTCCTCCTGACGGCCGTTTCAACCATTCGCAGACGGTGTTTAGCAGGTGTACACGTCGACGGTGAATCTCCAGAGACGCTCATGATCCCCTTTAAATATCGAACTGACATTTATATGATAAATTACTGACAACTCAGTCAGGTGATGATAAAAAAAGCTCTAGAGGCGCCGGAGGCCTTCAGCAACGGCAGCATTACACATTACCTGCGTCGATGCATGAATTCCTCTGTGAAAGAAGAGCTCTAATGCTAAGATTCTTTCTTCGACGCATTTTATTGGGAATGCTTATCGATTATATGCGCGATAAATCAATATTCATTTAAAAATATCGTACATGTTAGGGCGGATTATGCAATGTAGAATTCAATTCGCTCATTGTGGAAAATCAATAGCATGAATAAATAACATTAAATAAATGAAAACGAGTAGCATACTTGTCGATGATGATTCAAGCCAGTAAAAAAGAATGAAAGGAATCTCACCTCAACTACTTTGCAGCCCATGGTACGGACCAAGAAATCTCGAGATCGCTCTAAAACATTAAAGCTAAAGAAATGAGGAGTTAATAAGTACTAAATTGATCAATTATAAATTAAAGTGATTAAAATTATGTGGAGTTCATTCCATGACTGAGCCATGGTGATCTGAGCGATGCCTTTGCGTAGCGGCGGAAGTTGCATGGGCGATCAGAATACTGTTACATACAGAAATAGCTGGTGAAGTGGTCAAAGACAGGACACTCGAGTTGAATCCTCACTCCACACGAACCAGATCACCGAGCGCGACGATTGTAGTACTACCTTCGCTGTGAATTGGCCGCACGTGATCACCCCCTCTTCATATGAGCTGTCCCAATTCGAGTGTCCTGGTGCACACGCCGGTTAAATGTCACCGACCCGGTGGGACGGAAGGCCAACTTTGGCAATATCGTAGCAAAAGAACAAAAACGGGGATGGGGTAAGAGTTCTGGAGATTTTCCTACTATCAATTCGCCACCGCTTCAACCTATAATTTTCATAGCTTGACTTTTTTTATAGATTGAATATGGAATTTATCTTTTTTTTCAATTTCACTTCAGTTTAGCCATAAATGGTATACTCACCAAACATCCGTAAATGAGCATAAGAGGGTGGATCAAATTGTCCACAAGATAGTAACGCTACACGACATCCACTAAGACTTGTACTAGGGTCCGATACCATTGCCTGAAACTGGTACGAATGACTGACCACTCACTAGTCCCACTGGTTACGTAACCGCCGCGAATAACATTTACATATAGTGAAAGGCCATTTCGAGCTGTGTCACTAATGACACAGCTTTATAGTTGATTCACACAGAACTTCATGATGAGGTGACAAATGTGATGAGGAATTTATCAAAAAAGCTGTGGATCTGATAATTTTGACTCAAAACTTTGTAATAAATCCGCAGAGATAGGTGTGACCCGCCAAATCCCGGCTGGCTATAATCTGATGCGTTAGGAATAAGAAAGCTGTTACCATTGCTTCAATGTTTTTTTTTTTGTTTTTATTTCAATTTTTATGTAACTGTTCAACTCTTCACATCACTTGTATACTTGTATCGCTCGATACGAAAGTAAAACTTAAATTCAAAAAACAGCTGACCAGTCTGTTGTAAGATCCAATCGTTGTGGATCGATACGACCCCTACGCGTGTCACGCACTTTTCTCAACCACCTTCACTAGATAACTTTTTAATAGTGATTTTCAGCTTAATGAATCAATCTCTATACGAAGTACCTGGAATCTACAAGACCTGTGATCTCCCAAAGCAATCAAAATATACTGGATACATAAAAGCGATTGTTGATGTCGATATGTGAGGAATTATGTATGTGCATGAATGGACAGAGCAGGTGAGTCAAAATCAGTTAATGATACAATTTAAATCAATTAATAAAATGTAATCGATCATAATTATTAATATCATATCATATCAGTCGATAAATACATACATAATAGATACATAATATCATATCGATTGATTAAATGTGATTTTATAAATTTAAAAAATACAATGTCTCTATTTATTATACATTCTTTGGGTTGTGCTATGGGCTAGTATGTATGGAAGAAGCTGCAGAGATGCGATCTTTGAGTAATATGCGCAAATATCTCTTCGAACACTAAAAGTTCGGAGAATCGATTTGTACGGGCGAGCGTGAGTGGTTCACGCTAGGTTTTGGTGGAATAAGAAAATATCAGCTTTTCCAATTTATGATGCTACTTTTGTCCCCTTGAGTTCGAATATTTTCAGGGTTTAGGGATTTTACTAGAAGTCACTGGACACGATTCAGAGCACAGTAAAGAGTATCCTAAGAAAACCATTCTCAGGGTGCAGTTTGCAAAAACGGTGTCCGAAAAAGCACGAGCACAAGTTGGAGTCCCGTTGTGATCCCAACTCGACCGTGTCTTTAGGATGGACTTAAAAAGTCAGTAAATTACAATAAAATGGGGTATTGCCGCAGAAGCTCATCGCATTTGGTCGTCGAAAACAGAGCCATTTGATGATTAAGATTCAGAGCAAAACGATAATCAAACAGATGAACAGATAATTAAAATGTTATTAAAGAAATCGTGTTTAATAGATTCAAGCGGCTGGGACAACGAATTAGTTTAACCCTCGTTTGAAGGTCGTGGCTTTGTACCGGGTATCTGATTGGAATGAGAGACACGAATTATTATGAACATTATGGCTTATGGATATACCGTGAGATGAGAAGTGCCGAATCAATTTTGATTTATCGAACAATTGCGCGGCGTGTTTTTTGCTGAATCTAGTGCTGTTACTGAATCGGTATAAACCGGAATAAAATCGAGGCAAAAAAGTCAAATGAGGTAGGAAACCAGAAAGCGATTATCCGTGGGAGAACGCTCAGAGGGCAAACCATGCGACAAAGTATGAGCGTTATAGCGCCCAGTAATGAAAGCAGGGGCCCTAACTTACTCATTATTGAAAAAAAATGAGAAAAAATTTCAAGAATTAAAAAAAACCAATGGTCTTATCTCCCAACGAGAAATTTTGCTGCTCTCTTGTAGTAATTTTTGGCACGATCGCAAAAGTTTGGGCTTTTTTTTTAGGAAAGTATAGCAGCTACGGTTGGGTCGTAAAAGACATTCCAAACCGGATCGTATGAAAAGTTGAGTTTTTTTTATATGTGAGTTTGATATATCACATTGGCCAAAAATGAGTTGGTAATTAAGTTTGAAAAGTCAGTAAATAACAATAAAATGGGGTATTGCCGCAGAAGCTCATCGCATTTGGTCGTCGAAAACAGAGCCGTTTGATGATTAAGATTCAGAGCAAAACGTAAACAAACGTAAACAGGCTCTCGATATAGTACTACGCATCCGACGGCAAGCGCATTGTGGTTTTGTGTGTTTTGTGTTGAAAAGAAGTCCTAAAATAGGAAGGGCAAATGCAGATATTTGTACATAACTGTTCAGTGAAAATGGTAGGAGTAACTGAATTCAAGAATTTTTAGGGTTATGGGTTATATAATGTGAGGTTCACGAGAAATTCAGGAATTTGACATGTAGCAGTGCGGTGCAAGAGCTTCATAGACAAAGACCTATGGAGTATAACAGCCGCAGTAGCAGAAAAAGCACGGTGCTATAGTCACGTAGCCTTGGCCACATGGCACCTTGGCCGGGAATAAGTGCATGAGAACGGAAATCGTTACACGACACGTACAATTGAAGAGGACAGGTGACAGAGCGCGAGTAGTCGGTGAGTGAGAAGAGCTACTTAGGGTGAAAAGCTGCCGGATCGACTGCCCTGAAAATCTTCCGGTGCAACTTCACCGGCTGACGACGACCATGGGGTGTAATAGTAGAATGATGAAGATTGATGAGTACATGAAACGTCATCACATTCAGCCGTCGACCGCGAAACACACTTGGACAAACATTCGCTCTTCGCCTTTCACAACAAAAACCCCACGCACGCCGATTCCGAGCCGATTATATCTCAGTTGCGGTCAGCGCTTTCAAGCCTGATAGAATACGTAATTGATTAATTGTAGGGCACGGAAATCATTTGGGAGAAAACTGAACTTGAATGATATGTGAAAAATGTGATTAAAATCTTCAATTTCTGAGCTTTTCTTTTCAGATTCAGAAATTTTCTCAGTAAAATCAAGAATCAAAAAATTGAGTGTCAAAAATTATTTAGATTCAAAAATCAAAAATATCCAAAAATATTAGATTCAATCAAAAATATTAAAATCTTTTTTAGATTCTTTTTCTGAGCTTCCCATTTTATTACCCTGCAGTCTGATAGAGTCCCAGTCAACTCAGGAAGTTTTTGGTGGAAGACTAGATAATTATATATAATAATCAATAAACATAAATGGTATAACAAAAATAACACAGATGCTGAGTCGCGTATACTACTGCGTCCTCCGCAGCAGTCTTTAGGACGGACTCCTGCAGTGCAGTGAAAATAGTTAAAATTACTTTTTATAGAGAACGATTGGGAAAGCGGGATGTTCAGATAGTCTTGAATCGTCTCGAGTCATGAAGTACCGTGCAGCTAAATTGTAAATGACATGCAGCTGCACAGTACTGCGAAGTACATAAATAACATACAAGAAAAACACAAACTCTGCGGGGTGAGATTACATTGGAGTCTATTTGTCCAAACACGTTCTTTAGAAAACGGTTTCTGGCCGCTTTTTCGAGGATCACGACGCCCATGATTATGCAAGGCTCCACTATAATTTTTTTCACGAAAGCTCGGTTATACATACGGAATTCACACAGTATCTCTGTCGCCAGATGCAACTCACTAATGTGTGCAAAATATGGGTTCGAATTATCTTTCCTCAAATATTTCCAAGTTCGCGAAAGTGAAATTACTTTAATTACATGCAGCAAAAATGAAATACTACACCTCATGAGTTGATTTACGTCATTTTCGAGGAAAACTTGTGGAGAACGTCATGCGAAGCCTGTGAATAGGAACAGCAAGGCAGTCTTCTCTGTGTCACACACAGGTGTTTCATAGTGTGAGCACGTTGATGATCTTGACATTTGTCACTCGGAAAGATGTCGGCATTGAACAGCACTTCCATTCATCGTTTCATTTCATTATACCGAATTATTGCACGATATAGTCAAGGCCCCATCGAAAATCGTGTGTATGACAATAAGGTGATTTATTCGGAGGCGTGGCCAAAAATCATTTTTCACAGAACGTGTTTGGACTTACACACTAACCATATAATGTACCTTTGGGAAGGTGGTTATTGGTACGACCCCGCCTTTTTCGCAGCTAATTACTGTTGCTTCGCACATGAGGTGCGAGGTGACCCCAGTAAGCGGCAAGAACTCGCGGGTCATCTTGTCACCCTTACTGATCCATTAATCGAGTAAGGTTCATTAATTGATTAACCGCTATTATGCAAACTATTCAGGTGTATTTATTATCTATTAACGAAGAGTTACAACACAAAAATAACATAAATCTTATATGAGCATATGAGGTTAAGTAGCGGGTGTTTCGTTTGCAAAAAGACTACCCTCTTTCGCTTAGCTGAATTGCTGCCATAGGTATTGCAGAAGAAAGGCTTTTCATAATTGGCCATATCATTCCATTTCAGAACGTGTCATATTGTTTTCTGATGTAAATGTGCATTTAGAAGTTCCATCAGAAGTCTGAGTTCTGCCATCATCAACACTATTCCGCTTTTCGTGCATAGAGTTTGAGATGACCATGTTTTGGAAAGTTTGCGAAATTGTACTTCTTCAAGAAAATTGTCCCACTAATATTGCTTGTCTGATTTGTTTTAACTCATTTAATGGATCAATGTGAGCAACATGATGATCCGTGAGTTCTCGCAGCTAACTGAGGTCACCTCGCACCCCATGTGCGAGGCAAAAGTAATTAGGTGCGAAGAAGGCGTGGTCGTACCAACAACCAGCGACCTTGTACCTTTGCATGCTGTTTTTCGAGTGAAGCAGTACCGTGCTACTGCAAAACGTTTTCGAATCAGCTGCAAGATCCAAATCTTTTTTGAAGATTCAATTTCATATTCTTCCTTTATGAAAAAAGCTAATTTTGCTTTTTTTTTATTGCACTTGTGACCGACCAATAAATTTCGTTTTCTGATGCGCTGATAGCATTATTGCATTATTGCGTCGATCCTATTGGTTCACCCTTGGATAGAAGATTACATGGTGACGGGCCCATAGAGATATCCTACAGTGATTTTACGTATTATACGTGTGTATCCTTACTATATATAAAACGCTTTTTTGTTTGTCTAACTGTCCGCTCCTCCCTCCCATCCGTCTGTTACAAAATTCATCATTACATGAACAGCCATCTTAGTGTTGGAAGGTAGGGCGTAGGAAGAGAAGTAAGAAGCACACGTAGTTCATGACAAGCCCCGCCCACCGTGGGCGGGGCGTGCACTGAAATGTTCTGTCTCAAGACCGAAAATTGTTAATTCGGCTCCGAAATGACGCAAACGTTTTAAAGATAGAAGGCAGCGACGAGTTCCTGAGAGAGGCTAGCGCGCAGAGGACGGGGCCGAATGTTCGGTGCTTATAACAAAAGTTGATCGGAGACCCTCCAACAATGGGCGGAGCATGTGATTCATCAGGTGGACAGAGCCTTCGCGATGATCAGCGAAGCTTCGATTAAAAATTCGTGATGTGTTTCTGAAGGAGTCCTGAAGGCGGGAAGAAGGTAAATAAGGGCGGGAAAAAAACGCTGCTAACGAGGTGGGCGGTGCCAAAACCAGTAATGCACAACAGATGTAAGATAGTGTAGAGACTGGGAAAGTGCTACCATTCACAAAAAGGAAGGAACAACTATTGAATCACTCCAGTAACTGAACAGAATTACTCAAAGCAATTTCATAGACTGCGAACTATCGATCGATATCGATTACAGATGTCCTTTCTTGGGTGGAGGGCCGGAAACAGATACTCCAATAGGTGTGCAATGCTGCAGAGATCCAAATACCGTACAGCCACGAATTATTAATCGCACTATGAAGTCCATTTGTAGCGGAATCAGCCATCTGCACTGTTCAAGCACGTTCTCCATGAGACGATTTTTGACTACACCTCCGTTTGCAAAACCGCTGGCTTGTTCGGTTGGCTTGGTTGAGTGTAGATTTCAACAAGAGACAAAGGAAAAAATGTTTTAGGGCATATGCCAATGGAAAAGTTTACGATAAAATTTTAAATAAAGCAAGACATATCCCTGATGTTCAAGTTCTTATGCTCATATCCATCCCATTGAGTGTACGAACCAGCAGCATGACATGAGCATGGAGCAAACCTCACCAGCTCATTTGAAGCATTATGAGCTTGAAGTACATAAATAGCAAAAATAGAAGCTTTGTAGGATTAGTGAATGACGTGTGAAGCATAAGAAAACGTAGCATTGAATTGTTTCAGCAACCAAAAAATCGATATTTTATGGCGGAATATAGTGCCGGACTGAGCAGATTCTAAGGAATTTTCACGAAATGCCGATATGAATAATGTCGTAAAGGGTCATTCTCCCGAGCTATTTGTCACGTTTTTTGGGATTTCCAGCTCTATTACTATGGGCGGGGCCTAATTGGAGTTCTAAAACGGTATAAAAAGGTTATTACAAGAGCAGCTAATAAAATCAAAAGGCATAAAAACGATAAATCGTTATCGAGACACAACGGCAGTGTTGACAAATGTATATGCCTCTTCTACCCAACGTTTACCTCCAGCAGGGAACACTTCCGGTTGTCCACCAACATAACAACACAACTCGAGGCTAATTGTCGTCACCTGATTTACTGGGAGGTCCGCGGACATTTTCACCTCAATGGACCTAATGGAGAGCGAGCAGGGTCAAGCACGAGTTAATGAGTCCTCGAGATCATATTTTCGGTTGGAAAAGAGTCGAATTTATTCCAGAAATTTTTGGGAAAATTCTCAATAGCCTACCGTTTTTCAGAAATTCCGGAGTTTTTTTTTTCTGAGACCTCAGTTGTGAGGTTCAACAACGAGGGCATCAGGGGATAGTATTGTCACCGTAGGTTTGTGGAGGTGTTGCATTTCTCAAAAATTTCTCCACGCAATTATCGTAATTCCTTGAGGGAAGGTCGGAGACATGGGAAGGGAAATGGGTTGAAAGGCACTCTTAAAAGGAATCGGTCACGGATATTCCATGATTCTAATTCCTCTTAAAATCATTATGCTAGATAGATACAGCATATGAACAGAAACTCGAAAGGAGTTGATGAACTCCCGTTTCTCCAATGGAAATGGAAAAGCTGGAAGAAGAGCAACTCGTTTGAATTCCCGCCAAACAACATTTGCACACCCGTCCACCGGTGAAGCGCATTTGAAATTTCGCGTCTATCTAAGCCAAATTCTAGTTTTTCCACGTGGAACTTTGCATGCGACTTCTAGTAAACAAATACAACATAAATACAAATTTCCGTGGACGATTCGTTCGAAGGACCTAAGCATCACACGAAAGCAACTTGTCTGTCAAAGAGGTGGATATATCTGATGGCAGAGCAGAGCCAAACGTTAGTCGAGGAAAGCCCATGAATCGTATTCCGCCCACTGAAGGGTTGTATTGTTGTCTGAGTCGAGGCAAGTGAGTTCATGTTTAGTGGCTGAGGAGTTTAGAAGAAAGGTCTTCTTTGGCGGATGTGAAGACGACCGTAGGGGTAATCGCTTGGAAGGCAGAAGAAAAAGGAGGTCCGAAGTAAAAGCGCATGTTCAGGTTTGATTACTAGGTACATATCACTAAATTAGGTACAGAGCAGCTGTACCTTTTTATAGTCCTCCCACTCTGTTCCGCTCGATGACTTTCAGTGGTGTGTGTGGGAGGGGCGGTACGGAGTAATTGTGGAAAGGGTGTGTCTGCATCAAGGCAGTGATAGGGGTACTGTGGGTAGTGAGAACCCTCAATGTAGGTCACTCACATAAAAGCTACGGATCTGGGAAGACCATATGTGGCAAAATTCTGAAGGTGAGAAGGGCACCTACGAGATTTGGAAGAGGATCAGGGGCTGAAAGAGAGTCTTATTTCTTTGGTTTTTGGCTTTTTCATCCAGTCATTTCTTAACCTTTACACTACTGAGCATCTCGACTTATATATTCATAATCTTTTCACATTACGATCGAATCATCCCTATCACTGCCTTCAAATGCACATTCCAGGATTATTGGGATATCGCATCTCCTGTGGATGGATAGTTCGACTCAAGCCACATAGGCTGTACCTTTACCGAGGTGTGGATGTCAGTTCCTGGAGCATGCAGAGCTAAAGAGTCTAGCGCAACAGCTAGGCCCCGCCCACCTCAGCCGGGGGTGTTCTGCAAGTGTTCCGGTGCCTAGTGTGGGGTCAGGTCACTCAGTAGTGGGTTTACTTCACGAGGCGATTGGTTTACTGCCAATTTCAAGATCTTGGCTAGTAGCTGGTCTTTCTATGTCAATGATAAGAGTCGAAGAGTAAAGGCAGACCCCCGGTTGGGGTGGGCGGGGCCGAGCTGTTGCGCTAGATTCTTTAGCTCTGCACGCTCAGGAACTGACTCCCACGCCTCGGTAAAGGTACAGCCCACGTGACTTGGGTCGAACTATCCATCCACAGCAGGAGATTTAATATCGTGATTATCCTGGAATGTGCCTTTGAGATAGGATCTCACAAGACTGCCGTATGTGAAGGGTGGTCAAACGATTACGCTCATTGTTAGAAATAAGGCGCAGGATATGGAAATTTACTTGAAAGCCAGCTACGTGCTATACGGTCCCAGCTCGCACCTCCTCGCCGCATTGCAAAATACTATCCCTCTGACTAACCTCTCAAAGAGAGGTTTTTGCATAGTTCTGAAGAGGTCACAAGTCTGAAGATGTCACATGGGTATATATGAAGCTTTCAGCAATCCCCGTAGCTCTACGAAATGACGATGAAGCAGTGGGCCCGTTGGGCTGAAGGCGGATTGTATGTATGTATTGGAAAGGCCACTTTCTTCGGCACGATGCTTAGCTTCTTTTATAAATTGATGTGAAGCTCACTAGAACAAAAATTAGATGTGGAACCCTCTAGAACAGAAATGGTATAAAAATATTACAAAAAGTGGACATGTGCAGTCGAAATGCAAGCGAGATTCCATACATTCCCAGTGCGAGCAATGACACACTTAGCGAGTCGTTAACATGAAAACAGTCTTTTTAGTGTATGTGAACAATGTCATTAGCAGTTGGAGGAGGGAGGTCATCTTGCCGACCCTATGAGACATTCTGTTTTGTTCCCAGGGTATACCAGGTCGAAGATAACTCAACATGGGAGTCGTATTTGACGGGCGGGATGAGTCGTAATTGCAGATGGGACAGCAGTGATCCCAGGCTTGATGATAGGGTGGAACGTCGTTAGCTGACCCGGTTATGTAAGAAAATATGATTGGACTTGAGTGATCATCACTAATATTATAGTAATAAAATACTTAATAATACTATGCAATCGGCAATAGTTACTGATACTACATACGTTGCTAGGGTGTTGAAAGCGGCTCGTATTCGGGTTCATGGTACGAAAAACAGAGTCAATTGTTGAGGGGAGTCGTACTCAAGCGGGTTGGTGAACGTAGTGGTTTTTGTGAACTCTAATAGATCCCGAAATGAGAAAAGTTGAATCCTAGTGAAGAGAAGGTGTAGCTTTTTCAGCGATACACGGCCACAGGAAGTAAGCAATCCATGCCAGCAATTTGAGCAAGTTTCGCTAGTTCCATGTGTGTTACTGGTGCCTGATACTTGTCTGGGAGCGCAGAGTGTAAACATTACGAAATCTCTAGAAAATAAAAAAAAATGCTTTCAAAATCAGTCTAAGGTGATACTGATACTGATAGTTCAACATTCTTCTTCGGAATCAGCCTTTCGTCATTCATTATCAGATTGCCTATTGGTTATCCTGTTGTTTATAATAAACATAATGACTAAATTATAATTATTAATATTACTGCTCTGAATTTTTACAAATTATTTATTTATTTGTAATGAAGCGTTAGTTTGGTTTCTGCTTCGCAGTTTTGTCCACTTGTTCCAGAGTTTTGGCCCACCTCGTGGTTTTTAGAGTGGTGCAACTGTTTTTTTTTTTGCAAAAATCAAAAACAAAATGATATTTTGCGGGTGAGATGCCTTGCCTTTGGCATTCTCGTCGCACAAGTGGATGACGTACCAGCTGAAAAGCAGCCTGCAGGTATACAAGTACATAGCAGCACTACCAAAAGGATAACAAACAAATGTTGGACTTCAGAATTTTTGAAAGTTCGATAAATAATCAAGCAAATCTTTAAGACATAGGAAATCGAGAGGTATGCCGACGGAAACGAGTGACTGGTGATTTTATCGATCGAACTTATCATTTTGACTGATGAATTCCAACAGGAACATCGGGCAATAAATTACTGCCAGCAGACAGAGTCTGTGACAATCGATAGGCTACATGAAACGACTTAATAGATAGAATTAGACTGGCAGAGCTAATTCATAGTAAAGATGTAAGGTAACACCTGGGCCTTTTATACACTGAATTTCGGGGCTAATACGCTGGGTCTTTAAGTAGAACGTGAAGACTACTTTCTCAAAGCAATCCCATTACCTTGAATCTTACTGGGGTGGAAGAGATGATTTTTAGTGAATATTTTGGTTTAGCTAGAGACTTATATCCGGTGGTAATGCGACCCGTAGAACACAAGTCCTACACTCACTTAGCGCAAAAGCGGTTAGTGCCCGCGCCACAAGAGGTATAAATCCATACTCCTACGAATAAGTTTTGAGATACTGGGTGCAAAGTTTTAGTTAAATTTAAATGTTCATCAAAAATTCTCTCTTACACCCCTCAAAATTCAAGGTAGTGGGGTCGCGTTGGGTGAATAGTGGCGAACTTAGAATTCGAGACGTTTCTCGGGATTCACGATGCATTTTCCTAGTAGTTTTACTAGATGCTTTTTGATGGAAATTTTTGCAAAAGATTATTTTGAGAAGTGAATCATATGACAAAATCATTCGCTTCATCATAAATTAAGAATGATAGCAATGTCAAGAATATTATTTTAATATTGAATTCCGTTTATAGATATATAAAGCGTCTTTAGAATGTCATGGAAATTAGAGGATTGAACCAGATTTTTGCAGAAATCGTAAACTGCAACACTGCTCTTCTGTGGGGGGGGGGGGGGACTCAAAACTGCCCGCGTCACTCCTCTCTTTTCCTCACATGCCGTCGAATGGCTAGGATTTCTTTGCTCAGTCGGGAGTCGAAGTATAATATATCCTTTCTTCAATTACATTAGCATACTCAACTTTTCTCCACAATTTACCAAGCCGGATGGTAAGAAACTGGAGAAGCTCACGTGAGCAGTGAAAAAGTCGAAGCGGCCATTGCAGCTTGGACTCGGCCTTTGTGATCTAAACGATTTCCGGTTAAGTTATCCTATACCTCCGCTTCAGTCTGTCCTCTCTGAGCAAGCAAATAAATCCTATCGCCAGGCTATTGGTTCCACTACGATTCGAATTAATACTAAATTCTTACCATATATAAAACGCTTCGTCTACCTGTACGTCCGTCCGTCTCTCTGTCACAAAATTAGGTATTTATGAAAAACGAGCTGTGGGGATGGGAGTAAGTGCAGTATGGATAGAGGGCATGGGACAAGAAGTGAAGACCACACATGGACCAAGTTAAGCTCCGCCCACGGTGAACGAACCCATCACTAAAATGTTCCGTTTTCAGATGGAAAATTGCAAATTGGGTTCCAAACGACCCAAGAGTGGGGGAAAGACGGATTAAGATCAGGAATGAGTTTTTCAGAGTCATTAAAGAGGCCTGCGCACAGTGGGTGGAGCGTACCCTGAGTGGGGGCGCACAACCAAAATTCATAACTCGGTTCCAACGCAGCCTTGAGACCAGGAAAAAATCGGCAAAACTGATCAATGTCCAATTTACATTAAACACACTTAGAATGAGAGAAAACCCGCCCGCAATGGGCGGGGCATGATAAGGTAATGGGTGCTGATTAAAGTTGTAGAAAAGAGCAATTCCGATCGACCCACTGACGCCCATGATGTTACGCGCTCAGAAGTGTGCGCCAGCCAAGTGATAAAGTAATAAAGGATGAAGCATTTGGTATAGTTTAGATTAGAATGCTTTACGCCTTTCAAAAATTCGAATCGAATTTCGCGGACCAGCGATGAAAAACAGTGCTCTCTAATAAGTCCGATATACTATACGACAGGTTTAGCGAGAAATGGATCGCGATCTCACTTAATGCGTTTGGTAGCGGTGCAATTACTCCATCTTCGTGATTCTTGAGTAGTGCAGATATATATTATTATAATCAAAATGAGAAGGAAAAGTGACCAACAAGATCACTTTCTAGCAAATCATCTTGTACCAGTTGGCTGGCGCACACTACTGTGCGCGAAACACCATGTGCGTCAGTAGGTCGGCCTGTATTGCTCTTGTTCTTGAGGACAGAGTATTTCAGTGCACACCCAGCCCACCGTGGGCAGAGCTTAAATTGGTCCATGTGTGGTCTTTACTTAGTGTCCCATGCCCTACCCATACCACATTTGTCCCCATCTCCACAGGTCGTTTTTCATGTAACGCCAAGCCCCGCCCACCACTTTAAATGCTCCGCCCATTGTGCCCTGCATTATTTCCTGACCTTCAGAAATCATCGCTGACCTAAATCCATCTTCTCCCTACGTTTGGAGCACGTTGAAACGCAATCAACAATTTTTAGTCTGAAAACGGAACATTCTAGGTCACGCCCCGCCCCCGTGGGCGGAGCTTAATTTGGTCCATGTGTGGTCTTTACTTCTTGTCCCATGCCCTATTCATACCACACTTGGCCCCATCTGCAGGTCGTTTTTCATATGATACCTAATTTCGTGACAGACGGAGGGACGGACGGACAAAGGGACGGACGGAGGGACAGACAGACGAAGCGTTTTATATATAGTAGGGATACTGTCCGACTTGCGCATTCTGGACTTAGACCGTTGCTCGTACTCTACAGAAGTTAGTTTTTTTTCCATTTTGCGATTTCTGTTTTTCTGAGTATTATATCCTCTATGCTACTGAAAATAAAATAAAACTGATCGAGAAGCTATAATATTATATCTCTGGGATTAATTGATTAGTCGCGCGATCAAAGAAGTTCGGCTATTAGTAAAGCGAAGTAGTCTCGTAGCAAGAGTGTTTGGTGTGGATTAAGGCTGTTGACGCATTCCTTCAAATGATGAATAATTGAAAAGAAAGTTCCGAATCTGCTGATGATGTCAACAATACATCAGAGTTTGATTAGGCAATAGGATGGAACTTAACGTTTAATTAATAACACTCAGTCATTGTTCACGCGCCCGTCAAGATATGACCCGCAATCGATTTTTGGTGAAAATTGTGAAGTCCATATGGTGAATATCCAGTCTCACATGGAGTTTTGGGTTACGTCGATGTTAGACCGTATTTGGGGTTGGAAGGTGGTCGTATTTTTTGAAATCCTCGAGATTTCCTCGACGATTATCCCTTTGTGAGAAAATTTTGGACAGATAAGGCGATTTCTAAAAGGTCGTCGGTCAGTGGTCATACATAGGGTCGGTTAGAAATGCTATGATTATCGATTGGTGGAATTACGAACTTTTTGGGGTAGTCATTTAGAGGCAACACTTCGGCACCTTAGGAATATAGACTACAAGGGAATCTCGAATGCTCAGCAAATCTGCTGAAAGCACTGGTCGACCTGTACCTCATCACGGTTCATGTCCGACTGACAGGCCCCTTTTATTGCACCCATTAAAACTTATTATACAATTATAGTCTATGGCAAATCTGTTCGATTTCAAACAAGTAGTAATTAGTCTAATCAAAGAATATTTATTTTGTGTTACAACGGTTAGTGTTTTACAACATATTAATCCTTACTATATATAGAACGCTTCGTCTATCTGTACAACCGTTTCTTTCTCCGTCAATCCGTACCTCCTTCCCTCTATCACGAAATTATATCGAGAAAGTCCTGTGGAGACGGGGAAAAGTTTGGGATGGGTAGGGTATGGGACAAGTAGTGACATGCTATGCTCCACCCACGATTTACGGAGCGAGCACTGGAATCTTCCGTTTTCCGTTTTCAGACCGAAAATTATTAATTGGGTTCCAATATGACCTAAACGTGGGGGGAACGATGGATTAAGGTCAGAGATGAGATTTTGCATGTCATGATAGAGACCTGTCATGAAAGCAGTGGGCGGAGTGCATCCCGAGGAGCGATCCTTACAATAAAAACCCGCAACTAGGCCACAACGTATCTTTGAGACCAGTAAAAAATCGCTAGAAATAAACGTCCAAACTATCCTAAACACACTCAGAATGAGCGAAAACCCGCCCACAATGGGCGGAGCGTGATGCGGTAATGGGTACTGGGTAGATTTATAGAAATAAAGCAAATATGATCGATTGACTCACTGATGCCCATTATGTTACGCGCGCAGTAGTGTGCGCTAGCCCAACTGGTACAAAGTATATAAGAAATCCTAACACATAACGCTTAACTTGTACAAGTTCATGCACAGTTTAACTCATTAACTAATCAGAAATAGGACTGTCTAAAGCATACCTACCTCCCATTCCTCACTGTTGAGCACGGAGGAAGGATACCTCTGAGTTTGCTCTCCATTTAAAGGCAGTGATAGGGGTAAAACGGGCCGAGTATGGAAGTGCATATCATTGAATATGAAGGTCGAGGTGCGCATTAATTCGGGAGTGAAGAAATAACCGATGGAAGTGGTCAAAAACCCGAGGAATAAGACCCTCTTCCCGCCGATTATTCTCAAAAGGCGCGAGTAGCCCTGAGAAAAAAAAAGAGAGGGGGGCTAGCATAATTTAAGTGGTAGCTGTTGAAGAAGACAGCTCTTATAAAGCCCGTAGGCGTTCTTACTCATCGAAAGTTCCGCCACATATAGTCTTTTAGACCCTAGCTTTCATTCGCGTTATCCTGTTTAGGAGTTCCTGTTACCCACATTATCCCTTTTACTGTGTTTAAGGGTACGTTCTAAACGGAGTTCTTTGCTTCTCCCTCTTAAACCTCTTGAACATGATTCAATTATTGCTTTACAGTACTTGTGTAAAATACCAGAAGCAATAGATCCATCCATGATATAGGATTGTTATGATCAAGATATAGGTGTGAGTTG
Organism: Trichostrongylus colubriformis; assembly: GCA_963978905.1. Taxonomy (NCBI): domain Eukaryota; kingdom Metazoa; phylum Nematoda; class Chromadorea; order Rhabditida; family Trichostrongylidae; genus Trichostrongylus; species Trichostrongylus colubriformis. The sequence goes on from OZ022260.1 coordinate 33,236,177, forward strand.
CTACAATGCAAGTAAGTTTGTGCATATTTTACAAAATATAATTGCTTCTATTAACTTGATTGATCATTCACTGAAGATTATGGGAAGAGTGGTGAATAGAACGATAGTAATAAGATTTTTTGCTGATTGCTTTATCCTGCTAGAGTGCGCCATGTACCAGACTACCATTCAGATTTGTACGGCTATACTAAAGTACTCAGCTGGAAAAGGTATTTTACAGAGATTCCCCGAAAGCAGTCGCTGTTTGATTTATAGCTTCAGTTGCGTGCACGACCTGACTGGTACCATTAAAAAGTCATTGGCGAAAGAAAATCTGAAAGCTTGGTTGGCATGGAAATTACGAACGATGACAGACTAAAATGAAGCATTGCTGTAGTATGCTGTGATGATCGTTTGTCTGCTTGTTGACATGTGCCTTCCGAGGGTCTGACCCTCGGCGGCAGGGGGTGTTCGGGAACGCCTAGGTTCCGTTCGCAACAAATAATGTGAAACTCGAGAAGGCGTGAAGAAATCGCATTACCAACAGCTTTAAGAGAGCTGTTGTTCGTATTGTGACGCGGTTGTGGAACGGAACTCGCTTCAGACATCCTCCTTGGGGACGTTCGCAGTTTCTCTTTTATGTAGATGAACTCCACATGCATGGCTTAACGTCCCTCCTTGGGGACCTTTGTCCGTGAGGGCTAGTAAAAAGACAGGGTATTCCAAAAACAAATGTAGTTTATAAAAAGGAAACGGTACGTTCCGCCTCCACCTCAGTGGAACCACCGTTGTTATCAGCGCTTGAGGGGTTTCAGTGAGTAGGGCTGGAACTCATTACTTCATTTAAAAGAGTGGTGAGTCAGAAAAATTAAGAAAAAACAAAATAAAGGAAAGTCAATTGCAGGCAGAGCGAGAAGTAGAAGTCGGGTCAAGGAGGGCTTTTTCATAGTACGGATTTGTGTTAAAACTACTGAAAACTATTTCAGCCCATCTATATTCAAAACAAATGAAGGTGGCTCAAAGCCCGGGTTCAAAATTTATTCCATGACATACGCAAATATCTTTCAGGTATAAAATATTCATGGGCGGAGGTAGTGTAGGGACAAGTAATGCACACTTCCACTCTCACTGTGCAGGGATCAAGTCCACATCGATGCCTACCCAAGCTAACCGAACCTTCCATCCCTCTGGGGTCGGTGAATTGACACCAGACTTGTCTGGAAGTATAAAAACACTGACTTGCACATAGATGGCTCCTGCAAGTCATTCTGTAGGCCAAATCACATTCACCTGTCAACAGGTTTCTGAATGTAGGTAGGTTGCATGGCGTATCCCGCAGGAGAGATTGAACAATGTCGAGAACTTAACCCTTTATGCTTTCAGGATAGTCATAGTGCAGAGATATACAAAGCGTTTGAAAAACTATATTTGTAACCCAGAAAAAGAATAAAAACAGCGCAATTCACATCTGCATCGCTATCCTATAGTCATTTCTGAGCTTAAACAATATAAAATAAGGAATCAATTAAGTTAGCAGGCGTCTAAATCGTTCCAGTGGCATAGCTTTTCCGGAAATCGCAACTCGACACCGTAAATATGGGTTGCCCTAGCCGCATACGTCTCGAATAGATTTGGACCCATGCGATCAGAACATATATCTCTAGTTATTGACCAATCTTACCGAGTTAATAGTTTTATGCATAAGTTTGAAGATTCTACCAATCACTATTACGATGAATCTAATAGGTGAATCGTGCAATAGTTTTTTTGCGTTGAAGTAGCACTGAAAAGTATTTATCACTCAGACAAGAATCTAATCAATTCATCAACGGAAAGATCAAAGCACGTTGTCATGGCTGGCGAAGTGACTTTGAGTGATATTCGAACGATCTCGAGCAAACCCCCTGGGCAATTGATTTTTGTGCTTTTGATTTTGATAGTTGCTAATTTTCGCCGAAGCCCGCCACGATGCAAAAGTTGTTATAACGATGCCGAGTTATGGGGAAAGCTTTGGTCACGGACGGGACTCGAACCCGTACTCCATGCTTTCAGGGTATATTAGCTAATCCATTACACTACCGAAACCATTTTGATCTTGACTCAACTTCTGAATGGCATATTTACCATAGCTTATCAGCACTCACGCGTATAACGTTTATAGCCGGTTGGCCAATATCGGCATAAAGCTTGAGTAGATATTGATTTTGATCTTTTTAATTTCTGAAAGCTACTGATTTTCGCCGCACCCCGCGATGCGAAAGTTGTTACAAGTATGCTGAGTTAAGGTGAAGGGGATCTCGGTAGTGTAATGGATTAGCACATATGCCCGGCAAGCATGGAGTGCGGGTTCGAGTCGCGTCCGGGGCCAAAGCTTTTGCCTATAACTCAGCATAGTTGTAACCTCCTAGATTAGCCTGAGTGAGGGAAATTTTAATGAAAACAAGTATAGACCACATGCTTATGCCCTCAGTGTAGGCTGAAACCCCAGCTAGTTGTAACCCCCTAGGTAAGCCTGAGAGACAGGAATTTTGATGAAAACAAGTATAGACCACATACTTATGCCCTTAGTGCAGGCTGAAATCCCAGCATTCGCAATTCCTTCCCTGAGGCGAGCTGAAGTTCAAAGGGCCTAGCCGAAGGAAATCTTTGCCGTGAATGTCAAACTTCTCTAAAACGCATCCACCACGCACTCATATAACTCCTTGTCATGTCATGTGGTCGACGACGAGGCGGTGATTTGTCGCCAGACATCAAAGTTTAAAGCCACAATGTAATATGTCTGGAATTGTGAGTTGTAGGTGATGAATGAGCGGTGAGGGAGTTGACGGTCTTTGGGTGGGTGGGGACAAGGAAACGACTGAGACAATCGTATATATCGGCCCGCAGTTGAAGGCGTGCCTGATAGAACAATGACGTTGATTCCCTTCCCATTCTCTAATGGGCTGACGTCAATATTTCACAGAGCAACAGAAAAAGGTGAAAATTGGCTTTTGCCGGAGTGAAAACATCGGAAATATCGAAAATCCAAATCCTCGCTTTCTTATGGCTATGATTGTGGTGTATTATGGCCCCAGATCAGGACACTCCGAGGCGACGAGGAAAATGGCCGCTTTCATAGAACCCCTCCTTCTCTTTGAAGACCCAAAAATGATCCTCCCTATTCAACTCCTACCATATCAGTCACTACAGCCGGATTATACAGTAGCTGAACTCTGTTACGACGTATTTTTGTGTTGACTGCCGTTTATAATTCAACTAATTTCATTTTTTAATTATATTTATTGGGTCATTCCATAAGTAGTGTCGTTTTTTCAAGCATAATTTTTTCCTATAATATTACAAATTTTTGCAGCATGTCATATATCTTTCGAAAGAAAATTTTCTGCTCTATAAAATGACATGTTTAGTTTTGGACTATCTAAGAATGGCGCCGACATTTAGGCTGGCGAAGGGGTAGGTCCAACCGACAAAAATTGGCCAGACTGGCAATCAATTAAAACACGATATTTTACTTATGCAAAACAAACCAATCATGTGTGCCATACTTAGCCCCGACCTTTCCTGCAAGTTGGATCAGTCGGTTGCTTTGAAAGTCACGTCGCTCTTTTTCCACATTCAATTTTTCGCCATAACTCAGTGATTTTAGGCAATTTCTTCGAACCAAGGCAACACAATTTTCTCAACCACTCAATTGAGAGAGCGGTGAAATGTTAAGAAGAGGTGGTGGGTAGGAACAGGAAAATACCACTGACCAGATTCCTTAAGTTTCTCATGGGAAAAATTGATTGTGAAAAATGTCAACTGGACCACTACATATCTCATGGTATTAAAACTCAGTCTGAATCGTAGCCAAAACAAACTAGAAAGATGTTTTGGATACAGCAGAAAATGTTCTTTGGAGTTGTTTATAAAACAATTCTGCGCAAGGAGCTTGAACGAAAAAATTTCATTTTGAAAAAGTGTGAGTGCTTTCGAAAAAAAGATTTTAGGAAAAGAACGACCCAACTTCTTGACCGACTAAATATTGGAAATTGTAGAAGAGGTCAGGTGCAAATACGCGACCCATGACTGGTCAGGGTTCCTAAAGTGAAATATAGTGTTTCAACTGATTCCCGGTTTGGCCAATTTTTGTCGGCTGGACCTACCTCTTCGCCAGCTTGGATGTCGGCCACTCCAACAAACTCAGAAACTGAACAACTCATTTTGTAGAGCAGGAAAGTCACTTTCGGATGATATATGACATGCTGCAGAAACTTGTAATTTCATAGGAAAAAATTATGCTGAAAAAACGACATTACTTATGGAATGACCCAATAATTAGATAGCTGTGTCAGCCAATGATGTTTCGCTTCTCGTATAACCTAGGATCATCGTTGACCTCAACGATAACGACCTCTCCCTTCCCTACCACCCGTCAAATACGACCCTCTGTCCTTCGGAACACCCTGTTCCAGATACAACTTGCTGTATGGCAACAATAGGCTGGTGGCGGCCTCAACAGACGTTGGGTCAAGTTGTCTGCAGCTTCAAGCACGTTCTCTTCGAGAATAAATCTGATCACGCCCTCAAAAGAGATCGCCTGACCCACACACTTCCTTCTTGGAGTGAAATGAGGCACTCCCTCGGAACATGTAGATCCGTGTCTGCCAAGCGGCCTGCATAATCGTCAAAAAAGGATATTAGTTTTGTCGCAATGAGGGGCAGCGGAAGCACCTCTCACAAGTCTGAACTCGGCGTTACGCGCTATTTTTCCCTAAACGCTCTCATTGCGATGCACCGAATTACTTTTTGACAACTTTGCTCATACCTCGCCCCAATTTCAATTCAAGATATTTCAACAATATTCTTTCTCAGGCTGAGATCTAATAAGACCGAGGTGGAGCTGATGAATTCTTTGTTTGTTTTTTGGGCCTTTTCTCTCTCCATTTCTTTTCTTCATTGAATTTCCGGAACACTCAATTCTTTGAATTTAAATGAACCATTAGCAAGTATACTTGAGTTTCTCTGAATTACTTACAAGTTGTGGTTGCTGCACTTGCCGGGAATCATTTAAGTGAGCTGTTATTACTAGTTTTCTGGCTAACAATTTATCACGCAACTGAACATTATCTTCCTTTTTCCGCTATTCTGTGTAGTTTCCGCTACAATCTGAATTTCTGCACAGGATGCTGAACTTATAATTAGTCGCCCCTTCCAGCAAACTGAATCTTAGCAGTATGAATAGAAAGCGATGGCGGGGAAACCGTATCGCAAGGGATGTATAATTAAAAGGAGCTCGTATTAAAAATCATAACACATCCCAGTACTCCGTATCTGATAGCAACAATCAAGGGGTGTGACACGCGAGTAGGCGTGGTCCGTGTGATGTGATAGGCACTTTGGACACAAAACTCTTAATTGTGAGGGCGTGATGAACGACGAAATAGACATTGTAAAGGTAGAAGACTAGTCAAATGCAAATATACCACTTACCACTTGCATTTGAAGAAATGATCATGCAATTCATAAAATGATGCCCGAACTCTGAAAATTTTGAACTTTTCGTGACCTATTTATACATAATTATTCTGCATTACATAGGATAAACTACGCACCCTCAGACTGTACATTCCTAAATATTTCTAAGTATTTGTAAGTATTTGCTATGCGTTTCACTGTCATACAATAAAACTTATAAATACCCCAAAAATCGCCATATATGGTCGCTATTGGCAGGAGGTGACTTTAGAAATCCCTCAAAATCTGCGCTTCCGAGGAGATGATAGTCCGGGCTAACCATGGGCACATAAATCCAGTGTTGCAGCATATGGAAAACCCAATCATGTCTAATCCAATTTGCCGTCAGCGTCGTTTTCGACGTTTCTAAGGGCGCCCTCGAGGGTTGGGCGCTACTGGCCACTAAAAACTTGCCATTGCACTTATCAGCTGCAAATCTTGTTGGCTGTGAGCCAAATGTAAATGCAGCTGTTGTCAATCAGAAAACTTTTGCAGCACCATGCAAAAGTCGGAAATATATTCGTGCAACGATTTCATGAAGCATGCTAAGCCATTTCTCCCCAGTAATCTGAGCAGTGCAATGACTAAAGAGGCTGAATCCCACTTGTGCGATCTGTTGGATGGAATTCTGCTAAGACTTGCTCTCTCAAGAATTTTATCGTAATCGTTATATCAATTGACTTTAATGGAAGGTGATATCATATCTGAAATGGGCAGAAAAGTGAACTGAACGTACGCTAACATCAGAAAAACCTCAGACCCATTCAACCATCTTTACGATTACATGTGGTAGTTGCCGCGATAGCGCGATCCTGAACATTTGCCTGCCTCAATGGGAATGGTTATGCCTGCTGCGCGCTGTTGGTTGACTTTGCGGAAAAGTTATCTTCAAGTTCGAGTGCGGCATTCTAATAATACTATACCAATTAGTCAAATGAATATAGAATATATTAAAATGTAAAATAAATAAGATATGCAGCTTCTAATTCTATGAATCCCGAGCATTATAATATCCTTGGCTTCTGAACTGTAAAATTATGAAGGCTTTTCAGTAGTTCTTTTCAAAACGCTGTACTTCATTGGGTTGACATTAGACCGCAAAAAAGAATAAATAATTAGATTAAAAATATACCAAGTAATAAACAAATAGATGAATGTAAATAAATCACATCTTTTTATAAGCCCATCCAGTAGTAGAGCTCTACCCATAACCCAGCACTCTTGTAAAAACATTCGCATCCCGTACTGACTGCAGCGAAAGTGAGCAGCTATCAAAAATCAAAATTTCCAAAAATCACCCTACTTCACACAACTTTTGCCCTTGTAATTATAATGCATTATAATTCCAATAAGGAATCCTATCATGTGCTATGTTGTGGTTCTCATGGAAGTTATCTAATTTGAATAATTTAGAGAAAATACTTAAAAGTAGCTCCAATTGTGAATACTGACGAAAAGAGAACGTCAGAGATGACGCCATTGAACAGAGCTGTCAGCTGTCTTAAAGCGAATGTGTCGAGAATTAAGTATTCACTAATTTCCGACCACCATTTCAAACAGCTGTCTAGTAAGTGCTCTGTTTTTTGATGCCGCCTTTCCTTCGAATTTCATCGAAAACATAAACCTAAGAAAAATTTCGATTATTTTCAATACATGTATAAGTTCTGTCAAACTTTGTAAGAAAGAAAGCCGAGAGTAGGAACCTCGAAGAATATGCAAACTTCGTATCATTGTCGCGATTCAATTCGTAGGATAAGTTTAGAAATCTGCAATAATCGATGTTGAAATAGCTATGGAGGATGGGATTTGATGCTAATACTATGTTGGTGCAATAACGTAAACACTTAGGCGGTCTTTGCGGCTCTGCTATGTCACATGTTTGAAAATTTGAAGTGACACGCAGAGAAATAGTTGTTGACGCACTGATGAGCAAGTTGAACGAGTTTACCCAGCAAAATTTCCCTCTTAAGTAAATGAACTTACGTGTACAGCACTTTTCTTTGCTCAGTGAAAGAGTAAAACGAATGAGGAAGAACTTCAAAGGGACTTCCTGGCGCTGAACTCACTTGCAGTACCATTAGGGACCAGTTCAATGACTTTACACGGTACCGCCCTGTTTCGGACGAGTTCACCTGTGGAAACGGCCCCGCGTTTGAGCATTTTGTGACATCTCGTAGGCAAGTAATGGCAAGAGTATTGCTCCTATCAGCGTTGTACCATCCTTGCCTGGTTTTGAAGCCGATGCTTTCATCCCCCCAAGGGGACCTGGAACTGATTCACTCATTCCTGAGGGATGGGAGAGCCTGGTTAGCCTGGACGGGCATTGATGCTGGATTTGATCTCCTAACTATGCGAGTGAGAGTGCGCGCCTGCTGTCACTCCACCAACTTCCCTATTCGAATGGGGTTTTATATGAGGAATAGCAAATCGAATATGTGTAAAACGTATGTAAATGAAGTGAAATGCAGCGTATGTCGCTATTCTAGGCGTAAATATAGTGAGACAAGTGTAGCAATCGAGATGGATTAGGACATATGTTGAAAAACACGGCAATTTTCTTCGATGAAAGGCGATATTTCACCGCCAAGACCGGAAGCGTCATCAATTAATGTGCAATTTTTTTTCTCTCCGCAAAGCAAGACAAACGCTATACAAATTCTGCGTAGGAAATGAACTCAAATTCAACTACGATTTCAGGTTGATATGGGGGGGGGGGGCTAATGATGTATGGAGCTATTTTGGATGTACTTGTGCATTTTGAACCTCAGCTTCATGATTCCTCATCTGTTGAAGCTTCAAAATCTTAAGGGCCTAGGGGTGGTAAGATTTATAATGTTTCAAGCAAAAAGTTTATTATATTACGATTTTGAAAGATTTGGATTTCTTAATAATTTTTCAATGTTTGTTCACGTTCCTGAGCATCACTTGTTACTTTCTTCTTGAACTCGTAGGCATAGTTGCAACCCTCACATGAACGCTTGTTTACGGCTTCAATAAATAAATAAATAATATTTTCAGTATGCTTATTGTTATTATATTTCGTATAACTCGTAAAACTATAGGTGTACGGAGCTAAGATGGTAGTGAAAAATGAGCCGGATACTATGCGCATGATCAGTGGATCGAATCCCGGAACGGTAGCTGACCTCGTCGTTGTTCTAAAGACCCTCACAAAAAGGATTCCCCGCGTTGTAGGAAGAACGAGAAGTGTAGATGGCTGCTATGAAAGGTAAAGGAGCCAACTTCAATGATTGAAACGTTCGCAGGTGCAGTGATCTTTGAACTACGTAGCCAAGTGTCATTGGCTATTATGAGATCGAGTGTCACCGTGAGTAAACCGATTCCGGGAACTCTAGACGAACGCTTCGTCTTCGGGGAAGAAGTCAGGGAATTCCATCCGACTAAGTGGTCGAATCAGCCTTGTACGTTTCCGTCTTTTCCGCTGAACTCTTTCATGTTGACATTCGAGGCATTAAAGGCATCGGGAGGGGTAAGGAAAAGGTAAGAAGTGTGAATACATGTTCCGTGGAACAAGCATTCTACCTCAAAATAGATGATGTGGGAAAAAGTCGCGTTGAAAAAGCGTGGCTTGGGGTCTTATCACGATCCGCAACACGGAGTGTCGTTCTGCAGTTCATCAGCCGGACGAGTTGCCGGAGAGGGCGGGACAACGTTCGCGGCCAACTATTTAGCCTCTCGTCCGTCTGCAGCTTACCTCCGGTTAGTGACGCAGACGGACGCAAAAAGAGAAGGTTTGCGTTCCTAGTTCTCAGGTTTTCCGCCGTTTTATGCCGTTCTTTCTTTTTCGTTACACTGCTGAGCACCCCTACTTTTATAATACACAATCTGCCAAATTTATATCTCCCGGTGTCTTGAAGATAAGTATTGGAACAGCTTTCTAGGGAGATTGATGAACAGAAATCAAAGAAGCATAGGGCGGTACAGGCGGTGTAGGGTACAAATCGGAGAAAAGTCTTATTAAGAAGAATCTGCTGAAAAGTTATTATCAGATGAAATATGATTGTTTGCGCTGTCATGGCGTTTTGTCATGCTCCCTATATTTATAATTATGAATGTAATTGCTATATAAGTATGCAATGCTACATCTTTTATGTAGTAGCAATGATTACTCGATGCCGATGACAATGCCGTCTTACCACTTTTATTTGACTGTTTGTGCACTCATAAAAGTTGTTGTGCAATAATGATAGGACCCAAGCAATTGTAATGAAATTTACGATAGTGAAGGCACACATGAGTTCCACTTTCGCATATGAGTTCAAAGCTGTGTATCTCGGGAAACGGTTATAAATTGCATTTCAAGGTATTCGACGATTTGCCACTAAAACTAAATGGTTAAGTTAGAGTTATCTAGTCATCCATCCCATGGAACTCCGAAATAACGACGCCATCCTATTTTTTTTTGAAAATATTCGCTCACATATTCAACACGACATCGACTCACTCAGTCAGATAGTTGAATCACTGGTTCGCAAATATCTGGAAACTGTTCGTGGGCAAAACTATGCTAATTTACTATCACCCTCCAGGATTGCAGAGCTATTGTGCAGTAAATTTTTAAAGAAAAAAGCGAAAAAACAGCTAAAAGGAGTCAGTACATAGATAAAATAGGTGAACAAGCAAAACCTCAGAATTTGTCTATTAGGTTGTCCCAAAAGTCTTGTAGTATTTTTCTAAAAAAAATCAGTAACTCTTGTTCACTTCGGGGCAGGTCCAGGCGGTTCAGGAATATGGTAGAACTTCCCTAAGCTTTCTAGGAAAATATATATTGACCCACCAGATCCCGTGGAGAGAGCTACAATGCCCGTTGTCGATACCCACCCAACTCGCGGTGTCATCTATTAGGTAGTCTAAAAAGTCTTTTCGTATTTTCAAATACCGCTTTTTCCCTCAAAACTGCCTTCCACAAAATTTCTTCTGTACATACAGGGGGTGCCAAAAAAAAAGTAATTTTGTCTCCTCCACTTTCACCCCACTTTAGCAGCAAATTCTGTTGAGGTACTTTCATCCCCAGATTCAAGAGCAGACCTCACTCTATCAATATACTCCGTGGAAGCCTTCTGCACGATCAGGAACGGGAGCGAGGAAAGAGTGAACAAGATGTGTCACCTCAACTGGGCAAAATCCGAAGTTTCGTCGCCCTCGTTCACAACCTTGCTGAGGTCCGTTCACTCTGGGTACTTAAGGGGATTCATACTGGGTGGTGTTCTTTAACATGCCGTTTTTTCCGGGTTCCCAGCGCCCTTCGTTTCCAAGAACCAAAACGTGCCCTTACCAGTGAAACCCCTCCGGAGGCGGATTTGAGGCATGAAAATGATACTTCGGATCATAGCAGCCGTGTCCAAGCAGCAGGGGCTCTGTGACTTCCATGAACCGAAGGGCCAATCCTCAGGAAGCTTCCCACAAAAGACCTACCACGGAACCCGGCTCCACTGTTTTAAGGGGACCTTGATACCGTGGGTGCTCCAAAGCCCGGCTGCGCCGCTTAAAGGTTCTATATTTTCATGAAAATGAAACTAGTGAGTCTCAGCTTGTTCCTGTTTTTAGAGGAACATTTCGGGAATATTTTGCCATAATACTTTTATCTCCATCATTTCCCTATGTTTAGTATAATTGGCAGATGTGAGCGGTGGGCAAAATTACTTTTTTTTGGCACCCCCTGTATATATGTAGTACAAGTCCACACGCATCTATAGGTATTGTTGTCTTCCATCTCCCGGATAACCCTTTCCGGCAAAATAAAAATATCAAAAGTCACTTCATTTTCAATTCCAATTTTTTTCTTTGAATGGCGTTAGACAGGGAAAGGAAAAGATGATAATCCGATGGAGCAAGATGAGGGCTATAAGGCAGCAATTTTCATCCAAGCTCGAGAATTTTTTAAAAGAAAAAATTTAAAAAATAATTTACCACTAGTGAAAAAATGACTCGCCACAAAATTCTCGAGCTTGGATAAAAATTGCTGCCCCATCCACCTTATAGCCCTCATCTTGCTCCATCGGATTATCACCTTTTCCTTTCCCTGTCTAACGCCATTCAAAGAAAATTTTTTATAATTTTTGTATTGAAACTGAGGTTGACCGTTGATATGTTTATTTTGCCGAAAAGGGTTATTCGGGAGATGGAAGACAATAATACCTATAGATGCGTGAGAACTTGCACTACATATATATGTACAGAAGAAATTTCTGGAAAGCAGTTTTGAGGGAAAAAGCGGTATTTGAAAATACGAAAAAACTTTTTAGACTACCCAATATTATGAGCGGTCTTGCGGCACCAAAACCACGGAAGCTTGCCACTCCATCAGCGTTGCATTGGGCAAGGGATGTGTGAGCTACGTGACCGTGCGCCGCTGGTTCATCAGCTTCAGCAACGGCGAGATTGACATGAAAGACAAACCACGCTTGGGACTGTGCTGGTTCTGGGACGCGGAAGGAATGCTTTTCGCGAGGTGCTGGTGCAAGGCGAGACAGTCACCGCTGCCGTATGCACCCACCAGCTCCAGCAGCACGCCGTCGTTGTTCGAGAAAAGTGCCGATAAGGGCCGCGGTCACCCTTCTTCATGACGACGCCCGCTCCCATTTCGCTCCCATTTCGCGAAAAGTACCCAGGCCAAGTTATAGGAGCTCGGCTGGGATGTGCTGCCCCACCCGCCATGCTCTCCAGACATTGCCCCTTCCGGCTATCGCCTTACCCATTCTCTCCAATCCTTCCTGGCCAAGAGAAAATTGGTTGATTATGACATGCTTGCGATGGCGATCGCTGACTTCTTCGACTCTCAGAACCCAGAGTTCTGGGAGCAGAGAATCAACGATTTTCCTATAAAGTGGCAGAGGGTTGCCGATAACAGTGGTCAATACGCTGTTGCCTAATTGTTAATTGTTGGACGAAAAAAATAAAAAGTGATGATCGGAAAAAATACTGCAAGACTTTTGGGACAACCAAATATTTATTTATCATTCATATGTCGAAAATGACATGCCGAAAATTATGGAAAAATAACAGCAAAGTGATCCAGTCGAGGATCCCATGGAACTCCGAAACAACGGCGCCTTCAATATTTGCTAATAAGTTGAACATGGAGGTTGAATCAATAGCGGTTTTTGTACGCAACAATAGTTGAATCATTGCTCCACAGATATGTGGTCTGAGATTCAGATTCGGTTTCACTGAGTTTTTCACAGCCTTTTCTCTTTTTGAAACTAATTGCGTGATATATAGCGGTGGTTTCATAAATATTATTGCACAGCATAGCAGAACTGAACGTTTATCTTTATATATGGACTGTATAACTACGATATATTATCAGCGATATAATCATTAAGAATGACAAATGTATCGCAGAAATTAGCATGAAGAGGAGGGGATATCATATCTGAATTCGGCATTACGAGATGAAAATTGTTTCTCGGGTTTTCGTCCCTTTATGCCTTGAGAAGTTTGCTTTCTGTCAGCCTGTGGCAGGAAGAACGTTCGAAGGGCCTGACACTGATTAGCAGCCAGCTGCCATTTGCCTCGCCCTTAATTTGCCTCTTTTACTTAACCACCAGGGCTCCCAAAGCTCCGAATAAAAGCCCATGGTGATTGAGTTACGATATGTGCTGTTGAGCAGGCGCTTTCATCATCGCTGGAAGCTACACGGCGCATCAACGGCAACGTCGCAAGCACCTTATTTGTAGCGTGCCTTTTTGATTTTTTGTTTTTGAGCGGTTGTATTGGTACTGGAATCGAGTGAGATCAAGCACAGGAAAGTACATAAACATTGTCTGAGCTCCTACATATGCTATTTCACAATCCCCGCATACCTTCGTAATGGAACTGTTTGAGCGCAAGCGCAAAACTATGCAAATTTGCAATTACTTTCCTGGATTACCCACTTCTGCAGAGATATACTGGGAAAAATTTTCAAAGAAATAAAGCAAAGACCAACTAATTGTAGGTGGGGTCTGTATGTAGATGAATGATGAAAGATGAGACCAACTAATTGTAGGTGGGGTCTGTATTTAGATGAATCATGAAAGGTATGTAGATGAAATAGGCGAACAGAGGAAATCTCGGAATTTATTTATTCATTTATTAATTCCTATGTTGAAAAGACATACAGAAAATTAAGGAAAAGTAACTGCAAAAATGCCTTGATAAAAAAATTAGGGAACGGATAAAACAAAATATAATAATTTGAGCGTGGAACATAATGAGACACGCTCGATAAGCGATAGGATTCTCATAGTTTCCAAAGATTCTATATGAATCTAAAATCTTTCCTTGAGAAATCCTCATAAGTTATAGTTATAAAATTTATTCACACCTGATTACTACATGTCGGATTCGATAACTTGGGTCGCAAAATCTTACTTAGCTGGTAAGTAACCAGATAAATAATTGGTTGAGTACTGTTGAGTTTTTAATATTTTTCTTCCAATGTTATTTTGCTCGTTTTTTAGACCAACTGGACTATCTCAGCTAATGTCAAGTCTAGTGACGTAACGAGATAAATGAATAAAATACATAAGAGTTGAAAAGTCCACATCTGAGAAATCACATGTGAAAAAAGAGATAATCAGAATGAGGTGATTATGGAATTCAGAATAATTTAAAAAATCGGCTAGTACTGCTTTTTCTGAGAAATTCAACCTTTTACGTCTTCATTATGGTCCCTAGTTTGTGCATATTTAGGTTACAGAGGCCCTATTCATTGCCTTTGAGTTGCAGTGGGCCTTACAAAATGCAGATTGTCTTTAAGCTCAATACCGAAAATCAGCGAAACATGATGGCCAGACTCTAATGCGCCATTAGCTAACTTAGCCGGCGATTAGCTTTAGCTTGAAATTAAGTTGAAAATCCTTTTCAGACCGATATGGACAGATGGTCTGCTGAAAGAAGCTTAGGTCTAATTGGTGTCACATATTTCAGTCCCTGTTTCCTTTTCATTTCAGTCCTAGACTAACCTAGAGGATGTTGTAGATAGAGAGTCACTTACTCACAATCATTTACGGTCAAGAGGGTTTCTTGTTTGTCCAAATCCTGTCCAAGGGACGAAACCTTCCCTTCAGGGAAAGCTATGTGTTCTATAAAATTTTCCCGAGAGCAAATCGTAATTGTCCGGACTGAAAATGCATTTGAGGCTTGAATTCTGAACTGCAGGATCCCCGTTACATGGTTGGGATATGTATTACAAGAAAGTACGCAAAAAAATTAAACACAACAGAAGTAGGCTCTAGCAAAGGTAGAAGGCAACGAGTGTCAAAATGAGCCAAATCAAACAAAGTTCGTCGGTGTTCTCAAATCGGAGGTTTTCATTGTGCAATCCTAATGAAGGGCGGAGGTGGTGCAGTGATAGGTGGCGCACTCTCATTCTCATGGCGCAGGGATCGAATCCCGCATTAACGCCCGACCAGGTCATTCAAGCCTTCCATCCATCAGGGATGGGTGTACTGGTATCAGATCCGTCTGGGAGGATAAAGGCTCTAACATGTACATCTGCTGGCCCCGCAAGTTATTGTACGCCAAAGCGCAGTCATCTGCTACCAGGATTCTGAATGGAACTAGAATGCGTGGCCCATCCCACAGAGAGAATTGAATAACGTTAAAAACCTTCAACCTCATTTTTTGAATGTAATATCGAAGCAATAATAACAGAAATAATAGCGTGGACGGGAAGCCGAAAATGAATCTGAATCTCAAATCACTTGCCATGCGCTGAGAAGTAGTATGAAATTTTCCAGAGTTACTGAGTTGCACACAAAAGGAGCTCCGTACTTCTGATATTGAAAGCTATTCATTTAGGTATTCCGGCATTTCACAGGAGGTTGAACAGTTATGCGTTATCATGATTTGAAAATACAATTTAAATCATGATGTGATTTGCATATTTCACATATCTCTAACATGCCCCTAGATTTATCGTATCAAGAACCATATACAGGGTGCGCCAAAATTACGTGCGCGAGGTTGCGCTGCTTGATCTGTTTATTTTTTTGTAGCGATGAGGGGTCAAATGGCTACAGGGCTTTCAATCTGGCTCTCTTCTATCACCATTCAAAAACACAGTCATCAGCGTTCGTTTCTCATAAAGTGGTTGGCTCTCATACTCTCCGATCAGCTCGTTGAACCATTCAGGTTGGCGCGCGACCGCGACATTGTCTTCTCCAAAGAAAAATTCTTCACGATGGAGTCTTCCTTCAACTGGCAAAATGATCGTGTGTTTTGCACATCCCTTGAAGAGGCTAACGACAATGGGAGAATACAAAGCGTTTTGGTTATCCAAAGAAAATCATGGTTCGGGCCGGCACTGCGTATGGAGCGGAGCCAGCACTCATTTTTATCGAAGAATTTATCAAAACCAACACAGAAGTTTACTTGGAAATCTTACTGAATGACACCTTGGTGCCGTGGACAAAGTGCCATTTCGGACCTCGCTCATTCGTGTTTCAGAACGATACGGCACCGGCTCATAGATAAAAGGTGACACAGCAGTGGTGTCAAGACAACCTCCCAAGCAAAGTCAGTGCTCAGAAATGGCCATCGAGTAGTCCCGATCTTAATCCGATGGACCATTCTGTATGGTCCTACTTGGAGAGCAAGGCCTGCTTGAAGCAACATCACACGATTGAAGCCCCAGAGAAAGACCTGAAGAAAGCTTGAGATCAGATCTTCCCGGAGTACCTGCGCGCCACGGTGGACCACTTCCCATTTCGTCTAAGGGCCTGCATTCGTGCCAAAGGAGGACATTTTTAGTTGTAATCATATATTTTGTTGCTTAATGCTATCAATAAATTGTTACCAAAAAATCAGTCCGCAACTCTTTGTTTAGCCGTTTCTACAACGGTGGATATCTGCGCACGTAATTTTGGCGCACCCTGTACTGAAACCAGCCCATTCTACAAAAATATCCCTATAAAAATATCCCTAATAGAAACCACAATGATGCAGCAGCGAAAGAGTGTCTGCTGGATTTTGTGAACGTTCTTGAGCGAATAGTGATTCCCGAGGGGTGTGGCGTAATAATGCAATATGCGGCATGGGTTTTCTAATAGCTGGTGAACGAAACGTGTGAATCGTGTGAATGGATGAGCTGAAAAATACCTACGAGTAGTGTAAGAAGTGTGCGATAATCATGTGAATCATGACGATGACTCTCAGCAGTGACTAGCACATCAATCTGATTAGGTCGCCGCCCTATTTAGTCGCGATTTTTCGACGACAACGACACACTCGTCGCCGAGCATCTCTAAACGTGCTGATTTGCCCTTTTAGCTAACCAGTTAAGCTGCTTTATAGAGAGGGAGAGGGAGAGAAAGACTGAAGAAAATAAAGTAGTTGTTAGATTTATGAATTTCTTGAATTTTAAAAACAATCGAGGATTACAGTGAGTTTTAATGTGCTCCAATATGACTGGTAAACTGAAAGCTAAGAGAGTACTTTTACATAAATTATCTTTTCGGGTCTTATAAAAATGAGTCAGTTTTATTTTCGTTTCGCTTGGCTCCTTAGTTGGGAATCAAGCAAATAATTTATTTAGTTATTTATTTATTCATGTACACATGGAGGTGCTCCATAAGCCCAGAAAAGCAAAAGACACAAAAAACGCATGAAAAGACACAAAAAAAAGAAAAACGAAAGATCAGGAACAAAAAAAGAAGGTAAGGCATAACAGTATCCTCCTCCTATTAGAGGGAAGCGAAGAAGAACATTATCGTTGTGGCAGCTTATTTCTATTATATCAAGTGTTTTGATATAATAATACAGTTTTTCTGTTTCAAATTAGCAAGATGGATGCTGGTCATAAAATAGGGAAGATCAAGAGGTATTCTCACAAAAAGAGCGGGATGGTCTTGAGACGTAAGGTTTTTTTCCATGGGAAATAGTTTCAAGAGTTCCTGTCCCATAGGCTTATGTCATATGACAGCCGTGCATCAATCATTATGTCAGACGGCTTGTGAGCACTGACAACGTTGCTGTCTGTTCTCGTACCTTGAGCTTTTTGAACTTTATCGTTTCAAAAGTACTGTTACACTTGTCACTATTACTGATTAGTAAATAAACAGGTGAGTAAACTTAGCGGAGATGAAGTCGCAGAGACGGTATGAATCACGGGTTCAAGAGCTTCCAAGAGGGAATCGTGGTAAATCATAGTATATCGGTAGAAAATAGTAGGAAATGAATCCCTCCACAAATGCTGCTCATACCAGTAATTTTAGTGGTTTTGTAGACGTCAGGCGATCCCGCGACGACCCTTTTCGAAGGCCACTCTTTTAAGGAATCGTATTGCCAGAATTTTCCTCAGCTCAGACCTTATCAGGCATAATCGAGGAATTCTCACAGGCCTCGTATTTTAACTTGCAAAGTAAGGGAGGGGGGGGGGGGGGGAATCGTATTTTTGGAAATACCTCAACGACCACCTCTTACTAACAATAAGTGATATTTGCATCGATGAGGGAAGACGCGTTCTCTTGAAAAGTTCGTCAATCGATAATCATACTTAGTACTAGGTAGCAATACTGTGATTATTGATTGACAACCCCTTTTAGCGTACACCTTGAATATACAGACGGCTAGTGTCAAAAAATACTGGTAGATGTCGCATTTCCTAAAAGTTTTCCCGAAGGCTAGGCTTGACCCTGAGCTGAGGAGCTGCATGAACGGGATCGTGGGTGTAGGAAACCTTGGTCGGGAAAAGTTCTCAGTTGGAGAGCCTTGAGTAACAACTAGACCCTTTATCTTTTGCGAGTAGTTGTTGGTGGTAGACTAGCTTAGAAGAAGGAGTGATATGTACGTCAGTAACCAGAAAGTCATGGTGTAGGCCAAACCGCATTCAAAAGACACTACGACTCTGAATAAAAATGTAGTGCATGGCGTATCCCGAAACTAATGACGCTTCATCATTTATATCATATGAATAAAATGGCGCCATCGATTCAACATTCAGACAAAGGAAACCTAGTGGAGGAATGAAAGGCCTAGTAGGCCTAGGCCGTGACTGATCCAAGGTTTGGCCGTGGTTGTGATAGCAGCGCCACTTTTCACTACTCACACATCAGGAGCTGCAGATGCCAATTGGTATGTATCAAATTTGGTGTTTTTACGCCCTTTCACAAGCTAGATATCAACCATTGCCCTCAGACAAATATGCTTGATTGGTTTCCATCCAAAGTCTATGGAGGTTGAAGCAACGACGCTTTTCGCCACTATATCACCCATGTTAGGTGTTTGTTCGTTTTCCATAATCAACGAAACTTGTGGAAGTCTTTGGGCAGCGTTCATAGTTTTGGAACTTGCGAAATTGCAGAATTGCGGAATCTGCAAATAACGATAAAGACACGTATCGATTGGAAGAACTGCGGAATTCGCATTTTTGTGGGAATGCAGGATTATGGAATTTGCGGAAAAGCATTAGATACGTATTTATTCCCGTGCTACGAAGAGACGAGAGGATTAGAGAAACTAAGAAGCGAGAAGTGCCTGCATTCCCGCGAATTCCACAATTCTGCATTTCCGCTAATTCCACATCCGCATTTCCACAGTTCTCCCGATCGATACATATCTAGTCTTCTTTCCACGATTCCGCGAACCTCGCAGTTTTCCCAGTCGATACCTATAAGATCCTCTTCCCCAAGCTCCGCAATTCTGCAATTCCGCGAATCCAAAACTATGAACGCTGTCTTACAGCCGGCTATCAAAAACAACTGGATATCTACGTGGCAGTGGATGATACTGGGTGATAGATAAGGTAGCATGCCAGTATTTAATGGCGGGTCTATACTGGTATGACCCAGTTTGCGCTTAGCGGTGGTCGATAATCACCCTTTGCATCACGTCTACAACATTCAGTGTCAACCTGCGACTAAGAGTTCAGTGTCCGGAGTCAAGTTGCGTGAGTTGAGAGGCTTGGTTTTCTTTGTTACCATAAATGGATGGCGATTCCGGTGTTACAGATTCAAGTGAAGCTCTGAAACGATGAAACTGCATGTGCTACTCCTTCTTGTTTTCTGCATGGTCATCAATGTTTCGGCGATTCTTTCCGTAAAACCGTTTTGTAAAATGTGCACTATGGTAATCAAAGATGTTCACGACTTGGTTACGGAAGGAGCGAACATTGAAACGGTTATGAATCTTTTTTTTCTTTGTTCTGTAGGTTGTACTGAAAAGCCTAAAAAATTGTAATACTCGCAAAAGCATAGGATTTCTTCAGAGTTAGCGATCCAGGCGATTGATCTATCAGACGTAAATCAAGATACGTTTTGATTAGGAGATTCGGCGATGAGGAGATAAAACGGTCAGACGATCCGGCGATCAGACGGGAAGTGTAGGTCGCTTAGGCTTTACAATTTTGCGATTTTACATTCGGCGACTTTACGATTTTGCAAAAATCACGAGGTCTGTGGGCGGTCCCAAAACATGAATCGATCACACTTCATGCGCCTTATCGCCTGGGTGCCTAATCTTTTGATCGTCTTATCGCCTAGTCGATATGTATCTTTTCCTTTCCCTTATCCTTACTGTCCAAGCAGTTTCTATCCCATTCTTGTTGCCCAGTCGCCTAGGCGCTTACATTTAAGGCATTATTCAGAGTTCAGAGTTTGCGATTCAGGCAATTGTGCGATCAGGCCTATCATTAACTTAATCGATACGTACCTTATCCTTTCCGCCTGAACAGCCTGCATCATGCAAATCACGTGACTCGCGTCTGGCTTGTCGTTAACCTAGTCGATGCGTACTTTATCCCTCCCGACTGAATCGCTCCACTCGCGCGAATCGCGTACTCTGAACGATACCCAAAACGTATGTGCGATCACCAACTCTGAGTACTATGTACCTGATAATCCTATAAGCGATTATACAAATAAAGCAGAAAAAGTCACAAATGAAAACCTTTCTTTTCAACCATTCGCCTGTCGTGAAGTGGACAGACCTTTTTAAATCGACACCCATCTTATGCATTTCTCCTCATCTTTCAATGAACATAGACAGTCCATTTCGCAGCGCTTGATGGCGTGACCTGCGGACTTGGGTGAGAGTGTATCAAACTCTCTCACCGCGCCACACTCTCTCACTCTCCCCACGCACTCTCACTCTCCCCACTCACCCAAGTCCGCAGACCACGCCCAACCAAGCGCTGCGAAATGGACTGTATGCTACTTTTTTTGCTTACCCCCCTATTTGCCGATATCCAAACTGAAAATTGTCAAAAGTAGAACAGGTAGAAATAAGTTGAGAAAAATGCTAATAGTACAAAGATCACGTAGAAATGGTAGTAACGCCTTTTTCCACTACACGTCCTTATCGTCTACTTTTTCACTGAGAATCCTGCAAGGCGTTTTCAGCAACATTGCAGCTTTTATAGGCTGCTAGACAGAAATGCAAGGAAAAAACTCCAAAACTTATGCACTCTTTTTGCAAAATTCTGCTCAGTAACGTTTCAAAAATGGAAGCGCAAATCAAGGTATGTCTCGATTTAAATGAAATTATTCTCGTAAACAGTGTTAGTTCAATATGATTAAAAAATAGAGCTGACCAGTTCGCTGACATTGAACTCACCTGAATTATTGATAGAGATTTTTTAAAGACTGTTTCAGACCGAATCACCTAAAGAGGTTTGTAGCCTGCTTCATCTTTGCCGGTCATCATCATCATTAGCTTTACGCCCTCCAACTGCTGAAAAAGGAACACAAACAGATGAATTGATCGATGAACAAACAAAGGACACAATCAATAATTGAATTGTTTAATAAAAATTTTTGTTCTGTTTCCGTCACACGCTGGGTCAGTGTGGGTTGAAGGGGTAACGTGAAATATTACATTTGTATATTGCAAACTATTACACCACTCACACACACATCTGAGGCACTTTCATAGTGGTGGAATGTGCGTTTCTGTGGAATTTGTGGGAAACCATAAAGATATTTATTGGTAAGGATGATCGCGAAATTTGTGATTTGTACAAATGTGAAATCGTGGAAGAGGAATAGATATACACTGATCTCCAGGCTCCGTGGAAACTGAAGAACTAAGCCGCCTTCACACTCTGATGTGCCAGCGGCAGAGCGTGGCTGAGTGTCTCTGCGTCTCCGTCTGTGCTACCCCACCTCATTGCCTGCGTCGTCTCGGAACCTCTCCCGTTCCACTCTGTCTCGCAACCTGTGAATGCAGCTACGCGCCGTCAGCGCAGAGTATGAATGCGATCTTAAAGAAATGGAGATCCTAAATGTCTCTATTCCCATCTTCTTCCGCTACGCATCCATTCCTTTTCCACAGTCCCACAACTTTAAAAAATCACCGATATACCATTGTGAAAGCACTGCCTAACAGCGCACGAAAGGCCCATCGCAACTCCATTTCCAAAGCTTGTCCTTGGTCGCGTTCATACCCAACTAAATGGGATTTTTGGCGCATCGGCGTAGATTTAAAGGCAGCATTAGGGGAAAGTCGGACGAAAAGTAAAAGAAGTAGTGAATGTGAAAGTCGAGATGCCTAGTAACAGGACAGTGAAGAAACAACGGATGGAATTGGCCAAAATTCCGAGAAATAGGACCGACGCGTTCGTTCGTCAAGAGGGGAAGAGTCCGATCTAGTTTTCCATTGACATGTTGCCAAGTAAACACAGGGGAATGTTTGGAAATACGACAACATCTATTTTTTTGAGTGAGTTTTAAGCTAAAACTGCGAAAGAGCGCTGCAAAACCTTCGATCCTGACGCATCTCCTGCCGCTCCCACGTCAGTAAATCGGGAATTACGTTATCGGGAGGCGGGATCGCTCTATCCAAGAGGCGGGAGAGTTGCGCTGTTGCGGCGTTTTGCGGCGTTTCTGTCATGACTCTGCAGTCATGATCACGAGGAAGCGGCTAGGTGCCTCTTGGTACCTGCGTTTCACAACGCCAGCATACACGCAATACCCGTTCAATGGTCAAGCAGGCACTTTTATGGCCATCTAACACAAGGTTTGTACCGCCCATAATTGGGGGTACAAATACCGCGTTCGAGGGAGGAGCAAGGCACTTCAGTCAGCTCTGTTCAGTTTAGTTAGTTTAGCTCAGTCTTCTCCTCTCTCTCTCTCCGTTCAGGCTCTTTGCCCTACAAGCGGCCTTGCCGCACAAGACAAGACACGAACACGCCGGTGGACCTGCCACCTGTCCACAACTTACACATCCACACGACAACGAACAATGTTAACAAGTAATGCATATTGTAGGTAGCTGTTATTGTAAAATAGTTAGCTTTTGTATACTCATGTTGTATAATAAAGGAATTAAACTAAAGAGTTGTACGACAAACTACCACTGAATCAAAACATGGTGCATCGGCCGGGAACTAATAAGACAACTACAATCAATAACACTTACAACTCACGCCTGAACTAATTCCACTTACAACTCCATGCGAAGTAATTCTACTTACAACTCACGCTTGAACTAATACCACTTATAACTCTTACCCGAACTAACTCCACTTATCACTCACGCCTGAACTATTGTACTGTACTTTCTTGCACTTACAACACATGGTTGAACTCATTACAACTCATTACAATGCTACAGTAAAACTCATGCTTGAACATATGCCTGAACCTATGCTTGCCTAAATTCATGTCTGACTTACTTACACTTACATTTCATGCCTGCACACATGGTTGCCTGAACTCATGTCCCAACTAAATCCACTTACAGCTTATGCCTGTTTGAAATCATGCTTGAACTCATTATACGTACAACTCATATCTGAATTCATGCTTGTCTAAAATCATGCCTGAACTATTTACACGTACAACTCATGTCTGAATTCACGCTTGTATGAATTCAAGCCTGAACGGACTACACGTACAACTCATGTCTGAAGTCATGCTTGTCTGTACCAATGCCTGAACTAATTACACCTACAACTCATACCGGAATGCATGCCTGTCTGACCTCACGCCTGAACTACTCGTGCTTCATAACCTCCTTATCGCACAATTAATAAAATCATATCGAGCCTCTTCAACACGCAGCGAAATCAATTTGTTACTTACTTTAAAAAAATAATAATAATAAATGATACAGAATGTGTTCACGATATTGCACATCGAGAAGCGACAATCCAATGGGCATATTCATGTTACAAGCGGTTCAAAAACAAGTCAATATGAAATCTGAACATGTCTGCCTCCGCTGGTGATAGAAATCTAAAATCTACCAATATATTCTACAGCTCGAGCATATCATAATGCACTTACTGCTCGAACAATGTATAAGTGATCTATCGCCCGAATACACTTTAAATCTATAACCTGAACTGATCTACCGCCTAAACGCATACAACTGATCTACAACCTGAATTGCCTGAACACACTACAACCGACCTATAGCCTGAACTGATCTATCGCCTGAATACACAACAATCAACTCACAGCCTGAACTGGTCTACCACCTGCATACAACACCACTGCTCTCCTGCCTGAACCTATTGCAATTAAATTTCAGCCTGAATACACTTCAACGCATTCATCACCTGGGTATAGTACAGTTGTGCTATAAGCTCCATACATTACAAATGATCTAATTAATGAATACTCTCAGTCGTTCTCTGACCAAGTACGGCTCAATTGCAGCATGAACGCACTTACCACGTCAACGCACCTTCAGCCTGAATACACCACAATTGACGTTTAGTCTGGAAAAATCTCACACACCTTACGGTTCCGTGAATTGACGTACAATTGACGATGACTTTCAGGCCCGGTTATCCTGTATAACCTATCTGAAGGAGCATAACAAACTATGGGCCGAGGAAAAAAAATACCACAATATACCAACCAGAAGTATCAATTACACCTCTGCCCAATGTATATATGTACATAGTATCAAAAAAAAACTTCATCCTTGTGCTCCATGTCCTCATGATCTCAGTGCACACCTTTTCATTTTTTTCCCGATGGAGCACGATGGAAAAAAATACATATATATATATATATTCCCATCGTTAATCATTATATGTTATGCTTTGTAAATACGCATGCCGGCTATAACAAAAAAAGCACACACACAAACGAGAAAACCGCGGAAACAAGATGTTCACGGCCAAAAAGATATGAAAAGGGAGCTAGAGTCAAAAAATAGCGTATAATGGCAAGCTTGCATAAAATGTATCTGAAACGGTGTCTTATATATTCGGAGCCACATGACAGGAAGAACAAAATCTGAACACCCGAGGCAAACTCTCAAAAGTGCTGATTATCAGGAACAAATTCTGACCGTTCGAGACAAAACTCGGAAAAGTGCTAATTGTCCAAAGCACAATTCAAAGTGCACAACACGAAAGCCACGAAATCGACAGACTGCACAATGTCTGAAGACATTTATTATTTTCTGGCCGTTTTACTATTTGTTCTGAATCATTTATTTTGCGGATCCGCCCTACTCGCTCCCGTATCGACATATGATTTGTTATGGCTCCAGAGATATAAGGTATGACCTTTTAAAGTAATGATAATCAGCTGTAATATGACGTTTCGAAGACACCGTAAAAGTCAATGAATCACGTGATTGGAAAGTCGACTTCACAATTTAATGTTCCAAAATACTGTAAAAACTCTTGTACTTCTTGAAGTATCAAAAATCAGTTGACTATACAAAGTTCTGACGTCAGAAATTATTATCATCACAACAGAAGCTTCAAATTCAACAAAGATACAAGAAGCCTGCCACACGAAGCCTAAGGTGGTTCTTCTCACAAATTTCTTTACGCAAACCAACATGACTATTTCATTCAAACTCAAAATATAAACAAGCTAAGACTGCTTAAGTACTCGTTATTACCAAGCTAAACCTGCTCACATATTCGTCAACAAGGTACAAAACGGATACAGTGAAACCCACTCTGAGTCAAAAAACCCACTATGATTCAAAAAAAACAGCAAATCCATCCTTTGAACCACACATCTACAAAGTCTTAGCCATCATTACTCTCATATAACATGCAAACTCCAACAATTTTCTGATTACAGGACATATTCTGTCACTGCATAACATTTCCCACTTCGTTCTCCTCTTACTAGCATATCATACACTATCCCCCGTCCTTTTTCCTTCAAAGCACTCAGGACACACTATCCAATTACTATGGCACAATGCGCTATGCCACGCCGAGCACAAGAGACACATGCAGTGCAGACACCAGCGAAACATATTCGCAAGCGACGCAGGCGACAATAACATGAAAATAGCAGCCTCGTAAAGAGACGCATGAGAAAATAGCGGTCTCGTAGTGGAGACGCCTGACGAAGACGGAAATGTGAGCACTGCAGAGACACTCATTTTTTACCCCGAACAATAATCCGAAGGCGTCACAAGGGTGACTCACCTTGCGAGAGCATAATAGGGGCAAGAGGCAATACTACAATAACAGAGCCCGCCAGAACCTCAACGCACGTAGCATTGAAAACTGATCTGAACCAGATCTATACATCACTCTGCAAATGACCACCAATACCAGGAAATGTACACATTCTTCGATTTTGTCGTTTACCGTTCGGCATAAAGGCATCGCCATTCCTTCTTGGCATCTCCATCCAGTACGGAATTGAACAACAGAAGCATCAAGACAACAAAATAACACAGCAACTCATCGACAATCTTTATGTAGACAATGTCCTCTCGCTGGACACAACAACACAATCACTCCTTCACACTTACCACACTTGCAAGACAATATTCGAAAATATGTCCATGAACCTTCGTCAGTTTCTTACCAACGATGAAGTATGTAACAAGTCAATAGCCACAAAAGACAAATCAACCGCGTCTGTTAATCCTGAAATTCTAGGCATCCTCTGGCAGCACACTACAGACACCTTTTCAATTTCGTGTAAGCTGACTTATTCGCCACACCCAACCAAACGTAAAATTCTCCAAGCGACACACTCTACCTTTGATCCACTAGGACTCCTTATACCACTACTCTTACCTGCAAAGATCCTCTTACAAGACTTATGGAAACACAAACATAAATGGGACGAGTTACTCCCAGACAATTACAACAGTACATGGAAAGCAATATGTGAGCAAACCGAAGGCTTCGCCGTAGATCTACCTAGAATGATCGCACCCAAGTACGACACAGATCAATACGAACTTCACTCTTTCGTCGATGCGTCAATTCATGCATACGCTGCACTTGTATATCTACGATCCATAAATGATCGAAACGAAATTACAAGCTCTATTCTGATGGCACGCCAGCGATTAACGCCGCTTAATGCGAAAACTCTGACAATTCCGCGCTTGGAGCTTCTTGCGCTTCTCATTGGAGTGCGACTTACAAGCTTCGTTCTCAAGGAAATCAAGCTCAACCTATCGGGGGTCAACATCTACAGCGATTCCCAAGTAGCGCTGCACTGGGTTCAGTCTAACACCAAAAATGCAACATTCGTGGACAATCGCTACACAGAAATTCGTGACAAAATGCAATCATGGACACAAGGAGGTATCCTACCACACTTATACTACATACCCTCTGAAGATAATCCAGCTGATCTGGCAACCAAAGGACTTACAAAAGAAAAAATGAAGCAACAGCTTTGGTGGTCAGGACCCGCTTTTCTACAACAAAGAAATACTGAATGGCCTGAATTGAACGAGTTTAGCTGGCTTACTAAAACCGAACAACACTACCCTCAGGAAGACAAAAACGGCACACCCCTTACGACACTCAGTATTGTGTCAAAAAGGCCTTGCCAGCTCCAAGTAATAACTCGATTTTCGTCTATTAAAACAGCAAGGAGAGTAGTCGCAATAGTCCTGCAGTTCCTCAAATGCTTCATTTACAATAAGCTTTCATCAAATACTAAAATGAAACTATCGCAGCATATACCAGAGGTAGCACAGATTAATTCACTAACGACCGCGTCGGAGCTTCAGGCATCCGACATCGCAACCGCAGAACAGCTCCTTATTAAGGTCATGCAGCGTGACCTTTCCCAGAGAGATGAACAAAAATGGGAACAGCTGGCACTATACAAAGACGAAAATGGCTTGATCCGTTGCCATGGCCGACTACAAGGTTGTCATCTTCCAAGAGATATGAAAGAACCGATTTTACTCCTTCCAACTCACTACTTGACACAACTTTTAGTCCGACACTACCATGAACGTTGCGGTCATGAAGGAGTCAATGGAACACTTGCCAACTTACGTCAACTCTACTGGATACCAAGAGGGCGACAAGTTGTACGAAAATGTATCAAACAATGTCTCGCTTGTAAACGATGGAACGGCAAGCCGTACTATTACCCCCTCTCTCCACCATTACCATCAACAAGAACTAAACCCTCTAAATCTTTCTCACACATAGGTATTGATTTAGCAGGTCCTTTCTTCATCACCGATTACGACAAATACAAAAGCAAAAGATGTATCTTCCTCGTTACCTGCATGACCACACGAGCTGTCCATCTGGAGCTGGTAAACAATCTGAGCGCATCACAAATTATTAATGTTTTAAGAAGATCTATTTCACATAGAGGTAAGCCACAGCTTATAATATCGGATAACGCATCTAACTTCAAACTGGCTAGCGAAATCCTTTCTACGATAGATGACGAAATCCTCTTCAGACAAAAAATCTTGCAAATTTTCTTGGCTAACGAAAAAATCACCTGGAAATTCATAACCCCGCTTTCCCCGTGGAAAGGCGGCTTTTATGAACGTATGATTGGTGTAATGAAATCCACTCTCAAGCGAGTATTAACGCGAAAATCTCTCGACGAATCTACTTTCCATACGATAGTCACTGAATGCGAAG
This sequence comes from Trichostrongylus colubriformis, assembly GCA_963978905.1. Taxonomy (NCBI): domain Eukaryota; kingdom Metazoa; phylum Nematoda; class Chromadorea; order Rhabditida; family Trichostrongylidae; genus Trichostrongylus; species Trichostrongylus colubriformis. Next base: position 33,264,447 of record OZ022260.1, read on the forward strand.
CAATGGTCAACTCAAGACCCTTAGCGTACACAGGAAGTACGGTAGTCGACTCACTCGTAATTCGCCCAATAGATTTTCTCATTCCCTACGCAAACCTCTTTCCCTTTGCCCATTTGAACATGGAATCAAATAGCGACGATACAGAATATCAGCCACAACTCTCTACAAAGGACCAAGCAATACAATGCTTTCGTAAGCAATTAGACTATCTACAAAATTTGTGGAACGTATGGTACGAGACCTACCTTCTAGAACTACGCAATTTTCCATCAACGTCGAATCAAGCAAAAGACATTTACGAGAAAACTACCAAGAGCCGGAGAAGTGGTTTTTATCATGGATGACAACACACCTCGAACCGATTGGCCACTAGATTTTATCCTAAAATTAATACCGGACCAAGACGGAACCGTCCGAACGGTAACATTTCGCACTTCCAAATCCGAAATAGAACGTTCAATCAACATGCTGATTCCCTCAGAACTGGATGACGACAGACCAACACAACCGCCTGACGACAACATAATCAATAAAAACGACAAGACTCATACTAGTAGAGAAAGCAGCCCAACGCCAACCTCTCATCCGAATACGTCAGACCATATCAAGAGCCCAAATCGACGACCCATGCTTCCACGGAAAGCAAAAATGAACAAAAGATATGATAATTACATGATAACAACAACTATCAACGTCGCAAACTCTGCAATGGCGCACTCGAGTAGTTCCTGGCCATGGAAACATTGGCTTACTATATCACTGATTGCAACATTACTCCACCCGACATATGCACAACTCAGTAAACAGACACAGTTGCAGTGCGTTACTGGAGGAATCAGTATCCACATGTGGCAACAAGTAGAACGTATGCAAGTTTGCGGTAATGACTACTGCATTGAAGTAAAGGAACCTGACCAGAATATGAAAATACAATTCCCACCAGAAATCACCCTTCACACCTACCATATCACACTGAAGTCTATGGAAGGGAACAGCACTCAAGCGACTCACTGGGCATGTCCTCCGAGCCCATTTTGTGAGCAGATTACATGCACCTTCTGTTCACCACTGATTTCAAATCCGGAGTGCTGGCCACGAATCGCAATAGCTATAGCCGCAGTCGCCCTTTATATACTTACAGTAACAGCATACATCGCATTCACGGTAATCCGCAAAGTGTCTAGAATTTACACTTGCCTCTCCGGGAAAATTGGATTCCTTCGCTGCTTCAAACTATGCTCACATAAACGCTCCTCACGATGGTCACATGACTACACCCCTTTAATAGAGCTCGATAAAATCAACACAAGATGGAACACCACAACAATATTACGATTAATTACGATTGTAGCTTGCACTGTCCCGTAGGTATATACTTGCCAACAAACAGTCTTGTTACCCACAACGATCTCCCAATGTAATCAATACTACCATAACTGCCATAATCAAACCACAGTACTTGCTCGCATTAATCCAATGCAACCTGAGATGTGCATACAACTTCTGCATGGCAATAGGCAAGTTCACATCATGCGTATTGCCTTACAATCATTGAATCTCAGATGCCGTAAGGAGACACTGTATTTTTCAAGGAACACCGTCACTAAAGTGCGCTATCAAAAACGCTGCCCACACATGGGAACGTGCACCGGCCTCAAATGCGCACAAATAACTTACAACACGATAGTTGACGAGCTTGAAGATGCTAACAATTATACGGGAATGACCTATTGCTCCGAATCGTGCGGGGGACTAGGTTGTCCATGTGGTTACCCCTCATCGGGATGTCTCTTCTATCGCATCTACCACGTACCTCTAGACAACAACATATACGAAATTTTTCATTGCCCATCTTGGTTCGAAACAATATCACTTACAGTGGAATTCAATGGAGGCACGCCAATGCCCCACCTTATCGAGTTAAAACCTTACACCAAAAAACGTTTAGACAACACATCCTTCGAAATTACAAGTTTCATATTTACCCCTTTATCAATGTTACATCAACGATTCCTCACAGACGGGGATACAACAGCATTTATCCGTCCACAAACAGAATTTAGCTACGCCTGTAATTCTAACCCACGCAAACACTCTAACAACAGCACCGCTAACGATTGCGTCATAAAAGACACATGTAAATGTAATCCCGCGGAAGACTCCGTCACTTGTTATTGTACCAACAACAACATCTCAGAAATAACAAAACTCTCCAATACATTCCCCTTACCTATTCCCAACGGGCTCTTATCAACAGAAGGAACCAATCGTATACCAGTCTTGAGAACTCGTGCAGTTGCAGTGGAACTAATGCTCATGCTAGACCCCAATAAACACCGCGCAACAAATACAAGATTTCCAATGCAACATATTACCTCAGCAGCTTATTGGCTGTTACAATTGCTTCAAAGGTGCAACGGCCAGGATATTATGTAAATCCGATACACTCAAGTCCACGGCACAAGTTAACTGTGGATTGCAACAGTTCACCCTAACTTGCACACGAACGGGTACACAAAATCACGTGCTCTTATTTTACAATAAGGCACGAATACACGAGGTATGCAAAGCACAATGTGGCTCTCATACAATAATTTTCACATTACAGGGAACCCTCAACTATATAAATGGCATGAAGCCCTTATGGCACTACCTTCGATTGTGGGACAATAAAACCAACACCGACACCTCCTCCGTTGATATAGACCTCGCCTTTCCGGACATTTCACATTTCTTCGAAACATGCAAACAATTTCTAATCTACTCAGTAACCGTACTTCTTTTGTTTATCAGTGCCCTAATGCTAAGTTACACTGTACTTTGCTCCCAACAGCACACGCGAAAACGCAAATACTTCAACTTCTACACGATCGTCTCATCTCTCCCGCCGGTGAGAATACTCCTCGCTACCCTCGCTCTAGTTCGACGTCTCCTCCACCTCGCTATCTTCACAATCCGACTTCCTCTACGTCTATTGGCTTCGTCGCGACCGCTACACTAAGGAGATACCCGCCCACGAGAGACCATCTATTCTTCAGCTCAATACATCGCAACAGATCATTAACACCCCACATCCTTTCACCACTTGCCTCTGGAGCTACTTCTAAATAATACACAACACCTTTAGATCTCATGTGTAACTGTAACTATTTATATTATAATGTACTAATTGATGATCTTTATATTGTATTTGTAACTGTGTACTTCACATTGTATTAATAGTTCCATATTTTGAGTTGCATCAGTAGCATTTTGATTTGTATTACTATTTAACATTAACTAATGATTAACTAACACTAACTCAACTAATGACACAAGCGACAATTACGACACTCATCAGGTGGCGGGGAGGATGCAAACGGCCGTTTACATATGGTCGACTCTTTCTTTCGTTGTGCGGAGTGTCATGACTCTGCAGTCATGATCACGAGGAAGCGGCTAGGTGCCTCTTGGTACCTGCGTTTCACAACGCCAGCATACACGCAATAACCGTTCAATGGTCAAGCAGGCACTATTATGGCCATCTAACACAAGGTTTGTACCGCCCACAATTGGGGGTACAAATACCGCGTTCGAGGGAGGAGCAAGGCAGTTCAGTCAGCTCTGTTCAGTTTAGTTAGTTTAGCTCAGTCTTCTCCTCTCTCTCTCTCCGTTCAGGCTCTTTGCCCTACAAGCGGCCTTGCCGCACAAGACAAGACACGAACACGCCGGTGGACCTGCCACCTGTCCACAACTTACACATCCACACGACAACGAACAATGTTAACAAGTGATGCATATTGTAGGTAGCTGTTATTGTAAAATAGTTAGCTTTTGTATACTCATGTTGTATAATAAAGGAATTAAACTCAAGAGTTGTACGACAAACTACCACTGAATCAAAACAGTTTCTACAGTTGGGAAGGGCGCTTTTTCACCTGGATTTCGTCACAGGTAGCCTTCTTACGAGGAAGGTCTTCCAACTCATGACGCGCTTTTTGAAAGCTGTTTTTTGCATGTATGGGGGTGCGTACAAGAATCATATAACTGATGTTCATTTTTGCTGAATGGCCCTACGAGTGCCAGAGAAGGGGTTGATGGTTCGATCCCCACTGGGGACAAATTTTTGCAAAATTTAGATCTTCAGTTTTTGGGCTCGTAAACATTTGAATATGAAGATTAAGTGCAGTAATCACATTTAGAACCCCGTACTGCCCTTTACTGCCAGTTTTCAGCAAGTTTGACAGTCCAATTTTTTGACCTTTTAGCGCTCATAGCGCACGAACAAGGCGTTTTTGCGTGAAACGGATTAGATACTCGTGTTCAGTAGGTCGAACTACCCACAGGGGTAAGTTTTTAGCCCAATCGAAATTTTGACCCAAATTCGAAAATATGAGCTAGGCATTGGTATACCTTCGACCGCAAGTTCAATGAAGGAGACGACGGTATCACTTGTCAAGAAATCCTGACTCTTTCTCTTGCTTGATGCTTCGTTGGTCAAGCTATAACGATAGGCATCCATGCTGTGCATATTCCACTGTTTTCAGCAATTTTGTTAGTTACTCACTTCTACAAATGGAAAGGGCACCATGTATCCATGACCAAACGTCTTTCTCGAAGTTAGGGTCAAAATTTGGAAGTGGCTAGAAATGTGTCCCCCAGGGTAGTTGGACTCCCTGAAAACGAGTATGCGCGCGAAATCGTGAATTTCGAGCGCTACGGGCCCTTATGTGTCCAAAAAAGTCAGATCACCGAATTCACTGAAAATTCGTAGACAGAGTCATTCTGGCATGCTGTCAACGAAAAGCATAGTCATTCGGCGTAAGCAGACATATGTGAAGATGAAAAAAAGAATGCAAAAACAATGAAATATTTCTGCAAGGCCGGGACCCGAGCCACCAACCCATGAGTTTCGACCGTTTGAGAGTCCATCGTCGTATCCAGCAGGCCATCCGATCGCTTCACCGTACCCACATCGGGGAACCGTTGTGAAACTGCTGCACACTTTTAGTACATGGTGGAGGTAAGACCTTATTTTTTCTCGTATTCGACTTTGTTTTGGATGTGAAATGAAAGAACACCTTTGGATCTGCACATGGTCAAGGTTACAAGGAGTATGCGTTACAATAAGTGGGTTAAAATCGCCTTTTTGAAGAAAAATTTTTTTACTCCTTTTTTGGCATTCGTAGGGTCGCTCAGCAATAATGGAAGTCAGTTATATGTTTTATGTAGGTACCCCCATATAATGGAAAAACCGTTTCCCAAAAGCGCGTCATGACCTGAAAGACCTCCCTTGTTAGGCCCAGGACTACCATGTGAGTGAATTCCTGCAGGGATTTCTCCATTACCACATTATCCCTAATGCCGTTTTCAAATACGCGTATCGATCAAAAAAATGAGCGCATTTGCGCCTCCGCGCTTTGGGAGAATCGGCGCATCCGCGTATCATGCATGAGACATTGTCGCGGATCGCCGCGACGATGGCCTCGCGGGCACCGCGCTCCCCGGCCCGTCCGCGCTGCGGCGCCGCTTGTCCGTCATGCGACACGCGGTGGCTCCGCCCTCTGTGGTCGAAGCCGGTATATAAGGCCGGCTGCCAGCTGCCAGTCGGTTTTCACCGGGTAACGCCATGATACTGCCGAGGACTGGGGGTGCGGTGCACCCTTGGCTTTCGGGTAGTGGAAAGCTGGCGCATGAGTTGGCCGGTGTCTTCCCCTGCTCCCCGACCGGGAGCAGCCTTGGTTGGATCCCCATACCACACACCGTCGGCCATATGGCTACGTGATGCCAGCCGGATTGGGGTCTATTACGTATAGCCGACTGCCGGGAGTCGCCCTAGCGGAGGCGACTTTTGGGAGCCAGGTAAGATACATCGTATTGTTGTATTACGTGATAAATGTGTGTTGTATTTCTTGTTGTGTAATTTATATGTAATTCATATGTCATATATCCATGTTGTGTCTTATCATGTTTAGTACTGGGGGCAGGTTGTCGGTGACGTGACGTGCAGGGCCCGACAGCCCTAGGGGGACTGTGCCGATGCTCGGCATCCGGGGAATAGGTCGGTAAGACCCTTAGGTCCCCAGGGTGGGTCCGCTCCGCCGGCCGCTGTGGCAGCCGCCGGGGTGTCTCCGGTGGGGACGTCTGGGGGGCATCATCCACTATTGGGTGCCTCCTGGACGTGAGGGGTTTGTGTGCGCTAGGCCGATGCAACACGCGATGTCAAAAGGATGCCTTTGATCCGCGACATGGTGCATCGGGTCGAGAGATCGGACCCGCCTGCTCCTAAATTAAGACCCTGGAGCAGTAGGGGACGGCCTCTACCACGCGTCGCCTCCCACCCACCGGTGGAGACGTTGGTTGGTGGGCCCATGGATAGGGGCTTCGGGTCAGACCCGGGGTAGGCATCCGCCCCTATCTTTTTTGGGAACAGGGAAAACGGTGAGTACAGCGGACTAGGGACCGGGGTGCGAACTGGCGGGGCAGGAACTGGGTATTCAGTCCGGCAGGACTGTGGCAATCTGCCAACTGGTTACCCATTGCGCACAAAGTTCCTAGCCCTTAGACCAGGATACCCGGATGGATACGGAACTGACGGGCGAGGTAACCTGCTATACCCGTTGGGGGCCACGGGGCAATAACAAAAAGGGTAGTTACTCCTGCGGGGACTCCTTTGTAGCTCAGAGGCGTCGAAGAACGAGCAGTCTCCCTCGCACGCCAGTTGGGTATCCGCCCGGTCCGTGGTGTACTCAGCGCCTAGCTAAAAGGGTTCACCGCCAACCTTCGCCGACCTTTGCTGGTAAGCTGGCATTCTGACGGATGATCCTTGCCTCAGTACGGGGGAGGGGCATAATAATTCACAACAGGTAAGTCTAGTACTATTTTTCTGATATATTGTTTCCTTTCCCGTAGTCAATTTTATATAGTCTTTTCAGTAGAAACCCTTTGTCTTCTATCTGCTCTGATACCTATTTTTTCCTTTCCGGTAGGCTTCTTTCTCTCTACGTAGTAAGTAGTTATTCCTTTTCCCTGCATGCTTCCCATTCCTTTTGCAACACACTCATTGATCGATTACTTCGTTTTATATTCCGTTTTCGCTGTACTTTCGTCCCGCTATGTATTACGTTTCCTCGCCTTTCCGCGAGCGATAAGCTAAAGTCGGCGGTTTACCACGTCGGACCGATCGATATCGCAACGTCGAGCCGTTTCCCAGGCTCGCGGAGCAATCGATTATAGTCCGAGGTGCGAAAGCGGGCACTTTCGCGCCAAAGCGTTGGGGATAGTGCAGTAAGCTCAGCTTATTATCGTTTCTGTACTCGGAGCTGATAGTTAACGGTATTATCTTCTTGTAATCATGGACGACATCCAGAAGTATACTTTCGATAGAGCGGTTCAACGGTTACAAAACGCGATCAATAATACCGATCGCACGCTCTTAGAGGAATTACCGATGGATGGCGACCCTGAACAGGCAAGCCAACGTGTTAGTGCTCGACCCAGGGCACTTATTACGCTTCATCTTGTCTTAACAAGTGAACTTAATTCGTCAAGTAGTACTTGGGAGTCAGTAATGCAGAGCGCGCTTGCAGTGGAAGAGGACCATGAGCGTCGTGCTCTTATCAAGGAACACCAAGCCTACTGGGCAACCAGTGGGGGTGTCGAGGCTGAGAACACGATTCACGGATTAACCCTTCTGGTGGAAGCAGCACTTCATTTACTACCCCAAGAGTATGCTGCTACTACAGCGTCGACTCCGTTACGTCCTATGACGTATACGGGATCACGCCCTATTACGTTCTTCGCACATCAAGTGGCACCCACGCCAGGGGTCATTCCGAGGGCGAAACGACGTTGGAGGAGCTAGCACAACCTTCTACGGATTTACCCAAATTTGAGAATATTGCGCCCAGCAACCTCTCTAGTGCGGAGTTGCCCTTGCATAGCCTACAAGAGCAACTGGTCCGTTTGCCCAAGTTCTATTTGCCTGTATTTACTGGCGACATTGCGAAGTTCGGAGAATTCTGGGATGTTTTTAACTCGGCGGTCCATTCCAACCGTCTTATACCATCTACAGTTAAATTTCATTACCTCAGAAGTTCTCTTAAGGACGATGCTCTGGCGCTAGTAGCAGGTTACGATATCACCGAGGCAAATTATGAACTGGCAGTTAGTACGTTGCGCGAAACCTATTTTCGGCCCACGTTCATGCGGGTGCAGATGAGTCTATGCTGGAAAAATTTCATCCGGCTTCCTCATCAGCCACTTCGCAACGCATTGCACTGGCACGAATCAAGTCCATCTGGCTTCAACTGAAGAAGCTAGGTGAACAAGAGAGTGATGTCTTTGTAATGCGTATAGCAAGGGAAAAGTCCCCCTCGAGGACACTGGAGTATGTAGGCCACCGTGAAGCACAGGATACCACTACTTGGGGAATGTCCCAACTCCTCGACGCTTTGGATTCTTCCATCAAGACGTTCGAGGCAATTGAGGATTCTGCCCAACATAGGGACACACAGCTTCAGACGCTGGCACTACGACCGCACCCTAGATCTTTTTCAAGGGAACCTTCCCCTACTACGTCTCGTCAAAGACGGACGAGCCGATCTCCATCGTGCTCCCGTCGAAGCGAGTCGCGTCGCGAGACCCGGTGTGCATTTTGCCATTCATCACAACATCGTGCTTATCAATGTGACGTTGAGATGAGTATACAAGCACGCCCACGGATCGCGCAGGACTACCGATTGTGTTATCGTTGTCTTTCCCAACATCACATAGTTTACGAATGTCATCACGATCGCCTAGCAGAGATCGAGACGAGCGCCGTCGAGACTACTCCTCTTTAGAGAAAGAACGACCTCTACGCCGCTTCAGATCTCCTTCTCCTCGACATACGAGCACGTACGTGAAGGCAGGCAGTCACGATCGGTACGATTGCAAGAAAACCCGTCTCAGAATTTCGTTGCCATCGATCCCTCTGCCTCGGTGTATGAAGGGGACTTCGTTGATAGCGAAGATGAGGATCATTATTGAACAAGTACGTTTTTTTAGATTCGTGCATTACGCTATTCTATAGTCCATCTCCCGAAAACTAATTGGGCGTGTCCTTCGAACTTGGGTGAATGGCGAGAGTGAGATTACGTGGCGAGAGTGAGAGTGTGTGGCGGGGTGAGAGAATTGAGGGAGTTTGATACACGTTTATACAAGTCCGTAGGACACGCCTACTCAGTTTTTGGGAAATGGACTGTAGGTCTGTTCGAATCAACCTGTGAAGACGTTTATTGACAATTGCGTCAAGCTTATTCGCAGAGCTATCCAGGATCTTGCTTTAGCGAATGTTGAATCGAGATTTTATTACGTTTCCACGAAGGACAATCCAGCGGATTGTATGACGAGAGGACTCACAGTTAATGAGATCTCGAATCATATCTGGTGGACTGGACCTTCGTATGTGCGTCAATGTCCTACAACTTGGCCACACTCGACGATGGACTTTCATCTTTTGCCTACCTCGAATCCGGACATCGATTCCGTGTTCAAGGTCAATACTATCCCACTAAACAAAGAACATCGTTTAGTGTTACCATTTCAATGGACTAATGGTTACTATATTCTAGTACGTTGCACGGCACGTGTACTTAAGTTTCTACGGAAACGAGTATACGAACGTGTTTCCGTCGCTAGTCGAGCTCGTCTCGACCAGTTACTACGTCTTGATAGGGGTTCTATTCAGCCCTCAATTGAAGTTGCGGACGTTGGAGCGGCGGAGGTATTACTTTTTCGTGAACATCAACGAGAAAGTTTATCTCAGTCGGACCCACGTTTACCACAATACGCAACTACCTATGTAGACCTTGACGGCATTATGTGAGAGTTTCTACTCGCATTCATAGTGTCGACTCGGTACGTAGTACGTCAGATCTTGTATTACTTGCGCCACACCACTCACTGACAACGATGATCATCACACGATGCTACGCGCCGAAGTTGGGGTACAAAATAGCGTTGTCAGTACCCTAAGACAACGCTATTTTGTACCCCAACTTCGGCGCGTAGTACGTTCCATTGTATCACGCTGTGTGACTTGTAAGCGACTCCAAGGACGACCTTACAAGTGTCCAAATTCTCCGGATCTTCCGTTAGAAAGAGTCACTCAAAGTCGGCCTTTCCAACTGATTGATCTAGATTCTTTTGGACCACTCACAGCATGGTTTAGTACGTCGGACGCACGTAAAATTTGGGTTTGCCTATCTACATGTATGGCGACCCGAGCTTTACACCTCGAGCTAGTCCACAATAATTCGTCGCTGGAGTTTCTTCTCGCGTTCCGCAGGCTCATGGCAAGGAGGGGTACGCCTGACTATGTTGTCAGTGATAATACTCCTACTTTAGACTGGGGAAGGACATCCTAGCGAATGAATTTCTTCGGTTTTCACATGATTCGGCGGCGCACGATTTTACCACGCAGAACGCACTCCGATGGAACTTCATAACGCCCTTCTATCCCTGGAAGGAAGGGTTTTATGAGCGACTTATTGGAATGGTTAAGCGTAGTCTGAAGATCACCGTAATACGTTAGAGATACGGCATTTCGGAACTCTACTTATAGAGATCGAAGCGTATCTCAATACAAGGCCATTGACCACGGCCACCATGGAGGCATCGGGTAAGGTCCGTGTATAAGACCGGTGGACCTTATCAATCCACATTTCCAGTTAAGACACTTTCTACCTCCATGTCGACCGCGATCAGAGGACTTGCAATGTTACGATCCTAGGGATTCGGAGGTTAAACAACACCTTAAGGCACAACACGAATCGCTAGCTACTACGTTTAAATGTTTCTGGTCACTATGGCGAAGCGAACACCTTCAAGGGCTAGCGGAGCGCTCCAGGAGCAATTTACAGCGTGCTCGTGGAAAGCGTTCCTGGCCTACGGTCGGAGAGGTGGTCATTATTGTAAAAGATAATGCTCCTCGAACCGTTTGGCCATTGGCCACAGTAACCAGGCTCAATACGTCCAGGGACGGACCGTTACGGTCAGTGCAATTAAAAACAGGTAAGAACTCATATACTGACCGCTCCGTTAACCAGATTATTCCGTTGGAGCTCCACGCTTTCGTTTGAAGCAGGGACGGAGGGACCCAAAAGTCAGGAGGACGGCCACAGTCGCTTTCTCCGACGCGGATCCAACCGCCCCGAGCTGCGAAGAGAGTTAAATCACGATGAGTCCATTTTTCTCTGTATTTACATGGTATTGCATGTTGCTTTTTAATATGCAATTGTTGTACATCTTCATGTGATTAAGATTGTAGTTATACTATTTTTTCCTTAACGTATAGTAGTTTTCATTGTAGTCAATTTACTCGCTGTTACTATACGTAGCTATTTTGTTGGTTAATTTCATATTAGCTCCTCTTCTAGTTGCCCTTCTAGTTGCTCACCATTTCACGTATTATTAATTTTCTAATTGGACGCTATTCGTTAAATTAGTTAAACCTAGTTAAATTCCTCCTTCGTAGCTTATAGTTCTCTCTCTTCCTCTCCTCGTTATCCTCTATTCACCCATTCGTAGATCGGACTCATTGAGTGTTCTCTCCTTAATACGTGTTTGCGTCAATTTCACCAGTTTCGGTGCAATTCACGCTAAATATACGTCGTATGATAACGAAGGGATCGAGTACTTGAGAGTATATGGGCGCAGGACGTTACCGTACCACGGGCGTCGCCTCGGGACCCACATGGGCAACCATGTGAGTACACCGGGGAGACAGCCGCACCATATTGATCGATGTGATCAGTCGACGTGGCATGTGTTCTCATGCATACTTGCTTACTTGATTCTCTCTTATAATACGGAATACGTATTTGTTGTATCATTCAATACGTTCCATTTGCGGTGTGTCTGTATTCTTACTGACTGTTATTCTTGTTATGGCGCGTAAGTCTAGACGTCGAACTTCGAAGAAGTCCGCTTCTAAGAACGTATCGAAGTCAGGACGACGGCCACAGTCGCTTTCTCCGACGCGGATCCAACCGCCCCGAGCTGCGAAGAGAGTTAAATCACGATGAGTCCATTTTTCTGTGTATTTACATGGTATTGCATGTTGCTTTTTAATATGCAATTGGTTGTACATCTTCATGTGATTAAGATTGTAATTATACTATTTTTTCCTTAACGTATAGTAGTTTTCACTGTAGTCAATTTACTCGCTGTTACTATACGTAGCTATTTTGTTGGTTAATCATATTAGCTCCTCTTCTAGTTGCTCACCATTTCACGTATTATTAATTTTCTAATTGGACGCTATTCGTTAAATTAGTTAAACCTAGTTAAATTCCTCCTTCGTAGCTTATAGTTCTCTCTCTTCCTCTCCTCATTATCCTCTATTCACCCATTCATAGATCGGACTCATTGAATGTTCTCTCCTTGATACGTGTTTGCGTCAATTTCACCAGTTTCGGTGCAATTCACGCTAAACATACGTCGTATGGTAACGAAGGGACCGAGTACTTGAGAGTATATGGGCGCAGGACATTACCGTACCACGGGCGTCGCCTCGGGACCCACATGGACAACCATGTGAATACACCGGGGAGACAGCCGCACCATATTGATCGATATGATCAGTCGACGTGGCTATGTTCTCATGCATACTTACTTACTTGATTCTCGCTTATGATACGGAATACGTACTTGTTGTATCATTAAATACGTTCCATTTGCGGTGTGTCTGTATTCTTACTGACTGTTATTCTTGTTATGGCGCGTAAGTCAAGACGTGGAACTTCGAAGAAGTCTGCTTCTAAGAAGGTATCGAAGTCTTCCGCTCCATCGACACCTGCACATGGTATTACGGACCAGCAGGTAAGTTCTCAGCCTACTGAGTTTTCATCGTCTGTGAATATTACGTTAGATGCCAATTTATCGTGTGTAACTCCTGTTCCGCAGTCTCAAGTGGACATTTCTTCTACCGCACCGGAGGTGCAAGGGGTGATGGCTACGACACATTCGGGACAAACTACAAGCGATAAAGATGTTGTCCGTTCAGTTGCTGGCATGGACCCGGAAAAACATCAGCCGGAGGGTCAGCCACCGGACGCACAACATGAGGGCAAGGTGCGCGAAGGGAAAAAGCCTGGATACCGCAGGAAGAGACACCGTCTCGTCCACAGGAGCGCACCCAGACTGCTCACCCTGCGCAATCGTTACCGGTAGAGGATGTCGACATGGAAGCAGGGTCAAGCGTCCAGATGAGGAAAATTTTCAAAAAATACGACCCCCCCCCCAAAAGGGGGTCTCAATACGACCCCCACCCCTCTTTTACGTCTGTTATTGTTATTTTTCAATTTGCTACAGTCTGTTGCATATCAATAAAGGTTTTTCAAATGTTAACACAGTTTTTCTCAGAAAACATCACGTTAAAAAGGCTCGGTCAGTACAGTCGCAAGAGGTGCGACTCGATGATTTACGCGGTCTTCCACTACAACTAACGGAGTCCTTTAAAAAACCCAGCATGCCGCTACCTCAGTTCGGCCTTGAGACCTAAATAGGGTATAACCATGAATTCGCCAAAAACACATTTGGTAATGTCCATGAACACCTCTTTAACAATTCATAACAGTCGCTCGAATTAAATGAGGTGAAAGATGGAATGGTACACGGGAAGTAAATAAAAGTAGTGAGAGTAACATGATAAAGAATGAATGATGAGCAAATTCAAATGTTTATAAACACTTTTATTAAAAAATAGGCTCGAGCTAAGCTAGAAGCAACCTACAATGGGTGTACTAAATACATATCTGGAACCCGTATGCGATTTTAGTTCGTTTTCTTCGACCTTGACTGAACTGATTGGTACTTGGCTTTACCACCACCCAACACGTATGATTTCAGCAAGAAGTTAATGAACAGAATCAGGTATGTGGCGTCCATGAATTTGCCAGAATGAAGATGTTATCGTCGAAATCACATGGCACCTGAAAATAAATGGCACTCAGCCACAAAATACCGATCCAACTTCAAATTTTTGTCTACTTCTAGAACTGCATTTTCACAAATCAACAAATATGACCCATAAATGCCCAAGCTATGGTAAGGTTGGAATTCGAACACCACCACGCCACCCCATACTGCGTCAGCACCACCCACGGAATGACGACCTCTAAGAAAGTTACCCCATACATAGTACATTAGCTATCCCCTTCATCATGCGCACCCTTGTTTAAGTGCATCCTATTCAGGTCCGAACCAACTTTCTAACTCGAACTAAGAGAAATGTTCGAATTCTATCATGGCTAAACATTTACCACAAACGAACAAGTCTTAAATTGCCTGGATATAAGCACTTACCCCCCGCGATGTGGAAGATAGCCAGTGTGTGCAAGGATGACGCAGATATCACAAACTGAAGTATTTGAAGAGTAGTTATGAATTTAGCAACAAACCCGGGAACGCTGATTTTCATTGAACGCAAGAAGTAATAGCTGCAAAAAGCATAAATATAATATTCCGAAAACAGAAACTTGTGACCATACACAAAAGCTGAGCTTACCTATACATATACGCATGAACAGTATAGTTGAGGTAAATTCCATACCGGTTAAAACCGGGTGTGTGAGGATGAGAATAAAAAGCATATATACCAGTGAGGATGTGGTGAACCTGATGAATAATAGCTGTGAAAGTGTTATACCGATAAAAACGGTACAAGAGGCAACGAGCAAATGTGGGCGTTCCATGCTATTCTTGGCTTCTATATTACAAAGATGCTTACCAGTGAAGGAACATGAGAGGTCGTTTGCGAAGAACAATGAATACACTATCGACGAGCTCGAAAAGTTTCGATACTATGAAGAGGAACACCCAATAACCATTTTCGCCTTTTGTGAAATCATAAGCGAAGCGATACGAATTTGCAAAAAGGAAACTTAGTTCTCTATGTAAACATATGTATACCTTCCAACGATTCTGTTCCTGAAAGATAATGTATTCGATATAATAATGAAAAATAACACCTTGTCAGTTCCCTCAAGGAACAACGAAAGGGTTGTAAGCTAGAAGCACATGGACGACTTCAGGGGGATGACAAAAACAAAAACAAAACAATAGAAACGAACTTATCCAACTTGCAACAAAGATGCGGGCATCATCGGCTTTTAATTCGTTTCAGGCGACTGCGACGCGGCGATCACGATGGAGCGCGGTATCTTTCCCATACTAAATTCCAACATTATGGAAATACTTCAAACTTTACCTAGAGCCCATCTTTCAAACAGCTGTAAACTGTTTTTCTGATAATTCTCTTAGACCTATTGGCCACTTGCTTGCTCCAATAGTTGCTTAGTTCTCGATATGGGTTTTTTTGATGAGGATCGATGAGGAAATTTTTAAAGTGTTTCACGGAAATGGCCACAACTTCCTTCAAACTCAACCATATGAGTTCGTTTTGGTGAAGCAGGATCTGCTAGGTTGTCGCTTTCGAATTACTGCCTGAACTATGCCATACGTTCAAAGCGAAGGAAGAAACCTTCAGAAAAGCCAGTTGAGGAAAGCTTTTTTCGTCGAATTTGCGAGATCTTCCCACGAATCTTCCCGAAAATCGATTCATTGTTACTGAAATTTTTCCAGTATGCATCCTTCGCTCTCGGAGGCCTAGTGGGAAGGCGAGAAGCATCGGTTAGCTTTTCTGTGGGATGCGCCATCATGAGGATTTCATCCACACTCTCAATGAACACAAACGTTTTTCCGGTCCGCATAGTGGCCGCCAACACTAGGTTACGTACTTGCTCGTAGTAAGATATGGAAGAAGCCCACATCAGCTAATTTTTTGTTTTCATCCCATTGTTTCTGGAGTGTCCATCCACGGTTGTACCCGCTTATAGAGTCATGTTGTTGGTCTGGCCACCTGATCCCCAGTGCGTCTGCTAGGACAACGACCAGAACAATATGGATTTATTATGAATCAAAGCAGCAAATGAATGAAAGAGGGATCAGTCCGGTCGTTGCAGTGGACGTGGTGGTCTCGGTGGTGACGATGGAAGTACAGGCGCTGGAGTAGATGGCGAATTGGTCCAAGGAAACCAGGTCCGGCAGCTTGAGCGTTCTCTCTCTGTCCTCTAGGCGGCGTCAGATCTAAAATGTATAGGTTAGTACCGTAACCCCGCGGAATCCAGTTAGTCATCAATCATGGAAAGAGAAGAGGTTTCAGCGAATCTCTGCTTACAATAGATAGTGCTTTCCACGGTTAATTGGTGAATTTTGGAGGTATCTGTGTACGTGGTTTCGGTGTCAGCGGAACAACAAAAGGGCTATTGGCGTTGACCGGTTTCGTTGCGGATCGCGCCATGCATGAGGTTTCCATGATGATTAAGTTGCACTAGTTTCAGGTTCGAACCCAATTAGTCAGTTTTATCATTTTTTCCCTTACACTTTAGACCCTCAGCCTGAGAAAATCTGTTGATCACTGCCTACCTCAACGATTACGACCCCCCCCCCCTCCTGGCGCACCAAATACGACCCCCCGTTGAGGATTCCTCAACGGAGGCTTGACCCTGCATGGAAGTCGATACACCTCCTATCGCTATTACGTCTTCGAGCAATGCTGCATCAGGACACCCTCCTGATACAGCATCCCACTCGATAATACGTTCCAAGACTATTCGAACACCTTTTGTCAGGCCAAAAGATAAACCACTTCATGAACGTTGGCCTAGCGAAGTTGATCCAATAGTCTTTAATACGTCTTCCGGTATTCCTGAAGGTGCTCAGCCGCTCGAACGCACGTTCGATCCGCGCAAGCAAACCATGAAGGAATACAAGGAACTACTACGTGAAGTCGCAACTGCTATGCGCCAGGCTTATGACCAACATAAGGAGGACGTAGTAGAATTGCGCTCGGATATTTCGTCTTCGCTTTTACGGAATGATGGCTCAAACCAGTCCAACCGAATTCTTCGGTACTGGACGTGTGGCCTCTGCCACCAGCTTCCGCTAACAGTTCATTCTTCGTCAACTTGCATACAGTAGAGAGCTTACAGCTATGCAACTCCATACTGTATTCAAGTTTATTACGTCCCGCGACGAGGGCTCAGATGGACGCATGCCGGATGACGACTCGTCGAAGGCATGGCGCGAGATGGCCTGGTACGCATCGTACATTCCGTTCAATTACTACGTGACACATTAGATTACGCCGTTTTACAGATTGGGCAGCTCGCGCTTATCCTTGAGCAAGTTGAACCGTGGGGCGCAAGTTTCGCAGTCCTTGCTGTATGGATAAACGAGTTGATGCATATTCTTACAGCCATATCTGTGCATAGGGACGTGCTTCGAGAGGAAATTTTTCCTTACATAGTCGAAACTAGGGCACAGCGTATAGCTGTAGCGGCCTTTTAATGCGTGCTTCTGCAGTTTCTGCTCACGTCACGCGATTCATTCGTTCTCTGGAGGCCATCCAAGTGAGCCAGTTGGCCACGCTTGCAAAGGGTGATCCGGCTGCGAAGAATTTCGTGGCGGAGTACCAGGTTAAACAGCCGGGTGGTCTCCCTACATCAACCCACAGATACATGAATATCCTCGATTGATGGAGGAAACATTGTGACGGAATTTGATATTAAGGGAGCCAAGGACTTCAGACAGCTATCGTGTGAGCAAGCGGTTAGATTTGTTCAGCAAGTCCCGCCGCCTGCCTCTACTACGCCTTCGGCCCCTAGGCCGAAGTTTAAGTCGGGATGGGTTCCGTCACCCAGGAGGACACCCACCCCGACGATAATACGTTCCGGGAGTACACTCCCGAGGGTTCCCTCTCAACACTCCGTGCACTACCGATCGCCTAGCCCATCTTCTCCGGCGCGGCGCGACACTTCTCGAGAAGTCGGGAGGCTGGATCCCACCAAGGATCCAGATCTCAAAGCCGAGGGCGGCGAGAGGGCCGCAAGAGAAGCAATGGTGCTAGCCGTGAGTGGCAGGGAGATGTCCAGAGGGGCCGTTACGAGGACTCGCCAAGGGTGCGAAGTCCAGATAGTACGTATGGATCGCCTGACATTCCACCGGTTAGAAGACGAGGTCTGCCTCCGGTACCGCCTCAAACGGTTCCGCGACCGGGACAGCCACCTTGTATCTTTTGTTCATCAAAAGTTCACTACTCGGCGGAATGCCACGTGCGAAGACATCTTAATACGCGCGTGGACCTTCTAGTTGAAAATCGAATTTGTTCGATTTGTCTACGCGAGCATTATGGGGAATGTGTTCGGGCCGACGGATGTGGGATTTGTGATGAACCTACTCACCACCAAGCCATCTGCATCCAGAACGCATTCGCCATAAACGATATTTCGTCGACCGCGCCGCGTTTCTACAGGAATGCGGCGGAAGTCTCGTTCATACCGGTTCCTCCCGGGTACCTGCAACGCCGACCACACTCCCGACCACGCGAACGAGCAAGGCCATCTGGAAGGAGGACGCAGGGAGGACCGGGTAATACGTTGTCAGATAGCAGCCGACCCTCAGAGTCGAAAAGTAAGTTATAAGCTAATGACACTAATACGTTGGGGGTGGTAGGTTAACCTCCTAGTACGTCGTGGGTAGTAGTCTAGTCCCCACTCATGCGTGCGGGTAACCATGGGTCCCCGCTAATACGTGCGCACAGGTAAGCAAACCGCAGGTAAGTTAACATCTTATTTCTACTCGTTGGTTTCTTATGTCTGTGTCATTACGTCGTAGCTGTTTAAGCATACCCTCGGGTATGCGCCCCCACTGTTATTTCAGGTGCCGTCATACATTCCACTTCGAGATGGGCAAGTGGGGCCAGGCGCGATCGGCGTCAATGGTCGGTGGCGTCGATGGAGTCTGGTGGTCGGACTGGTTGGTGGACGAGGACGAGCATGGCGGATTCGCTGGTCGGTGATGCTGTTCTCTGATGCGTCGTGGTTCGGTGTCTGACAGTATGGCGGTGTTGACGTTGCGGTGTGGTGGTGGTGACGTTGTTGCGGTGCTGCCGCTGTGGTGTTTGGAGATGATGGTGTTGGTTGTGGAGCAAGTGCTGGTAGTGTGGCTACGTCTGTTGGAGTGGAGTCAAGTTGGTTAATGACAGTGTTGGCGGCGAATTATAACGACAACTTATCGACGTTTCCTGTCTTCACCCCCTTTCTTGAGTGGCCCTTAAGGCGCTCCTTGTTGTCGGTTATTTTTCGCTGTGGGGTTTTGATACGTAGTTTGCCTCATGATGTTGTCTCTTTATTTCGGTTGTCCTTAAAGGCACACCACGCGATAACCACATTACTGTGTTACTTTCTTGGGGGAAGTAGGTCCTTAGATAGGTGGCCAGGTTGCACCCTTGTTGCGGCTCTGTAGTGCATCCTCGCGGCGATAATCGCGCTCAACCCGAGCCGAGTTGAGCCCATCGAGCCGAATCACTCCTGGCCTTAGACGAACAAATTTCCAACGTGGCTCTTACGTGGAGAATGAAACATGCGATAAGACAAGATAAGGCGGCGATATCAATAGCGAAGGCAGCTTCAACAGGGGAGAACAGGTGATACCGTAGCATTTTGCGCGATATCATCGAGGAAAAGCTCTTCTACAATCTCCAGTACTCGTACCAGGACTGAATACAGGGAGTTCTATTTTTGGTGGTTGTGAGGGGATTTGATTCATTTTTCTTCACTGGTGGGTGAAGCAGGGCCTTTACGTCCAGTAATACGCGCGATAACCCTCACAATTTATCGCGTGGTGTGCCTTTAAGGCCCCTTGTGTCTGCAATAGTTAAGAGTCAGGTCATGTAGGTATTTTTAACGCGTTATTTTTGGTCGGTCACCCTTAAGGTGCCGGCTTATATCATACTCCGAGTAAGTGGGGTAGTAAGTCGCCTATAGGTAGAAAAATGTGAGGGAAGTCGACCTGGCAGTCGCCTTAGGGTGTTTTTCTGCGACGGCCTTAAATCTGGGTGCCGGTGCTTTATCATACGCTGGGGGCATCGTCGTCCCGGCCTCCCCGTGGGCACTACTCCGCTCGTTGGGAGTGTCGCGGATCGCCGCGACCATGGCCTCGGGGGCACCGCGCTCCCCGGCCCGTCCGCGCTGCGGCGCCGCTTGTCCGTCATGCGACGCGCGGTGGCTCCGCCCTCTGTGGTCGAAGCCGGTATATAAGGCCGGCTGCCAGCTGCCAGTCGGTTTTCACCGGGTAACGCCATGATGCTGCCGAGGACTGGGGGTGCGGTGCACCCTTGGCTTTCGGGTAGTGGAAAGCTGGCGCATGAGTTGGCCGGTGTCTTCCCCTGCTCCCCGACCGGGAGCAGCCTTGGTTGGATCTCCATACCAGACACCGTCGGCCATATGGCTACGTGATGCCAGCCGGATGGGGGTCTATTACGTATAGCCGACTGCCGGGAGTCGCCCTAGCGGAGGCGACTTTTGGGAGCCAGGTAAGATACATCGTATTGTTGTATTACGTGATGAATGTGTGTTGTATTTCTTGTTGTGTAATTTATGTGTAATTCATATGTCATATATCCATGTTGTGTCTTATCATGTTTAGTACTGGGGGCAGGTTGTCGGTGACGTGACGTTCAGGGCCCGACAGCCCTAGGGGGACTGTGCCGAGGCTCGGCATCCGGGGAATAGGTCGGTAAGAACCTAAGGTCCCCAGGGTGGGTCCGCCCCGCCGGCCGCTGTGGCAGCCGCAGGGGTGTTTCCGGTGGGGGCGTCTGGGGGGCATCATGCACCATTGGGTGCCTCCTGGACATGAGAGGGTTGTGTGCGCTAGGCCGATGCAACACGCGATGTCAAAAGGATGCCTTTGATCCGCGACACACCTATAGATCACGAAAATGAGAGTATAGGCGCATAGGCGATTTCGGCTCTTGCGGCTAACAGTGGAATGTTCACACTCGCAGGTGTTGTAGGGTACGGGGACCTCATTAGTATTGTTGGGTACAGGGGCCTCAGTGATAACGGCTTACGGTGGCTGAGAAGGGATGGTAAAGGATTTCATCCCACCGTTAGGAATCGGATGATATGATACCCTTTACATCGCTAGCTACTACTATGCAAGCACTTTAGCAAAAGCGTCTGATGCTCAGTACCGTTGTGTGAACGTATTTTGTTCATGCTCTGATGTCACTGGCCGATTTTTCCACCGCTGAATTGCCTAGCGTTCCAAAAAATGGTGCATTTCTTTTGATACTGCGATCTACACTGATAACCATGATACAACCTATATTTGTGATAGCAAAGCAAACGTTTCACTCGGAATCATTTTCTAATGCGGTACTGGCAGCAGCAGTGGGTATCGACCGCTAAACTATGTAAAATTCCAAATTGTGAAGCATGCTTACAAAAACGATAAACATCCATAATCGGGATATGAATCTACCATCAATGTGTAGGAATTAGATTTTCAGCAAGTGAACAAGTTGTTACCAATCGATGCAATCGAATACAAAGCTATCGACCTCTCGACTATCCAAACTCCCTATGATGATCCCAACCAGTTGGCTGGCCCACACTTCTGCGCGCGATTCATGTCAATGACGTGCGAAACCTGTTTGATGCAAAGCGACTGAAGTATATTAATACAAAAATGCTTTTTTTATCACGCCAACTTTTCTGTTTTTTCAATTCAATAACTCAGCTGAAAGTAGAGGGAAAGAAATTTTCAATTCTTTCCATACACAACTTGGTCGTGCCGATCAAATACATTTTGCACAACATCGCCATGAATCGCGCACAGTAGTGTGCGCCCTCCAACTGGTCACAACATAAAATATGTTCTTGCAATGATACTAAGCATCAGACGCGTTACTGTAGCAATCGTATAGTAGTGGTAAGAGATGTACCAAATTTTATCCCTTCCTTATTTCCTAATGGCTCTTATCAGCCCCTGTAAGCCGTTATCAGTTTCGCAAAGTCACCATTGTGGTCTCCGTACTCTGTGATACATGTGAGGGTGAACATTCCACTGTGTCCAAAACAAATGGCACATTAGCTTACAACGCTCCTTATCGAATCTTATCAACTGTTTTCTGTTTGGATCATCCGCCAATGATGTGCCCGCCGCACCCCTCAAAACACCTATGAGTGTCGGCACTCCAGCATCGACTTGATAGGTGGAATGAATCTCGCTACATTTGCCTTCCGACGCTCCTTATCGAATCTTATCAACCGGTATCAAACTTGGACCACTCACCACTGACGTTCCCGTTCCACCCTGCTAAACACCTATGAATGTCGGCGCTCTAGGACTAACGCGAAAAGCGAAACGGATTCGACGACATTTGCCTTTTCACGTTCCTTGTCGAATCTTATCAACCATTATCAGTTTGGATCACTCCACCATTAATGTCCCTGGCGCACACTGCTAACCACCTATGACTGTCAGCGTTCTGGGAAACGCGAAAGGCGGAACGGACTCGATGACATTTGCCATTTCACGCTACTTATCGTATCTTATCAACCGCTATCAAGTTGGATCACACGCTATTAATGTTCCCGCCCCATCCCGCAAAACAGCTATGAGTGTCAGCGCTAGGATCAACCCGAAACGCTGAACCACTTTGGTGACATTCGCCTTTTAAGGCTTCTTATCAGCGCGTATCAGCTGCTATCACTTTCGGTCCACCACCGCCTAAGTCAGCTTACCACCCCCTATATCATTTGTAAAATTCAGCGTTCCAGCTTTGCTGCGACGCGAGATATGAATTTCGTGACAAACAGACGGACGGACACACGCACACACACACACACGCACAGACATACTAAGCGAATGATATAGAGTAGGATTTACATTTCTTTCAAGGCATTACTGACTTGCATCATCAACTCTCCTACACAAAGAGGTCCGTTCAAACATGAAGGCAAATGATTATCGATCGATGCACATAAACTTTACTGGGAGCTGGTGACAGTTGCAGAACTATCGGTACTGAGGCCTGATAAGATCTACAATTGAGCCACGGCTCTCGAACCCACGTCGTCGGATCGATTGTAGCCACCATTCATCTTCTAGTGTGGACGGATAACATCAGAACAGCATGTAGTCCACCACCCCTTCAATTTAGTAGGTTCACGGCAATGTGATGGGCAACGAGAATCGATCGAGCATCACGCTAGTGGAGACATGAAGGTTTGCCTCTAGCCACGTTCACCAGATCAGCTAAACGTTTAACAACGTTTTTGGAGAATTGATGTCGAACGCGAGGTGGTAGAGTCCGCGCTTTTGTGGCGGCGTCTGTATCTTCATGGAAATGTAATATCATGGAAAATTTAATTCTGTTTTTTTTTCGGCTGCGCAGAGCCCGCAAATTGATATCTGACATTTTCCACTATTCCACAAAAACGCAAAGTACACCATTATCAATGCTTCGTTGACGTTCTCCTTTTCCCCTCCACCTATCTCCTTGTTATAAATTAAAAAGGTTTTTCGGTCTGTTTCTACAGGTGTTGTTCACTGACTCGTAAACCAAAGGGCTGGTCTAGGACGTGGAACCCTTTCTTTCGGAAGAATTCTTTCTAGTATTCTATAGAAGCACGTGGGGTCCAAAAAGGAATTCTGGAGAAAAGTCTCGTTATGTACGGGATACGAGCCCTCATTCCATGCATTACGGGCATACAAGGGAAGGATTCTAGGTCGAAGTGGTCATTCGGAATGGGATACATATTGTTTGACGTATTTTCGGACGCTGATCTCGAACCTGCATTCCAAATTTGCTGTCCGATTCTCTGAGCGGAGTTATGGAGGTTTTTTTAAAAAACAATGCTATTATATGGTAGGTTTGAAAGCCCGTAGCATGCAAGCCAAACGTTCTCGCGCAAAACTAGTGCGATTTTCATGTTCAGGGGACCAAAATGCCCTATGGGACATGTTTTTAGCCAATTCGAGAATTTGACCAAATTTCGGAACAACTCTTGGCCTACCCTATAGGCCTTGTATTGGCTAAAAACATGCTCCATAGGGGCAGTTTGGTCCCCTGAACACGAAAATCGCAGCAGTTTTGCGCGAGAACGTCTGGCTCGCGTGCTACGGGCTTCCAAACCTACTATATAATAGCATTGTTTTTTTTAAAAAAAAACCTCCATAACTCCGCTCAGGGAATCGGACAGCAAATTTGGAATGCAGGTTCGAGATCAGCGTCTGAAAATACGTCAGACAATATATATCCCATTCCGAATGGCCACTTCGACCTAGAATCCTTCCCTTGTTAGCCCCACAGCTCGGCGTCCTTGTGAGAACTTTCGCTTTTTTCGCAGGCTGTCGCGAGAATCAACAGTTACCAAAGGGTCACTGCAGTTAATGTTTCCGAAGCAATTCGTTCTTTTACAATCTCTGGGTAGAATTTCCAATATACGCCAAAGTATGAGCAGTAGACAGTTCATCTAAAGCAGCATGAGGGTAAATGAGGGTTTGGGGGGATATGCAATATGGCGTCAGCTGTAATTCACAATTTTTCCCCTGCTGCATGACAGAAAGCTTCATTACCAAAACATGCTTCGGAAATGGAGTCGCAATGGGCTTTTCACGCGCTGTACGCGGAGCGTTCATAATGGTGAACTGGTAGCTTTCCAAAGTTGTGGAACTGTGGAAAAGGAATGAGGAATGAATGCGTAGTCATCGAAAGAAGTGTGGAAATACCCGCATCCATACTCTGCGCTGGAAGGGCATAACTGCATTTACAGGTTGCGAGACAGAACGGTACGGGGGAGGTGCAAAGACGACGCAGGCAATGAGGTAGGATGGCATAGGCGGAGACGCAGAGACACTCAGCCATGTCGTGCCACCAGCACCGCAGAGTGTGGAGGCAGCCTAATTCTTCGGTTAGACGGAGCCTGGAAATCAATGTGTATCTAGCCCTCCTCCACGATTCCACGTTTCCTCAAAACACGACTTTCTCACACGAGATTCTCCAAATCACTAAGCATTCTTACGATTTTCCACCAATCCCACAGAAACGCAAATCTCACCGCTGGGTGGGGTCCACGAGGTCGAATTTCCGCTTCGCGGCGGTGCACTCGCGGCGCCCCCGTACGACTCGCCGTATCGATTGTTCTTGGTCGCCCGGCAGAGCGTGACTGCGTCACGTCTGCGCTTTCCACTCATGCCACACTGCCTCGCTTGAGGGCTGCCGTGCCCTGCCACTGGCACTCGCACCGGCCGTGCCGCTCATCGCGCGCGGCCGCGCGGAAATTCGACCTCGTGGACCCCACCCCCCACCGCTATGACAATTGCCTCAGATGTGGGTGTGGAGTCATCTTTTGCAATATACGAATGTTGTGTTATTTCACGTCTCCCCTCCAACCCGCATTGACACCAGTGTGTGAAGGAAACGGAACAAAAATTTTTATCGATCAATTCAATTGGCTGGTGCTTCGCTTGTGTCATCTGCTTCTTCATCTTCTTCTTCTGATGACTCGCAAAGATGAAGCAGGCCGCAAACCTCTTCAGGTGATTCTGTCTGAAACAGTCTTCGAGAAATCTCTATCAATAATTCAGGTGATTTCCAATGTCAACGAATTGGTCAGCTCTAAATTTTGATTATGGTGAGCTGACATTGTTTACGAAAATATTTTCATTTCAATTCGAGGCACACCTTAATTTTCTCTTCCAATTTTGCAACGTTATCGAGCAAAATTGCGCAAACAAATTTCAGAAGGTTTGGGGCACTTTCTATGCATTTCTCTCTAGCAGCCTGAAAAAAACAGCAATGTTGCTGACAGCGCCTTGCAGAATTCCCTATGAAAGAGTATA
This sequence comes from Trichostrongylus colubriformis, assembly GCA_963978905.1. NCBI lineage: Eukaryota > Metazoa > Nematoda > Chromadorea > Rhabditida > Trichostrongylidae > Trichostrongylus > Trichostrongylus colubriformis. The sequence continues at coordinate 33,290,163 of OZ022260.1, forward strand.
TGATAAGGACGTGTAGTGGAAAAAGGCGTTACTATACCTATACGTGATCTTTGTATTAATACCATCTTGCCCACTGTTCTACTCTTGGCAAAGTTCAGTCCGGCAATCGTACTGGCGGCAAACAGGTGGATAAGCAAAAAGGGTAGCATGTGTTTATGGAAAAATGAGACGGAATGGATTAGATGCTTGTTGATTTTGTTAAGTCTGTCCACCTCAGGTACAGGCGATTGAGTGAAAAGACACGTTTTGATTCGTGACCTTTTTGCATAATCGCCAATATGATTATTAGGTAGTGCTCAGAGTTGGTGATCGCCTAAGTGTTTTAGGTACTGGTAAGTGTTCGCAATTCGCGCGATTCAGGTGGGAAGGGTTGTACGCATCGATTAGGTCAATGATAAGCGCGAGCTACGCGATTGAGGCGAAGGGAAACGATATATCGATCTAGCGATCCAGGCGAAAACGCGATTCGCATGATTCAGGCTGCTCAGGCGGAAAGGATAAGGTACGTATCGATTAGGTTAATGATAAGCGTGTTCGCGCAATCGCCTGAATCGCAAACTCTGAACAATGCCTGAGACGTAGACGATTAGGCGACTGGGCAACATGAATGGAATAGAAACTGTTTGGACAATCAGGATCAGGAAAAGGAAAAGATACATATCGATTGGGCGATAAGACGATCAAGAGATTAGGCACCCAGGCGATAAGGCGCATGAAGTGTAATCGATTCATGTCTCAGGACCGCCATCAGACTTCTCGATCTTTGCAAAATTGTAAAGTCGTGGAATGTAAAATCGCAAAATCGTGAAGTCTGACGGCGACCCAACTCTTCCCGTGTGATCGCCTTATCCCCTGACCGCTTCATCTCCTCATCGCCTGATCTCCTAATCGATACGTATCTTTTACTTTCCGCCCGATATCTCAATCGCCTGGATCGCGAACACTGGACAAATCCTCGCTTCTGCAAGTATTACCTCTACTTTTAAAATTTTGTGGCTTTTAAGTACAACCTTCAAAACAGAGAAAGATTAAGATTCATAACCGTTTCGATGTTCGCTCCTTCCCCAACCACATCGTGAACACTTTTGATTACTTTCGTGCACATTTTACAAAACGGTTTCCCGGGTAAAATCGCAGAAACATTGATGACCATGCAGAAGACGAAGAGGAGTAGCACATGCGAATTCATAGTTTCAAAACTTCACTTGAATCTGTAACACCAGAATCGCCATCCATTTACGGTAACAAAAAAAAACCATCTCTCAACTCACGCAACTTCACTCCGGACACTGAACTTTAGTCGCAGGTTGATACTGAATGTTGTAGACGTGATGCAAAGGGTGATTATCGACCACCGCTGAGCGCAAACTGGGACCCACCAGTATAGGCCTACCATTATATACTGATATGCTACCTTATCTAACATCCAGTATCATAAACTGCCACGTAGACATCCACTTGTTTTTGATAGCCGGTTGTAAGACAGCCTTCATAGTTTTGGAATTCGCGGAATTGCAGAATTGCGGAACTTGTGGAAGAGGATCTTATAGGTATCGATTGGGAAAACTGCGGAGTTCGCGGAATTTGAAAAGAAGATTAGATATGTATCGATCGGGAGAAATGTGGAAATGCGGAATTGTGAAATTTGCGGGAATGAAGACACTTCTGGCTTCTCGGTTTCTCTAATTCTCTCGTCTCTTCCTAGAGATCGATACGTATCCTATGCTGTGGCGAAAATTCCACAATCCGCATATCCACAAAAACGCAAATTTCACAATTCCGCATTTCCACGAAAAAAAAAAAGGAAATTTCGCAATTCCACACATTCCTCTTCCTAATTTCTCTCATTGTCTGGACTCTTCGTAGAGTGGAAGTTTATATGTTTTTAATGCTCCTCTGCAAATTCCACAATTTTGCATTTCCAAAATTCCGAAAACTCCGCAATTCCCTCAATCGATACGTATCTTTATCATTTTTGCAAATTCCGCAATTCTGCAATCCCGCAATTTCCAAAACCATGAACATTGTTCAAAAGGTTCCACAGGTTTCGTTAATCACGGAAAGCGAACAAACAACGTACATGGGTGATATAGTGGCGAAAAACGTCGCTACTTTAATCTCCATAGACTTTGGATCGAATCCAATCAGGCATATTTTCCTGGGAGCGATTGGTTGATATCTAGCTTCTGTAAAGGTATAAAAAAGACAAATCTAATACATACCATTTGACATCTGCAGTCCCGAAAAGTAGCGTTGCTATCACAAATAGGGCCAAAACTTGGATCAGTCAGAGCTAAGGCCTACCGGGCCTTAATTCCTCCAATTAGGTTTTCTCTAGCTGAATGTTGAATGGGTGGCGCCATTTCATTCATATGATATGAGTAATAAAGCGTTATATGAGTAAAGCGTTACCAGTTCTGGGTTGCACCATGCGCTCCACTTTTGCTCAGATCGTTGTAGCATTTGGATGCGGTTTGGCCTATACCATGACTTGCAGTGCGCTCGTCTACGTACATGTCACTGCTTCTCCCCGAACGAGACTCAACGACTCGCGAATGATGGAGAGTTCGGCACTATTTACCCAAAGCTACCCCACTGCCTCTCCTACCCATGTGGTCGAAGAGGTGATTTTCGGAAAACCCTTCAATTTTGCTGCAAACTTCTACCCAGGGGTATTTCGACCCGTAGAAGACGAATATGGCATTCGTTTGGCGCGAGACCGCTTGGCGCCTGCGCCAAAATGGGGTGACGTCGGCGCCTATGGCGCAGGCGCCAAGCAGTTTCGCGCTAAATGAATGTCATATTCGTGTTCTACGGGTCAAAATACCCCTGGGTAGGAGTTTGCAGCAAAATTGAAGGGCTTTCCGAAAATCACCTCTTCGATCCTAGGGTCTCCTACGCCCGTAATTCCCTCCTCTGCAGCTCCTCAGCTCCTTGAGGAAAACTTTTGGAAATTTTGACATCTCTATAGATGTCGTATTTTCTGAATTATCCGTATTTGGCGCCATTGGCGTTGACCGGTTTAGTTGCGGACCGCGCCATGTCGTGACTCGTGCACGACTTCTTCTCTATCATCATCCTAGTTGCGGCCGTTCCGTCATGTTTACGCGCAGTTTTCTATTATCCGGCCAAGGTACCTAAAGGGGGATTAGCGGTTTCACGCATGGGGGTCTTACCGCGCAAACTACCGTACGCAAAACGTTCTAGATCACGCCGCCATCGCACCAAATCGGATCTATGGCCAGTCTTCTTCTCCTGCCAGCGTTCCGAGTGGCCGGTGCTTCTCGCACCTGCCGTCTTCCATCTTCCCTATCGTCCTGTGCCGTCTTCGTCTGCTGTTCGACCGCGCAATTGCTTTCCCCAAGCAATATGTATGCGCACCTGTACTCCAACCGCAGCTGAGGATTGCCCGAACATGGATGGATGAATGCGGGAACCCTCGTCCTCTGCCCACGTGCGCCCGGACGTGCCGACGAAACTCTGGTCGACGCCTCGAGTACGACGAAGGGGTTGGTGGCGATCGACGGCCCCCTAATAAGGCGAGGAACGACCCCGTGGGTTTACTATTTTTAGGTTTCCGCTTTTTGTTGTAGTTAAAGGCACTCTACGCGGTAATCACAATAGGCACTTACCTTCTTAGGACAGGAAAACCCTTTGGTAGTCGTTCAGGCCGCACCCTTTTTGCGGCATCACGGCGCACCCTCGCGGCGGTAGGCCCGCTCGACCTCAACCGAGCCGCGTTCATGGAACCAAGTCACGCTCGGCGTTGGATGAACCGAGTTCCAACGATACACCAGGGAACGCTAATTTGCGACCTGTCCCTATTGTATTCTGGATTATCGTTTGGCGTTAGTCAAACGAACCATGTGTTTTTCAAACATGTTTTTCTTTTCTTTCTTTATTCATTGTTTACAGCGCATTTTGATTTGTTTAAAGTTACTTTTCTTTTTCGTTGCTTCCGCTGTTGATGTGATGTTTTCGTTACATTTCAGGTCTATTTCTGTCTATCTATTTCGTCACATTTCAGGTGAGGCTTTATGCATTTTTAGTTTCTTTTCGAAAATGCGACAGTTAGGTAGATTAGTTGCATTGTGTCCCTGCTAAGAGCCACATTGAAAGCACAGGAAATGGTTGACTGACGTCTTCTATAGTTTGTTTTTTGGGTAATGCATTGTTCCATTCTTTAGTCTGATTTGAATTCATTTCTTTTTGATGTTATCATTTCATTGATTGTCTATTATGGCACTGAAGCGTTGCCTGCTTGTTTCAGGTCCTTCCGCTTCTCGCCCGTCGAGACGGCAGTCCGGAAAGTGCTAGAATACCTGGTATGAGGACTTCTCGCGGTTTTCCATCTATCACTCCCTTCGTTCTATAGAGTCGCTGGTTTTCAAGGCTCCCACCTAACTCGGTATTCAATGCCGTGCATTCGGTCAGTTGCAATTACACTGTTTTTTCGACTATTTTATTTTTTATTTTATTATTTTTTTTAATTTTTAATTTTTTATTTTATTTATTTTTTTTCGACTACGCATCGGATCTCGTTTTGCCTTGAATGCCTATTTGATAACTGTAAGATTTTGTTGTATCTCGTATTTACGTGTTTCAGTATCATCATCGAGATCCATAACTTATCAGCCTACTAAATCATTTCTGACGGTATTCATGCGCATGCGCATCGCCTATAGGTGAGTATTCAATGCCATGCATTCGGTCAGTTGCAGTTGTACTGTTTTTTCGACTATTTTATTACGCATCGAATCTCGTTTTGCCTTGATTTCTATTCGATGACTGTATTGATGATATGCGCTTTTTTGAGATTGTCCCTCTTTTGCAGCCACTCTTCTTTGGATTCAAGATAGAAAAGGTGTCATTGTTGTTGATGCAGATGCCGTTTACGTATTAGACTTGTGTCTGGAGATCTTTTTCATGCTAACAGCTCGTATTAAAACTGTGAAACACTCGATAGGCTTGGCGTCGGAACCAATCCAATCTCGAGAGCTTATGTACAGGTGGGAGCTATTACACTTACTCATTCATTTGTTTATTTGTCTTGTATATTTATCAATCATTTACTGGCGACGTAAGCTAAATTGCACCTTAGTATCCTATAGTCACTAAGAGTTTGTTTTCTAGGGAACAATCACCTCTTTAGTTGAATTCATGTGCGGTAAATTGCTGAATCAGTGGCTCCGTTGTGACAAGACATTTTAGCAACGTCCTTTGAAAAGACAAGATGTATAATAATATGTACTGTAATAATGTATTGTTGTTTATGCTGTTGTGTATGTTGTTTATGCTATTTTAACCCATTGACGACCGTGTGACACGACGTCGTGTCACACCATGTTGGCCGCGTGGGACCGTGTGACACGATGTCGTGTCACAAACTTGTGACTTATATTTTTGGCTTCTTTTCAATTTTTTATTTGATCTTTTTTTTATTATGTATACTTCAAACATAAAGGTTTTTACACAAGGCATGGTTCAAGAAAATAACTTTTGGTTCTTCAATCATTAAGCTTCTTAATAAAGATGTAAATAACGATCATTAAACACATTTTTGTGGCTACTTTGAAAACAGTCAATACAAAAATAGTGTTTACATTTGCTGCAACGGGTACGGACTCTTTTTGCATGAGATGCAGCGTATACGCGCCCTTGAACTTTGCACATTTCTTTATAGCAGCTAACACATCGCCTGCGATCATTCGCCTTACTCTCGCCTAACTCTTCGAGTCTGTGGGTCGGGGTGTTCATATAGGGTTCTTCGCAACGCAAGAATGATTCCACAAACTCGAGTTTGTAATCGTTCAGTTTGATTTTTGTCATCCTAGTTTTACAGTACAACATCCAGGAGTTGATCACTGCAGTCTGTGTTAAAAGATGGAAGAAAAGCCTGATGTACCACTTGGTGGTCTTCCTCACAAACGGTGTGTAAGACGCCATTTGGTCACTCAAATCCACGAACCCTTTCATCGAATTGTATTCCTCCACGACAGTCGGCTTATTCTTCCCACTGCAGCTACTATCATGCTTCGTCGACAGCATGTAGATGTCACGCTTATCCTTCCATTTCAGAATCATTATACCATTCTGGTTCTGCTTAGAGCAACTTTCACCTCGCTTCAGCTTCGTGCCCTTAATCATCGGAGGTACTCCTCTCCTGTTTTTCCTCAGAGTTCCGATCAAGTTGGTTTTTCTCTTGAGCAAAGCCTTTGCCAGGGGTAAGCTAGTGTACCAGTTGTCAGTCCACAAGTCACGACCTTGATCCAAGTAGCCCTCCATTAGCTCCATGATGACAGAATCGGCGACAGATCCGCTTCTTGGTTTCTCTTTGCGAGCGTAAACTTTGATACTCGATGTGTAACCACCATTTGAACATATTTTGAAAAGTTTGATATCATATCTATGACGTTTTGACGGAATATACTGCCGGAACCGAACTCGACCTCTGAATGGGACCAGTGACTCGTCGATGCAAAGGTCTTTTCCGGGTCTGTACATTTTCCTAAAGGACTTGTTGAGCTCTTCCAAAATTGGGTGGATCTTATACAATCGGGACGTTTTATCCGCTCCATCATTGTCGGCAAAATGAAGACATGTAAGCAAGGTTTCGAATCTTTTCCTGCTCATCACACTGCCAGCGACTGCATGACCTCCTAATCCCGTTCTAGTCGACCAGTAATCTCTCAACTTGGGCAAGCGAACGAGTCCCATTTGTAGGCACAAACCGATAAATTTCTTGATTTCGTCTGCATTAGTATCCATCCAGTTGTCCTCCTTTTTCTTACCATAACGGTTGGTCTCCGTCACGACTATATCAATGAGTTGTTCATTTACAAACAATCGGTAGAAGTCGATGGGTTCATAGCACATGAACACATCATCATGGAAGCCACACTCCTCCCTGAATACCCATCTATCATGCGCTTGAACCTCGCTGTCCCAGGAATTCTCGTCTTCATCTTCTCCTTCGGTATCCTTCTCAGTTTCGGAGTCTTCTTCCTCTTCATCTACTGGAACAACAGGAACATCTTCTTCTCCTTCCACTTCGTTTTGCACCATCTGATCAAATTCGTCATCACTTTCTAGTAGCAGACTATCGAAATTTTCACTTAGTTCATTTTCATCATCAAAGGCATCCATTCTTATCTGAAACGGGGAAGCTTAACACAAATGTGGTCTATATCCAATCATAAATACAGGTGGGAACTTAATTACAATGCAAAAAGGTGGAAAATGAAAGCCCCTCAAAAAAAGATGTCTCTGTGGGACCGTGTGACACGACGTCGTGTCACACGCCGAGCGTGGGAAAATGGCGCGCGGTCCCGCGCGCCAGACAAGTGTAGATGCCGCGGTCGTCAATGGGTTAAAGAATAATAAACCGGAAACTGTGAAGTGTGTTGTGAAAAGGTTCATAAATTGTACTAAGGATCAGGCAATGGTTATATGCTTATAGTGGGTGGTTATGTGATTATAGTGGAACATTCCAAGAGAGCTACAAACTTGTAGCCGGGAGTAATTTGACCAGTATAACACGAATATAACGCACAATAGCACGAAATCGCCTGTTATGGCCACCAAAATGGGGTGGATCATCACTGTAGCTCAAAACATCCATTAAATTACCTGCTTGCTGCGACTGCTTTGACTTTCAAAAGAAGCCGATCTATCAACTCAGAAACAGAGTAAAACCAAAACAGAGGGGCCGAAAAGTATTTAAGGATACATCATGAAAGGCGATGAAGAGATCCTAATTTAGTAGAACAACAAAGCATTATTCACTTCGACCGTGGCTTTTGCCACATAGTCAGAGAGGGTCCCTGACAAAAATAGGAACTCATCAGTGACACTGCAGTGTAATAGCTCGTCGACTAAAGACGATGATGACAGGAAACGGGTAAAAAACGCGCAATATTAAAGAAGCAAAATCATGTCAAAGAAAATTGCATACTCAGACAATTGAAATGCAGTGCAGAAAATACACCAAAGCAAAAACTATGTAGCAACTCACCTTGGCTAGGAATTGAGCACAGTAGAAAACAGAAGAATGGAATATAGTGAACGTAGACAGAAAACAATAGTTCAGCACAACAAAAATCCGTAAAGTAAACTTAGCAGACAGGTGTTGCAGCGCAGAAATCAGTTGAGTGGTTGTTATCGATCCAAACATAAAGGATGGCAAGAAGCCAAGTTTCGGAAAACTCGTCCGAACGCCCATTTCCACGGCAGAGTCCTCGTCCGACCCTCCGAGGATAAGGCTCCCATTTTCGATGTACTAGGTCTTTTTTGCTGGTTTTCTCTGCTAGTGAGTAACTTACTGGCTCTATTTCCATTTTTATGCGCGAACATGGTCACTTTTTTATTGCGTGGTATGCCTTTAAAGACACCGTTAGGGGCAATTTCGGCAAACTGGGGGATTACGAAAGTAGAGGTGCTCAGTAACATAACTGTAGAAAAAGAACGACATAAAACGGCGAAAAAACCAAGAAATAGGAACCCGAAATTCCCCCTTCTCTCTCTCGTCCTCTGCGTCTCTGGTCGGAGTGAACTGAAGACAGGCCAGAGTTTCAATCAGCCGGCCGCGATTGTTGTCCCGCCCCTCCACGTCGACTCCTCCGGGCGCATAACGGCATAACGGCATGACGAGCTGCGGGGCCCCCATAAAACCCCAAGTCGCGTTTTTTTATGCGATTTTCACCACATGTGACTCCTTCTAAAGTAGAAGGTTCGTTTCAGAGAACAAGTACTTCCAGATCTCAGTTTTAACTTACCCCTTATGGTGCCTTTAAGTATAAAATGCATTTTTCTTTCCATTGGTACGTTTTCTTGTGGTACATAGTATCTTGCTTCCTTATACTTGGTTCAATGCAAAGGTGATATAGCATCAATCAACACGTACAGTTGCAACGAGTTATAGATTCTTTCACTAGCATATGCACCAACGTAGCGCAAAGGCCGGGATCCGTCTAACTCAAGTCAGGGGTAGCATGATGCGTGTCGTAGCGCAGTGGTCCAACGCAATGGCAAGTCATCTCACAGGGTGTCGCACATGACGTTTTATCAACAGGGGCAACCAGGGGCAGGACCGCCTTCATCGCGTGGCAGTGTCTTACAGCGCATTCCCCTAGAGGTTCACATGGGCCACAAGCAGGCGCATTCACCCATCTTGACTGCAGCTTGCCCCGTGGGTGCGCCTCGCGTCGTGACACGCCATGAATGAGGTTTCCATGATGATCAAGTTAAACTAGTTTCGCGTTCGAACCCAAATAGTCAGCTTTATCATTTCTTCCCTTACACTTTAGACCCTCAGCCTGAAAAATTCTGTTGATGTATGAATGCACCGCAATGTATGAACGTGGACTAAATATTCTAAGTATTAGCATACCATCGGCTGATCCTTCGAAACGTCGTATTTTGATTTGCTTGTGGAGAAAGTCGTATGTGGTGAGCACCGGTTAAAGGATCTTCATCAGCTACTTTTCCGGAAACACCACACGGAAAGTTAGCAAACAGAACTATTTTTAGCTCCTTTTTATAATACAAGCACAACAGTCAGTGGATCAGCGGTATATGGCTTCGAAGGAGAGGGGGTGGAACGTTTTTTTTTTTTGAAATATTTCCCGAATCCATGTCAAGCTGGTTCCAAACAAGGTACACGAGGAGCGTCGATGCCGCGGCAAGAATCGGGTGTTCACGATGAGCGTAGACAAAAATTCTAACAAAAATAGGCCCCCCTCCTCCTCTCAAGCTACATACATGCCACTGATCCACTGACTGATGTGTTTATTATACAATGAAAAGGGTTAAAAATAATCATATTTTGTATTGCTAACTCTCCGTTTGCTGGTTACAGAGAAGTAGCGTGATGAGGCTTCCCTCAGAGGCTCACACCACGAGCGAAATCCGTCACGCCCCGCCCATACACTCTACGTGACTTTTGCCTCCAACTTTCGTAACAAAACGGCTGATTGTGAGCAAAACTATCGAAAAGTCATATATCCCAAAGTGAACGAATACGTTAGTACTGTATGATAAGCGGTATAGTTCCGTATATAAGGTGAAGGATGTCGGCATGATTCCATTTTAGTTCAACTGCAGGCAAGCGATCGGTGGGTACTTATCCTAGGTGCTATACTAGTGAGTAGGAGGGGTAACTTGCTGAATGCTGAACAATGACATCAGCTTCACAGGATCATACAGGTATAGATGTGACATCCACCCCACGCTACTGAAACATTCATTAGAAGACATGTTACCGTTCAAAATTCAACAAGTTGTTCCCCCTTCCCCTTCCGCCACTGAAATGGCGCCCTAATCAGGGCTCCCCTTTCAGGTTAAAAGCACCGGGGGGGGGGGGGGAGGGCAAGGAAGGAGAGACAAGACAATGTCGTCTGTAAGCGAACATTTGAACGCAGCAAAGATGTGTAGCGAAAGTCGCGTTGAAAAACACGCCGTAGTGGCGCCATTGCGCTTTTAGCGCGCTCCACCTGAAACTGCACGCTTCATGCGAGACGACGCCACTGTCATTTGATGTTGCGTAGGACGGGTTTGATTTCATTCATGATGATAATAAACTTGTGAAAAGCAGAGGGAATAAGGCAGCGTTCATACTCAGCGCCGGAGGGGTGTGGCTGCCTACACAGGCAGCGAGGCAGAGTGGCACGTGGAAGGTACAGAGACGACGCAGGCAAGGAAGCAGGACGGCCAGCCGGAGACGCAAGGACACGCACAAGCCCTGTCGCAGAGTATGAACGCGGTCGTATGAGCGAAAGAGCGAGAAAAAAGGCGTTTTCGTTCCAAAGTTCAAAAAACCGATGAATTCACACTCGACGTGTCGGGTAGGCGTAGTGTGTGCAAAGTAACGAACAGCAGGCTACCGAAAACCCACACCGCAAGGCAAATTTCTCATCCCGGTATCTTTGAAGGGTAGATAATCTGCATTCAGTTCATAGAAAATGAACGTTCAGGCCAAGAACTGAGTTCATTTCAGACCAGCACAGCCATGCACACAATCGGCCTACTTCTGCTCACCCTCTCCACAATGGCATGTGTTGACGCTAAGAATATGATGTGTAAAGTGTGCATGAGCTTCGTCAAAGTAGTTCAGCCAATCGTCGAAAAGGGAGGAAATATTGTCAAGGTGATCAATCTAATTTTACGGCTTCGATCAGAGAAGCAAGAGTGAAACGCAGTTTATCATAGCGTTTTTTCTGGTGTTTCATAGTCGCACATGTCGTGAAAATGGAATAAGGTCCCAACTCGTTGAGCGGCTCCGGAAAGGTCAAGTTGATTGGATTTCAAACTTCTCTATCCTTACTCCTCTGTTTTTGTGTCTCTTATAATAATAGTCACATATGAACTTATGTAATTCAGTACTATTGCGCGCAAAAAACCATCAGTTCTACCGTTTGGCCCTAAAGAAATCGTCCACATAAGAATAAATTTTTGTTACCCATAAATCCTACTTTATACTACAATTGGCTAAGTGTGTCTGTTTGACCGCAAACTCATATTTCGCGTTTCAGCAAAGGTGAGATCTTGAATTTCATAAGTGATATAGGGGTGATAAGGGAACCCTAGCGGTGGTGGAACGAAAGTGATAGCAGCTAATAAGGGCTGATGAGAAGCCTCGAAAGGCCAATGTCGCCAAATCGCTCCGCCTTTCAGGTCGATGCTAGAGCGCCCACACTCATGGTGTTTTCAGGGGTGGGACGGGCACATCAATAGTGGGTGATCCAAGATGATAACGGATGAAAGATTCGAAAAGAAGCTTCATAAGGCTACTGTCGCCAAATCCGTTTCGCTCTTCTGGCTAAAAGTAGAATGTTCACACACACATGTATTACAGAGTACGAGAACCTTGATGTTCACTTTTCGAAACTATTTCGGCTCACAGGGGCTGATAAGAACTATTAGGAATTGGGTAATGGATAAAACCGCTCACTACTACCATGCGACTGCTATATTCAATGCGTCTGATGCTCAACACCATTGGGTGATCATGTTTCTGATATCTGCTGCCGATGTATCGACCGCTAAATTCCCTAGCGTCCAAATGATGGTGCATGGCTGTTGATACCGTGATCTACACGATTATTGAGATACATCTAGATTTGTGATGGAAAAGCAAGCGATTCATTTTCGGTGCCAGCAACAATACTGAGTATCGACCGCTAGACCATGTAAAGTTCCAAGTAGTGGTGCACGTTCACAAAAATGATAAGCATTGATAACTGGCCTATGGATGATGATGATGTCCGAAACTGTCGATCCCTGAACTACCTGAACATCCAATTGTGGCCACTTCAGCCGAAGAGTTAAGTAATCAGTGAATTTACCCATGCCATCCCTGAACATTCATGGCTTTGTAACAAACTGTAGCATTGTAACAAAAAGTATCGCTCGCTAAATCATCTGGACCTCTGAAAAATGGTGGCCCTACTCAGCGGTGATATCTTCGATATCGGTTAATATCCATCACTTATATGTAGAAAGTAGATGTCCAGCAAAAAGTCAACATAAGCTATTTCCCCATTACATAATTCAATTGTGTTATTCGCGCAGCACTGTGCGATAGCTAAAGTGGTTTATGTTGTATTTGCCTGATAGGGGCCGCATGCAAAGTTTCATGCAAAAAACTGTGAACTCGGTTAAGATACAGCGCGGGCGGACGACAGGACAGGCTTTTACTCAGAAGCCCCACCCACCTGGCCGAGAATTCGGGGAGCTGTATCTCACTCGAATTATCACATTTTCGCGTGAAGCTTTGCATGCGGCTCTTATTAGGCAAAAACACCATAAATATTCGGGAAAAAAAATCATTCTTCTGTGAACGATTTTTTCAGGGTGATAGAGGCACACAACCCTTCCTCTACGCCTACGGCCCTGACTGAGTGGCTCGCTATTCCAGGGAGCCATCGGGAGTGAGAATTCACCTAGCAGAGTGTAGCGCGCAGGGATTTGAATGAAGGAAAACTGGGTTTATACTTTATTTTCTATGAAGTCGAACTAGTGGGCCGTGGTTAATGGGTGCTGAAGCGATCAAATCAAATTAGACGTAGAACACTGTCACCGCTTTGAAACCCACCCAATACGGCTCCCCAAGCTCACGCACATCGTGCCGAACGCCGGACGCCGCAACGCAGATTTTTTGTTTCAATACATACACCTGCTGCTTTTCATCCGCCTAGCTCTTGCCGGGTGGGCAGATACGCAGATATCATGGTGCGACGTCAGTCAGGTAACCGGTACGTTACACAGTTATCGAAATAACCTGCAGTCTCATATAGAAGATTCAAAACGGTTTTCCAAAATTCAGGCGAAACTTCATAGTTTCAGGCAATCTTTGAAAAGTGTGCGACGAGCGCTCCAGGATTCATAGTCCCTCATTGTAAAAACATTCTCGAAAAAGTTGCAGACTTTAGTAATAAAACGGCTGTGAGTTCTGAAATATTCTATGGAACGAATAAAAAAAGATATTTTGAAAAAATTAAAGGTAGTGACTATGATCATCTATCTTTTCGAGAAGGAAAATATGTTCACTACAGGAAATAACCGTTCCAAAGAAATATTAAGCTGTGAAGAGGGTCTAAGTAACATGAAACACCTTAAAGGCGCTGCTCACCGCCCCTCAGTTTTTGTCCCACTTTCAGCTAGATGCGTTGTGGCTTAGATATCAATGCTACACATCACAGATCCACGAGACTCCGATCGATATGACCTAACCCTCCGTCTAGGTTATTGGAAGGTGTGTGTAAGTAGGAAATAAAATAAAATTGTGGAACTAATTATGAAAATAAGTGATATGAAGTAAGCTGCAAATCTGCAACCTGCAAATGATATAAAATTGAATATAATATAAAAGGCAGATTCAAGCAGGTGCGTGGTTATATGGCAACTTACTTTCACAGTTTTTTTTTCAGCATGTGACACCTGAACTGGCTTGCATACGGTTCAAAGCATGTAAAGCGGAAAAGGTTGAAGGAAGGGTAGGCGAAGAATCTGCGAGCTCAAAAACCTAGATTTATAAATCCGACATTTTTCCAATAAAAAACTCGTCATCGCGTTGTTGGTCGAATGGTTTCTCTAATGATTTGTATGCCACATATTTGGCAGCTGGCCCGCTCGCTCAGGAATCTCCTACCCAACTCATCGCACGATGCACGCGTACTCAGGCATTGATTTTGCGCGCATACGATCAATACATGCCTACTGACTCGTATAAAACATCGTGACCAACCTAAAAAAAAACACTTGTTTGGGATTTCAATACTTTAATAACTATATGTAATTCGTTTAGTATGTCTGTGTGTGTCCGTCTGTCTGTCACAAAATTCATATCTCGCGTCGTAGCAAAGCTCGGACGCTGAATTTTACAAGTGATGTAGGGGGTGCTAAGGGAGCCCCAGCGGTGGTGGACCGAAAGTGATAGCAGCTGATAAGAGTGGTAGTGGAACGAAAGTGAAAGCAGCTGACAAGGAGCCTCGGAAGGCAATTTTTGCGAAATCCGTTTCGCCTTTCGCGTTGTTCCAGGAGCGCTGACACTCATAGGTTTTTGGCAGGGTTGGACGGAGACATTAATAGTGGGTGATCCAACTGATAATGGTTGATGAGATTCGAGCGTGAGAAGGGAAATGTCACCAAGGCCGATTCGCTTTTGCGGCATCAGTGGAATGTTCACACTCGCAGGTATCGAAGGGTACGGGGACCTCAATGGTATTGTTGGGTACATGGGGCTCAGTGAAACTGATAACGGCTTACGGCGGCTGATAAGAACCGTTAGGAATTGAATGGGATGAAATCCTTTTCATCGCTTGCTACTACTATGCGACCGCTTTAGCAAAAGCGTCTGATGCTATATGCTATTGGTTGAATATATTTTGCTTATGTTCTGATATCACTGGCTGACGTATCGACCGCTGAATTACCTAGCGTTCCGAAATTGGTGCATTTCTTCTGATACCGCGATCTACATTGATAATCATGATACAACCTACATTTGTGATAGCAAAGCAAGCAGTTCACTCGGAATCATCCCTAATGCGGTACTAGCAGCAACACTGGGTATCGAACGCTAGACTATGTAAAATTAGATTAGGATTAGATTAGATAGAGATAAAATTCCAAGTAGTGAAGCATGTTCACGAAAACGATATACATGGATAAACGGGTATGGATCCACCATCAATGTGTAGGAATTAGATGATTAGCAAGTGTACAATTTCTTACCAAAGATACAATCGAATACAAAATTATCGATGCCTGAACTATCCAGATTTCATTGATGACCTAGAACAGCTGGCTGGCGCACACTACTGCACGCGATTCATGCGCGTCGATGACGTGCAAATGCAAAGTGGGTTTGATGCAAAGCGACTGAAGTATGTTAATACCGAATTGCTTCTTTATCACGTCATCTCCTCTGCTTTTTGGAATCAAAAGCTCAGCTGAAAGCAGAGGAAAGGATTGCCGCTAAATGATACACAACTGTGGTCGGGTCGATCAAACTCATTTTGCACAACATCGCCATGAATAGCGCGCAGTAGTGTGCGCCCGCCAACTGGTTATACATAACTCATCCTGTAAAAATGCACTAAAACAAGCGGTGACAGGTGAAGCCCAAAAAATGAAAAAATACAAATTACAACAGTGGCACAGTGTCCAAAAATTAAATTCGCACAGGATGCACCGCATTTGTAACTCTTCTGAAAAATTAGCATACCATCGCCTGATCCTTTGAAGCGTCGTATTTTGGTATGCTTGTGGGGCAAGTCGTGGTGAGCTCCGGTGGAGAGATCTTCATCAGGCCACTTCTTTGAACTACTAAACGGAAAATTAGCAATACAAATATGTATAATTATTTCTAGCCCTTTTTATAATGCAAGCCCAACAATCAGTGAACCAGCCGTACATGGCTTTGGGGGGAGGGGGGAGGGGGAGCGTAATTTTTTGAAAATATTTTTCAACGCAATGCTTAGCCTGATTCCAACCGTGTATAAGAGGAACCTTGATATGGTGGCAGAACTCTGTGCTGTTCATGTATGTTCAGATGAGCGTAGTGGAAAATTTGTAACACAAGCAATACGCCCCTCCCCCCTTCCCCCCCCCCCCCCCTCAAGCTAACTGATGTGTTTATATAATAAAAAGAGTTGAATTGTCTCATCCTGCTAGTTACACCGCGACTGTGTGCTGGATTATTTCCAAAGAATGTATTGTTTTGCTACGAGCAGCTTATTCACTACTAGTTCTCTTTTCGTCGGCAACTCGTACATCCGTGGCCTACGCGAGATCTCTTGTGGCGGGGATCGACTATCTCATCGAAAGTCGCCAAAACAGGTTCTTATTTTACCTAATTCCGTTTGACTTGTTTGAAACTAGCGTCTTCTCAGTATCAGTTGCATCAAGATCGAACAGTATCTTCCTGCGCGCTTTTCGTTCTTCGCTCGTTGTGGTCTTATTCATCTGTCTATTGGCCACCCATGGATACCCCTCTCCGTCCTCTGTCTGTTCCAGCGTTCAAAAGGAAGCATGTGGACATTGACTCACCAGACAAGGACGAGGTTCTGGCCAAGCTCATCGACTCGGCTGCGAATTAGCCTGACTACGCTAAGCTTTTTCTAAGCGTTTTGGAGGAGACCAGGGAGCAAATGGAATCGATCAGGCAGTGGTGCATCAAGGTAACTAGCGAGAATGAACAGCTGAAATCTGAGAATGCTGAGCTTAGAAAGCTGTTAGAATCGAAGGAATCTCAACTTCATATTCAGTCAAATTCTTCCCCATTATCTCAAGATACACCTGATTTGTTAGCTACCCATCATGAACCTGAAAGATCTCGCTCTATTGTCATCTCTGGTATTCCTGAATTTGCATCTTTTTCCTCTGTTGACAGAGCCTATCGTGATCTTCATGCTGTCAACTCAGTTCTAAACCATCTCGACATTGATTGCATTCCTTGTACTGTGTACCGTCTAGGTAAACCCAGCAGTAACAGTCCTCGCTTGATAAAGGTGGTTCTGCCTACATTTAAAATGCAGCAGTTTGTTTCAAAACGTGCTTCCCGGCTACGCTCCTTCTTCCATAAGGGCGTCTTCATCCGTCCTTCTCTTACAACGGAAGAAAGAGATCGCATCCGTGAAGCACGCTCATCCAATTCTAGTAAAGCTCCACATCTTATCGTAGATTCTGTCTCTTCCGTAGTTAACCACAATCTGTCGGTTGACCCCACCTCCGACTCCAGTTCCGAAAAACATTTAGCTACTCCTCGAGCTTTTGATTGTCCTCTAAGTTGCGTTTATGCGAATGTTCGTTCTTTTTTGAAAAATGGTGATAGTTTGTCGCTTTATCGTTGCAAGGAAAACTGTGACCTGGCCATCTTTAGTGAAACGTGACTGAATTCGAAGCATGATGTCGCCTCCTTATTGGGTCTTGCTTGTTCGCAATACAGTTGCTTCCGCTCAGATAGAAAGTTCAAGAGGGGAGGCGGTGTCGCCATTTTGATAAAAAACAATATTCAGTAAATGGGTTGCGTATACAAGCTTACTGATACCTGCACGTGGTACCCCTGCTTTTACTAAACTCAGTAAGCGTTCGCAGTATACGCTGGAATCGTTCGAGCTAGATAAGTTGCACACTTATCATGGCAAAAGTATTCCATATATTGCAAAAAGGTGCTGGTGTCCAGCCCAAAGCCGTAGCCCATAGTGACCTGTCAGGTTCTATACCTGCGTCAAGTGTGGGATCTTTGGCTACAAATATCCAGCTCGTCACGTTGAACTGCCGCTCATTGTCAAGTGAACTCCAACGGGCCGCACTGTCCAGACTACTACGCTATCTCCATGCGCCGTTTGCTACACTTCAAGAAACACGCATCAGAGATCAGCCCGTCCTCAACATCGAAAATTACACCATCTATTCGGGCGATGCTGACGAAAGAGGTGTAGGAGGATGTGCAGTAGCTGTGAGGAACGACTATAAGAACCTGGTGAAGGACTTTGGCTCAACGTCGCCTAGAAGTGCGTTCGTGCGACTGCGGGACCGCAGAGGATTCAACCTCTGGATCGTGAGCGCTCATGCGCCTACGGAAGCCGCAGAGGAATATAAGAAGGACGCGTTTCATGATGAACTCAACACGTTGATGTCTAAGGTACCTAGCCAGCACGCTGTTGTTGTCGGAATCGATGCGAACGCGAAGATGGGTCTCGATCAAGAGTCCGATGCTCTCGGGAAGTGGTACTATCCAGCGGAACGTATATCGGACAACGGGCATCGACTGATCGACTTCTGCGAACAGAGGAACCTCATCATCGCGTCGACGTTTAAGAGAAACCAACGCCGTAACCAGCTTACGTGGCAGGGATTCACATCCTTGATGCCAGAAGAACAGCGAAGACGGAAAATGGGTGTTCTGAAACTGCAGCTTGATTACGTCCTGACGAGGAATATCCATTTGTCGAATATACGGAGGTCTCGAGCTGTGTGGGATGTAGCGTTTGATTCCGACCACCGCCCAGTTCTACTAAGCTTCAAGGCTCTTCTTCAGAAGAGAAAGCGTGGAGTTCCACCTCAGGCGAGGTTGGACATAGCAGGCCTTAAAGGCGAAACAAGCAGGAAGAAGTTTCGCCAACGTGTCTCCGTCCATATCGGTGTACGCACTAGGAAGAAGCTTGGCGATGCAGATTCTTTCATTAGGTGCATCCAGGATGCTGCAAAGGAAACACTCCCGGTTCTTCAGCCGAAAAGGAAGTATGCTTACGCATCTGCGGAGACAAGGTCCACATACAACTCCGTTTGTGTTGCTCGATCTGCTGGAGATCTGAAGCAGGAAATGCGCCTAATAAGAAAACTGCGTCGTCAGCTGAAACGCGATCGTGAAAGTGAATGGATGTCGAGAGCGGAGGATTTCGAAGAGGCGTGGAAGGACAGGAACCCGAGGAAGGCCTACACATTACTCCGACAGTGTAGTGGCAAGATGAAGAGATGTTCCCCTGTCCTCAGCACTGCCGATGGACTCGCTGTCGGTGAGGCAACACTTCCAATTTGGAGAGACCATTTCAATTCGTTGCTGAATCGACAAGCGCCATCGCTTCCTGAACTTCATCACGTCCAGAGGCCAGCATATACGGTCAGCGTCGAACCACCCGATGAACCGGAAGTTCTTGCTTGTGTTCGGAAAATGAAGAATGGAAAATGCGGCGGAGACGACGGAATTACTGCGGAAATGCTGAAATCACTTCCTCCATGTGGATTTCGTGAAATGACGAAGATTATCCGTTCTATATGGATTGAAGAAAGGATACCTGACTCGTGGAGGCACGCGATCATTATACCGCTCCACAAGAAGCTGTCCGTCACGAATCCTAAGAACTATCGAGGAATCTCGTTGCTTCGCGTTACGTACAAGGTTCTAGAGCGGATCATCTTGGATAGGCTCATCAAACATTGGGAAGAAACCACCCGTGACGAGCAAGCCGGCTTTCGCCCTGGCCGATCCACAGTCGACCAGGTATTTATTGTCAGGAGAGTGATCGAAGTGTGGCAGCGGTACTCGAAGTCAATGCAGCTAGCCTTCTTGGACTTCGAGGCTGCTTTCGACTCTCCACACCGAGGCCGTCTTCTCAATGCACTACGAGCCGATGGAGTTCCTGGAAAATTTGTTCGCCTAATTGACGACATGAATCGACAAACCACGGCAGCAGTTCGCACACCTTCCGGATGTACGGCGCCGTTCGAGGTTAAAACTGGAGTGAGGCAAGGAGCAGTAGCAGGACCGTTCCTTTTCAACTTCGCCGTTGACGATATCATGCGAAGAGTGACGGAGCGACATGCTGCAGACGTCGTCCTCTCGCCATCAGGACGTTCCTTGCTCGATCTCGAGTACGCCGACGATGTCGTTATATTTGCGGAGAGCAATGCGAAGTTGCAGCGCGTCGTTAACCTTGTGTCCAAACTAGCTGCAGCCTATGGATTACGCCTTCGCCCTGACAAATGCAAACAAATGTGGATTTCAGTGAAACCTACAGCAGGAGTCAAGGTGGATGGGCAACCAATAGAACTTGTAGAGGAGTTCTGTTATCTGGGCTGTATGCTGAAGAACAACGGCAGCTGTGAAAGGGATATTCAGCAGCGCTGCGTTAAAGCCGTATCGGCGTTCAACTCCTTATACAGGTGTCTGTGGTCGACTCCTATTGCCAATGAAGTCAAGCTGCGCGTGTATCTGTCCGCCATTCGACCCATCATGATGTACGGGTCGGAGACATGGGCAGCGCCGTCCACGGTAATGGAAAAACTCGACTGCACAGAAAGAAAACTTCTCAGACGAATGCTAGGCTACTTCTGGCCAAGGGTATGCCACAACGAAGAACTTTATGCGGAAGTGGATTTGGTATACCGGAGGATGAGTCGTGGAAAACAGCAACATCTCTCCCCTCCATCGGAAGTAGTCACGCAGAATCGTCTACGCTTCCTGGGTCACCTTTTGAGGAGTTAATCGGATCGCCTTGTTCAACTTTCCCTGAGGATGCTTCTGGATCCCAATTGGAGGAGGCCGCCCGGCCGCAAGCGGAGATTCTGGACAGATGTGGTGAAGGAAGACCTGAGGATGCTTGGCGTTGATCGGCAATTTAAGCGAGACATTTCGTTTCGCAGGTTATGGAACAGCGACATGTGGGTGGATTCCATTCGACCTATCGCTGAAGATCGTGATCGATGGGCTCAGCTCTGCTCATGGACAACACACCTCGGCGAAGATGCGGCATGACCGCGTCAGGCAACTTGCCAGCCGATTAAGTCAAAAGTAAGTCAAGTCAGTAAATGTAGTGTTCAGTGAGTCCATCAAGGATTACTACGAGATTTTGGCTTGTGATGTGACTTTCTACTGTCAAGAAATTCGATTGACTGCAGTCTATAGAGCTCCCAGCTGTCCTACTGCGTATAGTATCCAACTTCTTAAAGCGCTCAGTGATCTAAGTTCTACATAGAATGTTAGTATCATTGCTGGTGTCTTCAACGTGTCACAGATAGACTGGTCTTGCCCTAGATTGTGCAAAGATTCTAGGGGGAGCAAATTTATTGAACTTTTGACTAATCACGGTTTTCCCCAGTATGTTTCCTTTCCAACTAGGAATGACTCGTAGCTTGATCTGTGTATGTCGAACTGTCCGTCACTTATCCGTTCTGTCTGTTGTCACCTTCCTATTGGTGGCAGCGACCACGCTACAATTAGGTTTTCTCTAATTATACTTGCAAAGGTCCCTACTATGACTTGGCGCCGAGACTTCTCTCACGGGGATTTTGCTTCAATGAAAAATTACTTGAATCAAGTTGACTAGCTGGGATCATTTAATACAGTAAACGGTGTCGAGGGTAGATATGAAATGTTTTTGGCTATCTTACATCACGCTATGGATCTATTTATCCCGTTCGAACCACAGTTCAGGTCTGTGTTCAAACTCCCATCATATCTTTTGCGATTAAGAAAGAAGAGAGGTCGACTTTGGAGTTTCGCTGTCAACTCAGAATTGCCAACCTTGGGAACAGTACCAGTCATTCAATAGGAACTATTCAAAAAACTTAGTAAGTACATTGCTTACGTTGGAAGCAAATCAATTGCGAAAGATGGTATGAAAGTGTTTTATTTCCTTCTAAATTCTAGGACCTTCAATAAACCGAGTATTTCTACCTTATGTGACGATTCTATTAGGGCCGTAACTGATGAAAACAAAGCAGAACTTTTAGCCAACGCCTTTGGAAAATCGTTCGGGTCTCCATGTCTTGCTTCTCTACCCTTGGAATGCCCTAAAATCGAATCCACAGATCCAGCACTATGGTTTAATAAAGATGACATAGCTGAAATCTTGTCAGACTGGTCTTCAGCGGCCTCCACGAATCCAGATGGTATCCTCTATGTAGTGAAAAACTGTATTCATGAAATCTCAGGCCCTCTGGAGTTTCTTTTCAATCTCAGTTTCGTGACTGGCGAAATTCCCAGTAGATGGGATTAAGCTGTAGCAATTCCCCTTCCGAAAAAGGAACCTTTTTCTCACCCAAAAAACTATAGACCGATCAGTTTGACCTCATTTTTCTCCAGAGTGTTTGAAAAACTTCTTAAGAAACAACTACTTTCCCATCTTAACAAGTTTTACATTATCCCTAACACACACCATGGTTTTACAAAGGGTCGCTCTACTGAAAGAGCACTACTAGAGTGTTTCAATGATTGGACGAAAGCTTATGACCAAGGGAAAAGTGTTGATGTTGTTTACTTTGATTTTCAAAAAACATTCGATAGGGTTTCCCACGAACTAGTGTTGCAAAAGATGGAGCACTGTGGATTTCATCCCATGACCAGGAAGTGGATCAGAAGGTTCTTGTCTGGTAGGACTTTTCAAGTGCGCGTGGGTAATTCATACTCTTCAATTTGTAGACCGTTCGTTTGTGAGAACCGGCGTTCCTCATCGTGGAGTGCTCTCGCCTATCCTATTTAACGTTTACACTGCAGACCTTCCTTGGATCATTCGAGACCTCGGGATTTCTTGTAGCATTTATGCAGATGATATCAAGATTTATAAAGTTGTACAAGGAACTACTGCTGGCCAGCAATTCCAAACAGCAATTGATTTAGTTTTGGACTGGGGACAGCCTAACAGGCTTGCACTTTCCACTGAGAAAACGCAATTGATGTGCATAGGCAAACAGGTGCGATACCCCCAATATCGTCTTGGGAATGAGGATCTCAGAATTGTGTCAAATGTGCGCAATCTTGGGTTTCTTTATAATAGAAATCTTGATTTTCGCGAGCATTATAAAGCATTAGTGACTAAAGGTCTACGTAGAACTTTCAACATCTACAAAGTTCTACGCACGAGAAACCCAAACACTCTGTTACAAGCTTATAAAATTATGTTCGTCCTGGAACCACAGTTTGCTCCCCTCATAAGAAGCAGCATATTTCCGTTATAGAAGGTGCCCAAAATATTTTCACCCGTAAATTGATGCTCCGCTCTCTACATGTCAACTAAAAGGACATCCCAAGTTGAGAGGAACAAATTATTCAGGTTGAAGTCATTGGCAAACAGAAGGAAGAGATTCGACCTTCTTATGACGTACAAAATCTATTACGGTATGACAACCTCAAACATCTCTAAATTTTTCACAGTGGTAAGGTCTAATACAAGAGGAGCTTCAGCAAAAATTTCGACCACAACTGCTCGTTCCCAGGTCAGGTCCAAGTTTTTCTCCGATAGGTTCGCACTTCTTTCAGTTTTTTTCTGCGTTCTCATACCAATTCAGTGAAGTATAACATTTTTAAAAGAATCGCTGAATAGTTCTTGTAATTCTCAATCGAGCCAACTTGCTGCTTTCATTTCATTTCGTTTTAACATTAGTTCGCCTATGTGTGTTTTGACCGTTTTCTTTTCTTTGTTCTGTTCTTATCACAGGCTTTTTGCTTGTCCAATAATAAATAAATAAAATAATTATATTTCGTATTGCTAATTCTCCGTTTGCTGGTTTCAGAAAAGTAGCGTGCTGAAGGCTTCCCTTAGAGGCTCACACCACGAGCGAGATCCGTCACGCGCCGCCCATACACTCGCGGTGACCACTGCTTTAACTTTCTGAACGAAACTCGTCAGTAAATTATCGGAAAGTCATATATCCTTAGGCGAGGGAATATGTAAGTACTGTGTGATAAGTGGTATGTTTCCGTATATAAGGTCAAGGATGTTGGCGTAATTCCATTTTAGTTCAACTGCAAGCAAGCGATCGGTAGGTACTTACCCTAGCTGCTGTACAAGTGAGAAGGAGGGGCGGCTTGTTGAATATTGAACAGTAACATAAGCTCCACAGGATTATACAGGTATAAACATGACATCTTCCCTATGCAACTGAAACACTCACGTGAAGGCATGTTACCGTTCACGATTCAACAAGTTGTCCCCCTCCTCCTTCCGCCATTAAAATAGCACCCAAGTCAAAATACATATAGTTAAGCACTGGAAGGTGGACGAACATTGGAATCCACAAGAGATAATGTGTAGCGAAACTTGCGCTGAAAACACTCCTCAGGGGCGCTATGCGATTCTCCTCGCTTCACCTCGAACTGCGCGCTCCAGGCAGGTCGACGTCACTGTCATTCGATGTCGCGTAAGGCGGATTCGATTTCATTCGTAATGATGTCAAACTCGTGAAACAGCACACAACAACAAACAAGTGAAACAATGAAAAGAAGAATGAAACAGCGTTCATACTCAGTGCCGGAGAGGCGTTGCTGCGTGTATAGGGAGTGAGGCAGAGTGGCACGTGGAAAGTGCAGAGACGACGCAGGCAAGAAGCAAAAATGGCCAGGCGGAGACACAGAGGCACGCAACCAAGTCTTGCCGCCGACACCGCAAGATATGAACGCAGTCGCCTAAGCGGAAGAGCGAAGAAAAAGGTGTTTGTGTTTCACAGTTCAAAAAACCGATGAATTCACACTCGACGTTTCGAGTAGGCGTGGTGTGTGCAAAGTAACGAACTGTAGGCTATCGTAAACCCACACCGCAAGGCAAGTTTCTCATCCCGGTATCTTTGAAGGGTAGATAATCTGCATTCAGTTCATAGATAATGAACGTTCCGGCCAAGGACTGAATTCATTTCAGGCCACACAGCCATGCACACAATCGGCCTACTTCTGCTCACCCTCTCTACAATGGTCTATGTTGACGCTGAGAATATGATGTGTAAAGTGTGCATGAGCTTCGTCAAAGTAGTTCAGCCAATCGTCGAAAAAGGAGGAAATATTATGAAGGTGGACAATCTAGTTTTACGGCTTCGATTAGAAGAGCAATAGTGTAGCGCAATTCTTCAAGCGTCTTTTTGGCGTTTCATAGTCGCACATGTCGTAAAAATGGAGTAAGGTCCCAACTTATTGAGCGGCTTCGGAAAGGTCAAGTTGATTGGATTTCAAACTCGCGCGCAAAGACCATCCAATTTTCCCGTTTGTGCCCTCCTTAGAGGAATCGTCAACAGGAAAATGAGTTTTTGTTATCCATATACCCTACTTTACATAATCGGCTGTGTCTGCTGGTACGTGTGTGTTTGAACGGGAATTCATACTTCGCGTTTCAGCAAAGGTGGGATTCTGCATTTCACAAATTATATGAGGAGTGGTAAGGGCACCCCAGCGGTGGTGGAACGAAAGTGATAGCAGCTGATTAGGGCTGATAAGGAGCCTCGAAGAGCTAATGTCGCCAAATCCGCAACGCCTTTCAGGTCAGTGCTAGAGCGCCCACACTCATAGGTGTTTGGGGTGGGACAGGCACATCAATGGTGGGTGATCCATATTGATAACTGCTGATAAGATTCGATAAGGTCGCCAAATTCGTTTCGCTTCTGGGGGTCCTTAATTGTGACTTTTTAAAATTCATAATGGCTTGCAAGAGCTGGCAAGAGCCATTAGAGCCATTACGAAATTGGGAAGAGATTAAAACTGGTACACCGCCCACTACTACCATGCGACTGCTATATTAAATGCGTCTGATGCTCAATACCATGGGGTGATCATATTTTGTTCATGTTCTGATATCTCCTGCGATGTATCGACCGCTGACTAAATTCCCTAGCGCTCCAAAGATGGTACATGGCTGTTGATACCGCGATATACATGGATTATTAAGATACACCTAGATTTGTGATGGAAAAGCAAGCGATTCATTTTCGGTGCCAGCAACAATACTGGGTATCGACGGCTAGACCATGTAAAGTTCCAAGTAGTGGTGCACGTTCACAAAAATGATAAGCATTGATAACTGGCCTATGGATGTGCCACCAATGTGTAGGAAATAGATGCTCAGCAGATGGACAAATTGCTACCAATTGATGCAGTTGAACTCGAAACTGTCGATCCCTGAACTATCTGAACATCGAGTGGTGGCCATCTTAGCCGAAGAGTTAACTAATCAGTGGAGGATTTACCCATGCCATCTCTGAACTTTGATCGTCGATATCATTTTAGGAAAAGGTATCGACCGCTGAATTATCTGGATCTCCGAAAAATGGTGACTTCCAGCGGTGATATCTTCGACATCAGCAATATCTATCTCCTATATGTAGAAAGTAAATGCTCAGCAAAAGGGCAACATCGACCTTTTTCTGTTATGATAACGAGGTTTTTAGATGGAACATTTATTTATGGCCTAACGTCTCGACCAGATCGTCTTCCTCAAAGGCCTAAACGTGGCTCAAGATTTAGGATTCTATTCACTACCCCATCAAACACCATATCCCTCTAGCGGTTCTGACGAAACTCAAGGAAACCGCCGGAGGAACCCCGTACGAAAGAACATAACTCACCCAGTCCACCACCGCGAGGGTGGACGCCGCCACTCCTTGTTAGCTGTCGTCAGTGAATGAGGGATGCCATACTGTCCTTATACATATATAGTATAATGGGGACATGCATGTCTCCCTCATCATATCAGTAGCTCGCAATGTTGCGCAAATGGCAAGAGATCATTCGTAATGGATAAGCACTCATTTCGGTTGTTCATACTTGGATTTCTTGCAGAAAACCAAAACGCCTTAAGCACTTTCCTGACGGAAATCTCAGTCTCGCATGCTAGAATACTACACATCAAAGTCGTTTCCGCCATGCTCCTCGGTCATGTGCTTTCGCAGAGGTGTTCTTATGTTACCTAGCCTTTTACCAGCAAGATGTTCTTTTATACGTACTGCTAGTCTTCTTCCAGTTTCCCCAACGTACGTTGCGTTACATGTCTGGCATTCAATTTGATAGATTACACCAATTTTGGCGCAATCCCCAGTTGTACCGTACGGACATGTTACACAATTCTCTGACATGCAAAGCTTATCGTAAAGCCTAATTCGCACGAGTTGGCTTTTGATGTTGCCATTAGGGACACTCACTAAGACAACATCATCATCCAGCTGTGCTTGAACAAGGCATCTTTGGATTGCAGCAGTTACTCTGTCAGAGATGAAAGGTATGCATTAGGGAACCTTATTAGGACGCGGTATGTTACGTTGCTCAGTGCGTATTCTCCTACTACGTTGTGGTACAACATAGCTGTTTGATGCAGCTATGCCAGAAGTTAGACGTATAGACTCTCGCCGCTCTGTCGGGCCTGTGCACACATTTGCAGCAGTCTTGAACATGTTCTTGACAACTGCATGTTTCACAGTCGTGGGATGTGCAGATGTGGCGTGAATCAAGACGTTCTTAGAGCTAGCTTTTCTGTACCAGTTCACACTGAGCATGCCATCGGACACTTTCACCTGCGTGTTGAGGTAGGGGAGCCAACCATGGCGTGGTACTTCTCTTGTAAGCTTGATATACTGCGACTGCTGGTTCATTGAGCGAAAGCACTCATCCATTTTGGACTGTGTTGATGTTATTAGGTCTGTGCAGAATAAATGGGCAAAACGGAACACTTTTTTCAAAACGCCATAACTTCGCTCACACACAACTTTATTTGTCGAAATAAAAACCATTCGAATCTACACAACCTTGCCAACGATCTGGTAAAGGAGATATGCCATCATGATCAAATTCTGGATTACGAAAATCAATGAAGTCAACGATGGCATTTTCAACATGCATCGTTTCGGCGAACTCCTTCTGACGCAGTTTTGCATCGAAAACCGGGAAAAAGTGGTAATCCGTAAGGAATAGGTCTGGGGAACAAGGGGGGTCAGGGAGCGTCTCGATCAGTTTCTGCCGGGTGACTTGCAAACTGTGGAGTTTTGCGTTGTTTTGCGCACCCAGTAAAAAAAGATGCAGTTAGGCATCGAGCCTCTCCCTCACCCCGCTTATTCCCCAGACCTATCCCTGACGGATTACCACTTTTTCCGGGTTCCCGAGCAAACCTGCGGCAGAAAAATTATGTACGGTAAAAATGCCACTCTTCACTTTATTGATTCTCGCAATCCAGAATTTGATCGTGATGGTATATTTCCCTTACCAGATCGTTGGCAAAATTTGTAGATTCGAATGGTTTTTATTTCGACAAGTAAACTTGTGTCTGAGCGAAGTTATGGCCAGTTATGTTTTGGCCATTTATTCTGCACACACCTAATATAATGAAGCAGTCATCTATGTATCTGCAGTACATCAATGGTGAGCGTTCCAGTACTGGTTCTTCTATTCTGCTCATAAAGCAGATCGCAAGCACTGGAGCTAAGCGCAGACCCATTGCCAAACCTCTAATTTGACAGTAATACGTACCCGACCACCTAAAGATGTTGCACTGCAAACATTCCTTGATTAAAGTCATGATTTGCGCTTTATTCAGTCCAAAGGCCTCTATGGTTCCAAAATACCTGTTTAGCATTTCGGACAGTGCTTGTAAGGCTTGATCGTTTTGAACGTTAGTGTAAAGCGCAGTGACATCGAATGACTCCATCACGCAACCTGTTCCTAAGCGTAAATTGCGTAACTGTTCAAGGAACTTAGTCGTGTTGGTCAGATGCGATGGAATTTTGGTCAGTAGCTTACTGGCTTACAATACAATTGAGGAACCATGAAATTCGATCGGTTGGTCCGCCTACACAACTTATTATGTTGGAGCAGGTTGCGTGATGGAGTCATTCGATGTCACTGCGCTTTACACTAACGTTCAAAACGATCAAGCTTTACAAGCACTGTCCGAAATGCTAAACAGGTATTTTGGAACCATAGAGACCTTTGGACTGAATAAAGCGCACATCATGACTTTAATCAAGGAATGTTTGCAGTGCAACATCTTTAGGTGGTCGGGTACGTATTACTGTCAAATTAGAGGTTTGGCAATGGGTCAGCGCTTGGCTCCAGTGCTTGCGATCTGCTTTATGAGCAGAATAGAAGAACCAGTACTGGAACGCTTACCATTGATGTACTGCAGATACATAGATGACTGCTTCATTATAACATCAACACAGTCCGAAATGGATGAGTGCTTTCGCTTAATGAACCAGCAGTCGCAGTATATCAAGCTTACAAGAGAAGTACCACGCCATGGTTGGCTCCCCTACCTTAACACGCAGGTGAAAGTGTCCGATGGCATGCTCAGCGTGAAGTGGTACAGAAAAGCTAGCTCTAAGAACATCTTGATTCACGCCACATCTGCACATCCCACGACTGTGAAACATGCAGTTGTCAAGAACATGTTCAAGACTGCTGCAAATGTGTGCACAGGCCCGACAGAGCGGCGAGAGTCTATACGTCTAACTCCTGGCATAGCTGCATCAAACGGCTGTGTTGTACCACAACGTAGTAGGAGAATACGCACTGAGCAACGTAACATACCGCGTCCTAATAAGGTTCCCTAATGCATACCTTTCATCTCTGACAGAGTAACTGCTGCAATCCAAAGATGCCTTGTTCAAGCACAGCTGGATGATGATGTTGTCTTAGTGAGTGTCCCTAATGGCAACATCAAAAGCCAACTCGTGCGTTACATGTCCGTACGGTACAACTGGGGATTGCGCCAAAATTGGTGTAATCTATCAAATTGAATGTCAGACATGTAACGCAACGTACATTGGGGAAACTGGAAGAAGACTAGCAGTACGTATAAAAGAACATCTTGCCGGTAAAAGGCTAGGTAACATAAGAACACCTCTGGGAAAGCACATGACCGAGGAGCATGGCGGAAACGACTTTGATGTGAAGTGTGGTATTCTAGCATGCGAGACTGAGATTTCCGCCAGGAAAGTGCTTGAAGCGTTTTGGTTTTCTGCAAGAAATCCAAGTATGAACAACCGAAATGAGTGCTTATCCATTACGAATGATCTCTTGCCATTTGCGCAACATTGCGAGCTACTGATATGATGAGGGAGACATGCATGTCCCCATTATACTATATATGTATAAGGACAGTATGGCATCCCTCATTCACTGACGACAGCTAACAAGGAGTGGCGGCGTCCACTCTCGCGGTGGTGGACTGGGTGAACTATGTTCTTTCGTACGGGGTTCCTCCGGCGGTTTCCTTGAGTTTCGTCAGAACCGCTAGAGGGATATGGCGTTTGATGAAGTAGTGGATAGAATCCTAAATCTTGAGCCACGTTTAGGCCTTCGAGGAAGACGATCTGGTCGAAACGTTAGGCCATAAATAAATGTTCCACCTAAAAACCTCGTTGGCATAACAGAAGAAGATCAAACTAATATCAATGCCGAGGTTCTACGAAGAGAGAAGTTGGAACTTGCAACATCGACCATTTCTCCATTACATAATTCTATTGACTAAAATAATGAATAGTTCGCACAGTACTGTGCTATAGCTAAAATGGTTTATGTTGTATTTGCCTAATAAGGGCCGCATGCAAAGTTTCATGCATAAAATGTGAATCCGGCTAAGAACAGCATCACAAAGTACGCTGTGGTGCTGTTTCTCAGCCAGACTCACATTTTTCGCGTGAAACTTTGCATGAGGCCCACATTAGGCAAATACAACATAAACATATGGGTAATACAAAAACTCATTTTTCCGTGGACGACTCCTTTGAACTGATCGCTTGAGCACCCAATTACCACTGCCCACTAGTTCGACTTCATAGAAAATAAAGTATAAACCCAGTTCCCTTTTCATGAATCTCCTGCGCGCTACACTCTCCGATGCGAATTTTCACACCCGATGGCACCCTGGAACAGCGACACACTCAGTCAGGGCCGTAGGTGTGAAGGAAGGGGTGTGTGCTTCTATCTTTGAAAAAATCGTTCACGGAAGACTGAGTTTTTTTTGTAACACGAATATTTATGATGTATTATATTTGCCTAACAAGAGCCGCAGAAAGCTTTACGTATGTAATAATTCGACTGAGATACAGCTCCCCGAATTCTCGGCCGGGTGGGCGGGGCCTCCGAGTAAAAGCCTCGTCCCGTCGTTCGCCGCCGTTGGGAACGGAGAGCGGGACTGTCTACGTAACTTTCTGTTTCTACAGTGCGTCTCCGACCACGGTGGACGACGGGACGAGGCTTTTACTCGGAGGCTCCGCCCACCCGAGCGTACTTTGTGGGACTGTATCTCAACCAGATGCACATTTTTTCGCGTGAAATTCTGCATGATGCCCACATTAGGCAAATACAACATAAACATATAGATAACACAAAAAACTCATTTCTCCGTGGACGATTCCTTTAAATTAGGCGTAGAACACGGTCACGAGACCCGCACATCGTGCCTAACGCCGGACGCCGCAAAGCGGATTTTTTCCAATGACATACACCTGCTGCTTTTCATCCGCAGCTATTACCGGGAGGGCAGAGACGCAGATGTCATGGTGCGACGTCGTCATGTGACCAGCTCATTATACAGTTATCAAAATAACCTGCGGTTTCATTTGGAGGCTTCCAGAAGCGATTTTTTCAAAATTCGACGAAACTTCATGGTTTCAGGCTGCTTTCGAAAAATGCACGACAAGCGCTCCAAAATTCATGGTCCCTCAATGTAAAAACATTCTGGAAAAAGTTGCAAACTTTAGTCATAAAACCTCTGTGAGCTTTGAAATTCTACGAAACGGGTAAAAAAAATACTAAGGGGTAAAAATTAAAGGTAGTGATAATGATCATCACGCATTTCGAAAAGGAGAATATGTTCACTACAAGAGCCAACCGTTCCAAGGAGATATTAAGTTGTGAAGCGCGTGATTAGAGTGGCATGAGAAGACTCTACACGCGCTGCGCACAGTCCCCGGGATGTCACTGCTACACATCACAGATTCACGAGAATCCGATCGATACGACCTAAGCCTCCTCTAAGTTATTGGCAGGAGTGTGTATGTAGAAAATAAAATTAAGCTGTGAAACTAATTTTTAAAATAAATGATTTAAAAGTAAAGCTGCAAATCTGCAAGCTCTGAATGATACAAAATCAAATATAGCAAAAAAAAGTAGATTTAAATAGGTGCGCAATTACATGGCAACTTCTCTTTCCAATTATTTCAGCTTGTAACACCTGAAGAGGCTTGCATACGGTTCAAAGCATGTAAAGAGGAAAAGGATGAAGGAAGTGTAGACGAAGAATCTGGGAGCTTAAAAACCTAGATCTATAAATCCAACATTTTTCCAAATAAAAAAAAACTCGCCATCGCGTTTTTGGTCGAAAGGTTCCTCTAATGATTTGTATACCACATACTTGACAACAGCTGGTCCGCCCGCTCAGGAATCCTTCTACCCAACCCATCGCACAACGCATCCGCACTCGAACATTGATTTTGCGCGCATACGATCAATATATGTCCACTGATTTGTATGATACGTGGTGACCAACTTTAAAAACCCAATCATTTGGGATTTTGACAGTTTAATGTTTCTTCAAAAATAATTTTACTATACTTACGAACTTACTCAAGCATTTTACAAATCCTATTTGAAGCTCTGAAAGTTCACCGTCTACAAAGCAATGTCCCAAACAAAGATCATTTTGACCACGACAAGATTTGATCTCATGAGCCGCCTTGGTGTGATATAGCGGTTCTGGCTACTGAGCCATCTCACATGAACATGCAACTGAGCATTAATAATTTTATTCTCTTTCATAATAGTAATAATAATAAATACACAATCAACCTAAAATATTACGCGCAGCCAAAGATTATGAACGAAGAAGATTATATCTAGTGAAGATCAACAGCGATTGACTGATTTCTGGTACAGCAACGTGTATACGCACATATCGATCAGCCGATCAATACTGATCGATCGGCGGCCAGGGAGCATTACTACGGGTACAAGAGCAGGGGCTTTCAGAAGAGGCATTAAATCACAGCACCAATACAAAAGAGAGCAGATAAACGATGAGCGACGTTTTTCGATGAAGGCCTCTCTTTTTGCCAGACACAGACAAACGCTACGTGGACGGTACGAGCGGTGCGATCAATAAATCAATACGAGGCAATTATTATTCCACTTACTTCGAGATATTATTAGCATAACAATTTGGCATCAATCTGTCATTGTACACGAAATATGGGGCTACTTGTAAACAAATAAACAATACAAACATATAAGATCGCTTAGAACAATCGTTCAGAGCGCATAATAAAGCGAAACCTATAAGAAAAACAATCGGATGAGTATAACAAGGTATGAATCAATCAATATCAGTCAATAGTAATCATTTCAAAAGCTGACAAACTTCATAATACTGTAAACAAGGCATTTTTGTAGCAGTACCGGACGACTAGGACTTATCAGAAGGCAAAAAAGCGGGTCAGAGCAAAGGTCAGGTCAGACAAGGGTTAGAGGCAGCACTCAGGACTTCAAGAATCGCACAACTTAGAGGCAGGGCCACTGAACTGCTTTCACACTCCGCCTTCAAAAACGCGCGGGACAAAAATCGATTGGGTGCGCGTAAAATCAATACGTATTACTAACAATAAATGCTCGAGGGCGGTAAATTGTAAAAGCAGTCTCAACAGGGCAGGGGAAATACGGAAAATAGCGTGTACTACCCGCAACAACAGAAATGTACATGAGACGTCAACAATGGCAACTCTTTTTCTGGGACCATTAGAAGTGTGTGATCATAACGGAGAGGAACTGGCGATCTGTAGGTCCTCCACCATTACTGGACTTTGGTTGTGGTTGGACATCCATGTGTTGCCATTCACCACCTTCACCAGCTTTCAGAGAAAACGACCACTGGCCATCAGAATCCATCGGACCGCAATGTGGCAGCCGAAGTTCACATGGTGTCAGAAAGTTCAGCCCTAAACAGACATCATTTAACAACCATGACGTCACAGGGAAATAAAATACAGGGAAAGTGGATAATATCCCAGTGGGGATCGCAGGGGTTGCCCAAGTAATGCCGATATTTTTGGCTTTCTTAACCAGTCTGATACCACCTGGTCATGGTGACCTGGATGGCTTGTACAAGACCCTGTCTGGGATTCGATGCATCGCTGCGGTGCGGCATCGCTCACAGCTGTCTCGCCTGCTCTACCTCAACACAATGGCGACAACCGGGCTCAGT
The DNA here is from genome assembly GCA_963978905.1 of Trichostrongylus colubriformis. Taxonomy (NCBI): domain Eukaryota; kingdom Metazoa; phylum Nematoda; class Chromadorea; order Rhabditida; family Trichostrongylidae; genus Trichostrongylus; species Trichostrongylus colubriformis. Next base: position 33,324,113 of record OZ022260.1, read on the forward strand.
CTTCAACAAAATTACCTTGCGGTCCACACATCACAAGCGGAGAGAGCAGCGTTTCTCCTTTGGATTTGTCAATTGGTGGGGAATCACCGTCACGGCACACCTGCAATAAAAATTCTTTAGTGCAAGCCACGGCCATCGCGCCAATGGTCCCAAGTGTGAGTCCAGAAGAGAAGCCCTCAAAGCTGTTCCAAAGAAGGTTATCCTAACCCTCTCATACCAGACGAGAACACTCCTAATCTGCTTTTTTTCCAAGGTTCCTGAACCAGTTCCAACTTCCAAGTTCAAAAACTGCTCAAAGTTCTTTTGCAGAATGTGGAAATTTCAAAAAAAAAACCTAATTTTTAAGAGTTGCTAATCCAGTTTCAAGTTCAAAACATTCCAAAGTTCCTCTGTAAACTTTGGTAATTTCTAAAAAAAAAAACACGCAGGAAGCGACACAAGTTCCGGGAAAGCTCCGCATCTATACAGCTTTTTCGGGACGCGCTACGATTGCGATTTTTACTCAAAACCACAATGACACTCGAACGCTGCGATCCATACTCACCTTCACATAGATCTCATGCGTTTCACCAGGTGGGATTGCACCTTTGGGGATTCGTAGCTCAACACCAGAAACCGGACAGTTCAGCACTCCACCTTCATGTCCAACCACCGCATTTGTCTCTTCTACTATTGTCGGATCATGAACCTGAACTAACACGGGTGACACTCCACGATACAATTAAAATCTAGAGGCAGTTTGAACACTATGTGAACTTCAACATGGTAGGACGGCGTCAGTCATTAATGGCAGTTCCCAATCAGAAGAAAGCACTGACCAATGACGTCTGGCGCCGACACGCCCACCAGCTTGCTAGCTACTATTCGTCACCGCTCTGTCTTCAAACAAGCAAGCAGCTGTAGGTTTTAAATGACCTCATAAAGCAATTCAGAAGGAAGGTCGAGAAGTCTCACTCACATCTGACGCGGAGATTGCTGCACCCTCGACACTGCTCCGCTCATTATGGTTCGTGATGTCATCTCTTCGTGGGCTACGATTTCCATTCGCTTCCATTCGTTTCTGATCAGATGTCTGACTATTCGTGTTACTGCTCGTTGACGAATTGCCATTTGCAAGGCTGAAATGGTCAATTTGGAAGGTTCTCCCAAGATCATCCATTACGTAAAGGACTCGGATGGGGGCAATCTTGGCTTACGGCATAGGTTTCCGGTAGCCTGCAGTTCGTTACTTTGCACACACGACGCCTTTCCAAGAAGTCGAGTATGAAATCTTGTATGATTCTTTATCATAAACACCCGCTTTTTCGCTTGGTCTTCCTTTTATTGTTTCACTTGTTTGCTGCTTCACCTGTTTAAAGACATCCGGAGGGGAGCAATTTTGGCTTACGGCATGGGATTACGGTTGCAGTTGTCGCAATGCATACACGACACCGCCAATATGTCAAAAGTGAATTCATGAGGTTTTAATCGTAATCAAACTTTTTTCTCACGCTTTCGCTTATTCTTCATTTGATTGTTTTGCTTGTTTGTTGCTGTGTGTTGTTTCACTTATTTCACACCAGTTGGCTGGCGCAGATTAGTGCGCGCGATTCATGGCGATGTTGTGCAAAATGGGTGTGTTCGGCCCAACCACAGCGGAGCGGAGATTTCCTTCCCTCTGCTTTCAGCTGAGCTAATGAATTGCAAAAAAGCAGAGAAGATGGTGTGATAAAAAAGCATTTTGGTATCGGTATACTTAAATCGCTTTGCATGGAACCCATTTTGCACGTAATCCACGTGAATCGCGCGCAGTAGTGTGCGCCAGCCAACTGGTCATCATTGGGAGTTTGGGTAGTTTGGAAATCGATAGTTTTGTATTCGATTGCATCGATTGGTAACAAATAGATCACTTGCTGAGAATCTAATTCGTACACATTGATGGTAGGCCATATCCCGCTTATCGATGTTTATCGTTTTCGTAAACATGCTTCACTACTTGAAATTTTACATAGTCTAGCGGTCGATACCCAGGATTGCTGCAAGTACCGCATTAGAAAATGATTCCGAGTGAACCGCTTGCTTTGCTATCACAAAATAGGTTGCATCATGGTTATCAATGTAGATCGCAGTATCAAGAGAAATGCACCATTTTTTTGGAACGCTAGGCAATTCAGCGGTCGATACATCGGCCAGTGATATCAGACATAAGCAGTATGCTCACCCAATGGCACTGAGCATCAGACGCTTCTGCCAAAGCGGTCGTATAGTAGTATCAAGCGATCTGAAGGATTCATCTCATCCAATTACTTCTCACGCTCCTAATCGAATCTTATCACCCATTATCAGTTTGGGTCACCCACTTGTGAATGTTCCCATCCCACTCTGCTATACGCCCATAAGTGTTGAATCAACGCGAAAGGCTAAACGAATCTGACGACATTCGCCTTCTCATGCTCCTTATTAAATGTTATCAACCGTTATCAAGCTGGATCACCCACGATTAATGTCCCCGTCTTACCCCGCAAAAGACTTGTGAGTATGAACGCTTCCGGACTAACGCGAAAAGCGAAACGGTTCCGACGACATTCGCCTTCTCATGCTCCTTATCAAATCTTATCAACCATTATCAAGCTGGAAAACCCACCATTAATGTCCCCGTCCTACCCCGCAAAAGACTTGTGAGTGTGAACGCTCCGGGACCGATGCGAAAAGCGAAACGGATTTGGTGACATTTGCCTTCCGAGGCTTCTTATCAGCGCGTATCAGCTGCGAACACTTTCGGTCCACCACCGCTGGGGTTCCCTTGGCACCCCCTATATCACTTGTAAAATTCAGCGTCCCGGCTTTGCTGCGACGCGAGATATGAATTTCGTGACAGACAGACGGACACACACACACAGACATATTAAGCGAATTATATAGAGTAGGATAATCATACCCTATATATAAACCAGGAGTTTGGTTTGTCCGTTTGTGTGTGTGTGTGTGTGTGTGTGTGTGTCCGGTTCAATTACCCAAGTTTGAGGTACGTGACACTATACAGACCCTCAGAAGTTAGCAGGAAAGGTCGAGCCAAGTGCTGGCTGGGTGAGGCGTAATGGGGGATGTACAGAACGCACATCGACTTTGTCGATATCGATAAATATCGGCTTTGTGCAGAAGGCTGGAAACGGCTCATGTACCCGATCCAACGGAAGGTCGGGTCAAGTATGGGTTGGGTGGGGAATGGTAGGAGATGCACTCATGAAAGTTGAAGTCTGCAACACACGCATCACCGATCGATATTGATTGAAAATATCGGTTTTTGTGTAGAAGGCTGGAAACGACTTATGGACCACACTATTGCTTAAGTGCCCTCATGAAAGTTGAAATTCTATAAGATGATGCATCACCGATCGATATTGATTGAAAATATTGGTTTTTGTGCAGAAGGTTGGAAACGGCTGATGGACCATACTATTGATTAAGTGCCCTCATAGAAGTTAAAATTCTACAACATCACGCATCACCGATCGATATTGATTGAAAATATCGGTTTTTGTGCAGGAGGCTGGAAACGGCTTATGGACCATACTATTGATTGAGTGCCCTCATAAAAGTTGAAATTCTATAACATCATGCATCACCGATCGATATTGATTGAAAATATCGGTTTTTGTGCAGAAGGTTGGAAACGGCTTATGGACCATACTATTGATTAAGTGCCCTCATAGAAGTTAAAATTCTACAACATCACGCATCACCGATCGATATTGATTGAAAATATTGGTTTTTGTGTGGAAGGTTGGAAACGGCTGATGGACCATACTATTGATTAAGTGCCCTCATAGAAGTTAAAATTCTACAACATCACGCATCACCGATCGATATTGATCGAAAATATCGGCTTTGTGCAGAAGCCTGGAAACGGCTCATGTACCCGATCCAACGGAAGGTCGGGTCAAGTGTGGGTTGGGTGGGGAATGGTAGGAGATGCACTCATGAAAGTTGAAATCTGCAACACACGCATCACCGATCGATATTGATTGAAAATATCGGTTTTTGTGTAGAAGGCTGTAAACGACTTATGGACCACACTATTGCTTAAGTGCCCTCATGAAAGTTGAAATTCTATAAGATGATGCATCACCGATCGATATTGATTGAAAATATTGGTTTTTGTGCAGAAGGTTGGGAACGGCTGATGGACCATACTATTGATTAAGTGCCCTCATAGAAGTTAAAGTTCTACAACATCACGCATCACCGATCGATATTGATCGAAAATATCGGCTTTGTGCAGAAGGCTGGAAACGGCTCATGTACCCGATCCAACGGAAGGTCGGGTCAAGTGTGGGTTGGGTGGGGAATGGTAGGAGATGCACTCATGAAAGTTGAAATTCTGCAACACACGCATCACCGATCGATATTGATTGAAAATATCGGTTTTTGTGCAGAAGGTTGGAAACGGCTTATGGACCACACTATTGCTTAAGTGCCCTCATAGAAGTTAAAATTCTACAACATCACGCATCACCGATCGATATTGATTGAAAATATCGGTTTTTGTGCAGAAGGTTGGAAACGGCTGATGGACCATACTATTGATTAAGTGCCCTCATAGAAGTTAAAGTTCTACAACATCACGCATCACCGATCGATATTGATCGGAAATATCGGCTTTGTGCAGAAGGCTGGAAACGGCTCATGTACCCGATCCAACGGAAGGTCGGGTCAAGTGTGGGTTGGGTGGGGAATGGTAGGAGATGCACTCATGAAAGTTGAAATTCTGCAACACACGCATCACCGATCGATATTGATTGAAAATATCGGTTTTTGTGCAGAAGGTTGGAAACGGCTTATGGACCATACTACTGAGTGAGTGCCCTCATAGAAGTTGAAATTCTACAACATCACGCATCACCGATCGATATTGATTGAAAATATCGGTTTTTGTGCAGAAGGCTGGAAACGACTTATGGACCATACTATTGCTTAAGTGCTGTCATGAAAGTTGAAATTCTATAACATCATGCATCACCGATCGGTATTGATTGAAAATATCGGTTTTTGTGCAGAAGGTTGGAAACGGCTTATGGACCATACTACTGAGTGAGTGCCCTCATAGAAGTTAAAATTCTACAACATCACGCATCACTGATCGATATTGATTGAAAATATCGGTTTTTGTGCAGAAGGTTGGAAACGGCTTATGGACCATACTACTGAGTGAGTGCCCTCATAGAAGTTAAAGTTCTACAACATCACGCATCACCGATCGATATTGATCGAAAATATCGGTTTTTGTGCAGAAGGTTGGAAACGGCTTATGGACCATACTACTGAGTGAGTGCCCTCATAGAAGTTAAAATTCTACAACATCACGCATCACCGATCGATATTGATTGAAAATATCGGTTTTTGTGCAGAAGGTTGGAAACGGCTTATGGACCATACTACTGAGTGAGTGCCCTCATAGAAGTTAAAGTTCTACAACATCACGCATCACCGATCGATATTGATCGAAAATATCGGTTTTTGTGCAGAAGGTTGGAAACGGCTTATGGACCATACTACTGAGTGAGTGCCCTCATAGAAGTTGAAATTCTACAACATCACGCATCACCGATCGATATTGATTGAAAATATCGGTTTTTGTGCAGAAGGCTGGAAACGACTTATGGACCATACTATTGCTTAAGTGCTGTCATGAAAGTTGAAATTCTATAACATCATGCATCACCGATCGGTATTGATTGAAAATATCGGTTTTTGTGCAGAAGGTTGGAAACGGCTTATGGACCATACTACTGAGTGAGTGCCCTCATAGAAGTTAAAATTCTACAACATCACGCATCACCGATCGATATTGATTGAAAATATCGGTTTTTGTGCAGAAGGTTGGAAACGGCTTATGGACCATACTACTGAGTGAGTGCCCTCATAGAAGTTAAAGTTCTACAACATCACGCATCACCGATCGATATTGATCGAAAATATCGGTTTTTGTGCAGAAGGTTGGAAACGGCTTATGGACCATACTACTGAGTGAGTGCCCTCATAGAAGTTAAAATTCTACAACATCACGCATCACCGATCGATATTGATTGAAAATATCGGTTTTTGTGCAGAAGGTTGGAAACGGCTTATGGACCATACTATTGATTAAGTGCCCTCATAAAAGTTGAAATTCTATAACATCATGCATCACCGATCGGTATTGATCGAAAATATCGGTTTTTGTGCAGAAGGTTGGAAACGGCTTATGGACCATACTACTGAGTGAGTGCCCTCATAGAAGTTAAAGTTCTACAACATCACGCATCACCGATCGATATTGATCGAAAAGATCGGCTTTGTGCAGAAGGCTGGAAACGGCTCATGTACCCGATCCAACGGAAGGTCGGGTCAAGTGTGGGTTGGGTGGGGAATGGTAGGAGATGCACTCATGAAAGTTGAAATCTGCAACACACGCATCACCGATCGATATTGAGTGAGAATATCGGTTTTTGTGCAGAAGGCTGGAAACGGCTTATGGACCATACTATTGATTGAGTGCCCTTATAAAAGTTGAAATTCTGCAACAACATGCGTCACCGATCAATATTGATTGAAAATATCGGTTATTGTGTAGAAGGTGTCCTTACTGTACACCACTTTACTGGATCATGTCACACTCCGCCCACTGTGGACACTGTTGACGGGCCTGCATTAAAATGTTCGGTGTTTAGATGAAAATGTCTATAGTTCGTTCGGAAAAAGCCCAGGTGTCGGGATATCATACCTCATATATAAAACAGGAGTTTGGTGAGTCTGTATATCTGTGTGTCCACTCTTTGGTTCAACTACCCAAGTTTGAGGTGGGCGTGGCCGCCTACGGGCTTGGGTGAGGGTGAGAGTGTGTGACGGGATGAGAGAGTTCGATACACGCGCTGACTTTGCATGCTTCCATGTGTGACGCGCAGTAGTGTGCTCCAGCTGGCATACCAAGTTGAATGAGAGTTTTAGCGCATCGGCGATTTGGCGTGCCACGTCACGCTAGCAACCGCGGTCAGTTGAACGCGGCGCGTGCCAACGTGCGGTTGGTTTCTTTTTCTTCGCTTTCCATTTCGTGATTTTCCATATCTTATCGAAAGCCGATATCTGTTATAGCAAATATCCAAAATCGCGGATGCGCCAATACTTTCACCTTCCGATTAATACGTATCTTATCCTTTACGCAAACGCGCCAATTTTCTCGAATCGCGGATGCGCCGATCCGCCAGTTTTCTCAAATCGCAGATGCGCAATTGTGCTCATTTTCTCGATCGATACGTATATTTAACTTTAGGCCAATGCGCCAAAACTCTCATTTAGTTGGGTATGGCATAACAAATTGAATAAGAGCTTTAGCGCATCGGCGCATTCGCGATTTGGAATTTTTGGCATGCCACGTCACTCTAGCAACCGCGGTCAGTTGAACGCGGCGCGTGCCAACGTGCGGTTGATTTCTTTTTCTCCTATTTCCTTTTCGTAATTTTCCATATCTTATCGAAAGTCGTTATCGAAAGCCGCACGTTGGCACGCACCGCGTTCAACTGACCGCGGTTGCTAGAGTGACGTGGCATGCCAAATTTCCCAAATCACGGATGCGCAAATGTTCTCATTTTCTCGATCGATACGTATATTTAACTTTACGCCAATGCGCCAAAAATTCTCATTTAGTTGGGTATGGCATGAGGTTGCGTTCATACCAAATCGAATGCGCGATTTGAGAGAATTGGCGTCACCCTTTTGAACGAGGCGCGTGCCAACGTGCGGTTGATTTCTTTTTCTCCTCTTTCCATTTCTTGATCTTCTTCTGTTATGGCAAACATCCAAATCGCGGATGCGCCAATACTCTAATTTTTCAGTCGATATGTATCTTATCAATCACGCGAATGCGCCAATTCTCTCAAATCGCGGATGCGCCGATGCGCCGATCCGCCAATGCGCCGATGCGCCAATACTCTCATTTTCTAGATCGATACGTATCTTATGCATGACGCGAATGCGCTAATTCTCTCAAATCGCGGATGCGCCAATACTCTCATTTTCTGATCGATACGTATCTCATGCATGACGCGAATGCGCCAATACTCTCATTCAATTTGGTATGAACGCAGCCTAACAAATTGAATAAGAGCTTTAGCGCATCGGCGCATCCGCGATTTGGAATTTTTGGCATGCCACGTCACTCTAGCAACCGCGGTCAGTTGAACGCGGCGCGTACCAACGTGCGGTTGATTTCTTTTTCTCCTCTTTCCATTTTGTGATTTTCCATATCTTATCGAAAGCCGATATCGAAAGCCGCACGTTGGCACGCACCGCGTTCAACTGACCGCGGTTGCTAGAGTGACGTGGCATGCCAAAAACTCCAAATCGCGGATGCGCCGATGCGCGAGTTCTCTCAAATCGCGGATGCGCAGATGCGCTCATTTTCTCGATCGATCGTATATTTAACTTTACGGTGATGCGCCAAAACTCTTATTCGATTTGATATGTACGCAGCATTAGAAACACTTTTCATTGTAATTCCGCTCTGAACCACTTCTTTGAAGCCGACGATGTCTGCTCCTGACATGTGACGCCCAAGTGATGAACGGTTTTGCCCCACCGAGGTGCGTGGCTGTCCAGTACTGTTAGTTCCATCTACATTACGAACGAGTGTCGCCCATTCCGCGTAATCAGGAGGTTGGAGCTCCTCAATTCCAACTTATTATTATTCACTTTTGCAGAATACAGCTCTAAAATGCTTTTCAGTTCGTACATTTCTGCGAGTCCCCAGCCACATGATCTCTGCCACCTACCGCCATATAGACGTGATCAACTGATATGTGGGGCTCTCTGTTGATCTTACCCATGCGCGACCCGTATTCGGAAGACCTCCTCGATGCCGACGATGCCTGCTCCTGACATGTGATGTGCCCAAGTGAAGAACGGTTTTGCTCCACCGAGGTTCGTGGCTGTCCAGAACTGTTAGTTCCATCTACATTACGAACGAGTGTCGTCCATTCCGCGTAACCAGCAGGTTAAAGCTCCTCAATTCCTACTTTTGCAGAAGCATAACCTATAAATAAACAAGGAGTTTGGTGTGTTTGTACTATTGTCTGTCCGTTCGATTCTCCGTTTTACCAGTAAGACAAGTGGGGAGGTCAGGTCAGGTTCGGGTTGGGTGGGCATGGCCAAGATGATCAGAGCGAACATGGGCAATGCCTGACTCCGCCCGCAGCATTGTCTTCAGATCAACGCTAAAATTCTTTCATCTCAAAATTCCACGGGCAGCGGGAGAAGGTGAACCAAGATGAGATCCGAGTATATGTAGCAGTTAAGGGAAGCCCACCTTTGACGGGCGGAGCGTGCTCCAAGCGGCCGGTGCTTACTGCAACTGTTCATAACCCAGCTCCAGAGCATTCTAGAGACTGAGGAAAAATCGCTGGAGATCAGCGAGATCTGAGCTGTTTCCAGTATATTTGAAGTGAGGGAAGACCCACCCACAGTGGGCGGTGCAAGCAACCGAAATCGTGTTCACTCACATCATATTCTTCTCTAGAGCGGTCCAGGGACGGGGTGAAAACCAAAATGTGTAACAGCCCAAGTGGCAAAAATAATGCCAAATGATCACGTTAGGCGGAGCCTTCGCTACGATGTTGATTGAAAATATCAGTATTTGTGCCGAAGGCTGGAAACGGCTTATGGACAGTTGAAATCCTATAACATCATGCACCACCGATTGATATTGATCGGAGATATCGGTTTTTGTGCAGAAGGTGTCTTTACTGCACACTACTTTACCAGACCATGTCAGACTCCGCTCACTGTGGACACTGTGGACGGGGCCTGCGTTAAAATGTTCCATGTTCAGATGCAAAATTCTATAATTCTTTCCAAGGAGTCCATGAGTCGGGATAACATAACCTATATCCAAACCAGTAGTTGTTGTGTCTGTTAAGTTGTCTGTCTGTCCCAAGCGAAATTCTGTACTGCCTGAAAAACAAGCGGGGGAAGTCAGGTCATGTTAGGGTTGGATAGGTTTTGCTAAGAGATGAACAGGTAGCACATGGACCATGTCAGACTCCGTCCCCTGTGGGAGGGGCGTGCGTTACAATGTTCGGTGTCCAAATGCAAATGCAAATTGAAGAGACCTACCGGCCCCTTCGCTGTAATTCGTTCCAAAAGAGCCAGGAGTAGCGATAAGGTAGGCCAAAATAAGTGAAGGGTGTATGTAGTAGATGAAGAATACACGCCTTCAGTAGGCGGAGCACGCTCGACGTAGGTGGTGCTTAAGGAGCTTTTATAAGTTGTCTCAGGAGCAGCCCAGAAACTGCGAAAAAATCGATGGAGATTAGTGCTGTTTAGGCGGTGTTGCACATTATTGAGGTAGGTGGAGGCCCGCCTACAATGGGCGGAACGTGCAATCACCAATATCGTGCTCACTCATAAGAAATATAACACCGCCCGGAGCGGTCTAAAGTGCCGTAGAGAGCGGAAGTAATTCGATGCTGCTAGAGTGACAAAAATAATGTCAACTGATCACGGTAGACGGGCCCTCATCAGGATATTGGCTGAAAGTATCGGTTTTTGCGAAAGGCTGCAAACGTCTTATGGACCATAGACTCAATGAGTACCGTCATGAAAGATGAAATCCTGGAAAATCATCAGCAAGCCACACCAATAGGTGAAGCTGTTGCAGAACTTTAATGAAGTCCTATTGGTCGACATCGATCGAAATCATAGATCTCTATGCAAAGAGCTGAACAGGTAATGGGATCTCATTGAATGATTACAGTCGCAGAAGTTGAAAAACTGCAGCATCATGTGCTATAGGTCGTAATTGTCGGTTCTCTTACAGAGGGCCGGGCAATGAGATGGGCCACACCAGTGGATGGACATAATTGCAGAAGCTTACATTCTGTAGGGCTTATTGCATGTAGATCGATACCTATTGCTATAATGGACTTTTGTAAAGAAGGCTGTAAATGGACTACCCCTCAGCACAAATGTAAAATCTATGTATTGATTTCCGCCAAACCACATTGCTGTACAATTTCTTTTACATCATTTCGCCCACAGCCCGCTTCGTACCGGTGTCCCGTAACGCGATGTAGATCGCGAAGCTCACCTGTTTACATCATTTCGCCCACAGCCCGCTTCGCACCGGTGCCCCGTAACGCGATGTAGATCGCGAAGCTCACCTGGTCACAAATGAATGAAATACACTGTACGAGACAACAAATGACGTCCTACAGCGGACACTCGGAAAGTCAGAGTGTTGATGCGAATGTGATGCGAACACACCGCAGCGTCGCGCTTTTGTACCGGGTTTTTCTGCCGATAAGCTTCTAACCTTGAATGTCCATTACAAAATGATCATTCCTTTACGTCTTTCCTTTCTTCGAACCCCTTCCGGTTCCTTTAACATCACCATGTATGAAATCGAATTTCCCCCACCCGACATCGAATGACAGTGGTGCCGGCCCTCTTGAGGCGTGCATTTACGGGTATGCGCGTCAAAATCGCAATAGCGCCTCAAAAGCGCTTTTTCAACGCGATTTTCGCTTAACATTATCCTTTTTGAGTCCAAATACTCTTTTACAGAGGACAACGTTTTAGAATACGCTTTACTTCTTTGCCCTCCTCTCCCTCTCGGTGCCTTTGAGAGCCATCTAGGCAACGACGACTCTACAGTAAATGATGCTCAACTTATGACAGTACAAAACCATTCCCCAAAAAAATCACGCGGCAGCCTCGACAGCTGAATCACCCATGAAATTGACTAGTACTTTTCCATAAAAATACAAACCCATTAGTGCCAGGTTGGCGTGAAGGATGTGGAGGCGCCAGTGAGATGCTGTTGGAAATCAAACTCGGTGAATCCATACGGGAGATCGGCTCCGGTGTAACACTGTCCTGCCAACGATTCCTGTAAGAACTATCCTTGTAATACTCATTAAAAAATGTTTTCTGATAAAAATACTGAGCAATTAGAGTTTCACTAACCGCACAACGCTGTCCGTATAAAGATTAGGCTTGGGGGCAATTGAGGGTCGTGCAGCCGTTGTTTGGATGGTTCCTCGTGGATAACGCGGTGGTGCATTCATTGCACCGGGGCTGTCGCTAGAGTGGCTCGAAAACGTGGAGCCTATCTGCGACGACGGTTTTTCCTCTCGTGGCGAGTACATGTCCGGATTTGGTGGCTGTAGTGGCACCTGAAATGAAGTCATACCAAGGTGTTAAAATGATTAAATATACCGGCAGTTTGCACCAGCAGTTTCTAAACAAATACGAGACTTTTATCATTCTTTCAGGCCAAATTTTGAAAATTTAGTATCCTCCTTAGAAAATCCAAAGAATGAACATCCCTCCACACTAGCTTTTTCCCAGACTGCTCCCAGACGTGTGATCTGGGAACCGTGATCTAACAATGACTGGAGACTCCTTTGACAACAAAAAACATTTAAAATGTAAAAATCCGAAACCTTTCAGGTAAAAATCGGATCAATGTGATGAAAACGTTAAAAAAATGATAAAAATGGGTGTGACAAAAACCGAATTGACAAACCTGTGGCCTGTCGTGCAATCGCTGTTCACCTCGCAATCGGTCATCTCTGATTCTCGCCTCTTCCCTAAGGCGTACGTTGGCGATCTCATTCGCAAGTCGAGCGTCATGATACAGTGAATCATCATTCAGCAACTATAAAAATCAATTTTACACATAAAATTTATAGCATGTCAGCGTTGTGGCATAATTATGACTTGTGTTTGCTACTTTAAACTACGGGTAGCGCGGTGGATAGGATTTCGCACAGATTCGCACGGTTTTACTATCGGATATCGACCAACCCAATGAAGCACCGTATTCGGGGTCGCTAGCGCCATATTTAATCGGAATTATCTCCATCAATTAGGGGCTCGAATGATGCAAAACAATCCTACTTGAACGCTTCAGCAAAAATTCCGCTTTGAATGGTAGGCGATCTTGCAATCCAAAGTTTGAACCAAACACTCATTCAAATATTTCAAGTCGGCTTGGTTGAAAACGTGCACCTCAGCCATCTTTTTTCCTAAATTTGTGGCTGCCGACCTCCGAGCCACAACACACCATGGAGGACCGCGTGAGACACTTTTGCGCGGGAACTGATCGGATAACTCACACAAAAGCTCCCACTACTATTCAAATGCGCCACGCGTGGTAAGTACGCCGGGTACTGAGCTGATGCAACATACCGCGCTAACTATAACTAGAAAAAGCAGTGAATTTCCAACAAAGACTAGTTATCACATGCAAGCCGCACGCCTTCAAAAAGTGAATACAACGACCAACAAAAGCGACATCGCGTAGAAGTATAAACAATGCAAGGGTTGGATCATAAACCAAACTGCCTACCTGTTTGACGTGATAGTAGCCCGGAGAATTCGGATGACGCCCATTAGGTGGTTCTAAACAGCAAAATTTTAAATAATCATCGACTAAGCAATGCAATCGAAAGGAAAAACGGGTTAGTCAACCAAATACTATAAATGGTACTACTCCAACTAAATGGGTAAACAAATCACTACCAGATCACCTATGTTATTGCCCCAAGCGGGGAGGAAACCCATTCTGTACACATCAAATAAACATTAAAATGTGTTACTGAGGCAGAAAAAAAAAACATTAGGAAACAACACTGATGACATACACACCATGCCCGTTAGTCAGCTGTGATGATGTGGATTCGATGGCCGACTTGGCTGGTGAAACTGGCGTATGTTGCTCGTCACGAGAACCACTAGCGGACGAGCGTTGACCGGTGGTAGAGTTAATGGGCAGTGAGCCACGTTTCACTTCCAGTGGGTTAGTGTTGGTAGCAGCACGGACGTCGGCGGGTACTGACGCTTGTGTGCGATGTGGCTTCACAGGTGCATCTGAAGAAGCATTGCCACCACCGCCACCGCCGCCGCCAGCGCCACGACGTGGTAACGTCACCCAACCGATTTGAGCACTTCGGGTCAGCTCACTTATATGTGGTGAATCCATTGAAGATGCGGCACCCATCGATTGACTGTTATCCCAGTCGTAAATGGATCTGAAAATTTCACTTGTAATCAAAAGTCTCAATTTTGGGCAACGACCACAAAAATACTAATGTACTATACTATACTAACTATTCTAAAAGACATAATGTAGCGCAGTCACAACTCCAAATGACCATTGTCTCTTGAGATATTCCGTGTCTTTTAAAACTTTCCGATAAAGAAAACAGTAATAAGGCCTCATATTCATTTATGCTACATGGCACTGCCGAATTGTGGCCGTTGCATTTTATCGCGTGGGTTATGGGTTATATCATGTGGTTAGCACAAGGATCGCAGAAAGGCATAACTGCACTTCTAAACGGGCTTCCTTATTAACTATACATAGCGGTCAAAAATATATACGGTTTTGAATTCTAACCATAACTTTGGTCGACGTTTACATTTCTCATTCAATTTTTTTTTGTATTTTCAAGGCATTACTCGAGGTACTCGATGCAGCAAAGCATATCAGCAGAGTGAGATGCAGGGAGAAAGGGGAAAATTTATTCAACTAAAAACTGTGAGAATGACCAACTACGTGCCTTTATGCTGTAAAGTGCTGTCATGATTTCAAAGGACGTGTAGCAAAACACTGGCCCTATTCCGTGTCACTTTCTGAGCATCTTCCCGTTTCGATAAGTTATAAGCTTCATATTGCTAATCGAATTCTTTCGAAAGTTTAGTCATTTTCAGAGACTTCAGTTAAATGAACTTTTCAATTTTCACCCAGCGTCCTAATCAGCTGAGATACTTTGCTTGCTGATTGTGAGTACCAATTGGATTAAAAACACAAAAAAAAATTGAATGAGAAATGTAAATGTCGACCAAAACTATGGTTAGAATCCAAAACCGCATATATTTTCGACCGCTATTGTATACTGACTATTACGACCACTACCCTTTATCATTGTTTAGAACATTCAGCTTACCCAGGAACCTCCTTACTGATCAGAAACTTAGCATAATAAAAAAAAAACGAATAAGCAAAAGATTATCAACCATCTCCTACCTGGCCATTTGTGGTGGAGGAGCTCCCCTGGTCACACTGTCGTCCCTGTTACGCAGTGAATAATCCGCGTAGTCACCTTTCAACGATTCCATATCTGAGTCATAATTGGTGCCTCGCGATGACAATGGGAATAGTAGCACCTGAAAAGAAACGATACTTTTGAATTCATTCAAAAATCAAGTAAAATTGATTTACGTCGAGCTGTGAAACTCACATCCTCGAGTGGCAAGTTCGGTGGGAATTCCGGCATCCACAGTCGACGCTGTTGTAAATGAATTACCAAATCTCGTAAAGCATCAAACCATGCTTCCTCGTTTGTAGCGTCTACGGTCGCTGAAACACCAATTGAAATAGACTAATTAGTCGGTGTTCTCATAAAGTCGACTGTGGTATATAATTGCAATGAGAAGAGTGAAGAGAATGAGTAGCAGAGTGGCGGTGAAAAAGGACACTCGAACTGGGTCAATTCACGCAAGGAGACGGAGCCCGCTCCCCTAAGCGCACCTCCAGTTCACAACGGGACCGGCAACGCTTTTACAGTGCGCGGTGACGCAGTTTACATGGTGCAGTGACTCAATTCGTGTGTCCTGTCCTTACCCACAAACGTGCAGAGCACCGCACGAACCTGCCCATTTCAACCAAGGATCCTTCTCCCCGGACTGTCAGATTCTAATCAGATTCGTCTGAATCAAAAACCAAGCGGTTCCCGAGCACACGATTTAAAGCGCTATTCTTTATGAAATCTGAATTCAGGGCTAGGACTCGATGGACCAATCAACGCCGACCATCCTCTCCGTCCAATGCCTTTTGCCGTGGAAAAATTGAATAACAGAATTATATAATTGACTCGAAATATGAATCGATCCCTCGTATCAAAGAGTTATACGAAATAACTAACCAGACAACAGATGAGCGTGATGTTTCTTGATTTGAGCAGCCTGTTCAGCCAGTTTTTTTGATGAAGCATGTGGTGCATTAAGCTGTAAATATGATATAAAGCTCAATCCATTAATCTTGAGAGCCGGCTACGCTTAGCTATCAACACTTGACTCGAAGGCTCATTCCACGCTCTCAGAAAAAAAAACCGTGGCGCCCCGCCCATTGCACGCTGGAGGTGTGGCAGAAACACCCCCTGCTCTCTCACCACAAATGACCTAGCATATCTATCCGGAAACGATAACTGTGCTTTAATCCGAATATAACGACGTGCTCTCAAAAGACAAATAAAAGAAAATGATGCATCAAGGAGCCCCTTTTAACTTTCGGTAGCTTCGCACACATATTGTCCACTTTCTCACACCCTTCTGCCATCCCTAACGGGCCTATTTCATCAAAAATGTCGCCAAAATTAATATCAATCGCTAGACTTCTCACCTTTTTTCGAATGTCTCGAATCCGTGACCGTCCATCAACATCAATCAGAACCACAATTGGAGCGTACTGAGCCAGTTGGAGTCTTTCCACCTAAACTAGAAGTAATCGTGATCTCATTCACTTACAAGTACTAAATTTCAAATCAGAAATCTCTCAAAATAAAGGCAATATAACCAAGCAGTTGCACTGCTAAAAATTGCCTAATTACACTTCAAAACTGACCGATTCCAAGCTGATGTCAAGTACACAATGCTTTCCAGAGGCGATCACACTATCGAGGGCAGCTAAACGAATAAGACCACCCGCACCACCGGTTCCTCCACCACCACAGTAATCACTTGGGGATGGTTCAGCGAATCTAGTCGGGAACTGTGACAACAAATACGATCTGGCAACGTCTGCTAATGGTCCAAATAGCACCACTGGCCTGAAATCAGAGCTTTAATTCCCAGCAACATCTCCAACAGGCTCACAACGTAACCTACCTATGAAAGCTCGGTGTATTTAGCGCTACTCGTTCATAAGCCGGTGGTGGAGCACTTGAACAGAGCTCAGCCGGATCGGTCAGTACATTTTTCGGTAAAGATTTGGTGCGACGAGACTCCAGCTTACGCCGAAGCAAGGTGCCACCTCGACCTTTTGTCTCCAACAAACGACGCTGTTCTCGGGCCAATGACTCTGCGGTTGCCTGGAACATCCATATTGAGTCCCACTTTTCCGTATCTCAACCACCAAGTGCTTCAGGAAGATTTCAATGCGATTGAATTGTACCCGTCCAATGGCTTACCTGATTCGGAATCACACCCTTGGGTGGTTCTCCTTTATTGGCGTTGGCTGAGTAGACTCTGGAAGCTTGCCAGAGGCCCACTGTACCGCCAAAGAGTGTGTCAGTGACATGGAATATGTCTCCTTCGCTCACCGACAGCTCCAACGGGCTCGATTTTTTCTCTTTCGTGAAATGCGACCTGGAATCTGCCTTTCAATTAAAAGTACTGTCTTTATGCACATGATCCCCAGGAGCGAGAGATCATCATTTCCACATAGCGTCCGTTAGTGAGCCCCGGTAGGCTGTCGTCAGACTTCGTGATTTCCCTTGAGATCTTGCATCACATCAACTTTGGCGTCGGAGCCGTGAGACCGCAAAGTCGCCCGACAGCGGCCTTAGTGGCTCGATTAACGTCTCGGAGCCCCATAACATACGGCGCTCCTAGCTCGTGTGCTTCGCGTCGCATGCTGCGGCGCATTGCGAAACTCTGTCCTAACGATACACCCATTGTCCCTGTACTCACTTTTTCAGAAGATCCCCTCAAACCAAACAGCTCTTGTTGCAAATGGCCAATGTTGCTGTCTCGCTGTATGACCTTGTCATTCTTCAAATTGATAAAATACCCTCGTTTACACTTTCGATGAAGCACTTAAAGTGCATTCTTTTGCACTGAATAGCGCCCAAACATCTCCTTCTTGCATTCAAGTTTCATCAATAAAAAATCAGAAAAAAAGTAAAATCCTTCACCTTATGTAGAAGTTATCGCCTAATTGACTGTTGCGGACATGCTCAAAGTCTTGTCTGGCATGTTCCAGTCGTAATGAGACATGATCGTCCAGGGCCAGGAGCAGTTGGACAGCCGACTCTCGAGTAACCCCACGCATCGATCGTCCGTTCACCTACACAGGAAAAATAAGTTCAATTTATGCACGGGTAATGCAAAGGTCCGTAATCTACGTCTAATCTACAAGAACTACGTTTTTGGCTCAAGTTCCAACAGCGAAGGAAATGCTATGATCTTTGTTGCACTGCAATTTAATGATTGAAATCCCATCCAAACTTGATTCTACCATAGTATACAGCAAATTTATTATTTTCTTCGATGTAAGTACCCTTTTGAAAATGAATTCACCCCATTAAACTCCAGAGAAAGAATCTTCCTCTAAGCTGTGATTAAAGCAATTCGCTTTTGAACCTTTCTTGACCCTTTCCTTTTTGCTTCTTCCCCCCACCCCCCGAACCCAGCTTTCACTCTTTTGTTAGGGAACCTCACTTCTGACAATCCTCTACGCCGTTTTTGTCACAATACCACATCCACCTCCCTTTAATAATAAGTCAAATCAAAGGAGATTCTGTAAATGTTCATTTACGGACTTTATTTTTTACTGAACTTAAATGATTTGAATTAACCTGAAATATTGGTGAATACCGTTACACTCACCTCAACTATACGATCCCCACAACATACACCATGTAACGCTGCCGGTGAATCAGCTGCTACTGCCGAGACAAAAATACCGACTTCATTACCACCGATCACACGAATTCCAACGCTTCCGCCGACCTATAAGTAATAAAAAAGGATTAAGCTTTTTTAGCGTCAACCAATCCCTTCTTGGGCTGCGCCACGCATTCTAGTTCCATTCATTCAGAATCGTGGTGGCAAGTGAGTGCTATATGGCCTATACAATGACTTGCGCGGCCAGCGATGTACAAGTCAGTGTTTCTATCATCCAAGACAGATTTAGTACTATTTTACCTACACCAGAAAGATGGAAGGCTTGGTTGGCCCGAGTGAGCATCAATGCGGAACTTGATCCCCGCACCATTGCACCACCTAAGAAAATACGAGTTTCTGAACTTGCGTTGAAACTGACGAAGTGCATGGCCACCACATTAAAATGGAAAAATTATGTTTTACAAAGCATGAGAGAGTACACTACTGCAGTGGCTGGGGTGGGGCCACGCGGTCGAATTTCCGCGCAGCCGCGCGCGACGAGCGGCGCGGCGGGTGCGAGTGCCAGTGCCCGCACCGGTTCTGATGCAAAGCTTGAATGGATTTTGTTCTTTCGTGAACCCAGCAAATAGAGGAAACCCCAGGCATGTGCTGAGAGAAAAGATACGCGCATCTCTTCTGAAACCACTTACTATCGAAAATCTTACAGAATTATCGGCCTCTCTTTAGAGACATTAAATGGCAAAAACAAATAATGGCGAGTGTTCAGTAGTCATTTGAGATTTCGTCACATATTCGTCTTCCATTTCGAATCTTCTCCTTTTCCTTTCGTTTTCATTTGAAATTTTCGCTCAAAGCATTCAAAGGTGAAGAGCGGGGCAAGGGTTTGAGCGAAGTCGTGTCGAACACTGCAAGTTGCCCATTGGGGCCCACCGCGCCTATCACAAACGATCTAGCAGCTATGTGCATACAGTGGTGCGCCTCTAGGTACTATGCTACCCTCACATCGACATTGTATGTCACGATAAAAAATCATGTGTAAACGACTCACCTTCCGAAAATTCACTGTCCTCACACCATTTTGATCTGGTTTCGGTTTCTGCCTGCTATAGTACTCATATTCTCCCATGGGCATTGGAAATGGCTGCGGTTGCATCTGGGTGCCTGATGGTGCATTTCCTGCAGAAACTGCTCCCAGGCTGGACACAGCTGGACTTGACACTCGACGCTCATCCACCAGACTACCGTCACGCCAACGTGGTGAATTGATGTATTCATGTGAAGATCTGAAATTGAATACAATATATAGAGGAGCACATAACTCGGGAGGTACGCAAAAGAAAAATAGTTTACAACAATGATTATTGAGTTCTGAATTTCGTTATCTGCTAATTTTCGCCGGAGCGCGCGAAACGACAGCTTCCCATAACATTTTTACGATTACGAAAACAATTAGTCTTGAAACTTATCATCCATTGCGAACCACTTCTGCATGAATAATTCCAAAAAATTCATGGTTTACCCGAGCAGAAACGACAGCATTTTATTCTATGATATCTGGTGCGTTACGAATTTTCGATATTTTTGGACCAACTGGCAGGCGCACACTACTGTGCGCGAAACACCATGTGCGTCAGTAGGTCGGCCTGTATTGCTCTTCTTCTTGAGAACAGAGTATTTCAGTGCACACCCAGCCCACCGTGGGCGGAGCTTAAATTAGTCCATGTGTGGTCTTCACTTCTTGTCCCATGCTCTACCCATCCAAACTTGTCCCCATCTCCACAGGTCGTTTTTCATGTAACGTCCGAGCTCCGCCCACCAAATTAAATGCTACGCCCACTGTGCCCTGCATTCTTTCCTGACCTTCAGAAACTCATCCCTGACCTTGATCCATCTTCTCCCTATGTTTGGGGCACATTCGAACACAATCAACAATTTTTGAACATTCCACGACGGCCCCGCCCATTATGGGCGGAGCTTAACTTGGTCCATGTGTGGTCTTTACTTAGTGTCCCATGCCCTCCCATACCGCATTTGTCCCCATCTCCACAGGTCGTTTTTCATGTAACGTCCAAGCTCCGCCCACCACTTTAAATGCTCCGTCCACTGTGCCTGCATTCTTTACTAACCTTCAGAAACTCATCCCCGACCTTGATCCATCTTCTCCCTATGTTTGGGGCACATTCGAATCCAATCAACAATTTTTGAGCATTCCACGACGGCCCCGCCCATTATGGGCGGAACTTAACTTGGTCCATGTGTGGTCTTTACTTAGTGTCCCATGCCCTACCCATACCGCATTTGTCCCCATCTCCACAGGTCGTTTTTCATGTAACGTCCAAGCTCCGCCCACCGCTTTAAATGCTCCGCCCACTGTGCCTGCATTCTTTACTGACCTTCAGAAACTCATCCCCGACCTTGATCCACCTTCTCCCTATGTTTGGGGCACATTCGAATCCAATCAACAATTTTTGAACATTCCACGACGGCCCCGCCCATTATGGGCGGAACTTAACTTGGTCCATGTGTGGTCTTTACTTAGTGTCCCATGCCCTACCCATACCGCATTTGTCCCCATCTCCACAGGTCGTTTTTCATGTAACGTCCAAGCTCCGCCCACCACTTTAAATGCCCCGCCCACTGTGCCCTGCATTCTTTCCTGGCCTTCAGGAACTCATCCCTGACCTAAATCCATCTTCTCCCTACGTTAGGAGCACGTTCGAACGTAATCAACATTTTCGGGCTGAAAGCAACATTCCAGTGCACGCCCCGCCCCCGTGGGCGGAGCTTAATTTGGTCCATGTGTGGTCTTTACTTCCTGTCCCATGCCCTACCCATACCACACTTGGCCCCATCTGCACAGGGCGTTTCTCATATGATACCTAATTTCGTGACAGACGGAGGGACAGACGGCTTAGCGCTTTATATATATTTTTGGATTCTATTACCCCAGACTGAAATCCAATATCTAAGCTTGATCCTACTACAGTATGCAGCCGTTCGAATGCAGCCACAGTATTTTAGTCTCTTTTTGGGATACAGTCATCCTTTTGAAAAACATAAAAGCAAAAACGATCGAATCACCCCATCGAAAACCAAAAAGAAGTCTTCCTCCGAGTTGTGACCTAAGAGAGCTTCTTACTCTTAGAAACCACAATAGGAAGCTTTGCACCCTAGCTGCAAGGCATCAGAAGGCTTGTAGAGCAGCTGTGAGAAGCGTTATTACGCCAAGATAGATTGCGGATGAGGATAGACGAGAGAGGGGGAGGTTCTACTAGCTCATTATGGGTCTCATGACACCTGAAACCTATGAAAAAAGCAGAACCAAAATCCGAGAAAGTTCCTGACATCGGGCCGTAACACTTTTATACACAATAATCATTGGTTTTCCTAATTATCTAAACCTCGTGATAGAACGCACTCCTTTCCGAATATCAATTCCTTTAAGCTCCTGCTCACTTCATGAAGTCATCCACTACTATTACGATTCTGTCGCCCTTTACACCTTCAGCTATTACACCATCCCGAAATCATGCGAGAAGCCCCGCTACAAACGTGATTCATTTGGTTCGCCAGGTTCCCGAAAATGTGATATAACACTCCTAAGGCGATTGTTATTCATGACTCATAAGGGAAGGGGGGAGGGAAAAGGAATTTTAAATATGCATCATTTTAAGGCTGTAGTAAACAACAGCTTAAGAAATTCACCGACGAGTATTTGACAATCGATAAAAGCGAACCGATCAGTCATCACGTCCGTAGCTGTCACACGGGAAAGCTGTCATTTGTGAAACTACTTCACTCTCATACAAACATGGTGTCATTCACAAACCATTATTGATCGATCGCGCGCAAAAGCCCCCCGTCAGACTTCGCGATTTTGCAACTCTGCGATTTTGCGGTGTCGCAGCTCCGCACGCGATGTTGCAGCATTGGGCGATCTCAATTTCGTAGCATCGCGTGTGAAACTGCGACGCCGCAAAAATGCAAAAACGCAAAATCGCGAAGTCTGACTGCGACCACATTGCAAAGCATGAACGCAACAGTCCTTACTACTTCCTCCATGTTATAGATTTGTATGAAATTTTGCCGTTCTATTTTTTATTACGCTCTTTTCTAGCCCACAACTTTGCATTCTAAATACGCCCGTTGATCAATTAATAGAGCATCCGTAGCGATACAAAATTAATGGAAATAGTTAAAATAACCTGATACTCACAAAATCGTAAATTACTAACCTTTGTGATAGTGGTTGATGCGGCATCATAGGACTTGGACTGTGTCGCGGTGTTGCCGACACTGAACCCACCCGTTCATATACCGTATTCTGACTAGGCCATCTACTGGTCCCACGACGAACATCACGCTGTATCACAAGGCACAATTTATCGCGCGATCTGAAATCAAAGAAATCTCATGGCAATTGACATAATCGATGAAGATAAAAACTTGGTTTTTTTTTCAGGAATATTGTACAGCTTTGCCAGTGAACACTATTGCAGAAAAGCCCAAATAAAATTCATAAATAAAATGAACAAATAAAAAAGAATACTGCGCACCCAAACATGAGGGGCTAACCTAAGCGGCAACTTTATTCAGGCGCAGATAAAGCAAATAAAAGGAAAATGGTATGAATGTTTGAAAAAGAAAAATTGGGCTGGGTCTCCCTCCACGGATCGGAAAAAATAGAAAAATCTTAAAAAACCAAAAATCTAAATATCCGTTCGCAGAACGTAATACCTCAGGAAACGCTCACTATAGTAAACTGGATTCATTTCAAAATCTCTATCTGAAAATCTTCCAATCACCACACTGATTTTTCTTAAAAGAAGAAAAACAACATTGTGAGAAATTTTTCTGGCATGTAAATCCCAAAATTCCCAGAATGGAATACCACAAATTTTCCCAGGGATGACATCAAAACGAGAAACAAAATTTATAAATCTTTGATAGTAATATCAAAAATAGTTACCTTTCCAACCATTTATTTACTTCCTCAAGTGTTGATCCATCAACACTCTGTCCATTTATCCGTAGCACTGAGTCACCTTCTCTTAAGCCAGGATCCTGAAACAAAAATTGTGATACTATAATCTTTCTTCTGTAATTATCACAATTTATGAAAGTATGAAATCACTAATAACTCATACTCACCTTCTCTGCCAATTTTGGATTTCGAATCTCTTTAATATAGAATTTGCAGCCTAATACAATACCGAAATCTGAAATAATGTCATTATGTTTTATCAATTACAAGATAAAGAATAATTCAATAAAACGCTCTACGGTGATCCTCACCGTCTTTCTTTCTTGATTTAGACAGCGTGAATTTTAATGTGCGCTGTTCAAACTCCATAATAGGCATTGCCACTCTTCGTTTCACAATCTAAAAAGCACGCCACTACAAGAAGTTAAAGAGAACAAATAAACAGCGGTTTCAAATTTCTTTACAGAACCGCAACTGTAGACAAGATACATAATTGTTGCACTGAATCATTTTTGACACTACAAACCATCCGTTTTACGTTAAAGTGTGGTAAAATAGATGGTAAATGCCACCGCAATCATTACTCATAAGATGAAACGAAGAGGACCTTTTGATAAGCCTTCACAAGGTCAAACAAACGTTAAGTACAGAATGAGTTCATTGCAAAACATTTTCAATTGCACTTTCCAGTGGGGACATTATCATTAAAAAGACCACCTCTGAGCAGTGCGAACTCCTAAGAAATCTCAAACGTTTAACTTCCACTTAAAGCTGGCATATGAGCAAAAAAAAATTGCAGGTATCCTTTTTTTTTGAAAATTAGAAAAGAATGAATCTCCAATGAATTGCACACTGCGGCTTTTATTAAGCCCTAGGAACTGCCATCCGAGAACATCATCAGATTAGACATTAGCGCTCAACAAGCCAATTATAGCAACGGTGAAACGTAAAAAAAGATGCATGCCATTAGAACGAAAAATTCGCGTCACTGCGTCCGACGCGCGACGCAGTGGATGCGAGCTGGGGAGTCGTATTAGTTGGATCGTGAAGCGAAGACGATGTCCTTCGTCTTATTTTGGGCGTACTCGCTTCAGGACCCCACAAACACGGCACACTATCTCGCACCTATCGCGTTGCACGCCACATGCGGCCATGCGAACTTTCTGTCCTAAGCACACACTCTCAAAAAACATAACAGGAATGTTTCGATTCCAACATTATTACTTTGAGCCATACGGAATTATAAATATCTGTTCGGCGTCGGCAATCATCAGCTATGTATTCGTTTATTTATTTATAGCATACCAGGGTAAATATAGAGAATTTCCATTGAGACTACTGGTAAGAAACCACTACAGGAAACCAAAAAGCTTACCATATTTATATGTTCAGCGTTCTTAATAATGTCGACAGCGCTCGAATAGTCGATGCTCTCGAATGAGACGCCGTTGGCGGAGAGAATACGGTCGTTCACTCTGGAAGCAAAAAACACTACGACATGATGAACGCCTTTTACCAGCACATATTCTTACTTGCACTCGCACTATCCCCGCTTACATCCATCTGCTTTCCTTATGCCTTCGACATATAGCATTATATCATACAGCACTACACTCCTTCTTCAATTTTACACAGCTTTATGGGTACTTTTATAGACGAAAAACCCAAATATTATGCCATGGTCATGATTACTCAATATTACGCAATAAGCGTCAATCGGGGCTCACAATACTTCGTTGCCCCCTTACAGAAGTCCCAATATATTTCCAATCCTGCCGAAATATAATACGAATACTTGCCTGTTTTAACGGAGATAGGAATTCTAAGACACTCGCATCTCACGAATGCATGTTGGGCTGTGCCTTGCACCCTTAGACTGCAAGAAAGGTGCGAAATTCTGATTATACACGTCAAAGCGGTACACATTTCTTCAGTCTGAAGCGACGATATTGTTTCCGCTGAAGAGCCCATGAATTTGGGGCGAGCAGCTGCGAAAAACCCATAGTAATGCGCTGCTTCGGAGATCCCGGTGAAAAATGATACAGCAGCCCTTACAGCTCCTTTGGGAAACACCCGTGTTTGGCTGAAATACGTACAACTTGTTCCGTCAATTCATAGGCGCTCCTGGTAGGCAATCCTGCAACCAAAAACCGAATCTAATGCCACACGCCCATTTCGCCCAGCACACGAACTACAGGCATAAAAATCAAAAAGATCATTATTCAACAAATGCAGACACCCTTCTTCTGGCAGTCGTCGTAATTCACTACTTCATTCAACATGACATGAATAATAAGAACTTATCGATTCTAATAGCGCCTTCACCAAACTACTCCAGAATAGATGGATGCAGCCATCGACACAACCTCTCCACAAGTCAATTCAGTGGTAAATCCACAAAATTATTTTAAATTCTACATTAATGCTGTGCAATATTACTTCTACAAGCATCCTTATGTTTACGGCAATCAAGCTGATGAAACCATGTCATCTCACCACGATATAACCCATCCAAACCCCAAACGTGCTCGAGAGGTATAAGTAAGAAAAAGAGACTCAGTGTGAAAAGTTCGGCAGTTTGATGAACACACTGCAGGAAAACGTTCCGTGGGGATAACAAGAAACAAAATATCTACCATTACTCTTGGATGATGATTTTTCAAATTTCATAATAATTTTAATAAATTTTAATGGTATTCGCAAACACACAAACTTTTGCATATTTTTATGTACATGTATTATTCAGAGCATAAAAAACTACGCGTAACAAAAAAGCCGCTGATGATGCATGATTATAAGGTAAGTTCAGAGGAGCATGATGACTAAACTGTTAACGGAATCAGCGAAGGTACGGTGCAGAGAGCGGTTCCCAATTATTTTTCCGAAACCGAACTCAAATTTGGACATTTCAAATTCTGAGCATCATGCGAGATATACGTGAAAAAGAGAATTCTAGCTCAGTGGATACAGCCAAGTCTTACTCTGTCCAATAGGACAATAAATGATCCATGAGCACGCAACATGCTGCAAACCAATAGAATCTCCACGCATGCTCTAGTATAAGCACCACAAGCGCCCAATGTTATCAGTTACCATGAATAACATAATTGAACTAATATGTTATTCCAATGGAATGCCCAAAAATCTACGTCCGCAATGATTACCATATACCTTATGGGCATAATCGTACCTCAAATCATATCACGTGGAGATAGCATGGCTCAACCAGCGCTCGAATTCCCAGTTATCAGCAACTACTGGTGATTCGAGATCTCTTCAACAGTTATACCACCGTCGGCCTTCGCGATTTCGCGGTGACACGGCCCGCACGCGAGCTTGCAGGAGCAGTATCGCGTGCAAGAGCGCGACTTCGCGCTTTTGCGATTTTTCGGTGTCGCAACCGCACGCGAAGTTGCGACAATGCAAGATCTCAAGGCCGCAGTATCGCTTGAGAAAGTGCGACGAGGCAAAATCGCAGAATGCAAGAGGGCGAAGTCCGACGACGGTCTCACAGTGGACAACGGCCATTACAAATTTTCACTAATAAAGTCAATAAATCCACAATGTTTCCGCCAGAATTCAATGCGTTCAACAAAATTCTAAAATCACCAATCACTTCTGCAAAGGACATATCTCAACCGATTTTTTCCCACCTGCCGGGATGTACATATACTCCGTTCAGTACGTATGACAAAAGGTCAATCCCACTCACTAACTTTTCAAAAATAGTAAACAACTCACTTGCAGTAAACAATAAAAACACTAACAATCAGGTAAAAACCCAAAGCAGAAAGAGGCAAACGTACTGAAGCAGTCCCCAGGCTGGTCCGTTTGGTACGACGTCTGATATTACAACAGCTGGATCACCAGAAGTGAAATGTGGATTATCTCGACCACCTGAGACGGCGATACCGAAGCCTAGGGTGACAGCCTGTAAACACGTCACCATTTAACAATGCCTATGTATGAGTTTCAGAACAACAAAAAAGCCCCTCATAAATCGATTACACCGATTTACAACGAAAGACTGAGCGTATTTCAACTGGGACCAAATTACGTGCCGTGAGAAAAAGGAGTTCTAAAAGTGTACAAAAACAGTTAACAGCCGCTAGAACAACGTGAGGACACCGCTACACCGGGAGGGGAGATCCACTTCATTTCTGATCGAAGCGGGTCATCATTTACCTAGGCAACCAGCCATGTGCCATGGTGGAGTATGGCCTGTTCAACAGTAATTATTCATCCCAGGGACAAAAAGAACAGAACGGTTGTGGATCCAAATCCCGTGATAAAAACACTTGCCGCCATAAATTGCCGTAACACCTGTAGAATTCCAGTGAATGAATCATTTGACAAATCAATTCCATAAAGGGGCATTTCGGAAGAGCGTGAACATAAAGAAGAAAACAGAATGAGTTGTGGTCAAAACAAAAGAAACAGCTACTCTGGAGTGCTCAATAACACCCCATAGCAGCCCCTAAATCACGTCAAGTTTCTCGGGGAAACGTTTAACGGACCATTAAGAAGGTCAACGTCAGTTACCTGATGGCTGCGGTATCGCGCGGCACACCCGGCACACGGAATCGCTATAGCTGCTGCCCAGATATCACAACGTACGAGACAACTGCTGCTGTGCTTCGATGTCGAAGGTCATCAATCAATAACTATCACTTGCGCTTTAACCTCAAATCCCCATAAACAAATGTTCGATGCCACGATTGCACTGGATTCGATCAAATTTCCACTAATTACTCGTACAGGCTAATAGTATTATATATGAACGATCGGCTGCGGTCCATGTCCTTAAGAGGCCTCCCTATCGGCTCTTAACGCGGATGCTCAGTTGTTAAGATCAAAGATCATCACAAATTATCACTTTCTGTATGAAATAGATTGTTTTTAACAGTCCCAGCTAATCCCATCACTTCATCAAGACTATGTAGGTGGTGCAACAGGTGCAACAGATCTCGGATTTCGTATACTCACAAGGATGAATGGACCTTAACACCCCCCTAAATCATTGTCTAATGAAAAAGAAGAAATAAAAATAAAAATATTGGAGATGCATTCAGAAAAAAATTCGCGGTTAGTTTTCTCACCCTACCACTTTCAAGGAACAAAACAGTCTATAAAACGGAGCAAGCATTGACGAATCCGCAAAAAAAAATACATGGACCAAGGCAATCCGATCTTGATATTTCTTAAATCATAAAGTTTCAAGAGTAGTACATTATCCAAAACTACGATTCCCGTAGCCTCAAAAGTTGTGGAAATCTAGAGGAATGACATTTTCTCCGAACACTGGCATCTGGCCGCAACCAACACGAAAAAAGTCGGAACGAACGCAACATTTACATCTACATAGAGCCGATTCTCAATCAAAAGTGAATGTCTTCAACGTACAATAAGTCTATGCAGACGGATTGTAGTCAAGCTAAATGTCACCCCTCATTGGATAAAGATATAGATAGGCTCTACGGTAATGGATGACCTTACAGGTCTTGAGAATCTTGAGTAGATAACCACGAAATATCAAACATACAAATGAGTGGGCGGAGACAAGGGTATGTGCATTTAGCTGAAAATGAATAAAACTGAAACACATTGATGAATGGGTAAAACATGTTCGTTGAGATGAGCATGGGGAAATTGCGAGCAATTAAAAATGTAATTCAGAAATAGCAGTAAATTTAATTCATAATAGCTGTTCAAAAGAAAATAGCTGTTTAAAAGATACAATACTTCAGGTGAAATTCATTCGCACCGCAAATCATGCAAAACAAACACTTATCCTTCCAATGATTAGCCTTCAGAATAAATCATTTGATTCAATACATGAGCAAATCTATTACATTCCATCAGAACTGCGTAATTTTTTTCCCGACGAGTAAAGGCGCTAAGTTTGAGGGAATGAAAAGTCCGTCTGTCAGCTGCTCTACTTTGAGTGAAAGCCTTTCAGATCCATCATCTTGCCGGAAGTCAACTGTGGGTGAGTATCGAAGTTGAAAACGATTATCTGAGTACTTTTTCATAGAAGAAGCAGTATGCAAATCATACTCAAATGCTTTCACAGTCAGTATGAAGAAGTAAATAATAATTATTACCGAAGAGACTATGTTCAAAAGATTTAAGGGGGAAAAGCACGTAGTCTAACCTCCGTTTCGCACGTGCCCTTAGACGGAGGTTAAACTCAGAAATAAGCTCCCACTGTGGTCATCAGTGAGGGCAGGGAAGCAGGCATGTTTAAGATAGCATTCATTTGTTTTAAAATTATGAATTAATCGAAGTGTGAAGATTTACATGAATGAATGCAAATAAGAAAGTTATTTTATGTATAACACGTGGTATAAGTCGAATATATGACGAATATATTTGAGTGAAAATCGACCTTGCACACCTCCCTCCTCAAAATCAGCTTCTTCGGAATCTTCTAAACGAGGAAACATAGCCATCAAATTCGACTACTGTCAGCGAATTCACTACTCGAAAGTATCGGGGAGCGATGCCCAAGTGGAGAGCGGGTGACCTCAGCTGCACTACATCGTAAAAACCAAATCGCAACAACAGTGTTCGTAACTCAGCCGTTAGCTACGCTACACTGGCACCACCAATACCACCGAAATGATTAATCATTACAAGCGCCTCAAAGAAAAAAGTCACGGCTACTTTCATCTGACGAGATCGACCTTTGAAATCAGTCAGGGGACCGAAAAAAGTTATTGGATTCCAACCTCTCTTCGTAAAACCTCGGCATTGATGTTAATTACAATTTTCTCTACTGTGACAACGAGATTCTCAGGTGGAATTTTTATTGACGGCCTAACGTTTCGACCGGATCATCTTCCTCAATTAGGTCTTCGAGGAAGACGACCTGCTCGAAACGTTAAAACGTCAATAAAAATTCTACCTAACAACCTCGTTGGCATAGCAGAGAAATAGTAATTGGTATCCGAAGGATTTTACGGCCTTCTAGGAGAATTTTATTTAAAATGCTGCATATTAATTTTGAGCTCCTTTCGTATTAACGCTGTTATAGAGCACTTTCGCACCGAAAACTGAAGCCGAAAAATCAAAAGCATTACTTAAAATGGGCAGAAAACCTCATTTCCGTCACTACAAATATGGACTAGGGTGATGCATCTCATAGAGAACGCAAGACACTGCCAACCATAAAAATATAAGGAATGCAAGGGCAGGAACACGTCGAAGCCATAGTCGTCGGTCAGTTACTCCCGTTTACGACATTCGAGCGAACATTGTCCTTGGAAAGGAAAAAATGACGAAAAATTAAATTCCCAAGTCCCCTTATGTGCTCCGCGCAAACGAGTTTTCCATAATAATTTAGCTGGCCCTGCACTAACCTATCAGAGACAGAATCAGCACGTTTTGAATCTCAAAAAGTCACTAGGATTCACAGCGGCGACCAAGCACACGGGATACGCCACGCACCAGTCCTATGCTCATAAATAGCGACTGAGTGGCGAGATCATCGGCCACTAGAAGCATTTACTTATGTCAGAAATGAGTAACCGATGTCTTCCTGCTACCAACTATTATGCTTCGGGTATCAATAAACCAAACTTGGGCCATGAAATGGTACGTCGGTAGAATTTGCTTCAACAGAATTTGCAGCAATGCTACAAACCTCCCAACCAGTGAGCTACTTACAGTTCCCAAGTGGACCATAAAAAATACAAGGCAGCCAGCAAAAGGCAAAAATAAAAAACAATAAAATGACGTGGAAGTTGAAAATTCAAAGTAAAGTCTTTTGACTGTAAATGCACGAAGGAAAACCAAGAAGGACGTCTATTACCTTCAAAACTGGTAGGATTAAAACTTGCCCACATAAGGAATTAATGACCTTCGCAAAGCGCACTCGATTTTCAATAATTGTACCTGCCACGGCAAAAGTGCTCCTTCGGTACCAGGATCCCTCAAGGGGATAGTATAATGAGGAAGACCAATGCTACAAAGTAAGCTACACGGAGCAGCCAATCCTAGAAGTGGAATGGCGGAAAAGGGTGGTAAGAACACAAGAACTTGGAGTAAATCTTTTCAAAGGAGAATCATGAAGTAAAGGAAATTTTACAAGTTATGTGTGGTAGAGTGATCTTTGACAGTAGAATGGCTATGAAGATCAAGCCTATTGATCGAAAGCTCCTGCCTCACTGATAGGGTCTTGTCAGGAGATTCCGATGAATAGGCCTGATCTTCATAGCCATTCTACTGCCAAAGATCACTCTACCACACATTTCTTGTGAAATTTCTCAGAGGACTCTATCTAAGAATGGAGGAGAAGGGCAGTTTTCCCTTCAACTGAGAAGAATTCAAGACATCTTGGGCCCCCTCCAATTTCAGCAGCTGGGATGAACAATACCACACATTTTCTGTTGAAGTAAAACTGCACTTTGTCAGTTTGCAAAAGTTCACGAAGTTGAGCTAAGGCAGCATCACTGATGGGAACGGAGATGGCAAAAGCGCTTTTGACGGGTCGTACGATGACGACCACGACGACGAAACGGAACAATCTATCAAAATCTCGATTTGACTCCTCCCGAGGCGAACGAACATGTCCCACACCCATAGCCAAGGGCGGCCTGCTGCCCCGTCAGATCCTCCGCTATTCGGCTGCCTCGCTTGCACATTATTTATAGCGGATGTAGCACTATAGGCTCGGCCAGCCTCAGTAACACACGCTACCACTACATCTGCAACAATCTCTTGTCCATCTCTGGGGTAAAAAGGGCACTTCGACTGGCTCTTTCAGTACTTGCTATTCGGTCGAGGCATTTTCAATTGTCGCTTTTTCCACGATACCGAGCTGTCTTATCAAGAACCCTCGAGAGGAAGTGACCACATCTGAAAGCCCAACTTTCTTTCATAAATTCCCGAATAAAACCCCACATAAATCCTTTGAATGTATCAACTAGAGGTACTCTAGTAAGAAGGAAGGTACAGTGAACGAGCGCCACGCCAAGAGTCATCCCAATTTTGCTTCACTTTCGTACATACCAGGCAGTTCTGAAAATTGATCCCTAGAAGTTACTACTAGGAGTTTAGGGTGAAGGTGGTGTCGGTAGTGTATAGATTAGCACATATCCCCGGAAAGGATGAAGTGCGGGTTCAAGTCCCGTCCGGCACCGAAGCTTTTGCCCATAACTCAGCATCCTTGTAGTAACTTTCGCATCGCGAGCTGCGGCAATAAACAGCAGTTATCAAAAATTAAAAATATCAAGATCCCTAGAAGGTTAATCAGTGCAGATTTACGTATGACTTGATTCGTGGGGCCATAGAATAGAACAATTAGGCCATATTAGATCCTAAGCAGATAACGAATGCATGGCTCACACCAAATACTAAAAAAGAGCTCAGTCACAAAGATTTCCGAACCTTGCGACTTTATAGCCGATTGTAGTTTTATTATATATGAGTAAATATGTATGCACCATACCCAAAAGCGTCCACAATTCCGAGTAACCCAAGTTTCCCAAAAACAATAACATAGCCAAAAAACAATAACATAGAAATTTGGAAAAAGTACAACTCTACGGGTCCATTGGAAATCGAAATAAAAATTCAGGATATCCAGTATACATCGCCGAACTACTGGGAGGGCAAAAACGCTCGGCGTTTTCAGGCAAGCTGTCACAAGACGTGAAGAGATAAGACAATTGTTCCATTCGACCGCACATCAAGCCAAAGGCTATAGAGAACTTCTCATCCCCCATCGGGAGAAGTTAAACGATCCGGCACGGGTGGACAGGTGGCGTAAAAAATTGCCACACCGAGAACGTTTGCGAGAGACTACAACGAGGTTCGTTATATCAAAAGGCATATAGAGCCAACAAAATCACGCTTTTTCCTGGGAAACAGTGGGGGAAGGATCTCATAAAATCGAATGGTGTGGCTCGTGGTAACGTATGGAGATCCACTGGAGTACGGCGACGAAGCGCCTGTCTCACAGACGGAGGACGCGACGGTAATGAGGATTTGGATTGATGAGTTAATGAGGTCATCTAGACGATTTGAAAGTGCCGATATTTGCACGAAAAACATACCGCCCAAGCATTACCCGACATTTATCTATGTCAAATGAATAGGAAACACAATAAAGCATATAATCCGTTTTCTCCAGAGACGAACGAGGGAAATACCAGTCAGCGGAACAGGGTGTCCTATTCTTGAATGGAATTGCACCCTGTGGACGGGAAATGGATCCCCTACCATAATCGGCGAAGATCGGCTGGTGATTAGATCGCGATAATGCTACGTAGCATCTTCTCTAGCCGGAATACCATTCGAAGATGGTAAGATTGAGGTTAAAAGGCGCGCTGCTAGCTCACTACACCATAAAACCACGAAAATATCAGCAAGTCAATTACGGTAACGGGATATCCACAAGCTGCGTCGTCCGTGCCCAGCGCTCACCATACCCGTCGGGTCTCTAGTCGGCTGACCGCTAGTCATCAAGGTGGGTGGCCATAAATATGTACCTGGGAGAGGCTTCAGAAAGTCATGGTGCATTTGCCTTCGAGTGGCCTCATCACCTTCAGAGCTACCTTCAGAGGTCTATCTAAGGGTTTCCGCTTTATCAAATACGTCCATGTTTCAAGCTAAAATGTGTCATTGCCATTTTAAGGTGTGGAGGTTACATTTGCTCCAATTTCAACCCAACCCAATACCCACTATTTGAAAAATTAAACATCTTCGAATTAGTTCCCTACTGGGCAGCCTTGGTTATTCCTTAGGTGAGTATTAGTCTATGCGTATATTTTTCCCCGTGTTTGATCCTTCCGTATTTCGTTTGCATGGATGTTGGTATTCCGTCCTTACGTGTGCACGATACATTTTCATCACATTAACTATCACTCACCCACCCTGCATATGCAGGCCACAATGCCAGACAGAATGTACTTGCGCCATAGCCTAAGGCCTAGGCGACCCAGGCCGACCTGGAGAAGTACGGATGGCTGATGGTCGCAGAGCCCCCCTACAGTCCTGACCTCGCTCCTTCCGACTATCGACTGTTCAGCCACCTGCAGCGCTCACTGGACGGAAAAAGAGTTCGAAACAGAGGATGAGGTCAGAAAGGCACCTGATGATTTTTTCACGACAAATTAAACACCAAGCAAGACTTGCACTTTTACTAAACAATGATCTCAAATCTGTCACATATTCCAAGTGAACCATTTAAGAAAGGAACTTCTAGGAATTACAGCTCAGCAAACGAAAGGCCGCAAACACATAGATAAGAGTGATAGAGTGAAATGGACCACCCTGAGTCGAAAAAAAAATCAAAGGAGCAAAAGCACTGACCCGATGTAACGAGACTGAGAGCAGCTGCCAACTGGTGCAACCCACCGACATCTGAAAAGAACACTATTAGCCTTCGCCCACGTCTTTCACAGAACTGAGTAACTTTTATACTTTTACATTAAAATGAGAATCAAACATCAGAGCTGTACCGTGAAAAAAAATCAGATGCAATTCATTCTGAGGTACCCTACCGCCAGATTTACAGGGAGCATTAAAAAAGCAAGATTAGAAAATTAATGATCTGTGGAAAAAGTAAAACACTTACAAGAAAGACGACACAGAGAAGAGAAAAAGGGAAAGTGTGAACAATTACCAGAAATAGAAGAAAAATGACACATTCATTTTGGACAATTTCTTTTCGCAACTCAGAACAAAAAGTGAAATAATTAGAAAGAACCTTGATTTTATTCCAACCAAAAGCGAGTCAGAGTACTTCCGAACAAGTAAAAATAAGCGATGACATTGAAGAAAGCGAAATCACTCTACAAACCTATAAGAAGTACAGCAAAACCAACAAATGCTACCGTAGAAACGTGTTCTCTGGTAACACCTTTGTAGCAACCAGTACTTTTAGTTGGACGCGAGTTTTTATCAACAACGCTTCAACATCGCTTAGTAACGAGTGCTATTCCCTACTGCATAGGGTCTCATTTACAAGTTAGCCCACTAAATCAGTCCACCCTATTTTCAGCTGATTTTCTCTGCTTTCACAAAAACAAACGCAAACAAACCCTCATTCGAGGAACTGTTAAAACTTCACCCCTTTGCATTTTGGAGAAGGAGACAGAAAGAAAGAGAAAAAGACACCATGGTCAAGCATCATTCAACGGGTCGTATTTTGATTTGTTTAGGCTGCATAGGCTTTTCATGAGCGCCACTTCAATCCAAACTGGCTGCTGAAGTTTGAAACCTAGGTAGTAGCTCGTTATCGACTACGTTCCCTTTTCCTAGTTTTTGGTATATCTTTCACATATATCTTTTTGGTATATCTTTCCCATACTGAAAATTTATTGAAGTAATGTGAGATTTCCGAACAGAAAAAGATGAGGAACAAGAGGCGCCGTAACATCACGTGTAATCCGCGGATCCATTCTCGCCTAGACCGAAACAGATTCCCTATCCCACCTAGCTCATTAAAGGCAGCATTAGAGGAAAGTCGGACGAAATGTAAAAGAAGTAGTGAATGTGAAAGGCGTGATGCTTAGTAGCAGGACAGCGAAGAAACAACGGATGGGATTGGCCAAAAACCCGAAAAATAGGACCCCCTTTCCGCTGCTGATTCTCGACGCGGACGACCTGTTCGTCGAGAGGCGGGTAGTCCGAACTACTTTTCCATTGGCATGTTGCCAAGTAAATACAAGGGAATGTTTGGAAATACGACAGCATCTTGGAGTGAGCTTCAAGCTGAAACTGCGAAAGCGCGCCGCAACACTTTTGATCCTGCCGCATCTCCTTGGCCGCTCCCACCCCGGTCAATCGGGGATTACGTCATCCGGAGGCGGGATCGACTTATCAAGAGGCGGGACAGATGGGCGGTTGCGGCGTTTGCGGCGTTTTTACAGCTCGGAGAGGCGCTTTTTCACCGGGATTTCGCCACAGGTAACCTTCTTAGGGCCAAGACTACCACATAACTGACTTCTTGCAGGGATTTCCGTAAGATAAAAGGACAGCAAGAGATTAACAAACCAACATCTGCAGATCACTGTGTAAGCCAGTCACAATTCAAGTAGCATCCATTACTCTCAGAACTGAAGAGCAAGGCAGAAATTCTGGAAGAACCGAGCTAATAAGTTCGTTCTTTGTCATCTCATCACAAGAAGGGAATCAGTTGTAATGCCGCTGCAAAGCGAGAGGATCAGGAGAGAAATGGCTGCAGGCGAAGCCTTGCAAAAGGAAAGGGCAGTGTCAGAAAAGGACGGAGGACTCTCAAACAAAAACAAAAAAAAAATTTCAAGAATAGAGAGAAGCCTATATGCACCCTCACAAGAAAAATAAAAGAAAACATGAAAAAGATAACCACAAAAAACATTAATTAACCATTCTACAGAGTTCCTTTGAAAATAGCTTTAAATTGTCACAGAAGATCACTTCAGTGAATTCCTACGAAAATTCAGTAATAAGAACTCTGCTCAAATTTTATTTTCTCAGCCAACAGCTTTCAGACAATTGGACTCTGACAAATAATTAATCAAACGAGCACATAAAGAGATAAGATGCTTTTTGATTAATGTGGCGGTCTTAAAATTACTGCAAAAGATCCACAATTGAAGATCGGTTCCGATCGGGCAGAAAAAACGCAATAGGCGCATTGATGGCACAAAAAAGTGCGGTTCACGGTGTTAAGCGGAAGGGTGGAACGACCAAGTGCATTTTTAAGCTGGTCTTGCAGCAGCAATGTCAAGCTCCGGCAGCCGTTGATGTCAGCCTCAAGATTGTAATGTGATGCTAAATGAGAATGGCAAGTAGTCGACTACTTGGCGAACAACTAAGACAAATAGTAGCCTATATGAGCCCTAAGGCTTTTTTTTCAGTGGACTACTATTAGCCCCTCTGCATCCGTCCGACAGGGGATCCATGAAGAGCTGATATACCTCACCCGTTGCCTGGCGCACACTACCGTGCGAGAAACACCATGTGCGTCAATCGAAATTGCTTTCTTCATGATGACAGAGTATTTCAGTGTACGCTCCGCTCACCGTAGGAGTAGCTTAACTTGGTGCATGGATGCTCCTTACTTCTTATCCCGGGCCCTACCCATCCCAAACTTGCTCTTATTTCCACAGGCTGTTTTTAGCGTCCAAGCTCCGCCCGCCACTCCAAATGCTCCGCCCATTGTACCCACGCATCTTTCATGCCTTAAAAAAAAGTCATTTCAGACCTTAATTCACCTTTCCCCCACGTTTGGGGCGCATTCTAACCCAATTAACACTTTTTGGTCCGAAAACGGAACATTCTGAGGCACGCCCTACTCATGGGTGGAGCTCAACTTGGTCCATGTGTCGTCTTTATTTCCTGTCCCATGTCCTACCCATACCACACTTGTTCCCATCTGCACACGTCGTTTTTCATATAATACCTAATTTCGTGACAGACGGACGGACAAGGGAACGTACAGACAGACGGAGCGTTTTATATATAGTAAGGATTCTGAGTCTGACCCTTCCAGGACATTAGAGTATCTCATATCTTTCGTAAAACTGGACCTCTCAGCCACTTAATCCATGTATTGACCATTCAACACCTCCCACGGATCAAGACAGAAATCAAACGCTTGGCGTATCTCAAGGGAGTGATCATTATCAAAGGGATTTTTCGATTCAGAGGTCGTAATGTATAAACTGCGCGGCTAAATGAAAAAGGTTAGAGCACCTTCCCAAAAAGTGTAATTTTGAACGTTTATGGATAAGGTTCTCAAACTTTGGGGGATTTTGCCTTTGAAAAATCCATGACATCTTGTTCACGGCTTAGCTATTCTGTATGGCTGTTTGGTTTTTTGTAGGTTCGGTTTTTAATTATGCTAACACTTGTTGTTCTCTTTTACCGATGGTGCACCTTGAGCATTTGATAAATAAACAACTTAATAACATGTTTCGGTTGTTAGCTACGCACCACACATGGGCGACCGATCCGGTGCTGATCACTGGGGCTAGCACGTGGCCTCAATGTTGATAGCAAAGGTACGGAAAAACACGGCCAGAATGAGCCAGCACCCAAATGATCCATCGCATCTAGTCAACATTCACTATTACCGAGCCATCAGCGTAAACGAGCGGACGAGCGTTACTGGAAGTTTGAGGATACCCTGGGATAATTACTGGACTCATGATCAGTCATCATCATCATCAAGGTGCGCCAATTCTACTGCTCCGCACAGTAAGAGCCGTTGAAAAGACCGCCCCCGTCAGAATTCGCGATTTCGCTAGTCTGCGACTTACATTGTCGCACTTTCGCAGGCGATACTACGATCCTGAGATGGTGCAATGCCGTTATTACGCGTGCGGAGCCGCGACACCGGAAAATCGCAGAATCGCAAAATCGCGAAGTCGGACGGGGACCAAGGCAGTTGGTTAACAACACATTGAAGAACAGTAATGTACACTGGACAGTTAATCCTCAAACTCAGCATAGACAGGCCCGATCGAGGACACTGTAACACGATGCCCTTATCCATGACATATCCTAACCCTGCTCTGATCTTGGAAGAGTATGTCAGTAAAACGAGACCCTCTCATTCATATGGTCAAGTGTTTACGTTATAGATGAGATTAAAATCGGTGAAGATGGGTCTCTGAGATCTCAGTTTCACTTCCGATAGAGTAAAAATAAAGGTCAATCATGGTAACCCAACCTTCAAATACTTGTAATCACGGCCCACAACAAAACAACCCAACCATTCAAAAAATGCAGCCGTTGTTCGTTCGGTCCACTTAATTCTCGCATAAGATCTCAGTCCACTCCTACAAACCAACACCCCTCAACACATGCAGTCTCAGGTTTCAAAATCCGTAGCATTCATCAATAATTATTTGCTTTTCTATTACGGAAATCATTATGCAAACGCCCAGCTGTCCCAAAATGTGAAGTAGCTGTCAGAGGAAAGTGCAATCCTATTCGAATACCCATTGCCGAAATTAATTGGCAATTTTTAGACAAATACTATTATAATTGGGTACACATCCCGAGAACCGCTCTTTGCCCAACGCCATATCAACCGATTATTACGAGTAATGCCGATTGGCGTAAAGAAAATCACAGGAACAAAATATGATCGTCATACGGACAGTAGAGACAATGAGATGGGTAAGATAATGTAACAAATTCAATGAATGGCTAAACCCCGTCAAAAAATATGACAAGAACTCAGCAAACTTCCAAGCACATTCCACAGTTTTCCAAAAAAAACCCTATGAAACTAAACCTCTGACTAACCCTTTCTGATCGCCAACACGACCCCCACAACGATTCCTACAAGTTCCTCTTTAGAACCAGTCACTGAGCGTTTGCCCTTGCTGACCTTCGTGCCTTGCGACTTTTCCAATTGCGCGACGAATTTCTTTCCTTTCTCTCCAAATTGCTGGTCTTCCCCCTGGTGGAAAGAGGCCAGTATTCCTATTTCATTTTTCGCTGGACCACTTATGACTCGAGCAGCCTTTTACTTTACGACAATTATCAAAAGTTTTGCTTGTGCCCTAAATTCTCCCAAAAGTTAATCCGGGACAACAAAAACGGCAAAATTTTCACCGACACGGCAAAACTTTCACCGAAACGGCCAAATCATAATCGAAAACAGTTCTACAAAATTTCATTGGCCGAGGAAAAACAAGCGAAATCAGAATACATGGTCAGGGAAAGATAAAACCACCGTGTGCCACACTTGCCAGGTGGTGATACCCCAACTCAACCTCTCAACACACAAAGGAAAATCATGGCCAGAAAACTGTCGCGCTAGTCGGCTGCAAGGATATGAGGTAATAGCAAATGGCTATCTGTTGAAGTCAGACTCTAATCTACTGCTTTCAGCTCGGTTCGTAATCCGCTAGAGAACGCCTTGGCTACAAGTTTACATTCAAACGACAACTTTTCTTAGGCTAAGGTTATACCTTGCGACTCGTGCGGACCCGAGCCGTCTGATCCGGGCGACCACATAATCGCAAAATCGCAGACCGCCACGCATGCGCGCGCGAGCCAGTTAGCAGTGGGTCGGAAGATTCGTTACGTTGCGCACACAACTACTGTGGCATGGCGAAGTTTACGCGACGCACTGCCAATTGGCTCGCGCGCGCATGCGCGCTCTGCGATTTTGCTATCATGCGATCGTGCGGATCGTCGGGACCGGACGACTCGAACGACCCGAACGATCCGCACGAGTCGCAAGGTATAACCTCATTTGGAAATAATAGTCTAATTTAGTTTAGTACCCGCTATAACAGAGTATAGGCGAGCATTCAAAGTACCCAAAGCGAAGGTGCATGGCCTGCTGTATCGCCGGTAACTATGCGAATTTAAGCACCCTCCTTTCTGAAATGATTCTTACCCACCATAAATTTAGAATCTTATAAGATCACAGTAAGCAAAAAGATATCACTGACTGAAAGAGGCAGCAACACCTTGGCCCACTGACGGGAATGCGAAAGAAGGACCTTCTTAGGTCCACGTCACCCCTCTAAGAGTTAAGAACGGAAAGTGATAAGTCAAAGCTTTACAAAGGACAGAAAACCTAAGTTTGCAAAAATCAGAATTCAACAACGAAATAACAAATAAAAATAGAAGCGGAAATCGGAAGACCCCCTGTAAACTAAACTATTACATTCACACACACCAAAAAACCTCACCGTGTATGTATGGGAACATACTTCTACTATTTTGTCCCTTTGTATACCGAATCGTTATTTGTTACGCGCGCGTAAATCGATATAATCGATAGAAAGACAAATTGAACGTTTTCGTTCAAAAAAGAACAGGCGAAGCGCCAGGTACAAATCAGATATTGCAACAATGAACAAAAATCGCTTTCCAGTCGCAACACTCGATTCTTTACAATCACAAAGGAAAAATCTACAGTCATTCCGCAGTGAATCAAAGGAGCTCGAAATTAATCATTGAAGGATGAGAACTTGAA
Organism: Trichostrongylus colubriformis; assembly: GCA_963978905.1. Classification (NCBI taxonomy): domain Eukaryota; kingdom Metazoa; phylum Nematoda; class Chromadorea; order Rhabditida; family Trichostrongylidae; genus Trichostrongylus; species Trichostrongylus colubriformis. The sequence continues at coordinate 33,365,674 of OZ022260.1, forward strand.
CAGCGCATCTTGTGGAAATTATCCTAGAATTCTCATGAAAAATTATACGGACATCTGGCAATTTCCGAACAGATGCGCATTATTTACAAGAAATCCTATCGCGACTCAAAACGTTAGTAAACTCAGCGCCATGAGAAAGACACCGTACCAAGCCTAAAACCGTCATTTGCACTTTGATAAATGAAAAGGGGATTTGAGCGCGAATACTGCATAAGGTAAAATCGCCCATCGTCAGTGGCAGGATAAATGACCATAATTACCAGAGGAAACCCTTTAAACTGAACAGATCGTTCTCAGCCTATTACCTGGAGAAACGATCGAAATGGGCAGTTTCAGGGCACACTACCTGGGTGGAAAATGTCGCACCGGAATTTCGGACTGTCCCAATTCACTAACCTCCTCGGCCTCTCCGCTGCAATTGCATCAAAGAGAGGCTAAGAACAGGCAACCTCAAAAGGTGGTTATGAAATTTGCAGAACGCAGAACGATCAAGTAGAGAAGTAATCGATCCCTCAACTCCTTCAGGATATGCCGTGCATACTCCTTTGATTCAGAATCTTGAAGGCGTTTTGATGGGAGAATGAAAATCTTCAGGATATGCCGCGCATGCTCTTTGATTTAAAAATCATTGAAGGAATCGTCCAAGGAAAAATGAGTTTTTCTGTTACCCATGCATTTATGTTGCAGTTGCCTAATAAGGGCCGCATGCAAAGTTTCACGCGAATAAGTGAGAATTCGACCAAGCTTTAGCTCCCCAAATTCTCGGCCGGGTGGGCGGAGCCTCCGAGTAAGAGCCCCGTCCCGACATCCACCACGGTTGGAAGCAAGGATTGGAATGGTTCACGTAAATTTCTGCTCCTACAATGCGTCTCCGACCGCTGCGGACGACGGGGTGGGCACCTGCTCGGAAGCCCCGCCCACCCGGACAAGACCTTGCTGTGCTGTATCTTGACCAAATTCCTATTTCTTCGCGTGAAACTTTGCACGCGCCCTTATCAGGTAAATACAAGATAAATATATGGATAACTAAAAAACTCATTTTTTCGTGGACGATTCCTTTAGGGCGTTTTGATAGGTAAATTAAAATAAAAATTGCCTCAAAAAGCTTTGAGCTTTGAACGGAAACGCTCTTTCTGTCACCTTCAACTGGCTCTTTTAGCTTTCTTCATAATTTATTGGAAATCATCAAAGAAATGACGTCAGAACCTCATCTTTGAGGTATGTGCTTACCCTGACGACTTTCGCAACCACACCTTAATCCGGCACAAAATGCAGAAGAATTTCAGAATTAAGAAGCGAGAGGCGCCTAATTAATCTGATATAATTGAAAAAAAAATTGAGAAGAAAGGGTATCGAAGAGAAGGATGAGCAATCAAAACCAGATTCAGTAAGAGGGAAGGTAAATGACTTCATTAAATTTACTGGTTCCTTAATCCAATATTTGCTGACTGAAGCGAAGGCTGTTTTTATACTGAGTCATATCTTCAGCCCGAAGCTATTGAAAAACAGGATCAAAGATGAAAATTTCACAAGATTATCCTCCTAGGATTCCAGAAGGTAGGCGTGAAATGTTGAAAAAATGGCAAGAGCGTTTTCCTGTGCTGGTGTGTAATCCGAGCGTGCTTCAGACTCAGATCGGGACAGTTGTTTGAGGGGCTGTGCTAATATTTAGAAGACTGGACTACTCAAAAACTTGACCTCAATGGATTAATTGCTGACAAAAACCCGCTCAACTGACTCTCACGGCACTGGCAACACCGATACTCAACGCGATCAATCAATAATTCTTAGAAAGGACTGATCCAGGATATTGATCACATGAGCAAAAGAAATTTACGACGCTCCTATGCCTCTTTGTTGCTCCTTCAGCATGAGACAATTAATTAGAGCCACGTTGCTAATGGGAAGAGAAAGAGGAAAGGGTGGAGGCGCTGAGTCGGCCCCCATGCTACTCAGAGAATAAAATCTAAATAAAAGCAAAAAAAAAACGTACTTCATCTAGCTCGTCGGAAACAGGCGCCACCAATACTTCATCCGGAGCTGATGGCGGCTGCGAGCCATGCATCTGGAAAGCTGCCAGTTAAACCACGCCTACTGCCGAAAATTAAAACAAGACAGAGACGAAAACTCGCATGATAAGCACATACGCAAATAGTAAATGAGATTGTGCATAAAAATAGAAATGAAAAGATCAAAACAGAGAAAGGAAAAAAATTCTATGAAATAAAGGGGATACGTGGCCTCATTGGCAGCAAAAAAAAACAAGCGAGAAAAACAGCTGAAAAAGAGGGTAAGATGAATAAAGACCCGCTTTCGCATGGAAGTGATACAGAACTTATAAAAAAAACATTTGGAAGAACTGAAAACAACGAAAAATCATTCGGGACACCCAGCTTAGTCCAATACCAAAACGAGAGGCGAAAACGACAACTCCCCAATGGGTTCGGCCCTCCCATCTCTCAACAATACCTGCCCTTTCCCAGTCCACCACTTCATCTCTTTTTTCCGCCTGCATGAATTGCAACATCGCGTATTCCGCTCTCTTAAACAGGCCCGTCGGATACGACCTTTATCCTCAACCTTTCTCCGTATGAAAAAAAAAACAAATCTTTCTTTTAGACAGTGTTCATGACAGAGCAATTTTTCGTATTTCAAGTGAAGTTCGCTTTCTATTGACATCTTGGCCGTCGAGACACCCTCTCATTAGTAACTTGACTACATTCTTTCCCACCTTCCATCATTTTATCGAAAGAGACATCTATTTTCCACTCCACCGAAATCCCTATTGCTCTGAAGGCCTTTCATTTTCAGCCAGCAAATTCCTGCAGTTCGATGAGCTACTACTCTTAATAAGCAACCCTACTGAAGCGTGAAACTAAGCTAAAAAATAAGTGCCCCCAATTGAAATTGGAACAGAGAACGACCATTTTCCTTATATTAACATGATCTATAGATATAAACAGAATTCTGAGCACAGTGGGACAATTGCTCAAAGGAAAGCGTAAATTACTCACCGTGGAAGGAAACAAGAAGGTAGGGCATAAGAAATGGATGGGACAAGCGTTACTTAGAAGCACATAATCGATCCATGTGTGATGCTATGGATGGAAGATGGGAGAGACATATGACAAGAACAGCAGCCCTATCCATACCCACGAGAGTAAAGAGTGAAGTGTAAGATAAATGAGAAAAAAAGGATTCAGCTCAACCTTAATGCGATGCTAGGAATCTGAAAAGTTTTGAAAAGTGAAAACGAAAATATATTAACTTGAAAATGAGAACAACCATTTCAATGGAAAAAGCAAACAAAAGCGGCATCAGATGGCAACAAATTAAAACAATGAACGCGCAAAGCAAAAAAAAAAAACTCAGACCGATCCCAAAAGGGGCGTAGTAACAGTGAAAGAAAAATTATACTGTAAAAAAAGATATAGTAAGTGAGCAACTGGGCATTTTCGCCAACTTCTGCTCTCGAAACTCACCTCCTCATCTGCAACAGTAAATCAAAAGGACAAAGTGAAGTTTTCACAAATACAAGACGAAAATGTGTTAAATTGCGAACTGTTCAACCACAAATTTCGTTTCCAAAGTCTTCCATAAAAGCAACCTTAAGGCAGTCTCGAAACGCCTTTTACCATCGAATGCCACCACAAAATCCTACCAAAGGACCGAAAGACCATTGAAACCCATCAAAAGAAATAATGGCTTTATGAAATTCGAAGAAATGGACTAGGAACTTTTGGGAGCAAAATTGTCATGACATAGGTTTTTTCAGTGAAAATGCTCACAAAATGAGAAATTGATGCACAACGATCAATTAGAGCTAATGTGAACTCCTGCAAACTAAGCTAACTAATCCACGGACGTCAGTAGACAAAATGAAGGCGGGACGTTCCAAAAAATAATTCAAGAAAAAATCTGAGAAAAAACTTTTTATTAATGGCTACACATTAATAGTGGGAACAATCCCCCACTGTTTCCTGGTGATCGATGAGAACGACACAGAAAATGATGAAAACCACATTTCATAACAATCTTACCAATTCTTTCTGATCTGAGCAAAACACCAAGTTATGAACTGGATATAATTTTGATTTTTCCACTCAGAACCCGATATTTCCCTGAAAGCAACTGTAAGCGGCGAGTTAAGAGCACATGAAAGAGTCATAATAAAGACATGAGACAAAAAAAATAAGAGCTTTTCAAATCGATTGAGGAATAAACAGGGCGTTTTGTACCATCAAGGACGGCAAGAAAAACGGGCGACGGAAATTACTTAGGAAATCAAGCGCCATGTGCTGATGTCGCTGGACAGATAATGATCGTCGTGTGTTCCCAACACTGCACCACCGACCACCACCCTCCTCTTCTATTCAGCCCTTTCCTTCCTCGTTGCGCTTTGCGTGCCCGTGTATCGTTGTCGGATTACGGGCATATATGACGACGAACAAGAGCGTGTAATGACACTCCGACGGGAATCCCCTATTCCTCTTATTAATGACCACTGAAGTGTAACCATTAGTAGTATATCTGATACTATGTGTAGTATCTCCTTAGTTATCGCTAATGAAATCAATGAAGCGAGCCACACTATCCTATATTATTGGAGATATAAAAACGAATAAGACCAGCAATAAAAGCTACAACTGATGAAAGAAGTAGACTGAATTCACGAATGTTTGCAGAGCTTATTATTCTTTTGACATAACTTATTTCATTTGACACATATATATTCAAAAATGTTTGACATCGCATAATCCACCGACCCAAGGATTATTTCATTCCACTGGTTTTGAGCTTCCTCAAGTAATCTAATTTTTCATAGGATTTTCTGAAGCAGTTGAAGCACACTCCATAAACGTAGACAAAGTATAGGATAAGATCCGTTGTTAATATTTTCAGAAAAAATACAATACAGAAAATCAAGTCAAGACCAGGTTCAAGCAAAAGAGATCACTTGATCTTTTTTTTTCTCCAACCAAATTAGATAACGTAACTAAGCATAGTTTAAGGACGGTTATGTGACGCCATAAGTTTGTCAGGAAAACGAAAACCTAATAGAACATCTGGCCTAAACCACTTCTTACCCAGTGACCCATCATTCATAGCCTATTACTCTTCGAGTAGAACTCACGAGATGGTGAACTTCATGCAAATTAATTAGAATGGTGGAAATATCACATGCCCTCATATGTGCATGCAAGCAAGCCCAGAAAAAAAAAAACTACTGCCGTGTACGCTTATGTCATCCTAAAAGGATAACAAATGAAGCATCGCTTTGTTAAACCCTTTCAAGGGTGCGCTACTATAATTCTGAGCCTATATACAGGGGGTGCCAAAAAAAATTAATTTTGTCTCCACTTTCACCCCGTTTTAGTCGAACCACAGCAAATTCTGTTGAGGTATTCACATCCCCAGATTCAAGAGCAGACCTCACTCTATCACTATACTCCGTGGCAGCCTTTTGCACGAGCAGGAACGGGAGCGAGGAAATAGTGAACAAGATGTGTCACCACAACTGGGCAAAATCCGAAATTTCGTCGCCCTCGTTCACAACCTTGCTGAGGTCCGTTCACTCTGGGTACCTAAGGGGATCCATACTGGGTGGTGTTCTTTAGGATCCCGTTTTTTCCGGGTTCCCAGCGCCCTTCGTTTCCAAGAGCCAAAACGTGCACTTACCACTGAAACCCCTCCGGAGGCATGAAAATGATACTTCGGATCATAGCAGCCTTGTCCAAGCAGCAGGGGCTCTGTGACTTCCATGAACCGAAGGGCCAACCCTTAGGAAGCTTCCCACAAAAGACCTACCATGGAACCCGGCTCCACTGTTTTAAGGGGACCTTGATACCGTGGGTGCTCCGAAGCCCGACTGCGCCGCTTAAAGGTTCTATATTTTTATGAAAATGAAAGTAGTGAGTCTCAGCTTGTTCCTGCTTTTAGAGGAACATTTCACGAATATTTTGCCCCAATACTTTCATTTCTTTCGTTTCCCTATGTTTTGTATAATTGGGAGATGTGAGCCGTGGGCAAAATTACTTTTTTTGGCACCACCTGTAAATCTTTACCACGCTTTGGTCGAGCGCTTCTAAAGATGCGTCAATATAATTATAAGCCTAAATGATTCTAGTCCATTTTATTATGAATTTATCACACATACTGCGTACCGAAAATAAGCCTCATAGTCGAAGACTTACGAGGGGACAACTTCCATAATGATGTTCTACTATGAATAATCGATGTTCTATTCGTGTTTCATAACAACCAACAAAATTAAAACCCCAAAGGGATAAACAACTACACTAATCAGAATTCCGGAATTAAATAAAGGAGCACGTACTTGTCAGAAAAAACCTTGTTATCGCTTCGCTATACGATTGCAGCCACTTTCAATGGCCTCAACTTTAGAGATGCCAATTCGTACAAAAGGGTCCACCTCACGCAAAATTCGTTTCCACGAACATATTCACCAAAGAAGCCCTTTCATAAAAATCCAAGCAATTCCGTGACCATTTGGCCACTGCGAATGACAGAAGCAAATCCTATGTGTCGGCGGCAAAAACTGGCCATTGACGCCTATGCCGACGACCAATGGATATAGTGCAGCTGGCGATTCCTTTCAAGATATATCGGCCAACTGAGGTTCGTTTGAGATTAAACGCACAGAGAAAAAGTAACTTTGACGAAACGCAAACTGAAAAACCACTTTTCCATACAGCCGACAGCTTCAGCTTTCATATAAAAACGGTGCCAAAGGGAGCCGAATCCCTCAAAGCGGCTGTGCCACTCTACGAACAAGTCTTTCTAATAGAAGTATGGCTCAGCGATTAGATAAGTACAAGCAAGCCTTGCTAGTGAAAGTATGGGTGAGCGATTAGATAAGCTAAAACAGCTGAAAAAATAAGAGCTAAAAATAAACATATTAAAAAATAACAAAAAGCGCAGCGCTTGCTGGGAATGGAGGCTTGGGGATACATAAACCAGTTATCAGTTGAAGTAACAAAAGCATAGTAAGACATATTAAGTAAGAAAACTGACCAGCGGAGCTATCCTTAGATGGCCCCACCACGCGACAGTTGGGAACCAAAAAGCGAGTTTGGGCTAGCCGATTCAATTGTAACCGTAAAATCCTAATTATTTGACGACTAAGCTTGAGCTTTACAAAGCGAAAAACGCAAACCATGAGCTGAACCTCACCAAGTTCTTAACGTTTCCAAGTCCCTACTCAGAATCTAGCCAGGACATTATTCACCAATTTCTTTCAACAGCAGCTTTGAAGCCTTCAGAAGTTCGACATTTGCAGGATGCTTTCCAAAGATATATCATATCGGATTCCGTTTAGCCTTTCGCATACCCTCCGGCGCGGGCATTCCACCAGTAACCATGGGGTCCCCAGAGACACGATCGGAGGCTGCTGGTTCGTTCAAGACGCTTCGAAGACACTAGTCAAATTACGACGGCCTTGAAACACACTTCTCTCCAAATAATGCGAAGAAGGGGACCAACGGTTCCATTCTTGCTTTATGTTCAGGAAAGCCACATGCCCATTCTTCGGATAGAAACCTCAGTGGGATCTCAATCGGGCAATAGCCTCCTTCAAAAAATTTAACATTTTTTTCTGAGAACCTTCGCACCATCAGATGCTGTTATGTCAACGCATCTTTAAAGGGATACTTATTCATCACGACATTTTGAGCGAATCGACATCTTTCAAAAATAGCGGAGAAGTACCGCAAGGTAATGGCACGTCTATTGACGTAATGAAATAAATAAAAGAACAAATAAATGAATGAATACTTATCTACCCAACCATTCCAATACATAGACAACGTAGTAGCTGTTGGCAAATCCCGTCTAGATGCGCCGTGTTGAAATTTTCGTGAAAGCGTTTGTATGCTTTCAAATGATCACACATGATAGGTGGGGTCTAAAAGGTCAAAAGATTTTCCCTGAATAAATCTCAAACCGAATAGCCAACTCCGAAAAATATCAGCCTTAGTTAGCGTGATTCGATACAACCCAGACGCAAAATAGAGCATGGAAATGCGCCATCTAAGCTCATACATATTTCACTTTTTTATTGGCGCTCAGGCCTCATATCAGGATTACATAAGACTGGAGCCCGGGCTTTCTGCCAGTGTGAAGTACGCTTTTGCGAATTTCATACATGTTCAGGTCTCTGGAGAACAACTTGACCGAGTAGAATAACTCAATCTGCCCTCACTAACATTTGTCCTTTCAAAAACCCGCTCCTTCAAGAAATCCAATGGGAATGCCTGAACAAGCCTGTTAATAAAATAACAAATATTTAAGGAACTGTGCACGCAGAAGTGAGTTCCTCTGTTACCCACATAGATCCGTTGTATTTACTGAATAAACGCCGCAGAAAAGTTTCACACGAAAAAGTGAGAATCCGGCCAGGATACAACTCCCCAAGACGGTGGCCGAGGGTGCGGAGCCTCCGAGTAAGAGCCCCGTCTCGTCGTCTGCCGCAGTTGGGAACGGAAAGTGGGACTGTTTACGTAACTTCTACTCCCACCCTTCGTCTCCAACCGCTAAGGACGACGGGAGGGACATCTACAACGAAGCCCCGCCCCCTCGGCCACCACTTTGAGGAGCTGTACCTTAGTCAGAGTCTCACTTTTCCGCGTGAAACTTTGTATGCGGACTTGATTAAACAAATACAACATAAACATGTGCAACTCATTTTTCCGTGCACGATTCCTTTAAGAGAAATTCGAACGCCGAAAACTATATAATCATATTGAAATCATACTGAACCCGGACTCAGAGAAGACATTATGATTCTAAAAAGACTGTAATAAATGTAGAGGTATGGCCATTGCCTAGTCAGTTCACCCTTGCACAGCATGACGATATAAGCTAGATCAACTAGCCTGCGAACGAATACATTCAGAGATTGAATATAAATGACAATAAAAATTAAAAGCAAACCCAAAAGAGAGCTGATTTTTCCCAAGGAAATCTCCCATTTTGAAACCGAATACGTGAGTCAACATCAGAACTGCGTTTGGCTTGTGCCCTTATGCAGAATGACTCAGCTATTTCCTTCATTCTTCAGCTGTATTCCATGAACATCTGGTAGTTCAAGAAAAACCATGACAGCGAATTTCCGAATCATTCCATCACAATTAATCACATATGGTGACTCCTTAAGTCCCCGGCGGAATACGTGCATTTGGGCCTATTTTCATGCTTGTACGAGCTGTTATTTATTTGCATATCAACTTGATATGTCAAGACGTTGCTAGAAAAACCGTTATGTTGTAGCTAAAATCAACGGGGACAGTAGCAATATGATGTCTCAATAAAGAACAGAAACAGAAAGAAGCAAAAACTTGAATCAGCATTAAATCAAACCACTGTTAAAGTGAACACGTTCCAATCAATGGGAATTCTACACGATCAAAATGAGGAAAGCCATAAGAAGCTTTTCATCAAGCAATGAATATAAGGTTGAAAAAATCCGACCCACAGTTATTCAGCTGGGACCAGCAACAACGATTCAACCCCATTTCACTATTGCTGAACATCGCACTTCAAGATCGACTTCCTTAATTGCCTGAACATCCAACTACGCCGTAACTACGGCGCAGTGGAGAAATGGCAGGAGAATGAAGCTTCAAATAAGGATAATGTTATGGAACTTATAGGCGCATTCCGTGATCAACACGGAGGTCAACACGGTGTAAGGTCAGTAAACGGGTGTCTTCTGCCCGAAAAAGAATAGAGCAAATTTCACGGCTTGATGACGAGGACGTCAGGTGCTCAATTAGTGAAGCCAATTGACCATTGCATTTTCGCAAACTGCCTTTATCGTTACTGTTATTGTGATTGCTGCCTAGAGTCTGACATCACTTCAGACCACACATTCCCTCTTTTTCACACTCCTTCCCACCTCTAGTCGAGAAGATTTTCAGTTTTAAAGTTTCCGGTTGCTTCTTCTCCCTTTTCAGTGGTCCCGAAGACAACTCGACTTCCATCTTCGAGTGAAGACCTTCGGAAGAGATGAGGAAAAAAAGAAGATATAGAGGAAAGATAAATGAAAATTTTATAAATAGCAATGTGAACGTACGTCAGTTTGAAAACAGCAGAAAGCAAAGACTGCTCTCAGCAGGGGGTCAGCCACGCATCAAGTGGTCACCAATATCGCCACATCTCAAACTTTCATTAACCCATAACGACCGCGGATTCGAACCACAATTTCTTGGTTTTTTCGACAAGTGCTGCCACCATATGTTTTCGAATATCGAGGATGACATATAGGGATCTTTCTCTCCAAAATAGATGGGATTTTGACAACACGGTTTCGAACAGTATGTGCAACAAGCGATAACAAAATAAATTCACTGTTTGTGACGCTATACATACATGTGCATGCACTTCTTACATAGTTTTCGAACAATCTGAACAAGAGCAGTCTCCAATTAGGAAATATTTGGTGCTGAATCCCGGGTGACTATGAGATCTACTTCCAGCGTAAACTTTCTTAAGGACCCAGCAATTAATGCACAGCCTCAAGCCGCGTTACGCGTGCATTTTGTATGATGTTTCTGGGAGCAGTTAGGGCAATAATATCTTTTAGAAATCGAAGTTTTGGTGTTCGCCGACGGAGGTATTGCACGAGGAATGGACACCGTAATTTTTATAGTGTGTTTGCCGACGGAGGTATTGCACGAGGAATGGACACCGTAATTTTTATAGTTCTTTCTGAAATCCACGCAAAAATTACATTTTTCTTCAAAATAGTTGGGAATTAGCAGGACATTTACTCACCTCTACGGATAAAACTCAGACCAAAATTACTTTTTTGGTATTGGCTGTGGCGCTACTCCTTATTTGTATGAAATTTTAAATTGTTCAGAAGTGGTGTCGAAGCATCAACCAATTCTAACAATTTTACAATGACTGATAAATATGTTGTTCTCCGTATTCCAAAACGTATCCTAACAATTCATATGACCCGTAAAAAAGGCGGTACGATGTGAAGAGAGCAAAAACAGCCTCGGTCCGTTATATGTTATTGACCTGATAAGACGCCTACAGCCAAGATAAAATCACAACGGCTGATCCTTCCAATACGCTACTTGAAGGGCGACAGTGAACATAAGAAAAGGATTGCCTGAAAAAAGCCGCTAGACGATGTGAGCGTGGGAAGAATTCACGCTAGAACGCATAAAGGAGTTCCAGCGTGAGGATCCCTGTCATCGTCGCCGCGTCGTCCTCATATTCCACTCGGCAAACACAACGGGCCTGAGGTTAGCGGTGATGTCATGCGCTCACCATCGCTGTATAGGTAGGGGAGCAATCTGATATTCGTGACTTCTTCTCCACAGCAGGCGCATTAGAGCTCAGGAATTGCGACACATGAGACGAAGTTCAACGTTAAACTACTAGGTCTGCAGGAATTGTACTACCCTACTCGGATAGTAACTCATACATACACCAGTTGGGCTGGCGCACACAACTGCGCTCGTCACACATGGAAGCATGCTAATTGGGCTTGACCGATATCGATCGATCAGTATCATCACTCGAACGGTTTCAGAAAAGGGGACTTTGCAAAAACGGAAAAGGGAAACTAAATTCCTCCCGTCAATCGCGTCCTTATACCACTTTAGGAATTGAGAGTTCCAGCTTTGCTGCGACGCGATATATCAATTTTTCGCCAGCCTCTCAAGGCTCCTTACCAGCCCTTCAGCTGCTATCGCTTCTGATCCCTCACCACTGATTTCCCCTTACTACCTCCTACATCATTTCTAAAATTTAGGATCCCATCTTTGCTGCGACGCCAGATATGAATTTCCCGCCATTCACCTTTCGAGGCTCCTTATCAGTCCTTATCAGTCGCTATCACTTCCGTTCTCTCGCCATTAATGTTCCCTTATCACCCCCTATATCACTTTGAAAATTCAGGTTCCCAGCTTTCCTGCGACGCGAGATATCAATTTCCCACCTTTCGCCTTTCGAGGCTTCTCATCATTCCTTATCAGTTGCTATCACTTCCGTCCCCTCACCACTGATGTCCCCTTACCACCCCTTAAATCACTTTGAAAATTCAGGATCCCAGCTTTACTGCGACGCGAGATATGAATTTCGTGACAGACGGACGGACGGACGGACGGACGGACGGAGGGACAGACTGACGAAGCGTTTTATATATAGGGTATGATATATACCCATCAGCGTCCAAGGTATGAATTAAAAATCTCCAGAAATCAAGAACAGTGGCTGCGCGGTGGCTAGGTAAACGTTTTGTACCTCGAGATGAAACCTTATTTCGATCAATTCAACCAGAATCTTCCTGACCAGTTGAACCGCAGTAGATTTGACTGACATGAAGAAATTCTGTCTAATGGCTGTGGTACATCTACAACCTCACATTACAGTGACCTTCTGATTTCAAGTGAAAGTCAAATGTATGGCGCAGCAGTCCAAAAATGACGACCAGCCCTTAGCATCAGAATAACTAGGATAATTTATATTGTTATCGAAGCCAAGAATGGCTAACATAAGGAGAAAAAGATATTTCTGTGCAATAAGTCAGTTAGGGGCTAACACTTCGCATGATTAGTTGAACAAAAGCCAATATATTTTAATAATTCTATCACGACTGACGCCATGATGGAATTCCCTCACTCAAATTTTCTGGAATGCGTCATGCACTTATATCTACTCCAAAGTTGAGAAGATTGAGAAATGATCTCACCCAATTTCCTTTGCGGTACAAACATAGGGCTATCATGAAGCCCGCCACGGGCAAAAAACAAACAAATATGTGCTCCAATCAGCCAATTTTTTTGGGAGGAACATCAGAACGACCTTGCTAAAACTCGACGAGGAGCGTAATAGCAAATGAAACTTGGAGCAGGCTCTGAAACATTTCCACTTCCATCAACATTTTCATGAGACCAAGCTGTATGAGAAACAAGTAACGACACTAGTGGAACTTCAAGCACAAATGTGACGTAACAAAACCTTAGAACATACTCTCTCATGCTGAGAGAGGAACGACAATCGACATCGGGAAACTCTTCAAAAGTGGTCATACCAGACTTTCAGTTAAACACTCAAACACACACTCAAGTAGTTACTTACGCGCAGCGATGAGAAAAGAACTCTATGCGAGCAATGATAGGAAACCGGCGGAGGTCCAATTTAATTCTTATAAGGAGCGTCTACAAAGCAAGCTGGCACACAAAGAAATAATTCAGAAACTACTAACATATAGGATTCTCGCAAGACGCTACAGAAAACCTGAATCTTTCGAAAATTCCAGAAGTCCTCGCTAATGATAGCAGCACAAAGCTTCGTTCAATGAGGACTATACGAAATGCGAAAAGAGTATGTGACCCTCCCAAGAGCCAATGGTCAATCACCATTCAATGGATCCCTTCTACAAAGGACAAAGCGGAGAGCTTTAACAATTCATTATAGGGTGTTTAACCAGGGAACTTAATCGGGCCTCCTCGAGCCCGAGATTACCAGTGCTTATACAAAATAAGAAGCATGCGTGGGGTGCAGCACACTTTAAAGTTCCCTAATACGGAAACTACACACTCCGTTCCACAAAACATCACATTTACCCATTAAAGTGATGACAGCTATAGACCGGTGGTAATGGGTGGTAGTCGACAATGATAATGACTACCAGTGCTAGTATTTCCGTTCATCAGGTTTACCCTGCTCTATAAACATGCTAAGTACAACATTGTTCAGTTTTCAGAAGAGAATGATGAGATACGTATCGACTAGGTGATTGGTAGGCCTGAACAGGCCTACCAATCACCTAGTCGATACGTATCTCGTCCCACCCATCTGAAAACTGAACACCATTCACCTAGTCGATACTTATCTTATCCTTCTCGTCCGAATCGCGCGAGTACCGCAAATCGCAAACTCTGAACAATTCCTTACATCGTAAAACCAGCCAATTACGGTGATGGAGCAGCGATAAATGGCGCCGCTCTCACTATACGCCCGGGGACCGGAGGCTAGATCAGCCTACTCCGGCTAACCATACCTTTCGGGACCGGTGAAATGGATCCTCGTCGATTCCGGTGGATAAGAACACTGACGGCTCATCAAATGATAGCAATTCTCTGTACAGGCCAAACCACCTTGAACTGCCACTATGATTCTGGTTGGAAGTGGAATGAGTAACACAACTCATAAGTTTTATTAACCATTGAAGCTTTACCCGTTAATCTTCAACCGCTTCTAACAGCGCAAGGTGCTCGTGCATGTAAGGAATCGGTAGTTATGCACATTACAAGTGATTCTGATTCTCCAAGTTTCAGAATTGACATTCAAGAATTAACGTACTTGGGTATCACGCTCAATTCGTGCACATAAAAAAGTCATACAATGTCGCAAAAAACGAGTTTATGTGGCTTAGGATACCGATAGTAAAGCCACACATATTGCCTTGCAAACTATTAGGTCGTCCCAAAAGTCTTGTAGGATTTTTCCAAAAAAATCAATAACCCTTGTTTATTTCGAGGCAGGTCTAGGTGGTTCAAAAATATGGTAGAGCGTTCTTTAGGCTTTCTATTAAAATATATATTGACCCACCAGATTCCGTGGAAAGAGCTTCAGTGCCCGTAGTCGATACCCACCCAACACGCGGTGTCATCTACTATCAATGGTCTTGGGGCATCCCCAAGACCATTGATAGTAGATGACACCGCGTGTTGGGTGGGGGCGTCTTGGGATCCTGAAACCAACATGCGCTAGCTGACGGAGGAATAGACAAGCACCCATAACCGTAAATCGTCGCCTCCACGAGCCCGGTTATCGGAAGGTGCTATCGCGATGGAGCTCATGCCCTGACGGATGCTCACGATAGTGCCCGTGTGAGCATCTGTCAATCGCCGCTGCTCCGCCCGCATCGCAACGACATTCTCGTCTATCTGACTACGGGCGATGAAAGCTGGGACATGTACGATACCAACGCACCCCGCGCCTTTTGGCTGCTACGTGACGCCGAGCCGCCAACGCAGCCCATGTCCGGCCTCCATCCGAAGAAGATTTTACTCTGCTGCTTCTGGACGCGGAGGAAGGCTTTTCCAAGAAGTGCTGGTATAGGGCGAGACAGTCACCGCTGCCGTATGCACCCACCTACTCCAGCAGCTCACCGTCGCTGTTCGAAAAAAGGGCCGGAAAAGGTCCGCGGTCACCCTACTTCATGACAACGCCAGCTCCCAAATCGCGAAGAGTACCCAGGCCAAGTTATAGGAGCCCGGCTGGGATGTGCTGCCCCACCCGCCATATCCTCCAGACATTGCCCGTCTATCACCTTACGCATCCTCTTGAATCCTTCCTGACCAAGAGAAAATTCGCTGATTATGACTTGTTTGTAAAGGCGACCGCTGACTTCATCGACTTCCAGAACCCAGAGTTCTGGGAGGAGAGAATCAACGATTTATCTATGAGAAGGCAGAGTGTTTCGATAACAATGGTGAATACGCTATTGCCTAATTGTTGTTTGTTGGAAGAAAGAAATAATAAAAAGTGATGATCGAAAAAATCCTACAAGGCTATTGGGACAACCTAATATAATCCTACTACTCAGTAGAAGATAACGCCCCAACTACCTTGAGTAAACAATTTCAAACGATATCACAGCAATGCCTTCTGCTTAGTGCTTTTAGAAAATGTGCACAATGTTCTTACCCATACGATAAAAATTTAAAAAAAAAAGATTTCGAAAATGTTAATCAAATTGAATTCAAGATGAAAAATCGGTGCGAAGGTCATCGTGACATGACAAGACGACAGCAAAGCAACATGTACAAAGTGCAAACAGCCAACAAAAGGTTGAACGTCCTATACCACCTTCAATTTGAAAGGAACTCAAAAAAAAACTTGAAGAAATGGCCTTTTCCAAAACACTACGGTACAACTTTTATCACAAACCCATCAAGCCACTGAACACATTGGAACTTTTTTTGAAATTTCTATGTAATTGGCCTCAACTACAACTTCCCCAACATGAATATCATTGATGGCTTTCCTTCCAGTTGCAAATTGAATCGTCATATCTTATACACGAAAAAAACCAACCATTATCGATTCATTGGTTCCCAATCGTTAAAATTTCTCAAGGACAACATTTTGAATGCAGAAAACCCAATTTATTTTCTCAAAAAAAGAGCATATTAAAAATATGGGAAGCCCTAAATAACCGTAAAAATCAAAAACTCCAAAAAAGAAGCAAAGTGGCAAAGGCAAGCATAGGCAAGCAAAGTGAAAGAATTTCCTTTTGACCCTTGCGTTCCAAGACATGTCACCACATGCTTATCCTTTATTATATAAACAGAACATCGCCTGGAAAACACTGACGACCACGCTGAGGAAGGTGAAAATCTCAAGAACCAAGCAGGCTCATCAGCGAAGAAAAAAGGTGATGGGACCGACGGAGAAGGTGAGAATGGACGATTTCGGCCAAAGATATGTCGCCGCTTCCCTTTGTCAACACGTGGCTGTTTTGTTACGGGTGTGGATGATGTGTGAAAAAGCGGGCACGGCGGGGTTAGGGTAACACGGATCACGACCTTCATGACGCATCCTGTGCTTCACCTTGTCCGGTTTGTGACAGAAGGACTATCATGTCTCACCATCTCTAGTGCATCGCAGAAAATCCAGCAGTACATTACAAATAAAGTCAAATGAAGTAGTTCTGGTGCGGCCACGCCTGGAAGCAGGGCTTCCGAAAAATTTCAAGTACGAAAACATTGCAATACGAGCTACAGCAAGGAAAAAGAGAAAGAAAGGACCAGTTGGCCGACAAAAAGACACCATTATAGCCGACATAATTCAGGATGCGACTTTAAAACAGGTTTTTCTTGTCCGTTGGCATCGAAATATACCAGGAAATCTCCAAGGAGTAATATTGCGGAAATTTAGACATGATTTTGGAAATCCCTTCCCCTTTGGAAAGGCCATGAAAGATATTCAACACAAATAAAAAAAATAATCGATGACCAAGGACTTCCGCATAACTTCTAGCTGCAAGAAAAACTAATACATATGCTACAACCTCCGAAAACAGAAATAAAATGGAGCTTTTGTAAAAATGAGAAAAGTAAAAACACTTTTCAAATATGAGTAACAATGTGTAGACAAAAATCCCTTTGCCACCGACAATGGAGGCCGCAAAAATCATGCTCTGTTATGAATGAAGCTTTCAATCAAAATCAAATCACAACAGCAAAAACAATGAAACCAAAATAATCATTATTTATATGAACCATTTTACTAGCATACTTCTATCAATATCAAAGGCTAATTGACCGAACAGAATGTGTCCGCAGAGTACTTGTAATTAGTGCACTGTAACAGTAAATAATTCAGAAAGGGCATAACACTTACTAAAACCCAAGCAACTTCCACTGTTTGCAGCGTGCGTAGGCTAATGGGGATCTGAATCGGCAGCCGTCGTACGGCCCGAAGAATGGACAAAGCCTAGGTGGACACTGACGCTCACAAATCATTTAATGCACACCCACTGAGCCAATGTGATGATGCGCAACTTTTCGACATTGTACAACCGGACGGCGTTTTTCCGATCGGGGTAGAAGATGTACGGAAGTCAACGACTTCTTGACCTTGACGGCGAAGCCTACGCTTCCTATTTACAGAGAGGGTCCTAAAAAGGGTCACAGAGACAAGCCTGAGAGTTACGCAGGTATTCTTCGTGATTAGCTCAACCTAACTGATCCCCCTTCAATCCCAAGCGCACACGTCACACATTGTGTAAAATGGGAGGTGAAAGGGAAAAAGTTAAGTGGTGGGAAGAGCACACTTCCATTTGGTTCGAGAGCCTGGCACAGACTATAGATACTTCAGTGAAATATCTCCCAAAGTGCAGTGGGATATTTATCTGCGAAATACGATTCTCCGCCGGAAAACCTTTTTCTCAGCTCTGAGTAAACCATCACCTCGGGAAAGACTTTCGTTATCCTTCTCCAATGGAACTTACGATCACCGGTAAAGTGTTCTCTAGCCCTTCCACTGACCAAAATGAGCATAGAAAACCCATCTTCGTCAAGCCTTTTCAAATGTCCCTTTCTACTCTCTCATTGCCCCAACAATCAAAAGACCAGTAATTTGAGTCAGATCCTCACTAATATATGGCTATTGCTTCGAAACGCTCAAAGGAATGAAAGGGTCGTTAAGAACGCTAAACGACTTCGCCACTAGAATTTTCGATGCTGATTATCCTTATGGCTTTTCGACGGATATCTTATCGATCGACAAATCCGGTTGTAGCGCACGCTTCCCAACTATTTCCTCCTTGGACCCTCTTCTATTAGCCACTTACAGTCACGGTCACTGATATATACGAACGTGAGACTGACTCACAGATTTTTTAAAAAAAATTCTATGACGCTATATAAGGCTTACCTCAGAAACATCACATTGAGCGAATCACAAGACATCTTTCATATTAGTACTCATTTAATGGTTTAAACGTAAATAAATGTAGAATAATTACAGGAAGTACGAATGATTTTATGTTCATAAATCATATAAAAACAGTTGATATCAAGGATACTGATGCTCGAGGCAGTAGCTGTACCTTGCCGGGGTATAAGAAACCTAGAGCGGAAGAACGAAAGGATCATTTCACCGCCTGAGAAAATATGAGCAGTGCCTCTCACATTGCGCTCTCGCCACTCATCACGATTAAATGAAAAAGAGCCAATGAAACGCAGTGATTAAATTTATATTAGGAAACTTAAACTACTAGGGTTTGTATTAGGAAACTTAAAAGCAATTTAAATGTCGAAATTAAACAAATGTCGAAATGTCGAAAGTGCAAAAATAGCGGTCACCAATGGAACATGTAGGAAAACTCCCTAAAAATGGAATTTAAAGCAGAAATAATGCCTAAATGTAGACACGCGACGCGCGAAACATTACGTAAACGCCGGCTCCCATGGTTTGCTGCCCTCGAGAGGAACTCAAGTAAGACACGACCGAGCGTGGGAATTTCCCAGTGGAAATCGTAGCAGGTCAAGAACGGGGGTACTTCGCAGAGCCGACATAGACGACAAAAGCCAGCCTGACGCGAGAGTGACCACCCAGTTATAGAGTGATCGCAATTATGGAGTAATTTCTTGGCACATGCCGTTTCTCACAGTTTCCATGAAAGCCAGTATTTTCCCAGGGAAGTGTCAACAAGCAAGAAATCCTAACCATCACGAAAAACGAAGTTTTACCTCTATTAGTGTTTATATACCACAATGTAGACAATAGTAAAGAAAAAATGGAGAGCTGTTTATACACCACAATGTAGACAACAGTAAAGAAAAAATGTAGAGCATCTTAGAAAGTAGGAAAAAGCGCAGCTATTTCCTTTTGATGCGTCGTTCATTTGGCCTTCACTTAGGATCATACCCTTCTTGAGCTTCATAGACTATGCGGCTTAAATGGCTAATCCGCCATCGACCCTACAGGTTGGCAGGTGAGTACCCCCTCCTATCGAATGACCTATCCAAACCGATCATAGAGCTGTACAGGGGTCAAGTCCTTAGTTTGCCAAAACAAAACAAAATAATTAATGATAAATGAATTCGAACAAAAATCGAAAACAAAACAATAATCACTGAGATAGTCATGAAAATAAGATCTTGTTACAAAATGGAATCATAAACCTAGTGAAACCCATTCCGGCATCATCTCAGTGATGAAAAGGTTCAGTTTTTGAGACTGGAACAACGAGTTCAAAACAAGACATGAAACCAGCGATTATGAGCAGTGAAGAAGCCTTTCGCTTACAAGCAATGCATTCGCCTCGAAAAAAAAAAACGGAAAAGGGTACAAAAAATACGTTTCAAAATAAACAAATTAATTCATTAAATGAATGAGCAGATCTGTTGCTCGCTCGGATAAAGAACTTTTATGAAAGTAAATATTGGGTGAGGTGAGCAATTGAGTCGAAGTTAAACACACACCACACGCACAAAGCCCACTGATGAGAACGTCAATATGGTGAGCATGAGAGATGTACCATACCCCTCATTCGCCAGTCTGTGGTAAGCACACGAAATCATGAATAATTAATAAAACCGGATACCTTACGTAAAGACGAGCTCGGATATTCACATCATCAACGTATGCAAAGCTCTGTGCTCCAATTAGAAAACCTGCTAGCAAGCTAAAAATACGACAATGCCGCGAAGCATGAGCGAACAAATGTTAAAAACGTCCGACGAAGTGTTGTTTCAAAGCCGACCAATGAGTATCATGTGTACTGGACAACGGGTGACGACAGACTGGATATCGATGGATGCCACCACTTTTACTGGCATTTCATGAATCAATCGATCAACTGTACACTACTATTTCCAACCAGAATAAGAAGTATAATTTGGAATTTTCAGAATCAACAATAATAAATTAGATTAACACCGTCAGAATGTTTTAAGAATACTCAAGAGAAAGTATTCCCATAAAGATGAGCAAGAGTAAAATAAAAGGTCACGCGCAAGTACATTTTGAGACGCGGCGGAAGTGAAATTATTTCATGATTAGCAGCTTAAATAGATTTACCTGCCGATAAGATAAATCATTTTCATGTGAATTTGTACGGTTCTCTCAGTTGCACTTCGAAAATCGAATATGGGAGGTTGGAAACAAAAAAAAAAAACACAATATAAAGAAAATGAACCATCCACAATGAAATTTAGAAGTGCGAGCATGAAAGTACAAAAACTACTAAAATTTCTATAAGGCCTAAAAATTGAAATAGCAGGAGTTAGTTTGTTGGAGTGGAGATGGAAGTTACGTAAAATCGAATGAAATTAGATCGGGATGACCTTGTTATCCGGGTCCGACACACCCACATCGATCGCCACATACACACACACACTCACGAGGGTGGATGGACGAATAGAATGACGGGCAGACAAACGGCCGTCATCAAGTACCACATAAGAGCTTAGGTAACGACCCAACAGACCCTAGTTACGTAATAGTGTACAGCGCAGATGTTTACTTACGTGAAAGCTTCATATTATAGACAGCGACAAGGCTAATCCACCCATAAGATTCTATGAACCTGAAAATAAGCCGAATACCTAAGAAACACAGCACCACCTGTTTGCCCCTCCCTCCACCTCGAAATGAGAATACGGTCTCACCAGAGATTGAAGACCCAAAAAATGAACAAAAGCTGAAGTAACTAACAAAGCTACATAAAACAGCCAGACAATTCTGCTAACACAAAAATGAAGAGAAAACCACTAAATGAAAAGAGCTTGCCATATCCCTCGTCTTGCTTTTCATCCAAATCCTTGGTCTAGTTCTTCCCTTAGGTTGCTGTTCACCGCTGGTTCTTCCGCTTGACATATTTCAGAAAGCTGTTTTTCACCCTAATAAGAGAGGTAGGGACGTCTTCCGTACCTTTCGCTTCGAGTAGGGAAATATAAACTTTTTCGAATAAAAATAAGTAACACTACAACTAGCAAAATAACTAACCGAAAAGAACTCAGACCAAAAAACTACTCAATGAAAAATTCACAGCCCTGAAGTTGCTTCGCTAAATCGTCTTTTTGATTACCTTTCTATCAGAATATACAACTACTTTACCTTGAACGATCTCACAAAACATATATAACAGCATGACCTTCACAGAGAGAGTAACGAATGAGAAAAAAATGGATGGAATGGTCACATTCAAGCGCTAGAAAATGAAGAATCATCACAAGAAGAGCTGTTCCGTACATAAAAGTATTGCGTGGTTGCCGCTCGTATACTTCGATTTAAGTGATCCACCCACATATTCGTCTACTGGGCTAGTGCTACGCAAAAATCCCGAGAGTAAGAAGGCAGATATTTCAGCAGTTGAAATTTTGATGCTTAAACGAGCATCGACTACCTCCACAAACTGTTCCTAATGACGAGTCCATGACCTACCTCATACCTCAACGAACAACAATTAATTCATCATGTATTGCTTGTAAAAGCGCATTACCTTATTTTAGAGCTGAGGAGATAAAGGTAGGAGAAATATTGGAAAAAGAGGGATAAATAACAAAAAAAAAAGCTGACGACAAGAAAGAAAAATAAAGAAAATGAAAGATGAGCTACGAGGAAGAAATGATGCAAAATCAAGGCATAAATATGTAATATTAACTTTATGCGTGAGTAAGCTATGCACTCGAGCAACAACAGAAAAGAGCATTTCCTGGAAACTACCACAGCGAAATCCCTTTGTGTAATGGCTTCCCTTGTGTAGCGCCGGGATTAGATCTGAGCGAGAGCGGAGGGTTATGAATAGCATGTAAGGAGAAAAATGAATGATTCTCATTAAGGAAACGGAAAACTGGATTGAAACATCAAAAGGAGATGACTGATTGAGCGCTGCATGTGACATTTTCCGCAATAAAACCACTGTAAGTGCAGATAAAATGCATCAGTGCCGTTTTATAACCTTGTTCGATCAGGAACTGAACGAATTACATAGCCATTGACAAACGAAACCATCACAGAAGAAAAAAACTAATGAAAAGATCAAAAAAGTGATGGTCGCAGAACAAACGTCTTAAGTGATGGCCGGAAAAGCTCCGGCTCAGGCCACAGCACAAGCACCACCGATGGGCGGGGAACAGCGTTTCCCCATGTTGTATCAATTATTATGTCCTTTCCCTAACGCAATTCAAGTGCACCCCTTCTCTAGCCTCCTGTCATATCATTAGCATCGAATCCACATTGAAGTGAAGGCAAAGAGATCAAGAGTACTTGGTATTAGGTACATCGAAGGGAACTCATTGAACAACACCTGTATTCACCTATCTTTTCATTCCCCTTTGAATATTTCCTTCTGAAGCTTAGGAAGTAAAAAAAAAACAGACAGAGAAATTTCTCAAAACTGGATAAAGCTCAAAAAAACGGAAAACGTCAGAGAAAGAAAACTTTTGAAAACTTCATTGAAGGGGACATAACATAAATTCAAGCACTATTATGAATCTGTAAAGGACGTATTTAACAAAAAGTATGGGAATCAACATATTAGCACATCAAAAACAAAAAAAAAACTGAGGGGGAGGGGGGGGGGGGGGAGGAGGAAAGGGAGAAATGACTGTAGGTTCCGGGTGTACATTTTAAAAGTCTAAGAAAAGAAGGAGCTTCGTGGTGGGAGAACTTCGCCCCAACCTCCAATTTCTTTTAATATTTTCAGAAAATCTAGTTTTTATTTAGTTAATACTTACATACTTAACTGGCGTTCTTATGAGATAACACTATTCCGAAAGGGTTCAGTTGTGGAACCCAAAGAACGAATGCATTGAGAAGCGATCAATACAACAATGTAAGCCACACTAAGACAAGGCGGTCGCAGTCAGTCGCTGACCAGTTCGTTGTTTTCTAGGACTTCACTAGTGGAACGCTTTGCCATTTCTTCGAAAAGCTGTTCTCTGGCATTTTGCATAACTTGGTCGTTGTGGGTATAAAAAATTGCAATTTTCTCATGATCATTTCACCATGGAAGTAATCCTTTAGTTGAGTCTCTTAAAATAGAATTTTGTAGGTTCGCTTTCAACATAACGAGGCATCGGGACAAAACTGCATTCGCATAATTTTCTCATAAAATAGCAAGCCTTTCTACCATCTACTTTCGTTAGGCTTGAATCAGAAATGATGAATGTCCATCAGAAAAATATCAGAATAAGGATACTTCATAATGAAGTTCAGTTCTTGAAAAATTCGATCACAATTCACAACATCCCTAAATAATTACAGAGAGGAAGCCTGGTAAAGCATAACACAACCCTGAATTGTGCTGATAGAGTTATCCAGTTTATTTGGAAGATCACGTGTAGTACGCTCTAACGTGAATAAATCCCTGTGAAAAGAGAAAAACCACAGAGAAAACTTCTTCGTAAACTATGTAACCATAAGTCACAGTAAGGCAAAGAACATCAGTGGATCGGTTCAACAGAATTAAGGTGATTCAAATCCAAAAAACGCCAATAAACAAACACCATATTGATAAGATTTTGAAAGCAAACAATCGCGGTCGAAAAATAAACAACGATCTGCAAAACTTGGCAACCTGCCCAGCATTTGAGCCCACGCGTTCTGTACGGGACTCATCGCGGCGTCACACCGGTGATGCCCATAATTGGATTTTACCTGGTGAAACATCCCGCCATTCAAAGACGCTCAACCACTTCCTTTTTGTGAATTCTCGAGGAAACAAGCTGCTGAAGTTACTTTCTTCATGATAGCGGCATAAAGAATGGTGTTAATCGCCCTTGCAGTAATTTTTTCGATAGTTATCTGACGATTTTCAATACATATGGATTGGACGCGAAGCTTTTTAGACCGTATGCTCAGATTAAAGAACTGGTACACAATATTTATGAGTTATCAATGTATACGGCGTCAGGAGCTAGTATACAGATAAAAGTACTCTGACTATAAATAAGTAGTTTTACTTTAGGTAAACATCATCCTGATTATGAAAGTTTTTTCTGAGTACCAGGGCCAATATAAGACGCAAACGGCTACTATTGATTTTATCAATCAATATTGGAACATGCGCCGCGATGGTTTGACCAACTGGAATCACAAAAGTGATTGAGTGCATTTGAAATCCGAATCCGCTGATTCAAACTCAAGCACAAATTTATTACATAAACTTCTTATTAATTTATGCATGGAAATCTCTTACTAATTTATGTACAAAAGTACGCGCAGAGGAACAAAATTATAACGGCTCTTCAAAAAACAAGCATTATCAATAATACAAACACTCAAGCGATTAATGGTAGAAACACGCAACATCGTTGAAATGAACGAAAAAAGGTTGAGCTGATTCCAGTTGTTGTTTTTCAATACAAGTGTGCAGTAACAAATTGGTGAACGTTGTAATTGGTCGTGAAAGGCATGATATGAAAGGAAGATAGAATGTACTAGAATTTAAATTGAAAATTGAATCTATTACATAATCAGATGACCTTCATGACCCAAACAATGTACGAGTATCCTGTTATAGGCAAAAGTCACAGTCAAGCGATGCTCCAGGAGTCGAGGATTTTCCGAGGGGGGTCGTATTTGACGGGCAAGTGGGGTCGTCAATGCAGAGGACAGCAATGATCCTACTACATAAAATCTTGCGGTGCTGTAGAGATTAAAAATGGAGTCGTACATAGGAACTCGAAGAGGGGGTCATACTGAAGCGGCCATTTTTCTCGACACCTGGGAGTGCCCTGTTCATCATTCATGTCGAATACAACTAGGCAGAAGTAATTCTTGAATTTTCTAGAAAATTTCACATCGGTCGAAAGGAAGTCGTGCAGGTCTTCAAGAGTAGCGGCTATGATTCTCACGGCTGCCGATTTTCCCATCCAATTGGCTGTCACTCTTGGTTGCAGTTGGTGACCTTGTGGGAACCAAAGACGAATATGAAATCGTGGTCTTCTTCATATGATCAGCGAAGTTTTCTACCCCAACAACAAATAAACAATAAACAAAAATCGAAAATTCTGATGAAAATTAAAATGTGAAAGAGCTTTTGAAAAGTGTTTCATAACGCCTGGGTTGCATCATGACTTTGCCTTCTGTTCATGGCCTTAGAAGAGTTCGATCCCCTACTATCCTACCACCACAGAAATCACACGGTGCTGAAATCTAGTTTTTAATGATCAAGGAGATCGTCCATGACCCTAACCTCTTATTGAGGGTCTGTTTAACTCAGGCTGGATCCGATCTCGAGAGCTTTTGCGGCATAGCGGCGCCTCCACCATTTCGCATTCACTGATTAGCGCGCTACCCACCCTTACCGTCAGGTGATTCCAAAGAGAAATTCCAGCTTTATCCTTTGTGAGCCCTAGATGAATGGGGCCAACTCCACCCGCTGTTGTGACGGGTTTCCGTGGCAACGCGGTTGAGTGGCAATTCATCTCAACCGCATTTCGAAATAATCCGCTTGTGCAATGGAAGCTTCAGTCACTGAAGACGATCTTTATGGAGGTTTTGATGATTACGATCATGCATATGATACTCAGGTAAGCAGTTAAATGGAATCATATGTACTTGTCAATGCAAAAATTCCCTCATTACAGCACCTCGTTCATGATCGTTCTTTTCAACAAGCCGTGGCTAGATCCAGTCATGGACGTCGTCCAGTGAGTAATTCGTGCAAATTGCAAATTCAGTTTTTGAAAACTTCAATAAAAAATCGTGACTAGTATGAAGAATAAAAGTATCAGAAGGGGGTATAAAAATTATCCCCGCTTTCAAAAAAAAAACCAATCTTTGTGTCTTCGCCAATTTTAGACGAAACATCTGGCTACTGCTACTTGAAACTCTCCCAAAAGAAACCACAAATGAGTTGGGTTCAAAAAACTGGGTCCAACATGCGATCATATTTCCCTGCCAAAAATCATTCTGATCAATGAACGTACTCTACAAAGCTGTGGAAGCCAATAGAGTTAACCGACATACAAGTGAACTTCATTTCGCAACTAACCATCCCTCTTTGAAGGAACCGTCCGAAGAAAAATAAGTTTTTCTGTTATACATATACTTACGTTATATTTGCCTAATATGGGCAATGCAATAATTCATGCGAAAAAGTGAGAATTCGGCCAAGATACGGTTCCCCAATTTCTCGGCCGGGTGGGCGGGGCCTCCGAGTAAAAGCCCCGTCCCGTTGACCGACGCGTTTGGGAACGGAGAGTGGGACTGTTCACGAAACCTTCTGTCCTTACAATGCATCTCCGACCGCGGCGGACTATGGGGTGGGCACTTGCTTGAAAGCCCCGCTCACCCGGCCGAAACTTGGTGGTTGCATTTTAGCCGGATTCACATTTTTTCGCGTGAAACTTTGCATGCGCTCCTTATTAGGTAAATTCTACATAATTATATGGATAACAAAGAAACTCATTTTCCGTGGACGATCCTCCGAAGGAAATTTTTAAAGGCTGTTAGAGCAGTCACCAAAGTAGAGTCGGTTGCAGACAACATCGATGGCTGGTCGAGCCCCATCCGCATATGGTATGGCCCCACATTCCAGCTATGGAGCAGTTTCCTCTTATGGAATCCAAAGTCGAACAGGACGAACCTCGATGGCCACCAGAAATGAGCCAGCCAGACCGATGACTGCTGTCAGAGCTGCTGGATATTCATCGTTCGCCAATAAAGGTGAATTTTAATTAACGCTGAATACTTTTTTTTAATGAGCCAAAGCAGTGATATGCAAAGCACTCAAACTCGACATGAGCCTTATAATATCAGGCTCCACCCCGCTCAAAACAGTTCTTGTGCCTTTTTCAAGTCAAATTAGATTTTCCTGCATTGTTATCTTGGAAGTTCCCACAGCCCAGCACTGATGAACTTTATTGGTACGCAAAACGAAAAATTAGACCTTTTCAGTGCAAGCTGCCGAGTCAGCCGCTGTGACCGACACGAAAAATACGGACACGTGAGTTTTAATAAGTTTTTCAAATTAAAATCTCGCTCAAGAATGTGTGAAAATTCCCCTTAGTTATGTAAATGGGAGTGAGACTCCGCCTCCTCCCTCCTGAGCCACATTCACCCGCAGTAACGTTACATGAAAATTTTTTTGAAAAACAAATGTCGAGCGGAAACGAATGAAGAATAATTGGCGCTTGAATTCAGAATAGAACAGAAATGCAAGGAGATGGAGCAACGTGTGATGGACATGCTGAAAGAGAGCGTATTTGCTGCCGAAAAACGAAGTCTCAAAGAGGTTTTACTTATTTCGGAAACCAGCAATAATGACGCAAATATTCTGTGGATCGTGTGCATTTGAGTAAATTAACAAACTTATTAATTAAGGCTCTAGATAAGGCAAAAGAGGCTGGACGACGTGAACGGGCCGTAGTCAAATATCGAGAGCAACAGGACGTGGTCGAATCAATGAACATCGATTTGACGTTTACCGTATTGTTCAATTTGGCTCAGCAGGTAATTTCTGGTAGATCACAGCTGATATTTGAACGATATTTTGGGAAATTTTCAGTACATGGCGAATGACATGGCGAACGAAGCACTAAATACATATCAGATCATTGTCAAGAATAAAATGTTCCCGAATTCTGGTCGACTGAAGGTAAGCTGAAACTGGAACTGAAACTTCTGAAAGAAATTTAGAAAATTAAGCAAATCTATTCATGTCACTTATGCGGAAATGGCCAGACTGTCGGGAATCCTTGGAGTGCGCCATGCCTTGTCACTGTTGCTAGACGTTTGAATCTGCTGGTTAATGCATACTTACAAAACTGAAAGATGACAGTCAGCCACTGTCCATGCTACGGCTGTCGTAGGATTACCTGTTGTCGCTTATAAAAAAAGAAGTTCAACCATCTTGGTAATCAAAAAAGAAGTTTGAAAATTTGTGAGCAAAAAGCTGTAAACTCGGATCCATCACTACTCGTGCAACGGATCATTCATACATATAAGGCCGCGTTCATACTTTGCGATTTTACGGTTGCGCGATTCACGTGGAAGGAGGAAGATACATGTCGACTATGCAATTCAGGCAAACGCATGACGCATGTGACTCGCGCGATTGAGACGTCTCATTCATCCAATCCATTCGCGTCTCGCCCTTCCCGCCTAAATCGTGCGAATAGCGCGATCGACTGAACCGCAGACTATGAACAGCATCTGAGCAGCGTCCAAATAACACTTAGCTTTATAGTTCCTCTGAACTCTAAAGTCCGAATTTTTCAGGTCAATATCGGGAACATCTATTTTAAGAAAAAGGATTATAATAAAGCCATAAAATACTACCGCATGGCCTTGGATCAGGTGCCGAGTATCCAAAAGGAAACAAGGTACTGTTAGTTACCTGGCTGGTACCTACTTATCTCTGGAAATGATTATCCACAAAGGGGTTATTAATTAATCGCATAGGATCAATATTCTCAACAATATCGGTGTTGCGTTCATCAAGATGGGAAAGTACGACGAAGCGATGTCGACATTCGAACATTGCGTGGAAGAAAGGGCCGATTTCAAAACAGCACTGAATATGGGTAATTCTTCTAATTCTAGTTCGCTCCTGTTGCTGTTTATCTATGCTTATTCTCCAATTTATACTTTATTGCTATAATGCTATAAGAAAAGTAGTTTGCTTATTTTCATGGTTCATCGGGTCTACTATGCTTTTACAAACAACTTCTTCGGATTAAAATGTTGTGGGAACTACCAGCTGAAAGCTTACCCTGAGTCTAACTCTTACAGTTCTGACTGCGTACTGTCTCGAGGATGCTGACAAGATGCGTGACGGTTTCCAGAAATTACTTGATGTGCCGCTTGATGATGACGAGGAGAACAAGCCTCATGTATGATGATTACGCTCCGATCCTATCCGTTTTTCTACAAGCTATGCAATGCTACGTAAATCGCTTTGGCCCTTTTCTTTTGAAAAATTTATCCGGATTACGCTTTGCACTGATATAGCTTAGTGTGCAGCTTTGTCTACATGCTGGCTACAAGGGCTCTTGTCTACATGCTTGAGGGGATCATCTACGGGAGCCCCATGATTTTAATTCTTTTTAAAATCACTTTGCCAGATACAGTACATGAATAGGAACACGGAAAGAACCGAGAAATTTCTTTTGTTCCAAAACAGAAAACGAAAAAACTGCGAGGAAAGCAGCTCGTTCGGTTTCCCACCACAACATTTGAACAGCCGTCAACAGCCACAGCGCAGTTCAAATTTTCGCGCCCAATGTTGATCTGCTTCTCGCTCTGCGTCCTTGACCATGTGACTGTCGCCTCTGTGTTCCTCAACTCTTCGGCGGCCAAATCCACTCGGACGCTCCACCCCGTCGTCCATCACTTTGGAAAGCTATATTTTAACTGGATTCATGTATATGCGCGTGAAACTTTGCACGCAGCCTTTAGTAGGCAAATACAGCATAAATAAGTGGTAACGGAATAAGTGGTTAAACTCCGTGGAAGACACTTCAACCTTTATAGTGAACTAATGGAAGAGCAGCTCAGCTTCAGCACATTCCCTCACTCTGCTCTCTCAGGGTGAAGTAGCCACTTAAAAGATCCTCTCGCATGAAAGTACGAGTTTATTCTATAAGAAGCGATCCCATGTTCGGCTCTTGCATGCTTTATTTCCTGGCACTGCACCTTTTTTATATCTGAATATGGTCTCTCCAAACTATTGAAAACCTGAATTTTTTCTCAGGATAAGGACGACGTACTGATGTCACAAGTACTGAACAATGATAGCTTACGCCAGTTTGCCAGACGTCAACGTGCCGATGGAGAGCGAGCAATTTTAACAGCCGCGAAAACGATCAGTCCTGCAATAGCTTCTGAGTAAGTTTGCCACAAAACTGGGAATTTTAGCAAGGACAGAGGGTTATCGATTGGAATTGAACTTGAAGACTTATCAAAGCCTTGCTTTTTTCTGCCATGATCTTTAGTCAAGGAAATAGCGCTGACCGTATCATTCAGTTACGCCTCGGGCTATGAGTGGTGTGTGGAGACGATCAAACAGTCAGTGCATGCCTCACTGGCCACCGAATTGGAAATGAGCAAAGCTGGAGAGATGTTAAGGAGAGGAGATCTCGAAGGGGCAGCAGAGGTGTGAATTGAATTTCACCGAGAAAAGCTATTCTTCCGTATATTTTATAAACCAATTTCAGGTGCTGAAAGTATTTCACGCGCAAGAATCGAAAATCGCTAGTGCGGCTGCTAATAACCTTTGCATGTTGAAGCTACTGGTAAGTCTATGGTAGAAAGATAAAAGGGTGAAGTTTTTGGCGTTAATCAATACCTTCTGTAGAATACGCCGCGCATTGTAGTTCCACCCAGAATCGTGCTGGCAAGTGAATGCAATCTGGCCTAAACCATGACTAACGGGGGCCAGCCGATGTACATCTCTTACATCCTCCCAGAGGAGTGTGGTACCAATTTACCGACCCCAGAAGGATGGAATTCTTGGTTGGCCCAGGCGGGTGTTGATGCGTAATTTGATACCAGCACCATGAGAGTGGGAGTGCGCGACACCTGTCACTACACCACCCCAGCCCCCAAGTCTTTTGTGATTCAATGTATAAATTCACATATATGAGTGGACACATGTATGTTTTGACCACTAAAAAATTTATTCAAGCAAGGAGGCGACAAACTACAAGAAGCAGAGCAGTTTGCAGAACAGTCTCTAGCCATGGATCACTACAATGCCAATGCTCTAGTCAATGCCGGTTAGTCACTTCAGACCCCCGTTCTAACTAAAATTTGATAAGTGCTAGCAAAGTGTTCCACTTTTTAATTCAGGGAATATCGCCTATTTACGAGGGGACTATGATAAAGCTTACGCCAACTATCGTGAAGCCTTGAATAACGATGCGGGATGTGTACAGGTAAGATCACGTTTATACTCTGCAGTACCGGCGGCAGGGCGTGGCGGCGTGTCTCTGCGTCTTCCCCTGTGCCACCCTACCTCGTTGCTTGCGTCGCCTCTGCACTTCCCACGCGCCACTCTGCCCCGCTGCCGGTGAACACAGCCACGTCCTGCCGGCGCCCAAGTAAAAACGTTCTCCAAGCAAAATCTGATATCAAAAGAATGGAAACTATCGTCACCATAGTGAGGTGTTCATAAGAGGGCGCGGCACTCGTACCATGCCGATGAGGCGCGATTTCAATTCTCCTTCCAAATAGATGTTTTAGAACATGCACACAATAGTGCAACATGTCGGAAAACCCTTCATTTTGCCTTCTGTTTCACCCACATTTCACCCATACCGCTACGTACAAGTTGAACAAAACCGAAATTTTATACAAATTAAGACCTTTGCTAAATACTCCTAAATGGAGAGAATAAGATAGATATGGATAATTCTCCTGTAGATAAGACCTACAACCCGCACCTCTAATTCTTTCATTCAAGGCCCTGTACAACATGGGATTGGTGTGCCGTCAACAAGGAAATGTGGAACAGGCTCTTGAATGTTTTTATAAGCTGCACAATATTCTATTAAATAACGTGCAAGTGCTTTGTCAACTCGCATCTATGTAAGTTTCTGAAATTTTCTTCAAATTTTGATTCCAATAATCTATTCAATGTCGCTACAAGTTGAGGTTCTACAACCATTCCATATTAGGCCGCTGCTAGACTTCGCGACTTCGCGATTTTGTGGTGTCGCAAACTTGCGACAATGCAAGATCTCATGGTCGCTTTTGTCGAGCTTTCGCTTTGCGACGTTGCACTCGCGGCGCCATCAGCACAACTTGACGCGGTCGGGGCTCTCAAGAAAAGCTATTTATCTCATACTATCTGAAAAAAAATAATTTCAAGCTCTTAAAAAAACAAAATATCAACATAAAAAGTAAAAGAAGCGATAGCATTGCATGGTAACAATCCTTATTAAGAAATAATTAATTAGGACGTGAAACTTCAAGGGAGTGCTGCAAGTACGCAGTACGCAATCGCATGCAAAAAATTCGCGGCGCCGATCGCCGCGCGCGCTTGCGCGAAAATTTGACATAAGTCTACGACACCTCAAGGTCGCAGTATCGCGTGCGAACGTGCGACGCCGCAAAATCGCAGAATCGCATAATCACGAAGTCTGACGGCGGTCCTACTTTTTTCACACTCCCCTTTCAGAACCTAACAGAATCTCCTACGAATTATGCTGTTAAATGATGTCTCAGATCTCTGATGTGCTCATAAAGTAAAATAATTGCGACAAATAATAAGAAAAATAAAAATCATCAAATTCCAGATACGAGTCACTGGAGGACACAGCGCAAGCGATTGAGCTCTACAGTCAAGCAAATTCGTTGGCGCCATCGGATCCGGCGATTTTAGCGCGATTAGCCGCTATTTATGATGCCGAAGGCGACAAAACCCAGGCCTTTCAGAGCAACTATGATGTAAGCGTAGTTTTTTTTTTTGTAGGATAACTGTTGTAAACAACGCTTTTGCGACGGCAACTGGTTAGGCGCAAAAAATCGATAAAGCATCGTAAAGCCTGGAGCAGCAGATTTTCACGTGTGATGAATTGAAAAGCAGAAATTTGAGAAATACGGTTTCAGACCTTAAAGGCATATTCCAGGATTAGGGAAACATTGCAGCCCTTCCATATGACCTAATAGTTCCCCAAGGGGGCAGGGAGACTGTCCACATATCAAAGCGCGATGATGAGTCATCGCAGCGCGCGGAGCTCTTAAAGCCAGCTCAGCCTCACCCTGGAGCTCGGCCGCGCCCATCTCAGACGTGTTTGTTGGCAATGACGGTGGCAATGATGGCAATAACGTGGCAAATGAGGCCTACGCATTGTGTGATAACATAAGATAAGGAAGAGATACCAATGGTGAAGGAGACGTTGACATGAGGAAACAGGTGATATCCCAGGATTCCTTCTGATACCAGCCAGCGGGAACTGATTCAAAGGCTCGCTTTCATGGGGCAATCTCGTCTGAGGCTGGATGACAGGAGGCCTTATTTTTGCCCTTTTCGGGGATTTTTTTCGGATTTTTCTTTGTCGTCGTAATCCTCAGCATCTCTGATTTCATATTTGGCGCTTTGACCCCCTCAAGGCAATCCTGAAATATGCCTTTAATATTGCATTTTTCGTAAAACCATTGACTACAGATTGTCTCAAATTTGCAGTGTAATTAATGGCTACTGATTTTTATGCATTTTTGAACAATTGTACCCACAGCAGACCGATATCAAAATTGTAACATAATACTTTGATACAATACACCGTACTTCAAAATCGGATGCTTTTCAGAGCTATCGCTACTATCCTTCGAATCTGAAAGTGATCGAATGGATGGGTGCCTACTATATAGATGCACAATTCTCTGAAAAAGCTGTAAACTATTTCGAAAAAGCGTCTATAATGCAGTAAGTTCAAATTCCTTAACAAAAATTGTGAAAAAACCATTCGAAATCTAGCATAGCATGGGAAAGGGATCCAGCGACAAAAAATTCTTAAACAGGCCATTTCTATTTTTTCCATCACTTCATCGATTATCAGGACGTAGACCATTTTCGCCTTCTGTCAGTCATAGCCGTCTACCCATCGCTCGAAGGCGCAAGTTGGTGGGAGCACGATCAACTGCAATTGCTGAGGGTCGATTGAAATGAAGGACCGCGTTCATACTTTGCACCGGCAGGGCGTGGTTGCGTTTCCAGGCAACGAGGCAGAATGGCACGGGGGAGGTGCAGAGACGACGCAGGCAACGAGAGAGGGTGGTACAGGAGGAGACACAGAGACACACAGCCACGCCCTGCCGCCGGCACCGCAAAATATGAACGCGGCCAAAGAGTTATTCCTTGTGAAACGAGGGCAGCAAGGCAACTGCTTGCGAACGGGATAGTTTACAGGGCTTCAGCTAAAGATAACTGCGTGGCAGAGCCTCTCGGCGCAGTGTCACTCTTGAGCTTTTTACTCCTTCCGCTTGAAACACTTGAAGAAACCGGAGGGGGGGGGGGGAGCAAGAAAAGGAAAGCGTATTTCAAAACTCTGTTTTCTGTAAACGGACATCTGAACACAGAAAGAAGAGAAGCGCGAAATCGCGCAAAAAAAAAAACGCTCTCGGGAAGCTTTTGCGATTTTAGCACGCTTCAGGCGGGCCAACGCCACTGTCATGTGATGCCGCGTAGGACGAAATTGGTCTCGTTCATGATGATACTAAACGTGTGGAATAGCACTCAGCAACAAACAAATGAAACAATGAAAGGGAAAATAAGCGAAAGAGTGAAAGAAGTGTGATTACGATAAAAAAACAGGAATGAACACTCGATTTTTATGTTCAAACAATTGTACCCTCGACAGACCTATTGGGTTGGGGAATAAGTCCCCGCCGTTTTTTTATCCCCGTTTTCACGTTGTTTCCTTCATCTTTCGACAAAGCTTATACATGTTTTCGATAGAGCTTTTTTTGCTCTACAAAATGCTACTATCTGTTTTTCGATTCCTTCGACTACCTTGTATTTATGAGGTTTAGAAATGAAGTAAGCTAAAGGCAACAATTTGACACTTGCGCACCTCATCTTTCTCGTCTGCATCGAGATCAAAAAATGACGTGTATATGTTTTTGATAGAGCTTTTTCAGCTCTACAGAATTGTTCTAATTTTCATTCAAATCGCTCAACTTTTTGCTGTTTTTAAGACTCACAAATGCAGTACTCGCAAAAGCATGCACTTTCCTTATCTCCTCTTCCTCGCCTACCATCGAGATTGGAGAAGGTGTGCATATATGCATTCAATAGAGCTTTCTTTGCTCTACTAGTGTTAGCACTCTTCTTTTGTATTCTCTCCTATTTTAGCATGTAGGAATAAGTTTTACGTGTTTTTCAATTCAAAATTGCGTAATGAAAATAAATTTTTTTGACAGGGTGCTCTATTTTTCATTCGATATAGCTCTTTTGGCCCTACAGGACGGTGTTTACGGTTTCTATCAGAATTAATTTTTGTCATTTTTCAGAACATTTAAAAGTCGACGAAATCGAGCATTTTCGGCAGATGTAGTCGAAAATGCTCGCTTTCGTCGACTTTTAAATGTTCTGAAAAATGACAAAAATTAATTCTGATAGAAACCGTAAACACCATCTTGTAGGGCCAAAAGAGCTATATCGAATGATAGAGAGCACCCTGTCAAAAAATTTATTTTCATTACGCAATTTTGAATTGAAAAACACGTAAAAACTTATTCCTACATGCTAAAATAGGAGAGGATACAAAAGAAGAGTGCTAACACTAGTAGAGCAAAGAAAGCTCTATCGAATGCATATATGCACACCTTCTCCAATCTCGATGGTAGGCGAGGAAGAGGAGATAACGAAAGTGCATACTTTTGCGAGTACTGCATTTGTGAGTCTTAAAAACAGCAAAAAGTTGAGCGATTTGAATGGAAGTTAGTACCATTCTGTAGAGCTGAAAAAGCTCTATCAAAAACATATACACGTGCATTTTTTGATCCCGATGCAGACGAGAAAGATGAGGTGCACAAGTGTCAATTTTTTGCCTTTAGCTTACTTCATTTCTAAACCTCATAAATATAAGGTAGTCAAAGGGATCAAAAAACAGATAGTAGCATTTTGTAGAGCAAAAAAAGCTCTATCGAAAACATGTATAAGCTTCGTCGAAAGTTGAAGGGAACATTGTGAAAACGGGGATAAAAAAAACGGCGGGGACTTATTCCCCAACCCAATATATCAAATTCGATTTTTCAATAAGGCATCGCGCGTGCAAAGTAACAAACTGCAGGCTAACGTAAACCCATACCGTAGGCCAAAATTGTCCCCTATCCGTATCTTTGACTGTGTCGTTTCAGGCCCAACGAAATCAAGTGGCAATTGATGATGGCATCATCGCATCGACGAGCTGGTAACTATCAGAAAGCACTGGAACTCTATAAAAATATTCACAAGAAATTTCCTGCAAATATTGAGTGTAAGAGATGTCTTCTCCTTTTTGTAATACCTCTTTCTCACTCCAGAAATAAGCTTTTTTTCATTGCCGCAATGCTGCACTCCAAATCTCCAGACTGATTATGGGTTCCTTCAGGTCTGAAATTTCTCGTTCGTATCACCACTGACCTGGGTATGCCAGAGGCAAAGGAGTACGCGGAAAAGCTGGGTAAAGCAGAACGGGTACGTCAACTGAAGATGCAACGAGAAACGGACAGCAGTCAAGGCAAACGTCACAGTGCCCAATCGGCCCATAGCCTGCCAACAGCTTCAGGTATATGGCATTTTGGAAGAGATCGGTGCGCAAATAGTGCCTTCTCATCTCATTCAATTTATTGATAGGCCGCTTTCATACTTTACTGCATCACCGCCGGCCACGGTGGCACTCTGGCGACGCGCTCTATCTATGAGGCCGCCCGCGTTCATACTTTGCGCCGGGAGGGCGTGGCTGCATGCACAGGCAACGAGGCAGTGTGGCACAGGGCAGGTGCAGAGACGACGCAGGCAACGAGACAGAGTAACGCAGGCGGAGGCGCAGAGACACGCAGCCAAAGCCCTGCGCCGGCACCGTAAAGTACAAACTCGGCCTAACACTCTACAAGCCACACTACGGTATGATGATCGTGGTAAGAGCCCGTGCAAATGTGTGAGTGCGCGAATCTTGCCATTGTTGGCACCATGCCAGTATTGTCGCCGGTTCGAATCTCGCCACAGATTTGCGCGGGCTCACGCCACGATATCATACTGTAGTATGGTTCGGTTGAGCGTTATAAACAGAGCGCGTCGTCAGAGCACCGCCGTCAACGCCGATGTCAGCTGCAGTAACTCAGGGTGTGGAAGCGGTTTTTGTTTAACACGGTCCTTTCCCACCTTACGTGAAGGGCACGGCGTCGTATGAGTTTACTGAAGTCTAGGACATTATTCTTGTTTAGGTGAACGTCCCACGTCACTCAACAGTCTACGAATGTCTAGCGCCAAGTTTGCCTTCGAGGACCAGCCATTCACCGTTGCTCCGAGAGACATGAGTAAGACTTTCACGAATTTGAAAACCAGAGAAAGGAAACTTTGTAAAACCCTTTTAGAATCAGCAGATCTCTCCTACACGGACCCAGTGGGAGCCGGTGCAGCCAGACCAAAAACCGGACAACGTCGACCGAAGAATGATGATTCATTCGAGGAACTTGACGATTCATTATTGCCACAGTAGACACACCGTCCTCGAGGATAAAATGGCATATCAAAGACTCGCATGAAACACATATATCTTTTTGGATAAAATACTGAACCACTTATAAGGGCCTCATCGGACGAGTGACACGCGACACTTGAACTGACTGCTCGCCGCACGGGACTATGGGCAATTGCTCGCGCGTGGCCCATTGAGATTGACGCGACGCCGCGTTATGACCTAACGTTACACAGCTCATTTTAGCGTTTAGAAGCGTGGTTCTAGATCGAGCTTTCTATGTTCCCGACCATGAGAACGCTGAAGATCACTCAGCCGCAGAAGTTACATAGCTTATTAACAGGAATAAGAATAAAATATTTATTTAAAATTGCATATGAGGACGACGTAACATTGAATGCGGATATGTTCTTACTGATTATCGATAGTTTATGTATCATTCCGTCTAAGCACGGAGTCGTTTCTCGGCTTTTGCCGCAATGATACGATCGGTGCGAGAGCGTGGACCCCACAGTTCAGGATCCGGTTGAAATAGACGTAGAGGGTTCACTTGATTTACAACACACTTGTGATACTGTAAGAACAATATTCGCCTCTTAGAACCTTCAGAAAGATGATTAACTTCTTCTTACAACTGTGGATACCCACTACATATAGTGTTTCAGCAACCTAGGTATGCGTTCATACTTCGCGACAAGCCCGCGCGCGCAAAAGTCCGGTGTGCTTGTAAGCCGTGATCGATAGCCTATGCAGATCGGAAATTTTCCTTTATTTTGCGGTAGAATCGGTCGCGGGCCACACGCCGAGGCTCGTTTGCGCACCTCCCCATGCGCGTAAAGCGCGTTTGTCGCGAAGTATGAATGAGGTATAATGTAGCAAAATCTGAAACTCACTCGGTAAAAAGCAAGCACCGGTATAGGAAGTAGTACCAAGAAGAATAGTAGTTGATCAACGTAACCGAAATCTGTTTCATACAGGAAAACTGTCAAAGTCGTCTTAAAATGTCTCAAACTGAAGTTTTTCTTCAGAAAAGAATTGTAATTTGGACCAGTTTTTCAATATCAGCTACAGATGCGCAAGCGGTGCATTGTTGTTCGACTTGTATGAGTCACTGTATATTTACTCCTGTATGATCTCCATAGTGCCTTATGAGCTGTCAATGAAGAAAGAGCAACAGCGAGCGATATGGGGCGACAGTAGGCAGCAGCCAGCGATATGGTACGACAGTAGGCAGCAATGCGCTACAGCAATACAGCA
Organism: Trichostrongylus colubriformis; assembly: GCA_963978905.1. Taxonomy (NCBI): domain Eukaryota; kingdom Metazoa; phylum Nematoda; class Chromadorea; order Rhabditida; family Trichostrongylidae; genus Trichostrongylus; species Trichostrongylus colubriformis. The sequence continues at coordinate 33,404,565 of OZ022260.1, forward strand.
CTGAGGAGTGAGGAAGCGTGTCGCACATGGTGGGGTAGAGCAAAATAACCAGTTACATAAATCTTCCTTGATTAAAACGATAAAAGGATAAAGCTTCTGGCGTTAATAGATCCTATCTGTGGGATATGCCAAACATTCTAGTTCCATATAGAATCGTGGTGGTAGGTGAATACGATTTGGCCTATACAGTAACTTGCGGGCACAGCTAATGTATAAGTCAGTGCTTTTATCCTCCCAGACGAAGCTTGTACCAATTCACCGACCCTGGAGAGATTAGAGGCTTGCTTGGGCTGGGCCGGCGTTGAGTTGGATTTGATCCCCGCACCACGAGAGTGGGAGTGCGCGCCAGCGGTCACTACTTACCCTCCGTTCACTTGTGATTACTGAGTGTCACACCTGGATGATCTTATTAAGGCATTATGCATTCATGCCGGCAAGGACACTCGATGGGTTAAGGGCTGTGGTCTACACTACCTCAGCGCCTTTACACCTTGTCTCACCCGCCTTCTTGCGAGGTGTTATGAGGCTCCAAAGAATCATCCATTAGAAATCTCAAAGCACAAGCCAAAGACAAGAATTAAGATTTTTTCTGTTAAGTAAGGAGTAGTACGTACCAAAATGGTTACAGGTATTACAAAAGTCCAGAGAACCATTGTTAATATACTAATAAACATTTCAGTATTTAGCAGTAAATCGCTCTGTGGTACGTAGACAGACTTGATGTAACCCTGAAAATGTTGTCCTTTCGGGACTGTCTATTGTTTTTATAATATGACCTGTACGGGCCTGATGGGCCCGTAGAACGAGAGCGTTACCTGTAAAAAGTCTTAAAATTACTTACCGCTTTTCCCATAATCATCGTGGACACATTGCTGAAGAATCTTCTAGAACCATAAATGAAGCAGACAGCTACCAATTCAGCCACCACCAAAACTGCACCAAGAGCAGGGATGACATTAGATTCGAGACCCGATAACAGAGTAAAGCCGTCCTGAACGTGAAATACGAATTCGTATCGGAATGCAATGTATGTGTGTGTGTGGTGCAGAAGGAGCCAATGCGGCGTCGCATGCGACACCTTCGCGATGGGCGAGAAGGGAAATGACAGCCTACAATCATGTAGCACCGACTCTTTCTGCATACACTGAAATGATACTAGGTGAGCGATACCTCGGTCAGAAAAATGAACGACCACACCATCGCTATGGACACCACGGCGGCAAGAAAATGAATTCGTGTATGTTGCTTGAAGTAGAGCCCGAAATGTTCAAAAAGTGAAGATGCAATGATTTCCAATCGAATCAGCTGAAAATTTTATGGTTAATCCTTCAGCTTTTGCATGTATTTAATAACCGATACCTATTAGGTGACACATATATTGTAAAATACTGTTCAGGCAAATAAATAAGTAGAATTACATTGATTAAATAAATAAAAAAGACTAATTAGACCGCGACAATGTACGAAGCGAAGCGACATTTTATTATAAACATATACAGTAGCGCTCAAAAGTCTTCGGCCAGACACTTTTTTGTCACAACTTTTTTTCTACTTGACCAAATTTGACAAAATTTTAATTTGTGGTGCCTGAGCCTATTGCCAACATTTCCTTCTACTTGAGCGCCGCTTGACTCTTTTCATGGTATTTTTTACAAGAATTTACTACAAAACCACCCAAGAAAGAAAAAGGCTTGGTCAAGAAAAACGGTTTTTTACAAAAAGTGCAAGCCTCACAAAACATCAATATTTTGTAAAAAAAAACCACAGCTTTTGATGACAGCGGCACAGCGGGACGGCATAGGAATGACACTCCAAAAATAAAAAATCGCATTTAACCACGTAACTTAAACCGTTGAGCGCCAAAATAGTATATTTAGTATGCAGTGTCTCCAAGTACAACATACTAAAATTTCTCGTAGATCGGTCCAGTCGCAAAAAAGTTACAAGTGAAAAACCTAAGTGAAAAACCATTTGACCGAATACTTTTGAGCGCTACTGTATAAAAGCGTCAACGGGGTGACGCGCAATTTCACTTCCCAAGCTTCCTACTACGACTACAATGAGCAATGGTATGTGAGAGCACTAGAAATAGGCGACTGGCGCGACATCGAGCGATTTGCGGCGAGCGACACTGTGCGACACCGCTTCATGAGGTGGGACCTTAGAATTGCTGACCAGTTCATCGAGAGCTCAATTTTTTTGTGTGCATTTGACCAATGCTTCGAAAAGATATGAAATATTATGAGTGAAGTAAAAATAAAACACTGAAACTCCTACCACACCACAATGTAAACTCTACCCACCTTCGAAGTGAACACTGAAAATGCTCCGAATAAGGAAATACATAAAGTGAAAAGCGGATGGAGATTGCCAACTATTTGTGAGGCGGAAATAAACAATGAAACCATTGTTGTCACTGCTCGTTTGGCTTTTCCGGAACTCATTAAGTTATCTTCATCTGGAAATAATTCATCACAAAAAGGCACAGGTGTCAGGTCAAATACTTATTCAAATGGGAATTCACTGCCAAAATATGTTCTCGAGATTGCCATGAATTTCGTGCCACACATTTAATTGCCTCCTACAACTTCAATAACTTACATAGATCGAGGAACGCTTTGTGGTCACCATCAACCATCTCCAGTAAGAATGAGTCAATTGCAAGTCTGTTCACCAACATATAAAGAAAAGGAAGGCAGGACATCAGGAATGTGATCACCATAGCATCTCTAAAAATAGCCAAATTCCATGAAAAAAATGACGTTTTTGCAGTCGACCGGCTCCTTAGGATGCGTCCCGAACTCTGACATGGGACCGTGAAAACACTTGCATTCGTGATAACCGGGTGTATATCGCTAGGACAGAAACGTCGCGTGCCCGTGTTCGGCACGCGGCGGGATGGTGCGAGCTATGCGCGCCGTATTGGTTGAGTCCTGAAGCGATTACGCCTAGAATGAGGCGTAGAGCACCGTCATCGCTTCAAGACCCATCCAATACGGCGCGCATAGCTCGCACCATCTCGTCGCGTGCCGAACACGGCCACGCGACGTTTCTGTCCTAGCGATATACACCCCGTGATAACCTTACACCACTATTATGCTACCAGTCGGACTAGCTCACACTACCACGCGCTTACCATGGGCTTCAGTGGGTCGATGGGAATTGCTTTTTTATAAATTTACACAATACCCATTACCAAATCGCGCTCCACTCACCGTGGGCAGAGCTCAACTTGGCCCATGTGTGCTCGTTACATATTGTACCATGCCCTAGACATCCCAGACCTGTCCCCATTTCCTCAGGTTTTTCTGTAACGCTCAAACTCCGCACACCACCGCAAATGCTCCACCCATCGTGCTGAAGCCTCTTTCATGACTTTCGAAAATCCATGGTTGACCTAAATCCATCTTCTCCCCACGTTTGGGGCATGTTCAAACCCATTAATCATTCCGCTCCGAAAAAGCAACATTTTGGTGCACGTCCCGCCCATCATGGGCGAAGCTTAACTTAGTACGCGTGTGATCTTTGGCCCTGTCCATCGTGGGCGGAGCTTAACTTGCACCATGTGTGATCTTTACATTTTGTCCCATGCCCTAACCATCCCACAATTGTTCCTATCATCACGGGTTGTTTTTTATGTTATGCCTGATTTCGTGACAGACAAAGGGACGGACGGAGGGTTGGACGGACAGAGGAAGCGTTTTATCCAAAACGGAAATCGAAAACTGGATGAAAAGCAGCCCATTTGAATTCCCGCCGAGCAACATTCGAACAGCCGTTGGCGGACAGAGCGCAGTTCAAATTTCCGCGCCTAATGTTGAGTTGCCTCTCACTCTGCGTCCATGATTACGTGAGTGTCGCCTCTTTGCTCCTCAGCTCTCTAACTTCCGAACCCATCGGATGCCCACCCCCTTGGCCGATCATCGGAGGGCTACATCTCAATTGTATTCCGTCTATGCGCGTGAAACTTTGCATGCAACAATTAGTAGGCAAATATAACAAAAAAAGTATGGGTAACAAAAGAAATTGAATTTTCGTGGACAGTTCCTTTGATCGTCAGGTTGGAGCAGTATTGGGTGGGTTGTCCCGGCGCGAAGGGGTGTAGCCAAGACACCTGTGGCCTCTGCACTAATCACGGGAAGACCACAATGCCATCTCCCACGGTCTAGTGAGCGATGGTGAAGTTACGTTAAGTGGATGAGCCACGCGGCTGCGGCTCATTTGTGATGGTGAATCAATTGGCAGCAGAACAGTGCACAGTGCACAGTGATTAAAGCAGAGCAGCACTCGCATCTCACAGCTTCCTTAGTTCAACAACAGTCAAATTGAAATAAATACATGTGTAAACGTACAAGAGGACGTTATTACTAAAACTGTTCTGTGATGCAAGAAAAACCATTCCACCATGTCCAAGTTTCAACATGATGCATACCTAAACTAGCTGCATAAGCTTCATAAGGCCGCCTTCATAGTTTGCGCCGGCAGGCAGTGGCTGCGTTCACAGGCAACGAGACAGAGTGGCACGGGAGATTGGCAGAGACGACGTAGGCAAGGAAGCAGGGTGGCATAGGCGGAAACGCAGAGACAGCAGCCACATCCTGCCGCCGATACCCCAGAGTATGGACGCGGCTTAAAGACAACGGAAGGGCTAAGAAAACCTGAGACCTGTGAAAACATAATCCCTGAAGACGAACTCTTTATGTCAGAAAAGATGATGTTAGGCGAAACTTACAATGAAAAAGCGCGGCTCGGAGTCTTATCACGACCCCGTAGTAAGGCGTGTCGTCCTGCAGCCGGGCAAGTTGCCGGCCATAGCAGGACAACATTCGCCACCGGCTGACTCAGCCTCTCCGCCCGTCTGCAGTCTACTCCGGCTAGAAACGCAGAGGGATACGAGAAAGAAGGGGGTTTTCGGGTTCTCGCTTCTCGAGTTTTTCGCTATTTTTTCTTGTTCTTTATTTACTGTTACGATGCTAAGCCCCCTACTTTCCTACTCCACAGTCTTCCAAATTTATCCCTTTCGGTGTCTTTGAAATCTACAGAAAAATAAGTTCTTTTGTCTCCCTTATATTTATGTTGTAATTGCTTAATAAGGGCCGCATGCAAAGTTCCACGCGAAAAAGTGAGAATAGCTAAGATACAAACAGCTCCCCTAATTCTCAGCCGGGTGGGCAGGAGCTCCGAGTGAAAGCCCTGTCCCGTCATCCGACGCGACTGGGAACGGAGAATGGGACCGTTTACGTAACTTATTTCACTACTATGAGTCCCCACCGCGGCGAACGACGGGACAGGGCCTTTACTCGGAGGCCCCGCCCACTCGGCCGAGAATCTGGAGAGCTGTATCTTGAAGACAGCATTAGGGGTAAGTGGTAATGGAGAAATCCCTACAAGAAGTCACTCACATGGTAGTCCTGGGCCCAACAATAAGAAGGCTATCTGTGGCGAAATCCCGGTGAAAAGCGCCCCTCCGAGCTGTAAAAACGCCGCACAACACCGTAACCGCTTGTCTGTTTCGACTCTTTGATTTGTCGATCCGCCTCCCGATGACGTAATTCCCGATTGACTGGAGTGGGAGCGGCCAAGGAGATGCGGCAGGATCGAAGGTTTTGCAGCGCGCTTTCGCAGTTTTAGCTTGAAGCACACTATAAAAATAGATGCTGTCGTATTTCCAACATTCCCTTGTGTTTACTTGGCGACATGCCAGTGGGAAACCAGATCAGACTCTCCGACTCTTGATGGACAGGTCGTCCGCGTCGAGAATCAACAGTGGAAAGGGGGTCCTATTTCTCGGGTTCCTGACCAATTCCATCCGTTGTTTCGTCATTGTCCTGTTACTAGGCATCTCGACTTTCACATTCACTACTTCTTTTACTTTTCGTCCGACTTTCCCCTAATGCTGCCTTTAAGCGAACTCGCACTTTTTCGCGTGAAAATTTGAATGCGGCCCTTATTAGACAAATACAACTTAAATATTGGAGAACGAAGAAACCTATTTTCCCGTAGACAATTCCTTCAAGCTAGCAATGATGTCGTCTTTGTAACGTCTACATCGTAAAAAATAATGTCTCACCATCATTGCGGCAGCAATCAATCCATCTATCGTGAAAGCTTTCTCAAAATGTTCTGTTAAAGCCTTTGTCATCGGATATTTAGGTGGATGCAAACCGACCAATACCACGGTCATCAAGAACAGACCATTCACCAGAAAAAAACAATTTGTCACAGCGAACTGAATTCAGTTGTCTCAATAAAACATGAGCATTGTTTGATATGTGATAATACCAGATAAAGTTTTGATAATTTTGATTTCTGATAGCGGCTGATTATCGCTGCAGCCCGCGATGCGAAAGTTACTGCAAGAATGCTGAGTTATGGGACAAAGTTTCTGTGTCGTACGGGACTCGAACCCGCACTTCAAGCTCTCCGGGCATATGTGCTAATCCATTACACTATCGACACCCCTTTCACCTTAGCTCAGCTTCTGAATGGTATATTCACCATGGCTTATCAGCACCCGATAGAGTAATTATTCTGATAAATAATGGCCGCAGACGTCCCACGAATGTATCGTAGTGACGACGAGAAGTGGGGGAGGCGGCCTTTATACTCTGCAGCACTGACGGAGGCAGGGCAGAGCGGTGAGAGCAAGCAAAGACCCAGAGTGCAATGCCTCTGCCCGCCCACATCGTATTCTGCATTCTGCGTCTATCGGATCGTACTCTGCCCATCCTGCCCTGCCGGCGTCAGTGCCAGGTGTGTGTAGCCTTATGTCGAATATTCGCTCTGCGGCGTAGCAGCCGCGGCGCCATCAGCACGAATCGCCACGGTCGGTTGGAATTCGCTCTGGATGCAAGGGGCTGGTACCATGAAGCTCCTTCGAAGAGGTAGTCGTTCATCTCATCATTATCTGAACTTCTCCAAATGGACAAAATAATAGTAACATAAAAAGTAAAAGAAGCAATAACATTCTAGGATAACAATCCTTATCCAGAAATAATCAATTCGGGTGGAAACTTTAAATGGAGTGTACGTTCTGTACGCAACCACACGCGAAGAACTTTGCCTCACCGCTCACCGCGCGCGACCGCGCGAAAATTCGACACAAGATTACACACCCCAGTGCCGGCATCAGTGCCGCAGAGTGAGGGCGGCTTAAGTGCACCTCAATGTCGTCATGCGACCTCTCACGGCATACCATGTCAAAGTCACTACGTGACCAGACTGTGAGTTATTTATTCTGTATAAGCGTCTCGTAGTCAATATTTCCGTCAAATGAAGTTTTATTGCTGCAAATCCACTCCATACATCTAACTACACGTCAGTAACTTTAAAATTAACATCCTTTCATGGCTTTCAAGAGAAAAGTTTCATATGAGCTAAATCGCTCGTAATATTTGGTGATACTAAACTCCATTTTCATGCCCATTTAATTGAAGGCGGGGATTGTACTGATTCGATTACGGTATACCATTGTAAAAGGTAATGTACTTATAATTTCATTTTGTGTTATTCGTCTACAGCTCTATCCACATAGTACCAGAAGCACTTACTGAGATCACCCATTCACGTTGATAACCGAGAATAAGTACAGCTGCAGCGAATGCGAGCATTCTACAGAAAATGTCACCATTCGGTGGATATGTAGTTGTGGTGTAGTCCAGATTAAGGCCAGATACACTGCAATTCTATAGGAATATTGATCAATCCAAAACAGTATGTGCTCCACCCACAAGTAATCGATAACCGGTAATGATAACAGCCAATTACTCTTGCTTTTCTCATCGTATCTTATGTGCAGTGCGCGCATTTTTGACCGAAAACATGTGTCACCAATAGACCTGAAAATTATACATATTGATCGGTTTCCACTATTACATCCAGGGAAAAATGGAAAATTTGTATACCTGTAGACGTCTCGCATAGGTTTGAAATCACCGGCATACGAAATTATTTCTGACGATTCCGTAAGACCTATTCGCTGCACCACAGTAGAGCATTTTTGCATTAGGGATGAGCAAGCTGAAAGCAGTTCCAATTCCAATATTTTAGTACTTACTTATTGTCACATGTCATTTACTTATTATCTGCAGGTATTACTTATTACTCCGTTCCACAGAATACGTATTTGATTACACCTGCCAATGCGATGGTCCTTCAGCCGCAACGTGACCGCACGCGGCTTCTTTAGTCCATCGTCTACTTAAAGGCATCATTAGGGGAAAGTCGGACGAAAAGTAAAAGAAGTAGTGCATATGAAAGTCGAGATGCCTAGTAACAGGACAGTGAAAAAACAACAGATGGAAAAGGCCAGAAACCCGAGAAATAGAACCCCCTTCCCACTGCTGATTCTCGACGCGGACGACCTGTCCGTCAAGAGGGGAGTAGTCTGATCTAGTTTTCCATAGGCATGGTGCCAAGTAAACACAAGGGAATGTTTGGAGATACGACAGCATCTATTTTTTGGAGTGAGCTTCAAGCTAAAACTGTGAAAGCGCGCCGCGAAACCTTCGATCCTGCCGCATCTCCTTGGCCGCTCCCACCCCAGTCAATCGGGAATTACGTCATCGGGAGGCGGGACCGCTGTGTCCAAGAGGAGGAACCGCTGCATGGTTGCGGCGTTTTGCAGGGTTTCTACAGCTTGGAGGGGCGCTTTTCCACCGGGATTTCGCCACAGATAGCCTTCCTAGGCCCAGGACTATCATGTGAGTGACTTCTTGTAGGGGTTTCTCCATTACCGCATTACCCCTAATGCTGTCTTTAAAGACACCAGAAGGGGATAATTTTGGCTTACGGTAGAACAGACGTAGTGTGGACGAGTTTAAGTGGCCCCCATTGCACAAACTCGCCAATTTGACGCCTTGGCATGGTGCCAAGGAGATGTTTCTATCATAAATTTGTTTTTCCTTCCACTTTTTCCTTTGTTCTTTCTTATATTGTTTCTATTAGGTTGGCAACTAATTAATTGCGGATTTTTGTTAGAAAATCAAAGACCTTTTTTTCATAGAACTAAATAACTTTACTCTGTAATGTATTGCCCATTTTTATCAATGACCTTTTGCCATCTTTCAGGTAGCATCATAATCCGCGTTCATAAAACTTCTGATTTTCATCAGTAAAAAACTGTGTCAGGTACGATTTGACCTCATCATCACTACTGAAATTTTTACCACTCAAAGAGTTTTGCAATGATCGAAACAAAAAGTAATCCGATGGTGCAAGGTCAGGACTACATGGTGGATGTGGCAAAGCATCCCAACCAAGCTCCAATAATTTTTGCCGAGTGGCCAAAGATGTGTGTGGCCTTGCATTGTCATTGTCGCGACGCGGGGCGGCTCCACGGGGCAAAAGGTTGTGGCACACAAGAATTAGTGTGAAGCCGTCCGCGCCGTGCGCCGAGAGGGTATGCCAGGGAATTACGCCAATACCTCGCCTGCCACACGGTGACGAGCGGTCCTACCCTGGATGCCCCAGACATACGACTTCTACTGCACCACGACCTCTCGGCCAACCGACTGCGCCTCGTCCACTGCGCTGGGTGTCAGTGTACCCCGTTTAACCCCAAGACGGACACTGCGCGTTAACCAACCGAACTCCTGATGTTATAATTAACAACTGACCAATCAATAAATACTTATTGACACATGCGCAACACATCGATTGATCCCCACGCACGATATGCACCAAATATACTCAGGTTATATGCTCACACACAACACGAGCCCGCGCACACACCTTTGGCCACTCCCTAGTGAGGAGAGGACCGATCCCGTAGGTTCCTTTTAGATTAGGCGTTTTACCTTACTTGTGAAGTAGGCATAAATGCCGTTCCAGTATATTGTGCCGAGGGCTAACCAACCCTTCCGTCGTGCTTGGCGGCGTCGACCAGGGTTTCGTCGGCACGTCCGGGCGCACACCAGCAGAGGACGGAAGTTCCTGCTTCCTCCATGCCACATCCTCGCGACGTTGTTCCACGGTGGTCGACGACGGCTGCGCACCAGGGGCTGCTTGGGAAGCAGCTGCGCAGAGTTGTTCTTCGGAAACGACGGGTGCGCTTGATGACACTGCGCACAAAACGGACAGTGGAGAGCGGCGTCGTAACCGACCGCTCGGGACGCAGGACGAGCAGAGACTAACTGACGAGGAATGATTTTGGGCCTGAAGCCGGCACGGTCCGGAACATTCCATGATTACGGTAGCTGCGCGATAGGACCCCAGCGCGTGAGTCCGCTTATCCCCTTTGGACGGCAAGGGCCAAGATGATGACAAGTGCGCATATATTTCACGCACAGCCCAACGGGGATAAAAGAGTCGTGCACGAGTCACGACAGTCATGATGGAATACAACACTTTTTCGGTAAATTAATTCGGGTCGCTTTTCTTGAACTGCATTGCTTAATTTTGTTAATTGTGCAATGTAGACATCAGAATTGATCGTTTGGTTGGGTGGTAGGAGTTCAAAGTAGACAATTCCTTTGTAATCCCACCAAACTGACAACAATACCTTCTTTTGATGAATCCCAGCTTTCGCTTTTGTTTGAGCTGGTTCACCTGGGCGGCTCCACGATCTTTTTCGTTGGACATTATTGTAAACGACCCATTTTCCATCGCCAGTGATCATTCGATCATTCGATCATCGAAGTGGATCATTTTCATCACGTTTCTTTAGCAAATCGCTGATGCCAATGCGTTGCATTAAATGCGTTTCACCCATATCCAGTTTTGACACGTACCTAAGTTGTTCTAAATGCTTTTCAATACATGTATGTGGTACCTGTAGCTTCTCTGCAATCTCGCGTGTTATACTGTGACGATCCGAATCAAGTATTGCCTTGATTGGGTCGTTGTCAACTCCAACTGGACGACCAGAGCGTTTCTCATCTTTGAGAGAAAAATCACCAGAACGAAATCAGGCAAACCAATTTAGGCACTGCCGATCTTTTAAGGCTTCGGCACCATAAACAGCCCATAACTTTTTGAGAGCTTGTGATGCGTTTTTCCCTTTAAGGAAATAATAAAGCAATACATGACGAAAATGAATGTTTTGATTCTCCATTTTTCAGCACACGCCAAACGAAAATAATGCAACCGATCAAGAAGCTTCTAACAGGATGTCTACTATTAGATAACAATATGTGTTTAACATTTGGCCTACGCCAGTAAAGCTAAATATTCAACCAAAGCCATCTATGAGTGAAATCCGCAATGACTTAGTTGCCGACCTAATAGATGTACTTACATGAATGCTAATGTAGTGGGAATGGCCACTCCACTGCGCTGGGACACAGGTGCTACAACTAACGCTCGCCCGCGGCCCGTCTCATAGAGCGGACAACTCGGAAAGGGATGCGTGGATGCGAATGGGATGCGAATACACACCGCAGCGTCGCGCTTTTGAGTCCGGGTTTCTTCGCCTATTATCGCTTCTGAACTTGAGTGTTCGTTACAAAATGCTCATTTCTTTGCATCTTCCTCTTGTTTCGGACCCCTTCCGGTTCCTTTAAGGAATCGTTCACGGCAATGACATGACTCCAACTTCTCCAAAAATCACTCTACCAGATACAGTACATTACCGGAAAGACAAGAAGAACCGAGTTTCCTTTGTTCTGAAACGAAAACCGAGGAACTTTAAGAAGAGCAACTCGTTTGAATTTCCGCCGGGCAACATTGAGCGGCCATAGGTGGGCAGAGTGCAGTTCAAAATTTCGCGTCAACTTGATTTGGCTCTCACTCGGCGTCCCTAATAACGTGGTCAACATCCCGTTGCTCCTGAAGCCCTCGCCGCCGTGCACCCGGACGTTCAGCCCGTCGGGCATCACTGTAAGGAACTTATCTTGACACTAATCTTCTTTTTTCCTTTGATACTCTGCATGCGGCCCTTACAATTAGTGACCAAATGTGACATGAGTATGCGGGTAACAAATAACTCGAATCTCCTTGGACGATTCCTTCAAAATGGAGCGAATTTCCTGGAGCCCGGTTGTACCAATACAGGGGGTGCCAACAAAAAAAAGAAGTAATTTTGCTCACGGCTCGCATCCGCCATGTATACAAAAAATTGGGAAACGAAAGAGATAAAATTATTGGGGCATATTTCCGAGATGTTCTTCTAAAAGCAGGAACAAGCTGTGGCTCACTACGTTCACCTTCGTAAAAATATGGAGCCTCCAGTAGGCGCAGTCGGGCTTCAGAGCACCTACGGTATTGAGGTCGCTTAAAACAGTGGAGCAAGGTTCCGTGGTAGGTCCTTCACGGGAAGCTTTCGAAGGATTGGCCCTCTGATTCATGGAAGTCACAGAGCTCTTGTTACCTGAACAACGCTGCTATGATCCGAAGTATCATTTTTCGTGCCTCAAACCCGCCTCCACAGGGGTTTCAATGGTAACGGTACGTTCGGGTTCTTAGAAACCGAGGGCGCTGGGAACCCGGAAAAAATGGAATGTTTAAGAGCACTACGCAATATGATCCCCTTGGGTATCCAGGATGAACGAACCTCAGTAAGGTTCTGAACGAGGGCGACAAAATCTCAGATTTTGCCGAATTGCGGTGACACATCATGTTCACCAAGAAGTAGCACCCTATCCTTTTCCTGCAAAAGGCTCTTACGGAGTTCAGTGATAGTATGAGTTGTGCTCTTGAATTAGGGAATGGAAATACCTCGAAAGAATTTGCAGAAGTTCGACTAATGTGGGGTTGAAAGTGGAGGAAAAAATTACTTTCTTTTATTGGCACCCGCTGTACAATACAAATGTTATGAAAATGACCTTCTCTGTTTCCCATTGATAGACACTCGGCCCATGGTAGCTTATCGGCGAAAAAGTTGAACGAATCAAAGCTGGCCACGAAAACCATGATCAATCGATGATGGTCGATCAAGCAGCAAAGGAATAACGTGATTGTCGATGAGACACCAATGCCTGGAAGAGAACTGATCAATGGGGGTGGAGGGAAATACGCCAAAAAATCGCGTGGCCGCCCGCGGCGAGCGGCGCGGCAGGTGCGAGTGCCAGTGACAGTACTTCAAACGAAACAGTGTGGCAAAGGTGGAGGAGGCAGGGTGGCGTGGCTGGAGGAGGCAGTGTGGCATGGCTGGAGTGCAGAAGTGACGCAGCCACGCTCTTCTGGGCTCCCAAGAGAAAAATCGATTCGCAAGTCGTACTGGTGGCGTCGCGAGTGCGACGCCGCTGACGCGATTTCTTTGCGTAGCGTATTTCCCCCACCCGATCAAGAGGAGGATCAGTGATTATTCCTTCAGAATGCCACCCCCCCCCCCCTCCCTACGAAGTATGCGACATCGGCTATTATCAACTGCACACTCCTAATAGTAAATACTCACCAACACATATAGGAGCTATTCGGTCGAAAATGGTCAGAGCAGAGGCATTCACATATTGTCCAAGAGCGGCTTCAAGATATAGCAATGGGAATCCGATAAGACCCATACAGATAATATACAGTATCAGCCAGTATACTGAAACGACTAAGGAAAACATTGAAGCGCAAATTGCGGTTGCGCGCTTTCTTAACAGCGAACAGTATCTCTATAGGCAACGGCGAAAGTAAGTGAATATAGGTCAGGACACTCGAATCACATCAGGTCCTAAAGATAAGAGACAGAATGGCCAGAGGCTTCGTGCACGGACAATTCACAATAGAAGCATCTATCGTGCGCAGTGATGCGATGGCTCGATGATTGAATTCGAGAGTTTTGACATCAAATTGTGGGAAGATGTTCGGGAAGTGCACTATGCTCTACAGCATGTCCAGTCCCATTTCTATATTCTCTGAAAATATCGAAAGATTCCTGCCTTTCCACCACATTCTGCTAGAAAATCACTGCTATCTGATCAGTACCTATACTTAGAGCGTTTGCACCGCTCACTTCCTTGCTTTTCACAACTCACGAAAAGGATTTAATCAGGGATCGAAATTCTCGGCAGCAAAAGATGTATTCGGATCGTCATTGGCTCAATCTGACAGGCTGGTTTCAGAGGTGCAGTCACATCAAGGGTATCTTAATTCTGTGTTTTCTTAATATTCATTTTTGCCTGCTTTCGGTCCATTGCTATTTAACAGCATAAGCATAACTCGTGCTCTCTTTTCTGACTTCTTAGGCATGGTTATAATACTCACGCAAACCTCGTTCACGTCTCCAATAGGTAAATGAATAAATGAATAAATAAATAAATAAATAAATAAATACTTAATGAAATATACCTCACATTTGTCACATTCAGGTTCGGACTTCGCGGTCCGCGCGATGATTCGCGCAGAGGAAACGATACGTATCGATCAAGCGACTCAAGCAATCGCGACTCAAGCGACTCGGCGTAAGGGAAAAGACCCTATCTAGCAAGCGTATCTATCAAGCGATCCAGGGTAAAGATTAAGATACGTACTGATCAAGCGATTGAGGCGGAAAGAGTGAGACATGTATCGATTAGGTGAGTAATGCGCGTGGATCGCGTGAAGCGCTATCGCTTGAATCGCGAACTCTGAACAATGCCTTTGAACGATGCATGTTCCTTCCCAGTTAGAATGACAACGAACGCTAGTAAGAGTATTGGGACAGCACACTTACCGCAGGGAAGCATGAAATATGGAGAGAAATACAAACGATAGTTATAAATTCTTCAAAGATCGGATGTCCTACCTCCATAAGTTTTCACATTAAGAGTGAAAATTGTGAGAGAATCGAATGTGGCCAAATATGAAATGACCACACAGTAGTATCCAAGTTTTCGCCAGTGGAAAGATCTCCGTAAACCAACTCGGCTCAGCTTATTGACGGCTGCCTGCAAGTGGTGGAATCAATCGTTCCTTGTGGAATATCAGTACAATACATAGAACAGTTGTTAGGTTCATGACTGCGCTGCACCAGTACAGGAAGGAAGGAGGGAGAGGGGGAGGGGAGGGGGGGGATAACTTGTCTCATTTTTCCATACTTGGTCATTGGAAGAAGCGGAGTGGGAACTCCTAGTGGAACGCGTCGTGGGTTAGTGCCCTTTACTGGACTATTTCCGAGTTCAAGTTCTAACAAGGACTGAAGACAAAGAAAGTGGCAGGGCCCTTTACCGGATGAGATACAAATTGAAAGATCCGAACTTTTAGGTCTTGACAACGACGATTTGTTCGAAACGTCGACCAATAAACGTTCCATAGCAAACCTGGTTGGCAGAAGAATAAAGAAACATCAAAAATCTAGACATGCCCAGATTTCAAGAAGACCGGACATGGATTCTACTACGCAGTGATATCAGTTTCACAGGATTTTCACGAATAGATGAGTAGATAAATCTAGTGTACGCTGTAACACGTCAGTCTTGTAAAAGCGTACTGCTGTTCCACATCCAAACAAGCTGCATCCCCTCCCCCCCTCCCCCCCCCCCCCACTCCATCAGGAACCATACTGATTTCCTGTAATGATCCAAGTATAGTTGAAAATTTCACGCTAAAAGTGTGGCCATACCAAGATTGCGCACATTACGTTTGTCTTTTTAGGGTATAAAAGTTATCGTTTTCACTTATTGATAAGATAAACAGCTATTTCTCTAAGAGATCTCCGTGGTACCAGCCTCTTGTGTCCTGAGCCAAATTCCAACCGATCGCGGCCTGCCGTGCTGATGGTTCCGCGAATGCGACGCCGCAAAGCGAAAATTCATCACAAGGCTACACACCCGGTTAAAAGGGGCCAATCATAATAGCCCACCGGTGCTATGCAATGGAGGGTGAGGTGCATCTCATAAAAGGTTGCACATTTGAGCATCATGGAAGGATCTTTGAGGTGTCAATCTGTACACTTGGGCATATATTGGGTAGTCTAAAAAGTTTTTTCGTATTTTCAAATACCGCTTTTTCCCTCCAAACTGCTTTCCAGCAATCTCTTCTGTACATACACATGTAGTACAAGTCCACACGCATCTATAGGTATTATTGTCTTCCATCTCCTGGATAACCCTTTTCGGCAAAATAAACAAATCAACGGTCAACCTCAATTTCAATACAAAAATTATAAAAAAATTTTTCTTTGAATGGCGCTAGACAGGGGAAGGAAAAGGTAATAACCGATGGAGCAAGGTCAGGGCTATAAGGTGGATGGGGCAGCAATTTTTATCCGAGCTCGAGAATTTTTTGGCGAGTCATTTTTTCACTAGTGGTAAAAATTTTTTTAAATTTTTTCTTTTTAAAAAATTCTCGAGCTTGGATAAAAATTGCTGCCTTATAGCCCTGATCTTGCTCCACCGGATTATCACCTTTTCCTTTCCCTGCCTATCGCCATTCAAAGAAAAAAAATTGGAATTGAAAATGAGACGACTTTTGATATTTTTATTTTGCCGAAAAGGGTTATCCGGGAGATGGAAGACAACAATACTTATAGATGCGTGTGGACTTGTACTACATATATATGTACACAAGAAATTTTGTGGAAAGCAGTTTTGAGGGAGAAAGCGGTATTTAAAAATTCGAAAAGACTTTTTAGGCTACCTAATATTTTTGCCTACTCTCAGTGGAGGAAAAGGTTTCCACCTCTCCCCTCCCCCTTCCCTCCCCCCCCCCCCCTTCCAGACTTATTGTTAGGTAAAAATAACGTCCATAGCGGGATGCCCCCCCCCCCCTCATTGCGATAGCACCAGCCTAACTTCTACCCCATGGTACACGACCGAACGCCCATGAGCGTATGGTTATAGGTCAGAAAGAAAACATACAAAGTTGCTACCTGACGTACGCGGTGCATTCCACAGTTTGCTACAGGACACCCTATTTGAGTCAGGCCACGCGTAGGGACGGCGGTCGCGCCTCTTATCGTTAGTAACCGGCCAGTTCGCAACGGAAACAGCAAACGCGCTCGATGACACGATTCAAGTGCCCTGCTGCACACTATATCCAACGGGGTCGTTTATTCCGATTTCTATGCTAACTGGCAATGCACGACTGACTAGGTTTTGTACAATGTTTCGTCTGACCTTATAGTACGCACCCAGACTCATCATAGACGGACCATGGATGCGTTCTGGAATATTTCGACTGCCGGACGTGCGAAAAGCCGTATGGGTGTCGACCCTCAAAAAAAAAACGCTTCAAGCTTATTTCCTTGTCCAAGTCTAGAAGGAGAGAGGTAGAGGTTTCTTTCCCTTTCTTGGTCAGGAAAATGGCGTTCATAAAGCTCACCTCAATGCGATAGTACTGTCATATGGTGCACTGAGGGGTTTAAAAAAAGGCCTAACAAAAAGCTTTGGGTCCACGAAACACTGACGTCGAACTACCTTTGTCTCATATTCATGATGCTCTCCAGTTACATGAACATCGAGCTCTTCTGACTGTTCCGAGTCTTCTTCTTCGTTAATTATCGTTGATATTTCATCTCGTGCTGGTTTCATTCGTGAATTGCAATGCAGATCTGAAAAAACCGTGTCATTTCAATAGTTGACATAATTATTCAATGTTTAGAGGCACCAGTAGGGGTGAGGGGAAACTGGGATCTGGAAGAACGTCCAACGATCCTTCTACTTCACAAGAGGTCATATGTGGCGAAATTCGCACTGAAAAAAACGCGGCTTGGGGTCTTATGACGACCCCGCAGCGCGGCATATCGTCCTGCGGTCCTGCGGCCGGGGGAGTCGCCGGGGAGGAACAGGAAGGCGATCGCGGCCGGGGGAGTCGCCGGGGAGGAACAGGAAGGCGATCGCGGCCGGCTGATTCAGCCTCTGGCCTGTCTACAGTCCACCGCGGCTAGTGACGCAGAGGGACGCGAGAGAAAAGGGGGATTTTCGGGTCCTACTCCTCGGTTTTCGTAGGTCGTTTTTTCTCTACTCTTATATTGCTGAGCACCTCTACTTTCATAATCCCCTAATTTGCCAGATTCACCCTTCCCGGTGTCTTCAAAAAGTGCCCTAAGTTTCATATGAATAGTGGACATTGGTCATGGCAGCTAATGTTAATTAATAAATGTGTTTTAGTGCAAGTATTGGTCAAATCTGGCTGGCGTGGATAAGCATGGATGAATCGACAAGTCGCCATTCGAGCTAAAAAAAGTCAATCACTAGTACTATTTTGTGTTCATCCTTGTGTGATCTTTTTGTGATTGACCAGCAATAAATAAATGCATAAATAAATAAAATGAAACATTTCTTCGACTGACTTTCTAGAAGAAACCACGATGGTAGATTGCGTAAGGTAGAAATGAACCTCCATCTGTTTTTCCATTATGCAGTTGATATCATGAAGGTGATATCTAACCGCAAGGTAGTGATAGCCAGCACGCTGCAATCAAAATATACTCCGTACATGGGTGTCTGCAGATATGACGGAAAATCGCGCGGCCGCGCGCAGTGAGCGGCGCGGCGGGTGCGAGTGCCAGTGGCTGGGGATGGCAGCCTTCAAGAGAGGCAGTGTGGCATGGGTGAAAGCGCAGAGGTGACGCAGCCAAGCTCTGCCGGGCTCCCAAGAGCAGTCGATTCGCAAGTCGTACTGGTGGTGCCGCGTGTGAAACGCCGCAAAACGATTTTCCGTCATATCTGCACACACCCCTCCGTACATAAGGTCCCTGAATCAGCCAGGTGAAGAATGAAATACTCCAATGCCACGTTCATAATTCGCGCTGCAAGGGCGTGGCAGCGAGGCAGAGTGGCATTGTGGAGATGCAGAGACGATTCAGACAACGAGACAGGGTGGCTTAGGTGGAGACGCAAAGCTACGCAGCCATGTCCTGCCCCCGGCACCGCAAAGTATGAACGCGGTCTAAAGTAACCTATCTAGACCCATCATACGATTTCTTGCTAATTTCGCAGTGGTTAGAATGAGGGTGTGTACTACTAGAACAGATAATTAACGTTGCCGCATGCGGCGCTTGACTCGATGGGTGTGAGTTAGGAGCGCCATTACTTGTCCCAAAGAGATCATCCCTAAAGTGAGGCGTTGGACACCGTCACCGCCTAGGATTCAACTTATGTGTCTATATGAAGCCGCGAATAGGTTCGAGCCTGGCTCAAGGGAAATTATCTGAAAACACGCCCCAAGGTGGTCTCCGATAGACCGAACTTAAGAATTCATGAACTCCCTACTTTCCTACGACTTCTCCCACTACTATCCTCCCCCCCCCCTTTCCTACCCGATCGGCGATTGCTCGTCTATGCCATAACCTCAGGATCTGCTGAATAGGAATGAATGAGTGTTAGGTTAACAGGGATGGATTTCGATTCAAATACAATGCACATGGCGCCTCTAGCCGTTGCCCCATCTTCAAATTAATTAATTGTCGTAAACAAACTGCCAAACTGTAAAATATAAATAGGAACGATTTCGTTAGTTCATAAAAAAGGGAGGTTGATCTTTAAGAAGCAATGGACGCATAAGTGCATCAACAAAACACATTTACCATTACAAAACTATTTAAAGGTCATGCTAAAAGTTTGATGAGAAATTAATCAGCTCGTCATTATCCTTAGTTATTTATTTGTTTATTTAGAGGATCAAACGTCATTTGCTCAAAACAACATCATCCAAAAAAATAAATTAATACATAGATGTCGGTAGAGACTCGTCCGCAACAGCTTCGTACACAATTCAACCTAATCTTGTGGTAAATGTTACCACAAAACCTAGAACAGAATCTGAACAAATCAACAGAAAACAAACAAAAATTAATAATCTGCACAGTTTAAATCTGATTTAGAGGATATTATAACGATGGTGATACAGTGGCAAAAGGGTGCATTTGAACTAAACAAGGTGATGAAATCAAATGCCGGGTCAATGAAACCATCCGCATCCTCCCAGTATCGATGAAGTGGTAGTCTTTCAGGATAACAATGACATAGTTTACCCAATCTACCGCAAGGCCCCAGGATGCCCACAGGATTTTGAATGGAGAGGTACTGGCAGGGCACTCCCAGGTGTCGAGCAAAATAGCCGCTTAAGTACGACCGTCCCCTTCTGTAGCCATCAAATACGAGCCCCCTTTTTTAACCTCTACAATACCAGTAGCTGTTGCTGGATTGCATGGAAGCAATGTGTTTTATTGCTATATATCCTTTTCTGGGTTATAAGATACTGATTTTACATTTTGTCACACGGCGGTGAAATACCCTTTGCTTCCCATCCGCTTGTTGAAAATTTAGAGCTTCTCGCTGATCTCTGAAGGTACGACCCCGCCTCCCCCACCCTGTCGAGGAATCCTCGACTCTCGGTATACCGTGGGTACCGGTCAGCCTAAAGCGCTTTAGGCCGCTTTCATGCTCTGCTGTGGTGCAGACGTGGCCGCATTCACAAGTAGCATAGTGGAATGGGCAGAGATGCAGAGATTACACAACCACGCCCATCCGTGCACCGCTGAGTATGAAGGCTGCCTGTTAGGTCATGTGTGTATGGCTGTGTAAAAAATGCTTAATAAAAAATGTCAATGCTTACTTTTTTCCCAAAAACAAACAAGTTGTTGTATCTTTCAGACTTCAGTGCCCAGCAGTGATATTCTGTCTGGTTACAATGAAACATAACGGACTTGTGGCTTTTTTTTCTGGGACGGTTCGTCTGTCGCTGGAGTGTCCTCGATGGGAAGTGAGCACGTGAGGAGTCCAATGCAAACACTTGACCACCGTCATCGGCTGTCTCCACACACATCCTCTTCCGGCCCTTTTCAACACCACGCCTGTCCAGCTCTTCGTCACCTCATTGACTTTTGGAATTTCAAGAGGGAATTGACATATTTCGATTCATCTAGCCTAATTTGCTTTCATTCGCGCTTGACTGTTCAGTAGATAAATCAGTAATTTGGAAATTCTGAATAAATTTGGCTAAATTTCGAATTTTCTAAGCTTGAAGATTCTTCAGATTGAATGACATAAATTTTTTTTTGATTGTTGATAGTTGCTGATTATCGTCCAGCCCGCGATGCGAAATTTACTACAAGGATGCTAGGTTATGGGCAAAAGCTTCGGTGTCGGACGGGACTTGAACCCGCGCTTCATGCTATCCGAGCATATGTGCTAATCCATTACACCAAATGCTGCTATAAACTTTTGTATAACTATGCGAGTAGCCAAACAAATTGTCTTTCAAAGTGATTTTGAGTAGGCAGCACTTTGTTTATTTGATCCTTATGAATTGGCTTTTTTGAAGTATTTAATTGCGTAAATAAGTGGCTCAAATCAAACATAGCCAGTAAACAAACCAAATTTTTACAGCGAAAACTGTTTCAAGCACACGCCAGCTGCACACGTTCCGTCTAGTTGTTAAATGGGATCGCTGATGTCAAACAAGCATTATGCACATGGCTCGGGTGGTCTCTCCGATGATATCAGGCCTGCATATCTATGAGTATGCAAGCATCAGCCCCCGTAAGTAGGCCATTGGGTAGACCAGCACCCATGCAAAAGGCTGTACCATTGTGAACCACAAAACCAGCGTGTGGTGCATACTGGATGAATCTAGAATCTTCTTTTCTAATCTTTATTGTTTCGTATACACTGTGTGTTTCATATTTGTATACATGACTGGCTCTTGATTTCATGTACAAAGTAAGTCAGATATGGGTTTACGTTTCAAAAAGTCTACTCTCTGGCAAGTTTGGTCCAGGAGCTGGGGTCAAATAAAGTATTGGGTTGGTGCATAATTAATGCGACTTTCTTCATCAATTTCATTTAGCAAGTACAATAATAAAACTCAACAAGAATGCGCTCAACTGATTATTCGGGAGCGTTATCACCATCGCACTTGAAAGATGTTTTCTATTTGGTAGCCGTCAAATGTCGTCAATTTCCACTACAGACACTACAGAAAAACGACAAAAAACAATAAAATAGAAGAACAGATAGAAAAACAAAAAATTCGTATTGATTATGCACCTATCCAATCATTGCTGAGCTATTCGAAGTCTTAAATTTTCAAAACAGTGAAGGAATAAAATGAGTTATGTATTATTTGCTCCAATATGGCTGATAAACTGAAAGTCGATCATCACTTTTTATTTTTTTTTCGTCCAACAAATAACAATTAGGCAACAACGTATTGACCATTGTTATCGGCAACCCTCTGCCACTTTATAGGAAAATCGTTGATTCCCTTCTCCCAGAACTCTGGGTTCTGAGAGTCGAAGAAGTCAGCGATCGCGTGCGCAAGCATGTCATAATCAACGAATTTTCTCTTGGCCAGGAAGGATTCGAGAGGATGGGTAAGGTGATAGCCAGAAGGGACAATGTCTGGAGAGTATGGCGGGTAGGGCAGCACATCCCAGCCGAGCTCCTATAACTTGGCCTGGATACTTTTCGCGAAATGGGAGCGAGCGTCGTCATGAAGAAGGGTGACCGCGGACCTTTTCCGGCACTTTTCTCGAACAGCGACGGGGAGCTGCTGGAGCTGGTGGATGCATACGGCAGCGGTGAATGTCTCGCCTTGTACCAGCAGCTCGCGGAAAAGCATTCCTTCCGCGTCCCAGAACCAGCACAGTCCCAAGCGTGGTTTGTCCTTCATGTCAATCTCGCCGTTGCTGAAGCTGATGAACCAGCGTTGCACGGTCTCGTAGCTCACACATCCCTTGCCCAATGCTGCGCTGATGGAGTGGCAAGCTTGCGTCGTTTTGTTGCCGCGGGAACGTTCTACCATATTCCTGAACCGCCTGTACCTGCCTCGAAGTGAACAAGAGTTACTGATTTTTTTTTGGAAAAATACTACAAGACTTTTGGAGCAACCTAATATTGTGGTACTAGCTTATGTATTTACATTATATCATGTATTTTATGTAATAATACAATTTTCATCTATGTATAAATTAGAGTTTCGTTCTGGAAGTCAGTATGCTATATTGGCGGGCTCGTTTAGGATACGAGGACCTTATCTGATTTATTTCATTCCTCTCAAAAACCCGGACGAAAAAGCAATTTGCACCGTCAGAATGGAATACATTCATTCCACCTATCCCGAAATTCCAAAATTTTTCTCAAACTCTTCTAAATTTTATTGCGCCCTTTCCAAGCTCGCACCCTACAATGTGAACTATTGCCGACAAAGTCGCACTGAATGGCTCATTGCCGAGATTCAAAGAAATGTATAACGCCCCACGCTTTTTGACTTATGAATCTTTATAAGACTCCTTTGGTGACTAATTTCGGTTTCGGTGTTTGTTCAGGGTTTTTGGTTTTTTTACCAGTTCTTTAGACCTTAGAAAGTCACGAGCTTACGGAATTTCAGCAATGATGTAAATGCAGTCGGAAAATCCGTCGAGAGCCTCTTTCACCGGGCAAAAAATGATGTCACGCACGGTCCAAACAGGGGAAGTGGCGCGATTGTCCTCATTCCACCTCCTTTCCGGGTAATTATCGTATTGGGCCGATTGTTTTCACTGCACAAGAGCCTTTCCTGTGGACGATTCCGATCGCTGTTCCGGTCCATCAAGTACTTTTAATGATATTATCTGAGTCCTAGTAATTCTATTATTCTTGTATTGTTTTATTCTATTACTGTTGTTCTTTATCCTATTTGAGCCTTGATTCAAATGACCACAGACCACATCTTCCTATCGCATCCCTCTTCTATCCACGGGCCATAGGAACGGGGAGTCCAGCTTGTTCGAAGACTTTGTCCAGTTTTTCTTGAGCCACTTTTCTCTTCGTATACATGACTGGCTATGGATGACAACATATGGACACACTTAGGCCTACATCACCACCTCGTCACGACACTTTGCCTTCTCGTCAAGGAAGTGCATTACCTTTGCTACGTGCGAAGTTCCTGTAACTGAAAATCATTGCTGGAAATCGTCGCGAATAGAATGGGCGGGGCTTGAAGTTAATGAGAAGAGGGTAGATCGAACCCTTCTAAAATCATGAAGTGTTTTCGTGTTTGTAGGTGCTCTTTCAACTTTAATCTAGTTTTTCAGTTTCATTCTGTTAGAAAGCCTCATGCTCCAAAAAAAATCTTGTAGTCGTAGGTTTTAGAGGTTCTATAATTTAAAAAAAACAGCAGAGCAACTGTTATAAATGTGGTTCCAAACACTTTGCTACTATGCGGTGTCGCGGCTCCGCACGCGAAGTTGCGGCATTGCACAATCTGAAGATCGTAGTATCGCATGCAAAGGTGCGACGTCGCAAACTCGCAGAATCACAAATCGCAATATCTTATTTTATTTTTTTCTCGCACGAACAATCGGTTCTATGTCCACTTGACCAACACCTCATTAGTCCAATCGTCTCTTCTGATTTTTAATCTCTGGCGCGCTTAGCTGACGCATACTCAGGTAAATAAATAAATAAGTAAATAAATAAATGAAATCACAAAGTCTGACAGCGACCTAACTTTGCTACATTGTGTACATGTGCACTGAGTGTATGTATATAATACTGGAACTTCACGGACAATGTCATATGATATCACAAAAACGAGCCTGAAATCCGATCTGTTCCTTTTGAACAGTGATGACCGGCCGGCTGTCGCCGCCACCCCACACACAATCAACAAAGATTTTCTAGTGGTCAGCTAGTTGTTGTACGGTTTGCCGAGAAGAGAAGAACACTGATTCCCGCTTCCCCGCTAGAATTACTGCCAGTACTGTGTAGTATCTATAGTACCGTTTGAAATACAGCATATTTCAAATGCAGAAGATGGCATTTGATATTTGCCTTCAGCTTTTAATTCGCTTTAGCGAAATTTTATGAAAAAATAACGGTTCAAACAGGGTTTAGGGATATGAAACCCAGCTCAAAAAGTGTAACGTAAATTCGACAAGAATGATAAAAGTAACAATTACAGTGATAATAACATTAATAATGAGAGAAGGGTAAAACAATGAAAAAACACAATACAAAATTTTTAGATGAAAGCGATTACCTCTGTCCGATGAGACTGAATGCCAGTAACCTCCAGCACTATTCCTTGACGGAATGGTCAGTCTCTGATGCCCAGAGAGCTGGTTCGGATCCCGCAAGGCCGCTTTCATACTTTGCGTCGGCAGGCCGTGACTGCGCTCACAGGTAACAAGGCAGTGTTGCACGGGGAGGCGCAGAGACGGCGCAGGCAACGAGATAGAGTGGTGCGGACAGAGACGCAGAGACACTCAGCCACGCTCTGCCGCCGGTGCTGCAAAGTATGAACGCAGAAGGGCAACACTCTTGAACACTGCACTATGGAACACTCTCACAATTTCATCTTGTTGATGACTTATGTTCCTACTTGTTAACATTTGTTAGTACACGTTTCGGCGTGCATTTTTGGTTGGGTGTTTTCTTTGCCAACCAATGATATCCTCCACTTTATTGGACATGTCATTTCTGTCATTTTGCAGAGCTTCTTGTTTATTTTTGTTTATTTCACTTGTTGATACATGCTTCAGTGTGCACTTTGAGTTTGGCGCTTTCATTGTCGCTCGATGATACAGTTCTGTTTATTGGCCATGACTCCTGAAGTTTTCCGGAAGTTCTTGTTTCTTTTTGATTATTTTATCGATCTGCTCAATTTCTTTTACGTCGAGTTTCAAAAGTACACAACCACTTGCTATCGCAGTCTGACAGGACATTCCCAGGTGTCATGGAAAATAGCTAGTCCCACCCCCCCCCCCCCTCTCTACGGAGACCTAGTACGACACCCATTTTGAAGTCTACACTACTCCTCATCTATTGTAGAAAATTTAGATTAGTGCTTATGGCTGCTCTGTGCAGGTACAACCTTCCCTCCTTTTGAAATAAGACCCCCTCTTCGAGGAACTCTTGTCTCTCGGTGTACCCCACTTGTAAAGGCTCGGCTCACTTTTCACTGCTGAACAAGTTCGGTATACATCGGCTTTTTTATAGAGCTGACAAACCTGCAACTGTTACTCACTTCCTGGACGTCTAAAAAATCCTCTTTGCTTCGTATACATTATAAAACCTCTTTGGCACGATAATATTTTGTTAAAACCCTGTATAATAACGCAAGTGTCGCTATGAGGGGTTCGGGAACGGCTGTCGCGTGAGATCGCAAACGCGGTCAGACCGGCCCTTTCGCAAATAGAGCCCGGTGAAGCTCTTATTATATTTTCCACATATTTTTATCGAACTTCTTTGCCCATTTTCGAAGGCTCTCGCAATTTTCAGACACTGCTTTCTTGCATACTGGCTATCTCCTCATCTCAACACGGTAAGGTTAGGGCCATGGAATGTTTCACGGGCTATAATTTCTCATGACAGCCTTAGTATATAATGCGCTTAATATGTCTGTGTGTGTGTCCGTCGGTCTGTCACGAAATGCATGTCTCGCGTCGCAGTAAAGCTGGGACGCTGAATTTTGCAAGGGATGTAGGGGGTGGTAAAGGGACCCTAGCGGTGGTGGACAGAAAGTGATAGCAATTGATAAGGGCTGGTTTATTATTAATTTATCTATATGATATTTCTAACGACGTGCAGTCACCAATGTGAAAGGGAAAAATCATAAAAGCCATTTTATTAAGCAATTTCATATGAAGAGTTGGGGTACATGTTTATGAGTCCTGTAAACAAGGGACTCCCAGGCAAGAAGAATGCTTCAGGAGGGAAATAAGAACATGAGAAAGAAAAAATAAATAGAACAGTAAGTTTAACTCGGCAGAGAAAGCATTAGGTAAACGGCCCTTTGGGGCAGATAACAGATGCTCTAAAAGGCTGGAAGATATCCTGTTGGTGCCTGCTCTAGTAAGCTCGTCTCCATCTCCCTAATATAGCTACACAATCAAACATTATCGTCATTATGCTTATATTATGTTATATTGGACTGGTATACAAATTTGCCGATCATCACATCTGCCTGTTGTGCTCATTGAATTCATATGGTGATATCCATAATCCTCCTAGTCCGGTACGCCAACCAGCAGTAATTAATCATGCTTCTTCATATAATGAAATCATCCCTCTTTCTCTTTATCGTAGCTCTTGATCTATTCGAGCTACGAATGAAAAATTCTATTAATTGAGTGTCATGGATATAGGTCCAGTAAATACACGAGTTGGAATCCCGTCCAAGCCAAATTTTTTGCTTGTAATTCAGCATCTCCATATTTTTAGGATATGAAATAAGGGTTTTAAAATCAGGGAGCCATAGTCATACCACATCCAGGCTATCTAAGGGTTAGATCGAGGTGGGTCAACTATTTCTGCTCCTCTCTCAGCGATTCGGTGGGATAGGCGTGACAGCAGTTAGTCAGTCGGATACATATCTACTGGCTCACTTCATAATTGTCAATGTGAAAATGAATAAATTGCTTCATTTTGTATATTGACACTTGCCAATAGGTTCAAGTTCCTTTCTCAACATTGTGTGGGATCTTTTGAGTCTTAAGTAATAAAATTTCGAAGCCTCACATTGTTTTCCACTTATTTAGACTAGCATGAGGCTTCCAGACAGAACAATATTCAGGGGTCTTGAAATCGTTGAGCTGTATAACTATTTTTACCCAAATTCCCGTACTTAGTCGATTGAGACATTTAACGGTTTCATGAAGTACTTGGCGGAATGTCCTTACTCAATGCGCTGCGCTTTGTTATTGTTTAGTCGTCTGCGTAACACACTCCAAGACGGTCTTTGCTCTTCTCGCGTCTCTCCAACGGACGTATTATCTCACGCTCTTCAAACATTTGTGACGATTTGTCATACCTCGGCTATTGTACACATTCGAAACCACGTAATGCCTAACACAGCACCCGTCAACGCAACACCCGTACAACACGATACTATGGAGCGGTAATCGGTATTGCTGTCATCACTACTATTCTACTGCCTGTAGAAGTGGGCCTGGTCCAGCTAATTCTTGCACTTCTAGAATACTCTGCTTGACTTTGAAAGAGAGTCGAAGAAAGGCTTTTCCGGGTTCTGTCAACCAAAGGTGTAAAGACCCCCTTACGTGCACTTCTCCTTCGTCTTATCTTATCAGTTACCCGGACAACACCAATACTTCTAGGAAATGCAGCCAAACAATGGTAAGTTCACATTTTAAGCATTTAATAAATTGTTCAAAACAAAGTTTTGAAAGCAAAAGCACGAGAGACACTTGGATGCATCTGCGCAACTCATCAGCTCTAGTTAATTTACCCCTTGACTTAGTTATTTTATTTCATAAATAAAAATTCCCCTGATGACCACGACCTGTGTACGAAGTCGTAAAGGGGTATGCTCAGGAATAGTAATATCACCCGGAGGCAATTCAATTTGCCGCCTCGAGAAAACATGACCAGGGTTGCATCCAGCACTTCCCGTCATGTATGAGTCCGTGCCCTTGTGAGACCATGGATTAGGTATTCCAGGCAAGGCGATGCTCAAATGTGCTATTTGAAAGTATTATAGCAATTACTGGTTACATTTTTCGAATATTTTTATTTCTATTTTTTTGGCAAGTAAAACCATAGCAGCGCCTACAATAGTTTTGGATAAAGTGTTCATTCACTTCATCACAATGTATTTTTTGTTTTGTGGACTCTACTCCAAATGACAAATGAAGGAATAACAGGCGCAGCTTGCAGCCTCTTATTTCCTAAAAAAAACAGAGATTTCTATATTTTTTCGGTATTTAGTATTGGAGAATAATTGTGAAAAAAATAGCGATCGATGGAGCATTACCTTCTAGAAGCCATAACTATGATCTCTGCTCAAAATTATAGCATTTCAATGCAAATTGCAGGCTTACGTCGAGTTTTGAGGATCGGCTGTTGTGAAAACGAGGTTATTCGAAAGTTTTTGGAGAAAACGATTACAAATTCATAAAAATGTAACATTTACAACGTATGGGTTGTACAGCTTAGAATAAAGCTTGGCGTTTAGTTGATGCTAGAAGTTTCGCTTTTGGTGACTGCTCTGCTGGTACTGCCGCCCAATCACGGGAGGTTTTTTACGTTGATCGATTCCCATTTAGATGTGTCACACAGTCAATTTCGAGCGCTGAATTGGCACCAGACCACCCTATGAGGATAGGCCACCGATTTGTAAATCGATTGGCCCTGCAAGTTATTGCGTATACCAAATCGCGTCAATTGCCATCACGAGTTAAGATGAAAGGAGAGTGCGTAGCACATTCCATTAAGGGATCGATCAACATAAAATATTCTATCATATCCTTTTCATCTTTCTATTTAAAAAAAACCACCACATCCCGAAATCATGAGTTGCATTCAACGTTATAATAGCAAAATATTTTCCAGTCATGGGGCCCTTATAACGTTCTATGCCAAGTAAAGCCTTGTTCAGAGCTCGCGATTTAGATGATCGCATGATTCGCGCGATTCACACAATTCAATATGTCATTCACCTAATCGACACATATTTCATCTTTTCTCGTGGATAGCTTGATCGATATGTATCTTTTTCCTTCCGTCTCAATCGCGCGAGTCCTGCGAGTCGCGAACTCTGACCAACACCTAATATTGGTCATCTTTATTCGATTGATTTTTTGCTATGAGCGTCTATATGATAAGATAAGTAAATATAAGTAAATGGTATGTAATTGATAAGTAATAGATAAGTAAATAGGCATATGCTGCTTCTGTTTATCATTATGGTCCTTCTTTGTTGTTCGACGATCAAAGCAGGCTCAACTACTGCGATCATTTGTCTCTTTCTAGCTTCAAGCGTCACCCAAAACACCTCCTGTTTCATGGGTAGATCTCATTTCACTTTCGTATCGTGAGGCTCCAGCGTAGTTGCTTCATTGGTTTGGAAGCCGTATTCAGTTTTGTACTGAAATCCTAACCAGCAGTATCCCTCTGCTGACTCTTGTATACTTTTTTCGATTTTATTTGGTATTTTTTACTTTGGGTGGAGGTGGTGTAATGACAGGCGGCGCGCACTCCACTCTTATGGTGGGGAGATCAAATCCCGCACCAACGACCGCCTAGGCCGATTGAACTTTATATCCCTCCGGGGTGGATGATTTGGTACCAGGCTCGCCTGGGAGAATAATAGCACTACCTTTTACATCAGCTGACCCCGCAAGCCATTGTATAGGCCAAATCGCATTCACCTACCACCAGAATTCTGAATGCAGCTAGAATGCGCGGCGCATTCCACAGAAGAGACGGATTAACGCCTAGAACGTTATCCTAACTTTTTTTATTATCTTACTTTGACCTTTTTGAGATCGGGCGGGACAAAAGCTACCAGAGCATAATCAACTTCAATAACCATTAAAGGCATGGTAAGGGGTTGTAGGGAGGAGGAGTCGAGCTGGATCGTTATTGGCAGAAGAGCGTTGAAGAAATGTTCACGATTCCCCCGCAAGTGAAGATAGGGGCTACACGCCCGCAATGTATCCCTACCATCGACAATCCACCTGTGTTCTTGATTCTGGCAAAGGTGGGATGTACTTTCAAGCATTTGAAAAAATATGTACCAATATTGCTCAGTGTTGCTATAATTCCATCTTTTTTTTCTGGGTCATGATTTTAAAAAAATACTTTCGACTGATATTTTGACCTTTTGGATTACAAATATTTTATGAACTTCTGATAACAGGAAAAAAGGTTTTTGGATAGGTATACAGCGCTTCATTAGTCTTAGCTCATGTTTGAACTCGTGCCAATGATGGAAAGGCAAAATACCACCCGCAAGCCACATTCCGTGCTCCTAAGACGGCAACACACCTTTTTGATATTTTGCATTCACTTTCATGTAGTTTTTGGTCATGACAAAATTGCTCATCGTTCTCGTCGTTTCAATTGTGATCCGTTTCGCCCGCGTAATCCTCTACTTGTCCCGGCCACTTTGCTCGAAATCCTTCCGTTTACCTAGGCAATCCATTCAACCGGTTTATGTGACAGGCACACCCGTATGACGAATGAGGTGCTTTCACATTTTTGCTTGCTGTCACAGATCGCCTCATTTTTGCTAGCTGTCACTGATTGTCGCTGTCACAGATCTGTTGACAAACGGAAAATGAGTAAAAAATCAATGGAAATAAATAAATAATAATCTTCTGTGATGATGGATCAGAAGAAAGCACACGCTATCTGAGCGTTCATTAATGTCAGCATCAACTCACTTAGGACAATAAAAGCAAACATTGTGTTCAGGAGATTTTCTGAGTACGGCTGCCTTCTAGCAACCAAAA
This sequence comes from Trichostrongylus colubriformis, assembly GCA_963978905.1. Classification (NCBI taxonomy): domain Eukaryota; kingdom Metazoa; phylum Nematoda; class Chromadorea; order Rhabditida; family Trichostrongylidae; genus Trichostrongylus; species Trichostrongylus colubriformis. Next base: position 33,435,592 of record OZ022260.1, read on the forward strand.
TAGTACCTCCTTCAGGTCATAGGCTCCCGTCTAGAGTAGTGCGACCACGTAGAAATCGTCATATAGCTGGCCGAGATCAATGTTCTAAGGGGGAGATGGAGGGTTGGGGAGGACTGCGCGTTTTGTAGGTGAGAGAATCTTCGAGATCCACTTCAATCTTTCAAAAGTGACTCTTGCAAGCAGGACATCTGTAAGTGCTTTCGCCAATCCACGCTGTAATGTCAACCCCTTTCTAGCTTTTCGGATCCCATGTCCCTTTCCTATACAATTGATTTTCGCATTTAAGTTTCTCATCTCATCATAGGTTCTGCTTGACTTACTTTAATTGACTAAAGAGTGAAAAAATGGAAACCTAAAGCCTTTGTTTCAAATAGCGGCATTTCGACTTGAAAGAGTGAAAAATGAGAACCTAAATTCTTTCCTTCAAGTAACAGTATTTCTACTCCTTATCTCCTTTGTAATTGGGAAATTCGAAAAATGGGGACTTCAAACAAGGGATAGAAAGTCGCTGGTTCATCATTTACTATCAGTTACAAATGATAATTTTCGTTCGTTATCATGGTGCGTTTCTTGTGAACACTCATTCTCAAAGGGTAAATCGCAATTGTTACGGGAGGCGCCATGCATCCGTCTTTTGCTCAAGTCGCGCGTTCAATTAATGAATTTTACCCAGAGTCAAATTATTGTCATGTTCTGTTATGCACTATTATATCCACCTGCAACTATTATATTTTGTACTGATTATTCAAAACAAGTGCGATATCTACGAGTGGCTTTTTGCGACACGCATTCCACTTCCATTCAGGATCGCAGTAGCATTGAAATGAGGTTTGGCCCATTCAATGTATTGCATAGATAAAAGTATTTAGAACTTCAATCTTCTCAGGTGGTTGTATTGGGTCATTCCATAAGTAGTGTCGCATTTTTCAAGCAAAAATTTTTGCCACAAGTCACAAGTTTTTGCAGCATATTATATATCATTCGGAAGAAAATTCTCTGCTCTACAAAATGGCTTACTTAGTTTTCGAGTATGTTAGAATAGCGCCGACATTTAGGCCGGCGAAGAGGTAGGTCCAGCAGACGAAAATTGGCCAAACCGGCAATCAATTAAAACACTATATTTTGCTTGGGGAAAACTAACCAACCATGTGTTGCGTACTCGGCCCCGACCTCTCCTGTAAGTTCCACCAGTCGGTTGCTTAAAAAGTCACGTCGCTCTTTTTTCACATTTAGTTTTTCCGCCACAACGCGGTGATTTTAGACAATTTCTTCGAACAAAGGCAAGAAAACTTTCTCAACCAATCAGTTGAAAGAGTGGTGAAATGTTAAGAACAGGTGGTGCCTAGGAACAGGGAAATACCACTGACCGGATTCCTTAAGTTCCTCATGGAAAAAATAAATTGTGAAAAATATCAACTGGACCCCTATCACATGGTATTAAAACCCAATCTGAATCGCAGCCAAAACAAACTAGAAAGATGTTTTCGATAGAGCAGAAAAAGTCCTTCGAAGTGGTCCATAAAACAACTCTTATCAAGAAGTTTGAAAGAAAAAATTTCATTTTGAATAAATGTGGGTGCCTTCGGAAAAAGGATTTTAGAAAAATAGCGACCCGACTTCTTGATCAAGTAAATATTGGAAATTGCAGAAGAGGTCAGGACTAAGTACGCGACACATGACTGGTTGATTTCCCTTAATTGAAATATAGTGTTTCAATTGATTGCCGGTTTGGTCAATTTTTGTCGGCTGGACCTACCTCCTCGCCAGCCTAAATGTCGGCCCCATTCTAACAAACTCAAAAACTAAACATGTCATTTTGTAGAGCAGGAGGACCTCTTTCAAATGATACATGACATGCTGCGGAAACTTGTAATTTCATAGAAAAAATTTACGCTCGAAAAAAAACGACATTACTTATGGAATGACTCAATAGTATTGCCGAATTAGAAGTGGTGGAAGGTTTGGTTGTCTTGAGCCGAAGCTAAGATCTGATCCTCGGATCGTATTTGTGGGAGATACTACGGCGCCACTTCTCACTTCACCACTTATGTCTCAGGCTGATCACTTGACGCTGGGTGTGTGCAGATTTGACAGCGAATCGCTTCGCGCGTTTCACTCGCGGCGCCACCAGTACGACTCGTTGTATCGATTGCCTTTGGGAGACGTCCGAGCGTGACTACGTCACGTCTGCGCTTCCACTAATGCCACACTGCTTCGCTTGAAGGCTGCCATGCCCTGCCACTGGCACTCGCACTCGCCGCGCCGCTCGCCGCGGGCGGTCACGCGATTCGCTGCCACATCTGCACACACCCCTTGACGCTGTCAATGCGTTGTAATATTTAATAATTTAATAATCTAACATTTCGACCAATTGCAACTCGTATATGGAGAACGAACAAGCGGTTGATAATTGAGTAGCAATTGAATCACGGTCCATAGCACTGCGCTTAAAGACACCAGAAGTGGTAAATTTGGCAGATTATGGAATATGAAAGTATGGAGCTCAGCAGAATATAAAAAAAGAACGAAGTAGAACGGCGAAAACCCGAGAACTAGGAGCCTGAACACCCTCTTTGCTCTCGCGCCCCACTGCGTCACTGACCGGTGGGGTAGATTCAGACAGGCCATAGGCTGAATGAGCTGGCCGCGGACTGTACCGCCACGGTCGACAACTCGCGCGGCTGATGTATTGCAGAATGACACGCCGTGTTGCGGAATCGTGATAAGACCCCAAGCCGAGCACAGGCTAGCATGAAACGTTGTGAAAAAGATTGTCTCTCATTGTGCCGCGCTTTTTCAATGCGAATTTCGCAATACATCACGCCTTTTGGAAGGCTTGTATTCAGAGAACATGTATTTCCAGTTCTCCCTTTCTCCTTACCCCTCCCAATGCCTTTAACTTCTCTTTTGAAGCGACTAACTTCGTATAAGAACTCAACAAACGATAGGACGTATTAACAAATACCACGATTGACAGGAGTTATGAAATTGGATTCAAGTTCATTCCACCTACTCCGAGAGAAAAAAACCTGAGCGAATGAAGACATTTCATGAGTGAAAATACTGAACTGAACACGCGGTCGCGGTCAGTTCCTGCTTTGCGCAGCTATTAAAACGAATTTACTGGGCAATTTTCTGTAGGTTTTCATGTGAAAATCGCTTCCTAATTATAGTCTCATCCTTGTCATGAACTTTCAACGCAACAGCAGAGGCAGTAGACGATGGCGGTACAGCTGGACCGATCCGTTCCATGTGCTGCGTCCATGCAATTCATAGCGGTTTTTCCATTCGGAACTAGTGCCGCAATGCTACAGCTTGTGCCTCTGCCGACCAGTCCGCCTACTCGCCTCATTCAGCTTGTCGGGAATATCCTCGGCTATCGATTTCCCACTCGATCATTCATTTCTTATTATTACAACTATGCTATCTCATCCATGCTAGCTATGCCCCAAACAGAGCTTCTTGAATCGAATTGAAAAGTTGATCATTAACTTCAAATTAAGTAATGTTATCATCGAAAAACACAGTTTCTGAACTTGAAGAATACGATTAGTCGTTCCATGCGACTGACATTAGCTATCAGTACGGTTACTTTATTTTATTCCGAAAAACTCTGTCTGATTCTAGCGCTTGTAAAAATTATTCCTTCTCAATTGTTCAGCGCTCTGAACTCACATTGAAGACTGACCAGACTTTTCCTCATTTGTAAGAAATATCGCCCAGACGAAGGTAGTGTAGGAGGAAGTGGCGTCACTAGCGCAGAAGTGATACAGGATTATGCTCCAGGATCGAGTCTTGCGAAGATCGAACTAATTCTCCCTTCCTTAATGAAAGGTTCATTCGATATCATTTACAACTCGGAAATAGAAAAAGAATTACCTGTGCTGGTTGAATGCAATTAAGATTATCTGAATGTTTGAAAAACAGTTGCGACTCCAATTTTTTTTTTGCAATTTTTGCAATTAAGATTATTAGTACCAAAAGAACAATAGTAATCAAATTACTAATGAATTATTGATAATCAAACAATAATAATTATTATAATAGAAAGAACAGTAATAATAATGAATTAAGTTTTATAATCAAAAGAACACACGCGATCGTATAAGTGTTTACTGAGCGGTATGTAATTTATCGCTACTGGCCAGTAATATCGTACGTTTGAGAAGTTGGATTCTGTATCACTTGATGAGTGGCTGCACTCAGCAGGTGAAACTTCTGCTGCAAGGCTGGCATAGAATGCTGAGCTGCACTGCTGGTGATTTAAAAATCACCATTTAGAACGCCATGGATCCTGAGTTTTTTTGCTTTTTTTTAAATTTTTGTTTGAACTCGTGAATAATTCATGGGTCATGCGAGCCATGGTGGAGGTCGGATTTGCATAGCAAGCTTTTCTACTTTCAAATTTAAATCGCTTAGTACATCTACATTCAAAAGCTAGTCAGTTCGCAGCATTGCTTATCGCTTTGTACTTTCACATGATTATCGCTCTAAAACGGTTCGTGCCCAGCAGTATCACAACAACAGTCAGTACTATCTATTCAAACATTGAATGATGGGCCACTCAATCAGTAACATTCCATATTGCTCTCTCAAGTCAGGACAGACTTCTGGCTCCATTTAATGAAAACATTTCATCAGAAAGGTAGTAAGAGATTCAGCACGCTATTTGCATAACATATGTATTCATGGCGCGGCCTCGAAAAAACCTATTTTATGCCGGTAATAGATCCCCTCATCGTCCATGATTATTAGTGTGATACAGCGTTCACATACAAATTGAAGAGCTCACGAAAACTATTGTCCATTTAACTATTGTGGTTGGTTTTATAAATTGTGTTGCATAAACGCTCTAAGAATCGTGTCTGCAACTTTTGACGAAATTTAGAAGTACGGCTCAATGGCGCGTAGTATTTCTCTACAGCGAGAGCTTTGTCCTCATATCTTTTCATGTTTGGAATGGGCCGACTCATCCCACAAGTCGAGAAATAATTCTGAATGCATTGGTGTCAGCACGGCCATAAGAAAATCCCCCGAATCGGTGACCTCTTTGAGCGGACCAGGTACCTCTTGACTTTACTTATATAGCCCGTTCGTACGTACTTGACTCAGCCTGACTACTAATGTCCTCGTTTAACTTGTTCTATGGACGAAGGCATCACCTAATTTATCCTCTATAAATCTAGAAATGACGAGAAATTTTGGTAACAATCATTGTCATTTGCTGTCATGTCAACAGAATTCATCCATAGAGCACGCCAGCTGCACAATTTCGTTTACTGTGTCTCCGCTACGTCGCTAGCATTAATTGATTGATGCGAATTCAAGTTGAGGCGCACCATGAGATAGTTTGTTTAGTCTACTTACCCTTATAGGGCAGTGGGTCCATGCTTGGATGGTTCTTCAGGTTGCACTCTTTTTGCGCCGTCACGACATGCCGTGGTGCAAGATCCTCTCGAACCCACGCTAACCGGGCGGCGTGTGTTGTACCAGTGTTCCGAGAGGTCAGGTCACCGGAGTTACGTGGTGGGAAAATCACTGAAGAAACGACGAAGTTAACATCCCAAAGGCTAAAACTTTAACTGCGGACCCTTACAGTAACTCGCTTCCACCTTTTCTATAGAGCTTGTCTGCTCTCGGTCCAAAATTGTATTTAATGGAAGATATAACAACCAAAATATTTATATTATGTACAATTCACTTTATTACATGTATAACTTCACAAATGTCAGTTTTTATTTTTTGGCCTTTATCTTCAATACAGGTAGACCATTTAGACCAAGATCTGATCACTAGTAATCCTATGCTCTCGTGAAGCAAACGCGCTCCTGATTGACTTGACCCCACACTTAATCATATGAACACTTGCCACTCACCCACGCTAACCACGCCCCTTTAACAGACCTGTCTGATAAGAATCTCGAGTGAACGTGGCTAGTGTGGCTTCGGACAGGTGCAGCGCCGAGATGGCCACCCTGGTGGCATAAAATGTGCAGTCCGATTGGTCACCCAAGGAAAAGCGAGATAAATTCCACAAGAAAGTAAATCTACCAATCGAAATCCCTTAACTCACTTAACTTTCGAACTTTTCCTTCTTCAATTGCTCTTGTCGTAAAAGCCTCAGTCTACTTCTTAGAAGCCACAGTAGCTCAGTGGCTAGGACTTACGTCAAGCGCAAAATACAGTATGTACATGATTCGATTCTTGCACCGAGCCAATCTTGGGTACCACGTTTTCCTCACAGATCCTTTACATCATTGCTCGTTGATGATTTCTCGCGGAACCAGTCCTATCAACACGTCACTTCGAGTATCAGGAGGAGTGCGATGAGCATATCCATCTCGTAAATGAAAATCGACTTATTCTAAATGCACATATCCTGAAGTCCTATGACTTTCAGGGGCAGGTGCGTCCAGAATTAGTCGATTACAGTCAAAGTGCGACCCTTTTCTTATAGTCAGTAATACTATAATATCTCACGTGAGCACTAAAAGTTCTTTGTCGGCAAAGAAATCCCTAAAAAAATGAGGCCAATAATGACAAATTGTGAGTGACAATACCCACCCAACTACCGCGGCGGCAATATCTTGCACTCGTGAGGGGATCTAGGTAATTCGCTCCAAAAACTCGCCGAATCCTCGTACGCTACACTCCTCACTAAAACTTGTCCCATTTGGACGAGTTTTTGTAGATTATTCGGAGTTATTGATTATTAGTAACCGGACGCTCGGACGCTTTTCCCTTCGATAATCGCATCATTTCCATTTCGGCGGGGAGTGTCTCAGTCCAAGAACCTTCTCTTTTGCCCAAATGATTCCTCGATCCATCTGTTCGCCACTGTTTTTTATCGATCACTTGGTTCCGGTTCGGGTGAATCGAAGAAATTCTCGAGGTCACTTTGATACACCTACTTTCACTGGTTGTACATTATAGCCCTTTAGAGATTTGAAAACAGTGAAAACAGTTAGAGCATTTTGTTATTTTTATCTGATTTCACCGCTTCTGAAGCTTTATTTACAGTGCATTGCGTGCAACCAATAATTATTCAGATGTGGAAGGGGGGGGGGGGAGGGGGGCAGAATGGCCGAAAAATCCCGCAGTCGCGTTCCAACCCTTTTGGACTACGCTTTTAGTTTTCAAAAAAGTTCTAAAGCTTTAAAATGGAGTTCGGCTCGTTGCATTGTCCTTGAAAGCTCTACAGGCACTTGTCGATAGCTTTCCCCACATGCTAACTGGCCACTTTGGGCAGCAACCCATCGGAAATCTTATTAACTATAAAATGTCCGAGAGAAGTTTCTCTCATTTCACGGCTTATTCAGTCTGTTGTAAACACGGAACATACTCATGAAAGAAAAAATAAAATTAATAATTGAGTCCATTGTTTGCAGCAGCTCTTCCAGCGCCACGCGGTAGCCTTCCGTCTTCACGGGAAACATGGAAGGGACATTTGGGAGGCAACCGAAAATTGGTGATATACAGGGGGTGCCAAAAAAAGTAATTTTTGTTCTCCACTTTCAACCCCACAATAGTCGGTATTTTCATCCCTAAAGTGAAGAGCAGACTTCACTCTATCACTGTCCTCCGTTACAGCCTTCTGCACGAGCAGGAACGGTTGCTTGTTCCGAGTGAACAAGATGTGTCACTTCGGCTGGGCAGAATCCGAAACTTCGTCGCCCTCGTTCACAACCTTGCTAAGGTCCGTTCACTCTGGGTACCTGAGGGGATTCATACTGGGTGGTGTTCTTAAATATAACGTTTTTTCCGGGCTCCAAAACCCATCGTTTCCAAGAGCCCGAACGTGCCATTACCATTGGAACCCATCTGGGGGCGTTTGAGGCATGAAAAATGATACTTCGGATCATAGCAGTCTTGTCCAAGCAGCAAGGGCCCTGTGACTTCCATGATCAGGAGTGCCAATCCTTACGAAGCTTCCCACAAAAGACCTACCACGGAACGTGGCTCCACTGTTTAAGGGACCTTGATACCGTGGGTGCTCTGAAGCCCGACTGCGCCGCTTGAAGGCTCCATATTTTTATGAAAGTGAAAGTAGTGAGCCTCAGCTTGTTCCTGCTTTTAGAGAAACATTTCGGGAATATTTTACTCTAATACTTTCGTCTCTTTCATTCCCCTATATTTGTATAATAGGCGGATGTGGGCCGTGGGCAAAATTACTTTTTTTTGGCACCCCCTCTATAACTAGTTCAAAGTGCTCGAAACTACTCTGCAAAATTGCATTTGCAAGCTGATTTTTAAGCTTATTCTTTTTTAAATCAGCATTTTGCATTCGAAACTAACTGACAAATCAACTAGGGTTAAATCTGACTTTCGCTCTGAATAGAATGTCTACAATTGCCAATTTCAACTATTTTACCTTATACGGGTGAATCTCATTTTACGTGGGACCCGCCTAGTTTCGATGAGAGGAATTTGACCGCGTACGCCCGACGCCGCCACCGACATTATGCAAACAGTTTTAAGATGAAATTTTAATGGCGCGAGTATAGTTTACGATCATCCTATTGTGCACACCGTATGGGTGGCTGCCCATTTCAGCGATGGGGTGAAACTCATTTATGGCCCGATACAGGCACCAGCCGGTGACATCCTCCAAAATGATAGTGGACTATGATGTTTGTTTATTTTACGTGGTGTCAATAACTGATGCACTAGGGGTGGCTGGCTAGAGTAAAGATCGCATCGAAAAGTGCATCACAGCAGTATTTGTTCAGCAGAATGATTCTGGTGCTACTTGAATTACGTTTTTGCATACATCAACCGTAGTCATAGCAATGGCCGGCCTTATCAGCTCGATTCACACCTGAGTCAATCAAGCCTTTTAACCGTGATGTAGCCTGTATACACGTACGTAGAAGAGTGAGGCCCCTAGATCCAATCTTCTCTGCGCTTACTCGATCCAAGTCATATCCTTGATTTGAATCTTGATTAACATTATATTACCGTTGTATTATTTGTTCTCTAAATATGTATTGAACAATGTGAGACTTGCAAAATTTATCCCAAAAGACTCAAAAAGACTTTCACAAAATTGATTGCAAAAAATCGTTGCTGAGGAATTTTGGGCTTCATTGGCAAGCTTTCGGCGTCTAGCCGCTTTCTCAAGCATTTATTATTTTATATTTATTATTTCATTTGATATCTGTTTTTATTATGTGCATGGTTGAGAGGTGGCATGGTTGGCAAAAAAAAAGTTTTCCTTTCGCGTTCTCCCTTAAACCGTATTCGTAATTAGGGATACCAATCTTTCTGCTTCGTTGAATGTTAGTGGTCCCATTCAAGAGAACAGGACCTAGATCCGATATTTGGCCCGTAAAAGCCATAATGTGAGGCAATCATAACCCAGAAACTTGGATTGAAGTGGCTTCGACGGAATTTGATCCATAGCGACTCGGGCCAAGGTGGTAGTAAAACAAATTTCTTAAAGTTTCTGTTAATTTGAGGGTTGTCAGTAGAAGAAGGGTTTTTTGTTTCAATTCGAAAGATCAAAGTTTTTGTCATATTGCTGGCATAACATATGATAGGAGAAGGGAGAGGGAAGAGGTAAAAGGTGAGATGGAACGACAGCCTGCACGAGACAAAGTCAGACGACAAAGTGGAGGGTCGTCCATAAATGAGATGTTCGATTATCGCTGCTGCCTTATTATTTACTTTACTTACATTACTGTAACCACTTTATCATTGTTGACTACGTCAGTACTACCTATAAGAACGGTCAATTCTATTAGAATAGGCCACGAATTCTGTTTTATTCAGTATTTTGTACAACGAGGTGGAAGACTTGGGGGGAGGCATCGACTCGATTCGACAAGAAAGTCAATTCTATTAGAATAGGCCACGAATTCTGTTTTATTCAGTATTTTGTACAACGAGGTGGAAGATTTGGGGTGGAGGCATCGACTCGATTCGACAAGAAAATTCCGCAGAGTTCTTCACTGCCTAGGGTGGCTGTGAGCTTGGAATGTCAGTTAGGGTAGGTACGCGAAGTAACGCTGACGGTGGCGCCTCCTGCCACTTAATTATTTCCGCTTGATGATTTCTGAGGTCGTTTTCAGCATTGAGCCTTAAAGACACCGTAAGGGAGTGATTTTGGCTTACGGTAGAACAGACGTAGTGTGGACGTGTTCAAGTGGCCGCCATTGCACAAACTCGCCAATTTGACGCCTTGGCATGGTGCCAAGAGAAGATATTTCCATTATAAAGTTGTTCATTCCTTTTACCTTCTCCTTTGTTCTTTCTTATGTTGATTCTAGATGTACTTATATGAGTACTAATGTAGTTGGGAATGGCCACTCCACTGCGCTGGGAGTCAGGTGCTACAACTAAAGTTGGCCCGCGGCCGTCTCCTATAGCGGACAACTCGGAACACCAGTGCGATGATGCGAATGAGGCGCGAATACACACCGCAGCGATGCACTTTTGAATTCGGGTTTTTTTACCGATTATCGCTTCTAACCTTCTGCGTTCGTTAAGAAATGCTCATTTCTTTGTATGTTTCTCTTGTATCGGACCCTCTTCTGGTTCCTTTAAGTGTCCTGCGCAAAAGCTACCTTGTACGAAGTTCACAACTTCATTCACTTCATATCAGTTTTTTTAACATTTTTTTGATATAATATTGATAATATAAATAATACTTTCACGCCAGACTTTATTACATTTGATTCCTCCCTTTTGTACCGCTTACTGCCGCTCTCCTTTCCCCTTCAGCGGTCACTTCGAAAAAGCGTCTCTGCCTGATACTTCTTGCTTCTTCGTTCAATTGCAAATACCATTCTCGTTTTGCAGTAGGCACTTTTTGTCACCCATTGTCGCCTTTAAAAGTGCACTAGTACTTTTCCTCTTACTGTTTAAAAAACTACTGTTTGCTGCTCGACCTAGAATCTTGTTTGCGGCTGTGACCTACTGGGTACCTTTTTTGTTAATTACTGTCTGACATACCACCACTGTTTGCCGTAACCAGATCTCTCTCCTATTCAACTCATGTACGACACTTTATTAATCGTTGCAACTCCTCATTGCATGGACTCGAGTGTGATAAATGAGTCGTCTGGGTGTTTAGCGAATGAATCCCGGCTGTACCTTAAAATTTCAATATCGTCGAATGCATGGCGCATCCGAGGACGAAAGTAATAAAGGCACTCTTCGGTTCCAGACTGACTATAAACTATTGGGCTTTCTTGCAATGAACTTCAGCGCTTTTCCGGAACTATACGGTTTGCAGGTGCGGCTTAGTATAGGACTCTCTTTCAACAAATTGGTAACCATCAGCGTACATTACCAGTTATTATGGAGCGATGAAAGGAAATAATAAGTTGTTTGAAAGACACCGCTTGGAATCATGTTTCCATTGCACTTTCCAAGAAACTGGCCCGCTGCTGTAAACTCGTACACGGGATAAGCAAAAAAGACCGTCTTCTCACTTCGGAAATTCAAACTCGTGGCACTTCTTCTACTTTGACCACATTAATGATCAGGGTTAAGTTCTGAGTTGAAGAACATTTACAAAAAAGCTATTTCATTTGTTTTCAACACAAAGTGCGATCCTTCAGAGGATCAGTCAACGTTTGCTTGACCTTGCAAATGAATGAATGAGATGTTAAAGATGAGATCTTCGTAGTTACTGAGGATATCACTGTCACCGCATTTATCAGCTTACTCAATTTAATGATCCAATTTTTGAAATTCAGCAGAACACTTAATGTCACAGCTTTTTTTAAAATTGATTAAAATTGTCTAAAATCATTTAGTGTTGATTAGAATTACTGGCTGTCCTTGAATGACGCATTAATTTTCTGAACTGATCACCCAGTTATAGAACTACCGTTTCAACTTTGTTTTTTCCTTTTTTCTTGCCTTCTTACTTCTTTACTTTCTCTTCTATCCTACTCTTCCTCGATCACTTATTTATTCTTTTAGTCATTATTTTTATCCCTTCTTACGTTCTTTCACAGCTCCTCACTACTTTGATTACATGGTTAGTCTTCTACAGTTCCTCAACATTACCACTGCTTTAATGTGTTGCAACTTATTTCGCCGGCGATGCGCCATGTACTTAGTTTCTGTCCAGAATCTCCTGGAAGAGAGCTTCTCACTATACATTCCAGAATGACGTTCTGCCTTTGCAAATACAATACCGATCACATTTTTTGAAAAATCGACGATCGGCGACGGATTAAACAGCACAAACCGTCGCACCATCATAGCTTCGTTTAGAATGAATAAAACGGGGAAATTGAAAACGTTGAATTCGCCTCGATGCGACGACGTCAACGACATAGAAAACGTCGAATTTGGATAAGTAGGTCACCAGCTTCTCAGTGAAAGCTGCAAAGATCTGTTTTTTACCCTCAGGCAAGACTCCGACTTTTTTGGGCTCACATTCACATGTTCAATCGGTGCACGTCCATGATCCGCACAAACATCACTTTTTTAAGTGAGCTATCTTTAGATTTCAGGATAATTCTCAGCATGAGGTTTTCACGACATTTCCCAAAGATTTTAAGCTCATTTCGACAAAATCGATAGACTAATTGAAAAATAGCTACCCTTTCACACCACTGATTCTGCACTTTTCGAAGTTATTAAAATTGTCTAAAATCATTTAGTTTGATCATAATCATTGGTCATTCTTGAATAAAACATTAATTTTTTGAACTGATCACTCAGTCATGGAACTACCGTTTCAATCCACTTTCTTTTTTCCTTTTTTTTCTTTCATACTTCTTTACTTCCCCTTTTTCCTACCGTTCTTCGTTCACTTATTTATTCTTTTAGTTATTATATTTATTCCTTTTTACTGCCGCTCGCAAAACACGATGATTAATCTGGAAAACCCACGGGTTTGCTGGGTAAGCTGATCACTCAGCTATGGAACTACCGTTTCAATCCACTTTCCTTTTTCCTTTTTACTTTCCTTCATACTTCTTTACTTCCTCTTTTTCCTACCGTTCTTCGTTCACTTATTTATTCTTTTAGTTATTATATTTATTCCTTCTTACTACCGCTCGCAAAACACGATGATTAATCCGGAAAACCCTCGGGTTTGCTGGGCTGTCGACCTCAACAACCGCTCCGTAATGTGGTTTCCTTTCTCAATTATCTACTCCATCACTGCTACACTTTGAACAAGTGTGTGTGTGTTCATGCCTGCACTGTCTGAACAACAGCTGCGTACCCATTGTTAATGCTTGCCGGCTTCTTCGTTTTTCGGCGACCATTAAACATAAAAACCTTCATGTCGCCGATCTATCAGCTTCACTGCGGGTTAATTTTACAGAATTTGGTTTGCTGTAGCAAATTTCACGGGAAAAAGTTCCAAATGAGTTCGTCGTAGACACTGAGGTTGTCACCGTCACCGTCTCAACTAAGTCAATTTAATAATTCGTTTTTTGAAATTTAGAATAACACTCAATGTTACAGTACTTTTAAAATTAAATCGAGTTATGTGATTTTTTTGGTAATTTAAGTCAATGGTCAACCTTGAATAACGCATCATTTTTCTGAGCTGATCACTTACTTATTGAAGAACCGTTTCAATCCCCTTTCCCTTTTTTCTTTCTTTCCTGCCTCTTTACTTCCTCCCTTTTCATCCTTTCTCCTTCACTTATTTTTTATTTATTATTTTTATGCCTTCTTGCTTTCTTTCACAGCTCTTAACTTTTTTGGTTCCATCGTTATTGTCGTTATTACCGTCGAGTCTTCAACAGTTTTTAACATTGCCAGTGCTTTGATCTTTTGCAGCCTATTATGCTGGCGATGCGCCATGCACCTAGTTTCCGTCCAGAATTTTTCAGAAGAGAACTTTTCACATGCAAATCAGAATGAAGTTTTGACTCTCCAAATAGGTAGACTGTCCGTATTCACGCTGACAATTTCGATACCAATTATTCAATCTCGAAACATTGAATGAAAGAGCTAAGCGATAAACATCCTTTAGAATCGTGCAAACGAAACGACCTCCACAGCCACTACTGCACCAAATTTGCTCTTTAAAACTTTCCAGCAACAAAGCAGCAGTGCTACTATGTATTGTGCTCTTGTGATCAGTGGTCCATGATAGTATGAAAGGCTGAAAATGTGAAAGTTTATCGCTCAATCTCACCATATTTCATGAGATTATTAATTTTTCTTTTGTGCAATAATGGTCAACTACGTGACTGAGTCATATCCGTGAAATGCGTCACACTTGCGTGAATTAATACGAAGAACGTCACCTGTTAAGGAACAGAAGGGATCATTTCAGGGCTTTAGTGAGGTTGATTTTATATATTTTATTATTGCGTGCATTAGACGTGCAGGAACGTTAAGAGAAATTGAATGACCACTGTAATTAGTCAAGAGGACGACAGAGCAATCTTGCAAGTTTTTACAAAAGTCAAGTTCAAATCAAGGATGGAGGGGGGGGCATCGATATCCTTCTAGATAGGTCGAATAGTAAGCAACCCATGAATAATGCTACTAGTATGCTGAGTTATGGACAAAAGCTTCGGTTGCGGACGGGACTCAAACCCTCCCTCCATACTTTCCGGGTATATGTGCCAATCCATTACACTATCGAGACCCCTTTCAACTTGACTCGGTTTCTAAATGGAGTATTGAAAAGCCTAGCTATTATAAGCTAATATAAGTAAGTAAATATACCATTCAGAAGCCGTGTTGAGTTGAAACGGGGGTGTCGGTAGTGAATTGGATTAGCACATATGTAAGTCCGGGAAGCATTGAGTGTGGGTTCGAGTCCCGTTCGAGTCCGAAGCTTTTGCCCATAATTCAGCATACTTGTAACAACTATCGCATAGCGGGCTGCGGTGTAAATCAGCGGCTATCAAAAATCAAAAACCCGTGAATTGAATTAAGCTAGTCAGTCGTCTCCTCGCAGCAGCGTTGAGCTTTCCGCTTTCCAGTTTTCATGCAAATGATCGATCTATCAGGTGCCTAGAAGTGTTTGTGATCTACTTAATGAGCAAATGTTTTGATCCATGGTAACCGGTTTGATAGCACTTGAGAAGAAAGGGGCTGCTTCCCTGAATTAGTGAGAAGAATTGCAGATCATTGCGATCTCTAATCCAATCACAATCCCATTCCATCTGTGCAGAGCAATATGTATGTAACATTTTCAAGTCCTTGAAAATTTAATCACCGGTATTTTGTTGCTCTACTTAGTACTTTTTGCCGGCACTCGAAGTCGTTTCACTGTTTACCAAAAGCTTTTTCAGTAGGGAACGTTCTATAGGAAATGTACAGATTACGCTTTCAACTCAATTAGCACTAAAAATACAGAACATTCTAGATCTGATCATGTCTGCTATTTGCAATTACTCAGAGATTCAGAGAAGGTGCTTAAAAATTTTCTTGGAAGCGTCATTTGATTATTTATTTATTTCTTCTGTATATGTTGTAGGATGCAGAGAGGCTTCGCAGTAACTCTATTGCATATATATGCTTTTAATTTCTGCCGTACAGGTTTATTAAGGTGGAATTTATTTTGCCGGACGTTTCGACAATTTATTCGTTATTCGACAATTCGTTATCAAAAGGCCTGAAAGCATTTCACAACCTTCTGCTACTGCTTTTCCTTCACATACTTTGTAATTCGGTCAACTCAAACCAAAGAAACCAACGAGGTCGAAATTCAGACGTCGAACTGCTCACCTTGGTTCCACTAACAGCGAACGCTTGCTCAGCTTGGAGGACACAACGGAGCAAATGAGACTTGCCGGTAAGGATAAGAAGTAGCAAGAAGTTGTGAAATGCTTTCAGGCCTTTGATGACGACGAAATTGTCGAAACGTCAGTCTAATTAAAAGTTCCACTTTGACAAGCACAAAGGAATCGTTCACGAAAAATTGAGTTTTTGTGTTACCCATATGTTTATGTTCTATTTCAATGTGGGTCTCATGCAAAATTTCATGTGAAAAATGTGAATCTGCCACCGACCACTTGTCCAAGGTGGTCATTGTTGACGAATTTTTTCGTTGCTGAGAAAGCCTTAGGGGGCCGGAGCAAGTGGTAATCTGAAGGGATAACATCAGGGGAATAGGACGGATGTGGAACCTTGTCCCAGCCAAGCTCTTCCAATTTTGCACGGGTCCCTCATATGGGTAAAGAGAGCCGTGCAAAATTGGAGGAGCTAGGTTGGGACCCGGTTCCACATGCACTCTATTCACCTGATACTGCCCTCTCAGATTACCACTTGTTCCGGCCCCCTAAGGCTTTCCTAACAAAAAAAAATTCGTCACCTTGAACAAGTGGTCGGTGACTTCTTTGACTCCTAATCCTCCTAATTCTAGGAGAAGAAAATCGCTGACCTGCTCTTTAGGTGGGACAATGTTGTAACTAACGATGGTTATTATATTGTTGATTAGCCTGCACTACATGCTGAGTAATAAAAAAATCTCAACCCTATCAAAACTTTCCGATCAACCTAATACTTTAATATCTTTCTCAACTCTTCGACGTTCCGCCCTCGGAAAACACTTTTATTCGAATGATCATTCAGAAGTTACAAACATTCGTCTTCCTCTCATGATAATCCGGTAATTGGCGTTCGTCCTCACTATGATCCCCCTATTTCAGCACGCTACATGCGAATCTACGACGATGTGGCGGTAAGTGAATGTTCACGATCGCCTACGTCAACGGTGACCACGGAGATGTGCGCTTCGTCGCCGTCGTCCAGCACCGGCACCCAGTGTCCGATCTACGAGAACATTGCCGATTTCGCTCCATTGGCATCACATCTCACCAAAAACGCCAAATTTGGTGTTAGTGGTGCAAGAGCGGATGATGAAGCTTGTGAAAAAGCTCAACCGCTCACTATGGACTTCCTCAACAGCATTCCACCACCACCAATGGCTCATAGTGGTGACATGGACAAAGCGTCGAGTTACGGTACCAAGTGAGTTTGAGCTGATTTTCTTAATTCACTTATTTTAGACACATCGCAACGAGATCTCGTTTTCAGTCGCCGCCAGCTACGACCACTGGACATGCGACCACTTTCACTACCGGCCAGTGAACGAATGCGTCTTGAACGGAAAACGAACCATGCCCTGATGGCAGTCGTTGGTAGTACCGTAATCTGCATGACATTATTCGCTTTGGCTGTTTGGTATTACTACACCGACATTGTGAAACATCTCAAAAATTTCGTGAATTCGCTTTAATTCCCTTTTCTTCCGGAGTTTCTCGGAAATGTCCTCAATTCATTTCTGGATTCTCTAGCTGAGAACCTGTAAGATAAATGGCTTGACAGCGCGCGGATAATTAAATGGCGCTCTCGAACATGATGCGACCACGCGCACACCTTGGACATACTTGATTCTTTGTCCGAACTTGTAAATAGTCCAGTAGTGATACTGATGTGATAGGTCTTAAATTTTTATTTTGATCCTTTCGAGGTGATACTCCAAGGCAGCACTAAAAGATATCGTACAGGCGATTGTGAAAGCACGGTATACAGCCCCACAATCATTATCGAAGACCAGCCGATTTAGCTGATTCAGAAGGTATTGTATTATCCTGTGCGCCCATCACTGCCGTATCGATCAGAGCCGCACGAATCTGTGACGCGCAGCGGTGGTGCACAGCATTCGGCGAGCGAGGGGAGCAAAGACCGAAGGATATCAGCAGGCCAGCATGTGACTTCAGTGAGAAGCCACATCGGACCTCCTGCCGCGAAATGCGAGTCACAACGTTTCTTTGGACCTATGGCATTTATTTTTGAGAGCCTCATATTTGATTTTCCTGGACACCTATCTTACCTCTCGTGGTTGTTTCGAAAAAATTTTTGAAAAAAATTAGCGGTTCGATCAAAAGTTCTTATTGACTTTTGAACAGAAGCAATTCAATCTCACTCTCCTGTGGATCATTTTTGGAAATTACCGAATTCCAGTGAATCCGTGAGTATCACCTCTAAAACGATTTTCTACCCATTATGATGATGATTGTTTGCTTTTTTTCAAAATTTTGATACTATCTTAGAAATTTCATCGATCATTTGAGTCGCTCAAGAATCGATATCTCGATCACAAAAACAAATATATGTATGTTTTGGAAAGCTATAATGTAACAACTCATAATTTGAAAGTCTATGACCATTTAGTCCCACTATTTTTCCACTATTCTAGAAAAATTGCGTAATTAACAAGATCGGGTGTGTTTTTCGTCAAGCGATGGTTGTGGATTCACATATTTATTGGTAGCATACTTTAATTATAAAAAATAAATATTTCAAAAATGAACAGGATCGTAAACATGTACATGCACATCAACATGATAAGCAATACAGGCACATGTAACATTGAAAGAAACCGTAGCGATTCCAGATGAACTTTGCTCATTCCATACTTACATAGTAAAAAGGAATACGCCTTGAATGTCCTCTACATTTGTCAATTTTAGAGGTGATCATATGGGCAAACAAACCGTACAATAAAGCTTGTACATAAGTCGTAGTCGTCATGAGTTCGGATGAAAATTCGTCTCCTCATCTCTATAAGAGCAACGGGGCCTTATTCATGCATTAGATGAATTACTGGTAATGAGTTTGAGATAAGTAAAGAGATAAAAACAGAGCAATCGGGAATGGCTAAAAGATAGACAAAAAATGAACAAAAGCTGCGCCGCAGGTGCGCGGCACACTCATTTACGGAAGGATCACGTGAGAGCAGAGGTCACGCCCACCTATGTGAAGGAGGATTCCCGCCCTCGCGGCACATTTATGTAACAGAAAGCACATCAAAAACACCCTGTATCGCGCTTTCGATCGCAGTAGGTGAGCCGATTCAACCAGCTAGGCTAAGTTGAGCAGGGTAATCGATGAAATTACTCGACCATAAGCATACAGTAAGCTAGTATCTAGTTGGGGAACACCAATGATAAAAATATAATAAAAGAAATTGGGGCATTTCAATCGAAAAACGAGTGAGACCAAGAGACTTGCAGTGAACGTATTCTAAACAGAATTACAATCATAATGAAACGGTTGCATTACTATATAGTTCTGCTTGTTTAACCACGGTGAAATTCGCTTTAGGACCGTATAGAAATTCTGGTTTCATGTCGATTACAGTAGTTACCGCACCAACTACTAATACAAGAAATATGGCTAGTATAATCACTACATATACCGGTATACAAGAGTATTCCGCCTCCGAATCGTCCGGCCCCGTAACCTTGACGGTGGGTACGGGGCCAATTGAAGGAGGTTTCGCTGGAGGCTTCGATTCTGGTGATTTTGTTGCAGTGTCCTCATGCACTTGCCGGGCGCTTTCAGCCAATGGAGATAGAGGCTTCTCGTCGCCATCACCTGTTGATCTCACAGGCACCATCGATATGGAAATAGATCTGAACGGGAGTGATCAATAAAATCGATACTATCACTCGATAAAAAGGATAAAAACCTCCAGCTTAAAATCCCCTTTTTAATCCAAAAGGAAAACCTCTCACTTTGAGCATTTTTCAGTTTCCCTATTCCAAATGGTATTTAAAATAAAATATAAGAAATAAATATGAATATACGTAGACAAAAACATAAACACTTAAAGGTATATAAAAAACAATGGAGGTCCAACTACAATATGGGTCACATTTTTAAAGAATCGACACCTGGCGACGGATCAATGGACGCAAGCCGTCGCACAATCATACCTTCGTTTAAAATGGATAAAATGAGAAAAAAAGTGGGAGGATTGGATTGGTCTCGATGCGACGAGTTAAACGACTTATAAAATGTCGAATCTGGATAAGTAGATCAGCAGCTTCTCGGTAAAAGCTGCAAAAACTCCTTTCTGAACCATCAGGCAAGACTCCGACTTTTTTGATCCTACATTCACATGTTCAACTGTTGGTCGCCCATGTTCCACACAAACATCGTTTTTTCGGTCAGTTACTTCAAGTTTCAGGATACTTTTCAGGAAGAGCTTTTCACGATATATTCAGAATTTTTTAAGCCCATTATGTCAGAATCGATCAAGTAATTAAAAAATCACTCCCTTTCCACAGAATACCAGTTGCGTACTACAGAAATTATCTTGACTTCTGTATTACAGGCAAGCGCTTCTTATAATAAAGGCTGAAGATTCAGTATACGGTGTATTAACGCAGGTTAATTTCCTTTCTCATCGCTAAAATGGCATCCTTAAGCGATGAAAATCGCATGATTTTCTCAGGAAGCAGATTCTAGGCCTTCATAAAATAATAGCTATGCTTAAACGATGGCCTAAATCGTGCATTTGGGAAAGATATTAATGCGACATGAAAGTGTGAAGATGGGCTGAAAACACACAAATTTACACTTCTGTATTCAAAAGGGAAACTGCTAATCGAGGTTGTAAAAATTATTTCACGATGACGGATTCATTTTTTTATACATTATTGCCTTCCTGTTCTCCACATATTCTTGTCTAGTGTGAGAACGCTAATTAGCCTCCTAATTACCCTGCACAGGTCATGTCAATGCTTCGCGGTGTTACCACATCCCCCACTATATATCAATTTATGAGTTTTGAAAAGATTTATGAGTCAATTTGAAGAGATTATTTCAAATAATCAAAATAATAAAGAGGAAGGCATTTTAATTGAAAGTACTAGAAAAACTCTTTTAGAATCCACTGGAAAAAAGATACTAGGAGTTCAATGGTAAATAAGACAGATCAATGTTCATAAAGATGATAATATTGATTAATAGATAATAATAGGTAACAGATAATAATAGATAATGGTCATAAATGGAAGTCGATTAGTCACTTGACAAGTATGAATTGTGTTTCAAAATACTAACTCAGCTCCACGGGAAGTCGAGGCTTCCATGAGACTGAGTGGAGCCTCCGTTCCAGATGTTTTGATCTTCCGATTGCTAAAGTCCAAGTGTTAAACTTTGACGATGAGAAATCGATGACGATCGATAATCAAGCGAAAATACGTCGCAGTCCGTATAGAGTTCAAAAAAGACATTGAGAGGGTACATTCAAGGAAAATTCGCCACTCTAGTCAAGCAAAGCGAAGGAGGCCTACAAGAAATGAAACACTTGTGGTGGGACATCACGAAACAGACCCATAAGAGCCAGAATGGGATGTTTCCACTGGATGAAACGAGCTCTGTTCTCAAACAGTCGCAATGACAAAGCCACTAATCCAACGAGCGGGGTACCCGATTCGATCCATTCAAAGAAACAATGCCCCCGTCAAGTGATTAGCTCATGAAATTCAGTGAGATAGTGGTGAAGAATGTGTTTGAAGAATAGATAAAGCAGTTATTAGATTTTTCGAAGTCTTCAATTTCAACAAACGCTGAAGGACAACATTAAGTTACTATTTGCTCCTTGAGCTTGAGATGGCAATTTCATATAAATTATTTCTGGTGGTTTTGTAATAAAGGGTCAATTTGGTTCGTTCAAAGTTATTAGGTTGGCAACTAAGTAAATGAGGATTTTTAAATACTGCTTTTTCCCTCAAAACTGCTTTCCAGAAAATTTCTTCTGTACATATATATATGTAGTACAAGTCCACACGCATCTATAGGTATTGTTGTCTTCCATCTCCCGGATAACCCTTTTCGGCAAAATAAAAATATCAATAGTCACCTAATTTCCAATTCCAATTTTTTTTCTTTGAATGGCGTTAGACAGGGAAAGGAAAAGGTGATTATCCGATGGAGAAAGATCAGAACTATAAGGCAGCAATTTTTATCCAAGCTCGAGAATTTTTTTAAAAAAAATTGAAATTTTTTTACCACTCTTGAAAAAATGACTCGCCAAAAAAGTCTCGAGCTTGGATAAAAATTGCTGCCCCATCCAGCTTATAGCCCTGATCTTGCTCCATCGGATTATCACCTTTTCCTTTCCCTGTCTAACGCCATTCAAAAAAAATCTTTTTATAATTTTTGTATTGAAAATGAGGTTGACCGTTGATATGTTTATTTTACCGAAAAGGGTTATCCGGGAGATGGAAGACAATAATACCTATAGATGCGTGTGGACTTGTACTACATGTGTATGTACAGAAGAGATTGCTGGAAAGCAGTTTGGAAGGAAAAAGCAGTATTCAAAAATTCGCAATTACTTAGTTGCCAACCTAGTAATTGAGTAAATTTTTCAATTGATTAAATGAATCAATTGAATAATTAAATGAGTAATTTGAATATAATAACTTGATGTGGTTCTTCCGTGTTTTTTAGATTCACCACTTGGAGTTTTTGAATAGATAACGATTGACTGAATTCGTAGAAACGCACCTAGGAAGAACCCTCCTCCCTCCCGTATACCTAACTATTCACCGTGACTCATTAGAGTAAGTGAAAGAAATAATAGCACAATTTAACAACGGTAGGTGTGAATAGATCGGGGCGGCTACAGATAGTTTAAAGAAAAGAGAGTCAGATATCAGTGGGAGTGGAGAAAATCATCAACAAAGCATGCGAAACTACCCTCAGTGGCAAGGTTCTCAAGAAAAGTTCGAAAAACTTCGAAGTCATGGCTATTTTCGTTTTCTTTTTAGAATATCAAAAAATCAATTTGGTTAAGATACTGAAGCATCCAGAGTAATATAATAGGAAATTAAGTGGAACTTTTACTATCGTTGGGATACGCAGTGCATTGGCCCAGCAAAAAGCATTTGAATGCATCTCTCTCGTGAACTATTTCTTTAGGGTAACTGTAGGCCCTCAATTTAGTGCCTTTATCTTTCCAGACGATGTATACCTAGGTACCACCGTTGAAGAGAGGAGAAGCATGGCAGATTAGGATAATGTCCCAAACTAAATGAGGAAATAGTATTCAATAATCACTACAAAACAACAAAAAGAAGTGGACATCATGGGATACCTTTAGTCATGTTAGTATGCGCCGTGCTCTTCATATAAACTTTGAATCGAAATGGAGTTTTATACAGGAATTATGACCCATCTTCCCATTTGGAAGGGTACATATTCTAGAGTGGAATATCACAATCAAGAAAAGAAAACTCAAAAAGAAAATGCTACTCTCCTATGATTAGAAAGATAAGAAACAGGGTGCGTCAAAGCATGTACTTGACCATAACCAAAGAAAACTAGCAAGACATTATAAATCGATTTTCAACTGTTTCAGGATTTCTCCTAAACAAAACAGGATTAAAAAGAGGATATGGAAGGACAAAAAGGAAACACGGATGCGGCCGATGGCGTCACATCCTTCAAAGGCACCTTCTGGCATGGGTCTACCGCTCAGCCTTGTATGCATGCCATTTATAATCTTGTGTTATTACTCTGTATCATTTCATGCTAAGTGAACCGTAGGGTAATAAACAAGGGACAAATCTGGTCCTGATGGCGTAACCGCGTTAGGACGGCGACAAAGAGATAGCAGAAAAACTTGTAGGAAAAAGTAGAATAAGGGCAATCAGCAAGGAAGAGGACACAGCCAGTTAGAATCTATGATGACGGCATAGAAGAATAAAAAGTAAAGACGGATTGAAGAGTTGTACTCCTTTTACCGGCTATCGCTCGTGTCGTAGAGAAGTTTGAAAGGGTACGTAGCTTTTAGAACAACAGTAAGTTCAAGTTTAACGTTCCTTGGGGTTGACCAATTCCTCCCTGGGATGCGCCGCGTACTCTATCCCAGTCAGAATCGCAGATGGAAGCGGTTTGGCCTTTACCATGACTTGCAGAAGAAGAGAAGGCTGCCGATGTTAAAGTCAAAGCTCTTATCTTATTGAGTTGAAGGAAAGTTTTGAACGGTTTCTGCAATTTCAACTTTGGAAGATCCCAACTCGGCTCAGGCTGCTTCTTTTCTTTCAGTATAAGCACTATTCGATTCGCTACACTTTCGGCAACACTGGCATAAATGCATGTCTCATTTCGATGAACGGCTGACGATTTATATAAATCAAAAGAAAGTCACTGCAAATCACCACTCTTTCCGAACGTTACTTCTCCACCCCGCAACAGCAGCAAAATTCTCCACCCCGCAACAGCAGCAAAAGTAGAACGAAATAGTCCAATAATAGATTAATGATCATAAATTGAAAGAAAATGAAAAAGTAATAAAGAAGAGATAAAAATAAAACATCAGATTGAAGTTAATTATATTTCAGTATCATCCGATACTGTTTTTGCCACTTGCCATGCGTAAATATTTTCATTATTTTATGGAACTTGTTATCCTAACCATCAAAGTCAAAGATCAGAGAGAAGGAGGCTGCGAATATGTTTAGTCATTGAGACTGCAGCTGCTATATCAAATTATGCAGTAAACTCTTACTGCCTGACGTTTCGTCGAAATGGAGCTATTCCCAAAGGGAAAATGTCGAGCCGTCTCTTAAATGGGCTCAAAAGTTTCCCGGTTCGTGTCATCTTTTTTTAGATATACTGGAGGTCAAAGTTCACTAAAAAGCAAACACCACATTAATACGGAACACCCCGGCAAAATTTAATCTGAGAAATAATCAAAAACACTGCCGGAAATTGGAAGCTATCAGGAGCCTGGTTGAGCCTAGACTGAAACTGGGTCAACATTTTTAAAAGCAAATAGATTCAGCTGAAAAGTTCTTCACTCCTGAAGATTCTCTTGTTTGATCGAAGCCAACATGGACCAGAATAATTGATAATTGAAACGATGTAAGAAATAAAAAATAGTCAGGAGAACAATACAAAATAACAGTAGCATAAATCAGTAAAAACAGAGTGAATAACGAAAATAACCGTGTAGTAATACGTTACTTCACGCAAGGCTATAATCAGGACTTGAATAACCAACGTTGGGCCGCCGTCGACTTTGCGATTTTGCGGTGTCGCGGCTCCGCACGGGAAGTTGCGGTATTGCACAATCTCAAAGTCGTATTCGCGTGCGAACGTGCGACGTCGCAAAATGGCAGAATGCAAAATCGCTAATTCGCAAAATTGCAAAGTCTGACGGCGGCCAGAGGTCCCCTGAATGAAATACCTGCAAAGCACGGGCAGTACGGGCCCCTACCACGCGTAGATCCTTGACTTACCCCATAGCCCATACGGAGGAGGCAATGGGAGATTACGGACGTGCAAACCAATAATCCAAAGGTCTCGGAGTACTCACTGGAGACACTCTCCACTGCGCTGAAGGAAAGAAACGCACCAATGACTAATCCTTAATTCACAAGAATGACTGCATTAGGAAGAATTCATCAAACTAAGAGCTAAATGAGGGAAATTAATACTTCATTGCAATAAATGATCGTGGAAGACACGAAAGGAAAGCCGGCTGGAAAAGACAATCAAGTGACCTTTCTAGGAATTTCGAATAAAACATTTTTGTATGACCAATGATACTAAGGTAGTTTGATATTGAGGTTTATTAAAGTGCCCATAGAGTGAAAGTCAGAGTCTTTCCAGGTATGAATGGAACCTTCCCAAGAAATCGAAATCTGAGAAATGGTAGACAAATGCCAGTGCAGGTGATATATCCTATACATATAGGCGAATATTATTAGTGACGTGTATTGAGTAAAAAAATAACTTTGAAATAAAAACGATTCTTAGAAATGTAATGTCATAAATCATGGACTTCGCCTTTCGAAGGCAGTGATTGGGATAATTTGGCCCGTGTATGAAAAGATTATGGAATAGGAAAGTCGAGTGCTCAGTGGGAGGAAGTTAAGAAAACGGAGAAGACCCTCTTACCGCCGTTGATTCTCAAAAGTGGCGGGTCAGGGTAAGGAAAGGTGGATTGGGATAGGAATATGTGTTGGAAAAACCCATGTTCCTAAGCCCCGCTGGGCGCTTCTTCCACCGCTTATTTCGGCACATACAGCCTTTTCAGACCCCTAGCTTTGATTTGGAAGATTCTTGCAAGGAGTGCTCAAACCCCCATTATACCTGTCGTGGTTTTCAAAGAAGGACGGGCAGCGGATCGATCCCGGGCCTTGAATTTTAGGTGAGAGATCGTTCTCTCTTTCTTCGGAAAGGATTGTGTTTATCAATAGGAGTCGTAGTTGTGTCTCACATCGAAGCAGGCAGTGATTGACACAACAGATACAGTAACCCGCCTTTAGACTTCGCGATTTTGTCATTCTGCAATTCTGCGTGTCGTGGCTCCTCATGCGAAATTACGGCAATGCAAGATCTCAAGGTAGCAGTATCACGGGGAAACGCCGCAAAAGCCGCACAGTGCTGCAAAATCGCGAAATCTGACGGCGATCATGGTGCAACCTTTACCGATTGTAGTGATTGCCAGCTACGGGATCGTAATGTAGAGATATGAGAAAAGCGGGATTCGTTTTCACGCGACCACTTTTCTCGGCCAGAAGGGTTGTGTCAATTAAGCAGAGGAATCCATGAGTTCCATATGGCGGTCAGAAGATACCCAACATGTCCGACAGAAGATGAATGGGCTCAAGTCCTTTGAAAGAAGATGAGTTTTCAGCCGATATATCAGCCCAGTGACAGATGAGAATGCCTCTTGCAAATGAATTCTTCCGTCATGCATAGCAGAACTGAAATTCCTTAACAGTCAATAAATTCCCCCAGAATTAAGCACAAGCAAACGAACAGCTCTAGATTATGTGAGAACTGCGAGAGAGTCTAAGAACCATCTAATCTGGAGTGTTCTAACCACTGCGATGACTTAGTTAACGTCGAGCTGAAGAGAAGAAAATTGGGGTAAGGGCATGGGCTAGGGATAGGGTTTCTCAGCAGCAGCCAGGAGCGCTGGGATTAGGGATTCCCGTTCCTATCTCCCCACGGAGATCAAATCAGGGTTAGCATAGGATCAAAAATATCTTGAGCGCACTTCGAAAATGAAGTTTGAAGTTTTCAGATACAGGCAAACTATGGAGGGGTTTTGCGGCCTCCCAACACGTTAATGATCGAACATCAAGGTCACTGCCACCTTTGTCAAAATATCGTCGACCACGTAGCCGTGACAGGTCACCAATTCGATCATAACTGGTGGATCACAGCGATCATACTTTAGACGACCAGACCACATTCTACACAGTAGAGGCATTTTTTACGAGCGCCTTATGCAAGCGGAATGCTCGGCAATACTCTGAAATAATCGGCTGCATCGATGAAAAAGACGTCGCTGAGGGCTTGTAGAAGCTACTCAGTCAGTATGTAATGGGACAAATGGACAGTTGATATTCCCATAATATCAAGCTGACTTCGGCTGGGCCTTAGTTTATTTATTTATTTATTTATTTATTTATTTGATATAACAAACGAGGGGTCTTGAGCAAGGGAATGTATTTGCAAGAAGGATACTCCAAAAGAACTAGGAACAAAAGAGAGAAAAAGGAATGGACAAGAAATTCAATCTAGCAGAGAAGGCAATATCTGGAGCGAAGGAAGTGGAGCGGCCAAGAGGCGCCGCTCTACACGGGTGTATGTCATTAGGCGCGTCCTCCTTGCAGCTAATTTGCCAGTGGGGTGCATGCCCACCCCTCCTCTTCCCCCCCCCCCCCAATTTTCGTAATTGGTCGGCACCAGGGTCCCTCTAAGAGCGCGTAAATGGTTGCTCAGCCTAATTAAAGCGAATTTGCCGTAATATGCTCTAGTTAAGTCAGCTACAACTAAGCATAAAATAACCTTGAGAGCACGTACGACCACAGACTGGGGGCGACCTATGCTTGTCGTGTGGCCCCACCTAACTCCGGTAGCACCCAAACGCCGATATGCGGTGTCGCACTTTCGCACGTGAAGTCGCACAAGGTCGCGGGGTCTGACGGCAGCCTTAGGGTGTCAGCTACGAACCGTGCGCCCCATTGGCAAATTAGCAGCAAGGGAACATGCCTAACCACCGTTTCCCGTTAAACTCTAAGTATCCGAACACGGACTATCGTTTGAGCATTCCTGGGGCGAAGTCTATGGTTACTGTACCTGTTACTGTAATGTATTTATCATGTAAGCCAAGTAAAATCATTATAGGCCCTGGTGTCCCAAGTGTACTGAGGTGAACTCGACGGGATCTCACGACTTTCTATGTGAAGGTCAGACATATATGAAATGCCTGCGCTTCTTTAACTAGAAGCTGAATGCACGGCGCATATCCAAAGGATACTGATAAACAGCCGGCCCACTAACTCTTTTGAACGATGGTATTCCCTGTCAATTCTAAAATCTCTTGATGGGCGATGACCAAAGGGTTCGATCGATATGCGATTGACTCCTATTTTATTTTGGGAGTGGATCGAACAAACAATGAACAAAAATGATGTTTTTAAGGTAGTATTACCAAGCAATTGAGGAAATATCTCATTTAAAAAGCTTCACAGACTCCAGCGTCCTGAGGCACAATAATTTCAAATAAAGATATTTCAACATATTTCATTAAGCAACCTTCAACTAACTTCCTGATGTTCTACGTTGCTGTGAAAACCGCAATAAGTATAAAAAAATGAACATAAACAAATAAAAATAGAGAGATAAACGAATAAAAAATAATCTGCAACAAATAAACAGATGAGTTGTAGAAATAACTCGTTTGAAGTCTACTCAGTCGTGCTAGTCTTTATGGTCCTTGGGATTTCTTTTTTGTTTGAAACTCACAAGATCACTTACCCAATAATAAGAAGCAACTAGTAACCGTTGAAATATTAGGTACCCTTGATACTCGTAGACTGAAAAGGACTAGTCCAGACCACTTCGCGAATGACTGACACTGAGCCTCGTAAAAACATCTGACGGAGCATCATCTCCCTTTTGTGTGTATTGGGCTACACCACTCCAAACGCAAAGCGTGCGTCCTCCAGTTTTTACCCCTCCCCCTCCTGCTCACTTCTCTCTTTCCTCCCCACAGCAACGGACATATTTGGACTAACATAGGTTCCTATATATGACCATACCACTTTCCTATGCTCTCTCCGATCTCGTCTCATTATACATACGAGTTAGTGGTCTGTGCATCTCTGAGGCCGCGTTCATACTCTGCGAAGGCGGCGACAGGGCGTGGCTCTGCGTCTCTGCCTACCACCATGCTTCGTTGCCTGCGTCGTATGTGTATCTCCCTTTTGCCACTCTGCCTCGCTGCCTGTGAACGCAAGCCACGCCCTGCCGGAGCTAAGTATGAACGCGGTCTTACCCGATTTGAAATTCGCGCGCAAAGTCCACCCGTTTTTTTGCTCTCGTCTGCACCCTTCAAAAGTGGCTCACTCACCTTATCCCTTCGCGTACTAAACATAGACTTATTGTTCTGAGGCCACTATGATGGGTGACGGTACACCAAGTCATTCCGTGTACTTCAACCGCCTATGCTCTGCCGACTGTGTAGAGATGTATAGCAAGGGCATCAGGTGTCGAGGAAATTACCCGCTTTGGTATGACCATGCCCCCTATACGAGAACCAAATACGACCCCCCCCCTTTTTTTATGATCTCTGAAATTCTTGTAACTGTTGCGAGATTGTATAATCGCAATGCGTTTTAGTGCTATGTATTCATACTTTAGCGAAAAAAGATATTATTTTACATTTCACCACGCGGGTTTCTATGAAATATCTTTCGCTTCATATCTGCCTATTGAAGGTTTAGATTCCACTGCTTATTGCTGACTTCTGAAGATACGAGCCCCTCGTGCTCGGTCAAATATGCCCTCCCTTGCCGAGGAATCCTCGACTCCCCGTCAGGGTCAAGCGTCCAGTTGAGAAAAATTTTCGAAAGATACGTTCCCCCCCCCCCCCAAAAGGGGTCCCAATACGACCCCCCCCCTTTTTTTTTCAGGTTCCACTTCTCCTGTGGTTTCTACCAAGCCAGTGCGATCCATCACGGAAACAAGAGCTTAAAAAAACACTAAGACCAAACCAAACTCCTGACAAGAAAGAGAAATAAGAACCCAACAAAACGCAGTAGTCTTGTTCCAAAACAAAATCGACAGGAGTAGTGAGGTACACAGAAAAAGAATATAACGCTCACTGTACATGGCAAAACTTTGAGTATGTTTCCCAGGCATAAAAGAGGATTATGAAAAGGGAAATCCAATGCATTCAAAGTTATGAATCAGACAGTATATTTGCGAAAAGTGCTTGCCATTTGAACATGCCTGATGCCAAGAGGACCGTCAAAATGAGGTGATATCAAAGTAGAAGTGTTTTCTGTAGTCAGCAGAAAAAGTTCAACCAATTGCAAAAGTGAAGTTCCGCAAGGGATTCGAACTATAGTCTTCAGCCCATTGAGCGAGACACTTACCCCAAGCCCGTGCCCACTGTTTATTGGCTTGTGGTGTACTTGGGCCGACTTTCGTCGAAAAACGGCCTCTCAAAAACACTTCTCACAGAATCGTTCTGCAGATTTGGAATGCAGATTCGAGATCAGCGTCCGAAAATGCATCGGACCATATGTGTCCCATTCCGAATGGCCACTTCGACCTCGGGTCCTTCCCTTGTAAATTTGGACACATTTGAATGCTTCAAACTTTACCTAGAGCCCATCTTTCGAACAGCTGTAAACTGTTTTCCTAATAACTCCCTCAGACCTATCTATTGGCCACTTGCTTGCTCCAATAGTTGCTTAGTTCTCGATATGGGTTTCCAGAAGAGGATTAGATGAGGAAAATTTCGAAGTGTTTCACGGAAATGGCCATAACTTCCTTCAGACTTAACCATATGAGTTCGTTTTGGTGAAGCTGGGTCTGCTAGGTTGTCGCTTTCGAATGGCTACCTGAACTAAGCCACATCTTCAAAACGAAGGAAGTTATTTTGAGGGAAGCCAGTTGAGGATTAGTTGAGGAAAATTTCGAGGTGTTTAACGGAAATGGCCATAACTTCCTTCAAACTTAACCATATGAGTTCGTTTTGGTGATGCTGGGTCTGCTAGGTTGTCACTTTCGAATGACTGCCTGAACTACGCCACATCTTCAAAACGAAGCAAGAAAAATTCAGAAAAGCCAGTTGAGGAAAGTGTTTTTTCGTCGAAGTTGCGAGATCTTCCCACGAATCTTCCCAAAAATCGATTCATTGTTACTGAAATTTTTCCGGTATGCATCCTTCGCTCTCGGAGGCCTAGTGGGAAGGCGAGAAGCGTCGGTCAGCTTCTCTGTGGGGTGCGCCATGCATGAGGATTTCATCCACATTCTCAATGAATACAAACGTTTCTCCGGTCCGCATAGTGGCCGCTAACACTAGATTACGTACTTGCGATCGTAGTGAGATACGAAATAAGTCCATATCATATAATTTTTCGTTTTTATCCCATTGTTTCTGGAGTGTCCATTCACGGTGGTACCCGTTTATAGATATCGCTTTCCATGGTTAATCGGTGAATTTCGGAGGTGTCTCTGTACGTGGTTTCGGTGTCAGCGGGACAACAAGGGCTATTGGCGTTCACCGCTTTCGTTGCGGATCGCGCCATGCATGAGGTTTCCATGATGATTAAGTTAATCTAGTTTGGGTTCGAACCCAATTAGTCAGTTTTATCATTTTTCCCATACACTTTAGACCCTCAGCCTGAGAAATTCTGTTCATCACTGCTTACCTCAACAATTACGACCCCCCCCCCTCCTAGCGGACCAAATACGACCCCCCCTGTTGAGGATTCCTCAACGGAGGCTTGACCCTGCTCCCCGTATATCCTGACCAAAGCTCAATATAGTGGCGCGAGTCACAAATCTCCTAAACTAGTGAGTAAGCCGATTACGCAGGTGGTTCCCAGGTGCTTAGCGCTGCTCCGTGTTCCTACTAATTATTTTTGATCTGTTTGTTGGCAATGCTTAATCCCAACTAATTTGTCAATCCATAAAAGGTCTAAAAGACCGTCAAGGGAGAACTGTTAGAAGCGTTTATACTAGGAAGCTCACCACACAACTGGCTATGAAGATCGCAGTTTGTGTACGTATCATATTATCGATCGCCTAAATACTTTTCGGGTGGAGGTTGTGTAGTGACTGGTGGCGCGTACCCCACCCTCATGGTGCGGGGAACAAATCCCGCATCAACGCCCGCCCAGACAACTAAGCCTTCCAGCCCATCGCGGTAGGCGAATTAGTACCGGACTCGTCTGGGAGGATATAAGTGCTGACTTGTACATACATCGGCTGGTCCCCGGAAGTCATTGTATAAGCCAAATCTAATTCACCTGCCACGATGAGTCCGAATGGAATTAGAATGTGTGGCGCAGAAATTAGTTATCGTCAAAACTTTATTATTTTATCACTGAATACCTTTCTCCGCCGACCTTAGGCCATATGTGCCTCCAACTCTAGAGCAATCAGTTCCCATCTGAGGGAATAGTCGGCTGAAAACTGTCTGCTCTATTGCAAATCTCTAAATCAAACTTTCTAAATCGTAATCTCATTTCCACTTCATCACATCTCACCCAAAAGCATGGATTGCAGTGGAGTTTTCGAATCGGCACAAATCTTTCAAACCGCAAGCAGAGGGACGAGGTTTGTGAAATGGGCGTGGTTTGTGTACGGGAGTGAGCTGTACCTTAGCTCACAATGGCATGGAAGAGTCTCATTGGCGAGCTGAGCCCCTCTCAGCCATATTCAATAAAATCTTCACTCTCAGAAAAGACATATTCTTCTCTGTCGGAGAGTAGATATAGAAGTGCAATATAAAGAAGAAAAAAAAAACTATAAGAACCAAGAGTAGAGATACTACAAAAATCGAACGCAACTTTACGACGACACAGGAGACGGTATGACTAATATGATGTGGTAATCAAAGATGCAATAGACAACAATGACGTCTGGAACCAGTTTGCCGTTATGTGAATGAAAAATAGCCAAAAAAGAATCGCTGCTGGACGACGCTGAGCCTTCATTTGTTGCCATTTCTATGCATTTTTGATTGAAAAGAAAATAGCACGACGATGAAATTTGAGGCGTTTTGAAAGGTGTTACGGAGTATGACACGACTAGTGTAAGAGCAGGATCGCGCTAACCTTGCCCGGACACCACCAGCAATAATGATGGAGCAATTAAAGGCGTACAGAGCTGGATCCAGCATAGTGCTTTGGTTCGAGGGATTCATCAAGGATTAGAGGCTTCCAAGAAAAAAAGGGAAAAAAGGTTTCAATAGTACAGTTTGAAGTTAAAAAACAATTAAGTGGCTCGTTTCGCTTCCTAACTCAGACGAGCCACTATGTTTTACCCACTGATGGCGCGCCATATGGTAGGGATCCATTATTCGGGCGACGATGAAATCTTGCTTTTAGTGAATACGATACCCATTCGGGTAGAGCCCAGACGGATAAAAACGAACGGTTGCGCAGCATCCAGTAGTGCTAATGTATTGAAAACCTAAGGCCGCGTTCATACTCAACGCCCTGATGGGCACGGCTGCGTTCACAGGCAGCGAGGCAGAGTGGCACGAAGGTAGAGCAGAGACAACGCAGCCTTGCCGCAAGTAGCGCAGAGTATGAACGATACATGAGACGAAGCCAAAAGATGTTTGTAAATCGGATAGGACGCAGACGATAGCAGAAAAAAAGAACGGAGATCGGGCGGGAATTTCAAATGAAGTTCTATCCGCGAGCTTTTCACTAGCATCTTAACAATCGGAAAATGTAAAGCTTGTAGACATGCGATAACTGATTAACCACTGGACATTTGATTCGATTTGAAGAGCGTACATATGGGCATTGTTTGAATGAATATCTTCAAAAAGGGCATATGATTACCGCTCTGACACGAGCGAAATAGGCGAGTAATCGAATTCGACCGCTGACGTGAATTGTGACTGTCATTGTCACAGGTATGTACTTGGAAAGAAATGATTCAGGAATGATTCTGTTCACGGTTGACGTCTTCAGACCGCCGAAAAAAAGTTCAGGGAATACTTAGCTATGATATAGGTACGTAGTGATGATGAGGGGGCAACTGGTTGAGTAATAACATACATGATTGACGTCAAAATAACGTATCGTAGACGTCTATTACATGCATGTACATATATTTATTTATTTCTATAATTAAAATTTAATCAATTGAAATTATGTAAGGCTTATGTTACCGTTCAACATACGACAAATTGTCCCCCCCCCCCTATCAGCGTCCCTCCATCAGTTCTATTGACTTTCCATTTCATGGTAGAAATTCCTCTACTGTGACAACCTCTTTTCCCTACATTAACTAACTTAATTATTCAGACGAATTCATATAACCCCGTATCGAAATCTATTGATACCCTAAATATCCTGATTGAAATTTATTAAATTGAACCTGAAGTGGACAACACACAACTGTAAACAATTAGAGTGACTAGAGAAAGCCGGATATGTCATTAAAAATAACGCAAAAAATGTAAAGGGAGCAATTTACCAGAATAAGTAGAAATATTTACAAAAACTCTGAGAAGAGATCTCGTCGGAAAATCAAGAAAACAGGCCAAGCTGGGAGAATCCTAGGTAAATAGACAAGGGGAGAATCCTAGGTAAATAGTATTTCCAAAAGTGGTGAACATGGAATAGTGAGTTACGGATTTAAAAATCGAGTTACGGAAAGTATTGCTCTACTAAAAATAAGGAATTTCCAAGTAAACTCGAAATCGGAATTCGAAAGAAAATTTCCGTTCTAGACGAAAATGCTGTCAAGAAAGCTTATACGCAATTCGGCCATAAACCTGATCGGAAAGTGCAGATTTCATTGAAAATCTTATCTGGGGGTAATTCAAACGATGCAAACGACGACGATGGCCTCATTGGATCGATCATGTCCCCCCTCCCAAGTGAGACTGGGTAGGTAGTGGTCGGGCGGCAAACAGGTTCACCACACGCGTGTCGGAGACAATGAGGACACTGCCATCCTCCCCTGTTCACAATGAGTTAGGTAACGACTCAGAACGTTCGGTATTAATATAACGTAAAGTTGAATGACGAAAGCCCTAGAGCATCTTGACATCGAACAATTATTGGGCTGGTGCATAACTAAGGCGGCTTTTTCCAACAGTATTCTATAATTTACTCCGTTTCGTATTCGCAGAGTTTTTTCTTATAGTTTTTGCTGCATGTGTGTTGTGGCGCAAATTCGCGTGCATGAACAAATCGTCAAATAACATTTTATTTGGCAAAAACATTAATAAAATTTAGCAAAAACGTGTGTAAATGCTTATTTGGTAGCGTTTTCGCCATCGCAATCAGGGGCTGCCCCCCATTTACTAGCCGTCAAAACGCCAATTTCCACTACAGAAAAACATAACAATAAAAAGTCGCATTAATTATGCACCAACGAAATATTTTTGGGCTACTACATGTGTTAAACATTCGCTGAGACACCTAAATGATTGATAGCGACCTGATCTTCAAAAAGGCGTTTTATAGACGGATTAAAGTAAGCTATGCTAGCTATTAATTGAAATTATGTAAGGCTTATGTTACTGTTCAACATTCGACAAATTGTCCCCCCTCCCTCCATAAGCGTTAACATTCCCAACCGAAGACATTCCTGAAAATGATTACCAGCAGCCTGAAGACGGAGACCTTTACTATTCCATCACTGCTCTTCATCAAGAGCTGCATCAATGTCTTTGTTACCTAGAAGGGCTAAATAGAGGTTAACTGAACCATGAATGTGTGAAAGAGTTTTCTATTTGCGTGTGAAGGGGGGGGGGGGGAGGGTCGAAAGGGCTGTCATCCCGCCTTGATGTGGAACTGATCGTGCTGGTCCATTCAATATGTGGTCTGAGCTGTGTCTTGTGATCAGAGAACACCGGAAGTCGAGGCTTCCTCGATAGAGGGGTCGTATTTGACCGGATGGAAAGGGCGGGGGGAAGGGGGGGATGGGCTCGGCCCTGCAGATGTCAGATTATATGCGCTATAATCTAAACTAGCAGATGTTTCTATCTACAATAAGCATATCTACAATCTATCTACATACTATCTAAAATCTACAATAAGCAGATGAGAAGCGAAGGGTATGATGCGAAGGGGTATGAGGAAATGTGAAATAAATATCTTTTTATATAAAGATGCTTCTCCTTCAAGTAATAATGCATAGCAATAAAACATATTGCAAGTATACAATCCGGCAACTTAGGATTTTGGTGAGGTCAAAAAAAGGGGGGGGGGTCGTATTTAGAGCCCGTAAAGGAGGCGTCGAACTGGAGCGGCTACTTCTCTTGACACCTTGTAGTGCTATGCTTGCGATTTCTAGAACAAAAAACTCCCCTCAACCCTCAATTTTTGTGAAAACCACTGAAATAGCGATCAATAACCACTTAGGACATAGCCAGTGATGGCCTCGCAAGTCGACCTCCGACGATCAACAGGCGTTTTTACAAAAGCGGAGAAAGGTTATCATACAATTGATAGCCGTAAACAAATTTTGAAACATTCTTCCAAAAGAAGGAAGCAAACGGATGTGTAGGTATAATTGAAGAATGGATCAAAATCGATAGGCCAAAAGTTGATAAACAAAACAGTAAAACAATTATTGGTGTATTTATATCATTTATATGGAATTACTTCAATTCATAGCTAAAAAGAATTGCACAATTAACATCAAGGTGCTTATAGTGGAATCTTGGCGACTTCGAAAAATGACCCAGTTTCGATTTAAAGATCAAGTCTGCTGGTATGGAACCTTTCACAAGAGAACCCACGAACAGGGATGGCTCAGTTCCCCGTTCCCTGACTCCCAGTCTGCCAGATGTTCCATCTCCCCTCCAAGGACCCACCTCCACTTACTCTTCATAAAGTGTCGGCATCGTTCCGTTAGTGATCGACTCGTTGGTGACGGCTCGTCCGTCATCGTTTTCAGGTGAGCTTCGACATCCAGCCATAGTTCATCGCTCAGTGCCACTACTCCAGTGCACAAGTAACGTGGTTGGACATTTTGACTGAAAGAGGTTTAATATACAAAGTAGTGATTATAGTAGAAAAATCCCATATAAGAAATGATTTCTAATTGTTTTGAAAATATGGTTGGCACTTGCAGAGTAATTACAGTAGAAGAATAAAAGTGCCGTAAAAGGGATGATTTTTGAAGATTTTCTTTTCAAAGATAAACAGGTATGAACAGAATGTGGGAAGAAAGAATAAAAAAGAAAAAATCCTCTACACATTGAAGAAGAAGGTAGTACAAAAAGAGAAAGCAACCCGACCTTAATGACATTCAATGGATCTATTACGGTGTACTCAATAAATCAGATAGAGTTAACCACGTTTCGAGGATCCTGAATGTTCTTTTTGCCGGCATGGCGACAAAAATCCAAATATAATTGGCCAATTGCCAGGCGTACAGGGGACGGCTAAGCACTGGGTAGCATGGGCTGAAATACAGACAGAAGGTTTGGGGTCAGACGGGACTCGATCCCGACCCCGCGCTTTCGGGCACCGTGCTTATCCAACACACTATCTGAACCTGCACTTTCACTTAGCTTCTTCACAGTACATTGACTGTATTATATTATTCACCACTGGTTGTTTTCTTAAGTGAACCAAGGAAGTGAAAGGATGTCATGTAATTGCAAAGTGGCTCAAGTGTTAATTTTATGTTCCAGTACTCACCCAATTATGAATAAAGTTAATTAAAATTCATGGCGTCGATTAATCCTTACTGAGGGATTCTTCGAGTTACATTCAGAATGGTGGTGGCAGGTGAATGCGAGCTGGGCCTATAAAATGACTTGCGGGGCCATATGAGCGTGAAGCTTCAAAGCAATAAATCCATATAACATAATTGGCCGTTTTTGGAAAGAACGACTATGAAATGGGGTGTTCACCGAGGGATACATGGGCGTAAACAAAATCATCATGCTGGAGCATAAACTTTGCGGCGATTTTGGAACCCTTTCCATTCTCGGTTTCTACCAAGTATTGATTACCTAGCCACATACTTAATGATACAGAATTCTTGCGATACGTAAAAATAATATCAACGACGAGCCCGTGAAAACTTCAAAAAATTTCGCATGAATAGCTCAACTTATCCTTACACATAAGCAAAATAAGTGAAATAAGCAGAAACACATAAACAAAATAAATAAAATAAATAAGTTGCTTCACAGAGAAGACGGCTACTAAGTCGTATGTGGTCACCTCCACAGTGCACAAACATATGTACACAAGGTGCGTACGCATCCGTTCATTAGAATAAACACGGAGCTCGCGACGATGGTCGTGAAGTACACAGCCCGTTCAGTGATCTCTGATCCGGTAAATGATCATTCACTCCCCCCAGTCCCGACACGTGGTTGCACCCAGGCTCTCAACCAGCTCTCCCAGCCTTACGGCAATTAGATAAGCTTGAGCGGTGTGTGGGAGATGAAAAAAAGAGCAAGAAAAAGAGAGTGATATGGAAGTAAAAAGAGAAAAGTAAAGTAAAGTCATTCCATTCTGAAGTGTGTTCTTCATACAGCTAATACTGAAAATTGAGGTGAATTCTGAAAGCGTACTCGACCTATACAACAACTGGCGCGGTCACCGATACCCAAGCAAGCAGGGGGTGTGCAGCCTTATGTCGAATTTTCGCTTTGCGGCGTTGCACTCGCGGCGCTATTAGCACCAACTGCCGCGGTCGGTTGGAATTTCGTTGAGGGCGCAAGGGGCTCGTACCATGGAGGTCTTTTGAGAAATAGCTGGTTATCTCATCATTATCTAACATCAATAAATTTTGTGTCCTGAGAAGACAAAATAGTGACATAAAAAGTAAAAGAAACAATAGCATTACATGTTAGCAATCCTAATCAAGAAATAATTAATTCGGGCGTAAAACATTGGAGGGAATGCACGCAATGTTCGCAATTATACGCGAAGAAGTGCTCCACTCGCCGCTCGCGGCTGAGCGGAAATCGACATAGGCTACACACCCAGGGACATGGCTTTCTGAAGCGGAGTTATCACTGTGGATTGAAAACTTTCCACCTATTTTAGTTTTGTGCAACTAACTTCCCTTCTGTTTATATGTGAGGAGAAGGATCATCTTGAGCGTGGCATTCTGGGACGTCATATGCGGGTGAAGTTGTCGCCGCATGCTGGTGGGACGCTCCGCCGCATATTTTTTATGCTTTCAGTTGTTTATTCCGTATAAAATACCTTATTGATTGGTAGAGACCAAACTCACTCCTAAGCCACTGCCAAAACATAAATAAAGGATCATTGTATATAACAACATGTGAGAGAACTGAGTGTGGGAAAACCGCCCGCATAATCGGATTACATACCCGCCTACTGCGTAAACGCTTATATTCGACATGAACTTAAATCGATGAGAGCGGGGTTTTTGTATGGGGAAATTACTTATTCCACGGGATTCCGAAGTCAAGGTTCTGTCGAAATCAACAAAATTCAGATAATCGAGGCAAATGATTGAGAATGCTTATGTAGGCAGGGGAAACAGAAAACACAAAAGGGAGAAGGACGTGACAAATCGTCGCTATGTCACTAAGTGACAACCACAATTTATCATTCCGTAGATTTGTCAGAACCAGTCGTGTTACTCAAACGTTGCCATTATTACGTCCGAAATTCTGATGAACTGGTTACCGTGACCAC
The DNA here is from genome assembly GCA_963978905.1 of Trichostrongylus colubriformis. NCBI lineage: Eukaryota > Metazoa > Nematoda > Chromadorea > Rhabditida > Trichostrongylidae > Trichostrongylus > Trichostrongylus colubriformis. The sequence continues at coordinate 33,474,978 of OZ022260.1, forward strand.
GAGTGTATGTACGTCAGATAGACATCCGTTAGGAACTAGAACGGATGCGGGTAGATTCGGAAAAAACCGAATAGCAAGGATATTTCTGAATTTTTTTTCGATTAATCTGCAAAGACTAAACACCAAATTGTTTCCTATGAAAACTAAGGATTCCTTTTGAATCCACTCCGTTATACAACTACTTTTTAAAGGCTAAAAATATCAAGTATCTTAAACACCTCGACTCATTTTAGAACATTCCGTGCATCAAGAAGAACTTCTAATTCAGATGGATATCAGAAAAAAATCTGAAGAGAGTAAGAGCTCAAAGAGGGCGTGGAAGTAGAATATGTAGGCTTCATAATATCGAAGTGGCAAAACATGTTCGAACTACACAGACCGTTTCCTAGGAAACGGTCGAGCTGTCGACTCCAGGATGGAAATAGCAAGAGCAACTTTATTTGTTTGTAGCCTATGCCATAATAGAACCTAACGGTAACAAAAACGCCGTTATACAAATTCCCAATTTTTAGTTCTCCATTTTTTTTCCAAATTCAATATCGATTGGTCTATCATTACGAATATTTGTGTCCGGTTATGTGAACACAGCCTAAGAATAGATCAGCAACGAAGCAAAAAATTGCAGATTCTGAAATAAATGCTGCAGAAATAGTAGGCGACAATGCATTCTGCGTTTCGCGCTCAGTTCTCAGCTGAAAATGCCTCTTAAAACTAGTTTTCATAGATCAACAGTAAATAAACTAGTCTACCTTACTTCAAGAATTAAGTAGAACGAGCTCCAATGCAAGTTACCTCTCAAAATTTAATAGTTCAAACAAAAAAAAATTCCGCAATAGAATAGGTCTATTTTCCGTGCGGGCGGTATTTCGCGCCCATGGGCGTGGCTCCCCTCATGTGGAGTTACAAAGGGTGCCCATCTCGTCAGTTGCTTAGCTCATGAGCACTGAATTTTGCATAAGCGGTATCACATGTCTCGAATTTCAAAAGTAACAACATTCGAACAGCTTTTTGCTCTCTTTTGTTTTTGTTTACACCTCAAAGCTCACCTTATAAATTCAGTAGGGTCGAGTTCGAAGACCGGATTACTGTATGAGATAGGCCCACGAAATCTTGCAGGCACTGAAGTACTGAAGTTATGCACTGGTGATGTTGACGATGTCGGTGAGCTGGTGACTGAGGAATCTTCAGACAAGGAGCGGTCACTATTGGTGGAGGACAGACCAGTGGATCCGGGTGGCGAAAATTTTGCTGCCTAAAAAAACACATTCAACAAAGATTCATCAAAAAGTATCCTGCAGTGTTTTTCATTTGAATATCTCCAATCAGTTTTATTTTGTTTATTAACAGAATGTCACTGCCATAGAAACCGGCTACATGGAACGCAGGGCGCTACATGGACACGGAGGGAGTAAAAGGGCCTATCCTTTCCGGGGTGACCCACACAGGGTACACCGCGAATCGAGGACTCCTCGACATAGGAGGGGGGGGGTTGTACTTGACTTCGTAATTGCACAGGTTAATCTGAGTGACTATCGCGAAAATTCCAGTAATGGAACGCTTAGTAATATTATGCAATCGCCAAATATTTAGTGGTATTGCAAAGGTCAGGGAAATATCGAAAGGGGGTCGTGTTTGGGTTTCCGTCGAGGGGAGAAGGCGGAAAGGCCATTTTCCTTGCCACTTGCGTGTGCCCTGGACCCATACTCCCTGGCTGGGTGAGTGCAGATATGACAGCGAATCGCTTCGCGGCGTTTCACTCGCGGCGCCACCAGTACGACATGCGAATCGATTGCTCTTGGTGGCCCGGCAGAGCGTGGCTACGTCACATCTGCGCTTCCACCCATGCCACACTGCCTCACTTGAAGGTTGCCATGCCCTGCCACTGGCACTCGCACACGCCGCGCCGCTCGCCGCGGGCGGCCACGCAATTCGTTGTCATATCTGCACACACCTTCCCTGGCTCAGTCATCTTCTCGAATCACCCTCCTCCCTACCATTATTTGGCTTGTTTTGGTTGCACTGGATGTACATCAGATGATATACAATAAATAATATTAAGTACCCCGGATCCACATAGGGTTTGTAAATTATCATCTGATGAGTGGATAACTAACCTGTTCAAATACTTCAGCAATACTGTCCAATTTTATGACACCGGTAGCCATTGTACATTTTCCACACGGCGAATTCTTCTTTTATTCGATGGTTGTATCTGAATAAGGTGTCAACCCGGTTTATTTTGAAAATACCGTTCTGAAAGAGTCACTGGCGCAGAAAAACGGAACCACTTCAAAATTTCATAGGAAATTACGATGGAGATAGAAACTGCAAAGTACCTTTCCGAAAAATGACATCATCGACGAACACGATGTGACTATACAGAAAGACGAGTAAAATGAGTTAAAGGGGGACACCGCAAAGACCTTCGTGCGCCTCAAAGGGAGGACCGATTAGGGTAGTCAAAGATGTTGTGACAACTGTTGAAAGGTAATGTGCCGATCAGCTGAATATTTTCGTTAAAAGCCACTAAATTCCCACGGTCATGAAAAATCGTCAGTCCATTGTACCCCCCCCCCCTCATTACAGCGTGAGCATCGGGACGCTGTTCTTTGAGGCGATCGAAAATCGTAAAACGGAATTTAATCAGAAAGGGCTGGCAGTTATGGACAAAGTGACGCGGACTACCATCTGGGAAGCAAACGTTTTTTCACATAGCTCAGCACACTTGGAATAACATGGCACTGCAAATGGCGGCGAAAAACAGCAGCTAATAAAACAAAAATCCACCAAGTAGAAAAAAGGAATTGTCTCTAAATCCAAATATGATGAAATCGAAGCCAGTGCAAAAAAATATCCGGAATATAGATTTTATTGCAGGAATGCAAAGCACTGCTGAAATCATGAAAAATTGAGGATTCCTATAGCACGATCTTTACATCCTAATGAAATTTGAAGCGATATTCGAAACCACTGATCACAAGGTCACAAGCGGCGGTATGAAAGTTACTGTTCCACTTTCTCTACCGCTCTGATACCAATCTATCGACAGCGTTCGATCAAAAAAGGAAAACTCGATCCACCGAATGATATGAACGAAACGCTACAAAGTAGGTGGTCATCGCAGAATTGTTAGATTGATGACCATTTCGTAAGCAGTTTTGAGCAGCAATATTCATCAGGATAAGAAAAAACATGAAAATATTATTTTTGCCGTCAAAATAGTCAAAATTAATGGCATTGAATGATCTACAAATAATCACATTTTTTCACTAGCACATAATACGCCAATGCTTACAAGAATGCTTTTGTACCTGTGCGAATAAAATGAATTTTTCACAGATTGAAAAATCGCAGAGGACGGAGCAGTGAAGCCTATAGACTTAATATAATTAACTGATTTGTGGGATAAGACAAGCACTTGATTGCATTTAAGAAGTGCATTATAATGAATGGTTTGCATAATGGACCATACAATGAACGTTCCCTTGCTCACCAGATACTGGAACGATGGAGAGTAATGTCGGTCTATATAGAGTTCAACCTGCCTTTGGATCACAACAAATTTGATCTGCCTCTGTCCACTGATGGCTGTTTGAATGTCGTTGCACAAATTCAAACGAGTGGTTTCCTTTCGGTTCTCGATGTCTACTTTGAGATGAAGAAAGTTTCTAGGGTTTTTTGTATCATCTTTCATGTACTGTATCTAAAGGAGCGATTCTAAGAAGAATAAGAATTTATTTATTTATTTATTCATTTATTTATTTATTTATTTATTTATTTATTTATTCATTTCAATACACTCAAAAGTGTGCACAATAAAACAGAAGATCAAAGGTGTGAAGAGCATTGGCATGTAAAACAGCTACACTTGGGCTCACCATTGTATCAAAAAAATCAAATAAATTTCAAGGATTCCTTTAACAAACGAGTCTCCTTTTGCAGAAACCGAAACTCCCGCAAAAATAAATGTAGACCTTACATCTACTCCAGACAATAAAGCGGCACTACCGTATATACGGACTTCGGATCAGAGCGTGACAAGGCCTTCGTGCTCGTAGTTAGTGCCTGACCTGTTCAAAAGTGAGGAAACGTCTTACTGAACAATGGCTCATCTCCGCAAATCACTGTTTGGAGTTTCCAAAAGACCCTTATACGGAGCTACATCGAATCCAACGCCATCAAAAAGGCATGGAGTGGTTATTCGGGTGAATACTTAAATAAATTATAAAGAAATGAAGACCTGTGTAGCGCATCACACCGGTGCTAAGGCTGACGTAGCTGGTTTTTTTGTGTATTTGAAGCCATTTCACGATTACCGTGACCGGAAAATGGTTAAGGTTCCACTTCAAATTCGAGTGCTTTCGTATGAAATATTCAAGTACGAGGAAAGCGCTAGTTCTATGGTTGAATTATGTAATACTTTGCTAATCAGTAATAGCAGAACCGCACTGGAATCCGCTGAAAAAAAGGCGATTCCATGAAAGGGAACAGCGTGCAGATGCAACGGTGACGGTTCGCTGGTCACACCTTTTTCAAATGACCTCGATTGTGATAAATTCGGCAAGGCGAAACAACACGTATGAGACTGGAAAATGATGGAACGGTTCCTCCCAGTTCCGCCGAAAATATCTCGCCAATTCATCAGAGAAAAGTGAAATCCGATCGTCAAACTCGAGTAGTAAAACAGACCGGCTCTGTTACTCGTCTCTTGATACGACTTATCTGTGTACCAGGTGGATTTACAGGTACACCATACCACGACAACATTATTAATCCTTGAATCAATATTGGAAAGGGGTGTAGAGACGGGGCATACAATTACGCCGGGTGTATTCTTCAGCAGAAAACGTCTGTGCAAGTAGGAACTGTACCCGTAAAACTGTATCAAGTGCAGTGGTGCAAGTGGAACATAGCATATTTGCAGCTCAGTCTTCTTTTTCAAGTTCACTTGCCTCCTACTGGAAAGGGTATTTATTGGGTCATCATAGGAGTAGGCCCAATAAGGGATAGCCATTGTAACGATCTCATACCCTGCACTTGCGACCGCGATAATGGCTTGCACACAACTGCATGGCACACTCCAGTGAATAATAGATTGCATTCTCCAGGATATATTCAACAAAAATGAGCATTTATTGATTCATAAATGAAAACAAAGATAAACTTTATTCTCTCAAGATCTGTAGTGATAGAATTTGACTATTTGACTAGAACTCTATCAAAAATTAATAAAACGCTAAAATGTGAAATATCTGCCAAATAAGGGAATACAAAACGTGACAATAATTTTTAGAGCCCCCATAGGTTTTGTGATTGCAACTTTATCCATTTGGATTACAATACTTATAATTCCACTAATGAGTAGCCACTGTATGTATGGTTCGCCGTGGTGCTGCTTGCACGCAAGTACACGGCTCAGCCCAATAAATAATAGGTTCTATAAGCATCAATATTAGCTAACAATAACCTTTTTACAAGAAGAAAAAAGGAGTGATAAGTTTCATCTTTTAAAAACCAGGCGAATAGAGCTTTTAGTAATTATTCGATCAAAATTCTGAAAAATTAATGAAAAACTAATAAAATGTCGGAATAGTCATTTAACAAAAAAAAAGAAGAAATACACCAAGACAAAGCAGTAATGGCACAGAATGTGGGCAGTAGAATCTCTGGGCCTGAAAAAATCACAGGGGAGGGTTTTTGTGTGATTGTTACGACGTTTCGAAAAAAAGTCCACGGTTCTCCCCTCCTTGCCTTCTACTCCTCCCCTTACGTCGCTGTTCGTGAGATGTGGCTTGCTAGATGCTGAACTGACCACTCCTATTACGACCTGTACAAACAGTGATGTGCGAAGTGTGAGAGAAAGAGCGATTGGCGCGTCCAAAACGGAGAAATGCTCAGTCGGTCTATCTTGGAACGCTTTCACGGCGATTGCAAATGGGAAAATTTTCGTTTTCATCCTACAAGTAAAAAGGAACATTTTCCGAGATGGAAACACGATTATGGCTCATTTTCTTTATTTATTTTCCTATTTAGCTGAACACAGAGAACAAGATGATAAAGCAAGTAAATGAAACCATAAATGAGTTAGTTTTTTAAAGGAAAAATGTGATCAACACAGACAGATCAACACGGCAAATATAGCATTGAAAAGTGAGAGAAGGTCCATGTAGCCCTCTGTAGTCTAAGTGAAGAAAGCCTCTTTCCTGGGCCCTTTTTCTGAGACTAAAGTACAAAGAGAAAACACGGTAGGAGGGCTTCAGAAAACCTAACCTGTTCCAAGGAAAAACTCGTCTCGATTCCACACGATCACACAAAGAGGGACTTTGCGTGCAGAGGCACATTAACTGTCAGATTCTTCAAACATCTGTCCATCATTATTCAAAGTCCACAGCCCGTTAGCTGATGTTTGCTCCCAGTTAGCCGATTTGAGTCAGGCAAAAAAAATTGCAGAGAGAAAATTTGAAAATTTGTTAAGACAAACCGACATGATCCGAGTACTGATAACACGGAAATCGTAGCGGAATATGAGAAAATTCGAGGAATTTCAGAGGGAAAGGAGATCGAAGTACAGCTTATATTACAGCAGCTGAACTACGCTCAGCTATACATAATTTCTCTCGAAAGCACCACGCACCACCACTAAAGAAGGCTAGGATCAGTAAATTAGATAAAATACAAAAGCGTCAAAAGTCTTCGGCCGAAACTTTTTTGTCATAACTTTTTTGCCTCACCCCGTGGTCCGCCGCTAGGAAGCTCTATCTAGATTGGATTTCTGCATACGCGCATGGGCCCTTAGTAAATAAGTACAACATAAACATGTAAGTAACAGAAGAACTTGAATTTGCGAGGGTTTTAAAATGCAATTTGACCTACACAATGACTCGCGGGGCAGACCAATAGGTAGAGCAGCGTTTTCATCTTCCCACATTACCTCAGTACCGATTTCCTTGACCTGGAGTGATAAAAGGTTCGCTCGAGCTGGGCGGGCATCCATGAGGGATTTAATCAGCGTGCTATGTGAGTAGGAGCGCGCCACCTGTCACTGCACCACCTCTGCCTCGTGACTCATGTAGGCAAACAACATTTTCAAAAAATTGTTAAAAAGGTGCTGAGTTATGGGCGAAAGCTTTGGTATCGGACGGGAATCAAACCCACAATCCATGCTTGTTCGCGTCCGCCCGAAACCAAAGCGTTTGCCCATGACTCAGCTTCGTTGTAACAGCTTTTGCATTGCGGGCTGCGGCGCAACATACAAAAGAAGATGTAAACAACTAGAACTATTTAAGAACATGATGAAGTCCAATAACAGGGTGACTCAAGGACCGCACCCCGAGCGTTTAACAGCATTATCCATGAAGAATGTGGGCCGAGCTTTTTATGTGGTTGAAGAGGTAATCCGACGATTGTTGTGGGGTGGAGGGAGGTCAGATTACAACTAGAGTCGATCACAAACGGTATCAATGGGACACGACTGGTATTGAAAACTTGAAAAACATTGGTAGTAGGGGCTCCACAATGGTATTCAAGCCATTGTATCGTTTACCTTTCAGCTACTGCTGTTGACATTGGCGCAAGCAAGGCCAAACTTATAGCGATCATCCATAACTCGTCATTCAAGAATACGATGCAAAAACGTTAAATGTAAACGTTGTACGAATGCATTGACGTAAAGAGCAGATCATTAGGGCGATAATCTATTGTAGCTAGGTACCTTCAGAGGTCAGCGATAAGCACTAACGTTAGCTAAGGCACAAGATAAAAAGGGCGGAGTTCCGTCAAAGTTATGTGCACAGGGTACACCGAGAGTAGAGGATTCCTCCACCGGAAGGTCGTATTTGATTGGATAGGAGGGTGGGGATCGTACCTTCAGAGGTCAGCGATAAGCACTAACGTTTAAACATTCAATAAGCAGATGAAAAGCGAAGGGTATTTAATTCATCGCACATCCATGTGACAAAATGTAAATTAAATGTCTTTTCGCCTCAGGAAAGGATATATAGCAGTAAACCACATTGCAACTGTGCAATCCGGCAACAGTACTGGTATTGTAGAGGTCAAAAAAGGTTTCGTATTCGGTCGCCGTAGAAAGGGGGGGGGGTCGTTCTGAAGCGGACTACAGAGTCGTACTTTCCTGGATACCTGAGAGGGCCCTGTATGGGCAAATGGAACTATATGGAGACAGACGTGATGTGCATAAATAATGGGTGATTGACTTTAGATCAGCGCACTACCCGTCAGAAATCCACAGAATGTTCTGGAAAGGGTAGGTCAAAGTGGGGGAGCGAATCCACCGAATGTTTTGGAAAGGGTAGGTGAAAGTGAGTGGGCGGACCATTGATCCCTGACCTAAAACTAGGAGAAAAGGGACACGGCTTATCTCATAGTAGAGTATACTTAAAAATAGAGAGTTAAAGAAATTAGAACTGAATGTAGAAAAAAGCTTGAAAGATGCTGATGTACCCAGGGGCGCGGCACTCACGGAGCTCGACGTCTGGCGGTATTTTTGCCTAGGTCTTTGGCCTGAACCTTAGTTCAGAGGTATTTCAAGCTAAGCCTTATTTCAGGGAAAAAACCCTTAAAACAAGGCTTAGGGAAAATAATGCACACGTGTATACAAACTGTTATTGTAGAACCGCTTTGAGTAAGGGACGTTGGCGCCCGCTTTGAGTAAGGGACGTTGGCGCTACAATGAGTGCCCCCTCACTCTCCACAAGTACGTTAGCACCAACTACGAAAATTCAGTAGCGCCAACTACAAGAGTTAAGAAGTTGAGAAAAGAGAGAAAATATAAACAAAAAAGAAGAGTGAAGGCCACAACAGAAACTGGAAGGCATGGAATTCCTCATATCGAAAGATCTCATATCGCTACAACCTTAATAGGCCGTAACTCGGTTCTCCATCTACGATCAACTGAACCATAACGTGACAGCATCTGACCTTGACGAGGATAAATCTTCTGTTTCACACTTAAAGGAATGGGTGTCGGTAGTGTAATGAATAAGCACATATCCCCGAAAAGGATGAAGTGCGGGTTCGAGTCCCGTCAGACATCGATGCTTTTGCCCATAACTCAGCATCCTTGTACTAACTTAAAGGCATCGTCCACGGAAATATGAGTTGCTCTGTTGCCCATAAATTCATGTTGTATTTGCTAATAAGGGCCGCATGCAAAGTTTCACGCGATAAATGTGAATCCGGCTGAGATACAGCACCACAAAGTCTCGACCGGGTGGGCGGGACCTCGGAGTGAAAGCCCCGTGCCGTTGTACGCTGCGGTTGGAACGAAGAGTGGGACCGTTTATGCAACTTTCCGTTCCTATGAGGCGTCTCCGACCGCGACGGACGGGTGGACACTCACTCGGAGGCCCCGCCCACCCGGCCGAGACTTTGTGGTGTTGTATCTTAGCCGGATTCACATTTTATTTCGCATGAAATATTGCGTGCGGCCCACATTAGGCAAATATAACATAAATATGTGGGTAACATAAAAACTTATCCCCCGTGGAAGTCACTTTAGGTCAATACTGCACGTTCTTAGGAGATATTTTTGTACTGGTCACGACTAGCCATGCAGAATTTCACGCGTTCACCTAGACGATTCTTTAAAAGGCTAGAAAACAGTGGAAATTGTGGCAAAAGAAGTAAACCAGCCAGTAAGCATCTAAGTAACCTGCAAGGCTGCTTGCTTCACGTGGCTCCGGGGAGTTGCTAAGAAACCCCGATTCCGAAAGCTGGGCCATCATAGAAAGAGCGAGGAGGACATTTACATAACACTGACATTCCCACGACGGCCCGGTCTTTCCATTGCGGAACAATGATTGATTGTGAGTTCTTGTGTATAGCTCGTGCCATTCAGATCGAGCTATTCTCGAATCGAACATCTGGCCGTAGTAAAATAGGAATCGCTAGGCATTTTGCAGTTTCGGCGTTTTTTAGGGTACGCTGTGCATTTGACTGGCATTCAGAATTGTAAACGTTTATGTGCTTATCTATGAAATGCATAACGAGAGGAACCTAATGTTCACGACAGAATGTTTTTATACGCCCCAATGAGCACGGTACCAAGTTGACATCGCGCTGAAATGTAAGGCTGAGATGACTAGGGCGATTACAATTATGGAGTCACTGGGACGTGTATCGCTGGGACAGAATTTCGCGCTGCGGCGTACGGTGCGACGCGATGCGTGCGAGATAGAGTTGCCGCACGTGATCCGGTCCTAAAGCGATATAGCGCTGCTGTTGGAAATCTGTGATTAATTAAAAGCGACTCCAGTGTTTTTGTCATGTTTCATAGCGATTTCTGTAGAGAGTAAGGATGATTATCTTTATGCCCCTTACTTTGGGTGTAATCGCTAAAGGACCCAACTACATACAGCACTTCTAGCTTACATCTCGCACGATGCGCCGTGAAATCCTGTTCTGATGATACACACTTTAAGCACTGAAGCCGTTTTACGTCTACCCTCGATTTAAATGTACCTATATCTAATTTAAAAGTATAAATTTTTTGGCGTTAATCAATCGCTTCACTGGGATGCGCCGCACATTCTAATTCCATTTAGAATCGTGATGGCTGGTGAATGTGATGTGGCCTATACAATGGCTTGCAGTGACCCGAGTCTGGTACCAATTTGACAGCCTCGAAGGGATGGAAGGCTTGTTGGTCAGGGCGGGCGTCGATGCGGGATTTGATCCCCGCACCATGAGAGTGGGGTGTGCGCCGATTGTCACTATACCACCTCCGCCCTATACCTAATTTACTCCTCAAAATTTCTAAGAGAGGATCAGTTTGCTTGGAGTTAGGCAATTTCCAAGGGGAGTGTCTGGCCGTCTAACTGCCCCAAGTAGACAGAACTGAACCTGAGGCCGGCCTCTTGAATGACTGTAGAGGGCAGAGGTCTTCAACTGAGTTTACTACCCTTCCAAGAAAATGTGGTACCAATACATGGAAGAAGAGATTCTTTGACTACAACAAAATTCATTTTAAAAGACGAACACTTCTGGTTGCTGTCGAGTTCTCCACTTTTTCCACCACCACCTTTCCCCTGAACGGTATCTAACAGTGTCAGATCACTCGAAATCAAAAAATGATTGAGTGATTTTCAGCCGTCGTCAAAATTTACGAAGTTTCTAAACTTAGTGACACGGGAAAAGAAAACTTAGTGACATGGAAAAGAAGAGTCGTACCACTTGTTTGAACTAAGCATAGGAGAATAAGAAAGGCGCAGAGACGATGCTGACAAGTAGTGAGCTGCTCAAGTGACAAGATGTTGCCTAAGAAATACTGCGATCTCGAGTACTTTTAGCTGGCTCTAAGCTCTTAGCAAACCGTCATGAGCCGGTTTCGAACGATGCGGGCGCGGCGGAAGAGCTTGTAGTTCGACGGATTAGCTCCACTCAAAAATCCATAGGCACTGGGTGATATAAGGTGGGAGTTTCGGGAGAAGGTCTATATTTACTGTAAAGAAAAATCTGGACGATCAAACCCATACGGTGTATGTATTGCGTGAAAGGTTGGTTGGAAACAATTTAAATAGCCTAAGCAGATGTCCCCGTGGCCCTTACAATCGTCGCTCCACCTCTACCATACCTGCCATGTATTGCGCATGACCGCTAGTCAAATTAGATTCGCAAGGCTCTGATTAATATGCCGGCGGTGCGACACATTGAAAAACGCGTCCACGTCCACGTACGAACGCACAAGACACGGTCCCACTCCTCTGGTATTCGATAGCTTCATTTCAATTCTTTCTCAGTTTTGATAACAACGAGATTTTTTCCCATCATCGCTGGTAGTATAAACTGGTTTCCCCAGCATTTAAGCATTACAAAGCCCGGATGCGAAATCGTTTCTAAGAACTAACGAAGCGTATCTCAGAAAGCAATTTGACAAACCGGAACATCATTACTGTCACAGCAATCCTATTCGACAGCTATATGCTGCTATTTGATTAAATGGAACTGGAATGAGTGTGGACCAAATGGAAGTAAGGCATAAAACTGAATCGTGCACCAGGTCCTTGAGAAACCTGCTGGATCGTTGCCTGGAAGTGAAGTGTTGAATTCGAACGCAGTGATAGAGGTAATTCGGACCGAATATGGAAAGATTATCAAATATGAAGATCGACGTGCTTAATAGTAAAGTGAAGAAGAACGGAGCGAAAAGATCAAAAACCTGAGAAATAAAACCCTCCTTCCGGCGTCTCCTCTTAAAAGAGGCGACCTGAAATGAAAGAAGTGGCACTTATTAAAGAAAACAGCCCTTATAAAGCCCGGGTGTCTTTTTCATGGGGAATTTCGCCACATACACTCTTCTTAGACTCAGCTTTCATGCGTGGCTGTTTAGGAATTCTAACTACCCAGATCACCCCTATCACTGTCTTTGAGTAATCACGTCTGTTTAAGTGAGAATACTTAAGGAGAATTTTCTGAGAGGTTGCTCAATATCAGCGGATCACTGCATGCGCAGACAGGACTAACTGAAGGTCAGGGTCGATCTTAAATGGCACGATTTTGCTACTCTACGAAGTCGCAACTTCGCACAATCTAAATATCGCAAAATCACGCGTGATAGTGCGATTCTGCAAAAATTGCAGAATCGCAACATTTCAGAGTCGCAAAATCGCAAAACCGTACATCGAGCAGAGAGCACGTTCTGATGTTATGCTTCGAGACTTTGCGATGCTACAAATACGCACCGCGAGATTCTACGTTGCTGCGACTTCGCATGCAGAATCGCGACATTCCAAACACGCAAATTCGCCGAGTCGCTAAACTGCAAAGTCAAGTGATTTCTTCATGAATAATACTGGATTTACGGTAATTCATTTTAATAAAACTATGTTTTTGTAGAGATAAACAGCTGAAATCCCTGAGAGAACCCGTCCCGTTCTCGAATAATCCCCTCGTGCCTGTAAGCAACATATTGAGAGTTGGACAATACGGACCGAGCCCAATCAAAAGTCTGAGCGCTATGATGTAAGTCAACACGTAAAAGCTGAAGAAATTTGTTCCACGTTGAAGGTGCCTGATATGAGTCGTATTTTCAGCAATCACAAGGCACCCCTCAAACGAATCAATCCCAAAGAGAATGCGTCATAATCCCAGTTTTTAGGTTGATCGGGAAAGTAAAGGGAGTTTGGGACCAAGTTTGGGACTTCATGAACCTGAAGTCATACTGCTCACGATTATAAAGACCGTGCAGTGAGGACTCACTTCGCGCAATAAAACCATAAGGCCGCGTTCATACTTTGCGATGCCCGCGGCAGGGCGTGGATGCGTATCTCTGCGCCCCCGCCTGTGTCATACTTTCTCGTTGCCTGAGTCATCTCTGCACCTCCCCGTCCCACTATGCCCCGTTGCCTGTGAACGCAGCCACGCCTTGCCGGAGCAAAGTATGAACGCGGCCTAAGAACCTCACAATGGAGCACATTTCCCAATGGGGCTGGTGAATGATTTACAGCTTGAAGCAGGCAGGTCACTGCCTAATCGCTCAAGGTGATAGGCAGAGAAGCGAAGGACTCACCGCTTTAGCAATCATAAATTCAAATGAAGCAGTTCTTAGAAGTCAGAGACGGAAAAGAATCAGGCATAAGATTACCCTTTGAGATAAAGCAAGTGAGGGAAGTATGGGCTGACCAGTAACATGGTTGACGCGGGCATTCTGATGCCTGGAATGGAATCGGGATCAAGCGTTGCTCAAAGACAGTGATAGGGGTAATGTGGATAAAGAGAACTCCTAAAGTGCCATGAAAATGAAAGTTAGGGATCTCAGAAGACTATATTTGACGAAATTTCCTCCGAAAAAGAGCGCTTCCGGACTTCATGAGAGCCGTCTTCAACAGCTACACTTGTTTTATCCAGCCTGCCCATTTTTTCGGCCCAATCCGCCCCTTTTGAGTATAATGACGGGAAGAGGGTCTTATTTCCCGGGTTTTTGACAATTTCATCCCATTTTCTTTCACTTTCCTACTATTATACTAAGCACCTCGCTCATTATATTTGATGGTCTTCTCATACTCGGCCTGAATCACCCCTATCACTTCCTTTAAATGACTTGTCCACGGAAGTTACGAAAGATCTCCTGATTGGCTCAAAAATTATTGGAAAGAATTAATCGAGGAAGTTTCAAGAATATACGACATACCATGGGAATTCCTTATATGCTTATACTTATATGCCATGAGTGTGGCTCTTACCCACTAAGAAAAGCTAGATACATGGCGCAGAAACACCGCAAACACCTTAACTAAATTTTTTTCAAACAGTAGCTGAACAGAAAAAGTGAGAAAACATAAAGAATATACCTCAATTACATTGATACATTGACAAACACAAATATTTCACTTGTAATTCATTTGAAAAAAGAGTTCCAGTCAATGATTACTATGTTAATGGCCTCTAATACTCCGATCAATGTGCTATAATTAAGAGTTGATCACAGACCATTAATAAATCAATTGTAAAACCGATACAATATTATCCTATGAGCCAGAGACTCTGAGGTCATCAAGTGACAAGTAACGAAAGCAGGATGACTATAACCTCAATCGTGCTGCTATCAAAAGATCCGCTTAGATCGTGTTGGACTGGTCAGTGCGTGGAGATGGGTTCGCACCATAAACAAACAAAAAGCTTGAATTACCGCGACATAAGTGAAAAATGCGCATACCGGATAGGCAATAAGAAAGCTTTCGCAAGGCAATAGCCGAAAGACCGGGAACGAGCTGTGACCAGCGTCGTCTAGCGCTGGGACACCGGAGCTGCACAGTACAATAGATAGTCAAACAAAGCCGTCGACCTCGTCTCGTAAGGTGTGACATACGTCACACGTATGTCACATTTCACAGTCAAGGCTGGTGTCGAGGGAATTTCTGACCCCATCCCCCCCCCCAGAAGATCCCCTCGAAATTTCATGAAAAATACGGCTTTCTCTGCACTACGTCGCCAAAACTGCCGTCGCAAATTTGTCTGCGCCGGTATCCAAGCAGCAGCCATTTCGACAAATTAAGTTATCATACCACAGCCACTCGAAGCAAAGTATGATTTCTCGACTGACGACCTTTTTCTTTGGAGATCACCTCATCGCTCATCGCCCATCGGTTGTTCTAAGTCTTCTTTCGATGGGGCGGAGCCGTCGAGGAATCTTTGATGAAAATTTTGAAAGGTGCGACCCCCTCCCACCTTCCAACTCGAAATAACTCCTGTCGAGGAATTCTCGACGGAGTCTTGAGCTTGGGTTATACGCAAGCCACTGAGTTGCCTTTTGGTTGTGCATAAGGCTGAGGAAATTCGAGCAGTGAGAAGTGGCGCTGCTATCATTCGCATACTTCATGGTTCGATTCCAAGTACGACCAAGAAGCCATCAAGTACTACGAAGCTTTCTAAATGTCACTCTGCTTGTTCGAGAGGGCAAAAACACAAACGCCCACATCATAGTAGTAGTAAGCATAGAAAAGTAAGGTGCACCCCCAGAACTTACTGACCTCGGTCGCTTATTATACAGAAATGAAGTGTTTAGATGGCTAAAAGGCGTCGTGGAGACACTTAAAGTCGATTTGGTGGTCAGAGAACTGGAAGTGAAGCGCGTGGCCTCATCTAGACACTGCTCATCACTTACAGAAAACAAGCAATTTAATGGGAACACAAATGATTCTTAACCAGTTTTCGGCCTTTAAGGCTAACGTGGACTGCAGTTTGTACTCGATACAAACGACACAGTACGCAGTTTACTACTGAGACGGTTTGAGAGAAACCAAAAAGTCACTTGAACTTGTATTATAAATATGTAGACTGAATCGTTTCAAAGGCTAGCAACATTTGAATCGCTCGTATGACCGCTGATAAATCCCGTGCTATGCAGCGATGTTTAAAGGAATCGTGCACGGAAAAATGAGTCCTTCTGTTTTCCATATACTATAGTATTTATTTAAGCATTGTCTTGTCCCGAAGCCTCATGTTGATCTGGATGTGTGTAAGACAGTGTGAGACTTCCAAAATTTATTCCAAAAGACTCAAAACAGCTTTCACAAAAACCCGTTGCAAAAATGGTTGCAAAAGATATTTGAGCCTTATAGGCGAGTTTTCGGCGCCTAGCGCCTTTATTAAGCCTGAAAATGTACAAATTAGGTGTTATTTATAGACTCTGTTTGAGAGTCTACAGGCGTAATTGTACTTTAACAACTTACTGCTGCCACAGGACCACTGTACTTACCGCCAATGTGTGTCCCTGGTACTGGAGCAGCAGTATTTATGTTGATTTTGCTTAATAAGGCAGCACGCGAAGTTAAAAGTGAATAAGTGAAAATCCGGCTAAGAGACAACTCCTCACGACGGTGGCCGAGGAGCGGGGCCCCAGACTAAATGCTCGCCCCATCGTCCGCCGGAAGCGAAGAGTGAGAGTGTCTCCGTAAATTTCTGTTTTCACTATCGTCTCCGGTCGACGAACGAGCATTTAATCTGAGGAACCGCCTCTCGACCATCATTTTGAGGAGCTACATCTTAGCCGGATTCTCACTTTTTTTGCTTGAAACTTTGCATGCAGCCCTTTTCAGGCAAATACAACATATGTACAAGGGTAACTGAGAAGCTCATTTTTCCGTGCATGATTCCTCTAATATCGATCACTTCTGCACTGCTGTTCAAAATAAATTAACATTTCGGAAGGAACAAAAAATACGTGGCATTCTCTAGTAATAGTTTTCGTAAGCTGGCAAGAAACTCTTCCGTGCAATATTTTGAAAAAATAAGGTAGCGTAGCTTTTGTAGGGAGGCACTTCGCCGTCATGAGGACCTTTCCTTGATTATCATTCGTAGAAGTTCGTTGCAGATGGTTTGCCAAGCGTCTTTCGCCCGAGGCGGCGGTCAAAGGGGGAGGGGCACAGCTTCCAAGGCCGCGTCCATACTTTGCGCCGGCAGGGCGTGGCTGCGTTCACAGGCAACGAGGCAGAGTGGCACCGGGGAGGTGCACAGACAAGACAAGCAACCAGACAACCAGACAGGGTGGTACAGAGACACGCAGCCACGCCCGCCGGCACCGTGAAGTATGGCGCGGCATAACGTTACTCTGCCAATTACCAGTCTAATTCAGTGATCCATGATCTCTTACGATAAAAGTAGGGAGTGCTCTTACAACATCTGGGTTTTAGAATGTATGAATACTGCTTATGCCACTATTACTACTTATGTCTACAAAACCCTGAAGGAGACGAATTCATGGAGCGCCTCGAAAATTTCAACTGGATTGCTTATTAATGGAATATGGAGCAATTCCATATGTCATTAATCAAACCTTTGAACATCGTTTTTTCCTTGGAAAACTTCATAAGTGGCAATTGACATCGAAACGAAATTGGGCCGTCATATCCTTAAATGGAACGAGATCACTCAACGTTCCAAAACGGAAGCATTCACCATTTAGATAAAC
Source organism: Trichostrongylus colubriformis (assembly GCA_963978905.1). Lineage (NCBI taxonomy): Eukaryota > Metazoa > Nematoda > Chromadorea > Rhabditida > Trichostrongylidae > Trichostrongylus > Trichostrongylus colubriformis. The sequence continues at coordinate 33,492,403 of OZ022260.1, forward strand.
TGAAACTTGATGACAATGGTATTATCGAGCACAGGATGCTGGCGAATCAGCAGAATAGTGCAACGATAGTGCAACCTGTTTCGAGAATGGAACTAGGCCAAACCATTTCCCAAAACATTTGTATTAGTTAAATCTATTCTCCGAAAAGTCGTTAACATGGCCGCCAGACACAAATGGGATTAATTTCCTAAACGATAACGACTTGAAAAAAAAAAGAAAATGCTAGAACTAAAGGGCTGCGACGACAGTACCTGTTTTAGCTCTCGGATGGAAAATTGCGGCGGCGGGCAAGCCATGTCACCGTGGGCATTTTAGTTTATCCATTGACTATGAGCCATACTATCGAAGAAGTCGATACTATGCCTCATTCTCCAGTCTCAGACTGATTTCGAGGGGTTCAGTCACAGGGCCGTGCCATAGACCGCCGTCAGACTTCGCGATTTTGCGATGTCGCGGCTCCGCACGCGAAGTTGCGGCATTACACATTTTCAGAGTCGTAGTATCGCGTGCGAAAAAGCGAGCCGCAAAATTGCAAAATCTGACGGCGGCCATACCGTACTCGCATTCCCTGCAATTGCACTTCACCCAGGTATACCATTCACGGTATAAGATCCCGTTCACTTCATTAAGAGTCTGTTGGAGTGAAGTTTCTCACACTGAAATCCATTGGAAATTCAAGAACAGGCGCTCAAACGCTGGCATACTGAAGATGAAAATACTATGAAGGATCATTTTTGGCTTACGGTGTGTGCTTACGGTGGCTAGCAGTTCATTAGTTTCACATACGACGCTTTGCCAAGACATCGAGTGTAAATTCATTGAGTTTCTTTTACTATGAACACCCTTTTTCTCCCTCTTTCGCTTATTCTCCCTTTCATTGTTTCACTTGTTTGAAATCATCATGTATGAAATCAAATTCGCCCTACGCAACATCAAATGACAGTGGCGTCGGCCCGCCTTAAGCCTGCAGTTTACCGCCTGAAGCCTGCAGTTTAAGACAAAAAAGCGCTAAAATCGCTATAGCGCCCCGAGGCACGTTTTTCAACGCGATTTTCGCTACACATTATCTTTTCGGAATTCCAGTGTGCGTTAACAAAGGGCAGTGTTTTGAAATACGCTTTTCTTCCTTGCTTCCTTCCCGGTGCCTCCAAAAGTTAACAAATGGGCGTCCTGACCGAATTATATGGGGCCACAATTGTCGCATTGCATGAACCTCCTAAGAGCATATTAGGAGTCGGCACAAAGGGGACACTCAACAAAGCAATGTGCTGAACTTTGCGATCAATGAACAATTTGAAGGAGAGACCTAGGATAAAGCATTCTATAAGGAGTGATCCTATGTAAACTGCTCACGATGAAGAAAAGAATCAAGCGTTCGACGTTGATCCATGCTGAGCCGCTCATTTCGTGCAATCAGAATTGTAGGAGCATCTGAATACGATTTGGCCCATACAATGATTTACGGGCCAGCCAATATACATGTCAATATTTTAACCCTCCCAGACAAATGTTGCTCCTATTCACTGAACCCCGCGGGTAGGTTGTTTGTTCTAGAAGAGCACTGCCCAGGATTCGATCCCTAGACCATGCCAGTACTAGAGTGGCGCCATTAGTCACTCAACCTCACCTGATAGTAATACAAAATGATGAGAGAAAAAATGATGAAGTAAAAATGTACAGAACATTTAAGGAATTGTTCCGACTCACCTGAAGTGAAGTGTACAAGACCGGATCTGGGGAGCAAATGAGATGTACCCAAGCGTAAAGGAATTAAAAAAAGAAACGACATTTCATGCGGGGTAAATCTCGCGGAAAGTTGAATCGAATTATTTTGCAACTGTATTGCAGGAGAATAGCGTTAAGCAGTGGAGCGAATCAACGAGACACAGAGCATCTACATAATAGGATTGTTGACTTTCGGAGGAAGATTACGTTACGCAGGTGGGATGGCCTCGATCACAACAGATGTGAATAACAGCATTGAATGTGCATCAGAAGGCTATCTGGGACCAATACTGGAGCCCCCTCGTTTTTTTGTTGAAGTCTTCGAACAAGAAACGAATAGAAAAATACTGAAGTAGAAATGGAAAATAAAAAACAAGTGAAAAGAATAAGAGTGCAAAGAAATAAAATACAAATAAAGAAGCAATGGATAGGATGGATATGCAGAACAAAGTTAGGTAGGAAAGCAAGGCCTTCAGTTTGTCTGAGGTGAGCGAGAGTGGAAGTCTGCACTAGCCGAAAGAAGATTGTTAGCTGTTCTGTCATGGGAGCGTTTCCACCACGCCCCTGACTGTGAAAGGGCGGGGCTAACACGCCACCAGTATCCAATTCTGATATCCCGTATTTCCGGTGAACAAATAATGTCTCCCCGACTGAGGACCAGGCTTCCCTTCGACAACTGGACTTTGCATCCACATAATCATTACTGTCGTTATACCATTACGTAGGCAACAGAAAAAATACACAGAAGAATCTAATAAAATAAAATAAAACATAGAAAAATTAAATAAATAAGTTAACTTGTCTGTAGGCCGATACACTCAAATAGATAATTCAAAAAGATAGGTGTCAGTGAATATTTTAGAATAATGACGGCTTTGAATTGACTCCATAACCTACCTGCTCCAAATGGTTCTGGCGGCATGAATAAGGTCATCGTCAGAGCTCGCCAATGGATGCCAGAAATGCAAGCATTGTCGAGAATATTAGTGATTGCGTGTGTGTAGAAATGTGGTCCATTATTTACGCAGCATTCCCAAACTTCTATAATATTTCGACCATAAAAATATTTTGGCTCTTCTATACACATGAATGTTAGCAGGTTCACCCATGAACTCAGTGTGTAGCATTAAGTCATTGCGCGGCGTCGTACGAAATCTGCGCTTCGCCGCGTGCGACACATACGCGCGGGAAAACTGCCTTTGAAAAATGTCATACATATATCGCACGCGACGAAGGGAGATGTTGTGTTGCTTCGTGCACCAACGCTACACTTTTCTCAATTTCATCATGATTTTCTCTGAGCTTGATTGTCCAGGCCCAACTGTTTGCCACCCAACGCTGTTTATCAATTTGAAAAAGTTTTAACATATGTCCCGCTACACTTTTGATTTTTCCAGCAATTATGCCCTGTATTTACGTCTGTATTATTTACTTATGGTTTTACATATACAGTCCATTTCGGAGCGACTGATAGGGCCTGATGGCCTATGGATTTGGATGAGTGGCGAGAGTGAGAGTACGTGACGAGAGTGAGAGTGTGTGGAGGGGTGATAGTCTGATACACTCTCATCCAAGTCCGTAGGCCACGCCCTATCAGGCGCTCCGATGGACTGTATATCTCCATATGTAAGCCAGGTGTAAGCTGAAATTCACCTTGCGCTTTGGGTATCTTTAGGACAAAACAAAGAAGCGTGTGACGTGCGAACTGGGGCACTGTATAGTGTTGGGTCCTGATGCGATTACAGTATTGTGCGCCTTGCTTGACCTCTTTGAGGCCCAACCATAGGGCTCTCCAAGCCCACGTCGCGTGTCACGTTGCGAAGTATTCTCCTAACACACAGGCGCGTGCTGTAGTTTCGCTTAGCATCCTGGGAGCATCTGATTGATAATTCAGCCTATAACGTATTATATATAGTAGTGATCTTACAAAAAAGACAGTGAGTTTGGTACTTTTAATTCAAGCCCTTCCTCCATTTTCACGGCAATGCAATTTGATGCGGTGGCCTGTACAAGAGGATAACGGCGCCATTCACCTCTGCACCACTTCTGTCCTATTCGGCGAAGCTAACGAGGCTTCTTCCGTTTTTCGTCGAATTCGTTTGCGCATACGATAGGAGTGCCTTTCAGAACCTCAATTTGTAATATGTAGAGCAGTGCCAGTCGTTGTAATACCGCCGGAACCCAACGCAGGAAAGAACAGAGCATCCTTCTCCCAATCCCACTCAATAACAGCTGCACTATATATCATAATAGCCCACACATGTACATATATACATTATCTCCCATTTACTTTCGGAGTATTGAAAAAAGCGTGTTCTGTAGTCGTATACACTGTAAAGGCGTCTTGATCTGAATAAACATAGGCGGAAGGGTTACTGTAGTGGTGTGCCGTGCGCAATTGCGGGCCGGCTACCGCTTGGCTTCATAGGTAGTACCTTCGGCTTCGACCACTTTTTAATTAGACTGAAGCGTGCATTCTCGCATGGGAAACCGAGCCTACTCGATTTGCAATATTTATCACGAAAGTAATAATTAACGCGCTCCAATGAGAGAGAAGGGTGTTGTGTAGCTTCGCATTTTCCCAACAGTTGTCGTTCATTCGCTGAAGAAGCAGTTTTCTTTTGCTGCGGAGTTTGTCTATATTCTCAATTATTCAAACATAGCGCCTCTTTAAATTGTTCTAACTGAAATGTTGAAGAATAAGATTCGTATCTGCGAGTTTTGTCATACTTATGGCTTCCATTCTGCTTTTAAGATACCTTTTACTTTGAAATAGAATCGTGTGCATGTTTCTCGTCTGGAATACGTATCAAATGGCCTTTTGACTTTTTGCAATGAAGGTGAATTCGATTCTCATTGCACGTGTGTTTCACGAGGTTCACCTTCTGTTGTCAGATGTGCTCTTCGATTTCAAGTTCTTGCCAGTTTTCTTCATTGGTTCTATTTATTTAAGATTACGTATTTGTTTAATTCATTTCTTGGGCTTTCTGTTTACATCCTTAAATTTGCGTACCGTTTAATAGCAGAGTCTTGACGGCATAAATATTTCTAAAGCTTAAATTTCACGTAATTGCCGTGGATATCGATTCCCGCGACTCCTCAAGCTGCTATAAACTGAACTTTGTACTGGAGGCACATTTTTTCTCTTGTTTTTTGCTACTTTTTCGCTTATGCTAAAATTGATATCCCACCTCCCACATGGAAAAGTATCTGTCAGAGCATAGGTTTCATCTGCTCAGATGAGCCTAGGCAGGGAAAGAAGCTTTGACGTGGGTGAAAATTTTGCGTTCCCACCTCCCCCCCCCCCGACTTTATTTGACCCCGTTACGAGTTTTAAATGATTGCTGTTGCAAGGCTTGCTAACTTAAAGAACCATTTTTGAGTGAGGTTCTTCGACGTCACCAAATGAGAAGTATCGTGCCATTAAGCGCCGTTCAATGTCTGCACAATTAGCGAATCGGCTTATTTTTGCTACGCTCCGCTGATTTGGAAGAAACCAAAGAGGCACGTATGCGAAATTGGTATTCATTGCAAGCGTATTGAGTAAAAGTTCTGTGCATTTTTTTGCTTGTGCAATTTTTTCCTACAATGGCTTCCGAAACGAAGCGTATTTCTTCTCTCGCCGTTCTTCCTAGAAGACTGTTCGCCACTTCGGTACAATCCGTTCAATCCGCGGAAAATGTCAGATATGTTTACACTATGAGAGAAGAATGTTGAAAAAACCGGCAAATAGGTCCGGAAATTGACTAGTCAGCTCCGCACTCTGAATGTTTTAGAACAAATGATGAATGGCAGAACTTTCAAAGAGGACTCGGCACACATCAGTCTGTTGATTGCGTCTGTTTGTGGAGGTGCTGCAAAACCTAGCTGTTTATTCTTTGAAGTCTCTACTTGTCACGATAAAAGATGTTTTGATCCATAGGGCGTTGCTCGCAAAGCTGAGCGTTCATTTCGCTTATCATCTTTTTCGCAGGCTATAAACGTAACCTTGGTGTTTCTTATCCAGCAAACCTTTTCATCTTCAGTGATCTCATTCTGTTTTCTGAAAGCGATTATGGTCACTCCAAAAAACGCTTACCGATGTCAGACTTTACGATTTTGCGGAATTTGTGTTGCCGTACTTTTGCACGGTCCTGAGATTCTGTAGTGCTGCGTGCGAAGCTGCGAGCAAAATCGTGAAGTATGGCGCTGGTCTCCTTATGTTTCCAATACATGTGCCACACCCCATCTCTTTCCAAATCGTAGTAATTCTCGGTTGTTTCAAAACGATCGATTGTCTACCATCCTTGCTTCTATCTGCTTTGTTACAGCTATTTCTATATAAAAGTGTATTATTATTTATCTACTGAAGTATTGTACGGATGTGATGCTGAATCGTCGTTTGTTAATTGAATGCCGCCGTGCTCTACGTAATCCACGTTGGAATGCAGATGCACATTTAAGGTAAGGACCATTTTATGTGTTGCACATTATATCTTAAAATTATCTGAACCGAACTTCCGTGCACCCGCTTTTACGGATCTACTTCAATTTTTTTCAATCAGTCAAAATATGAGGTGCGGATCGCAAATATGTTCGCGATGGGTAATTCCACGTGACACTGTTTTTCGCAACTCACTTGACATGGTTTCTCTAGAGAAATAAGGCTCTTTGGAGTGTTCTCATATAGCGCGATAAGGTGGATCGAAAGTCCCAGTAAATGAGACTCTTACCGTAATAAATGGACGGTGAAGGGGAGCTCGCGGTAAGCTGTCGATTTTCATCGCTGTCCAACATCCCATAATATTCTAACTAAGGATAACTAAGGAAATCCGAATCCTCAACTCAAGATTCGGACTTCCTTGGAAGTAACACATGAAAATCTTGCAGTTGGACATCTGAGCTATACCACAAATTTCAAAGCTTTTCTCGATTTAACAGTCAATCCTGTGCCGGAATTCGCGATTTCCCGTTGTCGCAGTTTCGCGAGCGATTCGGTGCGTCACTTCGCCAACGAAATCGCGAGGCTTGACGTCTGCGCGATATGTTCGGCAGTCAGGATCTGAGACGTCCTTACGAACATTCTCGCAATATCTGTTGCCCATTTTTTCCTTACAATCGCTGTACACTTCTATATTCATTCTGAAGTATATTATTTCATTATGATCTTATCTTTTCATAAGACGTTTTGCAGGGCGCATGAACGTTCTGTTACCGTAGATCAGGACGCGATTGCCCGGATCGATACTTGCCAACTCGCCGCTAATAGTCCTATTGAAGATTTTTACTCAGCTGCTAAATGTAAGTTTTATTTGCGAAATGCGTACCATACGCCTACGTTCGCAACATGCATTTCCTTAAGTTTTGCGATGCAGGCGATATACGGAAGTTCACTATTTTACGCTACTATCTTTCGTTCAGGCCTTTCATCTAATGCTTTTCTTCTTGGAGTTTTTGATGGACATGGTGGACAGTCGTGTAGTAGACATGTTTCCGTGTCTTTATTTCCCTATATTTGCGCTAGTGTTTTGAAAAAACATCAGGTTAGTAGTTCGTTTCTTTTGTTCAGTTCCTGCTTGCCGGTAATCTTCGGTGCATGTCTTTTTGTGAAGTGCGCCTAATTGTCTCGTGCAGTTGTTTTTCGAAGCTCGGCCTGTTATTTGTCTAACTATCACTTCCGCTATGCCTTGTGCAACGAGAGCAGCCGTATTAGGCCTAAAACACGTGGAAACATTATAATGGATAGCAATTTCTAGGACTTCACCGAAGCTTAATTGTGCCTGCATCAATTCTATATATCCACAATTCTGTTAACAGGGAAAGGAAATGTTTGTATTTTATTTCAGGTACAATCCTTGGGATTAGAAGACCGCTTGGAATGGCTCTTTAGCAGCGCTGACGCTCACTTATCGAATTCATTCCTGTTAGTTTTTTTGTTCTACTTTTCGTGATCAAGTTCTTTATCAGAGAAGATAAGCGTGTCGAACAAACTAAGTGCACGTATTTACAGTAGTCCTCCAATGCACAATGTTGCTGAGTGCCATAAAGCTTTTCTGGCAAGAAATGATCTTCATACAGGTAAGAGTTACTTTCCTCATTTTTCTTTGGAGTTTTCTACACTTGCAGTATGAATAAGTTTTTCTAGAACTTCATGCGTTGTCTTGCATGAGGATAATTTCATATTCATTTTTTCAGTACGTGAAGTTCTCCAATTTGCTTTCGAAACCTGTGATGCAGATATATGCCGTGCTGCTTTACCGGATAGTAGAGGCCAAATAGATAGGCAAGCCAATGAATCATTGTGAATGCGAAGTTTAACTCACTTTTTTTGTTCGATTGAGTTTGGTAGAGGTTCATTTGGGTTTGCGGCGGAGTGATATTTCAATTAATTGTAGGTTATCAGTAATGACTGCTGCGTCCGGATCGTGTGCAACACTGGCTCATATAAGAAATGAGAACCTTCATGTGGCAAATGTAGGAGATAGTGCAGCGGTGTTAGGTTAGTACAATTGTTTATGTTTTTTTTCCAGAATGGGTTTTTTTAGCTAGTACAGTTTTTCTTCGACAGTTATCGTAGGCTATGACTTTTAAGGTTCTTCTTTTTAGTGGTTCATTGCATCTTGCGTATTTCTGTGTTGTTGTTTTCTTTTGCACTGCCAATCAAGAGTGTTGTTTTGTGGTGTAAGTAGTATCATAAACACTTGAATTGAGCTGGAGTCCTATGAGGAAGTACATCAATTCCACTTCTTTCAATTCCGACAGTGATCCAACTTTTTTTTTATGACTTATATAGTGGATAGTAGCATTCCAAATTTTTCCCCATTTCTTTATACCTTCACCGTTTCGCGTTTTTCTTAAGCTAGGACTGCCTTTCTCAGATTCAAGAGGGTCCAAGATAACTCATAAATTATAATTGTTTTGAAGGACCCTTCATTCATAAACATCATTTGAGTTAAATCAAAAATGTATCGATTTCTCATTGGAACTAAAATCCACTTGGCCCTCTCTCGGCTTGGTTCAAAAGGCGTGATATAGTCGGCGATCCAATGCATCGAAGAGACAGACCTTAAACTTTTCATCCCGCTATCTTTATGCAGGATTTTAGCAGAGGGCTCTTCTAGTGGTAAGTTGTCCTAGTCATTGTGGTGTCCTCGACGATGTAGCGAATCGATATCGGGAGTAATTAGACTCATAGTGTTCTTTTAGACGTTGCTCAGTGACAATGTGACACTTGTTACGGTTAGCTTCTTTCAGGAGTAGTCAGTGCAAATGGCAGTGTGATTGCCCGACAGTTGTCAAGAGCTCATTGTATAGATAATAATGACGAGGTGAGATCTTCGTGTTTTTCTTTCTAATGTTTGGGATTTGTAATTATATTTAGCCTTTTCCAGGTTCGTCGGATTCGTGCAGCTCATCCGGCATCAGAAACTCAAGTGCTCCGCGGTGGAAGGCTCTTGGGCGAACTCTACCCGTTACGTGCTTTCGGTGATGTCCGATTTAAGTGGCCCATGGATCTACAAAAGGTTCCTATCAAAAATCACTCCCTATCTTATAATCCTTATAATGATTCTAGTCTTTTCAGGTTGTCTTAGAACCGCTAGGTAGTCCAGCTCCTCCCAATCTCCATACACCACCTTATTTGACGGTATCACCAGAGGTTTTATACCATAAACTGACGGCTAACGACAAGTTTTTGGTGTTAGCAACGGACGGTTTGTGGGAATGGCTCGATCCTGACACCGTTGTGCGACTGGTACATGACCATACAGTCGGCACAATGACGTTGCAGCCGTATCAACCGAAAAGCGGTTCGTCGCTTAGGCAGGCAAGGACCTTCACTTATTTTGCCTTTTCTTGCTTGTACTCAAAATGAGGTTTTTAATGAATTCATTTTGCTTTTTTTTTACAAAATTACTCGATCTTTTTGTATGAAAATCATACAGCCGTTCTAGTAATTTTGCTCAGCTCTATTGAGCCGTCTGTAACAGAGACAGCCAAGGCCGCGTTCATACTTTACGGTGCCGGCGGTAGGACGTGGCTGCGCGTCTCCGCGTGTGCCACTCTGTCGTCTGCACCTCCCCGTGCCGCTCTGCCTCTGCGCTGGCTGTGAACGCAAGCACGCCCTGCCGGCGTAAGGTATGAACACAGCCTAAGACTTGGCCGACGCTCGGTCGTCTTAAGTCCCTCTGTTCAGTTGAAAATATTTTTTTACGGTGCCTTTCCAGGTGATGTTGGATCTGCATGAGCGGAAGATCGGTGAGAAAAGCCATAAGAAGCCTATAGACGAGAACTGCGCTACGCACATCATTAGGCATGCACTGGGCGGAGTCAGTGGTGGACAAAGCAAACAATACGAAAGGCTCATCGACATACTACAGGTATGTGAATCTGTTGGGACTTTTCAGTGAGAAAGCGAAAAGGGTACAATTTTCTTTCGTTTTAGGTTCCTCCTGGACGAGCTCGAAACTACCGCGACGATATTTCTGTTATAGTGATTCACTTCAACGAGAAGTATCTAGAGGAGGCGGCTTCGGCAAGACTTACGGTTGAATCAGCAGATGTACAGGCTCAACAAACTATAAAATAGAGAAAGTGTAATATTATATGAATAACGCCAAATTTTCTTGCTTTCGGTGTTTCTTATTTTGATGTATAGGATCTGTATTGAATGGCCAGAAGACCACAAGAATGTTATGTGAATCAGATGATTCGATTAGGGTGCATGCAAGTACATTTATGTATCACGAGTTGTTAAAACTTTGCCTTCTTCAACATGCAGTTACGTGAAAGTTTTAATATAATAGAAGTTAATTTCTCATAGACGGGCTTGTTATATTTGGCATAAACTTTAACTGCTTATAAATGTTAAGTAGAGAGCAAGTTTCGAATCAGGGCAGCCAGTATTCGTGTTCGTAAACTGCCGTTTTTGACTACTTTGAAGTAAGTACGGAGCAATAACTAATTTTCCCGTGAAAGGCATAAATCCAGATATATGTGTATGCGCTGCTCTTATTCGAAAGCTGAAGCTGAGTGAAATTGTAGAAAATAGTTGCTCTTGTTGTTCCACTGCCCTACTGGAACGCAGTATTGTATTTTTCACGAGTATTGTAAAAAGGGTAGTGACTCGAGATTTTTTTCACGACACTGATGGCTACTGTGGTTGAAAAACAGTACTGAACTTTGAAAATGAAGGAAGAACTTTGTGAGAGCTCTAGAAGGAAAGTACAACTAAAATTGTCTCTGCAGTATTGTTTATCGTGCAATGAAACTGTATACAAACAAAAAGTGTTGAAGACATTATATCTTGTAAGTCTGCGGACTAAATTAAGTACGCATTATAGATCCGATTGCATGGAAATAACTTGGAATTGGAGTAGTACACTTTAATTGATTGGTTAATAAGAAACAACAAAAAATCGATCTGATGAGTCAACGATATATCAGAGTTGCAACCTCACGCACAATACCTCCCTTTTACTCGCATACCAACTCTCAATCATGAATGTATAAAATAAATATTAACGCATGTACTGTTGCTGCGGTTGCTGAGGAGGCTGCTGTTGCGAATACATCATCGATTGGTCATAACCTTGAGGTGGGTAACCAGCCGGCATTACTTGTGGACCACCAACTGGAGCTCCAGGATGCATGCCTTGTGGAGGATAACCATAACCTTGCGGTGGACCGATTGGCATTCCCATTTGGGGTTGAGAAGTTGGCACAGGAGCTGGTTGAGGTTGAACAGGCACCATCGGAGGAGCCATCATTGTGGGTGGTGTTGGCTGATGCGGTTTTACAGGATATGGAGCAGAGACGGGCGGCGGTACTACAGGAGGAGGACCGGCTTCAGTGGAAGGAGTCGGCTGTACGCAGTTCTCATCGTTCGGAGGATTTTCATCCTAAATTAAAGGAGCATAACTACCTTGCAACACAGCCCTGCTTCAGCCTAGTAATGGAGTGATTCAGAAAAGGCTAACCTAGGTTACCTAGACCGCGTTCATACTCTGCGCCGGCAGGGCGCGGCTGCGTTCAGACGCAATGAGGCAGAGTGATACGATGAGGTGTGGAGCTGACGCAAGCAACGATATAGGGCGGCAGAGACACGCGACCACACCTTGCCGCTTGCACCGCAGAGTACGAAGGCGGCTTTGAATACTTCGAAAAAAAAAACGTCCCCCAGCCCCATCGTCAACTTACTATATAGGTCCGAAACAATGAAAAAAAAAGGTGATAAATAAAGGGAATAGAAATTGTCCGCGTTGGTCAAGGAGTATGATAAATGTTCAATGAAAGAGCAAGCCCACCCTTAACTGTGGTAGAAGAGATTGATCGGCTGCTTGAGCCAAGTGAATAAGGTTCCTATGCAAGAGCTGTTGATATTTGGCTGCCTCTTCAGTACGTCCCTGAAAAGATCGATCTTACTGAATCGTTACGTCCAAAATCAAATACCATTATAATTTCGTTGCAATCACTTTGGACTGGACCACCTACCATGCTCAGGTAGTCCCTAATGGACTTGATCAGCGAAGAGTTCTCATTCAGAAGTGCCTGAACCGTGCTCCGATGATCTGGCACACCTTGACGTAGCTCAGGTGGTGCAAAAGCGAGAGACATGTTTGGATGAGAATTAGCTAAATGACAAGAACAAATAATATGTGAATTATGAACAGTAGCAGAGATATGCATATTCTGCGACTTGAACACATTTTCAAAGTAACACATTAAATCAACAATGAATCCTAATCTTTATTGTTTTTAAGATACACCGCTGACATTACTATTTACCATCAGTTATACAATCTATTTAGTGCTGACACGAGTCTTCTTGTTCCAAGCAAAATTCGAGGCATAATTTTTGGGCAGTACCTTGCGTTCATGTTCCTTCTAAAAAGACAAAATAATTGGCAAGTAAATAGGAAATATAACAGTAACTAGAAGGAAATAATGTGAAAAGATACCTCTACTTCATAGGTCCATCTATTCTTCTCACAGAAAGCAATGGCATCTTCTTTGCTAGCGAACTTCAGGTTCATGGAGATGTTGGACAGCGGATCTCCTCTAAATTAGGGTTGTAAAGGAGCTTCCTTTACTCATTACGAATGATCAGTTAACACCGGCTTAAGGTATAGTGAAAGCGCTATCCAGCGTGAAATGGGTTATGGTAGGCAAAAGATGCAAGAGATGATGAAATTAAAATAAAGGTAAGAAGAATATGCTACTTACGAGCTACACCAACCCATCAGTGGATTCTCCCAGCGTTGGCGATTATCCAACTCGATTCTCCAAGCCTAAAAAGATGTCGAAGTGCCCGTTTTGAAACTGCATGGGAGGAGGAGTTTTATCATTCAATGAAACAGTTTATAGTTCAGTACGCAGACAGAGTGTGGGCCTTCAACATAAAAAAGAAGGATTCCATATTTGGAAAACCGACACATGTTACTGAATCAGAAAATTGAACCTTGGTATTCCCCCAGGCTGCTTGCGTAGACTCTCGTGCAGCGCGGAATATGCGAGCAGTACGTTCTTCTGTGTGCTCTATCGGTCTACCTCCAATTTCTACAGCTTCGTCGCCTGTTACCGTTACAGGAACCTAAACAGTTAACTGACGCACTCTGAACTATTGAACGGAAAGAAGGTTCACTGTAATACCTTCGGAACAGATGGTTCGATAATCTCGTCAACTTCTTTCCGTTTAGCATCATGCAAACGAACAACAGGCAGATCTTCTTTGCCGGATCTAAGCGTCCGCACTTGCATCTGCCGCACGGTGGCGATGATCCCCGAGCGGATCATCTGAAATAAGTAAAATAATTCTTCTTGGTGTGCATTAAAAGGTTCACGATGACTGGTACATACGAAGTGAAAACAGAAATAAAACATCATAAGAACGGTTAGCAAAAACAAAAGGTAAAAAACAATACGAAGAACAATAACGAAAAAGAAGCCCACACAGCGTAAGCAGTCTAAGATTAGACTTTTAGTAACTACAACACTCATCCTTTGAGAAACCTCTTCACTGGAACAGGAAAGATGATAGATTACAATATTTAAGAAAATGCAATGGGAGCTCCCTAAACGTAGTCCACTCATTTATAAAACCCATCGCTATTTTCGATTCACACTATCGAAAATTTCCATGAAAGTGATTTCTGTTAGGCGTCACTACTGACCGGAAAGAAAAGTTATCGCAGCATCAATCCACATGACGCACCCGAAAAAAAAGCCATGGTTTATGCGCTCTGGCGCAAATTAGGACGCGCGCGGTCTGCGCTGCAGATATTTGAATGTTGTATTGGAAAGTCTATTTCACTCTGGGTTGCCAAAGTTCTTGCTAGTTTTGGACACATGGGAAGAGTCTGAGCATATTCCGGTCGTCTGACAAAAATTATGATAAAGCAATGTAGGATACCATTGGGAACTTATGGCCTTCATAGCCTCCCGACCAGTCGCTCAGAACTTCTTCCCTTCCCAGGCGTTGGTAATAATGATTTTTTCATGAAAGGGGTTCCAGGGTGGGTGAAACTGCGCAGTTGTATGTTTAAAAAGGATTTCTCTTCACGTGAGAAGGACACAGTGGTGCTCTTTCCTTTTTTTGCCAAGCTTTTGTTCCTGCTATCATGAGCACCTTGTATCCTTTCCCATCTGCTCTAAATTCTCTACTTCATTTGTGATAGTGCGTTTTGGGTGTAAAGAAAGCGAATGGAATACATTAACATCTATTACTGGTGACGTTTCTCCGTATTTCAGTTGAGGTGTACCTACAGATGTAGTAAAGATGGAGGAAAGAATGGAGACCGATGAACCTGCTCCTAGTGAAGCCGAGGAAAAGGTGAGAAGTTTCAATATTTCTAAATTCAATTACAATAATTTATTATCCCGAGTGCTTATCCAGTGAAGAGCTTCAAGTGGTGCTCGCTATGGAACCAGAAAGTGACTTCGGTATACAGCCAAAATTCTTTTCAAATGGGGGACCTTTTTCGTAGTCTTGAGTGCCTTGTTTACTCCTTACATTTTTTGCTTTTACATTGCCAGGGTGCAAGCGCTGAACGGTAGATATTATGGAATAAAGATGAAGAAGTTCAAAAGTGCGTTTCAGCCAGTGGCTTCTGCCGTGGAGGGCCATGTCCATTTGGGTGATGCAGGGCTAGAGGATGAAGACGATGAAGTGGACGACGAAGCGGGGGAAGAATCTGAAGGTGATGAGGTGAGGAGCGCTCTTTTGATGTAGTTGAAGGATAATCCGGTCAATTAAAGGCAGCTTTCGGGAAAATTCGGACGAGAAGTATAAGAAGTAGTGAATATGAAAGCCAAGATGCCTAGTAACAGGAAAGTGGAGAAAAAACGAATGGAAGTGGCCAAAAACCCAAGAAATAGAACCCCTTCCCACCATTGGTTCTGGGCGCGGACGACCTTTCCGTCAAGACGCGGGTAGTCCGCATAGGTTTTCCACTGGCATTACCAAGACGTAAGCATGAAGGGATGTTCGGAAATGCGACGGCATCTATTTTCATGTGGTCAGTTTCAAGCTAAAAGTGAGAAAGCGCGCTCGATACATTCAATCCTGCCGATCTCCTTGACCAACCGCACCGTGACCAACCCCTAATCACGTCGCCTGGAGGCGGGCTGCCCTTGTCCAAGGCGGCTTGCCCTGACGAGGCCGCCTCCGCCACAGCTCAAGGGGGCGCCTTTTGCGGGGGATTTCGCCATACATCGGCCTTTCAGCCCCGTAATTTTCCAGTGCATGCCTTCTTTTGGCGTTCCCTGTCACCCATATTATCGCGAACACTGTCTTTAAAGTGGGGGGGATGGGGGGGGGTCGCAACTTCGCGTCGACGTCGAAGCTCTTTTCCCTTTCTATGCTTAGGCTAAATTTGATGTCCCTTCCTCCCACATAAAAAAGCATCTTCCAAAACATTGGTCACATCTGCTTTAGCCTAAGCCTAGGAGGGAAGGAAGCTTTGACTCCGGTGAAAATTTTGCGTCTCCCCCCCCCCCCTTCCGACTTTTTTTGACCCGGATAATCGAATTTAAGAGCTTTCAGATCTGTCATAAGAGTGCTTTAAGTACTTAATCCTAATGAGGGTTACCTATGGTAACTAGATGCTATTCTATTTTTTAGTAGTCCCGTATAAAATCAGTCATTTTTAGATAAATCCTTTGCAAAATTCCAAAATTTTATAAAATTAAAAAAAGTGGATCATAAAGTGAGTTAAAATAGTCTGTCGCCCAGGAGGACCTCATACCACGGCACGCTGTGCCTGAGAAGTAGACGGGTGTTGATTATAAAGGTTTACTTGACCGCTATTTTTACAGCTGATGACCAGAAATTTCTACTTACAGGTGGAGAGCATTGAGGATATAAAGATACAGAATGGTGTTTTCAAATATCGTGTTCGATGGGTTGGTTGCAAGCCCAGTGAGGATACGTGGGAACCTGAAGAGAGTTTTACTGGTAAGAAGTGTACGTATTTTCAACGGATTTCATCTTCGCAACCCTTTCTCGTTACTGTTGTGCTAGTGAGGTTTTTTCCCTATTCTATGTGACTGCAATTATCCACGAGGTTCAGGTTCGGAAAGTAAAGCCTTGTTGGAGGAGTTTCGAGAGGCACATAAAGATAAAGTGGAGCAATTGCTCAAGACTCAAAGTGAGTTCTAGAACTACTTTCTTCAGCTTCTTTCATTTTATCATTCAATTCCTCTTGTAAAATCGAGCGACATCAGTTCTGCAAATTTTCCCGCTTTTTTGTGTTTGTTTCTTTTTTTATCGAAATGGCACCCTCCCGAATTCTCGAGAACATTGTCACTGATGTAATTCTTCTTAGGTTTTTTGTGTCGATAAAATTTGCACCATATATCCCATTGTATTTTATAGAACTTCATCAAGGTCATTCAGAAGCGAGAAGATCGAAGCGAACAAAGCGTGGTCCTCGATGGGAATACGTTTCGGAGATAGTCACTAGAGAAGTGATCATTTAATCCATCTTCTTGTAAAGTAAAAACCATAAACTGTGCTTGAAAATTATCTAATTTGGCTTCTCCAGGAAAGTAGCAGTTTGAAGCCACGAGAACTTCAGGCCGATGATGTTTTCTATGGAAAACCGGCAGCGGAACTGGCGGATGCACCTAGCGAATTGAAGAAACTCTTTGATCCTACTCATAAAAACACAGCAACTGAATTAGTAAGTGGTGGTAGTTGATGTAGAACACAGTGTTCTGATTTTGTAATTGGCATCACTGCAGTTACTTTGCGGTTTTTAGCGTTTTCCCATTTTTAGTTCCTAACTACCACCGATCCGTCAGTGAAAGTCACTAGAAGTCAGACAAAGGCGCTGATAGGCTCATCACGGGAAGCATCACGATCGAATACTCCAACACTGTCGTCCAAACTTTTGACACCTGATGTAATCTTGGCTTTTTTGTCTTCTTGTTCATCTCTAATCATGTTTTATTTCATTTTTTCCCAAAGATTCTATTGTTTTTCTACAGGACACTTCGCGAGGCTCAGCCAGTCCCACACCTCAGCCGGCTGCAAGAGGCCGTCAGAGAAAAAACAAAGCTCCACCCAAGAAGGTCACAAAACGGAAAGTCGCCGAGCTGAAGGTGTTTTCATAATGGTGTTATTTATCATGTGTTTACTATTGTGATTATATTGTGTGGTTGTGTGATTTGCTGATGGTTTTCCATACCTACCTGTTCATCTTGCAGGAAGATGCTGATACACCAGCAGAAACCGTTGTTGTCAGTGTGGCTGAAAATCAGGTGAATTTATCCGCCTGTTGCAGTGACTGGCGGGAGGTCTGATTGGAACGGTCTCTATTATCGGATTTTTCGATAGCCCTTTTCTCTGTGCTGGCTCATTATCTTTTTTTACAGACCCCACCACTGTCCACATCTGACAAGCCTCCAATTGTGCTGAAGCTCACGCTTAAGAGTATGCTTACAAACTTTTAATTTATGAATCTTCCCGAAAGTCTTGTAGTAACAATTCTGATGGCTCCAGCTAAACTTTCAGAAGCTGATGTTCCTGCAAAGAAGGAGAAACGCTCATCATCAGAGAAATCGCCAAAACCGAAGGAGAAGAAAAAGAAAGAGAAAAAGTTATCAGTGGATACAGTGCTCTCTCCTCCTCTGTCACATCAGGCTGAAAAGAAGTTATCCACGCAGGAAACTGAAATGGAGGTGGATCAGCCGTCATCTCAATCAGCGACGACGACCATATCCAGTACTGAAGAGTCTGTAGTCGAGGCGAAAACCAAAACATCGCCACCAGGTCCTGAAAACTCTGAGCCAGCTCCTCCGCCTACTGTAGGTCTTGTGAACAGCTTTTGTTATGATTGTCTTTTCGGTTTGGGTGCACACTTTAGATGAGACCGGATAGTTAGGTGCTACCGCACGAACTCAGGAGTTTCAGGGACGAAGACGAGCTCTTCACCTTTTACCGGGACCGATATCCATCAACGAACCGCTGACTGCCCAAGTACTCAACAACATGCTTCGTGAATTGGAGATTAAGTATTACGGAGACGAGGAAAGGCATCCTTACAGTCAAGATGTACGGTTTCGAATTTATTCTCTTTTGTTTCATTATTGAACGTTCCGTGCTACCTCTGTGACTTTCCGTATTGCTGTCATCATTGCATTGCTAGCATATTCTTACAGCAATTCAACGAAGCAATTTTGTCTGGTAATTTTATGCGTGTTCGGAAGGCAATGGTGAATAACGTACTGACGGCACCCCGTTTGGCGATGTGGGCCAATCCATACGGGGCAAATCTGTTGCATTTGGTAGGTGGATTTTGCTTACTAATCTGGGCGATTTCCTTTGTTTATTTACATTATTCTGTTTTGGAGCTTCTTTGTTCAACCATAGTCTTTTAAAGTTTATGCGTTATCCACTTTTTTGTCAAAGTACTTTTTTGGAGAGGTTGAAACATTCATCTGCAAAATCTATGTTTTTTCCATTGTTATTCACTTTTTCATCCATCCCTTCAAAACCTTGTCTTTGAAAAACCTTCAAATCCAGTAAAATAATGCTTCAGAAAGAAATCCTGCCTTATCTTGCTTTTCGATTCAAAAAATGAAGTCCTCAATAAATTTCGATTTAGTTATGTCGTACAACAAAGTGTGATGGACGTCATGCTGGCGATGATATAGCCACAGTGCTCTGCAATATAGCACCATCTCTGCTTTGTGGTCGTGATTCCATCGGGAAGGTTCCACTGCATGATGCTGTTGATAAAGGACAGGTAGGATATTCAGTATCAAATATTTTCTGTATTTATAGACCAGAATTAATAGGATGGAAGAGGTGAGTGTGTATTTTCCTTGTGCTCTTATTGATACAAGGCTGCTCAAATAAAAAAGGCCTCAAGTAGAAAGAGGAATTTATCTTGCAAGATTTTTCTTCTTTGTTCTTGTCGATATCTTTCTTAATATTAACTTGATGCCCATTTATCATGGGAGCTTTGGGTCATCCCAATCTTCATTTTTAGGTTTGTCGCGTTATTCGCCTACTAACATTTCACTCACCTGTCAACGTAGTTGATCGAAATGGCAATTCTCCATTGTCATTGGCATACTCAAAAAACCATGCAAAAATGGTGAAAATTTTGCTTCAAGCAGGTGCTGCTTTCCACTTTTTGGAAAACGCTGAGCGAAGGTAGCAATATACTTTTGATAACCTTTCATGGGATATATAAAGTCATTTTTTTGAATTGCTGTATTTCAGGAAACCGGAAAATTTAAGAAAGCGCCGTGCGTATGATGTGCTCACTAAGCATTCAAGAATAATTTCTAATCAACTTCAGAAAGCTCGTAGAAAAGTGTACAGGTGAACATAGTACGGTGGTTTTGATATGCTTTATTTGAGCGATACCTGCCATTTTTATCTGTTGTACCGTTTCAAATCGATGTGTTGGGGAGTTTTGATAAGATTTTGCTGTGCTACTGAAAGCAACTTCAGGTTACTGACCGAAGTGAGGACAGCCTCACCTTGTTTTCTTGCTCCCTTCTCGGATGGACCGAACTTTTCGTTCAACGTAAGTCATTCTGGCTCATAAATTGCTTCTAGAATTACGACTTGAACTGTTTATATGCAAAGCAGTTTATTCCTTTTTACCATGATAATTTTCCATCCTTCTGTGATTTAGTCCCAGCCATTGCTTGAAATTTGCAATGGGTACTTACTGTTGGAGGAAATGCAAAAAAATCCTAGCACTTAACTGCGTCCTCATCCACAATTTTTCAGTTTTAACCGATTGATGAGTAGACTTGTGTGTGTAAGAGAAATCTATCAGTTACGTCATTTCGTGTTATCAATTGATTTTTTAGTTCTCTCACACAGCTGTGCCATTTCCAGACAACGGTCAATATGCTTATGTGCTGTTTTTGCATGTATGTAGTGTGAAAGCGGAAGGAGGAGTCGTAAGTTTACCTTTGCTTTCCGCCAGCAGTCCTTCCTATGCTTAATTTATTTCACATTTTTTCTCAAATTTGTCATTGTGAGCGTTGCCCGTATGTCAGTAAAAATGTAGTATCAATAAACAAGTGTTCTTATAGTGGCAAACACGATGCTGGGGAGGATTGCGACTGGCTCAAGCACCCATGCACAATGGACGGCCATTAGAGCCAACAAGTGTTGTGGAACGGGGCGATCACATGATATTTTTCATTCACCCTGTGAACGGTGTTAATACGGTTCAAATAAGAATAGGCGATTCCGAAATGTGAGTTTTCTTTTAATGAAAAAGTCACTCTTTCGTCAGGTCATTACTGAAAAAAACTGTGTTCAAGTGGAGTTTTGCGGATAAATTATGGTCCTCGCTGGGCACGGAAGGTTCTTAATCTTCGGAGGACCTTCTTCAATTGCTTTTTTTTTCAAAACAAGGGTCATGGAGCTACTATGTGGCACTGCTTGTTTCGTGCACATTATCTTTCGCGAAATCCATGAGTGCTAAACTCTTCATTTCTCATGCTGTTGTTAAAAAAATGCATATTCAAACAGAGTATTTTAGGTCGAAGAAGGTGATCCTTGCCGTGCAGGTTGTGCTGGTGAAAAGAGCTGTCCGTGAGAATTGGTCCTCGTCTCACAGCAATTATCCACCACTTGAGCAGGCCCCAATGATAGGGCCATACTAATTGGATCCAAATCCGCGGTACGAGCTGCATGAACACGGTGACAGTGGTCACAATTCAGACTCTCTCCAGTCGTTCAGCGCACACATGTCTAAATGGGCTAAGCGCGACGAAATCGATACGCATTTACTATGAACGACTACAGCGTGAGGATCTATGGATCTAATACATTTCTCATCCCCGCGTTTTATGGTCTGGACTGAAGATATCCTTTTTACCGGAAGAGCTGTTTTTTACCGGGTATTACCACGCATAACAAATGCTTCTTTTTCAGCAGCATCTAATTTTTAAGTAAAAAATCGGGACAAAGTAACTCCAGTTTTAAACAATCGGACTGTAAAAAAGGGAATCAAGACTAGAGGTGCCAAAGGATATTATAAATCGTTGGAAAACTACAGTGCTTTGCTACTCCTTTTAATTTATTCCGTAGTAGGCTATTTGTAGCCATTATGGCTAGTCATTTACCTTTGTCTATCAAGTCTCTTTATGAGCGGTCGATACGTTATGTTGCTACTGATATCGAGATGAGAAGGACATGTGTTCCTCGAATAGGCATCTCGAATGGCCTACAGTGAGCGTATTCTGCTTGTGACTAATGTGTCGGATTCTGTCTTACTCACGCGTTATCGGCTCGGCACTTATCAGTTGTTATCAGTGCTGATCACCCACCATCAATGTTTCCAACGTAACACTCCAGCAAGTACCAACGCATCACTGTCACCCTCGAAAGTGCAACGAATTGGGTGATACTTGCTGATTAACGCTCCCTACTTGTAGCTATCAATCGTTATGAGACCGCTAATGTGCTCGCGCCAAATCCATGCCTGTTCCAAGTGCCAGGGTCAACTCGAATTCCGTAGGCATGCCTGTTCTGTTCTTGCAAGAAAGGCTTCTGAAATGTCTCTGACCACAAAATCAGCCGGCACCTTTAATGTCCTTATCAGCCGTTATCGGTTGTTATCACTTCATCATCATTGAGTCTCCCTCCTGCTCCCCTCCACATAACGCCTATGGGTGCCAAAGTTCCTCTGTCAAGCCAAAGAGCGCAACAGTTGGTGACATTTTTCGTTGAATGCCCTTCTTAGCTATTATCAGATGTGATCCTTTTTTATCACCCACTAGTGTTGTAAGTGTCTTTGCACGTAAATCACCTGAGAGTTTGAAGCCCACGGGTAAAGTGAGGGGATAGTGATTATTAGGTTGTACAGATACACCGTTAGATGCCGACACACATCATTTGAGCGGTTATACACCACTTGTGGGACCGTATATCAATTTCATTATGTTTTCATGTCACACTACATTAGTGGTGCTGACTTCATTGTTCACTGATATTTGTAGTTGTTAAATCGATAGATCTGTTGATATCTCGTGACTCATGCTGAACTTGTAAATTGTTGGTTCGTATGTGATGGGACCACATTTTTAATGTACATTCCTAGGCTCATAAAATACTACTATTATTTAAGGTTTTAAGATTGTGAGTTGGCTGTATGCCTTAAATTACTTTTATTGCAAATAAAAATGGGCATTTACTATTATTGCACCTATGCCGCAGGAATATTTCGAATTTGAACACAGACTTGGTCGCAGAATCGCAAATCATGAAAACACAAAATCGGAAAATACAACGACGACCTGAGAGAAGTTTTTGGATTTTAGGTTATTGGAAACTTCGTTTACAGTAAGCTCTTGTCTTCAGCGCTTAATAAAAATCGATATTTATGTAATTAGGGAGCGCTTTAAGCTTTCTACTGACTGTTTTGGCCGGTGAATCTAGTGAATTCTAGAGGTTAAGGGTGCTGGTAGAAATAAGTACCTAAAAGTGTAAATTTGTGGTGTTTTATTTCTTCAAAGAAGTATGTACATAGGTCCCCGGCAAAGGCACCGAAAGTCGAGAATCACTCGACAGGGGGAGAGAGAAGGGGTTGGTGACGTCGTACCTGCAGAGGTCAGCGATATGTACTATAATCGAAACTTTCACAAGCGATGAAGAAGTAAAGGACATTCAACAGCGCACCCATGTGAGAAAGTATGAAATGAATCCTTTTTTCGGATAATCTTTCGACATCAGGTAAGAATACATACCTATAAAACACATAGCAGCTATACATCCCGGCAACAACAGTTAGTGGTATTGTAGAGGTCAAAAAAGGAGGGGAGGGGGGGCAGGGACACTGAGAGTTGAGGATTCCTCGACAGGAAGGTCGTATTTGACCGGATAGGAGGGTGAGGGTCCTACCTTCAGAGGTCAGCGATAAATACTAATGGTAAGATCTAAATCCTCAACAAGCGGATGAAAAGGGTATTTCAATTCCGTGTGACAATGTAAAATAAATATGTCACAAGTATGCTGAGTTATGGGCAAAAACTTCGTTGTCGGACGGGACTCGAACCCGCCCTTCATACTTTCCAGGCATATTGCTAATCCATTAAACTACCGACACCCCTTTCACCTTAAAGGCACACCACGCGATAATCAAGGTGGTCCTTTACTTCTCACAATCAGGGTAGGTAGACCCTTGGATGGTTGTGAAGATTGCACCCTTACTCCCGCGGCGCACGGCTTGGTCGACTTGAGCCGAGTTGAGCCCACCGAGCCGAATCACACCCGTCTTAGACGAGAGAGAAACTTGCGATAAGACAAGATAAGGCAGCGATATTAATAGTGAAGGCAGCTTCAACAGGGGAGAACAGGTGATATCGCAGCATTTTGCGCGATATCATTGAGGAAAAGCTCTTGTATAATCTCCAGTACTCGTACGAGCACTGAGGGCAGGGAGCTTTATTCTTGGTGGTTTGCAGGGGGGCGGGGCGGGGGGGGGGAGGGTTCTATTCAATTCTCTTCACTTGTGGGTAAACCAGGGCCTCTACATCCTGTAACACACGCGATAGCTCTCACAATTTTTCGCGAGGTGTACCTTTAATTCACCTTCTGAGTCGTATATTTACGATAGCTTATCAGCACTCACACGTATATGTGTCGAGCCGGTTCACGGCCGAAAATCAGCAGCTATCAACGTCCGAGTAAAATAAATATCTTTTGCCTTAGGATAGGACATATATTAGGTCTATGCAGAATAAATGGCCAAAACGGACTACTTTTTTCAAAACGCCATAACTTCGCTCAGACACAACTTTATTTGTCGAAATAAAAACCATTCGAATCCACACAACCTTGCCAACGATCTGGTAAAGAAAATATGCCATCATAATCAAATTCAGGATTGCGAAAATTAATGAAGTCAACGATGACATTTTCAACATGCATCATTTCGGCAAACTCCTTCCGACCCAGGTTTGCATCGAGAACCGGGAAAAAGTGGTAATTCGTCAGAGACAGGTTTGAGGAATAAGGGGGGGGGGGGAGTTGAGGGAGAGTCTCGATCAGTTTCAGCCGGGTGACTTGGGGTTTTGCGTTGTTTTGCGCACCCAGTAAAAAATGATGCAGTTAGGCATCGAGCCTCTCCCTTACCCCCTTTATTCCCCAGACCTATCCCTGACGGATTACCACTTTTTCCGGGTTCCCGATGCAAACCTGCGGCAGAAAAATTATGCACGGTAAAAATGCCATTCTTGACTTTATTGATTCTCGCAATCCAGAATTTGATCGTGATGGTATATTTTCCTTACCAGATCGTTGACAAAATTCTGTAGATTCGAATGGTTTTTATTTTGACAAATAAAGTTGTGTCTGAGCGAAGTTATGGCCAATTACGTTTCAGCCAGTTATTCTGCATAGACCTATAGCAATAAAACTCATTGTAACTGTTGTGTGTATTGGTGGTCATGTAATCACAAATGATAGTGATCTTATCGACCTTGTAATCGTGCGAAAAAACAGCCTATATAGACCCTGGGACGAAGGGATAATCAGTTTATTCGGTTTTCAGTTTATTCTGCATCCAGTGATTCGGTCTCCGGTTGTCTACCTGCCCAACGACTTCAATCTGCACCTCCGATCCCGCCAGTGTTCGTCGCCATGTACTGTTAGTCCTTTCTATCTATTCACTAATAAACAGATCAATACTTCTGCTGTCGTGACACCGGATAAGGGCCCAAACGTCGGCAGTAGGACACTACAGTAACTATGCAATCCGGCAGCACTAACTGGTATTGTAGAGGTCAAAAAAGGGAGGGGGTCGTATTTGGTGGCCGAGAGAGGGGGGTCGTACCGGAGCGCCTATTTTCTTCGACAACTGAGAGTGCCCTGGTCCCCTGTGCACCAATCGGTGACAATCCCGCAGTTATTCGAAATATTCGCCTCGGGCACTCATCTCCGAAGCTTGAGAGGATATCGATATCAAGAGCGATACGACAGTTGTTCAGTTATCATTTTTTATCACAGCACTCTAATCGATTATGACACTTGATGGTTGTCATTCGAACTGCTAAAAGCAGTGTCGTAATGTCGTGTGCTATTGCTGCTGCAATGATAGGAGATGGCTAATTCATCGATGAAGCTCAAAAGGCTTTTTTTGTGTCGGCGAATGGCTCTTATACGAAGCACACAACTTCAGGATACGATCTTACATAATGCTCAGGCAGTGAGGACAGGCAGACGTATGGATACGTTGAGATTGTATACTCGAGCCTTTGGACGAACTAAGGCACTACGAGGTGCCAAGGAAAATAGCCGCTTCAGTACGACCCTGTCCCCGTTACAGGGGACAGATATGACCCCCCCCCTCCAACCTTTTCTCTGGCCTCTACAATACCAGTAACTCTTGCCTGATTGTATGATTGCAATGTGTTTTATTGCTATGTATTCTTACCTGAAGCAAAAATTATTTATCTTCCATTTCCTTACACGAGTCCGCTGTATAATACCCTTTGCTTCACATTTGCCCACTGAAACTTTAGATTTCAGTGCTCATTGCTACTTCTGCTGATATATCCCTCCATTTTTGGTGAAATACGCCCACCTCCAGTCGAGGAATCCTCGAATCCCGTGTACCCTAAGCTTCGCAGAGACTGCATTGGTCACATTCTACATGTAGAAGAAAAAGAGCACATGAGGCAGACGAAAACGTTAGGCAATTGCTGAAAAACGAATTTTTAATTTGCACGACATCTTGATCGGTCATGAATGCATCATGCTATCAGTTTTAGTCCACAATCAAAGTATTAATTGTGTGACTAGTCCATACAACAAATTGGAAAGGCAGGTTGGTTCGGATTTCCATATTCCAGCAGAAGTTTGCCACGTATCAATCGATTTCAGAAAAGTGAAAGACAGATGAACTACGCAAAGTGTAATGAGCAAGCCGTGAAAGCGAAGTCTTGGCACAGTACTACTGCATTTATATGGCATAGATGCAACATACATGCAGCTTACATTAGATTTGAACAAACGGCCGTGGAACTGTTTGAAACATCTCGAGATGAATGGTTCTAAAGCTGATTCAAAATTCGTATGAATGGATAGCCCTTTTGTTTCAGGAGACAGACATATGGACAAGTTAAACATGCTTCACTCTTTCATGCCACACAAGTATGAGTCAAATGATTTTATTTATTTTGTTGAGATCGAGGAGAAGTGAGCTTGCGTTCATACTTTGCGCGGGCAAGGAGTGGCTGCGTTCACGGGCAGCGAGGCACAGTAGCACGGGTGAGGTAGAGACGACAAAGGCAACTACACAGGATGACACAGGCAGAGACGCAGAGCACTCAGCCACGCCCTGTCGCCGGCACCGCAAAGTATGAACGCAGCCTAAGAGAATAAAAGACTACTTGGACGAGATACCTATGAACAGTAGCGCACGAAAATATATGCAGTTATGGATTCTGACCATGACTTTGGTCGAAATTTACGTTTCTCATTCCATTCTTTCTTGTTTTGAAGAAAATTGGTAATCAGTGAAGCAACGTATCTCAGCTGGGTATGGCACAGGATGAAAATTGAAAAATTTATCCATGAAGACTCTAAAAACGACCAAACCTCTCGAAAAGTTCATTAGCAATAAAAAGCTTATAACTCATCATCGAGACGAGCAGGTGTGCAGAAAGTGACACGAAATAAGGACCTTGTTATACGTCATTCAAAATCATGACAGCATTTATCAGCACAGAGGCACGTAGTTGGCTAATCTTAGTTTTCAGCTTAATAAACTTTCTACCCTTCACTCTGCACCTCGCTCTGCTGATATGCTTTGCTTCATTGAGTAGCAGTAGCCTTCTAAACATAAGGAAAAATCGAATGAGAAATGTAAAGGTCGACCAAAGTTACCAGTTAGAATGCGAAACCGAATATCTTTTTGATCGCTACTGTATGAGTTCTAGATTATTCCATGTTTGACTCCCTTTTGATCTTGGCATAAATGGATTCAGTGGCTAGTTCTACCAGAGCTTCAGTGGCTAGTTCTATCAGAGCATTTTCAAGGTTAACAATCTTATGTTAAAGGGGATAAGGTTTCGGCGTCTTCGCACTCTTCAGAGCCTGTTAAGTCGGGAATCCTTGAGACCTAATGCACCCGAAGACTTACACAATCCCGAGAACATTTTCTCTGGAGTTCTAAACCAGCTCTCGGTATTGATTAATCGGTGCATGCTATGGGCTTATCTTGGTATTTTGCGACAGTAGCGCAGGATGGATGACCAGTATGACAAAATTTGGTAAACTGAGGAGCATCACCACACCTACGACCACAACCTAGAATCCACAATCCACTTTACAATTATCTATTCGTATCAAACCTTCTCCCTCTTTCACCACACAGTAGAGCCTTTTGAAATTTCATTGATGGGCGAAATGGACGACAGGTCCTATCGCGTATTCGTTTCCCGACACAGCGCGAGTAAGGCCGCGTTCATACTCTACGCTGGCAATGGGTGGCTGCTCACAGACAGCGAGGCAGAGTGGCATGGGAAGGTGCAGAGACGACGTAGGCAGCGAGGCAAGGTGGCACGGGAGGGAACGCAGAATTACGCAGCGATTCATTTTGCATATAACGCAAGCATCCTGTCATGTATTATGAGATTCCAATGGAAAAAATCTTCAAAAATACGCTTTAAGAGGATAGTAGCATTAATCTCCCTAGTCCATGCCTTATTAAGAAGTCACCGTGGGTTCTAAACTTCCCTTAAGGAACTTTTTTGCCAAGTAAGGCATGACACACAGACTGCGAAAGACTTTCAAGAGACTTTTCATGGACTGTCACATTGAGCTGAGCAAGTGGGTACTTGAAAATATCGCGTAGGTGTTCATTTGTCACTAGATCCCGCCAAAAACGAGGACTGTGCGGTCCGTCTCATCTCACCCTTTCACGGTGTAGATAAGACTGCGATTTTGCGATTCTGCAATTTTACGGGGTCGAAGTTGCGCATTGCATAATCCCAAGGTCGTGGTATCGCGTGCGAAAGTGCGACGTCGCAAAATCGCAAAGTCTGGCGGCGACCAAAGACCACAGGTTCAACCTCTCCGAGCAAAGATCAACATTTCTCGACACATTCCCATGACCTTTGCAAGGGACCTTTGATAGGGAAAGGTTTGATTTAGAACATAGTAGGGAGCCATCCTCTTATCGTAGATGAAGGATTTCTCCATGTCGACTACAGATCCCCTCCGAGCTGCATCAGAAATTCGATGAATGTGCGTCATTATTAGTTTGACGTTGTAGAGCTCATCAACGGTTGTACCGTTGACGAAAAACTGAGGTCGTTATGAGATGTGCTCGATGGGTGCGAAAAAACGCCGCAGCTCTTCATTGCAGCTGTAATCAATCAGTGATATATGATAGTGATAGGCTTTCAGCTCATCACAGTCGCGTAGATTGCGTGAACACCTGTCATCGCACTGAGACTCGGACGAGCATCGGCCACGAACCTGGAGCGATGTGGAGTCGCGATGATCTGAGGGATAGGCGGTTTGTCACGACTCCCTCTGGGCATCCCACCCGAACAGCCCATTTTTCCACAGCCGGTGACAAGACGTCCGTTCCGTTCGGCTGTAAATCGTCTTCTGTCTTTGCTCAATGTTTCAAACTGTTTGTCATGATGTCACGGCCTGCTTTTGATTGATTGTCATGCAAGAAGTATGCATTGTTTCAGTTCTTAATCATTGCACTGCCTGGTACATCTATTTTCAAAAGAAAATGAAAAAAAATAAAAAAATCTCATTCATTAGAGGAAAAGGAACTATCGAAATTATGCCCACCTGCCTTATTTTGTATATAGAGGTAAGCCAGTAGGAGCAGCTATTCTACTATGCACTCAAAGTCTGCAGGATAATCCCACCCCTCGGAACTGGAACTTGCCCGCTCAGTGGAAGCTTGTGAGGTCATTTGTACGAAGTCAGTGTTTCACCTTTTAGATTCAGTCACCTGATTCACGTCACTTTGCGTAGATGCGCCTGTCTTCCGTATCGGCCCATGACGCTTAGGCCGCGTACATACTTTGCACCGGCAGGACGTGGCTAGACAGTGAGGCAGAGTGGCACGGGAGAGGTGCAGAGACACGCAGCCACATCCTGCCGCCGGCAACGCAAAGTATGAATGCGACCTTGGGCGGCACTCATACTCGTTAATGCGATCGGTTCGGGTGCGGCGATCGACACGCTGAACAGCTGACGGCGATTTCGTCAGCGGGTGCATACCTTACCTCAGTGTTACGTAACAAAGATTTGTAAAAATAGTATATCAGTTTGCTGCTATATAAATAATAATGGGAAATAACCGATTCTCAATACAGTCCATTTCCCGACGACTGGCAGGGCGAGGCCTACGGACTTGTATCGATCTCTCTCACCTCGCCACACACTCTCACCCAACTGTGTAGGCCACGCCCTGCCAGCTTTCGGGAACTGGACTGTATCTAAAAGGAACCATAAGACCAGACAGATTTGTACCTATGAACTGCTTCGTTGCAACGATGGTCTCCATCCATGAAGTCTCATCCGCTAGTAAATGTGTAGGTATTCAAGTATCATTGGGTTTCTCATAGAGGATTTAGTCGTGCAGCGTTCAGTAAGGTGGAGGAATCATACAAAGTCGGCGGCTTGCACGGATATCCGCGTTCCGCGGTCTCCTATGACTTTCAATTTTCCGCGAGCGAGGATTGGCAAGTTCCGTGCAGTATTACGTCCTGATCTAATGCCTTACACTCAAAGGGTTCCATTATGGCGGGACATTGGACATTAGTGCTCCGGGCCCGTTCTTGTTATGCTTCAGACTTACAGACACCGGAAGGGGTAAATCTGACGGGCTGTGGAATGTGAAAGTAGGGTGCTGAGCATGTTGAGTAATGCCTCAGTAGAAAAAGAACGACACAAAATGGCGAAAAACCCAAGAAATGAGTACCCGAAGACCTCTCTCTCCTTCGCGTCCCTCTGCGTCACTAGCCTGGGGCGGATCGCAGACAGATGAGGGGCTAAAACGGTAAGCGGCGTACGTTGTCCCGCCCTCGTCAATGATTCGCCCGCCTGCTCCACTGCAGCGGGGTCGTGACGAGTTCCCAAGCCGTACTTTTTCAATATGAGTTTCGTAACACATCTCCTCTTCTGAAGTGAAAGATTTGTTTTCAAGAACATGTATGAACAATTATCAGCCTTTCCTTACCCCTTTCGGTGCCTCCAATGACTGAATGCCTAACAAGAGCTATCTGTGGACCCGAGCGAAGGCTCTTGAACGACTGAAATCAGCTACCTAGTGGATGGATGATTTTTTTAGATTACAGAGGAAATTGAACACCACTGGTCATAAGGAATTTTATGAATCCCACCACAAAAGCTCGTTAATCCTTTCGCAATTGAAGCAAGAAAAAATGTCGTCGTCGATTTTAGCCGGATATCATCGCGAACAACTGTCTTGCAGCGTATTTGCCTACGGCTGTACTTTGTAATGATCACATAATCTCATTGACATTTGCTATGACACATCGCCGTGCTTTTCTGAACAGCCAACTCCACTCCACTGCTCTCAGCCTACGTTTTTGTTGTTGAAAGACATTTCCCTCACCTTAATGCTTTTGAGACAATTTCCCTTTTTCTGATACTCTGTTTATCAGTATTTTGTTTGTAGAATGATTTTTGTGGACAGCTGTGTTTCATCACCAACTTCACGGCTTACATGGCTTAGTGCATTAACAAATAAAGGGAAACGTGGCCAGTGCTAAAAACTCGTATGTCTCAAGATGCGCCACGCATTTGGTTTCTCTCTAGCATAAGGCAATATGCTGCGCAACTGGCTGCAACAGTGGATTGTGCATTGAATGGTTCTGCTTTTGATTTCCCATATGAGCCTGAAATCCCTTTATCCCTTGGTGTTCTGGTGAGCATCTGACTGATAGATGACTTATAGTCCATTTCGCAGCGCTTGATTGGGCGTGGCCTACGAACTTGGGTTACAGTGTATCGGACTCTCTCACCTCGTCACACACTGTCACTCTCGCTACGTACCTTCACTCTCACCACTCATCCAAGTGCGCAGGTCACGCCCAATCATGCGCTGCGAAATGAAGTGTACTTGTCTTGGAACGCGTCATCCATTCTGTGGACTGGTCCTGACAGAAATACCAACAAGCACGTCATCGGTTCGCTCTCAGGAAAAAATCCCCGTTCCTAGCCACGGTGGCCGCTGGTTGTGCGACAAGACAGAGGTAACTACCCCGACCACCTTTTATTACTAGCCGATTATTGGCTAGAAGATGTTTATCAATATAGAATGAAAGGCATAAATAGGTATTTTATTGCGGATGTTCAATGCGGATTTTTTTGTAGTGGAAATTGACGTCTTGACAATTAATGGGTGGGAAGCAGTTCTGAACAATAAAATTGTTGAAAAAACCCGCGTTAATTATGCACCAACTCAATAGAAATGAAAAGCGTGACAATCACAGACGAGTTTCTGAGCTATGAGCAAAATGCAGCTCCAGCAGGATTATGAACTCGAGCCTAAGCTTCCTGAGCGAATTAGTATGTAATGCACTGAAACATGTTTCACCAAAGTAGCCTTTTACTGTAGGTGACTACAGCAATTTTATTTCCTAAAAATCTTCCTCAACTGAAAATTAAAGAAGTAACTCGGACATCTTCAATAAGCGAATAAATAAGGGAAGAGCGGAAGTGGTGCGAGGGACAAGAGCCGGCTCCAGAACACATACCCTGAGAATTGAAGTTTTTTCAACTCAATCAAATCTTTAATCATTCTGGATCCAAGTATCACAAACTCCATCTGAAAGAATAAAAACACTTGAGTAACCATTGATGCTCCAGTCACTGAACAAATCATGTGCATAAAAATACCTTGGTTACCACTGTCCCAGCAACTAGCCATATGGAGTATATAAAGGCAGAAGCAAAGCGGTTTTGCGATTTCACTTGAAAGACGAGTGCACGGCGTATCCTAGAGGGATGCATCAACCCTGCCGTTACTTCACTGTAGAAGATGCACGACTTGCTAGATTGCGAAATATTTGAAAGGGTTGAGGCTTGATTGGCGCTGCAGATCACTGATCAGTCGATATCCAGAGCACGGAAAAATTGGAAATCGGCTGTCAGGGTCTACTGTGAAATGTCATAGCCAGAGATTACTCTACACTGCTTACTTTTTCGAGGCTTTCTGCTGTATATTCCGCTTACTTGACCCAAGTTCTTAAAAAAAGAAGAAAACGGTACGTGGTCTGGTCGGAGCCTGCTTTCACCTAGATCAGTGCCCTTTAGATCTACTGATCTATCGACCTGTCATGAACTATGAGAGGCGCTTCCGATTCAGCTTCTGAGCCTCATTTTTAATCGATTTTTTCCTCTTCCATTTTCTAGTGCGGTGTTTATTTTGCCATTGAGCCTTTATTTATTTTTTTTCCGCGACTTTTATTGCAGTTGTTAAATGCGCACTGATTATTTTCAGTCATTTTTACGTGTTCGGATTTTTTAATTATTTTTGATTAATAATATTTCCAGTCCGCGAATGAGTCTTCATTTCACTTTTGGTCATATTTTCGGGTAGAATTGTTTTTTCGTAAGATTTTCTCGTCCCTACGGCTTTGTTAGTGTCTGTGAGAAAGTAGGGAGCACTGGCAGCCAGTCCAATCACACAACGCGCGTCCTATAATGGCCGATTGGTAGTGAAGGGGTCTTAAGAGACCATTTAGGTCGTTTATCAAGACATTAATAATCTTCCGGGGCACATGCGCGCTTGCACATAAAAACTCGAATGAATCAAATCCAATCCCTTGCGTCGTACACGATGCCACTGCTCAACAAAGAGTTGCATTCGATACTGCGCCTCATGGCCACCCCCAACGTCACCCTCTTCGGCTCCACCATTTAGTTTTTGAAGTTACTTGGAATATTCCAGAAACAAGTGTTGGAATTCAAATTCTTGGAGAATTATACCCTACCTAACCCACAACGAAGCCCCTAAAGGTTGTTCGTGTGAATGAGCTCTCTAAGCCACTGCTCACGAATCTCCCCCGGGAGCAACATATCCACAAGCTGTGCCCGAGTTCCAAAGGTCATCAACGCGAACGGCGACCCCTGTCTCCAAGAGCTCGTGCAATTGTGTTTCCGTTTAGTTACAGTATCTTAAATTCCAGCTGAGGAAAAAATGGAGATTATCAGTTCACGAACAGAGAGTTCCGCTTAAGTCCGGATCAGCGAAGTGGTTGGACCTTTGTGTTCAAGTTTATTTTGCTCTTGAAAACTAATTATTCTGCTCGAGCCGAATCTCCAGGAAAAAAGATTTCTCATTTGTCAAAAGAGAGGTGGAATAGTTGATATCTGAATTCAGACTTTTCCAATTCTAATGTGATGAGGTATAATTGGGGTTGAAGTACTATGCCTGACGTCAGCATGCTTGCGCCAGGGAAGATCAGGTTTTGAGTAGGGTTAATCTCAGACTCCTCACTTCCTTCCGCTACAGGCGTTTATCGCTTCTTGTCAGAAATTTTGATTTTCCTGCACAGAAGTACGTGGCTGTGGAGTGCTTTGCTTAATATCTTAGGCCGCCGTCAGTTCGCGATTTTGCGATTTTGCGGTGTTGCGACTCCGCACGCGAAGTTATGGCCGGGCATGTTTTCAAGGTCGTAGTATTGCGTCCGAAAGTGCGACAACGGGAATTGCAAATTCGCAAAATCCGATTGGCAGCAGCCTTAGGCCGCGTTCATACTTTGCGGAGCAAGTGGCAGGGCGTGACTGCGTGTCTCTGCGTCTCCATCTGTGCCACCCTGTTTCGTTGCCTCGTCGTCTCTGCACCTCCTCCATGCCACGCGGCCCGCCGTTTGTGAACGCAGCCGCGCCCGCCCTGTTGGCGCAAAGTATGAACGCGGTCTTAGATACACCCTACCACCTGCACTATCACCTTGGCTAAAAGAGCTCAACTGGGCTGACATGTATTAAAAGCATCATTAAAGTTGGTGAAGAGGATCAGAACAAAATATGTGTTCTCTGTAAATAAAAAAAATTCTAAAAACTGATCTGTGAAGGAACTCGCGTTGAAGATCGCGCCTCGGAGTATTTATTGGTGTTGCTTTGGAGTTCAGTTTGGGATGGCCATGTAACTATGGAGAGCGGGGACGTTGAGTTTTTGGTTCCTCAGCTCTTCTCTTCGTCTGCATCACCACTTTCAGTGAAGCAGAAGGTGCAGAAGCACGTCCCCTATCGGAACGGTTCTATTTAACGGGTTTTTGAGCCTTTCTGTCCTTATGTACGTACTGTTGCAATTCTGAGTATCTCAACTTCCATATTCACCACTTGCCACTCTGTTGGTGCCTTTATTGCCTGCAACAAGAAAGCAGTATGGATGTACTTAGAGAGTGAATATATCAATTCTGGTAACTTCTTCTAACCAGTTCCCCTCCATGTTTCCAGCAAAAAAATTGGCCGCTTTCTCAACAGCTCTTTTTTGACAGAAGTGTTTTCAGCCCTCGGTGAAGAAGAAGTGCTCAGGATGAACACGCAGATCCTATCCATGCATATAAAGAACAACTGCTTTTCTGCGAAATGCGCTATAAGATAGACCGAAGTGTGTTCCACCCGTTTTTTTCCATTCGTCTCTGCTCATCTCTTGTATTGGATTTCACATTGTAAATTTGCTGCTGGGAATTATCACAACACACATGCACAGCAACAACTGAATATTACAAATGCGATTTTTCATTGTCATTTATTACACTTATCTCTATAGACGTTCAACATTTTGATCGGCTAGAACACTGGGCACAAAAGCTGAGTGTATGAGCCACCTAGCTTCAGAAAAAACAGGATGGCCAGGTTTGATTGCTGAATGTGAAACGTTTATCCCACTGATTTTCGTGGCTGCTTATTTTCAAGCCCGTTTGGTCAGTAACTTTGCGGTTGGTGCCATATACATCTGTGACGTGAGGCGGCCATCCGCAACATTTGATGCGCGTACATATTAGACCATGATGGTCAGTCGCTTAGCTCTTAGCTTCACGTAAGTGCTAGAGCATGTCTTTAACCGCAAATTGCATGACATATCGTTCCTTGGTAATCATCCCTCCTGAAGATTTATTTCAGATGAACCAGAGTCGAGGAGGTTTTCGAATACGAATTCAGTTTGTATGGCTTCTGCATGCCACCTCTAAGTGAATCAGTGTTTTTGTGGTCCTGTGAAGGGGTTTTTATCATCATTGAGTGCTCAGGAGGCTGGGAACAAAGTAAACCAGTTCGTGTTTCGATCCCCACACCATGTGTGTGGTAAGGCGTCAGCTGTCGGTCCTCACCTCTCTTTGAGTTTTTAGGGCTCCTGTTTGGGAGTATGAGATGCTTTTTGGAGAAATTCACTTCCCAGTAGCCTTACTGGGTTACTTTCTGTGATTTATTTTTGTTCCCATGGGTAGAGCTGCCATAATTATAGTTAGTCTCAATATATTTGGGAGTGTCAGGATTGGAGATTCATCAGGATTGAACATCGTCTGCTCGAAATGCAACGGCCACTTTTTCATTTTAGAACATTTCGAACATCTTAGCGCTGTGAAAACTCGATGAAGATCAAGGAATTATTGGGAATTAACCCGAACAATTCTTGTCTCCGACAAATGAAACCAAGCAGTTGATCTGCTTCTGCAGCATCAACAATGCGCTGCTTGCACGACGATCGGTCATGATGATGACGACAATGATGATGTGACAGCACAGCGATATTTTCTGAGGACGACGCAATGAAATTGAATCCCCTTGGCAGGCTGTGCGATTGCCGATTGGCCACTTGCCGTTGATATTGCGACATTCACCATCCACCTCAACATCTTTATAACATCACGCTCGATGTCACATAATACATATTTTCTTTAATCGCGACGCTATGTCACAGGGTTTAGCCGGGCTCCAACCATTTTAGCCTCTTTGCGGCGATGATGATAGTCAGATCAACCTCCGTCAGCCTCGAGTTCTGTGCATTATCCTGGTAACGGGCTCGTGGTAATGTGGTATCGAGTTCGTGGTAACGTGCAATTTCCTGCCCTATTTGATTGCCTCCTACACTAGGTGTCCCTTTATCGAATACACCGGATATGTAGTATGTATAAATTTGAGGCTGCAACAGTGCTTTGTGAATGGTTTACAAAATAGTCTAGCACATCAGTTCAGTTAATTAAGCAATAAAGTAAGAGTCAGTTATCATTTCACAAGTATAACCTGCATTTCAAGGCCTTATTTTCACTTAAAAATTCAGCTTTTCATGTTTTTTTTCACTTTTATCATCTTGATTTATGGCAAGCCGATACAGAACGTGAACCCTCGCTGTAGATCACAAATAAACATTCAAGGAACATTTAAAAGATTCGAAGTGGTCCTGCTGCCCTTCCAAACGCTTCTACGATTTTTCTCAGAGAGTGGACATGGTGTAATCCGATGTTATCGGCCACGAAGTGACGGGTCATGGGACAGAAGGACTACTTGTAGTTGCTGTACAATACATCCATCCATTTGTATCTGTAATTTGCCTCTTAAGCTATATCCTAGACCTAATCCATTATTGATTTC
The DNA here is from genome assembly GCA_963978905.1 of Trichostrongylus colubriformis. Taxonomy (NCBI): domain Eukaryota; kingdom Metazoa; phylum Nematoda; class Chromadorea; order Rhabditida; family Trichostrongylidae; genus Trichostrongylus; species Trichostrongylus colubriformis. The sequence goes on from OZ022260.1 coordinate 33,529,181, forward strand.
TTTCCAAAACTCATTACACCTTCAACCCCTCGTAAATAACCTCATTCATCAGAAGACTCCTTATGACCAGCCATCAAATCTCAACACAGGTGGGGCAATCAACAGATTGTTTTGGAGCGTTTTTTACTTTGCTGGCGTTTTTGTGCTTGTGTCTTTGATGTAGCATCACTCCTTTAGTGCTCAGTCAAAGGATGCTTCCAGAAAATGCGTTCTGTAATTTTCGATGGCTGAATGGACATGGCCAAAGCCACGGAGAGGGGAGACAAAATGGGTGATGGGCGTGCGTGATGAAGTTGGTATAGCGATGATGTATCATGGCGGCTTAGTAGTTGCGACGACGACCACGGCAAGATTTCCCTTTGATAAGCCGAGCCACGCCCCCTTATTCGCGACGGCGATACGGTAGATTAATGGCCGATGGTGGCATTGGAGTGGTGGAAAAATTATGGAGTGCATGGTGGGTGATTTTCAACTGGTGAAAAATTATGAAAAATTAATATCCAAGTGGGAGGAGATTGCCCTGCTTTCAATATGGATCCTGGAAATCCTAATGGTGATGTAGACTGAATACAAAATAGAAAGGGCAAAACCATACCAGACACGGACTGGCCTGGGGAATATTCTCCATTCTCGGGGCAAAATCGATAGTGGGGTGGTTTAGTATTAAAGTGAGTTGAAATTCGGGCAGGATTCGCGATGATAAATCGTCGGCTCTGCTCGGGGCCCGCCTCGCCAAATATGCTTTGATTGTCCACTGCCTCATTTCGCCCACCATCCATGGCCACCGACAAACTTCCAAAATGTCTCATCACTGAGGACCCAACATGAATTGTTGGCCAGTTTTTGTTCTAGTCAGCATGAAATAACTGGCAAATATAGGCTATCACTTTTGCAACGCTTCAGCCTTTGACATCATCTTTGATGTATTTCTTTCACTATGGATTCCTCAATTAGACTCAATTTTGAGTGCCTTCTAAGCACCTCTTCGAATAATCGATTCATAACAGCTATTTTGTGATACTGTTGGTAGTACTACGGTAGTTACCGAAGTCAGCCACCTGTCAGGTCCTGCATTGCCATGTATGCATCGAATGTCCTCTGCATCATTCATCTCCCCATCCAATCCAGGTATCAAGTAATATTTGCGCCTAAAGTCAAAGGACGTAAACTATCCGTAAAATTGAACAGCAGTCTTCTTTAGTCTATTTCTGCATTCGTTTTCTTGACCGTTGAATCGCTAGCTGCAATTTCCGAGCAAGTAATGACGATGTACTGTTGTCTTCTTACCTGGTGTACAGTTAAGGAAAACCAAAGACAGGGCTAGTTCAAGGTACTATATTTTGCTTCGAAGATATCTAACATTGAGTTTGAAGGAGAAAATGTGGTCTTTTTTATAAAGTGGATATGATTTTTCGCTATGCTCCGGAAAGGCAATCCCTCTCTGCATCCCTAGAATTTTTTTTTATAGTGGTTGATGTACGAGTACCCAGCCCATAGCGCAATATTCAAAATAGAGATAGCCCAACTCGTTTACCATCCCCCACGAGCTTAAAGAAGCTTACGACATTCAAACTCTTCACAAGGAAACACCCTGCAATCTTTCACTGTGTAGAGTTAAAAACTTTTCTAAAAATTAACACAATCTTTTCTGCAAAAATGCGATTCTTTAGATCTTATGCAGTTCAAGGTCTCTCTAGTATTCCAATTATAAACCATCTCATTGCTAGTGAACTGTACCACTTCATAACTGACACCAGTATCCACAATCCTCCCTTCGCCTTCAATTTCAATGTTGCAGAACAATTTCTTTCGAATTTCCGGGTAGAACTTTTTCTCTGGGAGAGACATTACACAAGCAATTGGCAATTATATACCGTATCAATCGTGCCAGATTTTTTTGAGACATCACATTATCAGTGAATCAATCGAAAATGTTTTGCAATCGTCACCAATTTGGGATCCAATCGTATTCGATAAGCAAGTAATTCGATTGGATGCAAACTGTTCTTCAGTTTCAGATTTTATATAGGAATGAAAGTTATGAGAAAGTAGGATTCGATTTTTCAGCTGTTGCTTCTGGAGACTGCGAGAAAAGTCTCAGAACCAACCATTGTGGGGTTAAAGAGCAAAAGAGGTTGGGTGAGACGGCTCATTCAGACCTACTGTGTGGTCCAAGTGAAGACTTTAGTCCCCGCTGATTCCGTCGTGGAACTGACGATGTAGAGGAATCGTCAAATTCGAGCTCTAAAGGCAATCAAGGTCTCATATCTTCAGTAATTGACCAGTGGGGTCACAGCGGCAATATAGAAGGACTAAGAGTGCCGAGATCCATGAAACGAGCCATATATGATGTGGACGTAAATGGTTAATGCCTGGCAGTTAGCGGTTTTTGTCGGCGATTCAGGTAACCGCAAAGGTCATCGGAGCCAGTCCGCGAAGATTCACAATGAGTCGAGCTCAAACCGGTAGCGGACCCCTCGGGCACGGGCTCTGGTGACGGTATCAATAAGGGATCACCTATCGGCCAACGACGGTCACGCTGATCGGCCACCCCCATACGACAATCTAATGTTTTAAGCGTTTTTAATTACCGTCACTAATGCCGTTAGGCCTTGAGCGACCTCTTTAATGTCACTCGATTGCACTGAACGAGTTCGCGCACACTAAACGCTCGGGCATCAAATCAATCGCCGGTGGTCGCCTCAGTGAATTTCATCTCGTCGTCGGCCTTTGCCATAGTCGGACGCTGCCAATGTCGTCATCACGTCTGGTCACCATCGTGGGAGCAGCGTCATCTGCGTGAAGAGGATTCCGTGAGTGGATTTGATTGCAACAGTATCAAAGCGTTAGATCTTCTCTGAGAGTACAAAAAGTCCTGAAGCGAGCTCCAACCCTCACCGCGTATTTGATCTATTGTATTTTCATCACTGATAGGTCTTCCTACCTTCATGTCTTTCGAAAATGGTACAATTAATGAATAAGGAGAGATATTCTTGGGATATTTGCAGCATTTTTGATTGTTAGTGTTAAAGCTTTTATATGATTAATCATCTCAGAAAAGTTTTTATAATAATCTCTGTGATAAATGTACGACTCTTACCACTACCATAGAAGCAACATTATACGTGAAAATCCTTGGAGAAAAATAAAAGTTACTATACGCTCTACTATCTGAGCGTGATTATCAGTGAGCTGGCATTCTTCTAACTATAAGTGACTAGTAAAAGTCACTTCAACTAATAACAGTGTAAGATTCAAATGAAAGATTTTCCATCTATGAGTGAACAGCATAGCAGAGCTAAAGTAGCGCTCAAAAGTCTTCGGCCAAAACTTTTTTGTCATAACTTTTTTTCTACTTGACCAAATTTGACAAAATTTTAATATGTGGTGCCTGAAACTATTGTCAACATTTCCTTCTACTTGAGCGCCACTTGCCACTTTTCATGATTTTTTACAAGAATTTACTACAAGACCACCCAAAAAAGTAAGAGGCTTGTTCAAGAAAAACGGCTTTCTATACAAAAACAAAAAGAGCAAGCCTCAGAGAACATTAATATTCTGTAGAAAGACCACGACTTTTGATGACAGCGGCACAGCGGGACGACATAGCGATGGCATGCCAAAATTAAAAAATTTCATATAACCACGTAACCTACACCGTTGAGCGCCAAAATAGTATATTAAGTATGCAGTGTCTCCAAGTACAACATACTAAAATTTCTCTTAGATCGGTGCAGTTGCAAAAAAGTTACAAGTGAAAAACCCCAAGTGAAAGACCATTTCGCCGAAGACTTTTGAGCGCTACTGTATGTTGAGGCAAGTTGGGGTCTTTCCTTGAAATATAAAGATCTTTCCGGATGTTCTGTTTGGTCTCTTTTGCTGTCATACCTTCGATCTCCTCCTAAATTCCTACAGTACTTCAGAGGGAGACGAACACAGTGAGCTCAGTATTATAAGAATAGAAATTCTTCATGCTCAATAGGTTTTTATCTTTTTCACAGGTCTAATGACTCAGTGTAGTCCTTCGTTGGTTTAAGTCCTTCATTATTCGAGAAATCAACACTTTGAAAAACCTAACAGCTACTTCATTTATTTGCCTTTTCTTAACATTTATACACCATTTCTATTTATCCAGTTCAGCACATTTTTTCATCTCACTATAGGATTTCGTTTCCATCATTCTACTCTACCGGGAGATAATGCCCATTTAGTGACAGTCAGTGAAGCTGTACCTCAATCTATAGATTCTTTCGTATCCGGTCCTATTGCCTTCATCTCTGCAGCATTTTGTAACTTTTGTTTGTTTATAAATGTAAATAATACAGCCAGTGATTAGACAGCTGTTTCTGTCTCACTTCATTAAATAGTTTAAATATTTCGAAAAACGTGCTAAGCATGGAACATCGAAAATGGCCATGATGAAGGTGTAGCTGCTAGGGTACTTTTCTCTTAGCTAACCCTGAGACTTTGACAGTCTTTATCGATATCTATCTCAGCCATTACCTGGAGTAAGGGGTCTTTGCGCTTCCACAGATTACTTTTATATGGTGTAGCTTAAGAGATATATAATATTAGATATTATGTAAATGTATGAGCATTACGAGAAGCTCTCGGAATTGCTCCCCTTCGTTTTACGTAGACTGTCTTTTGAATTTGTGCGGCGGCGCATGACAATGTCGAAAGAATTGCCGAATCCATTCGATGTATGGGTTTGCAAGTGAGTGTGTGTGTGCATTAAAGGAAAGTCATCATGTTATTGCCCAAATTGAAGTTTTTTCTTCATGGAATTCCTCACGATAAACCAGTTCACGAACAACATAAATGTACTCGCGAGTTGTATGTGTGCGTGTGTGTGCGGCCGCCGCCGCCGCCGCTTACCGCCACTATCAGTAGTCGGCTAACGAATAAGCGACCACCGCGCTTCACAAACTACTCTTGCCATTACATAGAGCGATAAAATTCCATCGTTGATGAAAGACTTCGCCAGGGAAATGGGATAATTGTAGGTTTTTTCCTTCACTCGGGGAAAAAACGTCCCGGAATTTCTACAACCATGTTCATGGAGAGAGACGGGAATAGTGGACGTAAACGTGATTGGAGCAGAATTGTGGGCGTTGATTCCACACTATCTTATGACAAGGCTGATTCTGGAAAATTACAAGGAGATATAATTTATCATAAGGTATCACAAAAAAGATGTTATTATAAAAGAATACGAATTTTTGTCTATGGAGCTGGTTGAGATGGTGTGAGATAAAAACGTCGCTCTTACCCCTTGTCCGCTTTTAAAAGCAAGACCTGGCTAAGATGCGCGAGCCATGGAACTACTCACAACACCAGTTACTGCTAGAAAATATACACTCGTGTTTTGAGGCAGTGGTATGGGTAATGTGAATAATGAAAACTTCTAAAGTGAGACATACAAATGAATCCGCCAGCCTAGGAAGATTATATGTGGCGAGATTTCCGATGAAAAGAAGCGCCGCACCCCCTGAGCTACAGCTACGATCTGTGTTGACACAGCCTGCCCCTCTCTTTGACGTGACCCGCCCCTTTCGGAGTCTACTGTAGAAAAGAAGTCTTATTCTTGGATTTTTGTTTTTTCCATTCAGTAAGTCTTTTTTCACTTTTATACTGTTTAACGCCTCTACTTGCAAATTCAGCCTTAACTGTTCCTACCATTGCCTTTAGTCAGACGAGCATGTCCTCGTGAAAGCAAGCTAATTTCATGTTTGGTGGCAAATTGAAGGAAGTCCAGAGACATGGAGCAGGTCAGATAGAAAAGGCCATTCGAGATTCTTAGTTTCTATTTATATAGCTGATTCAGACGTGGTGCACATCCAGCTTGGGCTTTTCTCCTTTGTTCCTTAGTGTATTCGACCTCATTTTGATGCTCTTTAAAATACGACATTAGCCCTTTGTGTGGCAGCTAGCTCTTCTTGTCTGTCTGTCTGTCTGTCAAAGTGCTTTGTTCACTGACTAGAACAACCCTGTTTTTTCGCATCGCGAGCTGCGGCGATAAAGAGCAGTTATCAAACATTAAAAAATATCACAACCCTGTTTAATTCAGAATTCTCACCTATTTAGAATTGAACGCGACTACGAGTGTCTACGTTGATCTTATCTCGTACCAATGAAACTCGCGATCTGTCATGACCAATTACGCGCATTCCGCCATGACGGACATGCTGACTGACTGTTCGCAGTTAATTGTGATCAGAACAGTAAGCATGACCTTAGCTGTGAGTTACTCATGCGGTGGCATTCACGCTGTTGCGACTATGCCATTTCAATCGTCTTTTAATGTTGCGTGATGCTGTGGGTAATGTGTGATCCTCACAAAGGGCACTCCCAAGTGTCAAGAGAGACAGCCGCTTCAGTACGACCACCCCCCCCCCCGCCTTTACGGAAATCAAGTACGACCCCCCACTCCCCCTTCCTTTTTGATCTCTACATACTTGCCGGATTGTATAATTGCAATGTGTTTTACTGCTAAGTATTCTTACATGAAGCAAAAGATACTTCATATTTCCGGATTGGCTGTGAAATACCATTCGCTCCTCATTTGCTTATTGAAAGTTCAGATTCTGGTTGGGAGTACGACACCCCCCCCCCCCTTCTGTCCGGTACAATACGACCCCCTGTCGAGGGATTATTGACTCCCGGTATACCCTGCCCTCACATTATTTTTGGATTTTCGAGTTTACTAATTACTATTAATGTCTATTGTGGTATATTTTACAAGCACTGTACCACTTTGGACAGCACTTTAGTCATACTCATCATCTCTTTTATCTCGGTGTTCACCCAATAGTCTATAAAAGATATCATCCAGAACGGTTAGGGCACCCAGACATCCTTTGCAGTGCATTTACTTTGAATTATTCGTGCGTTGAGCGTTTTGATTTCCGATTCCGTAAGAATCCGAAAAATAAAACCATGCTGAAATCATCTTCACAGTTGCAGCATGAGAAGATCATCGGATAACTTTCCTTTTTTTAGTTTCCAATATACAAAAATACCATTTTAAAATCTCACATTATTGCCGCATTTTAATTATTATGTAACCCAAGCACAACTATGTATGTAATTGCAAAATGAATGATGGATGACTTTGAAAATGAGCTGTCGCTTTTGTCGGCCCACCATATAAGTCAGTTGGCGAAAACACGGATTGAGTCGGCATTGGCGGGCGGTGTTCGCCGTTGTCCTCTTAGGTCTCGTGTTTATATTTATATACGGAATTGGCCGTCACCGATTGGCGGTGTAATCAAAGACAACTTCCCTTCGTGTTATAGATTCAATTTAAGCCCAGCATAAACATTACTTGGCTCATTCGCCGGCTTCGCTTCAAGCTTGCTCACATAGCTAGCCAAACTTTGGGGACGACATCGATATGGTTAACCTGAGAAATAAAGGAGTCAGTGGTATCGCTGAGTACATATAAGAGCGAGATTGAGAATATTCTAAGGGGATAACCAAAATTAATCTGAAAGAGCATGTTTCAGGAAGATTCGAAGAAATAGGTTGTCTTTTAAATCCTGACCAGGTCTTTTGTCAAAAATTTGTGGCAAAAAGCAGATTTATCACGATACTATTGGATACTAATAAGTATAGTAACTGATAAAAATAGCCACCACATCTTGAACCCACACTGGCAAAGAGAGACTAATATGAAAGCTTTGTTTATCTAAACCCACTTCAGATCCCGTAGGAATACCCCATCCGATTTGGAAAGTTGACAATCAACGACATGATTAATTCAAAAGAATTTTGATGCATTCGTGTCCACCCCATACATGATTTTATTTATACGCGCTATTGAGATTGGCTTTCGATTCCAGCTATGGGCAGTTCTAACGGTTTCTAAGTTTATGATATCACAGCCTCCGTGAGTTATGTGGAATAGTATTCCGATGTTTCTAGTCCGATTCGCCATGTTGCTCTTGCTAGCATGTCATATCTCCTCAAGACTCTTCGTGTTGGTAAATCTCAAAATCGTGTTGATCTAGACGCCAAGCGTGCAAATTCATCTAGAGATGAAATAGTGGCATAGCGGGAGAGTTTCATGCTAATGTTTCAGTGATGAAGTCCCGAAGTCTCCTTGGATGCTATCGCAGCGGGGGAGAGGAGGGGGGGGGGGCATCGTGTAAAAATTGCACATATGAGCATCGCATTTCGAGGGCAGAGCACTCACAGCTGTTGAGAAAATTAGCCACTTCAGAGCGATCCCCCCCTCTACTGCAACCAAATACAACCCCTTTTTGCCCTTTTTTTGCAGTAACTATTGCCGGATAGCATACTTGCAATGTGTTTTATTGCTGTATATCTTTTCCTGAGGCAAAGAGATATTTATTTTACATTTCTTCACACGGATTTTCAGTGAAATAGCCTTTCTTCCAATCGTCTTAATAAAAGTTTAGATTTTAGTGCTCATTACTGACCTGTGAAGATACGACCCCCAACCTCTTATCAGTTTAAATACGACCCCCCCCCCCCACTGTCGAGAACCTCGACTCTCGATGTAACCTGTAGAGAGGTCATTAAGGGGTCTATCTGCACACCTGGGCGGACATTTTTGCTTAATTTGTCGGGGGGGGGGGGGGGAGAAGGGTTTTCTTTCCGCCTTTTAGGTTTATTGTTGGGTAAAATAATGTCCATGGTGCAATGCCCCCCCCCCCCTATTCACTGCGATAGCACCTCCCTTGATACTCTGTAGCAGCTCTTACAGAAGGATCGGTCTATATCCATTATACTTGAGTACAAGCATTATGATAACTATCCTCCCAGTGAGCCATGTAATTGACTTTTTTGGGATTGTAGACGTACTTGAGTATGTTTTAGTCTCATGCATCAAATTCTCTTTACTACAATTGCATGAATCCAAGTCATTGTCCCCTGGTACTATGAAAGTCTCTTTTATTTCTGGAATCCAACCCGAACATGTGCGTAGAGACGCAAAGAACATATGAGAGGGCCAGAAGGGGAATCTCTCTGGCCCTCTCATATGCTTTGCGTCTCTAGACGTGCGTTTGACCTGGAAGAACGAATGCATTCACACAAGGACAACGCCTGTAAAATTGCTTCACAACATCTTTCTTGTGATTGTAACACACGACAGTCCCTCACATCATTGGCGCAATCCGATCAGTTGCAACGGTCACGTTGTTGAGGACTGTGTACACATAAGATGGTGTTCACATAGTATATGTTCCGCGCGACGAATAGTATGCTTAAGTAGACGAATTGGCTGTAGTGATCGGGTCTGCCGGCGATGCAGTGAAGCGCTCATCTTGTCGTCGTTGCTTGTCTCGGCTCGTAGAGTTGTTGTGTGCCAATATCTGCTATACGCGATCAAACATTGACACGCTCTCGGTCAAATAGCCAATGACTGCTTCGGCTGCTTACGCTACTGCTGCTACTACAATGGTGAACACGATGATCCTGTAGTCAACTATTGAGTAAGCTGCTACTGCACGTACCGTTGTGGACGGATTGGCCTGCTTGGAATAGCTCGTTTTGTCTGGGCCATTAATGTGCTCTATATCGGAATCACGGGCACAGTTAACTGCGAATATTTGAGGGAGTCTATCTGTTCCAGGAAGAGATTAGCGTAGATGAAGTAATGAGTGCCTCGAGCACCAACTAAAAGCATTGATACGCTCCAAGCAGGTTGGCTGTATTTCCATTGTTGTAGGAGCTAGTGAAGTCCGGATTAATTGCATATATTGGGTCATTCCATGAGTAATGTTGTTTTTTTTCAAGCATAAATTTTGCCTATGAAATCACAAGTTTTTGCAGCATGTCATAAATCATTTGGAAGAGGTTTTCTTGATCTGCAAAATGACATTTTTAGTTTCTGAGCATGTTAGAATGGGGCCGACATTTAGGCTGATGAAGAGGTAGGTCAGTCGACAAAAATTGGCCACAATCAATTAAAACACTATATTTCGCTTCAGGAAAACCAACCAGTCATGTGTCGCGTACTTAACTCTGACCTCTTCTACAATTTCCAATATTTAGTTGATCAAGATGTCGTGTCGTTCTTTTTCTAAAATCTTTTTTTCGAAAGCAGTCACACTTATTCAAGATGGAATTTTCTCTTTCAATCTCGTTGCTTCACGGAGTTATGGACCATTTCGGAGAATTTCTTCCGCTACATCGAAAACATGTTTCTAGCTTGTTCTGGCTGCGATTCAGATTGAATTTTAATACCATGTGATAGGGGTCCAGTTGACATTTTTTCACAATTTATTTTTTCATGAGAAATTTAAGAAATCCGGTTAGTGGTATTACCCTATTCCTACACACTACCTGTTATTAACATTTCACCACTCTTTCTGCTGATTGGTTGAGAAAATTTCTTGCCTCGGTACGAAGAAATTGTCTAAAATCACCGGGTTGTGACGGAAAAACTAAATGTGGAAAAAAGAGCGACGTGACTTCTCAAGCAACCGGCTGGTGGAACTTGTAGAAGAGGTCGGGTACGGCCAAGTACGGAAGACATGATTGGTTCCCCAAGTAAAATATAGTCTTTCGATTGATTGCCAATTTGGGCAATTTTTGTCTGCTAGACCTACCCCTTCGCCACCCTAAATGTGTGCGCCATTCACGCAAACACAGAAATTGAACATGTCATTTTATAGAGCAGAAAGTTCTCTTCCGAATGATATATGATATGCTGCGAAAACTTGTGATATTATGGCAAAAATTTTCGCTTGAAAAAAAACGCTACATTTTATTGAATAACCCAATAATATTCGCCTAATTCACTGCTTCGATTGGCAGCCGAGGCTATTCTAAGACAATAAACTCTTCGAACTTTTGTATCCTCGCGGTTTCAAGTAAAAAATACTATCAGAAATTCAGAAGCGCTTTCAGGAAGACAACTGAAATAGAAGATGTTTAAAAGTGTTCCGAATCCTATTAAAACTAGCTTCAACGTATTCGAACTCCATGGACTTATTTAACTATTATTCTTTCCCGAAACCTCATATAATACATAATTGTGTAAAGCGATGTGAGGCTTCAAACTTTTTTCCAAGATATTCGAAGAAGCTTTTGCAAAATGCAGTTCAAAGAGATCTGAACTAATGTCTGAGAGTTCGAGGCCTAGCTCGCATCCCAGATTTGAAATAGAGCAACTTCTTTTGTAGTGACTATTTTACGGTAAGTTCGATTTTTGTGAATGGATTAGCACCTCGAAAAGGCCTCAGACAGTAAACTCAGTACATGTTTGAGTGAGTAAGCTTGGTAGACTAGTTTAATATATTATATTTATTGGCCAGATTCACTAAATAAATTGAATTCAAGGTCTGAGGAGCCATTTAAGGCCTCGAATTGATGACGGTCACAAGAGGCTTGTGAAGCATTCCAATTTGTTTTAGATAGATTTTCAGCTGTCATCCAGTTGTATGAGTAGACGAGCATCACCTGTTACCTCAATATCTTGAAGGATTCTTTAACAATACAATTATAAAGATTTTCCTCTATTCTGCTACTATTTAGAGGATTTCTGCAAAAACTGAGAGACTTTTGCTCTCTCAATAAGGGGGTGGAGATAGACGACAGACAGAGGTGATAAAACCCCAGCCTCCCCAAAATGATTCTTCGGAGATTCGGTCAGTATTCCCCATTTATAATTATTTATCTTGCATTTATTTTATTGCAAAAATCTTCCTGGAATCATTTTGAGGTAATCTAATTCACACTATTAGTATCATGAGAATTGAATTACTTTTTGCTGATATTATCCTCAGTATTGTGTTATTTGATGCTCATCTATTTCCTTATGAAATAATTGTAATTTACAAAAAGGTGAAACTGAGCGAATATAATTAAGGCCACCTTATGAAACCATGTGAATTAATCTATAGACAACGTTATACAATATTTAATGGATTTTGCAATTAACTAGCTACTTTTTATTGAAGCAATCACAATGATAGGATACAACTTCTGCTTGATTATCCTTTCCACGGTAATCATGGGATAGATGCTGCTCTGAAAGTTACGATTGAGTTTTCGATTTGAATTATAAAGTTTGTTTAGGCTTTCGAGTTGTCTTGGAGTTTAAGGATTTCTATGCGACTTTTAACTTCTTTGCAATTTTGAGCACTATCTTGTGCCGAAGTCTCATGTTGATCTAAATGTGTATTGAACAGTGTGGGACTTGCAAAATTTTATTCCAAAAGGCTAAAAAGTCTTTAACAAAATAACTGAATCCTCATTTTGTAAAAGCCTAGCTGCTGTAACTTTTTGAAAGCTTTTTGAGTTTTTTTGAATAAGATTTTGCAAGTCTCACATTGTTCAATACACATTTCTTGAAATCAGTTAATTTCGATGAGTTCTTCACACATCATTCAAACTTGATTTTGATATTTTTGAATTTTGATAGCTGCTGATTTTCACTACAGCCCGCGATGCGAAAGTTGTTACATGAAGCTGGATTATGGGCAAAAGCTTCGAGATGTGGGAGTTCAAGTCTCGTCCAAGACCAAAGCTTTTGCCCATATGTAAATCAGCATATGTACTTGTAACAACATTATTAAAACTTATTCGACATTTTGAATGTTCTGAAATTTCTAAATTAAAGATTATCAGTAAAGCATGAAACACATCCATTTTCCCATCCTTGTATGATAGTTGATGTGAAATTGGAGCGACAATGCTTTTCTTGAAAATAATGCAATGTTCTCGCGATAATTGGACAGATTGAGCTGGATAATAATGCTTTTATTGAAATTCAATTTTTTCTTATCAATTCAGTGTTATTCGTATTGATGGTGACTATCATTAATTAATAAATTAGAAGTTAATGAAGATTCTTCATTATATACGCAATAAAATGCTATTGCTAGCCTCATCGACATTTTCTTCAACTATTCCACCGAAACGATGATTTTCTGGTTTTCTTGAAGCGTGGTGACGGAGACCGTGTAAGAGCACAGGACCAAGTTGCAATAGTTACAATTCTTCTTGGCATGCGCCATGCACTCGTACACGGTTCATTATCTCAGCAGCACTTCCTTGTGTCATTTCATTTCCCACCTGGGTAGGCCTAATACCAGCGAACAGATTTTCTTAAGAACTGCCTAAGAAATCATATGTGACATCCACTATTACAAGCTCCTATTGGCTTCAGTTCCTTTCAGGTAGAAATCCTATATTTCCACGTTCATCTTGAGCGCACAGAACGAATCATCTCAGGAAATGTCTTGTTTTTTTCTCTTCCTCAATTTTTAAAACTATTCACCCTCTATCTTTTGTCTCTGCTGAACTTGCCAATTGCTTTTGCTTTGATTTTCGCGTTTTTCGTTACCTTTCTTCTGTGTCGTCACGCTGATGCGCTCTTTAATCAAGCAGCGAGTATTACTTCAATCTACTATTTTGTACTAATGAATTAACAACGATGTGAAATTACTATTTATTATTTTAATATTTTTTAGAAGTATTGCACCTATTGGTTTCAGTTCCAGAGCAGAATTTCGCTAAGTGCATATTGTGGGCATAAGTCGGTTATGTTCAATAAGAAGAAAAACGACCCTATCGTACTCTGCCAGGATCTTCACTTGTCCCTGATTTGGTCTGTGCCAAAAGTTCTTATAGGTCTAGCAACAAGTAGCTGTGGAAGAGGTTAGGGCAGGTGTTCAGAATGTAAAATTGAATATTACCATCTGGAAGTAAATTGACATGATGTCCTCTAAGATGGAACAGTAAGATGTGAGATGGAAATTTAGCTAGTACTCTAATATTAGGAATGCTTCTTGTTCGATTCTTGCCTGCCTCAGTCCTACCTACAGCTTTGTATTTTATGATGGCGCGTCATAGAGCGCATAGATAAATAAATAAAAAAGCAAATAAACAACGTTCACTACCAGGAATCTGAGCTAAACAGTGTAACGATGCAGTTATTTTTCGAGCTCCCTTGCAGCGTTTTTTCGTAGAAATTCGCGTACGACTCAAACTGGCACAGAAAAATAGAGAAAAACAAGGAAATTACTTAGGAAGAAACTATCCAGCTTCCCTCAAAATTAGAGCACCTTAGCTAAGGCCGCGGCAAGAAATTTTCACAGAATGGGCATGGCTCAAGTTATTTCAACAAGTCTCATCCCTTTTCTCCTTTGGATACCATTTCTACCTTGTTTTTCGTAGTCTTCCTTGAAGATTGCGTGTTCCATTTGAGAAATGACACAGATGAGGAGGAATTAGCGTCACCGAATGATGATAGATGTGTGTGTGTGTGTGTTGGTCGGTTGGTTAGTTTGGACCAGCCGCCGGGCGGACGGCTTGGCTTTGAGTTCTGCGCGGGTAAACGTTCATACTACAACGACGATGGTGAAGACGATAGTTACACACGTCATCTGGGATGATGATGATGATGATGATTGGCAGCATGCCTTCTTCACTACACAAACTCAGATCATCAACACAACGACGATGGTCATTGTGAATCGTCGTCGTGCACATCAATTAAAATCGACGACGAACGCCGTATGGCCAGTCAACAGGCTGTCTAGCTGGTTGGTTGGCCGGCGGGCCGGTTAAGACGAGCGGGAGAAGGCGCGGTCTTCTCATCCGTCATGTAATTACCCAAAGAATCCACCGTATTCACCGTGTAGAATAGGTGATTCATCATCGGCATTTGTGATGAGGGAATAGTGTGACCTTCACCTAAACTCGTCCAAGCAATTGAAAACTAGCGACGATTACCGCGACACCAGGGAAAATTTTGGGAAAAAATTAGACCAGTGAAGAACGTCTCACATAAGCTCGACGGAATAGCAACTGTAGCGACACTGCAGTGAACCAGAGTGAAGTTTAGGCGTGAAAAGGTTGCTGATTATTGCAATTGCATACGCCACGCTCTATGCCACGCCAAAATATCGAAATGCGCATTTGTATTATTGCATTGATTCCCTGATTCAGTTTCGAGAGATGCCATAGGCGTAGAATCAGATCTAACGCGCTTTTTTGAGCTGAAGCTCAAGGAGTGGCAGCTAAGTGGTTGCAGGAAGAATTTCCTTGCACATATAAGAAGGCATCGCGATAGGGTCGTTTTATTTGGATCGTTTTGCCATTTTTTTTGTCGTTTTTCACTCTGTAATCGTTCCAACTTGTCGTTTACTTTGGTGACATTGATAATTTATATATCATTGTCAACACACATGTTCTTTTTAACGTGTAATAAATAGGTAAATAAATACGCGTATGTAGGAGTGGTTACTACACCAGAACCCTTTCTCCTAGACCGAACTGTTGTCCCTCCATGCACCTACAGTAGCTGTAGCTTCTTTGAACGTTCTTTTGAAAAAAAGGTTCATATGATAAGCTGTTTACGCGTACGTGAATCAACTCTAGCTCTACACTTTGTCATCGATACTGTGGATAATGTGTCTTTAATAACTAGCTCCACTGGATCAGGCCATGTTGTGGTACAGGAAGGCCATTTGAAAACCATGGATAGCATCGGATACTATCATTAGCAACTCAGAAGATAATATAGACCTTGCCATTAACTTTGAATTGATGTCAATGTGTACCTTATTTCACGTCAAATATGCATTCAAAGTTGCTGTTTTCCTCCAGTTGTTAACACATGATGCCGAACTAAGGATCACTACATAGTACAAATAATTATGGACAGTTTGTGGGCTCCATTGAAAGGAAAATACCCTTGTTAGAAACGGAATTATTTTAATATTGTCTTGCAACACAGTAATGCAATTATTCTACTTCTGATGCTTATTGTAGACAAGACGCTGCATTTATAATTGTGTGGAGTGCTACACACAGGGTACACCAGAAGTCATGGATCCGTCAACAGAGGGTCGTATTTGACAGGTGGGGTGAGGGGTCGTAATTGCGCAGGTCACCAGCGGTTCCAGGCCAGATGAAGCGGATCGAGCCATCAACTGACTTGGATATGTAAGAAAAACATGTTTGAATTTGGGTGATCAACGCAGCATTACAGTGGCAAAAACTTAGTAATGCCAGGCAATCAGCAATATTTGTGGTGTCGTAGAGGATATGTGGACGATGAAAGGGGGGGGGGGGGGAAGTCGTCTTTGGATTCCCTGTGGGGTGGGGAAGGGGTTGCGCTGATGCGGCCTTTTCCTCGACACCTGGGTGCGTCCTGCAAAGGTCCACAAGCCCACAGAACGTTCATAGTCATTTTTATCGAGTGTGAACTAGTTGGGCTCCATACGATACGACTGAGGGAAAACAAAAGCGTTGCTGAAGCTTTTGGAGCTTGGGAAGATGCCAGTCTATATTCGGTTGCGACATTTCGAAATTCGAAAGTCACATAATTCACTGAATTGAGGACAAATGGAGTGTGAAATGGTTTGCGATTATAACTTTGTTTTGCGGTTGTTCATTAAATTCTAGCTAAAAATGTAATCAGATGTTACACTGCGAAATTTCCCTCTCCCTCCCCCCCCCCCCCCACTTTTGGCTGAAGTGCAACTTTTTGGTGTCACTCGGGAGCGAAGAATGCTGTAGATTCATTGACAATACGTAGAATACTTAACATTGTCCTAAATGCACATAATTATCTGAAATAATAAAACTATTGTATTTCAAAGGACCCTTTTTATGTTAAGTTCACCTATCCGAAACGGTCATATCCCTGAAAGTGCTTCAAAACGCCCTTTTTGGCAACGACTTTGTCCTCTCGCTCATTGTGCTCCCCTTGACTCCGACCCCATTAATATATGCCTATTTCCATAGTGAAGCGACGACATCGACATCCCGAATGCAGCAACAAATTGTTAATAATTCAATTAGAGACCGGTGATGGCCGGGTTGGCAATGTGTATGAGTGTGTGACCTCTTGAAGCCTCGTACGGCTCGGCAATGCCGAGCAAAAACGCTATTGTGAGAACAATACGTGACCAGCTTTAATTGGCCTCGGCTAACTGCACTAATAACGCTGGAGATAGAGCCAGATGACCGGAGACAATAGGCTCGTCACACGGTAGTAATCATCGTGCATAAACACGATTAGCAGTCACAACCGGGGTGAGCCGTGGATTTGCTTTTGGCTCAGGACCAAGAAGGTGGTGGAAGGGCAATGAGGTAACAAATCCAGATGGGGCAGTTGGAAGGGGGATTCAAAGTGGGCAACATTCGAGATGCTATGAGATCTTGAATGCCAGCTGCAAAGCACTCCTCCACAGCCTATTCCCATCAAAGTAGCGGGAATACCTAAGTTATTTAGATGATAGTCTTTATTAAGTAACCTCCCTGGGTCAGGCCTTGATCTGGTACAGGAAGGCACGACATACCCACTTGGAAACCATGGCTAGCACCCGTCCTATCATCAGCAACTCTTAGGAGTGCTCGGCAAAGTAGCATTTTCTTTGAAATTTCTTGCAGAAATAAACCAACTTTGCATCACTCTTTGACATTGATGGCTGGAAAGATTACATCAGAATGGGAGCTAGACGGCCAAAACCACAAAATTTCCAAGTTGGAAAGTCGAGAAGGGCTGGTTTCCTCCTGTCTTCCCACATTGTTGCAGAAGCTCAAACGTGGAAAATTGCTGGGATAGGACAATAAAGCGGTAAAATCAAAATGCTGAAATTGAGTACAAACGCTTTTTGCAGTAACATACGTTAATAAGACTGGAAAGGCACAGTGACAAGAGACGTCCTTTGTGTGCACACAGTAGTCCGCTCTCTCCCGTTTTGATGTTATACGAGACTTTGGGGTGTGTAACGTAAAGGTAGCTCCTAGTTTTCACGTGATGTCCTAGTTTGACGTCGAAATTTGGTAACAACCTCCGTGCACTTCAAACCAGTGAAAGGACTATCGTAAAGGCAGTATTTCGCGATGCGTTGCGTACAAGCTAGGGGCATTGTGAGTAGTTGCCCCAAAGCAGTTGCGTTTGAAACAAAGCGCAAGATATGTAAGTTCCGTGGCCGAAGTATTTACAGCGCCCTTAGCTGGCATGTATCACGTCGTGGCCACGAACCACGCTGCGGTGTGAAGCCTTTTCCTAACGATACGCTCCCTGAGTTCTGTAGCGCTGAGCAACAACCAATCATATATGGCTTGGTGATCGGTCTCGATTTTTCAGTCCATGTACGGGACGATCTAATGTTGTGTGTCAGAACCCGCATAATGTCCTCCTCACGCGAAAAAAAGCTGAGATTTGCAAAATAATGTTCATACGTTATCGATGCTGCTGTTGACGTACTCCACAGGGCGCAATTTAAGTCTGCTCCGGAGATGACTGTGTGCGTGTTGTTGTTTGGTAGGCTCTCAAGAAGGCGACACATCATCTCTCTTAGTTCGCTCCGCTTCGACCATTCAACAGCGTTGACTTGTGGTGAAATTCGAGCCGATCTTGTCCGGCCTGTGCGAGTCGGTAATTTGTCTGGGAATCAACAGTGGGATCCGGAGACGCACTGTGGACTAACTGAGTCGGCAGCGTAAAAACAGGCAAGTTAGGGCCAGCACACAGGTGGAAGTGGATCGCTACTTTCATAGGTTTCTCATGGCTCACTGAATGAGTGATACGAACTCTAGTTTTATTATTTCCATGCTTGATACTAGACACGTGCCTCTATATATTTAATCAATAAGTTTATATTTGCAGTTGAGTAAACTATGCCAACAAAGACGGGTACCCCAGTACTTCCTTGTTGTTATTGATTCATCCATGTACTCCTCATAAAGCAGTTTGCCTGATGAAAAAGAAGAAATGATTCCACTTTAACCAATGATTCCTACTCCTTTCTTTTCGTTTTGAGACCCTGTTTTCCTTCATAGTTGTGGAAATTGGTTGAAAAGCTGAGAAGTTTCCTTGTTCAACCTATTCTGAGCTCACGCACTCAGGCAAATCCGTCATTATTGATTTTTAAAGCCCATTAGGCTATGCATCTAACGCCAACATTACTTTATTTATGTTCCTGTCCCCGCTTTTACAGCCTTACTTCTGTGATATTCAAACGGATCAGTTATCTTCCAGAAACTTCCTTTCCACTTTATTAGATCCGTTGCGAAAACCATAACATTATAAGATATTGGCAAGAACTCTACGGAATAGCCCCATAATGATGTCCTTATCGGCTACCGTATTCCCTTGGTAACGTCATCGCTTAAATATACGGCCGGCTTCGTGGCGTGTCGCTTCGATACCTGCATTAAAAGTGGGCGGAGACAACCAATCATCGTCGTCGCGGACGACGTCGCTGCTGCATGAAATGAGGCCATCCCCTCATGTGACACCCACTACTATTACGCGCATTCGCCGCCTGATCGAGATGAAGGGATTACGGTAGGCGGCGATGTCTCCCTGGGCTCACCTTGTTCCTTCAGGGATCTTGCGGGAGGGGTCTTATTCATTTGTAGCTAGCAGTTATCTTTGATGTCTCGGTGATGGGATTATCGATCGGTTCAGGTGAGCATCTGGGAAATTTCAGACTAACCAGTCGCATAGGCCCGACACATGACTCCTAGTCGCTTCTATTCAGTAAGGCCCTATCTCGGGCCTATCTCAGGTGTGACGTATCAGAGAGACAACCAGTCTCCATCGACCTTCAGTATTTTCAGTCATTCCTGAAAGGCTTGTCGAAATTCCGCATAGGGCTCCCATAGACCCCAAGTTCCCCCGTTGCTCGTTCGACGGCGTTGATTTTGATTGCTTGGTGATCTTGTTCGATCGTCTTGTCTACATACACACAAAGCATCTATGTGTGTGTTTGCTCACCACCGCGCAACAGGAATTTATATCGTGCTCCTCTTCGCGCCCTTACCATCTCTCACCCCATCATCCCCAACCACGATCGAGGCGCGGCACAGCATACCCACTCACACTGTGCTGCTTAAATTGATGCGTACCGTATCAGTGTGTTTGTCATTTGACTCATTTTCCTCACATTCTCCTCATCTCAAGCACCATGATTATACCGTATTCATAATTTTGACAGATCAAGCCACCTTCGACTTTCATCTAAGATCATCTATGCCGTCCCGCATTCCTTCAACTTCCCCAGTTTTCTTTGCCGAGATCGTTCTGTAGCTCTCAATGCCCTTCCTTTTCAGTGCTTGATTCTGTCAGCTCTCAGCTCCTTTTGTGATTAGCAGTAATTACTTCCTGATAACTTTCAAACGATATGATCAAACGCGGCTGAAAATCATTCGAAATATAGCCGAGAGAGTCCTCTGCTTTTTTCTTTCCCTCTACTCAAAAGACATGTTGAATATATGAAACAGTCTTCATGAAAGTTTATAAGAAATAGTCTTCATAAAAGTCCGGCCCCTACTTCTTCCTTCTTTAGAGTAAATTGAGCGTTTTAGCGTTTTATCAAAGGTTTCACAATATAATAGTTCTGATGATCCAGCCACAATTATAATAAGCAAATCTCCATACAAAAACTACTTATACTTACGTGGAAGTCACGTGAAAGTTAACATGGACTTGGCATTTTGAAATAGCTCGAATAGCTTCATGGGAAGAAATGTTCCACATCAGAAAAGGCGCAATAACATTGACTGGTTTTTCAAAGATTTGTAATGGGTGCTTGTTACTGCTGCTGCAAACTTCCTGAAACTACATGTTAAGATCCCTCTCTATCGTAGATCCTTGGCTGAGTGCCATAAAATAGCGTGTTCGTACTTGAATTGTATAATTCTTATATCATAAGTCCTTTGTGACCCTTACTACTGTAGCTTTCCTATCTCACTATTAGCTGTTCCTGAACAAATAAGCTTTTGATGCACACAATTTCCTTTGTATTGCATGTTTCTCTCAAAATTCGTCCACTCATTAAATGCTCATATCAACTACTCGGGACCTTCCCACCTGAAATAGAGATGCCCTTCAAAAAAGGTCCTGTGTCCTTCTGGCTTAGATAGCCAGTACCCTATTGAGGCTTTGTCCGATGGGCAGACATTCCATTGAATTTCAGCCATCCATAAGTACAACGAGCCAATTGTAAGTCGCATAGACTGCAGCGGAGGTTTCATGGATGATGTCCTCGGAAATGAGAAGTACGAGGACAGAAAGATTGAAGGGAGAAGTGAGGGTAAAAGGTGCTGGAAACCCACATAAAAAAGATAAGCTCGAGCCTGATTGATCTATCATTCGTTCACTGCCTCGCTATAGTAAGACACCTTCCCCGCAGTTCAAAATAGCCCCAACTCTGCTATACCTACTGAGTATCCTAATGCTTATGCTTCTTAATGGCTAGAAATTGTTACGAGACTTTTCCCTATGAAAAAGAGACCGTCACTGAAAGTCTTTCTGCGTTCACTATTCCATATCGGCTCCATGAAAACTACGATTTCTGATCCATAAAAATTAAAATATTTCGAATATTTTTTTCCTAGATTTCTGGTGCCTTTCTAGAATTTGCCTCGTTCTCCACTTTGTGTTCGTTTCTTCATTCGCGATTTAATGGGCGTGCATGTAAGTGTACGTGTGTGCGTGTATGTGAGTGTGCTGAACAGTTGTGGATGTGGCCGATCAGCCAAGGCGCTTCGATCAGTCGTTGACAATCAAGACGGATTGGTGGAACATCATCAAAATCCCGCTTCAGTCCGTTCAAGGATGATTCATACCCCAATCCAACTCGAGTTTTTTTTTCCACACCGGAATGTATCCGTCTGGTCCTGCTTTTCCTATGCCCTCCCGTGTGACTTGGCATGGGCTGAATATGTGGCTGTAATAATCGTGAATCAATCGACCACCATCATCACCACGTTTTTTTCTCGTCGTGTGGCTCGTGTGGAAGGGGTGGGGGCAGCCAACTAGTCCATATATCTTTTGGAACCACCAGTCACCACTTGTAATCGTGTTCGTCGGCTCGTTGCTTCATTTATCTCCAGCCGCATGCTGTTGGACGACCAACTGGACTTGATGGACTCACTGACCACCTACTGAAAAAACACTGCAAAAACACTCCCGAACAATGGACCACCTTTGATGATTGCCCTGCTGTTAGCGAAAATCACGTTCGACTTACAGTACCTGTTTACCAGTAGGAACGGCGTGAAAAAACGGACATTAAAATAAACATTCAGGCGGAATATTTTGCAACACAGCATTAGTATAACACATGTGTTTATTCCACTTCAAACATATGCTTCAAGAATTTTGCCCCATCTCGTGGCTTATGGATCCCCGGCAAAAAGTGTTCTCTTGGAGAGGGTTTATGGTTTGACGCAGTATCAATTTGAGATAAATTAGGAGATATGGATCTTTAGAAAAAAAGGGCTGAAAGTGAAAAGTCAATTTTTTGTTCACCGGCTTCGATGTATCAGTTCTCATGGCTGGCACTGAGGATCTAGTAAGAGACGTAATTTTACCTTTACGCCTTATCAGTTTAAGTAGTCATCAAGATGTCATTAGGAGCAATTATGGGCTCTGAGTTCTTTAGTACTCAAAAAATGCGAGGTCAAGACGGCTATGAAATCGTTGTGGGTTTATAGCCATCAGCGACGAATATTGGCCCAAACTCGAATTCTAATGGGGGTATAGAACTTTCTTGATTTCTGCGTGCTTGCGAAATATCGCCCTGGTTGACAGTCTCCATTATTCGCCCAAGCTACATGTGACGATACAATGTGTAAGTATCCCAAATTCTCGTACACTGGGGTTTTATGTATATTTGAGTTGAAAACCACACAGAAGAACACCGAATGTTGGTGATAAGAATGATTCTTAGCCACTAGATATCACCAATTATCATGAACTTTCATTAGTTATCGTCGGTTACCATTTGCAATACGTAGTGAGCCACCATCTTCTGCTTTTTCCCTTATTGTCTCTTCATTTATACTAGCCAAAAAGTGACAGCTTATCGGTTGAAGCTCCCCATGATGGTGAAGAGAAGAACACAGAAATCGTTTCATCGGGAGCCGGAGAGGGATGTATTAGGGTGGATACATCGAACAAAAGTTAGGTAATTCTTTCTATTATGGATTGATATTTAGCCGTTGTGATAAATTCAGGTCGGGTTATTTCTTTCAGTAGGACTCTTATTATCACTGAGTCCTGGCTGCCATCGTCATTGACCATGAGGTCCGAGGGCTATGTAGCGATCAATTCCCGAGAAGTTTTCGAAAGTTCCAAGAGTCAGCCTCGAAGATAACCTGATATTCTTGCCCGACAGGTATTCTGCATTACTTGGCTGTATGGGGTATACTCAGAAATCGTGACAGCTGTCCGTTGCATTTTTGTGTGCCATCTTAATCCGCAACTCAGGATCTTTCGAACGCCCGTTTACCAGTTGTCTATCTTCTTTTTGTGTTAGCAGTTCGTCATTTCTTATTCGACTGTCACTTCCTTTATTCGCGTTATTTTTATTTATTAGTGAATTGTAGGAGACCTACTGATCCACATAATCCTATTAATGTAAGAACGGCATTCTCCGATTCACAATAAACATAAGATGTCCCATCAATCAAGTACTGGTGGAGCTTTTGCCTGAATCAATTGGCTCTTCAATCAAATTTGAAAGCGATCTAAAGATAACGATCGAGGCTGGGCTCAAAATTCGCACGAAAAACGGCTGATCAATCCACTACGACCCCGATTTTCATATCCATTAATCAACATTTCGACCCGGGATGTATCTCTCGACGTTTTTGACACGATCTCTGCCATATCGCCGCTAACGCACCAAGCCATGCCAAGCACACGAGTCAGAAGGGAGCGGCTGAGAGCAGCATCGCGGATGAGAGGGCGCGATCGTCGACCCCCGCGGTCGAACATGTGTTCACAATTAAGCGCGCTCCAATCGCCGAATATCAACCCGATACTAAATGTTCGCGTTTTTCGGGCGCATTTTCGTCATTCAGAACATATGCAGTTGAGCAATGGAAGAGCAGCGCCAACCGTCTGCGGGGATTATCGCCGACGCTGTGGCATCCCTGACGTCGACGTGTGCGCGCCGTTCGGCTTGCCTCCACCAGCTTCTGTTGCTTCTGTCAGATCAACTGGATTCAGGTTCCCAGAGATCCCACTTAGTTCAATTCAGTGTCAGCTATTGCGCTGAGGTGTGGGTAGTTTGAGTAATACTGTATCTGATGTCTGATGGACATTTGATGCTTGTACTGTCTTCCTTTACGGCCTTCCTTCTTGTTTTCCTTTTCTGATGGACTTTTATTTGCGATTCCATGAACATCATGCCAACGTCTTGATACTTCTCCTTGACACTTAGCGATGATTACCAATTAATTAACTTTTCAATTCGTTAATGAATGCTCAATAATTTTATTTTCATTCGAAGAGTCTTCCAATAGCTTTTCACTTGTAAACTAATCATATATCCCAAGACAAAAAAATCAACTTTACTTGTACAATTTATTTTCGAAGGTGGCGTAGAAAATCTCATTCTTGCGTGGATTACTAGAATATCATAGCTCAATTTGTTAATTTTTTGATTTATTTATTTGTATTCGAAGATGCGACAAGTGTAGTGGGTACACGGAGAACTGCAGTATATGTAGTGAATAGTATAATCAGTAGTATCACTACTACAATAACAGAGCGATGCACGTTCTACAACGTATGTAATTTCTAAAATATCCATCGTTCCAGTCACATTTATTGAATTCTATTTTGCTAAATTCCGTACAAAATTACCGTAATCTGTGTCTCCGCCTGTATAATTTAGGCTTTTATGCTTTGCTTCCCACCTCCATCGCTTCCTGGATGCTTGGTAGATTACCCAATGTCCGTCTTCTAGAACGAGTCTCAACACAATCTGAATCTGAATCTGTCGATTTCTCTATTTTTATAAGTTTTTGGAGAGCTGGACTGATTGTGCTAGGTGTGGAAATGGGTCAGTGGTTTAATTAAATCCATTCCTACATATGCATGTAAAGAACAAATATAATAACTACGTATCAATCAAGGCGTTCGGAAGGCCTTGTATCGATACTGACAAGCATGTAGGTGATAAATTCTCAAGACTTTTAAGAACCATCTCAAGTTCTGAGTTCCTTCAATGTTATTCGGAGTAATCTGTTCCAAACGCTGGCATCCGGATATTCAACCACTTCCAGAAAATCTTTGTGGCCATTCTAGTTGAAGATGGAAACGGTTCAAGCATTCCTCCCTTTGCGTACTCAAATTCCCTTTATTCCGCCTAAAGGAATCGTCTACGGAAAAATCCGTTTTCTGTTATCCATATATTTATGTTGTATTTGCCTAATATGGGTCGCATACAAAGTTTCTGCGAAAAATGTGAATTTGGCGAACATACAGCACCACAAAGTCTCGGCGGGTCCTACGAGCAAGTGCCCGCCCCGTCGTCCGTCACGGTCGGAAACGCATTGTGGGAACAGAAAGTTACGTATACAGTCCCACCCTCCGGTCCCAGCCACGATGAACGGCAGGATGGGGCTTTTACTCGGAAGCCCCACCACTCGACCGAGAATTTGGAGAATTGTATCTTGGCCGAATCCCCAGTTTTTTCGCGTGGAACTTAGCATGCGACCCTTATTAGGCAAATGCAACATGAATTTATGTGTAACAAAAAAAACTTATTTCCCTTGAACGATTCCTTTGAGCTGTCGCTTCAATTTTTTGTTGAACGTTTAATAAACTTAATAAACATTTACGAAGGTCTTACAGAATGTCGTTACGAATAGACGACTCGTCGATGTTCACCTCAGCGTTGCAGTTGAATTGTGGGAAGGCAGAAGACGGTGTGGCTGAAGGCAATGGCAGTGGTGAGGTGGGAATATCTGTAGTAACGTTTGCGCTTTTAACTTGTTGTTAGCAACTTGAAAACACTCACTGAAACTGTCTACTGCTTTTCTTTGCTTCGATATTTTAGTTAACCTTTGAATATCCTGAGCTAAATCTGTCAACCATTGAAAAAAATAAAACTGTGTTATGTAAACAGGAGAAATATGACAGGCCCTAGATGTCCGTTTTCAAGGGATGGGATAGTATAATCCAACGCAGCAAAAGACAGTAATCATGGTTGAGTGATACTGATCAATAGTTGCTTAGGTAGTTTTCCTTACTAATGGATTCGATTTCTTATGAATGGCACGATTAGTGAAGTTTGAATTGAATTTCTCATGCAACCAACGCCGTTCTCGCAGGATGTTCTATGCGATTCTCTTCCACCACGTGAAGATTCGTGGAACGACGTTGAGGGAGCTGTCTGAACGCTTTCCAAGCATGATTTACAGCACACAACGCCAACGACGGATGGACGAACGACGGAACGGCGTGATGCCGTGATGTTGAACAGCTGTCCACCTGTCCACCAAATCAACAATGTAAAAGATAAGCGGAGAGATGGTCGTCAATTTTTTCGCTGCCCTGGTCAAGGCAGCGAAATTTTATGAGTCTGTGCCAGTCGATTGACATTGGTTGGTGGACAGCGACCATTCAATGCAGCATAACGATTATCGTTCGCACGACTGGTTACGGTATGAAAATCGTAACGTGGGAGAACATGATGGAACCGCGTGCAGGAGAATGAGCGACCCTCCTTGGGGACCTTCCTTATAACTCTTTCATTCGCAACTTTAAGGGAAGAAGATGAAAAACAAACGGATAATGAGGTCTGAACGACGTGACACCGGTTCTTTGGAGTGCGCCATGCATGTCACTATCTCAGATTTCAAAAACATTAGTACGAATGGATACTAGGCAATTGGCCTAGGTACGAGCTAATACTGAACTTGCTGGTTCTTATGGTCGTACTTATGTAAACAGCAAACGTGGTTCCACTCTTCTTCATCACGCTATAAATATGATATGCATAATACACACAAATCAAATACCATTTCCATTTTTGGCTTCGTGCCCTTGTGTAGGATCGAACTTCCATATAGTGTAAACTATGTTCTACCTAGCCACTGCGCTATGCCACACTATTAGAACATGGTTCATAGTATTTCCATACCTATAAACTACCGCGGGTGTACTTCAGCTTGGATGTGTACCCATATGTCCGGATTCCGCACCGCGGTATGTCGCAAACGAAGCAATGCGGACGAGCTAAGGGCGCCATATTGTTAGGTGCCAAAGCGATTACAAGTCAGCTGCATATCGCGCTCCCCAAGTGATCGTTCTAAGGCCCAACCGCTGCGACGCGTATAGCTCGCACACACTGCGTCGCACGCCGCTCGCCGTCGTGTGAAATCCTGACATAAGGGTACACACTCCTTCAGCTTTTCAAGGAAAGTAAGGTAACAGGATTCATGGTAGATTTAATATATCGAATCTTCGCTGAATCCATTGCTGTCCAAATTCCTGATAGCATCTATAGATAAAAAGCTTAGTTCGTATTAGCTTCACATTGGAGTTGCATTGATGGAGTGGCATTTTCAGCCAACCACAAATGGCGGTACCCCATCACCAGAGGCACCATCGAATACGTTTGATATTGAGGCACAGCAAAAAGCATTTCAACGGTTCACATCGAGTCTTGGTGAGGAGATCTGTTGAGCTTTGCTTTTCCTTTTTTCGTATTTTTTGAAAATTTCAACTTTAAATTTACTCAAGTTTTTCACACTGAACTTCATGGGGGAGGGGTAGGTCACTGTATCCGTACTGAATTCGCATGGAGTACATCGCCTAGCTTAGCACCGCAAAATTTATGTTTAGGGCTTGGAGGATTTCGATCTGCTTTCAACATGAACGTCCTACCACCATTTTTGGCCGCATTGCAACAAAATCCATTGGCTTTACAGGTTGGTCTGTTTGTCACAAATAATTACCTTAATTGATTGTTTAGGGTAGCTTCTGGACGAGCCGTCTTTGATTGCTTTCATAATTAATGAGCGGTTTTTTACAGCAACAATTGCTTGGTTTGACCAGTGGTTTAAGCGGTGTCTCACCGGGACCTGATGAAGAAGATGAAATGGAGAACAGTGCCACTACTGAACCGGAAGATTTGACAATGAGGTCAGCAACAACTTTAGGGGATCTTATTTTGATCGAATATGCAATGGGAAAAAGCTCTTCGAATGCTATAGTTGTTCGAGAAAAGTTTTGTTTGCTTTAGTTTTCGCAGCAAAGACGCAAAATTGGAGGATCATCATGGAGAGGGTGGTACGTCACTCGGCGGTCCGTCATGGTCTTACGAGGAACAGTTCAAACAGGTACGGTGGCCTCAACGAACCAGTCTGTGAAAGCGTTTCAGAGGCTCTATTTACCGCCGGTGCGGAATGAATGAGAGTTTAATTCAACTCAAAAAAGTGGAATGTACCGAGGTTGTGCTGATTTTCGGTGTAATCCATTTCATTGGAAGCGTAACAAAAAAATTGATTGAACGATTGTAACAGCTGACTACATCAGTGTGATTACTAGCTAACTGGCCAATGTTCATGTTCTGTTCGTCGCAACACGCTACATATATCCAAAAACGATTTTGATGGGAGTGAACTCAAAGCTTTCAGTTACTCGTCACAAAATTCATGTAGGATCGTCAATCGGCGTTCAATCACATTTCTCTCCTTTACCAGAAGGTGGATGCATGGCTCCAACCTTCTGCAGAGTCGTCGCCATTAATTCCTTGTCGTAGAAGAGTGCAGTAATGTATGATGTGACAATTAAGGGGAAGCTGGGTTCGCCACTATTTATGGCGTCAAGAAGCCCAAAAAGCCCTCACTCAACTATTCTTCTAAGCCCCGAGGTCTGAAGAGGAATTTAATTCCACGAAATCCATCCTCTTCAACGTCGCCACCCCGGAGCTCTAATTGACTAATCCGGTGCTGAGCACACTCATCGCTTGAGTATCGACCGTATCGTGGTGTGTGCTTGACGACGACTACTTCATCGCCCTCTCCCCTCCCCCCAACTACCGTATTCGGATTATTCGCGGCCGTTGGAATTCACGCGATTGTTTTCATAGCAAATCGCGCTGCGCGTGCATGATTCACGAGGCTTTTTGTTGAACTGCGCATACGAATGGCGTATGGTTGCATTGACACCCGGCCAAACCAGCTATCCAGCCAGGCAGCCAACCGGATGGATGGACAGCGGCCGGTCGACCGAGTGACGACAATGAGATGAACTTTCAGCACCTGCCCTCACTTCAATGCTCAGGGTGGTCATCAGTGGATGCCAAATGAAGAAGGATTGCCGTGGGGCGATGGGGCTGGAATAGAGTCATTAAGGACTCAAATAGAGCCCCTTAATAAAATCGATAGAGCCAAATTTTTAAGGTCTATAATAGCTCTGAGCTCCGCCCGACGGCTGGTCACCGCTCCAGGAATGTTTGCACGGTTCTTGTACACACAGCATAAATAGCCATTATTCTCTGATTAACAACCGGGGGACAAAGAATGCTCATCTTCACCTACTGTAGAGGATTTCGGACCGGGGAGAAATAAAAAAGTCTTCAGTCCATTAACCATGATGCATAACCTTGTGATACCTCAAATGTGGCGTGGATGCGGGGGAAGCCTCCTGACAACGAGGGAAGCTATTGAGAAATACTCCTCAACATGGGCGCCTTGAAAAGCTCGTCACTCGCTAATCATGGCAATTCTACCCGTACTAAGTGTCTTTATCGATTGACGACCTTTTGGTTCATCTCAATGATCCAATAATCATCCAAAAAGGTTGTCGTCGACGAATTCTGGAGGAATTTTTAGAGACATCTCCCCCCCCCCACTCTACACTTTACAACCTGAAACACGACCCTTCCAGGTCCTCGACCCACCTTGATCCTGCTTGAAAGCAATAGTCATAGCAAGTTACCTTGATCAGAAGCTCCTGAGAAGAATGAGAATGTATTCTTGGTGCTATCGCAATGGGGGGAGGGGGGGGGGGGCAGCTCACAAAAGTTTCACACCTGAGTACTTCTGAAGAATTTTTGTGGGGTCATTCTGCACAATCAAGCGTATGTTTTTGCCTAAGCCTCAAAGAAGGAAGGATGATGCTCTTTTCCCCTTCATGGCGTAGGTATAAATAGGGTCCAGTATTGTGATGCCTCCACTCATTGTCATAGCACCGAATTCTCATGTAAGATGTAAAGATTCACAGTTTTCAACCCTCAGCCTAATTTTTTCCAAAATTTCCAAACGTACAGTATAAACACATATTCTTGACGGGACCTGATACAAATGTCATCTTCACGAATTTGTGCTCAAAGTTAGTATGTCTGCGAACAGGAATCATTTCTAAAATAGAATAAGTCCTCTCTTAGCTCTTTGAAGCCCCGGTCAGCATTCAGGATATCTCAAGAACTCCTTTGAAAAGGATTCTGAAGGTCTTTTTCGTTCGTCCGTTTTACCTTTTGCTCTGCAGATAGCCCTCTAGTCAATTCACCATTAAATCAAGTTGGTGATATGGAAACAGTTGTTGTCAGTGTTGTTCGATAATCAATCGAGTTATGAGCGCTCTCATCGATCAACGAGATATCACATCAACCTCAGCAAAACCATTGACATTGGCACACGCCATGCTGCTCCGCAACTGCCAATGAAAGAATCGTTTGGCCCGATGTAGGGACTCGCCATCAGCTGCTTTATGATGATGATGAGTATGGCGATGGTCCATTCATTCATGGCGTTTACAACTCCTATTGACGTATGAGGCTTCTAATTCGATTCGATACATGATTTACAGCCGCTTATCAGGCCTTCTCACGAAGAGCTTAATTGAGTGTCTGAATTCTCGATTAGATAGTCAGACAAGGACTGAAGGGCGTGAAGGATGGGTAGTGTCCAGGGTACATCGAAGGTTAAGGACTCCTTGATAGGTTGGGAATCGTATTTGACGGGTGGGATGGGGAGTCGTGATTGCAGATAATTGCAGAGGGTGTGTATCCTTAAGTCAGGATTTCGTACGACGACGAGCGGCGTGCGACGCAGTGTGTGCGAGCTATGCGCGTCGCGGTAGTTGGTTCTTAGAACGATTACACGATAATGCTAGGGGCGCGATATGCAGTTGACTTGTAATTGCTTCGGGATCCATCAGGCACCTTTAGCTCGTCCCATTGCCTCGCTTGCTACATGCGGCGGTGCGAAATCCTAACATAAAGTGTACACACCTGATTGCAGAGATCAGTCATCCTTTCAGGCTAAATGATAAGCGGAACGTGCAGTTAGTCCGGTTATGTAAGAAAATATGAAATTTTATGTAAGAAAATATGAAATTTTCTTCCTATTACCAGAAATAATGTCTACATTTCTTCTTATGTGACTGTAGATAGAGAAGGGGTCGTATTTGAGTGCCCGTGGAGGGGGATCTTGCTGGAGCGACCATTTTTCTCGTACCTGGGTGTGTTCTGGTAGTCAGTCTCACTAAGTTTGCGATGGAATCGGTCAGTTTAGATAATCGTTGGTTGTTTTTTTGGAATGGAGCACATGTAGTCGTTCTTGACAAAGATGAGTGAAGGATGTCATGTGATAGTGTAACAAAATAACAAAAAGTAATAAAATAAGCGGGGTGGTGACTTTTCAGGGATATGGGTTTGTATTATAGAAACAAGTTGATTAGCTAAAAGTATAGGCACATGCAAAGAAAATTCCTATGCTGCCAAATTATTAGTTCTTGAAAACTATATTAACATATTTTGCTATTTAATCCTAATAAGCGATACACAACGAAAAGGATCCATGTGGGGAACAAGTTATGTTGTATAATAGAAGGGTAGCGCAGTATAAGATAACCGGTCCTTCTGCTGTAAATTTCGTGAGATCGCATTCTTTTCACACCGAAAAGGCTTTCCATTAGGTTGTGGGGAGGGTCTGGCCGCTTTCGCGCTCTCCTGAAAGGAATTTTAATTTTGGCTGAATTAGATCGCATTGAATTAGATCAATTGATTTATTGTGCTCATTAGGTGATCAGAAAGTTACTCTTTCTACTGAGATACCCCTTCTAAATCCCGCAAGGTTTCCGAAGTTTTAGAGTAGTTCTTTTTCCAGCGTGGGTGAGACTGCCTTTAGCATTATTTTGCTTCATGAGTTCGAGCTAGGCCGAGCGTTAGGGAAGCAGCTGCAAACTCGAACACAGCATGGGGGAAGGGAACGGCATCAGAGCTAACGGTTCGTCGCTGGTTCCATAGATTCAGAAATGGAGAGGATTTGCTAGAAAATGAAAAAAGAGCAGGTCGACCATCTCTCGTTGATGAGGATGTCTTAATAGGAGAAATTCATAACGACCCCGTCAATCTTCGAAGGAGATTGTCAAGAATATCGATGTCCTATGATGATAGGAAACGTCTGTTCAGTGGGTGTCATGTCGGGTGGGTCCATCGGTTGGCATCCAAAATGAACTCAGTGGTTAAGTACGCATTCGAAGGTAACATCTGAATGTGAGTTGAGTGCGTGGCGCATTCCTCAAAGAAATTGAGCTCTGCTACTTTTTTCCTCTTGGTCACGCATCGCAAGTTAATTGAAATTCAATTTTTTGACCTAGTCTGAATTATTTGTCAGCTATGATAGGAATCTCTCAGCTGATCATCTTTTCTGAAATAAACTGCTATGCGGTCATGACTGAACCACTACAATTCATATTTGATGGTGATTTTGCTGTAATTTCAGCATTTTCACACTTTCATTTCTTTTCAACGGGTGCACCATCACAGAATGCTGGAATTCACTTTCAAAGGCTGTACCGACCTGTTCGAAAATTGCTTTTCCTAGCTTCTTACCAACTTTTTATAAATCTCGCCCAAGAGCCTTACGCAGCAGACACTCGTCTATTTAATTAGCTGTTTTGTTTGACCTGCTCTCCAATTTATTTGCTCTTTGGTAGAGTTTGCATAGTAATTAAATAGTATTTCGATAATAACGTCCATAACATATCCTTCCACTCTTAATGGGATCATATCTGTTCCATAGTCAACTTGAAGCGAGGCTTCTCATCTTATTGATCGTCTAGCGAAGAAGCCGCATTTTGTTTCTCATCGGCGGGTCTAATGGGACGTAAGTGTCTCATCACGAATGTATCGTAATCCTACCGTAGGCGTGCGCAATGAAAAGCACGCGAGAGGGGGAGAAAGTGGATCGCTCTACACACTACTTCCTACGCCATTTCGATAGAAATAGAAAAGCCACACTAATTGACGCCGTGTGTCATTGCAAATTACATTTCGCTTCTAAATATGATTGCCTTCTTTGGCTCTCATTCGTCTCAACAAGATCGACATTGAGATGAGATGAGCCGGGCCGAACTCTGACAAATGTGACTACAGATGGTGCAATTATGTATGAGCTATATGGGGAGAAAGTAGCAGGGAATGTGGGAAAAAACGAATTTTGGTCACTCGGATAATACAAAAACGAGAATTACAGGAGATGATTCCCAAAAAATTTTCGAGAACTGAAGAAATCCAAGAATACTGCTATGGAAGCTGATACCGCTTCATATTTCTACGCTGGTTGTGCTTTCTTTTACCATATGATATTTCTGAAAAGAGGAATAATCAATTCATATCAAAATTGCTGTAAATATACCAGAGAAAGGGTGGGGGAGGTGCGCAGCGCCACTCTTTTGCCGGTGTCAAGTCCCCCATAAATGTCCGACGGGGCCATCGTAGCTTTCCACCCTTCTAGGTGAATGAATTGATACCACATTCATCTGGATGGATAAAAGATCTGATTATTTGCACATCGGCTGGCCCCATCAGTCATTGTAGGCCAAATCCCATTCATTTGTCACCATGATCGTGAACTGGTATGCGTATCCGAATAGGGGAATGATCACCCCTGAAAACGTTATTCTTTATACGCGAGAATATGTTTGAAGGAGGTGTGGCACAGGTGAAAAATACTCTGGGTGTCTTTCACTCTTGATTCGTTTGATGGTTCATCATCTTTTCAGCTGTATGAGCTATCCGATGACACGAAACGCAAGGAATGGTTAGACGATTGGTTGAGTTTTATGCATCGAATTGGTGAGTATTGCCCTCGTTCTTTTTCACTCTCTATAAGCACAGATCGACACATTACGGTAACACGGTTTGAAATTTCAGTCGTAATTTTATTCACTGATTAAATGATACCGTGTCACTCTATACGATAATGTGTGTGTATGTCGTTTCGACGCGCGGCAATGATTCTCGGTCGTTGTCGCTGCTTAGACCAATCGAATATAGAAAGATCGAGCGCAAGTGCTCGAGCGCTCAAACGCAAACATTGAGCTTCTGATTATATTCAGATTGTTTGACAAGTTGTTCTCGACCATCTAGTGCCGACGCGGATCCGCCTCTCAGTCACACAGCTCTCCGGGTGGCCCCTTAATTTATCATCGATTGATGGAGTGATTATTTGCACAGGGATTTGAGGTTGACATTGCTGACGAGTGTTCAATAAAAAGCCTTCGAATACTTCGAATAGCGTTTAGATTTCTAGCAGAGCAATTTCGAAAAAACTGATCAAACGACTATTTATGCTGAAAGTAAATAATAAATGGTAGCTAGATGTGATAGTAATCATTGTTAAATGCAGGATTCAAAAAAAGAGAAGCATTTGACCTTCAACACTCCCTAGTTGAGATGCGCAACGCGTTTTGCTTCGATCCTGCTTCGCAGTGGAACTGAAATCTATGCGGACAGCGGAGGGAAGCAGTACAAGTCAAAGTTTCCATCTTGCAAGGCGAGACGTTATCACTTTTTCGACCCTGGAGAAACGTAAAGCTAAGTTAACCTGATCTGGCACCGGTCAGTATTTGATCCCATGACTATGCGTATGAGAGCTGCGCCATTTGTAACTACACCACCTCTACCAACTTGTTAGGGGTGCGGTTATCCCTTGCGAAACTTTTATTATGAAATCATGCTGATCCTGGATCGCAAAAGCTTTAGATTGTTGTGTACCTAAATGTTCGTTTAGCTGTATGCCAACCGCAGATGGACGCAAGGTATAACCGTATTCAACATACAAGGCCGCGTTCATACTTTGATTCGACAGGGCGTGGCTGGATTCACAGGCAGCGATCCAGAATGGCACGGAGGAGGTGCAGAGACGACGTAAACGACGAGATAGGGTGATAAAGACTGAGACGCAGAGACACGCAGCCACGCCCCGGTGTCAGCACCGCAAAGTATAAACGCGTTGTAATAATCTGAACACTGAACTGTATTTATGAGTTATCAGGATATTTATGAAGTGTAATTCCCATATATTTTGACTTGTATTTCTGTACCTGTATTTTTAGCTGAGGCCGTCGGAATCCTTGTGATCCCTTTTTATTTTTTTATTACGATACTTATAAAATATAGTCCCGTTGAAATGTCTTCCTGTATACAACAATATGTTTATTTCTTTTTTGCCCTACGGATCGAGGCCGGTGAAAAAATAATAGCACAAGATAAGAAAATAAGCACAGTTGGAACATTTAAAGTGCTATATCTAGGTAAACCGGTGACAAGAATACCTATCATGGCCAAGCAGGTGCTCGATTTGTACGAGCTATACCGCCTGGTTGTACAACATGGAGGTCTGGTGGAGATTATTAACAAGAAACTTTGGCGGGAAATCACCAAAGGGCTGAATCTGCCGTCAAGTATCACTTCAGCAGCCTTTACCCTTCGTACCCAGTACGTTTACCTCGTTTTCACCCATCCAGAATTTACCAAAATCTTGGTTGTTTAGGTATCAAAAGTATCTCTACGATTATGAGTGTGAAAAGGAGGCTCTATCCAACCCTTCAGACCTTCAAGCCGCTATTGATGGTAACCGACGAGAAGGTTAGTGAACATGATTGCGATTGTTTCGTTTTAGCTGGAGGCCTATGTGTTTTAGGCCGTCGAAATGCTTCCGCGCCTAATTTCGGCCCCCTCGGCTATCCACTGCCACATGCCTCTTCAGCCGCTAATCTTCTCACAAAACCGTTCAACGGTCTCGGAATGCGAAACGGTAGCTACACATGTGGTGCAGTTTTTGCCTAGACCATCTGATTATGCCTATAATACTGAAAAATAAAGCATTTTTGACAAAATTAATGATTTTTTGTAGAATTTATGGACGAAGAAAACGGGTTATCAATGTCATTGCCACAGAATAATTTACTGGCCGCGTATCGAGCCGAACAAATGGCCATGTTTGAAGCGCAACAACGGCAAATGGAACGAGCACAACGGTGAGTAGGGCCTTTTAAAGGACTAAAATGTGGTTTGAAGAGGCAGCGTAGAAGCTGAACATTTGAATGGGAGAGATGGGGGGGGCAAACTGTACTTGGGGTCGATCCTGTTGAGTATGCAAATGTTCATGGCGCCTCTAGGTATGGGACCACTCGTATTCCGCGATTTGTTCGTGATCTGCATCGTAAGATATCTTCAGAGCGGCTGCGGAAGCAGTAGCACGGCATGGTGCTATGACAATGGCTCCATCGGGACGTGCTTCACCATCATCTGTGGATTCAGAAGCGCCATCAAAACGAGCACGATTAGCGGACCCTCCCACTGAAACCCCTGCGAGTACCGGTGGACAAATGAAGATCACGACACGGAAACCAGGTGTGTAATCAGCGACTGAAAAAGACAGCACACCCACTTTTCTCTTGTTCTGAGATTGGCATACAACCGCGAGCGGTTGCGTCACGGCACAAAGTAGTTTTGCAGAACATTTTCTCATTCTTTCACATTATCCGTAAAAGAAATTATTTTCAACGAAATGGTAGTGAATCTGATCAACCTTACCTACTAGGACACAATTATGACCGCGACCGCCGTGCGAGTACCTTCGCTCCGGTGTGCAGCCTTCTGTCGAATTTTCTCATCACGGCGTCGCGCTCGCGGCTCTAACAGCACAACCTGCCGCGGTCTCTTGGAATTCCGCTCAGGACGCAAGGGGCTGATACCATGGAGGTCCTTCAAGAAATAGCTGTTAATCTGATCATCATCTGAAAACAGTATTCTAAAAACAATACTTTTTGTAGGTTTCAACTTCTCTCTTCGTATAACCTCGGCATCGATATTGTATTAGAAGCTCTTCTGTTGTGCCAGCGAGGTTGTTAGGTGGAATATTTATTAGCGGCCTGACGTTTCGACAGGATCGTCTTCCTCGAAGGCCTAAACGTGGCTCAAGACTAGGATTTTGTCCACTACACCGTCAAACGCTTCATCCCCCTAGCGGTTTTGACGGAGGTCTAGGAAAACACCAGAGAAACTCCGTACGTCAGAAACAAACTCACCCAATCCACCACCGTACGAGTGGAACAACGCCACTCCGAGACGGTGTAGTGGACAAAATCCTAGTCTTGAGCCACGTTTAGGCCTTCGAGGAAGACGATCCTGTCGAAACGTCAGGCCGTTAGTAAATATTCCACCTAACAACCTCGTTGGCACAACGGAAGAACTTCTAATGAAATACTTTTTGTGCCCTGAAAAGAGAAAATAGTAAAATAAAAAGTAAAAGAAACACTAGCATCACATGATAACGATCCTTATCAAGGAATTACTACTTCGGGCGTGAAACTGTAAAGGGGGTGTGCGCAATGTACGCAATCACACGCGGAAAAATCCGCGGCACCGCTCGTCGCGCTGAAATTCGACATAAGGCTACACTCCACCCATGCCATAAAATGAATGTGTCGTGGCTGGGCTTACTTAGACTTGTCCTATTGCTAATCAGTTTTTTGTAATCCGTTTTCCAAATGCCTGATCTTCAGAAGGACAACAAGCAGACAATTCTATGGTGGTCTCTATGGAAATCAACGGTGTCACCTATCAAGGAGTACTGTTTGCCCTTGAGGAAGGTAGCAAGACCTAACAGATGTAAATGCGAGTATGCTGCTAATAAGGATTGGATACGACAGATATCACCAACGATAATTTAGCTAGAAATCTCTTCATGGTTTACCCCAAGTCTGTTTCATCGCTCTACGTGGTTCGTGTGAAGCCAAAAATCTAAAAAGCACCGCGGTTCACATGACTTCGACAGCCAAACAAAGAGGTGGAAAGGGTAGAGACGCAGACAACCTCTGCCTTTCTAACCTGTGCAACTCCGGTTTCTCTGTGTTCACAAACCGATTGTGGCTGTGAGACAGACTGTGATTATGATAATATATTCGAAACAATATGTCTAGAATCCTAAACGCAAGTGAATATACCCTATTCATTTCGAATTAGAACATAGGTCAAAAATTAAGAGGCGAGAGCACACTCTGCGTGTCTCACCTCTCGCCCGACTATCGGTCGAATGATTGTGGTCTCGATTTTCGATAGGAGATCCTGTTTGGTGTGATTCCAACCAATATCACCTTTATTATAGATTATCGCATTTTAGCGATCGTGAATGATCACGTGGTGTGTGATTTTTGTCGTTGAAAAAATCAATACGTCGTTTTCGCCGTGTATCCCCTCCCCTTCGGCTACCATACCATACCGTTTTCCCGAGTTTCATGACATTTCAAACTATATGGTTGTTTCCATTTGTGTGTGTGCATTGTTTTTGTCGTAACTTCATTGATTGTTTTCCCGGAGTATTGATTTATTGATTTTCTTCACTAGATATAGGAAGAGAGACATCATTAATAATTGTACAAGATAATGAGATGATGATAAGAATCATGAGGCTTTTCGATGATTTCTAGTTGTGAGCTTAACTTGGTGACATCATTCTTTTACTGTGTATTTATTTTTTACCTTGTCGTTTTGTTGACAAACTTTGGTATCTTGGCTGTCGGCAATATATAGCGGTACGGATCAAAGGAGTTCTCTCTCACCGTAACCGTTCCACCTTTTCAGCCGATAGTAATCGTATCATGGTGTAGATATAGATGAAGGAGTCGATTCGAGTCATTTTCCCTATTTTTCTTCTCTGATTTGTCCCGAAATAATGTTCATAAAGGCGTTTTAAAATTTGTACGAGTTGATGCTGTAGTAGTTCAAAGTTTCAGTCAAGAACACCACCTTACTGCCCCTGCCTCGAACAGATTCTGTGAAAAGTGAATAGCCTATGTATGGCGACGCATTCGCTACGCGTTTTATAAAAATTGCTATTCCCTCTAATTGCAGAAGTATAAGAAATCCCATAAGAGGAACTGCAGCTCCAAGTTGGTTAGGATATAAGCTGACGTATCGATTAAACTTTGGAATATTATTATGTTGATCTATATGCGATCGGAGGTAAAAAAGGTAAATATCAGAGGTTACTTTTACCAGAGTTGAATCTATTCAGCAAAGGCGACTCCTGTGATCTAGAAAAAAAAAAG
The DNA here is from genome assembly GCA_963978905.1 of Trichostrongylus colubriformis. Classification (NCBI taxonomy): domain Eukaryota; kingdom Metazoa; phylum Nematoda; class Chromadorea; order Rhabditida; family Trichostrongylidae; genus Trichostrongylus; species Trichostrongylus colubriformis. The sequence continues at coordinate 33,568,272 of OZ022260.1, forward strand.
GATAAAGTTTTAGGCGTTAATCATACCCTTCCTGGGATGCGCCGCACATTCCAGTTCCATTCAGAATAGTGGTGGCTGGTGAATGTGATGCGGCCTATACAATGACTTGCGGTGGCCAGCCGATATACAAGTCCGTGCATTCTCCCAGACGAGTCTGGTATCAACTTGCCGACTCCAGAGGTATGGAAAGCTTGTTTGGCCTGCGCAGGCGTTGATGGGGGATTTTATCCCCGCAGCAAGAGAGTGGGGTGTGCGCCATCTGTCACCGCTCGGTGATCCAAACCTCTCTGAATTCTGTTGCAATAAATTACGCCATTGATGATGTTAATGATGCTGAGGCTGCTTCATACCCAACTGAATGGGATTTTTGGCGCATCGGCGGATCAGCGGTTTGGGACTTTTAACGATGCTGTGTACAACCACATTAGTTCATTAGATTTACGGCAAACAGCCAAAATCGCGGATGATGTGATGGGCACATCTTCTCGATCGATACGTATCTTATGCTCTACGAGAATGCGCCGAATTTCTCGAATCGCGGATGCACAGATCCGCCATTTTTTTCAAATATCGGATGCGCCGATGCGCCCCCTTTCTCGATCGTACGTATCTTTTATTAGGTTGATTCATAATAAATCGGACAAATGGTAGTGATGACTTCTAGAGATCATAACTCAGCAACGGGTTAATGAAAATGGACGCGCGAGGTACCATTGGAATGTGTATGAAAAGCTCTTCGAAGTACCGCAAAATAATCACTCCAAAGTAAATTCGTTCCGCCACCATGCCGCACGATTTCAAGCCGTCCAGAGACCACATCCGCAACGTCATACTATTTATATCGCTATCAGGCCAAGAACCCGCGGATATTGAAAGACGCCTAAAGGTAGCTAACAAGGAGCATGCCCCGGGCAGAAGTACACTGTAGTTGTAGCATTCGAAGTTTGCGTCAGGCGACTATTCCATCGAAGACGAAAACCGCGGTTGGTGGAGCGTACACGGCGTAGAGTACTGGGAGCTGCTCGATGAAGGTACCACAGTATCCGCCGACGTCTACGTTCGTCAATTACGAGAATTAAAGGCCAATGTCCAAATTTCGCTACGGCGGCGGTCACATGTCTACTTCCAGCACGACAACGTGTCTACTTCCACAGACCGCACTTCGCAAGATCGACCAAGGCCGAGCTGCTGTCGTACAGTTGGACCGTACTTCTATACCCACCGTACTCCCCAGACCTGGCCCCTTCAGATTTCCACCTTTTCTCCCACAGCCAACGCCACCTGGACGGCCAAGACTTCAAAACTCGCGACGAGGTCAAGGCGGCACTCGGCAACTTCTTCGAGCTCCAGCTTCCGGCCTTCTGGAGCAAGGGCATCCATGATCTGCCTATACCGTGGCAGAAGGTCATCGATAAAGGTGGAGCATATTTCAAGTGAATCCCAGTTGTCGTAAAAAATTTGTACGACAATGATCAAAATTTGTCAATTTGTCCGATTTATTATGAATCAACCTAATACTTGGCACCGAACCGCCGAAAATCCCATTCAGTTGGGTATGAACGCGGCCTAATAGGTGAAGAGTTGCCGGGTCCATGTTATGGAAGGATGGCAGGACGTCTTATGACTCAGGCAGTGTCTCAGAGTTGAAGAAAAGGATCTGCGTGATGGTAAAGTACTCTCTTTGTTAAAAGTGCTTATCACGTGATGCGTGGCTTACTCAACTGGAGTTCTCTAGACGTCGGCATGTTCCTCTGCAATCCCTCTTTCTTAAGCCAATTTGTCCAATAGCCGTCACTTTTTCGATGTGTAAACGGGCCGTAATTAGAGTGGGGAGGGGGGGGGGGCAATCTTAAAAAGGTTACATATTTGAGCATCTCTAGGACACCGCTGTTGTCAAACTGCACTTCAAGAGTATACTTTTGCCTGGGCCTTAGCTGCGGGAAGAGGCGGTTCCCTTTCCTTACAGAGGTTCGTTTTCCTTTGAAGGCTTTGGCCAAAATAACATCCACATTGATTGTCACTTTACCCATCCCCTCATTGCGATGGCACCGTGTAAGCTTTACGTACAACGTCTGGGTATGCCAACATTATTGTTGATGAATGCATAAACTGGATAACTCTCTTTATTTATCACCTACTATCACGACAGAGATCACAAAGTAGATTTGCAAATGAATTCTGTCTCATTTGCACATCACTGCTTACCAATGAAAGTTGAATTAATCGTATTACTGTTCGCATGCTTCTTGACTCAACCTCACATTACAACCACAAGTGAGAATCAGCCAGCTTTTGAAGGACAACCTCACCCCGAGACGAAGGCTCCAGGTTTCTCCGAAGATCAATCTCACACCGAAGTGGATGATGATCGTCTTTTCACAGAACAACCTCACCTCGAGGAGACGACTGACACAAGTGATGATCACGATGAGAGTTCCTCTAACCATGGAACCACTCCAGAGGACGACAGCACAACTACTGATCAAGATAAGGATCATGAGAGCAACTCCACAACAGCCAGCAATGAAACGTCTCCTTTCAAGGAATCTGACGACCAACCCGTAACAGTGGAAGCAGACGTTCATCACAATGTTTTTGTGAGTTTGATGTATGTACTACCGCGGGGGAATATGCTACTGTAATCAGGGGGAGGGCACTTCATTGTGATCGACCTCCTAGGCAAAAGTACGCGCTTGAGTCCGCAGATTGACGTATTGTTTGGGATTCTTTAAAAGAACCGGAAGGGTTACGAAGAAAGCTGAAAATACAAATCAACACACTGACTTTTCGAGTTGTCCGCTGTAGAGGTGTCCTTTTTTGTCTCGTAGAGTGTATTTCATTCATCGGTGATGACGTGAAGTAAGTGAAACAACACACAGCAATAAACAAGTAAAACAATTAACTAAAGAGTAAGCGAAACCATGAGAAAAAAGTGTGATTACAACTAAAAGCTAATTAATTCACTCTCGACGTCTGGGCAAGGTGCCATGTGTGAATTGCGGCCACCGTTCTCCCATACCGTAAACCAAAATTGCCCTCCTCCTGTGTCTTAAAGATTTCCTTCCCTCAGATAACACCCGAGGGTCCATTGTTATGTTGCGATACAACCTAGCCGTGCGCGCCACATTCGTGGAGCAGCGTTGCCGATCGATACATGTTGCGGCTGAAAGTTTATTTATTTCTAGAAACTCAAATCATTCCTCAAAGTATTGCGAAAGAAATTTGTCTCTTTCAAGCCCTATCCTACTGAATCGCCGCAAAAGGAGCCAAAATTTTGATTGAAGTTCCTGCGTAGACATGATGTCTGTGCGCGACGCTGTATAATGACCCAATGTATTTACATCCACAGATTGATAAATGTTGGCGACATGGTAAAGTGTATGATAATAGATTTTCAAAGGAGTAATTCGATTTTAGATGGTTAACAAGATCAAAAACACAACAGACAACGTGCTGTTTAACTTCCGTAAGAAACTTCGTCAAGGAAAAATCATGATGGCAGAGCTCTACCACCACCCAGTTGAACCTGATGTAAGACACCACTTCTTTGTGAGCCCCTGAGTTTTCATTTAGTAAGAGCGAAAGAATTTTAGACGTTCGTAAACTTAACTTTTTGAGGAAGACGACGATGTTACAACTACAACCATGGCATCTGAGAGTTCCACAGAAAACTACGTGAGTGATCTGCACGTTCAAGGGGTTTTAGAGCTATTCTAATGAAAGGAGGGGCATTTTGGGGAATGCGCCATTTCAGGACATGATTCCTCACATAATGAATCTGCAGACATGTTAGAGACACGTTAACATATATCTATATTTTACAATGTCGAATAGATATTCAGCATTTCATAAAATGTTCTTCCTCTCCTCCCTCTCATTGAAGTAGCACGGGTGTACTCACACACCAGATCGTTTCCATCGCCGAATCTTCGTATGAACGTAAGAATGACTACCAATTATCCGCGCACTGAGGCATTGTTCAGTGTCGGCGATTCAGGCGTGCGATACAGCCGGAAGGAAAAAGATAGATATTGATTAAGCATTCAGGCGATCCCGCCGACTTGCGCGATTCAGTCGTACCATTCACCCAATCGATACGGTGGTTTATCCTTTCCCCAAATCGCGCGAGTCGCGCGATCGCTTGAATAGTGAACTCCGAACAGTACCTTAAAGACAGCATTAGGCATAATATGGGTAATGGAAAATCCCTAAAAGAAGTCTTACATAGAAACTATGGGCCTGAGAAGATTATTCATGGCGAAATCCCCGTCGAAAAGCGCGCCCCCGAGCTGTAGTGGTGGCGTAGCGGATAAGACCTGACGCTTTTGCCAAGTCCGTCTCGCCTCCTACGGTCGACTTTACGAAGAATGACTGAGGTGTAGGGTGATGAGCATGATAGCAGAATGATACTTATCGTATCGTATCAAAGCCGTATCAATCGGAATGACGTGGTGCTTGATGCTAAGCTTTCGTGATGAAGACGTTCACCGGTCATCCATAAAAGATGGGAAGGAATGAAACAATCGAATTACCCCTAACGCTGCTTTTGAAGACACACCACGCGATAATCAGATTAGTGGCTTACTTTCTCGGGGCAAGTAGATTCTTGCATAACTGCATACGCTGCACCTTTGTTGCGGCTGCGCGGTGCACCCTTACGGTGTTGTGCCTGCTTGAACACGACCGAGCCACGCCCACCCACCCAAGTCACACCTGGCCTCAAACGAACGACTTTCCAACGTCGCGCTCAGGTGGAGATGGGAACCCGCGATAAGAGAAGATGATTTGATGAAACAGCAATTCGATGATGAAAGCAGCTTCCACATTGGAAGTTGCTCGTCTGAAGTCAGGTGTGATTTGATGGGGTGGGCGTGGCTCGGTTGCGTTCGAGCAGGAAAAACACCGTGAGGGTGCACCGTGTATCGGCAACTAAGGTGCGATCTGAGTAGTTATCAAAGATTCTACTGGCCACAAGGATGTGAGCCACTGATCTGATTATCGCGTGGTGTGCCAGTGTACACTTTGGGGGAGAAGGAAAAGTCAGTTGCTAAGATTATGGCAGGATTCAGGGTAGAAAACAGCATGGATAAAACTCCTCCATACGCTGCATATCGATAGCGATCTGTTCTCTACAGGCAACAGATCGACGATAGTAGCCCCGTAATCCACCCAACACTTTCATGACATACATGGTGGTTTTGTTTCCACACTAACAATCACTCTAGCAGTGTCTTCGTGTGAAATATGTAGTTATCGACTCTCGGAAATCGATACCCATTCCAAAGTACGAACTTAGTGCTGGCAATGCAGTTCACGCAACTTACGAGTTCATATTGCACAACACATACATAGGGCTGTTGCTATTGATGTCTCAACGGCGTCTACCAATCCTGAATAAACAAACCACTCCCTATAAACTTTTATTGGATGACCAATAAAAAAGATTTTAGGCACTGGCGCAGGCCTACCTGGATGGTCACGATTCTATCCTCAAGCCATGCTCGCTGGAACATATGTCATACATAGAGAGAAATCAAGTAGCCGGTTGTTCTGGTGCTGTCCGTGAGTGAATTATGTATTGCCCCTTATAGTGAGAGATGGTCACTACTTCTTGTGTCTTCCTGAAAAATATGAAGTTCAGAGTTTGCAAGTGACGTCTGTGAAGTGTTCCTTAAGTGCTTAAGAACTAAACAAGAAACCTTCCTAGGCTGTGAGAAAAAGTACGTGAACAATTTCTAGTTAAAAATATCAAATCATAACACACATGCTATCTTTCAGGGTTTGCCCGGAATTTAAGAAATTCAGTCCACCTCCAGAATGTGTTAGGAGTCTTTTTGCATGTTCCAAATAAAAACCATTAACTCATCGTTCTTCTAATACATTGCAATTACACAAAGATGCAGAAGCGATTACAGTTTACAATACTGAATTACACATGAAGATAGGGTAACCCTTTGGGTGCTCTTCATTAGAGACACCACAAGAGCTACTTTCCATATTCTGTGGGGGGACATATTCACTATGAGTGAACACCTGGGCGGACAGTGGCATCTATCGCGTAGAAAGGCTCAATCTAAAGGGCTTGTCTTCGCCGTGTGTTGACGCGCTTGGCTTGACGCGTACCCGTTGTCCAGGTGTAAGGCGAGGCAGTGTGGCATGGGTGAAGGAGGCAAGCTGACACGGATGCAGGTGGCAGTGTGGCATGGGTGGAAGTGCAGAGGTCACGCAGCCATGCTCTGCCGTGCTCCCAAGGGCAATCGATTCGCAAGTCGTACTGGTGGCGCGCGAGTGCGACGCCGCGAAGCAATTTTCCGGCGTAAGTGGCCTCACCCGCCTCATCCAGTCGCGATGGAGAGGTGTGGCAACGGCAGTAGTGTGCTTACAGTTTCCACACCTCTTCAGTGGTGCAACGCCTCTGAAATTACTTTGGCTGTGAGCTGCGTTTAGGAAAATCAATCGAACCCACCCATTCTTTGAGAGTCCTTATACAAGATTGGATATTGAATTCCATGCAAAGGTAGACCTCGAAAACGGGATGTATCTACTCGTGTGCCTTCGATACCGCAGCAGGTAGTAGTGTTCGAAGGGGTTTCAAACGTATGAGAGCCTGATCGGTACCTATAGTTTCCTTTACGCCTGTTAACCCAAATTGCATGAGCCTGTTCGCCTGAACGCCCGATCTTCAGATCGGTTAATCGATGCGTATCTTTTTTTCCCCTCATCGACTGAACGTCCAATCGACTGAACTCAGCACGATGTCGTAGCCATCTAATTTCCTGCCGTATTACACACTTCGTAAGAGCCTGCCATCTTCACGCCGGCCAGTATTTGACAATTTCTGCGGCAGAACTTTCCGTGTGAAGTTGCCTGGAAAAGTAAACTCAGTCACTAGTGCATCGAGTGTGGATCAGAAGCCAGCGTGGGAGGTGTCTAAAGTGATAGATGAAGTTGTAACGTGCACAAACTGAATCGCGAACTCTGAACAATGCCTAAGCAGGCCGGCTACGCAAACGACGGTCTGCGGTGCTCCTCGAGCTTCGAAGCTATTAGCTTGATTCATAATAAATCGGACAAATGGTAGTGATGATTTCTAGAGATCATAACTCAGTAACGAATCAACGAAAATGGACGCGCGAGGTACCGTTGGAATGAGTATGAAAAGCTCTTCAAAGTACCGCAAAATAATCACTCCAAAGTAAATTCATTCCGCCACAATGCCGCAAGCGGTCCGGAGACCACATCCGCAACGTCATACTATTTATATCGCTATCTGGCCAGGAACCCGCGGATATCGGCAGACGTCTGATAGAAGTTCACAAGGAGCATGCCCCCACCAGAAGTACACTGTAGTTGTAGCATTCGAAGTTTGCGTCAGGCGACTATTCCATCGAAGACGAAAACCGCGGTTGGTGGAGCGTACACGGCGGAGAGTACTGGGAGCTGCTCGATGAAGGTACCACAGTATCCGCCGACGTCTACGTTCGTCAATTACGAGAATTGAAGGCCAATGTCCAAAGTTCGCTACGGCGGCGGTCACATGTCTACTTCCAGCACGACAACGTGTCTACTTCCACAGACCGCACTTCGCAAGATCGACCAGGGCCGAGCTGCTGTCGTACAGTTGGACCGTTCTTCTATACCCACCGTCTCCCCAGACCTGGCCCCTTCAGATTTCCACCTTTTCTCCCACAGCCAACGCCACGTGGACGGCCAAGACTTCAAAACTCGCGACGAGGTCAAGGCGGCACTCGGCAACTTCTTCGAGCTCCAGCTTCCGGCCTTCTGGAGCAAGGGCATCCATGATCTGCCTATACCGTGGTAAAAGGTCATCGATAAAGATGGAGTATATTTCAAGTGAATCCCTGTTGTCGTAAAAAAGTTGTACGACAATGATTAAAATTGGTCAATTTGTCCGATTTATTATGAATCAACCTAATACTTTATGAGCTCAGCTCTGTTGGGATCAGAATCGCTCTTGTGTACCCTCGAATATTGGGAAATAGCTCTACAAATCTTTGTGTAGGTGACAACCGAACTCGAGCTGATCAAGCACATCTGCCACTCATCGCCATCTATTATCGCTATCTGGGGTATCATGGTCTTTCTATAAACACATCGATCGAATGAGTCTCATTTGCACATCATTGCTTACCAATGAAGGTTGTATTAATCGTATTACTCTTCGCATGCTTCTTAACCCACGCATACATTACAACGAATCGGAAACACAAGAGTTTCCACCAAGCAAAGGCACAGTCACGTCCAATACGTTCACCGCTTGAACCCGTTGATGCAACCAACAACAACGGTAATGTTGAACGGGGAGAAATGCCTCCCATGGAGGCACTGAGTAGCGAAAGTGAAGACAGCAAGTCTATCGTCAAACGGGAAAGTGGCTCTGCGAAAGGCCCCAAACGTACTGTGCCAGCCGGAAATCTTCATCATAATCTCTTCGTAAGTCTATATTAATTATTTCATGGTACTACTACACCTCGCAAGGCTGACCTCCGATTAGTGGAAGTACTTGGCGTACAGTGATTTATGGCTATTACCCGTGAGCCACCGTAACTCTTACGCCCAGTTTCAGCATGCAAAACGGTCGGTCACCCCTTTTGTGACGCGCCCACCCAGCTACTGTCTCCCAGTGCCATCGTTCCGTCCTCACATCACTAGTGCCAAGCTCGTCGATGCCAACCGAGCCTTACATTCTTAGAAACCAAGACATTGTTTAAAGTATGCGATTCACCTAATCGATGCGTACCTCATCTCATCCGTCTTACATCTGATCCCCTGAATCGCTCGATCGATAGGTATCTTTTCTTTCCGCATGAATCGTGCAAAAGGTGAACAGTCTCCGTACCCAGGGTTAAACGATTAGGCTGCGTTCATACCAAATTGAATGAGAGTTTCGGCGCATCAGCACATCCGCGATTCGGGATTTTGGCACTATTCAACTATTCCCACCCCAGACACCGCGAATTGGTCAAAAAAATAATTTTCGCTGAAACTTTGCCTAGGGGGGTTATTTGGGGTGCTGATTACGAATATGACATCCGTTTTTGCAGTTTGCGCCTAATTGGTGCAATTGCACCATGTTGGTGCAACAACTCATTTTCACCAAATTCGCTGAAACTTTGCCCAGGAGGGTTATTTAGGGTGCTGATCGCGAATATAACATCCGTTTCTGGCGCTAGTATCGTTTAGTTCTATTACACTGCTGATATGGTAAGGGCACCACACTGTTCCCGCAAGTTTTGCCTAAGCCTTAAGAAGGAAGGGAACCTTCCCTTCCCCTTTGAGGCTTAGGCAAAATATACACTTGTGTGTGCAATGATGACTGTACGATAGTATCAAATGAAAGACGACAGCGGAAAGATGACGCTCTCCAGCTATTTAAGCATTGCAGCAAAAATGATCATGACTGGCGCAGCCTTGAAAGGCGCTGAAAAAGGCGTCCGCACTGAAAACCGATGTCATGTTCGTGATCAGCACCCCAAATAACCCTCCTAGGCAAATTTTCAGCGAGTTTGGTGAAAACGAGCTGTTGCACAACATGGTACAATTGCACCAATTTGGCGCAAACGGCAAAAACGGATGTCATATTCGTAATCAGCACCCCAAATAACCCCCCTAGGCAAAGTTTTAGCGAAAATTATTTTTTTGACCAACTCGCGGTGTCTGGGGTGGGAATAGTTGAATAGTGCCGGGATTTTTGATGTGCCACGTACCACCACGTCAGTTCATTTGCATTGTGGCAAATGGCCAAAATCGCGGATGCGCCGGTCCGCCAATTCGCTCAATTCGCGGATGCGCCAATACTATCACTTTTTTCAATCGATATGTATCTTATCCTTGACGCGAATGCGCCAATTCCCTCAAATCGCGTATGTGCCACTACTCTCATTTTCTTGATCGATACGTATCTTATGCATGACGCGAATGCGCCAATTCTCTCAAATCACGGATGCGCAAATGCACTCATTTCCCCAATCGATACGTATATTTAACTTAACTTTACACCGATGCGCAAGAACTCAATTTAGTATGAACGCAGCCTTACCGATGCATTGGTGACTGATTGTTGGTTACTCCATTTCCACTTCTATCCCTCCCCCCCTCCCCCGCACCAGCGGTAACATGTGAAGAGGGCTAAGGTAGGGGATCGTTTGGTGGACTTGAAAAGAGATGGAGGTTCAAGACCGAAAATTTTAAAAGTAACGCAATGCATGATCCGGTGAAGCGCGCAGAGCGAGCCTCACCTCAAAGGATAGCTTATTCCTCATTATTCAATATGCGGAGGTCGTTTTCCCTGATTCAGATGGTTGTCGATGCAAGAAAGAACACTAGTGCTCTGCAACGCTTAGTAGTCGACCTTGGAAAGAACTATAGAGGTTCGAAAGCCGTCATCCGGGAAGTAGCCCTTCCTAATATTCGCGCTTATCAAGTGAGCTTTCGGTTCCTACTAGAGAAATCGTGCATGGAAAATTAAGTTTTACTGTTACCCTATATTTATGTTGTATTCCCAAAATAAGGGCTGCATGCAAAAATTCACGCGAAATTGTGAGAATACGGCTGAGATACAACTTCTCAAAGTGGCGAACGGGGACGGGGTGGGGGCTCAGGAGACTCTGCGTAAGTGTTCTACCCGGTTGTTCCGCCGCACTTGGAAACGAAAAATGGGGCTATTCACGAAACTTCCTCTTCCCAGTATGTGTCTATCACTGCTGCGGACGACGGGGCGGGCATTTACCCTGAGGCCCCACCCCCTCGGCCAACACTCTGAGGAGCTGTATCTTAGCCGTATTCTGACTTTTTAGCGTGAAACTTTGCATACGGCCCTTATTAAGCAAATACAACATAAATATGGCTAACAGAGAAACTGTTTATCCGTGCACAATTCCTTTAATTACTATATTTGTAGTATAAGACGCTATTCCTAGGTCAATTCTGCGTATAACTCGGCAGATGATGATGATGAGTCTTCTTCAACGTCAAGGGAGGTTGTAGACCATGTCTCGAGTTTTTTATTTCGTGGCAAGTAGGGTGAACTACATAGATAGAAGGCTCAGATTCCAGGGTGTAGCAGAAGAAGCTTCTCCTGATGTCGATGAGACAAAAGAGAAACCGTGCTCTATGAAACATTTGAAGTATGTGGAGAAAAACGAGGAAGCAGGATGCTCTGGAGCTATGCGTGAGCTTAACTGACTGGATTGCATTTTCTCGATTTCACTGTAAAACTTTGAAATTCAGAGTTTACTAATGAAGTGTGTCAAGGTTTCTATGACTGTATGAAACAGCCACAGGCTTCATACACAACTTGTCAACCGGGGTTAGACCTATGCTTCATTCACAAATGTAGAGCATCAGCTAACCTGTTGGTTTCAGGATCTGTGATCAATTCAAACAGCTCAGCTCCAACTCTTCTTGCATGGCAGCTCTTTTTGCTTGCGAATAACAAAGTTGACGTTAATAAATGATTTTTATTGGATGTGCGCACTTACGAGCAGAAAGGAAAGGCCACTTGCCACTCGAGAATCCAGCCCTGTGTCAACTATGAATAGGACAAAGTGACTGTTCCGAAGATGAGCGCACCATTTCCCAGTGTACTGGCGGCTCAAAAACGATTTCAGTTACTATGGCGTGTCAAATTCTCAGGGAGATCACCACGAAAGACCTAACAAAGAAAAGTTTCACGGTTGTTTCAGACCTAGCGCTACACTATGAATCCAGTCACCATGGCAATCATGCGTTCAGGCTCTACACATGATTTTTTCTGTGAATGCCACAACGACCCTGGGAAGGGTGTATGTCATTAGAACAGAAAATTCATTTTGTTTCGGTGTGCGACGCGAAGGTGCGAGCTATGCGTGCCGTATTGGGTGGGTTCCAAAACGATAACGGTGCCCGGGTGTGGTGATTTATCGAACTTTCGCTTCGGCGCTTCGTCAGTACAACTTGCCGCAGTCGTTTGGAATTCCGCTCGAGATGCAATGGGCTGGTACCGTGAAGGATTTTCAAAGATTGCAGGTTTGAAGCTTCGGAAGTTCGTTTATGTCGTTGTTGTTGCTGTTTCAATAGATAAAGCTGCAAACGACTCACACTCACCGCGGGCCGCAGCGCGAAACTTTGACCAATCGCCATACACCCTCGGTGCCCCGTGCCTCATTCTAAGTGTCGCATGTAGCATCATCACGTCGCGCTTTCAACGCAGCCACGCTAAATTTCTTTCCTAACGGCATAAAACCCCTGGAAAACGCCACGGGTCTCGTTCAGGCCGCGTTCATAGCCAACGTTTTGGGATTTGGAAGATGGGTGGGGTCCACGAGGTCGAATTTCCGCTTCGCGGCGTTTCACTCGCGGCGCCCCCGTACGACTCGCCGTATCGATTGCCCTTGATCGGCCGGCTGAGCGTGACTGCGTCACGTCTGCGCTTTCCACCCATACCACACTGCCTCGCTTGAAGTCTGCCATGCCCTGCCACTGGCACTCGCACCCGCTGTGCCGCTCATCGCGCGCGGCCGCGCGGAAATTCGACCTCGTGGACCCCACCCGTCTGTCTGCATTATAGCAACCTTCTTTTCGATCAATACATACCTTTTACTTACTGCTTCACTACTTTACTATTACTTAACGCCGATCCGCCAAGCCAAAAACCCATTCAATTGAGTATAAACGGGTCCTTAGTGCTGGCTGGTAGTACCGGCACGGCAAGAGTGGGATACAATTCATATAGTTTCGTACAGGTACGCTAGATACCCTGCTCAAAGGCACACTACGCGATAATCTGATAAAGCGATTTACCTGGTTGGAATATTAGATCCTTGGGTTACTAGCCAAGGTGCACCTGTTTCGCGTCGCCCCGGTGCGCTATCACGGCCCTACACCTACTCGAACCCACTGAGATGCCACCCACTAGAGCTCTCTTATTGGTCAACTGGGCAAAATGGGCGGCATCGCAGCGGGTTCGAGCAGGTGAGGGGCCGTGATAGCACACCGGAACGATGCGGGAAAGGTGCAGTCAGACTGGTTACCCAAGGATCTACTGCTCCAGGAAGATAAGTCGATTCATTTGATTGTCGCGAAATGTGCCTTCAAGAAATCCAGGAAGTAACCATGCATATCAAAACGGAACGGATCATCGTAAATCGCTTGGATCTATCGATTACCGGTTACACACTCGTTGTAATGAAACTATGATGGCCGTGCCGACGAAAATGGCGCCGGATGTCGAGCACAATGGGGTGCATTCCCGTCACCACATCCCGATGTGGCAGTGGTGACCAGGGCACTTCCAGGTGTCAAGAAAAATGACCGCTTCAGTACGAACCCCCTCCCTCCACGGGGACCAATTATGACCCCTCCCCCTTTTTTAACCTCTACATTACCAGTAAGTGTCACCGGATTGTATGATTACAATGTATTTTACTGCTATGTGTTCGTTTTATTCAAGGCAAAAAGGTATTCATCTCACATCTCCCCACACGGATTCGCCGTGGAATACCCGTCGCTTCCCATATGCTTATTGAAAGTTTGGATTCTAATGCTCATTGCTGACTTCTGCAGATACGACTCCCCTCGTGTCCGGTCGAATACGACCCCCCCCCCCCTCGGTCGAAAAATCCTCATCTCCCGATCCCTGGTGGTGACATTCCATGAACACCTTATCTAATCTCGCACAGATTCCGATATTTTGATTCTGGTGTACCACAAAGAAGCGATAGATGGGAAATTTAGTCTGTTCTCGAATCCAGGATGGAATTTTGGTATAGGATCTCACTCCCATCAGGCATCTGCCCTTATCAGGACGGTCCCCTGATCTCAATCACCGTTGTGCATGTTTGTGATGGCTAAGCTATTAGGTTGGTGAAAAAGTCCTGGGACACCAATTTCAAAAAAAGTTAAAATTCGAAAAAAGGATCCGTGGGTCGATCGACGTTACAGATCAATAGCCACACATTCGTAGATAACACTGAACTTATTTCGACTTATTTCGACTTGGGTGTCCCACGAACTGAGCGATTCAGATCGGTCATCGAGGTTAAGCATCGCTCAGTCTCTCCTCAGTCGATTCCGGATTAAGGACTTTCTGGGAGGGGTCGTTACAGGGGATGAATCCTGGGTCTTCTACGCGAATCATAGCAGGAGAGTCCAGTGGTTTCCCTAAGGAGAAGCGGCTCCGACTCAATCGAAGACAGACACCCATCAAGAAAAGGTGATGCTGTGCTGTTGGTGGGACTCACAAGGAATGCTTTGCCACGAATTTCTCGAAAGTGGTACCACAGTAACCGCAAGCATCTAGTCTAATCAGCTGCAGAAGTTGAGCGAGGCAATGCAACAAAAGCGGCCAGGACGAAACAAAGTTTACTTTCTTCATGACAACGCACGCCCTCATGTTGCAAGAATGTCTCGGGAGAAGTTGGAGGAGCTTGGATGGGAAGTACTGCCTCACCCTCCGTATTCGTCCGACCTTGCCCCTTCCGATTACCACCTATTTAGGGCCTTCAAACAAAATCTCAGAGATAAGGAATTTAATGATCAAGCTCAACTTGAATCGGAGGTGACGCGCTTCTTCGACTCACAGCCAGCTTCCTTCTGGAGAAAAGGTATTCGTGATCTGCCCAAAAAATGGCAAAGTGTTATCGAGGCAGAAGGTGATTACTTTGTGATCTGAAATGACGAAGAAATAAAGTTTTTAAAATTTGAAAGAAAAGTTCTCAGTGTCCCAGGACTTTTTCACCAACCTAATACTTTTCACTTCCCCTTATCGAAAATTTATCATAATCACCTCAGTGATCACAATACTGAGAACGACGTGGGGTGAGCTCCATTTGCAGTTACCAATCTACTATGAAGGTCGAATTAGTCGTATTACTACTCACATGTTCCGTCACTTCTACAAGCTTTTTTGGAGAAAGGCACTATTCGAAAGATCACTTTATGCGACGATATAGAAGAACAGCCACTGAAGATATGAACCCTAGCACGGGACACAGTCCTACAGAGAAAAAACGTGACATTCACGATAATGTCTTTGTGAGTAAAATGGTTGATTGGTTCAATTATCCATCGCTTTGGTAATGTTAGAACTGTACATCATCTGAAAATCATTGTTCACTTTAAGTTAACGTATTGAAATCGAGAATCGCGCCACTCACGCAATTTAGGCGGAAGGAAAATGATACATATTGATCAAGCGGACCAGCTATCGGGTAGCACTACCCGATAGCTTGATTCGCGGTCGAATTTTCGCTTCGCGACGTCGTCTGTACGACTTGCCGCAGTCGTTTGGAATTCCGCTCGAGGTGCAATGGGCTGGTACCGTGAGGGATCTTCAAGAATTGCAAGTTGAGGCTCCGGAAGTTCGTCTATGCTGTTGTTGATGTTGTTTCAACAGATAAAACTGCAAGCAACTCGCACTCGCCGCGCCGCTCGCCGGGGGCAGCCGCGCGGAAATTCGACCATTCGCCTCACACCCCGCGCTATCAGGCGAAGACAGAAAGGGTAAGGTACGTATCAATGGTGTAAATGATATGTCTGAATCGTGTCAATCGCGCGAATCATGTGAATCACGCGTGAGTCGCAGGATAGCTTGAATCGCCAACTCCTAACAATGCCTCTGACCCTAAAAGGTTGTTATTCCGAGGTAAGGCAGCGCTCATGGTGGTAGTGTGCGTTTTTGCAAAATTGCGGAATCTGCGAAAATGATAAAGATACCTATCGATTGGGAGAGTTGCGGAACTGGAATGCGCGTTGAAGCTTAGATACGTATTCGCACAATCCACAATTCTGCAATTCTACAAAAACGTAAAGTGGGCCATTCTCCCAATCGACGCACATAATTATTCTTCAAAGTCCCACAGTTCTGCAAAACGCAAATTCCATCGATATAAACGCTACCTCAACAAATTAGAGTTGGCGATCGAATGAGAAAGCTAGAATCAAGTATGAGTCGAGAGAATAGGCAAAAAGGATTCATTACGTAATGATGAGTCGTGTGAGCAAATCAGAGAGTGGGCTGAAGGGTTGAAATGCATATCGACTGGTTGACTCATATGGGTGTGTAGCATTATGTCGGATTTTCACTCGCGGCGCCATCAGCACGAATTGCCGCAGTCTGAAATTCCGCTTATGACGCAATGGGCTGGTAACGTGAGGGACCTTCAAAGAAATAGCAGTTTTCCATGGTTGCTGTAAACGCAGCCCCTGCCTCCTTGTTTATTTGATTGCATATTTACGTATTTGCTTATCTGTGATGCTCTCCAGTATCGTATTAAAATTAAAAGTTGTTGTTTCCTCCGAAGATTGTGCAACGTATGTGTATGGTACGAAATGTACCCAATCACACGTGAAGAAGTCAGCTCGCACTCGCCGCGCCGCTCGCCGTGCGCGGCGGCGCGAAAGTTCGACATAAGGCTACACACCTCACCCACGTACATCACCTTTCCCCTTTTGGTGAGCAACGCCAAAAACATCGATACGTATATATTCTCTCCGCTTTTTGATTTCGTTCTAGCCATCATCAATCAGCGATGCTGTTGATAAGTGAAGTGGTCTGCCTTCATATGGGAGGACTGATCGCATCTGAGTGTTACTCAATACTGACAGAGCTTATTACAGGTTTATTTCGACGGCAAAAAGCAAGAGGACGATACCGAGCAATGGCTAGGCGGTTTGCTACCAGCATTCGATCAATGGGTCAGTGGCTGCAAGTTGTCTCACCGTGTGGGGCATTGTGAAACTCTACAAGTCGTCCCTGACTAATTAATCACTACTTAACTATCACTCAATTGAGGATATGTGGCAGGACACGAACTGAATCATCGCTCTCGACAATTGTCTTGCTGGTTTCGCTGTGAATTGGCGGCGACCCTTGGAAGCACGGCCACGTCCTCTACGAGTGGCCTGACCCAATCCGAGTGTCCTGCTGCACACCCCTTGTCGACATGTTATCGGCAACCTATGCGCTTCCAGATTCCTTGAAAATATTTTACAGGAACACGGAGAAAAGTTTGCTTCGCCAGAATCTCAAACGATGACCAACACTCTCATATCAGCAACGTCAAACGTACCTCCTACAACCCCACCGAATGAGAAATCACCGAAATGCTTCCCTGGACATGAGATGTGGGTAAAGCAACAAGAAGACAACGGATGTTCACTGGCAAGCCGTTAGTTATGCTGTGAGAACGGGGACAACAACATGGCGCTGTGGTTTTTGTCTAATCCTAGGGGTCTGCGGTGGATAAAACGGCCTCCTCATACGCCAAACTAGCCTATATATTTTTCCTTCTACAACATGCTGTTGTCCCCCGATTAGTATCGCACCACCAGCTTCTTAAGTTGTGAACCCTTTAGAATTTGCTGCCGATGTGTGCCGCCCTTTCCATGACTGTATGAACAACAACAAAACGTCATACTGGATTTGTAGGCCAAAGTAAAATCCGTGCAGTACTCAAGGGCTCAACCAACCCACTAATGAGAGATATTTCCAGGATTTGTGCAGAGTTCAAGAAAAGCAACAGACAGGATCCATGCATGAACCATTTATTTCACTGCTAAAAAATAAATCATTAAGCCTACTTATTTTCAAATGTTTGAAAGTGATCTTTTTCTGAGAATAACAGGCGCAGACAGCGGCGGAAATCGAGAGAACATAAGGGAGTGAACATTCCCCACGTGCGGAGAGGCATAGCTTATGTCGGGGAATCCTCGGGATGGTAGTTTTATATAGGTAGAATGGAAAAGGGATAGTATTACATTTGGTGTTGCTTTAGATTAGTTGATTCTGTGGTATACCAGTGAGGTGGAAGGCCTGTAACTGAGTGTGAAAGAGTAATCTTCATTCGTCGACTACTGCAGTACGGTAGGTGTTGTGCATGTACACCTAAAAGAATCGTCTACGGGAACATTACTTTCTTCGTTACCCTTATATTTATGTTGTACTATAAGAGCCGCATGCGAAATTTCACGCAAAAAAAAGTGAGAGTTCGGCTAAGATACAACTCCACAAATTCTCGGCCGAGTGGGCGGCGGTCTCCGAGTAAGAGCCTCGTCCCGTCATTCGTCGCGATTGGGAACGGTGAGTGGGGCTGTATACGTAACATTCTGACCCTACAATGCGTCTCCGACCGCGGCGGCGACGGGGTGGGCACATTCTAAAAGACACCGCCCACCCAGCCAAGGCTTTGTGGTGCTGTATCTCAGCCGGATCCATATTTTTTCGCGTGAAACTTCGCATGCAGCCCACTTTAGGCAAATACAAAATAAACATATGGGTAAGGCGAAAACTTATTTTTTCTTGGACGACCCTTTCAAGCTTAACTTTGCTGTTTTTCAAAGTTTTTCCGTTACCCATACACATATTTATGTTGTATTTGCTCAATAAGGCTTGCATGAAAAGTTCCCGAAAAAAAAGCAGAAATCTGTCTGTGATATTCTCAGAACGACGTCCGACTAGGTGGGGCGTCCGTGTGAATGTGGCCACTAGGGCTTTAGTAGCGAAGAAGCGGCGGTCACATGGCTAGAGTGAGAAGCAGTCCAACATCAAACGCGAAAATCTGAGTGCGCTTCACACGTCTTCAGCTGTTCAAATGTTTCTAGGCGGGAATTCAAACGAGTTCCTCTCTTTCCAGCTTTTTTCTATTTCTGCTACGGAACAAACTGTTCATGTACTGTGTTAATAGAGTGACTGTATTAGGAGCCAGAAATCATAGAATTCCCGGTGACGATTCCTTTCCTTGATGTCGCTGTTCAACAGTCTACGACATGTCCCTCCTCATTGGAGGGATAATTCGGTTGCATCATTCGCTTCATTCTTCGATACTGACCGATGGACGTTTTCACCACGAAAGCTGGCACATCAACGACCACGTCATTTCAATCAATACGGATTCAGAAAAGTCAAACCTTAGGAGGCGGACTGAGCCAAGAAAGGCGGCTGGAGCCAGAAAGGCCGCCCCCGACACAGCGCGGGGCGCTTTTTTCGCGGGGAATTTCGCCGCAAATAGGCTCTCTAGACCCTCAGTTTTCGAGTGAACGACATCTTTTAGGGGATTCTTTATCACCGCATTACCCCTCTCACTGTCTTTAACGTTGAAAGGGGTGGTATTGGGGTCGTAGGAAACAGTAATCTCTACTAAACGTTGCTTAAGCCTTCTCGATGGTACGAGTTCCCCTTCGCCGTTGATAGAACAAGTCAGATACATATATGCCTCGTTAGTGAAATGAATACATACGATCTCCTCATAGCTCAGAGGCAGGTTCGATTCCTATCTTGGTGCAGACGTTTGTATCCCTCACAGTTCCAGTGATAGCGTTCTCATCTCGCAAAGAGAAAGGGTGGCCAAGCTATGTCCATGCCAATTCCCCCCGCCCCTATACGATTGACCGACTGTACAAGCCAAGCACCTGACCTGAACAGGTTTACATCCGCGGAGTGTGCGGATGGCAGCGGCGCCGCTTACCACTGTGACGTCGATGCTTCTGACAGAGGGGAGCCCTAAATTCAATAAAATTTATTACAACCAGTCGTCTTGGCCGGCGCTGGCCGGCCAATCCGACTGGTCCAGGTCGGCTTCGCCGGCCCACGCCTTCGGCGGCGTGGAGGCCGGCTGGGCCGGCCCGGGAGCCGGCTTCGCCAGCTGTGGGGGCTGGCTACGCCGACCTTATGGGGGCGACTCTCGGCTTTCAATTTTCGCGGGTGTTGGAGCATATCTACCCCTCAGAAAGCCGGCACATTGGCTTTATATTTTGCTCCTATAAGCACCTGCTTACCATAGCATATCTACCTCTCAGCAAAGCCGGCACAGTTCCCCTATCACTTGTTCTTTAATAGGGGTTTCACGGCTCACAGCTGCTGTGTTTGTACCTAAGGGTAAAATAGGATGTAAGAAGAAGACGAAGTCGGTATTGGTATGTGATGCATCGTTTATGTAATACAGTCGGATCGCCCAGCTGCCGCTGGGCGCTCCTCCTTCTTAGGCGGGCCCGGCTTCGCCGGACTTCCTTAACATTTCATTTTTTCTAAGAATACGTTTTACACACTCTTTACATAGGTCAGCGGTGGTCACTAATATGGATAATTACAATGAGCACTTGGTGATAAAGATTTTAAGGTGGTAAGTGGCAACTGTATGGCGCACACTGAACAGGATGGAAAAGCGCATACCTCCCGCAAATACTTCACTTTATGCAATCGATAGGTAGCGAAAGAGAACATATTATGGCCATACGTCTGATCAAAGATACACTCAGTAACATCTTGTCATTATTGTGGGCATTATTTCATCAAAAACGACTTCAACATACATTGCCTCATCCTCCTAGGATCCTCAAGGGCGCTCATGTACTATGGGGGTGGCACTCAAAAACACATTTGAAACTACAATAGAGAATTAATTCCATTACAAATCTTTGAACATATAATATCAACGCGTCCGATTGTCATTAGGCTGTTTTTATCCTGAAAAATGTCGAAATTAAATAAACAACCAAAATCCTGCCAGCCATTGATGATCTCCCGTTTGTGAAGTGTCCCTCCCCCAAGGCTTAGGCTAAATGCTTGGTCCTTTTTATTTCATTGTCTCTTTTTTTGTTCTTTGCGTTTTTATGCGTGTCTGTTGTAGTATTTGATCTTTAATGTGTTGGAAGGTACTAAGACATTAGTGCAAACCGGGGAATGTTGTTTTTGCCTAAGCCTTGAGGGGGAAGGAGCTTCGGAATAGGTGAATATTTTTTAGTGTAGCAAATATTTTTTTCATCCTTGTCTGGTTGAGGACACTCCTCGGAGCTCACTCTTAACCTCTCAGGGTGAGAAAAGAATTTCCACTTCCTAGAAATTGTTTTTGAGTGCCATACATGAGCGCCTCCTCAAGAGACAACTCCTCGCTGCTCATTGAAGGCAGCAGTGATAGTAGCTTCCTGCATAAGACCGGAGAAGGAAACGGAAGACTGTTCAAGGCGAAAGAATTGGGATAGCCTGCTTTTCCGAAGCGCATATGGTCCACCATAACTCCGCAAAGGGATTTGATCAGATCTGAACATTAAGCCTCATGTGTCGATCGACGGAAGCAAACCCATATAGATTTGGCAGAGCCGGTACTGCAACATCAAAGAGCGGGCACTGGGGCAGAGTAGTAACTACTGACGCCCTGTATGAAGGTGTGAGTAACAATGATAGAGAAATGAAATCTGAAAGGGCTGGCGAAACCGCCCCTTGAGAAGAAGAAGCGGGGACGGCGGCTTGGCGATCCAACTGGAGTTTGCAAGGATTATTGTATAACATTGTTGGATTCACACTTATCCGCATGTCCATTGGTGTACCCATTGGTCACAGGGATCAGAGAATGTACCCTTGTGAGATGCACCATCCGCTCCGGCCCTCCGAGTACGATAGGTGTCTGCACAACTCATGGCTTGTGAAGAAGATTGCAATTGTTTCGTTTTACACAGTTCCCTATTTTGTGACCGGTTCAGTTTACGAATGAGGGGAGGGTACAAAAAGATGTTTATATAAGTAGGAGATGCTATCACTACGATAACATGGTCTTATAATGATACTCCATCACCCAATCGGTTTCTCCCGACCTAGAGCGGTCGTTTTGCTTTCTATATTAAAGGGATGTGTAGATGGTATCCTGATCATGAAGTGTAGAACGCAGTGTCAACAGGCGCACCATTATTTGGACACTAAACTATTTAGCAGTCGATACATCGGCAATTGATACAGAATATACTCAAATATGGCCAATACCCAATGGCACTGTTCTTCAGATGCTTTCATTGTAGCGATCGTGGAGTAGTAGTCAGCGATGCACTGAATTTTACCCCGTCCACTTCCTAACGACTCTTGCAGCGCTAAGCAGTCGTTATATTCAATCCGTCACCATTAAGGTCCCGCTTCGGATTAATTCCAACAACTATGAGTTTGGACACAGAATGACGTCGAGGGTACGAAATGGGTGTTTATATAAGTAGTAGGTGCTATCACTAGGATAACATAGCCTTACATGATACTCCAACACCCATGGGTTTCTCCCAACCCAAAGCGGCTGCTTTGCTCTATCATTCCCTTATCACAATCATTCATTTGCGGACGGACAGACATACTTACATACCCACATACAAACACACTTACATACCGACCGACATACCGACAAACAGACGCACAAAGTTACTGGTTTATATAATAAAAGGATATTTATATGAAGCAAAGAGATAAGTAATTCATCAAGCTATAGACATTACATTGCAATCATGAAATGCAATAGAATCGTTCACAGATTACTCGATTGACTTCATCCTATCACTACTCTTCGGTAAAGTTTCTTCTGCACTTTTTCTACCACAATCTTCTGCCGAAGAATAGGCTAGTAGTCTACCTGAAATCGATTGGTAAACATCGCAGGCTTTCTGGGGGATACCGCTAATCAATAGTATTTGATAGTGGATCCACGCACTCATAAGGTCTATGGGCAGACGTCGTTCCATAAGCGCTTTTTCGCCAAGATTAACCTTCATTCTCATTCCTTGAAGAGGGCGAATTACCTGAAAGTGTGTTGCTGGAAATGGTTTGAAAGAACCCTGCACGTTTTTTTTTGCAGCAGAAATGTCTGAGGGGGGAATTTGAAGAGACGGTCGGCAACTCTAAATGGTACTTCAGGCATTATTCAAAGTTCGCAATTCAGATGACTAGACAACTAGACAAAAAGCAAACGATACTTATGTATCTATTAGGCGTCCATTGGAGATAAGCGACCAAGCGAAAAGAATAAGATACCCATCTACTAACCGGCGTTATTGCAATAAGGGGGAGGTAGGTTATCCTATAAAAGCTACACATCTGAGCATCTTGAAGGAATCGATTTGCACATCCAGGTGCACGCATTTACCTAAGCCTTAGTGGAGTAATGTCCACAGTGAGAGCCCCGGCCCCCTCATTACGATAGTACCCGCGTTCATACTTTGCGTAACCGACACCGACACCGGCTGCTATGGCGTCAAAATTATGTGCTCGACACCCATCGCCGACGTCGGCATCAATCTGATAATGGCCTCTAGTTACAAAGACCCATAATACAGTATGACGATAGCCGCGAGAGCCGGCGAATTCGAATCTTGGCTTAGTCGAAAGGCCTCAGCGATTACGAAATAATGAGTAGAAAACAGAAGACTGAGGCCTTTCGGCACTATGGCAAGATTCGAATTCGCCGACACTCACCACGATCGTCATACTGTATTATGGGTCGTTATAACTAGAGCGCGTTATCAGATTGACGCCGTCGTCGGCAGCAGGCAAATGATTTTGGTGTCGGCGCCCAACACATTGTTTTGATGCCGTCCCCGCTGGTGCCAGCGCGGTTACGCAAAGTATGAACGCGGGCTAACATTTGATTCGCTTGATCTCTTGTTCGCATAATCGCCTTATCAATTTCTATCTCATTCATTTTGCCCAAGCACAGTATCGACTGTTCGCTCAGAACGCATTCGCCAACACTGAATACTATTTGATTCCGCAAAAATCACCCCCTCCCTTCGTTCCCTGTTGCTTACTGTCCATAACTTGACAGCGATATCAATGAAGTATTACCATAGTGACTAACAGATAGAGGTTATAAAATGCGAACAAAAGATTCAACAATCCAAATACACAGGAAAATACCGTAGCCAAAAAGAAAATTCTGAAAAATCGATGTTTCTGAAAAAATTGGTATTTTATAAATCGAAAAAATGGAGAAAATAACCAACAATGAATGGTTGTTGACCACATTTTGGATATGTCCCCATCGAACCTGAAAGTATTCATTAAATGGACTATCGAAAGCACAGAAATTCTGCTACAGAGTAGCCCTCAATGAAGTAAACGTGACCGACCATGCTTGAAGGAGTATCTAACAGCAACTGGAGATTTGAGTTATCCGATGGGAAGATTGTGATATCACTGATAAGTGATATTAGAGGAAGTCTGGCGCGAAGCGGCTGCATTTTATAGATTTCTTTTTCATAGTGTCATATATGACGGTAATTTGCATTGCTGTGAGCCAATTCCGAATGGATCAGTCGTAGTGCAACGATTTCCTGAAACAAACAGTAAAGTAAGACTGAAACAACCTTCACCCATTCATGTCAGCAGGTAAGTAGGGGGGAGGGGGGAGGGGGAGGGGGTAGTGGCAAGCAGCGCCGCGATAATTGCCAGGTCCACAGAGCTATTTTTGAACCAGGACTTGCTTGCAGCCTCCCAGCCCCACTGAAGACAGTGATAGGGGTGAAGTGATTATTGGGAAATCCTTTGACGAAGTGGTTTACATGAGAACTAGGGGAATCTCGTCCGAACTGCTGGACTCTAGACCAAATGATGGTCCTCGTCGAGAATGAAGGATGGGTAAGGGTCCAATTACTCGCATTCTCTGCCATTTCCTTCGATTTTCTCTTTGCCGTCGTAATACTGAGAATGCCGACATTCATATTCATTACTTTTTCGCATTTCGTCCGAATTCCCCTATCACTGCTTTTGACCTTTTCCTAATGGACTTATAGATCTGGGCGGGTGTGTAGATTTATGTCGAACCGTCGCTTTGCGACGTCGCACTCGCGGCGCCATCAGCACAACTTGCCGTGGTCGGTTGGAACTCTGCTCAGGACGCAAGGGCCTGGTACCATGGAGGTCCTTTACGAAGTAGCTGTTTATCATCATTATCCAAGAACAATAACTTTTGTGCCCTAAAAAGACAAAATAGAACAAAAAGTAAGAGAAACGACAGCATTAATTGACACCAACCGTAATCAAGAAGTAATCAATTCAGGCGTGATATTCGAAAAGGAGTATTGCAATGTACGCAATCACACGCGAAGGAATCCGCGGTGCCGCTCGCCATGCGTGGCCTCGCGAAAATTCGACATAAGTCTACACACCTGGGAAGAGCTCAACCAGTTACAAAACCCATTTAATTATGCTATTTTCCTGGACTGAATTTGAATGCATGGTCTATCCTCAGGGAGTCCATCGATGCTCATAACCAGATTTTACGTGCATACCCCAGTTTTCGCAAAAACCGCGATGGCCTACCTTTTCATGAGGAGGTCTCGACGAGCGACTAAACCCAGCTTTTCTTTGGATGGCTTTCTGTAAAAGAAACAAAAGCGTTTAGTAATATTAGGTTGATTCATAATAAATCGGACAAATTGACCAATTTTAATCATTGTCGTACAACTTTTTTACGACAACAGGGATTCACTTGAAATATACTCCATCTTTATCGATGACCTTCTGCCACGGTATAGGCAGATCATGGATGCCCTTGCTCCAGAAGGCCGGAAGCTGGAGCTCGAAGAAGTTGCCGAGTGCCGCCTTGACCTCGTCGCGAGTTTTGAAGTCTTGGCCGTCCAGGTGGCGTTGGCTGTGGGAGAAAAGGTGGAAATCTGAAGGGGCCAGGTCTGGAGAGTACGGTGGGTATAGAAGTACGGTCCAACTGTACGACAGCAGCTCGACCTTGGTCGATCTTGCGAAGTGCGGTCTGTGGAAGTAGACACGTTGTCGTGCTGGAAGTAGACATGTGACCGCCGCCGTAGCGAACTTTGGACATTGGCCTTCAATTTTCGTAATTGACGAACGTAGACGTCGGCGGATACTGTGGTACCTTCATCGAGCAGCTCCCAGTACTCTACGCCGTGTACGCTCCACCAACCGCGGTTTTCGTCTTCGATGGAATAGTCGCCTGACGCAAACTTCGAATGCTACAACTACAGTGTACTTCTGCCGGGGGCATGCTCCTTGTGAACTTCTATCAGACGTCTGCCGATATCCGCGGGTTCCTGGCCAGATAGCGATATAAATAGTATGACGTTGCGGATGTGGTCTCTGGACCGCTTGAAATCGTGCGGCATTGTGGCGGAATTAATTTACTTTGGAGTGATTATTTTGCGGTACCTTGAAGAGCTTTTCATACTCATTCCAACGGTACCTCGCGCGTCCATTTTCGTTAATTCGTTACTGAGTTATGATCTCTAGAAATCATCACTACCATTTGTCCGATTTATTATGAATCAACCTAATAACTACAGACTCCTCCACGTTGGTGATCTTAGGAAAATCTCAGATTGCTTTAAGAATGCCTTTATGCAACATTTATAAAACTATTATATTATTTAAAAGATGTAAATCATTCTCAAAGGCAATGGGCAAGCTGAGCACGTGGGCGGTCTGATGCCACCCCTCGCGCATTGTTCCTTTATTGACTCCTACCCCAACACGCCCATTGCCTTCAAGGATTTCTCACCCTAAGGCCTTCACGTTGAAGAGAGCCACCAATGGTGCTGCGTTTACAGACGATCTTACTTCGTTTGCGTAAGTCATCTTGCAGAGCCAGATCGATGATGTGATCCAGATCTCGAATAGTTCGCCGAAGATGTTTTGGCGCGACCTAAATCGAGCCTTTACGGTTCGTCAGGCAAGCATGCCTCGTGGAACCGAAGAGATACAATAAGGGTGGTAGGGCAGAGGTGGTATTGCAGCCTTGTGTTTGAATGGTCCAAAGATCTGTTTCCATTGATGTCGACTTGGTACTCTACTCTCTGAGGTTAGGTAGTTAGCAGCTCACTACTCTGGAAAGAATTACTGTCAAAAAAAAAAAATTGAGTGAGTACATCCCGTAAATTCAATATGCTTTTAAATGTTCCAAGTATTCTGACGGTTCGCCGTGTGCTGGCGGACTTCGAAGAGCTTGAAAGCACCGCAACGAAGATTGGTGGACTCACGTTTTGAGGCAGTGCATCTTTAGCTAACTATAGGTTGCATCTTTTGCGTGGTCACGGTACACCGCCATGGCGCTAAACCCGCTCGGACTCACACTAGCCGCCACACCCACCCGATGAGCTGAGGGAGTGTGGCTACGTGGGTTTGAGCGGGAATAGGACCTAGGAGGCGGGGTGGTAGCCTCATGTCGAATTTTCGCTTTGCAGCGTCGCACTTGCGGCCCCATCAGCACAACTTGCCGCGGTCAGTTGGAATTCCGCTCAAGACGCAAGGGTCTGGTACCATAGGGGCCCTTTGAGAAGTTGCTGTTTATCGCATCATTATCTATAGAACGATAACTTTTGTGCTCTAAAACGAAAAAGTAGTGACATGAAAAGTAAAAGAAACGCTAGTATTACATGATGACAATCCTGATTAAGCAATAAGTAATTTGGACGGAAAACAAGAGAGTGTTGCAGTGTATGCAATCACACGCAAAGAAATCCGCGGCGCCGCTGGTCGCGCGCGAATTTGCCATAAGTGTACGTCATAAGTGCACACACCCCAGAAGGCGCACCGTGGCGGTGCAACACTTGTGGTTATCAATGATCTACTCACCTAAAAGGGTGAGGTAACAGAGCTGTTTGTTGCATGGCATCTGTTTAATCTGATCACAGTGCACTTGTACCGTAATCCTTTCCCTTCTTCTCAAAGTTGTTGTAAAGAATAGTCTAAAACCCACGTTAAGATTTTTAGCGACCAGTTGCACAAGCTGCTGCACTGTCAGCGAATCTGCTCCAAACCACACGGTTTTCTTACGTACAGCTATCTTTTTCCTTTAAATAAGGAATTAGATAAGCATGGATACTCGTCCAAAAGTACAATTTCTCACCTGCCCAAATAATGGACCCATTCCGCATGTTGTACCATTGAATTCACAAACATTGACATTATAATAATACCGAATACGAGATACATAATCAACACCACAGTATCGAAATTGCTTTTCGGTGTCACAATGACGTCACCAAAACCAATTGTTGTAATGGATACAAAGCTGAATCGGAAAATTACGCACTGATAGTCATATCACAACGAAAATGGATGGTGGATGCTGTGTACTCCATTTCGAAACGCTTATAGGGCGTGGCCTACGGACTTGAATGAAAGTGTATCAAACTCTCTCACCCCACCACACTCACTCTCGTAACTCATTCCACGGCCTATCTAGTGCTGTGAAATGGGCTGTATATGTATTTGATTAGGTGTACATTTTAATTATACTATATTATATTTTATTATATTGTATGTTATATTATATTGCATTGTATTAGTTATATTAGGTTAAGTTCTATGTGTGTTCTATGAAATCCCTGTCGTTGAAATGCTGGAAAAGCTTCAGAAAACGCATAGAATGTGAGCGCCCGCCTAGGAAAACTGATCATTTGTTTGCTGCTCTGTCTCATACACACCATACTCTATGAACGCTCGCTGAAATGACGGTTTAACCGATTGCATAGCAGGAGTGAGAAGCTCTTCGTTCGATCCAGTCGCACATTGTTTTATGGCCAGTATGTATAAAGTTGGAGGATAAGGTATACCGTGAGAGTGGGAGGGCGCGCCATCTGCCACTATAGTGGCAGATGGCGCGCCCTCCCACTCTCACAGTGCCGCATCAAAGCTGGCCCAGAACAACCAAGCTTCCAATCCTCCGGGGTAGGCGAATTGGTTCCAGCCTCGTCTGAGAGGATAAAAACAGTGACTAGTTCATCGGTTCGCCCCCGCAATTCATTGCATAGACCAAATCGCATTCATCTGCAATCACGGTTGTAATAGAATGCGCGGCGCATTTCACAGAAGGAGTGAATGAATACCGAAAATTTTGTCCTCTAATTTTTCTATGTATTAAGATATTCATCATTTCTAAAGCAATTCCCGGATAGATTTAGTAGTAATGACACGTTCAGCTACCAGAAAACGAAGAGCGTTGAAAACTTCGTGAGTGGACACTCAATGTCCACCACGTCCACTGACGAGTGTGAGCAGGGTTTAGCAGGATTTTGCGCGAGTTTGGGGTAATCGCGGATTTCGTCTTTGAGTTGAAACGACGCATGACTCATGTTGGCATAGCGGAGGTTCTCTATTTTATTCGTCCCTCGACCTGCTCTTTTTGCGGCAACCCTGTATTCGTTGTACCAGTGGCCGATTCGAAATTCCCTTTCTGGGACGTTTATCAAGCAATTAATCCGAGAGAAATGAATTATGATCAGGCCCCTACTCAAAAAAAATCATCAGTCAATAAGAGTACGTGATCCATTTACGAAATCAATCAACAGAATGCCGTGGGTACTTTATAGAGACAACAGTAGGGTAAAAATAGAGTTACACGCAGAAAATAATTAAAAGGGGAAAATTTAATGGGATAGGCTGTTGATTTCAGAATTTTTCAGTTTTTGTTATTTTGGAAAACTGGGCATCGGGATGATGAATCAGTTTGTTTGACAGTTGCTAAATTTAGATCTAGTACAGCTTCTCAGTTCCAAAGATAATAAAACTTTACGAAAATCGTGTTTGATTTTTGTTTGATTCTAGTAAAAAAACTTGTATAAAGGGTACCTGAAGTAAACTGAGGTAAGAAAAGGCAGCTCATCAATCCAGTAACAGAATAGAAAACCACCAACAAGCGCATGAAGAAGTAAGAATACGGTGATAATAGGCACAGGAACTTTACGCCGTGATTCCGGATCAATTTCCTGCAAATTCATGTCGCTCAAGGGCCGCTCAGACGAATTTCGGTAGAGTTCCATTAATAGGTTCCACGTGTGCTACATGGTGACCCTCCTTGACATAGACACCGGTACCTTCAAGTAGACACTCGAAAAACCTCTTTTATTTTATTTAGAACGAATTATATCCTGAGCAAAAAAATTGCTCCAACCATGTTCCCCGTGAAGGCCCGCCCGAAATTTGAGGTGTCAGGTTGCACTTTTGGGTGTGATGGGGTTGGCTGAGAGAAAATGACTAACCAAATCATTGAATACACTCAATGTGAGTATCCAATAAGTTTCAGCAAACAATTGGCCGATATTAGCAAGTGCCAGTAGCAAAAGTGGAACACCGATACCTACGTAGAACATACAAAATACTTTACTGAGCGAATTCCCTGGGCTCACATTGCCATACCCTGAAAACAGACATCCATATATAGCTCACAGTAATGTAAAGTAATTCGATTGCATTCCAACCAGTGCAAACAACGCAGCCACGCCCAGCCGCTGGCATCGCAGATTACGAACGCGGGCTTATGTGGTCATTACAGTCGTATCGAGACAGTGGAAGACGTTGAGATGTGAAAACTCTCATTTCAGAATGGCTGATCAGCCTTAAAGCCTACAGATCGAATCCTTCTAATTAAAATGACACTCTAAAAAGCTATTAGGTTGGCAACTAAGTAATTGCGGATTTTTGTTAGAAAATCAAAGACCTTTTTCCATAGAAATAAATCACCTCATACTGTAATGTATTGCCCGTTTTTATCAATGACCTTTTGCCATCTTTCAGGTAGCATCATAATTCCGCGTTTATAGAACTTCTAGTTTTTATCAGTAAAAAACTGAGTCAGGTGCGATTTGACCTCATCATCACTACTGAAATTTTTACCACTCAAAGAGTTTTGCAATGATCGAAACAAAAAGTAATCCGATGGTGCAAGGTCAGGGCTTTACGGTGGATGTGGCAGAACATCCCAACCAAAACCCATTAATTTTTGCTAAGCGGCCAAAGATGTGTGTAACCTTGCATGGTCATGACGGAATACAACACTTTTTCGGTTAATTAATTCGGGTCGCTTTTCTTGAATTGCATTGCTTAATTTTGTTAATTCAGAATTGATCGTTCGGCTGGATGGTAGGAGTTCAAAGTAGACAATTCCTTTGTAATCCCACCGAACTGACAACAAAACCTTCTTTTGATGAATATCAGCTTTTGCTCTTATTTGAGCTGGTTCACCTGGGCGGCTCCACGATCTTTTTCGCTGGACATTATTGTAAGCAACCCATTTTTCATCGCCAGTGTTGATTCTTCTTAAAATGGATCATTTTTACTACGTTTCTTTAGCAATTCGCAGATGTTAATGCGTTGCATTGAATGCGGTCCTTTCAGTTCCCGAGGATCCCATATATCCAGTTTTGACAGGTACCCAAGTTGTTTTAAATGCTTTTCAATACATGCATGTGATACCAGTAGTTTCTCTGAAATCTCGCGTGTTATAGTGTGACGATCCGAATCAAGTATTGCCTTAATTAAGTCGTTGTCAACTCCAACTGGACGATCAGAGCGTTTCTCATCTTTGAGAGAAAAATCACCAGAACGAAATCAGGCGAACCAATTTTGGCACTGCCGATCTTTTAAGGCTTCAGCACCATAAACAGCACATAACTTTTTGTGAGCTTGCAATGCGTCTTCCCTTCAAGGAAATAATAAAGGAAAATATGACGAAAATGAATGTTTTGATCCTCCATTTTTCAGCACGCGCCAAATGAAACTAATGCAACCGATCAAGAAACTTTCTTAAGATTGATAGCAGGACTGCCTACTATTAGATAACAATATGTGTTTAACATTTGGCCTACGCCAGTAAAGCTGAATATTCAACTAAAGCTATCTATGAGTGAAATCCGCAATGACTTAGTTGCCGACCTAATACTTCCAAACTACAGTCCATTTCACAGCGCTAGATAGGGCGCGGCCTTGAAGGCGAGAGTAAGGGTGTGTGGCGGGGTCAAAGAGTTTGGTACACTCTCACCCAAGTCCACAGGCCACGCCCTATCTAGCGCTCCGAAATGGACCGTATATAGTTTTCATACATGGTATGATATAGCTTAGTCCACAACTGTAATTTTGTCAAAAAATAGATTAAAGATCAGAAGGGATCTATGTCGCATGATACATGTTTTCCAAGGGGTATAGCCTTTATTCAATCGTAAATAATAGAGAACGTACAGACCAATGGTAGTAAGAGTAGAGAATACGAAGAAACATCTGCCCGCGAAATCATGTTTTGAAATGGAATCGTCGATAAGAGAAAACACCGTCGCTCCAGCCAATACATATGAAATTGATAATAACGAGATAATTACATAGGGTAAGGATGCAATGATAATCTGAAATGTTTTGCGGTGAAGTGAGTAGACATCTACTATTTTACAACATATTAATTATTAGTATTATTTAACATAAAAACATTTCGTTTAGTTGCCTACTGTAGCCAACTGCAGTCCACATAGAAAACATAGACACATAGAAACATGGAAATGCGAATTAAGAAAATAATGGCAAGTTAGTCGTTCAAGGATCACGAGGGGTGACATAAACCCCATCGCTCGAGATCTGCATGTTGGCCAGGGTCGCGAACGAAGTCGTTCGTTCGGATCAATTTGCCCCTCAAACCCTAGTACGATGACATATATAGCGCTCTAGGTATGGGACCAGGATCTCGCTTTGGGGCCATTCACGCATCGTAAGACCGCAGTTAGACTTTGCGATTTTGCGAGATCGCGCTTTCGTACGCGATACTACGACATTGGGATCGTGCAATGCAGCAACTTCCCGTGCGGAGCCAGACACCGCAAAATCATAAAATCGCGAAATCACAGTTTGACGGAGAAGGAGAACGCCTGTTCACCTTGCCATGCCTTGGCACAATTACTATGCAGTGGTTTCTACGTGCCAAGTAGCACGCTCATGTCAGTTAGCCTGCCATGGTTTTTTTTGTCTAAATGTGTTTCTAAACTCGCGAGCTGTCTTCAGGCGCACCCTAGAGTGTAAATAATTAAGTAAGTAAATAAATGCATTAACTATTCTGGCAATGAGCTAAAGTAAAATGCAAGCACAACATATTCCTCTAACTATGCTTTTTTTGTAAGACTTTTTATCATCCAAAAAAGTGTAGCACCGTACACGGGAATTTTGTAATTAAGATCCGAGACAAGCTTTACACTTTATCGTTGAAATTCAGACTCGCCTTTTTCGAATATTTTTGCCATATTTGTAGATAAGAAACAAGGAACTGAAATATCTACCCACCTCTCTATTGAAATCCTTCTCGTCACAACAGCGATGCAATTGAAATCGTTGTTCAAATACTCGAAATGGGGACTGGAGCCGTACATAAGGTATCATTCCGAAAGGTGGAGACGTAATATGGATAACATCGTGGTTCACTTCTAGAACGTGTGAATGCAAACAATAATTTAAAATAAAAAAGTAAATAGTATAACACACATATAAGCAATTCGGTAAGGATAATAAAATAAAATAATAATGCGAGAAACGTAAGAAGACGAGGTGGAGTGCGGAGGCGGATAGTGTTCGATTGTGGTTGCATCGATCAGTGTTTTTATCAGTAGAATCCGGTTTTCCTAGAAGGTGTTTTGATGGATGATTGGCCTAGAGAGGGAATATGTTATGAACGAAAAATGCTCAGGTAAGAGAGACCGTTGTTTAGCTCTGCACTAGAGGGATCAATGGCACGATTCGCTGTTGGGGTCAAAATGGGTTATCAGCTACTTGGTGGTTCAATCCCGTGAACTAGGCGACCCATGGATCAATTCGAATCTATTAAGAAGCACTTAGAAAAGAGAAACCGTGGCCAGCATCCGGCAGAGGGTAAGGAACGTCAAGAACGTCAAGAACGTCAGGAACGTCAGTTTTAGAAAAAGTAGAGACATTCCTGATTACCGGGATGACCTTGAAATGTTTTTTTTCTACCATTGCCATTTTTGATAGGTTTCTACTGGGGTCGAGGGAACCTCCTCTATTGAGTAGGAAAGCTCACAAGGACTAAGGAGGTCTTTCAGGTCAGGACGCGCTTTTGGGAAACTGTTTTTTCCATTATGTGGGGGTACCTACATAAAACATATAACTAACTTCCATTTTTGCTGAGCGACCCTACGAATGCCAAAGGAGTAAAAAAATTTTTTTCCAAAAAGGCGATTTTAACCCACTTATTGTAGCGCATACTCCTTGTAACATTAACCATGTGCAGATCCAAAGGTGTTCTTCTATTTCACATCCAAAACAAAGCCAAATACGGGAAAAATAAGATCTTACCTCCACCATGTACTAAAAGTGTGCAGCAGTTTCGCAACGGTTCCCCGATGTGAGTATGGTGCAGCGATCGGATGGCTTACTGGATACGGCGATGGACTCTCAATCGATCGAAAGGCATGGGTTGTTGGTTCGGGTCGGCCCTTCCTAAGTTTTGCATTTGTTTTTGCCTTCACTTTTTCATCTTCAGTTAGGTCTGTTTATGCCAAATGACTACGATTTTCGTTGACAGCATGCCAAAATGACTCTGTTTACGAATTTTCAGTGAATCTGGTGATCTGACTTTTTTGGACACATAAGGGCCCGTAGCGCTCGAAATTAGCGATTTCGCTCAAAATGAGTGCCATATTCGTGTTCAGGGGGTCTACCCCTAGAGACGCATTTCTAGCCAATTCCAAGTTTTGA
The DNA here is from genome assembly GCA_963978905.1 of Trichostrongylus colubriformis. Taxonomy (NCBI): domain Eukaryota; kingdom Metazoa; phylum Nematoda; class Chromadorea; order Rhabditida; family Trichostrongylidae; genus Trichostrongylus; species Trichostrongylus colubriformis. Next base: position 33,602,512 of record OZ022260.1, read on the forward strand.
CCCTAACTTCGAGAAAGACGTTTGGTCATGGATACATGGTGCCCTTTCTATTTGTAAAAGTGAGTAACTGACAAAATCGCTGAAAATCAGTGGAATATGCGCATAAGAAATAGTCAGGATTTCTTGACAAGTGATATCGTCGTCTCCTTCGTTGAACGTGCAGTTGAAGGTATACCCATGCCCAGCCAAATTTTCGAATTTGGGTCAAAACTTCGATTGGGCTGGAAACTTACCCCTGGGGGGTAGTTCGACCTCCTGAACACGAATATCGAATCCGTTTCACGCAAAAACGCCTCGTTCGTGCGCTATGAGCGCTAAAAGGTCAAAAAGTTGGAGTGTTAAACTTGCTGAAATCTGGCAGTAGAGGGCAGTCCGGGGTTCTAAATGTGATTGCTGCACTTAATCTTCATATTCAAATGTTTACGAGCCCAAAAACTGAAAATCTAAATTTTGCAAAAATTTGTCCTCGGTGGGGATCGAACCATCAACCCCTTTTTTGGCATTCGTAGGGTCGCTCAGCAAAAATGGACATCAGTTATATGATTCTTGCACGCACCCCCATACATGCAAAAAACAGCTTTCAAAAAGCGCGTCATGAGTTGGAAGACCTTCCTCGTAAGTTGTAAAAATTTCAAAGAAATACTCGTCTCAATAGAGTACAATGATTGAAAGGAATGTTGTTTTAAAGGCAGTTTAATGAATCGTTTATTGAGTACAATCGCTCGAGAAAGAGTTAGTGCAATCCTTCAGAAACAATCCGACAAATTCTACACTGTGATGCTTATATGTGGCTTACAATCGAAGCAAAAACATTAAACTGAGGAATGTAAGATTCCTCGGAAACAATGTCCCAGACAGCAAAGCTAATCTGGAGCATATGGAATACAGAAAAAGCGAAAACAAAGTCGTGATTTCTCGCGACGCTCTCGTCGCCACTAGTTGACTCATAACGTACCGCGTGCAACACATGGTGTTGCATCCAAAACAGTTCGTGGGTGGCCAGTATCAATCCACAATTTTTCGTATTTTGAAAGTGTATCACGGTCAGAAGCTGTTATTATATGTTTTCGAATATGGAGAATAGCATATCTTTCTGGGGCCTTTCCCTCCCAAAAAGTAGCCAGGATTTTGGCAGCACGCTCTTTGAACACCATAGCAAGTAATAACAAAACAATTGACAGGACAACTACTGACCTCTTCAGATGAGATTTTGACTGAGATTATTTTTCTGTTGACTGCGGACCTAACTGCTCAGTTGTACAAAAGTTTAGTTTTTGCCCAGGAGTGACATTAAAACGCAAGCCAATTTTTGTGGTACAATGATGGACAGATATGTATGTTGTCCTCCGCATCCGAAAACGTATCCTGACAGCTATAGCCTTCACAAATCGACGGTCTAATGTCACCCAAAAGAAAGACGGTCCTGACTGGCCGAGTGCAACACACGGTGTTGTACGACTCGAAGACTAGATAAAAACCTCTGGCCGTACAGGCAGGAACGTGAAAATGGCCTCGGTACATTATGTGTTAACTTAGATTTGAGTTTTAGGAGCTATGCTCCCTTTTTTTTTTACTAATCTCAGCTCCGAAGAACATCCGTTCTCTATCCGATATCTTAAAAGCTTCTGCTTCTAAGGAGGAATCCGGGCATTATGCCTCTAGGTGAAGAACTTTGCAAGGAGCGCACGCACCTCAGGGTATACTATAAGGTACAAAGTGCTTGTGAATGCAACTGCGAGTAGTTCACAGGGAAGATCCCAAGGGTCTGTTGTAAGAGAAATCGGTGAACAAAATTTGTTACCGCATAACAGATTCGCCAGTGCCGAAGTGATCCGTGAAGGAACAAACAAAAGAGGAGAAAAAAGCAAAAACAAGAAAAAGTCAAGATATAACTCGCTCTTTGAGAACTGTTATAGTAGAAGTAGATAGAATATCGCATTTTATAGGGCGGGACGGGAATGAGAATGCATGCTGAGACAAATCTTTCACTTTCAAATCACTCCAAAAAACAGAAAGTTGGCAGTTCTTGGGGCACGGTTAAGATTACTATATACGCCGTGTATGGAGAAAAGTAACTGGAAGAACGGGTCGTATAAAAGCGTTCCGCTGCAAGCTGCATGGTATTGGTTCATAAGGATGGATAAGCGGGATGGTGAGAATCTCATCGAGGAATTGACCCATGATTCGAGCCCGTAGGTCTCGTTTTGCCTCAATTATACGCTAGGGTCGGATTCTCGTATCAGCTGGACATTTTTCAAAAACGAAACCCGCAGTTGAAAGAGAGATGGCTCATGTCTGCTTTTAGAAAAGCGCCTTTCATAAATGAGTGCGAAACGGAATCAGGGTGCGTTTGGCGAATCGTCTGTTCAAGAAGCGTGAAGATTCAAGTAATAAGCTGGAAAAAAAGGAGCGGGGCTGCATTGGTGGATGGATATCGCCGAGATTTATTCTCGGGATGATGGCGTAACTGAAAAATCGACGATCCGAAACGAGATGATGCTGCAGGTTTTTCACCATACAATTGGTTCACCACTTTATGTGTGTGTATCTGATAGATAGAATCATCACCATTGATTGCGTACTTGTGATTCAGAGGATGGAATTCTACCTTACGGAATTCACCCTAGGAGTAAGAAAGGTATCCGGGAGCAACCGTTGGAACGTCTCCCTTGAAATCTACAATACATTATGTTACTCTAAAAAAGAGTAACTAATTCCTGGCGAAGAGACTATGTTCAAAAGATTTAAGGAAGAAAATTAAAGAAATAGTTCAATCTCCGTTTCGCACGTACCATTAGACGGAGGCTAAACTCAGAAAAACCTCCCTCTGTGCTCATCAGTAAGGGAAGGGAGCCTGGTATATTCGAGATAGCATTAATTTGTTTATATAAATTATGAATCAAACTGAGTGTGAACGATTTACATTAATAAATGCAAATTAAAAAAATATTTCATGTATAATGTGCGATAAATCATTAAATATGCTTGATTGGATAATTTAATTATTTTCTTGAATTTGATTTACTATACTACGCGGAACCATTACAGCCTCTGTGGTGCAAAAGTCACAAATATGCGATTAAAGTAACATTCCAGGGTGGTACCTCCAAGGTCCGGCTCCCTCCGTGGTCAGATACTTACACCGCCACGTAGGATATACCTTGAATGAGGCGTGAGCGGAGTTTCTGGAACGTGCACAGCCAAAGAAGCCAGCGCGATTCCACTAACCAGCACAGGCATGTTCACTCCAAACGTACTTGCTGGCAGTAAGCCTATTCAGGGGTAGCCTTGCGCGAATTGAAGTTGCAAAGTCCTCCAACCTGCATGTGCTTATAGAAAGAGTTAAGCACGACTACGAAAGTTAAAGGAATCGTCCACGGAAAATGAGTTTTTGTGTTACCCATATATTTATGTTGTATTTGCCTAATGTTAGCCTCATGCAAAATCTCACGCGAAAAAATGTGAATCTGGCTGAGATACAGCACCACAAAGTGCGGTCCCAGTGGGCGGGGCCTCCGTGTGAAAGCCTCGTACCGCGTCCGCCGTGGTCTTAGACGGATTGTAGGAACAGAAGGTTACGTAAACAGTCCCACTCTCCGTTCCCAGCGCCGGCGGAAGACGGGACGAGGCTTTTACACGGAGGCCCCGCCCACTGGGACCGCACTTTGTGGCGCTGTATCTCAGCCAGATTCACATTTTTTCGCGTGAAATTTTGCATGAGGCCAACATTAGGCAAATACAACATAAATATATGGGTAACACAAAAACTCATTTTCCGTGGACGATTCCTTTAAGCACGATAGCTCAAAGAGTAAAGAAGACAGAAACAACATTAATTTTGCAGAATCCACGAAAGACGCTACAGAATTGAGTCTTATGTTCGGCACTCGTCTCACCAAAGCCCAAAGCAATCAGAAACAACTCACTCGTAAGTTAGGCCTGTCCCATAGAACACAAGAATACGGAAACCATACTCACAATACTTCGATCACTGCATAGACAATGGTTTGTTTCTGGCACCAAACAGAGTAAAACCCATCAGCAGCCCCTACACCGTCACCACCTCGTATGAAGTCACCCAAATTTCACGGCAGCGCAGATGAATTCCCAGTCACCATACACGTCCCCTCGCTGTCCTCAGCCACCTTCCGTGCCCTTCACCACTGCGGTCGCCACATTCTGTATTTGTTCCCGACGTCGATTATTACTCTTATTGCCTGTCGCCAGGCGCCGATTATTTCGCTGGTCGTCCCTCGTCAGACTTCGTGCTCTCAGGCTTCGAGCTGTCAACTTAGTTGGTAATCTATACTCTGCTCCACTCACGAGTCGATATGAGGACATGTCTTTCGATCAAGTTCAATGCGTCAACATCACTGCGACAAGTGGAGCCATCGAGTCTGAGATCATTTCCAAGGCAACACAAGTGATCGGTTAATTGTGTTGCGCTTGTCTAGCACATAAAGTACCGTGGCTTCTTCCACCGTTCCTGCCTGTATGACTAGACGTTCTTATCTAGTCTTCAAATCGTGCAACACCGTGTGTTGCACTTTGTGGCGTGTGGCCACCCAAGACCGTCTTTTTTTGGATTACATGAAACCGTCGATTTGTAAAGAATAAGGGGTCAGGATACGTTTTCGAATGCGGAGGACAACATACATATCTGTCCATTATTGTACCAAAAAAATTGGTTTGCGTTTTGATGTCACTCCTGGGCTAAAACTAAACTTTTGTACAACTGGGCAATTGGGTCCGCAGTCAACAGGAAAATAACCTCAGTCGAAGTCTCATCTGAAGAGGTTTGTAATTGTCCTGTCAATTGTTTTGTTATTGCTTGCTATGGTGTTCAAAGAGCGTGCTGCCAAAATCCTAGCTACTTTTTGGAAGGGAAAGGCCCCAGAAAGATATGGTATACTCCATATTCGAAAACATATAATAACAGCTTCTGACCGTGATACACTTTCAAAATACAAAAAATTGTGGATTGATACTGGCCACCCACGAACTGTTTTGGATACAACACCATGTGTTGCAGGCGGTACGTTATGGGTTAACTAGTGGCGGCGAGAGCGTCGCGAGAAATCACGACTTGGTTTTCGCTTTTTCTGTACTTCATATGCTTCAGATTAGCTTTGTTGTCTGCGACATGTTTCTGTGAAATCTTACATTCCTCAGTTTAATGTTTTTGCTTCGATTGTTAGCCACATCTAAGCATCGCAGTGTAGAAGCTGTCGGATTATTTCTGAAGAATTGCACTAGCTCTTTCTCGAGCGATTGTACTCAATAAACGATCCACTGAACAACATTCCTGTCAACCATTGTACTCTATTGAAACGAATTTTTTTTTGAAAATTTTGCAACTTAGTCCCTGTGAGCTTTCCCACTCAATAAAGGAGGTAGTGAAAACCTTCCAAAAACCGTAATAGTAGAAAAACATTTCAAGGTTATTCGGGGTGTATTCTACTACTCCTTCTGAGAATAAAGACTGCTAAATAAAGACCGTATAAAAATAAAGGCCACTAGCACGACTCGACGCGGTCCGTTAGAACTCCACTCAGGAAGCAGGGGCTGAAACCATGGAAGTCCTTCAAAGAAATAGCTGTTAATCTCATTATTATCTGAAGTAATAACTTTTGTAGCCCAGCAAGGCAAATAGTATCATGAAAAGTATAAGGAACAGTAACACCATATGATAACAATCCCAATCAAAATTAGTTCGAGCGTAAAACTTTCGAAGGTAGTGTTCGCAATGAACACAACCACACGCGGAGGAAGTCGTGTGCCGTTCGGTGCGCGCGGCCGCGCGAAAATCGGACATAAGGCTACACACCTATCAATTCTACCTCGCCTAAATGCTCTTGTTGGAGGCGAGAATGTCTGGAATGAGCTTCAAGTACATGTCACAGCACTTTCTTGCCGTTCTGTGCCTTTGAAAAGCGTTCAAAGAATACGAGAGCGAGCCCAAATCGATATAGCCTTCTAATGCCAGGTGTATTCTACTACTCCATCTGAGACTAAAGACTGCTATCTATCTTCGCTGGATAACCACCAAATAAAACCACTATTTCTGTTACACCTAATAATTATACCACCCTCCAGCCATAATCAACAAGTCATGGAAACAGAAAAGGCGAGTGCGGTCAAGACCCAATATTTGACGTATATTTGAAAATTAGGCTGCGGATCCCAGGAAATTATGTTATCTTTATGACAGTGGCCCTGCTACATTGTATTATAAATAATACGTTGATTGTATGAATGAGTATCTCAGTCACCACACTTTTGAGTCTGATAGAGGCACTCTGCACTACAAAACTATACATGATTCAAAGTTGGGAAAAAAAGGAAGAAAAGTAATGAACATGTGGATTAAACCCGCTTTCCACAATATTCCAGAGGGGCTCTGAAAAAGCTTCCCGATGTGAGCTTGTTCAAGCAATCGTTATAACATTTTGACGACATCAACACCAAGCACAACGTCTTGGTGTGCAGCTTTATGTCGAATTTTTACTTCGCGGCGTCGCACCCGCGGCGCCACCTCCATGAATTGACGCGGTCCGTTGAAACTCCACACTGGACGGAAGAGCTAATACCATGGAGGTCCTTCAAGGGAATAGCTGTTCATCTCATCATTATATGAAAACAATACCTTTTGTAGCCTAGCAAGACAAAATAGTAACATGAAAAGCAAAAGGTACAATAACATCACATGCTAACAATCCCAATCAAGAAATAATTAGTTCGAGCGTAAAACTTTTGAGGGTAGTGTGTGCAATGTACACAATCACACGCGGAGAAAGTCGCCGTGCCGCTCGCTGCGCGCGGCCGCGCGAAAATCGGATATAAGGCTAAACAGCTATCAATTCTACCTCGCCTAAATGCCCTTGTTGGAGGCAATAATATCATGGAATGAGCTTCAAGTGCATGTTACGACACTTTCTTGCCGCTATGTGCCTTTGAGCAACGTCCAAAGAATACGACCGCGAGCTCTAAAGCCCACCAAGCCTATCACGTTCCATCGATATCATCAACAATATACTCAAATTCCTCCTTCACTGATCCACGAAAAACGGTAGGCACATTAAGAGTGCATTCTTTCCATTCATTGAGCGAGAATTTGGGGCATAGTCATCAGGCTGGTCATTGGCCGTAACGAGGCATCGGAGACATAAGCTTGACAAAGTCTTTGAAAAGAAGCCGTACTGTTCTAAGGAAGCCAGCAGATGTGAGAAGGGCATGAACAGTATCTCTGCCGACTTGAACTATGTATGTATGAGCTCCCTCATGACGAAAGTACGGAGAGTCCGGCTCCATCCCGGCATTGATTGATTGGTGTTGGCGTAACGTAAAGTGCATGAAGATAGTCCGTATTTGCCAGATCTTTCCACATCATAGTCTCGTAGTTCACATGAAAAGCGTTCCATTTCATTGTCGAAAACAAAGATATCTGGTAAAGAGTGAAAGAGAGTCTACAACTACTTTATTCTTCGAAGAAGTTGAATTTTCGAATGGTTTTGCACCACGCGATACTTAACACTGTGCGCATCACTCATCGTTTAGTTCTGTATTATCTTGCTGTCCGTCGGTTTTCTATCGCAAAGCGGAACTAGTGACACTTGTGAGTCGTCGCCGTTGTGGCACTTTTTGGGAACTTGTTCGAATTCCTCCTTGGTACTATTCCGCCACATGTGACTTTTTGTAAAATCCCGTGTAACGAGAACGTAGAAGGCATATCCGGCCTGAAATGTGAGATATCATTGAGGTAGCTAGTACTAATGATTTTTTCAAGAAGAATCTCGGGGTTGGTGGAACCGATAAAGCGTTGCGTCATGCGATTTTTCTGCGCTCACCATAAAGATGGCTCACTTTCGTCCCTTCTAAGAATTGGATCACCATGTCGGCTCCTCCACTCTATGCCCAAAAAATCTAGTTGAAAACATCACTGAGCATTCATTATATTAACAATCTAGAAAAGTGCATATTATACCTGATCAAAGCGGAAATAATGGAACGGCTTCATTCCGTCGTTGAACTTCACACGATAGTGCATAGTACAGGCAGTATCTGACTAGAAAAGCGTGTTAATTAGTCAGTGAAAAGTGTATGGCTCACAAAACTCCTATAACGGATTTTTTTTATAACGTACAATCCCTATCTCTTTCTGAAAGAACCGTCTCATTGATGGTCTTTCCTTCATGATTTCTTCGAACGTTCCATGCTTGAAATCACTGTATGTGCACATTAACTCGGACTGCACAACTCCAATCAGGACGGTTAAGGCGATCACCATCATCATAGAGAAGCTTTTGCGTGAAGTCGAAGAGTACAGGCAAACGGATGCGAGCAGATGAGAATGCTGGTATTGATGGGCTATTTAAAGCTGTCCTTCCAATTTACACATTAATGCATTTTAATATTGTACCGAATTTGTAGGATTGTTTGACATCAATGAACATATCCTCACTTGACGATCTGCATGAAAAACAAAACAGATCTTCTCTAAATTTAGCACCAAGCAGTTCACATACTTTGATCACTCACAGTCATTGATAGATAATATCGTAAAAAAAGCTGTAAGCGACTCTGTGACCGTACACTGTTTGAGCGAATGCATGTTTTACATATTTTCGTACCTTCTTGAATCCAGAAACCACCAGGAACCAAGACGTTCCAGGAATTGGACGCTTTTGAAGGCCAATATCCAAAGTCCCTGAAGAGCTTGGTGAATAATCGTAAAGAGCATATTGTACAAGCATCAGTAATTTCCTGAACTCTAAAATCCATACACCTTCTGGCATTCTACTAACAATTGGTTCAATGCATTTTCTGGTGGAATACCTTTGATGGGTATCCTTTTAAAGACTCCTAAAGCCTGAATTCCTATTTCCGTAGATAAGAAAGTACATTAATTTGCGCATACCTCGTGTTCATTGGCAACATGCAGAAGCCAGCGAAAAGGGCACGAATGAGGAGATCTTCCAGCTACAGCTCCCATTTTCGGATATAATCTCCAGTTGTTGTTCAGATTGGCCCATGGACCTTCTGTCATTTAACAATAACTGCTTCCAGTATAGATGATCAGGAGGTGGAGGAAAGGTCATGTGCAACATGTCTCACTCGAAATCGCGTGAATTCGACTCTGAATCATCACGCTTTCTGAACGTTTTGCCATTGAAGGAGCTGTCCAGATGCCTGTAATAAAGGAGTTCAGTTAGATCTCATGACTGTGATTAGAAAGCATGGGCTTTAACCTGGGACTCGTACAATTTCTGATAGATGATCTATGGGAAACGACGTCGAGTATACCTGCCGTAAGTGGTCGCATAACACCCACCGCCACTTTTGCCCTGCTATCAAGCGTTAATATGTACGCTCAGTCTTTTAAGATGATGTACGAAGTGGAACAGGCAGAAGTCGCCATGGCAGTCCGCGAGAACCGTGCTCCAGCTACAATACGCATGGTTTCTGAAGAAAGTACATAGCGCGGATTAGCACGGAGGCAATACGATCTTCCCACCGCAAACGAAGTCGCAGTCATATATGTTGGTGAGGACAACAATGTACTAGCGAATAGAAGTATTTCATCAATATCCGTGACATTGACAAGATCTGTGACCCTCTGACCTATCCTCTACTGTTTCCGACCGGCGAAGGTGGCTGGGAGCATAGCCTAAGGGGTAGAGATGGCGCACGAATCACACAAAAAGAGTACTACGCGTATCTATTCTCTATACGCGAGTCTTTCAATCCAATTTTTCGGGCAGGAAAATTGTGTCAACAATTTGCTGTTGATGCGTACGTAAAAATTGAGCAGAACCGTCTCAATTTTCAACGCAGAAATCAGCTAACATTGCGCCGTGATTCCTAGAGAGGGTTGCAGGACTACTTGGTAGGCAATAACAACTCCGGACCGCCTGGCAATCGTGTCGTTCTGTCGTCATCACATTTGGGAAGCCCTCGAGCAATGCAGCAAGCGTATCAAGACGCTATGGCCATTGCGGCACGATACGGAAGATCAACGTTCTTTCTAACAATGACCTGCAATCCGCAATGGAAAGAGCTGAGAGAAAATCTGTATTGGCCAGACGGCATCAGACCATCCAGACTTGGTGGCACGAGTTTTTAACGCAAAGTTGCAAGAGCTCTGTGTCGATCTGTTTAAGAGAAATGTGTTGGGAGAGGTGAAGGCATATGTTTACGTCATTGAATTCCAAAAGCGGGGACTACCTCATTGCCATATGCTTCTTATTATGAAAGAAGGCTGGAGAGTGCACACTGCTGAAGACGTCGATAAAGCTGTTTATGCGGAGATACCAAACAGTGAAGCGGAGCCAGAGCTGTACGCTGCTATAACGTCATACATGATTCGACAATGCGGAGCTATGGATCCGTTTTCACCGTGCATGCGAAATGGCTCCTGCTCAAAAGGCTTTCCCAAACAGCTTCGCAGTGGGACCTCACTCGATGTTGACGGCTATCCAAAATATAGGCGTCGCAATCTTTCTCCTACGGAAACAAATGGAATTCCCTATAGTGACGAGTGGGTGGTGCCTACCAATCCTTTCGTACTTCTGAAGTATGACTGTCATCTGAATGTCGAAATTTGTGGCATGATCTTTGCTGTGAAATACCTGTATAAGTATATGTATAAAGGACCAGATCGTGCCCGCATTAACGTTAGAATGAAGCAAATGGTGAGAACCAGAACGTCGATGAAATCAAACAGCACCTACGTATGTGCCCCTCAGAGTATGTACCGAATTTTCGGATATACCATGCAGGACAAGTCGCATACTGTCTACCGATTGGCAGTGCACCTGCCTGAATTGCAAACGGTGCACTTCGTACCAGGGCGGGAACAGCAATATCTAGAACAGGCGCAACGAACATTTACGACTCTAACAGCATTTTTCGAGCTTAACAGACGATGCGCTCAAATATTCGAGAATGGACTTCCCTCTGATTTGACCGTCGATGCTCGCAATGTCTATTACTATCAAATACCGGAGTTTTTCACATTTGATTCCCGCCATGGATGGACGCCAAGGAAACGTGGTGGGAAACAAATTGGAAGAATGTTTACCGTGTCGCCTTTAGACACAGAGCGATACTGCCTGCGGATTCTCCTACTCAACACCAAAGGCAAAACATCCTTCGAAGACATTCGTACCATTGATGGCACTACCTACAGTACCTTCGCCGACGCAGCGAAAGCTGCTGGCTTTTTAGGCGACAACAGGTACTTTCGACAGAGTTTGCAAGAGGCAGCCCATCACCAGTCCGGTGCATCGTTGCGAAGTTTCTTCGCGTGTTTGCTATGCTTTTGCGAGCTGATCCATGCGATTGATTTGGGGGAGGAGTTTGCTCTTGTCATGTCGGATGATTACACCCATCGAGGAGTAGATCAAGAACTTGCCATAACCTTGGCATACTTCGACATTTTTGATGGAGTGGCGTTGATGGGCATGGACTTAGCGCAAATTATTCCTCCACCTACCGGGGAACGACCAGTTATGCCCACAGCGCCGATTGATTATGCAACTCATGAGAGGAACGGATTGCTTCAATACGAAACCCTCATTGCGAAGCAAAAGGAAGCAGCAGACGACATCCTCGATGCGTTCAACAGACCCCGTAACAGATGTATTTTCGTGGATGGTCCCGGTGGCAGCGGTAAAACATATCTATACAGCACAATATACAACATAGCTGTCGGAAGTGGACGTAAGGTTTTGTGTGTGGCCTGGACCGGCATATCTGCTAACCTGCTTCCATCGGGCCGAACTGTGAATTCATTGTTCAAGGTGAATATCGGCGATGGAAACCGCACCTCCACAATGAGATGACAGCAAAAAGAAGCAAGGCAGCTCATGGAAGCTGACATGATAATATGGGACGAAATCTCGATGACACCGAAAACTGCCCTCGAAGCAGTTGATGCTGTGCTGAGAGATATAATGCAGGTCGACATACCCTCTGGTGGAAAAGTATTGGTGATCGGTGGCGACTTTCGACAAATATTGTCGGTTGTCAAGCACGGTCAACGAGAGGATATTGTAGAAGCCTGCGTTCTGAATTCGATTCTCTGGCCATTGTTTACCATCCATCCACTTGAGACGAACATGCGAGCTCAAAGAGCTGACCGCGCTTGGCGTGAACGTCTACTTCAAATCGGTAACGGAGAATCAAACGACGAAAATGGATGCACAGTTATTCCAGAGAAGATGATGTGTATGACGAGTATCGTCACAGAAATAATTGGTCATGCCCTCGACCCGTCCACCACTTCTGACCTGTTCGAAAATGCCATCCTTGAACCGAAAAATGTCTTTTAGCGCCTGAATGAAGATGCTCTGCAACGCAGGGTTGAGACAGAAAGAGATGAGAGGATCTACAAAAGCATTGATGAGGCGATTTACCCTGAAGGACAATCGCAGCAGCTGTTTCAGTTGGAGTACCTGAACTCCTTTACACCTACAGGCATGCCTCCGCACGAGTTGCAGCTCAAAAAAAGGTGCCATAGTTATGTTACTCAGGAATTTGGACGTTTCAAACGGATTGTGCAATGGAACACGCCTCATAGTTGAAACACTTGGTCGTTTCACCCTCGCTTGCAGGTTTACTTGTGGAGAAAGAAGAAACCAGTTAGCCGTCATTCCAAGGATAGACAACTACTGGGATGAAAGAACCCCCTTCAGGCTCCGCCGAAGGCAGTTCCCTGTGCGCGTAGCATTCGCGATGACAATCAGTAAGGCACAGGGACAGCCATTTGACAAAGTGGGCGTGGTGCTTCCCGAAGATGTCTTTTCCCACGGTCAACTTTATGTTGCACTCTTACGTGCTAGAACTCCTGATGGAATCAAAGTTAAAGCTCATTCAAATAGCTTGAAAAACATTGTATAGGACGAGGTTCTACTCTCATAACTTGAAAGTCACACTGTCACCTCTCTTTTTACTTCACACATACCATAAATTCCGAATATGTACTTTTTCTCATCCGTCATCCTTCTAAGGCTGCAAGTGTCCACTGATGTTGTAATCAGTTTGGCTGGAGTATGCTATTGCGCGTATAATCTGTTTGTAGTGAACATACACTCCACTGTCTTTAGTCAGCATGTAGGTCTTCGTATCAAACTTTTTGTAAGTAGCCGTTATTCTTAGTAGAATCAAATGTTTTGCATTCGATAAGTTTTGTTTATATTGAAAAGAAGGGTTATGTGTGCCTAATATAGATCTGATTTTCGCATTCGAATGAGCCTGAAGCAAAAATCCTCTCGGAACGAAGAAGGCTCACTTCGGGAATTTCTAGCATTTTCATAACCAGAGAAGGCCATTCTATGAATAACGCTATTCCAGCAAAAACGTGCTGTTTGGAAAATCGCGATAGCACAGCAGATGAACTTATTCTCATATTTGACGAATAATAATTTCAAGTTATGCGTGTTTTCTAAAATTGAAGAAGAAAAAGACAGCTTTTTTCTCTCATAGTGTTGTGTCTCATTATGCCTTTTGCAGATGTAATAAATCTAAACCTAAACTCAAGATAAATTTTTCATGTTGGTTCACCAAATTTTTTAAGCATACTTAATGTTACCATTTGGGCTAGCGCACATTACTGCGCTCATCAAACAGCGGAGCACGCAAAATGAGCTTGATCGATATCGATGATATGGAAGAAGAATGAAAATCACGGGATTTTTTCTCCCTTTTCCTTTTTCTGCGGTGGTCTCGGCACTACTAGAGTTAGCGGGGGCCACCCGACAAAAGCACATGTTGCGCCTAATTTCTGCTTATAGGCACTCTCAAGGTTATTTTATGCCTAGATACAGCTAACTAACTAAGAAAATGATTAAATTATTCTTCCATTAGTATGTAACGAGAAATTTACTTCAACTCGACTAAACAACCACTTATGCGCATTCGCCTGAGCCTATGGAAAGGGAATCTTCTTCCCCAAGGCTTAGGCTAACATAGAATAGAAAAAAAGCACGAATTTGCTCTATATAAATTGTTTTTTGTAAAATTCGAACCCGATTCGGCAGGCGCTATGACTTCTCTGCGCTCTAACCATAGCTTTAGAAACGCAGAGCCAGTGCGCTGGCCCCCTAACTCTAGTAGCACCGGGGGTCTCTCTTAGATCGATCAATCTCATTTTGCGTGCTCCACTGTTTGATGCGGGCAGTAACGTGCGCTAGCCCAACTGGTACGTATATAGCTAGTTATAAGTAAACAACTACGTTTTGTTTAGTTTTATTATTCTTAGTTTTCCCTATCCTAGGGTACCGACAAATAGTGGCATATACAGGGGGTGCCAAAAAAAAGTAATTTTGTCTCGTCCACTTTCACCCCACTTTAGTCGAACTACAGCAAATTCTGTTGAGGTATTCTCATCCCAAATTCAAGAGCAGACCTCACTCTATCATATACTCCGTGGCAGCCTTCTGCACGAGCAGGAACGGGAGCGAGGAAATAGTGAACAAGATGTGTCACCTCAACTGGGCAAAATCGGAAATTTCGTCGCCCTCGTTCACAACCTTGCTGAGGTCCGTTCACTCTGGGTACCTAAGGTGATTCATACTGGGTGGTGTTCTTTAGGATCCCGTTTTTTCCGGGTACCCAGCACCCTTCGTTTCCAAGAGCCAAAACGTGCACTTACCACTGAAACCCCTCCGGAGGCGGATTTGGGCATGAAAATGATACTTCGGATCATAACAGCCTTGTCCAAGCAGCAGGAGCTCTGTGACTTCCATGAACCGAAGGGCCAATCCTTAGGAAGCTTTCCACAAAAGACCTACCATGGAACCCGCCTCCACTAATTTAAGGGGACCTTGATACCGTGGGAGCTCCGAAGCCCGACTGCGCCGCTTAAAGGTTCTATATTTTTATGAAAATGAAAGTAGTGAGTCTCAGCTTGTTCCTACTTCTAGAGGAACATTTCGGGAATATTTTGCCCCAATACTTTCATTTCTTTCGCTTCCCTATGTTTTGTATAATTGGGAGATGTGAGCCGTGGGCAAAATTACTTTTTTTTTGGCACCCCCTGTATATAGTCAGTTACGAATAATATTAGTTATTTTTCAGAAAAATTTATAAATTTATAGACGGTGATCTACAGCGTCAATGAAGCAATTTATTGGCGTTTCTTCAAGTCCGTCGTACAGAAAGACTTTTTGCGACCCATTAGTCAGCAGTGTTTCACCTCTACCGCCCATGCCCTGAAATCAGCTCTCAAATAATTCTCCAGGCATCGAAATAAAATTGAGCCGAGTTCACCGAGTTAGAGGAAAATTATCCTTACTTCTATAACGAAACACCTTGTAGAGTTCAGAAAATAAAAAATAATGGAAGCATTGTTGGAGATGGATCATTCAATCGATATCCATTCTGAATTACAGCGACGTTTCCAAGTGCATCCACTCCATTCACAGTCTCTTGTAGCGTGTAGAGGTGCTGAAGGCTGTAACTTTTCAAGATAACATGTGCTACGGAATAACTACACCTCCCGCAACAGTAGGCCGCACCCATACTCAGCGCCGGCATAGCGTGGCTGCGTTCAAAGGCAGAGTGGCATCGGGGAAGTGCAGGATGACGAAAGCAACAAGGTAGGTTGGCAAAGGTGGGAAGGTAGAGACACAGCCACGTCCTGTCGCAGGCACCGCAGAGTATGAGGGCGGCAGCATCCCTCCCTCACCATGATCTCCTATGCACAGCCGTGCTTTCTACAAGATCCAACAACCACACCCGTGCACAGGCGGTCGCTCAGAATGCCGGAATGTGGAATTGTTGCCCATTCCAGAAGAATGCGAAGGTCCTTTTTCTACTCCTCTCTTAACAAGGCTTGACATGATATAGTATAGCTATAGGCGAATGATTCTAAAACACCCAAAAAAAAACCCATTTATATCACATAATACTTCACAAGGCCTTCAATCCATTACCGTATTAGGTCAATAATTTGAATTTGAAAGTTGATAAAGTGCCTAATCCACCCCTTCTTTTGTCAGTGGTCATCTTAGGTTTCCAAGCATTATAATCACAATATAGTCATGGGTTTTGGTTGGTCCTGCGCGTTTGCATTCCTTTTTTCCCCCTTCTCTTGTGGATCAAGACACAATCCAAAACTATAGCTTTAGCCATGCCAAGACGACCATACTTCTTGATAAAAATAGAATTTGGATCACGACAGTTCCATTTCCTCACTAACTCAAGAAGGCCATACCCTCTTACTAAAAATAGGGATTGGTGCCGATGGGATATGCAAGCCAAAAATAACAATAAGAGGGGACTATGTTTGGCGCCTCCGGTACTCGTTCCTTCGGAAACGAGCAGGCAGCGTCACCCCTGGCAGCATCTACCGAACCTTCAAGGAAGACTCCGTTCTGGTCAGTCAGTGATATAAATATCAGCAGAGAACTTTGCAGCGCCAAGAGCGACGATATTAAATTATACACTGCAGTTTTCACGGATATGTTTACTAGCCTAGACCACAAATTAATTATTAATAAAGTGCAGCAACTCTTGAAACTATGTTTCAGAAGACTCTTATAGCATTCAGAAAAGACTCTTATAGCTACTAATGGATATGCAGCATTTTATACAGATGGCAAGACCATCAGCAATAGATGCCGGTATTATAATAGCACAGATCTAATTTATTTGGTAGATTATCTTTTGAAAAATAGCTTCTGTATGTTTGGCGGTGGAGTCTTCAAACAAATTAAAGGAGTTCCGCAAGGGGTGACTTCAGTCCTCCGCTGATCTCACTCTTTCTATTTTATTAGGTTGTCGGGAAAGTTCTTTCGTTTTTTTAAAAACGTGTTTTTCTCTCCCAAATTACATTCCGGAAATTTCTTCTGTGAGCATACATGTAATACAAGTTCACACGTGTCTATGGGTACTATTGTCTTCCATCTCCCGGATAATCTTTTTCGGCAAAATGGATCTATCAAAGGAGTACTTTCGTGGTCTTCTACTTTATGATTTCAAATATGGCATCTCAGCAACCGGATCCAGTCGTCGTACCAACGCCGCATTCGGGAAGGATACAGTGTCTGAACGTGTGGCACACTTTGGTTCAAACGCTTCCGAGAAGGGAATTACAACGTCAAGGATTCCGACCAGTCAGGACGCCCATCGGGAGTCGATAACGAACGATTGCGTGAGCTGGTTGAATCGAATCCACGCCAAACTACACGTGAATTAGCAGAAGACTTTTATGTTCACTTTAGCACTGTCGCCGATCACCTACATCAACTAGGTAAGGTGAACAAGTTGACCCAGTGGGTACCCCACGATCTCACGGAGTCTGACCGCTAACGACGGGCTGAGGTGGCATCTCAGTTGCTCCCTTACAAAGGCACGGATAGCTGGCTGAAGCCCATCGTTACAGGGGATGAGAAGTGGTGTCTGTACTTCAACAAGGAGCGGGCTAGAGTGTGGACTGACAAGGGCGAGCAGCCTGAGACGCAGCCAAAGCCAGATATCCACACGATGAAGGTTATGCTTTGCATCTAGTGGGATTGCAAAGGAATCATCCACTACGAGCTGCTGCCTCGCAGCACCACATTAACAGCAGACCTGTACTGTCAGCAACTGGATAGATTGGCCGCGAAAATCGCTGAGCAGCGTCCGAAACATGGCACGGTTCGTTTCACGACAATGCTCGCCCACATATTGCAAAGTGACTCGTCAGAAAATTCTCGAGCTTGGTTGGGAAGTGCTGCCCCATCCACCTTATAGCCCTGATCTTGCTCCATCGGATTTTCATCTCTTCCGTTCCCTATCTAACGCCATCCAAGGAAAAACAGTCGATAATGAGGATGACATGGAACGGTAGTTGTGCAACTTCTTCAAATCGAAGCCAGAACAATTCTATGCGGACGGCATAGAAAGTTTGCCTGAAAGGAGGCGAAGAGTGGTGGAGCAAGACGGTGATTACCTTGTTTCTTAGTGTGCTCTGTGTTTTGTAATAAAGTGTTAAAATGAATTGCTTCAAAAAACGAAAGAACTTTCCCGACAACCTAACAGAATACAATTATTCAAAAAATAAAAAATACGATAGAAGTAAAATATTTATAGCGTCCAGACTAATGAATGATTTGCTGATTTTACACAATCAAAATGAATCGGATATAAACCAATATATCAAAGATGTATACAAAGATACTATAGAGATTAAGAAGACGCATAACTCTGAATCCTCGAGCAACTACGTAGACATGACCTTTGTAATAGAGGGTAATAGAGGTAAAACCAAATTGTATAATAAAACATGATTTCAGTTTTGAAGTTATTAGGTTCCTTAATCACTGTACCAATATCACTAGAAATACAAAAGCATCCGTTATATGCACTGAAACCCTGAGACTTGCTAACACATGCAAAGAATTGCAAGTGTTCATGGACAAGTTACGAGAAATGAAAACTTTCCTTGGGAGTAGCGGATATCCAGTCGAATTTATAATAGCTAATGTTGACATATGTATATATAGGAATAAATTCATCAGTTACAAGTATTAAATAATAGATGATTTCATAAAAATTAAAAAACTAGTAAACGCAATTTCGACACATTAACTATACTGATCTCTTCGCTCTTCCCTAATATTCCTTCTCCAACCATTTTCACTATACCATCTACTCCACACGGTCCATATTGGTTTCATTTATCTTGGTAGGGACTCGGTACTTGCAATGATATAGTTAGCAGAGTTCTTCACACGTTCTCTAGACACCACAGGATGCACGGAAACGCGCCCCAATCAATTGAGGATTGACTGCGGTTGGCTGAGTATCCAACCTAATATTTCGAGATTTCCTTGTTTCGGCGGGATCATTTGTTCACTTGCCTACACCGCATGACTCGTTAACCCCTTTCTTCATTGTTTCTTCGTTGTTTGTTTTGATATTCTTGTCTTACCATTGATGTTAGTAACCAAAAGGCGACTTTTTATAATTACTGCATAGTTGCACAATCATATTCCGGATTTTATATGGTGTAGCGATATCTCATTTAACATTTCGTGGATTTTATTCGCTGTACAGGTATGGTTTAAATTTGATTTAATTTTTATTTGATTTTGATTTTTATTTATTTCTTCCTCGCTTTTCACACCCCTTATCCATATATTTGTCCTTAACATCCTGGTTGGCACTGGTCATTAATTTTTTTCTTTCTTGCATACTAAGCTAATACCCCTTCCCACCCATCCCCTCCGTTTTCATCAACACCACTCACTGATGAGCCTCCGGTGTTGATGCAATCACAGTGGTTCGTATGAGTAAAGGAGGCGAGACGAACCACCCCTTCTTTCCTTTTCACATAATTTCATTCATGTTCCCTTTCTTCCTTTTCCTTTGAGTGTCCCTCAATCGCCTCATGTGCTCTTGGAGCAGCTCTTAAACGAGAGGTTCGGACTGATTTCCATAGAGTAAGAGAGTGGCGCTGTACCGCTTATGATCCAAGCGCATTTTACTCTTGCTTGCAGCTTTGCAGTTGTTCCACTTCTTGCAGAAGAAAATAGATTCTTGAATTTGGAGCGAAGTTGACAACTTCTTGTGCATTAAGGACGAATAGCATAGGAGAATTTTTTGAGCTGTTGTGCTATCCTTGTTCCGAATGGGAGACGGGAAGTTCCGCCATTGGAGTAGTGGTTTCTCGAGGGGAAATAGGTTTTCTTCCGATTAGCAGGAAAAAGGATAATTTCGAATAAGAGTTTTCCGCACTAAGGATTCAATAATCGAGTGAAAAAACGAAATTATTGAGTATATTTTTTCAACTCACCTCAAACAAATATCGTAGTCGACCTCCACTTGAGCTTATTCGACTCTGTGCTGTTTTACCGTCAAGAAATCGCTGTAATTTCAGGTGACTAATTAGGCAATATTACAAAAAATAGAAACATTTTTCTATCAAAAAGATTTGCACCTTGATATAATCTTATATGATGTCTGCACAAGTTTGCCGTAGACTATCACTATTCAAACAGAGTAAATGAATATCGGGGTTCAGTAGAAGCGAAAGATCATCCGATGGCATATCACCACTGAACCAAAGGTCCTTCACACCTGCAAACTTCGCTTGCTTAAGGAAGGCTCTTTACTGAACAGGACATCCCTAAAACATCCAAAACTTCGGACAGAAATATGGGCACTTCTAAAGAAGGCCTAAACCTGGCCACGCAAATGAAAGCCAGGAGTTTCAGAAGAATATATTTGGCGAAATTTCCGATGAGAAACAGCGCCCCTAGGTTTTATAAAAGCTTCCTTTATAAGAGTCTTTTTAACAGCTGCTACTTATTTTATCCCAGCCCGCCCCCTTTTTTGGACGTGCCCCTTTTGAGAATAAATGGCGGATAGGGGGCTTATTTCTCGGGCTTTCAACCGTTTCATTCCGTTTTTCTTCACTTTCTTACTGTCAAAAACTACGACCTTCATATTTGATGACCTTAACATAGCCTACCTAAGCATAGGCATAAGGTTGCTTTGTAGTCCTTTCTCTTTTCAAATTTGTTGCGAAGAATAGTCCAGAAAATAATGCTAAGATTTTGAGCGACCAGCTGCACAAGTTGCTGCACGGTGAGCGAATCTGCTCCAAACCACACGGTTTTCTTACGTGAAGCTATCTTTTTCCTTCTGCGAAAAGCTAGTTGAGCATGAATACTCGTCCAAAAGGGCGATTTCTCACCTGCCTGGATTGTGGACCCACTCCGCGTGTTGTAAAATTGAATTCACAAACACTGACATTACAATGATACCGAATACGAGATAAATGATCAACACCACAGTATCGGAATTGCTTTTCGCTGTTACAATGACGTCACCAAAGCCAACTACTGTAATGGATACAAAGCTGAATCGGAAAATTCAATGACAATCACATCACAACGAAAATGGATGATGAGGTAAGCGCTGTGTATATGTTGGGATGTATATTACACTTTAATTATACTATATTTTGCTGCATTGTATATCATATTGTATTATTGTATTACTTAACTCAAACTAAATTCTATATGAAATTCTGTGTCGTTGAAATGATGCAAATGCACTAAGTTCCAGAAAACGCCTTGCAATGAAAGCTGTTCTTGTGTTCGCTGCTCCGGCTGAAAAAATAGAAGAACAAAGTATGGTAAATACAAATCTTAAAATAAAAAGAATGGCCTTTCACGTCTCTACCATACACGAATCACTGTTGCTGTGAGCCCTTAAGGCATTTCATTGAGTAGGGCTAACAACCATTGACATTGTATGAAAGGGTCGTGAATAGAGAAGAAAGGAAAGATAGGATGGGTATTAATTTTTCAATTTCAAGCACATTTCTTCAAGAGCCGCTCGCCGAAATAAAGGGTAAACTCGCCTGAAGAGCAGGAATACGGAGTTTGTTTGTACAGTGCACCCGCATATTGTATAGCTAGTATGTGTAAAGTGGAAGGAGAGGATATGGTGACAGATAGCGCACGCTTCTACTCTCATGGTGCGGGATCAAATCCCGCATCAGTGCGCACCTACGTCAGCCAAGCTTCCATCCCTGCGAGGTAAGTGAATTGGTATCGCCTTGTCTGAGAGGATATAGGCACTGACTTGTTCATCGGTTGGCCCCCGCAAGTAATTAGGCCAAATCCATTTATCTCTATCACGATCTGAATTGAAGTAGAATGCGAGGCGCATTCCACAGAGAAAGCTTTAAGCAACAAAAATTTTATCCTTTATCCTTTTTATGTGTGGAGTGGTTCATTATTTATAAGGAACAAAAATACAAATGTGTAACTGAGTTCTCTACAATCAGATTTTTCGTGGACATGTTCTGGGATACATGCTCTCAAGGCCGCATACAGAATACTTTACTGAGCGAATTCCCTGGACCCATACCTTGAAATCAGTAATTCATATACAGCTCGCAGAAATATACAGTAATTTAGTTGCATTTTAATCAGTGCTTTTTTCACTTCTCATATATGGATTGGTTATAGTTATCACTCAGCAGGCTATTGAGGTGAACATTGTGGATTGCATTGGAGGAGTTTGGTGGAGGATACATTAACAAATGGGTTGCACGTCTTTAGGCTGCTTTCACACTCAGCTGCGACAGGGCGTAGCTGCGAGGAACAGTGGCACGGGCGCAGACGCAGAGACAACGCAGCCACGCTCTGCTGCTGGCACCGCAGAGTTTGAACGCGACCTGAGGCTGCGGTGATACTTTGCGGCGGCAGGACATGGCTGCGTTCACTATCAGCGCGGCAGGGTGGCATGGGGAGATGCAGAGACGACGCAGGCAATGACACAGGGTGGCACAGACGGAGGCGCAGAGATACGCAGCCGCGCCCAGTTACTGGCACCGCAAGGTATGATCGCAGCCTTATGTGGATATTGCAGTCGTACCGAGGTATAGGAAGGCATCGACATGTGAGATTCAGAAAATGTCTGGTACCAGCTCGAAAGCCTACAGATCTGATGCACTTAGTAGAGGCGACACCCTCAAAAGCTATTTCGAAACTGTATAATTTCCATCCAAGGTATGATCGGGAACACGCTTCATGCCATTGCTGATCTCTCTAGAAGTACGAAACTCTTGGCAGAAAATAGATTAAGTAACGATCAGAAGGGACCTTTGTCGCATGTTTCCGAAAAGCATGCTCCTTATTCAATAAAAAAAGCAATAGAAAAACGTGCAGACCAGTGGCAGTCAGAGTAGAGAATACGAAGAAACATCTGCCCGCGAAATCATGTTTTGAAATAGATTCGTACATAAAAGAAAACACCGTCGCTTCAGCCAATGCATAAGAAATTGATAATATCGAAATAATTACATAGGGAAGGGATGCAGTGATAATCTGAAATACCTTCCAATGAAGTGAGTAGACATCTATTGTTTTATTGCTCACTAATTATTATAATGACATAATAAACATATTGTTTATTTGCCCATTGTTGTCAACTGCAGACCACATCAAGAACATAGAAAGAGACAGAAGTGCAAACAAAGAAAATTATGACAAGATAGTTGTTCAAGGTGGCGAACCCCATCGCTTGAGGCCTGCATGTTCGCCTGGGGTCCTGAGCGAATTAGTTCGTTCGGATTAAGTTGTCAGCGAGCCCTAGTACGTTGACATATTGCGCTCTGGGAATAGGACCAGGATCTCACTTCGGACTCATTCACGCACCGTAAGACCACAGTCAGACTACGATTTTGCCATTTTGCGACGTCGCACTTTGTACGCGGCTCTACGGCCTTGAGATTGTGCAATGCAGCATCTTCGCGTGTGGAACCGCAACACCGCAATCGCAAAGTCTGACGAAGGAGCAGAATAGTCTTTCCACTCACCGTGCCTTGGCACAATTACTATGTAGTTTAGTTTTTTTTCTTTCTAAATGTGTTTCTAAACTCGTGAGCTGCCTTTAGGCGCACCATTGAGCGTAAATAAATAAGTAAACAGATAAATGCATCAACTATTATGGCAATGAGCCACACTGAAGTGCAAGCGCAACAGATTTCCCTAACAATGCTACTTTTGTGAGACTTTTAATAGCCGAAAAAGTGTATCACAATAACATTAAAGTCCGAGAGAAGCTTTACACTTTATCGTTGAAACCAGTCGGGTTGGCCGGCTTCGCCGGCCAATCCTCGTAGGGGCGGCTTCGCCGCCCCGGCAGGGTGGCTTTGAGGCTTTCTGCTTTGTAGCGAGGAGCGACTTTCGCATGCGCGCTTCGCGCGCATTGCAGCAGGAATAGGCCCTGTGTATAGGGAGCACACATTGCAGCAGGGAATGGATAATATGCGGCTTGTATATATTGTAAGCAAACCTCCAACGGCTTGGGGTTGAAACTAAGAGACACCACACCCATCTGTAACCCCTTCCCCACTGAAGGCAAAACCCTTTAAAGAAAGGCAGGATTCGATCCGAACACAAAAATAGAATTGAAGCACTTAGTAGTACCAAAGTAAGGAAGATGGATCGAAACGGTCAAAAAATCCAAGAAAGAAGACCCCTTCCCATCGTTGATCCAAGTGTGGAAGGCACAATCGCAGAGGGGCGGCCACGCTAAAAGGAGCGGCAGCAGTTGGAGGTGTCTCATCGTGAGCGCTGAGGCGCTCCATAGTAGTTGACTTTTGAGGATTAAAAGTTTCGAGAGGACGTGCATGTATCAGTTTTATAAGAAACATTGACCTTAACTGATTGCCGACAGATACACCTGATAATAACACACCACTCCCTAATGGTAACCGAGAACAAACAGTCACTTTGTGAGTGTGGCACCAATATTGCAATTATGGCCGGGCTAGGCTTAGAACTTATGTACTCCATACACAGGGGGTTGACGTGTACAGAGTACATAAGTTTGGTGGGTTGACTCCTACCCAATCCTAACCTGCCCGACTTCCACACACCCCTACCTAATTTGCTTCTTGTGTGCTCCCTACATTTTGGTCTGTCCCTATCCAGTTCTTACTCGCACGACCTGAGCAGTTCCATTCCTGACCTTCCCGATTTTCGGAACCCATGCGAGGGTTTATAAATTTGAGTACCCATCGGTTTCGGCGCAGGCCCCGCCCATGGTGGGCGGAGCTATTCTTAAAACTTATATGCTCCGTACACATGACCCCTACCCAATCCTAACCTGCCCGACCTCCACAGGCCCGTACCTAATTTGCTTCTTGTGTGCTCCTTACATTTTGGTCTGTCCCTATCCAGTTCTTACTCGCACGACCTGAGCAGTCCCATTCCTGACCTTCCCGATTTTCGGAACCCATGCGAGGGTTTATAAATTTGAGTACCCATCGGTTTCGGCGCAGGCCCCGCCCATGGTGGGCGGAGCTATTCTTAAAACTTATATGCTCCGTACACATGACCCCTACCCAATCCTAACCTGCTCGACCTCCACAGGCCCGTGCCTTATTTGCTTCTTGTGTGCTCCCTACATTTTGGTCTGTCCCTATCCAGTCCTTACTCGCACGACTTCAACAACCCTTTCCTAACTTGCCCGATTTTCCGCACTTAAGCGAGGACCTAAATTCGTTTATTCATCGATTTCGGCGCAAGCCCAGGCCATGATGGGCGGAGGTAGGCTTAGAATTTATGTGCTCCGTACACTTGTGTTTTCCTCTACGCTATCCTAACTTGCCCTACCTCTACAGGCCCGTTCCTAATTTGCTTCTTGTGTGCTCCCTACATTTTGGTCAGTCTCTACCCACTCCTTACTCGCACGACCTGAGCAGTCCCATTCCTGACCGTCCCGATTTTCGGAACCCAGGCGAGGACTTAAATTGGAGCACCCATCGGTTTCGGCGCAGGCCCCCCCATGGTGGGCGGAGTTAGGCTTAGAACTTATGTGGTCCGTACACTTGGTCCCTACCCAATACTAACCTGCTCGACCTCCACAGCCCGTGCCTAATTTGCTTGTTGTTGTTCCCTTTACTTTGATCAGTCCCTCCCCAGTCCTTACATGCGCGACTTCAACAGACTCTTTCCTAACTTGCCCCATTTCCAACACCTGAGCGAGGACCTAAATTCGTTTATTCATCGATTTCGGCGCAAGGCCCGCCCATGGTGGGCGGAGCTAGGCTTAGTTCTCATATGCTGTGTACGCTTAGGTCAGCCCCTACCCACTCCTAACTCGCGCGACCCTCCAGGATACAGTTGAGATGAGGCCCTACCGAGTCTTAACTTGCCCGATCCCTACAGGCCCACTTTTGATTTAGCCGATTTTTTCAACCATTTCTGCGCAAGCCCCGCTCACGGTGGGCGGAGCTAGGCTTAGTCCTTAATGAGCTCCGCACACTTTGGTCAACCCCTACCCATCCCCAACTTGCCCGACCTCTCCACTTTCATTGAGTTGAGAGTAGATTATGTGACAAAAAACGGACACATGCACACCACACACATACAAACACACCAAACTTCTGGTTTTAGCTTGCCTCTCATGTGCTCCGTACATTTTGGCTTGCCGCAACCCATCCCTAACTTGCCCGACCTCTACAGGTCCATTCCTAGCCTGCCTGATTTTTGAAACCTGAGCGCGGACTTAAATTTGAACACCGGCAGTTTCCGCGCAAGCCCCGCTCACAGTGGGCGGAGCTAGGCTTAATTCTTATGTGCTCTGTGCGCTTAGGTCAGCACCTACCCAGTTTTAACATGCCGGACCTTTCCAGACAGCAGTTCAGTTGAGACATTATAACAATGAGATAGGGGTGTATGTGGTGCAGACAGGTTGTAAATGGTTGACGCTGGACTGTGGGAGTGACATGGGTACCCTCGGTGTATCCCTAGGTAATGCCTCCTTTCCTTACCGGCCCATCACAACACAGCTGCGTCGCCATTCGCCTTTCGAGGCTCCTTATCAGCCCTTATCAGTTGCTATCACTTCCATTCCTTCACCATTAATGTCCCCTTTCCACCCCTATATTATCTTAAAAATTCAGGGTCCCAGCTTTGCTGCGACGCGAGATATGAATTTTCCGCCATTCGCCTTTCAAGGCTCCTTATCAGCCCTTATCAGTTGCTATCACTTCCGTTCCCTCACCATTGATGTCCCCTTAACACCCCTACATTACCTTAAAAATTCAGAATTCCAGCTTTACTGCGACGCGAGATATTATGCGGTGAGCGGACAGACAGACAGACAGACAGACACACACACACACACACAGACAGACAGACAGACAGACAGACAGACAGACAGACAGACAGACAGACACACCAAACTTCTGCTTCATATATAGAGTATGATGATACCTTTTCAACGATAAAGTGTAAAGTAAGTGATAAAGTGTAAAATAATGAAGAGTAAAGTACAGTGCGCATCCACCCATCACTGAGATAATAGAAGAAGTGCACTTTAGACTTTCCTTTTTCGAATATTTTGCCAACATTGAAAAAGAGATCAATTTCGCAGAAGCCATGAAAGACGCTGTGGAATTGAGTCTTATGCTTGGCACTCGTCTCACCAAGGCACAAAGTAATCCGAAACGACTCACTCGTAATCTAGGCCTGTTCCATATACCACAAGATTACGACAACGATACTCACAATACTTCGATTACTG
Organism: Trichostrongylus colubriformis; assembly: GCA_963978905.1. NCBI lineage: Eukaryota > Metazoa > Nematoda > Chromadorea > Rhabditida > Trichostrongylidae > Trichostrongylus > Trichostrongylus colubriformis. Next base: position 33,629,551 of record OZ022260.1, read on the forward strand.
CATCAAGCAGTGGTTTGGTTCTATCATCAAACAGAGAGTCAAACCAGCAGCCCGAAGTTATTCAATGTTATCCAGGTGCTGCTGTCTGTTTTTCCGATCTTCTTCGCTTTTTGAGCTCAACTTTGTCTGTCAGCACATGCAGGTTGGATAATGCAACTTCAATTTGCCCGAGGCTACCCTTGAGTAGGTCGATTGTGTGCAGCACCTCTTCCTGCTGTTTATAGCTATCATCGGATTGGGGTATTTTCGCGTACGATTTGAAATTTTGATTTAACGTTTTTAGGTGAGTACGCTAAGAATTGCACTCAAATTTTTTAAGTGTGATTATACACCAGCTCAACTCAATTCTCACCTCTCGTTGTTTCGAACTAATTAGATGTTTGATCGCTCGTTCACATTACATTGATGTTGCAGAATCTATGTGGACTGAGCCCTCCGCACGGCAGTAGTGTCAAAGATGTCGAAATGTTTCCGCCTCGCATTCGTTGAATATGCGCTTGCATAGTTAACGTGTCTCTGACGTGTCGTTTAGACATCACACCCGGGGGTTCCCCTCTTATAATAAGGTTAAAAAATCTGCATACGTGAAGAGCTCTCTTCGAACCTAAAAATCAAAAACAAAGATGCAAAAAACGCCTTTGCTCACCGTAGCCGCACAGAATCATGGTGTGATAGCGCCCAACGCACATCAATTCCAAAAGATAGTCATACGGTCAGTCAAAAGTACTCACAAGATGACTCTCGCACATTCACCATTGGAATGCTAGCATTTATGCTCGCATGAAAGGCATCATGATTGGGTTCATTCGGCAATGACCTCAGTGAAACATCGAACGCGGAAGTAGATATACACCCACTAGTGATATCTCTCATTGGCATACCTATGAGAGCCTTAACGTTCACCTCGTACATACGTCACGCTCTCTTCACATGGAGAAGCCGGAATGGGGAAAGGTAAGGTAGCTCAATGTAGTCTACGCTCTGACATACTAGGTCGCAAGTAAGGTTGTGGCCGGCATTGCGAGTTCACAAGAGAAGTCCGAAATTGAAACGGAAAGGGCTTCATTTTTGATCAACTTGATTATTGTGCTTTTTGGGTAGACCAAAATTACTCTTCATAAGTATTTATTCTCAATATAGGCCGTTCTCAAAATCCTAAGGTTTTTGAATCAATAGGGAAATTATGAAGTGTTGCAAAGAGGCACCTTTGAAAGACTTCATTTTACGAGCTCTTGCCTAGTTGCGTTGCAATGGAGACCACGTACAGTGATGAGAATGAGTTGCTCAAACTTACAGTTAATCAGAGTACTTTATTTAGCATAGCAAAACGATATGAGCGCCCGTATCCGTGAGGTATATCCAAGAGATCCCAGATTCAAGAGATCCAAGAGTATTGGCCTCCCCAACGCAGGTGTGGCGGTCTACTTTAGGCAGCGCTAAATCACCAAAACTCAAAATTTGGGTGTTATGCGACCACTTAGGGCAGGTTTGCTCGACCTCTTTTCCACAGATCGTCTTTCAGAAATTGTACGAGTCCCCGGCTAAAGCCCTTACTCGCCAATCACACTCATGACATCTAGCTGAACCCCCCTATTCCAAGCATCTGAACAGCTCCTTTAATGGCAAAAAGTTCAGAAAGCATGATGATTCGTAGACGACCTCACGCGATTTCGAGCAATGTAGGCCGTGTGATGAGCTGCAGTCTGATCCTGATTATGAATTCTCGAAGAAAATTGCAAGAAGTAATCTTTGCTGGCTAACATATAATCCTAGCATTGGGTTAGAGCAGTAGCAAGGCGCAGATGAAACGGTCTGCAGGATCTCCAATCGCGTTTCTGAAAGCTTTTGCCGCATCGTCAACGAATATTGGACATATCGTTTCCTCCACCTCCTGATCATATATACTGGAAGCAGTAGGTGTTGACTAGCAGGAGGTCTATGGACTGATATGAATAACAGTGGGAGATTATATCCGAAAACAGGAGCAATAGCTGGAAGTCTACTCATTCATGCCGTTTTCAGAGTTGGATTCTGCACGTTCATACTATGAATACGAGGTATGTGAAGATTAATCCACTTTCCTATCTGCGGAGCTAGAAATTCAGGCTTTAGGAGTCGCTAAAAGGATACAATCGAAGGTATTCCACCTGAAAATGCATTGAACAAATCTGTAGTAGAATGTCAAAAAGACAACCTATTTCAAGATTCCAGGAAATTGCTCATCTCTGTACAATAGCTTCTTTACTATTATTCGCCAAGCTCATCAGAGATTTCGGATATTGGCCTTTGAAAGCGTCCAATTTCTGGAAGGTCTTGGTTCCTGGTATCAAGAAAGTGCGAAAAATTGGAAAGCATACATTCACTCAAACGGTGTACGTTCACAAAAACGTTTATGGCTTTTTTTCACGATATTATCTCAGTCGGATCGTCTGGCTGTCGCGGTGAGCTCCTTCTTCTTAGGTCAGAAAATTATTTTTGCAATGACCGCGGTCTACACACTCTGCATACGTCATTGGTTATTACTGATATGGATACTTTAAATGAGTCATGAATATTTTAAGGTGATATGTGGCAACTGTTCGGCGCACACCAAGCAGGTAGGAGAAGCGCATACCTTCCTCATAGACTTCATTTTATCCAATCCGATAGGTAAGGAAAGAGAACACATTATGGCCAAATGTTTGATCAAAGATGGGCCTAATAACATCTTGGCGTCATTGTGGGCATTATTTTTTTTTAATTTTTTTATTTTAGACTTCGGTTGTATCATTTTGCATCACCTTTCGTTACTTAGTACTTGTGACTGTGCCTTTTGAAATTGTGAACTGACCTCAGAAGAAGTGCTAACCCCACATGCAAAATTAACTCGACTTCAAAGCAAATTTGAACGGTCACCATATTGTGCTTCCCTAAAGACACCAGGAGGGGGTAATTTTGGCTTACGGTAGAACAGAGATAGTGTGGACGAGCTTGAGTGGCCGCCATTGCACAAACTCGCCAATTTGACGCCTTGGCATGGTGCCAAAAGAAGATGGTTCTAATATAGATTTGTTTTTTCCTTTTAGTTTTTACTTTGTTCTTCCTTATATTGTATCTAGATGTACTTACGGGTCAAATAAAGTGGGGGGGGGGGAGACGCAAAATTTTCACCCACGTCAAAGCTTCTTTCCCTTCCTAGGGTTGGGCTAAAGCAGATGAGACCTATGCTTTGACAGATGCTTTTTAACGTGGGGGGAGGGGATATCAATTTTAGCCTAAGCCTAGTAAGGGAAAGGAGCTTCGACGTCGACGCAAAGTTGCGTCTCCCCCCCCCCCCCCCCCCTCCCCCCCCCCCCGACTTTATTTGACCCTTCTGAGATTTTCAGGTATAGAAATGCACAATTAAGAAGATCCATAAGTAAACAAGTAAAATATGTTACTAGAAAACAGTAAAGAGGAAATAATTCAAAAATAAGGTTACATCAGGCCGAAGAGAAGCTTTAAAATGAACGAAGCGTGGCTCGGCCACGGAAGCTTGCAGTTCGGACGGAAGTGCGCCCTGGGGGCAAATAGCGCCCTGTGGCGCGTTTTTCAACGCCGGTTTCGTTACACATTGTATCTACCGAACCCATATGTTTGTTTTCAGACGCCATTGTTTTTGTAAACGTTATTCCGCCCTTGCCCCCCTCCCGGTGCCTTTAAAACAAAACGGTCCCGCTTCTTTTGATACACGCGAAAATAAACAGTGTGAGCATTTGCGCCAGTGTTTTCTCTCCTTGCTTCCTACTTTTCGCCTGTCCCACATCCTGACAGAAGTTTTGGCTCAGCTATAGCCTTCTGATTTTCACTGATAGACATTGATAGACTACCAACTTTTTGCCTGTGCACCGCCCTGAGAAAACTTTTGTCTAAGACCATAAAATTGGTATTGTAATGTGTTAATGGCTTTACAAACTGACCTCATGAAGAACGCTCGTTGTGCGTAGAAGTGGCACGGATTCACAACGAATTCGAATAGAGCGACAGTTCATGCACTTCTAACTTGAACACTTCTCAAAAAGGCTTAGAGGTATGTTCACGATCCGGTCACTGTGAACAGGGAAGGAGGTGCAAATCTTGCGTAATGAAGGGGTTGATTATGTTGGAAGGCGTGCTATAATGCACAATATGCCTCTCAGTAATCCTAACAGATAACAGAACACAGCGTCTAAGCAAAAGTCACCAAATCGCCAATTTTTTGCATACACTTTAAACCATTGGCAAGCTTATAATGAGCTCCGAAACGCTTGTTCTTCCACAAATATGAATGTCATTTCCCATAAGTCACCATTAATGCTCTCGCATACCACAATATCTGTTAATGGTACACTGTCACCTGAAAAAGCGAAACGGGCTTGGTGACAATTGCCTTCCGACGCTCCTTACCATTTGACAACATTAGCATTTCGACGCTCCTTATCGGATCCTATCAGCTGTTATCAGCTTGGATCACTCGTCATTAATGTGCCCGTCGCACCCCTCAAAACACTTATGAGTGTCGGCAGTCTAAGATCGACCCGAAGGGTGTAACGAATTCGACGACATTTGCTTTTTGACCCTCCTAATCGAATCTTATCAGCCGTTATCAATTTGGATCACCACCGCTGCGGTCTTCTTACCACTTCCCATATCAAATGTAAAATTCAGGATTCTATCTTTGCTGCGACGCGAAATATGAATTACCCACCACTCCCCTTCTGGAGCTCCTTATCAGCCCTTATCAGTTGCTATCACTTTCGGTCTCTCACTACTCATGTCCCCTTACCATCGCCTATATCATTTCAAAAATTCAGGGTCCCAGCTTTACTGCGACGCGAGAAATGAATTTCGTGGCAAACAGACGGACAAAAACACAGAGGTAGACACACGGATTATATATATAACAACTGTGAGTGCGTGAATTGGTGGATGCTAAATTTAGGGTGGAACTGTTTTGTTTTTTATGCCAATCGTCAAGTGTGGATATGTTCATTGATAACAAATAATCAGACAAACTCGGTACAATATTAAAATGCATTATTGTGTAAAATGAGGACAGCTTTAAATGGCTCCTGAATGCCTGCATTCTCATCTGCTCGCATACGTTTGCCTGTACACTTCGACTTCGTGCAAAAAACTTCTCGATGATGATGCTGATCGCCTTAACCGTCCTGGCTGGAGTTGTACAGTCCGAGTTAATGTGCACGTACAGTGATTTTAAGCATCAAACGCTCGCAGAAATCCTCCAGCCAATCAGACAGCTTCTTCAGAATAGGCATGAATGGATTGTACGTTATACGAAAAAATCCGTTGAAGGAGTTTTATAAGCCATACACTTTTCGCTTACTAACTAATAACTTTTCCTAGTCAAACACTGCCTGTATTACGTCCTACCGAGTGGAGTACAGCGAAGGAATGAACCCGTATTATTATTTCCGCATTGATCAGGTGTGATCTACAGTTTCCTGAATTGTTAATATAATGTATGCTCAATGATGTTTTCAACAAGATTTTTTGGGCATAGAGTGGAGGAGCCAGCATGGGGGTCCAATTTGTAGAAGGGACGGAAGTGAGCCATCTTCATGGTGAGTGCAGAAAAATCGCAGAACGCGACGCTTTATCGATTCCACCAATCCCGAGATTCTTCTTGAAAAAATCAGTAGTATCAGCTATCTCAGAGATATTTCATGTTTCAGGCCGGATTCACCTCCTATGCTATGGTTACATGGGATTTTACATACAGGTTCATGTGGAGGAAAAGTACAAAGAAGGAGTTCGAAAAAAATCTCGAAAAGTGCCACAACGACGGCAATGGACGCCCACAAATTCCACTAGTTCCGCGTTGCGACAGAAAACCGGTGGACAGCAAGCCAATACGGAACTAAATGATGAGCGATATGCACAGCGTTTAGTATTGCGTTGTGTAAATTTCGAAAAATAAAACAATCGTAGACTCTCGTTCATTCTTCATGAAATTTATTTCTTTTTGAGAATCGATTGAAAAGCTTTTCATGTGAACTGTGAAATATGTTGTGAGAAGATCTGACAAATACAGACTATCTTTATGCCACATTACACTACGCCAACCTCTTTACCTTATGCCTACTGTCCCAGAGAGGTAAGTCGACCAATGTGATCATAGCAATGTGTGCTTTTAAAACTAAAAATTAGGATTTTATAAATTTTATAAATCAATATTGGCATAGGTATCTTTTGGGTCGGTGAACGACCACACAGAGGCGTGTTCATAGAAGTTTACAAGAGTTGTTGACAGATGGGGATTTACAGCCCAGTGGTTTCCTGGAAGTTAGAAGTTTACATAGGAGATCGCTGTCACAGATAATTCTAAGAAAGAGCGCGCTTTCACATAGCGTTGCTGGTCGCTTTGTCATGAAAATAGCGATTGAAAAATAAAGCGTTGAGCGATGATGGTGTAACGTTTGAAAATGAAAAACAAGCCGCATCGAGACGGTGCAGACAGGAATTCCGCAAAAGGAACTTGGATGAGAATAAAAAATTGAATGTAATGGTACACCCACATCCCTCATCAGATCTACTATATCGTACATACCATAGTGTGTGGTAAGACAAAAACTAACATTTGTGCAACCACAGAAAATCCACCTTTTGGGTTCTGGGTTCTGAGAAATACTCTCTTCGCCATTTTGACACGGTCATCTGCGCTTCTCATTTTTATGCATTTTATGCATTTCATTTTTTATGTAAGGCAACTGCATCCAGTCAAGTTTTATTATTCTCCAACTAAACTACGCTATTATATCGACAAATAATGACACAGACGTATATAGCTAGTTATTAGTAAAACAACTACGTTTTGATCACTCTTAATTTTCGCTATCCTGAGGTACAGAAACATAGTGACACATACAGTAACGCTCAAAAGTCTTCGGCCAAATGCTTTTTTTTTGCCATTACTTTTTTCCTTCTGAAGCAATGTGGGCAAAATTCTAGTATATTGTGTCCAAACCTACTTTAAATATTTGCTACTACTTGGGTGCCGTTAGACTCTTGTCATGGATCTTTACAAGCGTTTAATACGAAATCATCGGAAATTACGGAAAAGCATGGTTAGGAAAAACGGGTTTTTTTCTTATGTACAAAACCACCAACCAGCAAACCAGCAAACGGGTTCCTCCGGGTGAGTTGCATGTGTTCCGATTTCTAGAGGCCGGCACTGAATCGGGTCACCACGCGCGGCAACGCTTCGCGAATTGTCCGAATGGTGGCGTGTCCTTCGCCGTCTGAGCTGTCTCAGATTTGCCTGAGCCTTCTTAGGGGAGGAGCTTTGGCAGCGTGTTTTTACCTGTCTTTACCTGATTGCAATCCGCCGCCTCCTCACCAGTCGGAACGCTTGCACTCCACCCGGTTCCTACTACTGGTTGGGCGCATTTTTCTTCTCTGTTCCTACCAATTTACAGTGAAAAGCGTTTTTCGAGCTCTCACCACATGTGTTCTATCGGATTGAAGTGCAGGGAGTGGCTTCGCCACTTGAGCAGTGTGACTTTCTGGCGCTGAAAGACTTCGTTCACTATCGTCAACGTGTGTTTCAGATCGAAATCTTGCGGTAGAATCTATCCAGCAGGCATAATCTTCCTCGCCCATTGTAGTACGACTATCACCATCATGTCCCTGTAGCCTCTCCTGTCATCGTTTCGTCTATGTTCAAAGTGGGACCCATGTCATGCAGTGAAAATGCCCCATGCACCGCCACAGATCATTATGCTTGACTATGAATTCTGTGCACCTCGGAATGAATATATAGCCAAATTGGCGTCTCGCATACCAGATCCCATCACTTCCGGAAAAATTAAACTTGCTGTTATCGGTGAAAAGAACTTTGCCCCAATCTCGTGATTTCCAGGTGAGATGGTACCGCGCAGTGAAAACTTTGGCTCTTCTATTCCCGGGTGCTATTAACGGTTTTTTGACTGGACGTCGTTCGTAGAATCCAGCATCATTTGGCCTCTCTCCACAGTCCGTCGACTGATTTTGATACCATTCCTTCCGAAAAACCTTACCGACCATTCTTTCAATCGTGAGAAGGGGAACGGCTTTTAGCTGCGAATGATCCGTCTGTCTTGCATAAAACTGAGACAGCGAGGTTGTTCCATCTTCTCTGTGTTGTCAGTGGAGCCTTCAACTTCGCATAGTTCCAGAATCGACGTTATCGATTGATGGAGCGGCTCCGATCCTTGAAATGGCATTGACCTTCATTCCAGACTCCTTCATTTTCACGGCCGCTTCACGCACACTTTGGAGGACTTCTGCTTTCCTATCCATTACCATAAGTGCACCAGCCATGACACTAACCCTAATAAAGCGTTAATGATAGGTTTGAGTGGAAAAAAGTTTAGATGTAGTAACCATGGAATATTGGAAAAGCTGGCGCAGAGACAAGCAGTCACGCCGTGCCGCCGGCACCGCAAAGTATGAAAGCGGTTAGAGGGAGCTCAAGTGGGTCACCCAGGGTGAAATATGCCTACCACAGCCCAAATCTATTAGGATGACTCTGGGAGAATATGATCGGTTTGAGGCATAAAAACATTTTCAAATCAACTTATTTTGAGATGCATTGCTATACGGATACCCATTTGCAACCGTTCACTATTTTGAACAGAGATAGAGTGCATGGCGCATCCAAGGAGATATCCCACATCAAATCCTTCATATTCTACTATTATTTAGCCTACAATTATATGGACGCTCACACAGGGCGCCACTGCCATGCCCTGTGACTAAACCCAAACGAACACATGCGAGACAGCTCCTGGAACCCGACCATCTGGAATGGGATCAACCTCCGGCTTTTGAATATTTGTTGCGGCTACATACGCATTCAAATCTCATTATCATTTACGACTGCGCAAAGAGTGCGCCGAAAAATTTGTCTGATCGGATTTGGGGGGGGGGGGATACGCTGAAAGAGGGTGCTGTGTTGTTGTTATTAGGACCTCTTTATAAAAACAATGTAAATGTAAAGAAAAAGAAAAAGTTTTATCGATCGGAGCTAGAGAACTTACTTAGCACCTTTCAATGACATTTCATGGATATATACAGTTGCTCCGGAATCAAATGAAACCGCTTCGAGAACTTTAAAAGCTTTGTCTAAGGTTTCAAATTTAAATCAATTGACTTGTCATCGTTGAAAGTATTGAGAGTGCTTTGTCGAAAAGTTCAGATAAATCAAACTGAAATGTACTTTCATAAATGGCACGATTGGGAATTCACGGCTGATCGTTGAAATATGACTGCAAATGAGACGAACACGAACTACAGCGTGGGGGGGGGGGCGCTCTAGCTATGAATAATCTATTGAGATGACCGGAAAAACCGGTGAAACTGCACGTTTGGTCTGTATGAGTTCTATTTATCGCTCTACTGGCAGCTGCTTCTACCTATTTTTCCATCTATACTTTTCACTTCCCATTATACATGATTTAACGAAACTACATAATCTATAACTTTGAGAGCGGATTTATCAATTCCAAAGCTTCTGATGAAGTCTATGCGATCTCTTATTGTTAGTTTATTGTTATTTACCTACTTCTCATTTATTCATTTGTTCATTTATTCCTCATTCAATTAATCACAAGGAACAAAAGGACATTAGGAGCTTTTGTGAAAAATTCCAGAATTTTGTCCAAGTGCAGAGGTAAAGGTGGTTCGAACCATTATGAAATTCGAGGTGCTTCATCGTATAAAACGAGAAAAAACGAAATGAAATGGTCAAAACCGAAATCGCAGATTCTTGCCCCACCACTAGTTCCGAAGGGAGCGCGCCAGATCAAGGAAGGGCCCAAAGTGTGCTCCTTTCACCAAAGTTTTAACCACACTTAGTTTCTTCAGACGCCTAGCTTTCATTTGGCTGACTCACTTTGAATGCTCCCACTACTGCATTACGCCTATCATTGCATTTGAAGAAAGCAGTAGAGCAGTAAGGCCAACTTCAACCACAAACAGTTTGAAAAAAACCTAAAAGAAGAAATAAAAAAGATTTTCTTGAAAAAAATCCTGAGTAATGTCGATAGAACCAATAGTCATCAGATGAAATGGTACCAACTGCTCGTGAACTTCGGCAGTCCTTCCCAGTAATCACCCATCGGATCCACCAAATTTTAGCGGTTTTCGGCCTAAAATGATTTTTCTAGGGCACCTCATTCAAAAATTCAAAATCTAACTTTAAAAAATACTTTGATAAATGAAAGCACCTCTTTAACGGCGTCACATAGTAATTTATCTTTTGGTTTGACTAATGAATGATAAGCTATGTTAGTACGCTGAGGGAGGATTCTCTGAAAGAAAAATCGGAATTTTTCTTAAATTGATTCATTCGATGAGTGAAATATTGGTAAAATATAAAATTATTTACAGTTCATATCACTTACCAATCTAAGACTCCAAATTTTAATTTTTACAGAACGCAGAATTAGACTTGACCATTGAGGACAGACGGCAGCTAAGCTGGCCAGTGAGGCCAAATTCAAAAAGGAGCTGAAAACAAAAATGATATCTTGATTCAGGAACTCCAACTTTTCGCTGCCACGGTGTCTCGTTACCTGCGCCGCTCCTGCACCTCCCCCTTGCCACTCTGCTTCGCCTCTCGTGGAAGCAGCCACGCCCTGCCTGCGCAAAGTATGAACACCCAAAATAACCACTTTAAATAGTTCTCATATTCTCCCGTTGGAACCTCGGCGTAATGTGTCGACTGTTTTTCTTTTTTGTTGGATTTCTTATTCTTTTGTATTTTTTATATTCTTTTGTACTTTTTTCTCTTGGAAACGAAGGGTGTTGGACCCGGTGAAAACGGATTGTTCAAGGACCCTATCTTATAAGAATCCCCTCGGGTACCCAGTGAGAACGGGCCTTAGCAAGGTTGTGAAAGAGAGTAATGAAATCTCGGATTTTGCCGTGCTGAGGTGACACATCATGTTCACTCGGAATAATCTCCCGAACCTGTTCGTGCAGAAGGCTCCCTCGCGGTTTAGTGGAATTCGACTGAAGGGGTTGAAAGTGGAGGAGAAAAATTACTTTTTTGACACCCCCTGTACATTGTAAATCATGCATGAGCATTTCGAAACGAATTAAAATAAATAACTGAGCAGCCAATCATCGCGAAGTAATCGTAGCCTGAAAGCAATTGAAAATTCTGTAATTATTCGTTCAACGCCTCTTCCATTCAGCATTTCCAAGGAAATCCTTAGAAAGCAATTTCGAAGCCCTTGTGAGCTTCCCAACCTACCCAATCCATGCTCACGAGTGGAAGGTTGCCACTTTCGATCGGGTATGGAATGAGATCTACTTCAGTGCCCTTATTTAGTAGAACTCATCGAGATTTTTGTCTCGCTTTTCACGTTACAGCTCTCAACGTGTTACATATCAGGCCATTTTAAATGAATTTTACGTCATCTCGGTCGTCCATTCGAGGATGAGGTTATCTAGGATGTTTGAGCGATTTTCAAACAGAGACGGCATGCAACCTTTCCGTCCCTCCGAAGGAATCTACCCACTCCGACCACTTCTTCATTTGCCCCTTACGTAAAGGCCACCTTGGGAGCAAATGCAAATACAGCATTCGTAATGATTGTAAAATTCGTATTTGCTAGTAAATTTTCCTGTATTTTCAAAAGGATGAATAGCGATGGATTCGGAGCAGAGTAAAAAAGGGCAGATGGACTGAAGTGAGCCATACGTGTTATTTTGGGAGAGGTCCATATTCACGAGGTGCCAAAAAAGAGTATTTTCACTTGCTGCGAGGAGCGAGCTGTGACTCACTTCACCACCATCAAAATATGGAGCCTTCGGTAGGAACAGTCGGGCTTCAGAGCACTTATGGTTTCAAAGTTCGCCTCAAATAGCAGAGCCAGCCTCCGTAGAGGGTATTTCGTGGGAATCTTCCCAAGGACTTGCCCTTCCGTCCATGGAATTCACAGAGCTCTTACTGCTTGGAGAACACTGCTATGATCCGTAGTGTCATTTTTCAAGCCTCAAACCCTCTCCGGAGGGTTTTCAGTGGTAACCGCACGTTCTGGTCCTTGGAATCAAGGGTTTTGGCATGGAAAAAACGGGATATTAAGAGCACCACCCAATATGAATCCTTTCAGGTACCCAGAGTGAACAGACCTCAGCCGGTGGTGAGCGAAGGCGATGAGTTTCGGATTTTGCCTTGTAAAATATGACATAGAGCACTATTATGGCATGAGTCACCACCCTATAGGTTGCGGTTAGCTCGCACCATTGCGTTGCGTACTGCTGGACGCCAAAACGCCAATTTTCTATACGATATGGCGTGCGTGAGATCCGTAGTGGGAGAGGGGGGGGGGGGGGTGGGGTTGTACTCTCAAATCTGCGCAAAATGTGTCCACTGCACATGTAGTATAGATGTGGTGATGCAATATAATGTCACACACACAGTGAACTCGGAGCCTAACTTTCGCCAAACATCTTGATGAGCTTGAAATTTCGATCGGCACAATAGGGATCAAAGCCAAACGCGAAGTGCCCTTTCTCGGTAATGTACAGTTCAACAAAAGGCACTCATTGTGATCATCACTGATGTGAGTGGTCATACTTTCAAGGAATTCTAAAGGGTGGCCGTTATGTATCTTCCCATACTTCATCCCCATGGGAACACCAGCGCTTGTCATAGGACTTATGTTTGTAGTTTTAATATATTCCATAGCATATTTCGATAGATATATGTTTTTCATCTCACGAGCCCACGATCAGATCTCCCTTGACTCGACTGAAAGACCATCACTCTTATCAAAAGATTCAACTATCATCTTGCTGTGATTGTGTTGGAAATATTGGGTCATTCCATAAGTAATATCACTTTTTTCAAACAAAAATTTTTTTTTCGAAATTACAGGTTTGTGCAGCAAGTCATATATAATTCGAAAGAGATTTTACTGCTCTACGAAATGATTTCCTTAATTTAAATAAATTAAATAAATAAATAAAATAAATAATTAATTAATTAAATAAATTTCTCTGTCAGTCATAAAGGGGCTGGCGAAGTGTTGGTCCAGCCGATAAAATTGACCACACTGGCATTCAATTGAAACATTATCGTTCTGTTAATAAAATAACTGCAATCACGCAGTGGAATGGGCGATAGTCAAAGCGAACAAAATCTTTACCTAGGACTGATTTCGTAGTCGAAGTGTATGGGCAATCGAGTACGGGCCAGCTAAACCGAAGCATCCATGGGCTTCGAAGCCCGTTATTATCACTGACAGGACGTGATGTACTTCACTAGAGTACCAAGTTTTCTCTATTAAATTCGGTAATACAATTCCGCTTTCGATTAGGAGGAGAGATTCTATGTTTTCATTGCTCGTATAACCCACGCCAACCAATAGCCGTACATTGAATGAAGTCAGCCCAACCACACATCACGTCTGGGCCCTCATTCACTGCCTCACACTTACCTAACATCATATACAACCGAAGAAATCCCGTACTGAGCTCATCTTCAGAATCGGTGGAATTTACGGTCGTATCCATTCCATTTCCATTTTTAAAAGGGGATGCAATGAGATACGAGAGCTCAATTCTCTCAGAAAATGGCTACCGTACTGTTTATTCGCCCTTCACATTGGCAATGCAATCTTCTTTCAGTAGTTTTGATCCCTTCAACTATAACCACTTCAAATAATCATCATAGCAGTGATGCGTGTTCCTTTGTCATTCATCCTTGCTGGATGTCCAGAGTTGCGTATGAAAGACAGCGACGATATTCACAGTTTTCGCTGGGAACATGTCAAGTGCAAAACCAACTTGTACAGCCTATCAAATTAAATCCATTAGACCATAGTATCTGAATTAACGTTCCAGCGTAATCATGCAAGCCAACATATAATGGCACCCTTGTTGTAAATAAATCAATTGATGCTGTGTACGAATCTAGTGTGTTTCACTTTTTGTTTAGGTGTTGTGTTGGGTCTGTGTTGAGGTCAATGAGATGCAACCTGCTCCGCCCTACATGCTGTGCCTCAGACTCGGCTATCTCAGCTGGCAGTCAACCTTATTATGACTGATGTTTTTGTACTATCAAAAAATATGCACCTATAATGGGCCTAATGGTGACTTTAATCTTGCAATATCAGTCCTTGCCACCTCATCTAGAAGAGCACAGCACTTCCAATACTGTTGCTATGTGATTTCTTTTCAATGGTGAGCCCGAGTGTAGCTGTTTACATGCCAACGCTTTTAACACCTTTGATCTTCTGTTTTATTGTGCGCACCTTTGAGTGCATTGAAATAAATAAATAAATAAATAATCCTACTATATATAATCCCTCTGTGTGTCTGCGTGTGTGTCCGTCTGTTGTCACGAAAATCATATCTCCCGTAGCAGCAAAGATGAGACTCTGCAGATATGATGTAGGGGGTGGTAAGGGAACATTAATGATGAGAGACCGGAAGTGATAGCAATTGATAAGAGCTGATAAGGAGCCTCGAAAGGCGATTTGCGGCATATTCATATCTCGCGTCGCAGCAAAAATGGGACTCCGAATTTGACAAGTGTTATAAGGGTTGGGGGGAGTAAGCTGATCAAAGCGATGGTGATCCAATTTGATAACAGCTAATAAGACTTGATAAGGAGCGTCAAAAGGCCAATGTCGTTAAATCCGTTTCCCCATTCGGGTTGACCCTAGAGCGCCGACACTCATAGGTGTTCTGAGGAGTGGGACGAGCACATCAATGGTGGGTGATCCAAACTGATAACGGTTGGAAAGATTTGATAAGGAGTATGAAAAGGCTAATGTCGCCAAATCCGTTTCGCATTTCTGACTAACAGTAGAATGTTCACACTCACAGGCATTACAGGGTACGGGGTCCGGTGACTTTTCGAAACTGATAACGGCTTACAGGGGCTGGTAAAGCCATTACGAAATGGGGAAGGATAAAATCCGGTACATCGCTTACTACTCCTAGACGACTGCTATAGTAAATGCGTCTGATGCTCAGTACTATTGGGTGCACATATTTTGATTGATTATGATTTGATTATGTTCTTATATCTACTGCCTATGTATCGACCGCTGAATTTCCTAGCGAACCCAAAAATGATGTCTGTTTTTTGATACTGCGATCGTGATAGCAAAGCAAGCGATTCATTCTCCCATGCGGTGCCAGTAACAATACAATTCCAAATAGTGGTGAATGTTTACAAAAACGATAAGTACAGATAACAACACATGGATCTACCACCAATAAGCAGAAAATAGATGCCTAGCAAATGGACACATTGCTACCGATAAATGCAGTTAAATCCAAAACTGTCGATCCCTAAACCATCTGAAATCCCAACAGTGATCACTTTAGCCATGGGATTAATTGATTAGTGGATTCACCCATGTCATTCCTGAACATTGATCGTCGATATCATTGCAAGAAACGGTTCGACCGCCGAATCATCTGGACATCTCAGATAACCTACCAATCAAAGTTCTCAGATAACCTCCCAATCAGAACCCTTCTTTCAAGAAACATAGGAAATTTAGTATGTTATCATTCAGAAAGCGTAAAGGCGGCCTTAGAGAGCACTATTATTCTTGCAGTGACATCTACTTTTCTTAGGAAGAAGTGACTTCGTCTTTTTCTTCCAAATGACAGAGATTTACAACTAGGTCGAGGCTCACCTTTTCCTCCTTCAACTTCATGTAAAGTATCCAGAACTACGTTGGTTAGAACAATGAAGGCACATTCCAGGATTGTAAAGGTATTACAGCTACGCCATGGTCAGATGTTTCGATCCACAGCCAGTAGACTGTACCTTTACCGAGGCGTGGGTGTCAGTCCCTGAAGCGTGCACAGCCAAAGAAGCAAGAGCGACTCCACCGAGCAGCCCAGGCCCGCCTAGCCTAGACGTGATAGTTGGCAATGACGGTGACAACGGTGACAAATCGTGGCAAACAAGGCCTACGATTTGTGTGATAATATAAGATAAGGAAGAGACACGAATGGCAAAGGACACGTTGACATGAAGAGACAGATGATGTCCCAAAGTTCCTTGTGATACCGTCCACTGAGAACTGATTCAAAGGCTCGTTTCCTCAAGATAATTTCGACCAAGGCCAGATATCATAAGACGCTATTTTTGCCATTTTCGAGGACTTTTCTCGGATTTTCCTTTGTCGGCGTATTACTCAGCACCTCCAAGTTCATAATTCAGAGCTCTAACCCTTTGAAGGTGATCCTGAAATGTGCCTTTGAGCCAGTGATTATCCGATCACTGCTTCGACTAGACTCTTCGGAAAAAGTGTGTAGAATCCGAAGCAATGTTGCAAATTTCTGGGCATTACGAACAAGATGCTCCCCGAAAGGCACAACTTCCCAACCAAGGTTAGAATGGTGTGACGCTGCGTAGGATATTCTAAGCAATACCCTTGTTTCGTCTTCAGAATACATAATATCACCTGCTGGTCTCATATTTCAGGATAAAACCTCCGTCTGCGGCTCAGTCAGTGTCGATTACCAATTAAATGGATTTGAAATATGTTAGAAATGGGAGATCTGAAACAGTGCGTCGGCGACGTTAACTGTTTGGCAAGCAGCGCACGCGCTTTGCCTGGCAAGGGAAGGACGACTCCCTACGACTGCAAGAATTTGAAGAGCTCAAGTCCAAGGACCTCCCACCCAACCCACGCCATCTATCAGAGGCCTTCTTCGCAGTTACATAGAAATTGTACGCTCTTCGAAGCAACGTTGGAGAGAATTGGTACAACCGCATATTTCTCGCGATAATAATTCCTTCCTAGGCTGACACTGACTATGCTTTCTACCCTTCTTCGTTCTGCTTCTGGTGAAGTGCACACCAATACTCAACAGTCAATCGGAAACCAAGAGAACGGCGTATAGCTGCATCAGATCATCCTCAACGACACCACAGCTTCTTTTGCGAAAAACTCAATAGTATCGCTTGCTAAATTCTAATCTTTCGGGATACTGTGGATTAGTAATAGTGACTGTGGATTATCAGTATCACTGGAGCATATGTCAGAAGTGAGATATATCGATAACGATCTCGAGAAATGCTCCGCCGACTTCGAGACTGTGGCGAAACGCGGATTGCCATGCGGCCACACTACTCCAGACAAAGCGCTTGACCATTCAAACTTCGTCATTAAAATTTGCGAAATAACCCTATCAGCTTCTAATGCCGTTTACCCCGGGTGCATTCTTCTACTCCTTACTTCTGAAAACAATAATTTTGAGGCCCAGCAGGGCAAAATAGTAACATGAAAAGAAAAAGGAGCAATAACAACATATAATAACAATTCCAATCGAGTAATAATTAATTCGGGCGGAAAACTTCGGAGGTAGGGTATCCAATGAACACAAGCACACGCGGAGAAATTCGCTACGCCGATCGATGCGCGCGGCCGCGCGAAAATTGGACATTGTGCCGCACACCTATCAATGCTACCTCGCTCAACGACAGCGAGCCCAAACGCCCACAAAGCTGATCACGATCCATCGACATCACTAACAATATTCCGAATCCCTCCTGCATTGACTCACGAAAAACGGTGACCACATAGAAAGTGCTTTCTTTTTCTTCACTGAGCGAGAAGTTGAGCATAGTCATTAGCCCGGTCATTAGCCGTACAACGAGCCATCGGCGACATAAGGTTGACAAAGTATTTGAAAGACAGCGGTGCTGTTCTAAGGAAGCCAGCAGATGTGCAAAAGACATAGGCGGAGTAACTCTGCCGGCTTGAACTATGTATGAGCTCCTCCATGACTGAAGTTCGGAGAGTCCTGTTCCATCCCCGCATTCGATCGTTGGAGTGTAATGTGGCTTAAGGATAGTCTGTATGTCGATCTTTCCACATCATAGTCTCACACTTCAAATGAAAAGCGTTTTACTCGGTTCTCAAAAACAAATAGATATGGTAAAAAATAAAAGAGAGACCACAAGTATTTTATTTTTTGAAGAAGTAGAATTCTTCGAAAAGTTTCACACAACGTGATACTAAACGCTGTGCGTATCACTCATCATTTGGTTCCGTACTGGCTTGCTGTGCACCAATTTCCTGTTGCAAGGCAGAACTAGTGGCATTTTCGTGCGTCCATTGTCGTCGTTGTGGCACTTTTCAAGATTTTT
Source organism: Trichostrongylus colubriformis (assembly GCA_963978905.1). NCBI lineage: Eukaryota > Metazoa > Nematoda > Chromadorea > Rhabditida > Trichostrongylidae > Trichostrongylus > Trichostrongylus colubriformis. Next base: position 33,647,684 of record OZ022260.1, read on the forward strand.
TCGAATTCCTCCTTTGTAGTTTTCCACCACACGTACTTGCCTGTAAAATCCCATGTAACCATAAGGTGGAAGGTGGAGCCGGCCTGAAATGTGAGACATCTCTGAGATAGCTGATACTTCTGATTTTTTTCAAGAAGAATGTCGCGGTTGGTGGAACCGATAAAGCGTCACGTCATGCGATTTTTCTGCGCTCGTCATAGATGGCTCACTTTCGTACCTTCTAAGAATTGGACCGCCATGCTCTACTCCACTCTATGCCCAAAAGATCTAGTTGAAAACATCACTGAGCATTCATTATATCAACAGTTTAGAAAATTGCAGATTATACCTGATCAATGCGGAAATAATAGTACGGGTTCAGTGCGTCATCGTACTTCACTCGGTAGGACATAGTACAGGCAGTGTCTGACTAGGAAAACTTATTAATTAGTAAGCGAAGAGTGTATGGCTCATAAAACTCCTTTAACGGATTTTTTGTATAACGTACAATCCCTCCATTCTCTCGCTGAAGAAACAGTCTGATTGATGGGCTTGGCTGGTTGATTCCTGCGAACGTTTGATGCTTTAAATCACTGTATGTGCACATTGACTCGGACTGCACAACTCCAACCAGAACGATGAGCGCTATCAGTATCATCACCGAGAATTTTTTTGCTTAAAGTCGAAGCGTACAGGCAAACGGATGCGAGTAGATGAGAATGCTGGCATTCATGAGCTATTTAAACTCTGTCCTTTCCAATTCACACAGTAATGCATTTCAATATTGCACCGAATTTTTCTGATTATTTGACATCAATGAACATATCCTCTCTTGCCAGACAAAGCGCGTGTGCGTTTTGCAAAACGGTTAACGTCGCCGACGCACTGTTTCTGATCTTTTTCGAAATCTCCCATTTCTCACATGTTCCAAATCCATTTGAATCTATAGCCGACATTGACTGAGCCGTAGACGAAGGTTTTATCCTGAAACATGTGACCAACAGGCGATATTATGTGTTCTGAAAACGAAACAAGGGTATTGCTCAGAATGTACTATGCAGCGTTACACCGTTCTATTCTTGGTTTGGAAGTTGTGCATTCCGGCCAGTCTATCTTGCTCGTAGTGCTCAGAAAGTTGCAACGTTGCTTCGGATTCAACACACTTTTTCCCGAAGAGTCTTGTCCAAGCAGTGGTCGGATAATCACTGGCTCAAAGGCACATTCCAGGATCACCTTCAAAGGGTTAGAGCTCTGAATTATGAACATGGAGGTGCTGAGTAATACATACGCCGACAAAGGAAAATCCGAAGAAAGTCCTCGAAAATGGCAAAAATAGCGTTATAAGGAACTCTGGGATATCACCTGTTTCTTCATGTCAACGTCTCCTTTACCATCGGTATCTCGTCCTTATATTATATTATCACACAAATCGTAGACCTCGTTTGTCACGTTTTTGTTACCGTTGTCACCGTCATTGCCAACAATCACGTCTAGGGTGGACGGGCCTCGGCTGCTTGATGGAGTCGCTTGTGTTTTTAGCTCTGCACTCTCCAGGAATTGACACCCACCCTCGGTAAAAGTTCGAACTATCTGAACATGGCGGGAGCTGTAATACCCTATAATCCTGGGATGTGCTTTCACTGTTCTAACCCTCGTAGTTATGTATGCTTCACCTAAAGTTGAACAATGAAAGGGTAAGCCTCGGCCTGGTTGTAAATTTCTGCCATTTTGAAGAAGGAGACGCAGTCAGTTTCTTACTAAGAAAGGTAAATACCACTGCAAGAATTATAAAGCTCTCTACTGCCGCCTTTACGTCTTTTGAAAAATAACGTACTCAATTTCTTATGATCCATCGAAGAAGGGCTTTGATAGGTAGGTTATCTGACAAGCGAAACATTCGCTCCCTGAATCCATCGCATACGAGCGATGGAGTGGAGTGCACGACGCCGATGAGCATGGTTAGTACTATCAGCTTCATCTATGAGGTCCTCTGACGTGGAGTTGATATCTGTTGTAGAGAGATGAGAATACGAGCTGATGAGTCACTTTGCTCTTTGCGCTAAAAGCTCATATGGGAAGGAATGGAAAACAGTTCTCTTATTCAGAAATTGGCCTTCTGCATTTTTATTGTGTGAACCAATATTATATTGTTGTACCAGTTGGGCTATCGCACACTGTGCGAATAACACAATAGAATTGTTACTGGAGATATGATTGATGTTTACTTTTTGCTGAGCATCTACTTTCAACATAAAGCTGATAGATATCAACCGATATCGAAGATATCATCGCTGAGGAAGGTCACCATTTTTCAGAGGTCCAAATGATTCGGTGGTCGATACCTTTTGCTACAGTGATATCGACGATCAATGTTCAGGAATGACATAAGTAAATTCACTAATCAATTAACCCACGGCTAAAGTGGTCACTATTGGGAAGCTTTGGATTCAACCGCATTGATCGGTAGCAATGTGTCCATTTGTTGAACATCTATTTTCTGCATATCGGTGGTAGATCCATATGCCAGTTATCGATGCTTGTCGTTTTTGTAAACATCCACCACTATTTGGAATTGTATTGTTGCTGACACCGCATGAGAGAATGAATCGCTTATTTTGCTATCACAAATTTAGATCGTGTCTTGATCATCCATGTAGGTCGCAGTATCAAAAGACATACACCGTTATTTGGGTTCGCTAGGCAATTAAGCGGTCGACACATCGGCATTAGATAAAAGAACATAATCAAATCATAATCAATCAATATGTGCTCCCAATGGTACTGAGCATCAGACGCATTTACTGTAGCAGTCGTATAGGAGTAGTAAGCGGTGCACCGGAATTCCTAATTGCTCCAGCCCTTGTATGTCGTTATCAGTTTCAAAAGTCACCATCAAGGACTCCGCACCCTGTAATGCATGTGAGCGTTAACATTCCACTGTTAGTCAGAAATGCGAAACGGATTTGGTGACATTTGCCGTTTCACGCTCCTTATCGAATCTTTTCAACCGTTATCAGTTTGGATCACTCACCATTGATGTGCTCGTCCCACCCCTCAAAACATCTATGAGTGTCGGCACTTTAGGATCCACCCGAAAGGTGAAACGAATTCAACGATATTCGCCTTTTGACGCCGTATGAGCTGTTATCAGTTTGGATCACCATATGATACCCTTACCCCCCCCCCCCCCCCTATATCACTTGTGAAATTCAGAGTCCCATCTTTGCTGCGACGCGAGATATGAATTTGTCGCGAATCGCCTTCTGAGGCTCCTTATCAGCCCTTATCAGTTGCTATCACTTTCGGTCTCTCATCATTAATGTTCCCTTATCACCTCTTACATCATACCTAAATTCAGGATCCCATTTTTGCTGCGACGCGAAATATAAATTTCCCGTCATTCGCCTTTCGAGGCTCCTTATCAGTTGCTCTTACTTCCGGTCCCCCACCATTGATGTCCCTTACCACCTCCTACCTCCTATATCATTTCGAAAATTCAGGTCCCAGCTTTGTTGCGGCGCGAGATATGAATTTCGTGACGAACAGAACGGACACACACAGATACACAGACGGATTATCGCTTGCATGATTACGTTGAAACGTTAATTCAGACCCTATGGTCTGATGGATTTGAAAGTTGGTTTTACACATGACATGATCCTAGCGGAAACAGTGATTATGGCCGCTGTCTTTCATAGCAACCCTGGACATCCAGTAGGGACAAATGACAAAGGAATACGCGTCACTGCCACGATAATTATTCAGAGCACTAGGAAAATGGATCAAGACTTCTGAGAGAAAACATTGCATTACCCTCTTAAGAACAGAAGCTGTGTACCCCACGTTGATGATAATTTGTGGGCATTATCAGATCACTCCACTCCCCACTCCACACATTAAAGAACCTTTCAGTTCTTCTTCGAATGACACACAGCCCCCAAGGAACAGACTAAGGCACTTGAGGGTGGGTCGCTAAAAGGCATATTAGGAGAGCGAAGGGAAGAGTTCCTGTGTGAGATTCGTAGTGGAGCGCATGGGACATGTGGCCTCCGTCCGTCCCGAGCGTAAAATGTGGCGATTTTTTGGAGACCGGAAGGATAAATTTGGCAGATTGTGGAATAGTGAGAGCATAAAAGCAGTCGTCCTCAACAGTTTAGAAGAACAACGGAATAAAATGGCGAAAAACTCAAAAAATGCGAGCCTGGAAACACCCTTTCTCACTCCTTCCCTTCTTCGCCCTCCATATCACTAGCCGGTGAGGTAGCCGCAGACGGGTGAGGGGCAGAATCAGCCAGTCGTGTTTTCCACCCTTTCACAGCAGCGCGACTCGCGGTGCTGCGGAATCGTGATGAGATCCCAGGCCGCACTATTTCAATGCGAGTTTTGCCCCACATCACCTTTTTCAGTACCGGAATGTTTGCTTTCAGAAAGCGTGTGTTCCCGGTTTTTGCCTTCTCCTTGCCTCAGGAAGTGCTCTCAAATCGATCATATTGTAATCATTGTGGACATTGGTATTGAGCTGTGCTGACCTTAAAAATAACACCACGTTGCCGTCAAAACGACGCTACATCCTTGCTTCTGATTACGCCGTCGCTGATTATGCTCACGCCACAGGTCGTCTTCCCCTGTCTCGTGCCTGAGTGACCACTGACATCCATACTTGACTCGCTTGCACAAGTGCACTTGCCTTTCACCACAATCTCGGCGGTTGATGCAATCTCGCACCGAGTTTTTCGTGAAAGAAGCGTGATGACGCTAAGATGGCGCAGCCCAGAGAGTCACGTAAGGACCCACTGTCCCAGAAAGGTGAGTCAATCAATGTGCTTATAGCAAGGTATGCTTTTAAGACTGAAAATTAGGATTTTATAAATTTTATGCTTCAATAGTGGCATAGGTACAGTCCATTTCCCAAAAACTGAGTAGGCGTGTCCTACGGACTTGTATAAACGTGTATCAAACCTTCTCAATTCTCTCACCCCGCCACACACTCTCACTCTCGCCATTCACCCAAAATCGAGGGACACACCCAATCAGCTTTCGGGAGATAGACTATATCTCTTCGACTGTGAACGACCACACAAATGCGTGTTCTTTAGGAGTTTACGAGAATTGTGTGTTAATAGATGGGGATTTACAACCTGCTGGTTTCCTGAATAGGAGAAGTTTACTCAGGAGATCGCTGTCACAAAGAATTCGATGAAAGAGCGCACTTCGACATGGCATCGCTGGTCGTTCTCTTACATGAAACTAGTGATTGAAAGTTAAAGCGTTGAACGATGATGGGGTAACGTTTTGAGAATGAAAAACAAACCGCATCGAAACGGTCCAGACAGGAAATCCTGAAGACAAAAAAAAAATTGAATGAAAACTTAATGTAATGCTACTCCCACATCCCTCATCAGGTCTACTACATCGTAAATACCATAGTGTGTCTGTTAAGACAAAAACTGACGTTTGTGCGACCACTAAAATCCATCTTTTGAGATTTGAGAAATACTCTCCTCCCCATGTTGACACTGTCGTCTGCGCTTTCTCATTTTCATGCATTTTATGCACTTCATTTTTTATGTAAAGCAATTGCATCTAGTCAAGTTTTATTATTCTCTATTAACACTACGGTAGGATATCGACAATTAATGACACATACGTATATAGCTAGCTATTAGTAGAACAACTGTGTTTTCTTTAGTTCTATTACTGTTAATCTTCACTATCTTAGGGTACCGTCAAACAGTGACACATAAATTAGTTATGAATAATATTATACTTATGAATAATAGTTAGTTACGAATGATACTATAGTTATTTTTATATACAACTGCAAATTTATAAACCGTCATCTACAGCGTCAATGAAGCAATGTATGGGTGTTTCTTCAAGACCGTCGTACAGAAAGACTTTTCGCGACCCATTAGTTAGCAGTGTTTCACCTCTACCGCCCATGCCCTGAAATCAGCTCTCAGATAATTCTCCAGGCATCGAAATAAAATTGAACCGAGTCTCCTGAGTTCGAGAAAAATCACCTTCATTACTATAACAAAAACCTTGTAGAGTTCAGGAAATAAAAAATAATGGTAAATTGTTGGAGATGGATCATTCAGTCGATATCCATTCCGAATTACAGCGACGTTTCCAAGCGCATCAACTCCACTTACAGTCTCTTGTAGGGTGTAGCAGGTGCTGCGACTGTATCTCTTTAAGATTACATGTGCTACGGAGTAACTACACCTCCCACAACAGTGGGCCGCATTCATACTCAGCGCCGGCAGGGCGTGGCTGCGTTTACAGGCAGAGTGACATCAGGGGAGGAGCAGGATGACGAAAACAACGAGGCAGTGTGGCATAGGTGGGAACGTAGAGGCGCACAGCCACGTCCTAACGCAGGCACCGCAGAGTATGAAGGCGGCAGCATCTTCCCCTCACCATGATGCCCTATTCACTGCCCGTGCTTTCTACAAGATTCAACAATCACATCCGTACACAGTGCGCTTGCTCAGGAAGCTGGAATGTGGCATTGTTGCCCACTTCAGAAGACTGCGAAGGTCCCTTTTCTAGCCCTCTCTTAACAAGGCTTGAGTGTCCCTTAATCGCCTAATATGCTCTTGGAGCAGCTCTGAAACGGGAGGCTCAGACTGATTTCCTCAGAGTAAGAGATTAGCGTGTGGTTAAGCATCACATGCGCTAAAGCATCAATTTGTTGCACGCTCTAAGGTTCCGTAGTTGGGAGTTGTAGTTGTGGCGCTGTACCGCTTATGATTCAAGTGATTTTTCACTCTTGCTTGAAGCTTTGCCATCGTTCACTGATACAGGGAGTGATGGGAGAACCACTTCTTGCAGAAGAGAATAAATTCTTAAATTTGGGATGAATTCGAGAATTCCTTGTACATTCAGGACGAATAGTATAGGCGAACAGACTGGGGACGCCTTTGAGCCGTTGTGCTATCCCTGTTCCGAATCGGTGACGGGAAATTTCACCATAGCATTTGTGATTTCTCAAGGAAAAAACAGATTTTTTTCGACGACTAGCAGAAGAAGGGATAATTTCGAACAAGAACTTTCCCGCACTAAGGGTATTAGTTAAGTCCAAAAATAAAATTATTGAGTAAGTTTTTCGACTCACCTCAAACAAATATCGTAGCAGACCTCCACTTGAGCTTATTCGACAGCTTTTCTGTGCTGTTTTACCGTCGAGAAATCGCTGTAATATCAGGTGATTGATCAAATAGTATTACGAAAAATGCAATTTTCTATTAAAAAGATCTGCACCTTGATATAATCTTTTATGATGTCTACACAAGTTTGCCGTAGACTATCACTATTCAAACAAAGTGAATGGATATCGGAGTTCAGTAGAAGCGAAAGATCATCTGATAGCATATCACCAGTAAACCAGAGATCCTTCACACCCGCAAACTTCGCTTGCTTGAGGAATGGCTCCTTACTGAACAGGACTTCCCTGAAATATCGAAAAATTTAGACAGATATATGTATGGGTAATTTCAAACAAGTTTTTTGAAGGTGATTGATCAAACTATGTAGGAATTGATTAGCGGTATTACTATTACTTATGACTTCCACAACCCCTCTAAAGACACAACCTACGCCATATGAGTCCACTTAGCCTCTTAGTGGTGTAGATCTTTGGGTAACTATCGAGGCTGCACCTTTTTCGAACCGCCATGGTGCTATACTAGTCGAACCGATCCCGACCCCACCCATTTGCTCAGTTGACCAATAAGGCCGCGTTCATACTTGTCTCATTGCCTGCGCCTTCCCTTTGTCACTCTGCCTCGCTGTCTGTGAGCGCAGCCACAGTGTGGCTGCGCTCACAGACAGCGAGGCAGAGTGACAAAGGGAAGGCGCAGGCAATGAGACATAGTGGCATAAGTGGAGAAGCACAGGCAAGTCACGCTCTGTCGCCAGCACCGCAAAGTATGAAAGCGGCCCGAGAGAGCTCAAGTGGACCACCCAGGTGAAATATGCCTACCATGCCCAAGTTAATTAGGGTGACTCTAAGAGAATATGATCGCTATGAGGTATTGAAACATATTCAAATCAACTTATTTTGAGATGCACTGCGATACGGGTACCCATTTGTAACAGTGAGCAATTCTGAACAGGATAGAGTGCATGGCGCATCCATGGAGCTACTCTACATTAAATCCTTCATTTTCTACTATTATTTAGCCTACAGTTACATGGACGCTCACTCAGGGCGCCACTGCCATGTTCTGTGACTGAACCCAAACGAACCCATGCCAATGCGAGACAGCTCCTGGAACCCGACTTTCTGGAATGGGATCAATCTCGGGCTTTGAATATTTGTTGCGGCTACATACGCATTCAAATCTCATTATCATTTAAGACTGCGCAAAGAGTGCGCCGAAAAATTTGCCTGATCGGATTTGGGGGGGGGGGGATACGCTGAAAGAGGGTGCTGTGTTATTGTTATTGGGTCCTCTTTATAGAAACAATGTCAATGTTAAGAGAAAGAAAAGTGTCACTCACTAAAGCTAATGAACTTACTTAGCACCTATCAACGACATTTCATGGATATATACAGTTGCTTCGGAATCAAATGAAACCGCTTCGAGGACTTTAAGAGCTTGGCTTCGGGTTTCAAACTTCAAACTCAATTGACCAGCGGTTATCGTTGAAAGTACTGAGATAGCTTTGTCGGAAAGTTCAGATGAGCCAAACTGAAATTTACTTCCATAAATGGCACGATTGGGAATTTACGGCTGATCCTTAAAAAAATGACTGCAAATGAGATGAACCCGGACTAAAGGGGGAGGGGGGGGGGGTGCTCCAACCTTGTATAATCTATTCAGAGAACCGTGAAAACTGGTAAAACTGCGCGTTTGGTTTGATTGATTGCTATTCATCCGCCACTTGCAGCTGGCTTGCCAATTTTTACATCTCCTTTTTTCATTTCACACTCCACATATGTGATTAAACTACATACTCTGTCACTTTGAGAGCGGGTTTATCGATTCCAAACAAAAGGACATTAGGAAGCCTTTTGTGAAAAATTGTAGAACTCTGTTCAAATGCAGTGGTAAGGGTAGTTCGGACCTAATATGGAAAGATCACTGAAGATGAAAGTCAGAGTGCTTAATAGAATAAGAAAGGCAAAAAAAAAATTGAAATGAAATGGTCAGAACCAAAAATGCAGACCCTTTTCTCATCGTTAGTTCCGAGGAGGGCGGGCCAGATTAAAGAAGGGCCGGGCTGGGATAAGGCAAGTGATAGCTGCAGAGAAAGACGCCTCATCCAAAGCTCGGAAAGCTTCTTTCACCAAGCTTTTCACCACATTTAGTCTCTTTAGACTTTGGCTTTCATTTGGTTGACTCACTTTGGATGCTTTCACCACTGCATTACCCTTATCATAGCATTTGAAGAAAGCAGTAGAGCAGTAAGGCCAACTTTAACCACAGAAAGTTTGAAAAAGACATAATTTTTCAACTTTTTTCGATTTTCAGGCAAAATACTTCACATTTTCTTAAAAAAAACCTGAGTAATGTCGATAGAACCAATAGTCATCAGATGAAATGGTACCAACTGCCAGTAAACTTCCGGCAGTCCTTCCCAGTAACCATCCATCGGATCCACCAGATTTGAGCGATTTTCTGCCTAAAATCATTTTTCTGAGGCACCTCATTCAAAAATTCAAAATTTAACTTTAAAAAATACTCTAATAAATGAAACCACCTCCTTAACGGCGTCACATAGTAACTTATCTTTTGGCTTTTCTATTGAATGATAAGCTATGTTAGTACGCTGAGGGAGGATTCTCTGAAAGAAAAATTGGTTTTTTCTAGAAATTGATTTATTCAATGAGTGAAATATTGGTAACATATAAATTTATTTACAGTTCATATCACTAACCAATCTAAGACTCCAAATTTTAGTTTTTACAGAACGCAGAATTAGACTTGACCATTGAGGACAGACGGCAGCTAAGCTGGCCAGTGAGGCCAAATCCAAAAAGGAGCTGAGAACAAAAATGATATCTTGATTCAGGAACTCCAACATATCTGTAAAATAGCCAAAAATCGAGATAGTTCCATACTCTCTCGTTGGAACCTCAGCGTAATATGTCGACTATTTTTCTTTTTTCGCCCTTAGGCCGCGATCATACTTTTCGGTGCGTCTCCACCTGTGCCACGCTATCTCGTGACCTGCGTCGTCTCTGCACCTCCCCCCGTGCTACTCTGCCTCGCTGCCTATGAACGCAGCCACGCCCTGCCAATGCAAAGTATGAACGCCGCCCCATTGACACATGTAACAGAGGCGTGAGCTTTTCCTCCGCTGATGGTATCATGGGTGAATTTATTGTTTCACTACCGGATTGTTCGAGAGCGATATCGCAACGGCGCCGGAAACGCTAGAGGGGAAGAGGTGCTTTTTCGGATACTTTGCAAATCAAAGCTTCGGATCGTTTTCAGGCCTCTGAAGAAGACGAGAAGGTCGACACTTTAGACCAATAAATGTTCCACACCTGACCTCGTATTGGGATACAATAACAAAAAAATAGCGAAATTCATTTTTTTACAACGTCCTCAACACTAATTGAGCCCAAGTACACACTCTTGCAGCAATATAGAAGTGATTTACAAAAAATAACAACATAGAAATATTTTACATATACTGCTTATTATACTAGAAATTATATATCACAAAAATACTACTTTATACTATAAAATATTCATAAATATACCAACTATACATATACTTATAATACGCCATATATTGTATATTATAGTAAATACTATTATATACTATAAAATATTTGTAGATATGCTGAATATACATATAATTGCAATATATACTAGATATTATATATTATACTCAATACTATTTTATACTATAAAGTACTTATAGATATATATTTTATATAACTACAATTATGTAGGTGTCATTTAAAGTGGGAGATGGCAGCGGCTAGTCGCTGTGGATCATTCTCGAATTCAAGCTGAAGGACCTCGGAGGTGAGCAAAAAAACTTTATCTTGGCCACAGAGAGAATTTCGCATCACTATTGCACATTCTCTTCGTGTACGCGCTCAGTCTGTAAAAGTTCGAACTATTGAAAACAGCCACCTTGGAGTTACTTCTTCCAAGGTGTCAGCTGCAGTCTAACTTTTCTGATTCACGCAACCCCTACATATCTGTGCGTTTTGTCATATCATAATGGGTAGTCGAAAAAGTTTTTCCGTATTTTTAGAAACGCGCTTTTTCCCTCCAAACTGCTTTCCAGCAATTTCTTCTGTACATACTATATATGTAGTACAAGTCCACACGCATCTATAGCTATTGTTGTCTTCCATCTCTCGGATAACCCTTTTCGGCAAAATAAACACATCAAAGGTCAATCTCATTTTCAATACAAATTTTTTTTCGGATGGCGTTAGACAGGGAAAGGAAAAGGTGATAATCCGATGGAGCAAGATCCGGGCTATAAGGTGGATGGGGCAGCACTTCCCATTAAAGCTCGAGAATTTTTTGACGAGTCACTTTTTTGGCAAGCCTTCCCACATATTGAAAAAGTGACTCGTCAAAAAATTCTCGAGCTTTAATGGGAAGTGCTGCCCCATCCACCTTATAGCACTGATCTTGGTCCATCGGATTATCACCTTTTCCTTTCCCTGTCTAACGCCATTCGAAAAAAAATTTGTATTGAAAATAAGGTGACCTTTGTATGTTTATTTTGCCGAAAAGGGTTATCCTGGAGATGGAAGGCAATAATACCTTTAGATGCGTGTGGACTTGTACTACATATACAGGGGGTGCCAAAAAAAAAAAGTAATTTTGTCTCCTCCACTTTCGACCCCATTTAGCCAAACTACAGTAAATTCTATTGAGGTATTCTCATACCCAGGAACAAGAGCAGACCTAACTCTATCACTATACTCCGTGGCAGCCTCCTGCACGAGCAGGAACGGGAGCAAGGAAAGACTGAACAAGATGTATCACCTCAACTGGGCAAAATCCGAATTTTCTTCGCCCTCTTTCACAACCTTGCTGACGTCCGTTCAATCTGGGTACCCAAGGGGATTCATACCGGATGGTGTTCTTTAACATTGCGTTTTTCCCGGGTTCCCAGCGCCCTTCGTTTCCAAGAGCCAAAACGTTCCCCTACCACTGAAACCCCTCCGGAGGCGGATTTGAGGCATGAAAATGATACTTTGGATCATAGCAGCCTTGTCCAAGCAGCAGGGGCTCTGTGACTTCCAAGAACCGAAGGGCCAACCCTCAGGAAGCTCCCCACGAAAGACCTACCACGGAGCTTGGCTTCACTGTTTTTAGCGAATTTTTAAATGTAGGTACTCCGAAGCCCGACTGCGCCGAATGAAACCTCCATATTTTTATGAACATGAACGTGAGGAGCCACAGCTTGTTCCTACTTTTAGAGGAACATTTTGGGAATGTTTTGCCCCAATATCTTTATCTCTTTCGTTTCCCTACGTTTTGTAAAATTGGCAGATGTGAGCCGTAGGCAAAATTACTTTTTTTTTTTGGCACCCCCTGTATATGTACAGAAAAAATTGCTGGAAAGCAGTTTTGAGGAAAAAAACAAGTTTTTAAAAAACGAAAAAACTTTTTTGACTACTCAATATATTCACTCAAATGTTTCATATAATACATAATTATAATCGTATATAAATATGATTTATTCAAAAATTTATTCATATTCAAGATAAAATTGGTGGACGTGCAACTATTGTGAGATAAGCCACGCCTACGAATTCCACGCAGAGACTTGTAAATAAATGAGGAAGTTTAGAATTTGCCCTTCGGGTAGCACGGGGAGATTGCGCGGCCATTATGCAAGTTAACATTTTTTTAAACCTCCAGTACCATTCTGGTATACTATAAAATAGCCGAATTCTACAGAAAAGAGGATTTGACTAGTTGAGAAGGATTTGGTCCGAAACATGCACTTGTAGAGGGTTTGGAAAATAGATCGAAGACATGAGGAATTCTATGAACAATAGAATCATATAAACTCCTTGTCATTAGTGGATGAATGGAATATCTATCTCAAAGTATAGAAGAGACAGAAGGTTTTTTGACCATAGGACACATTCCCAAGTTCTTGTCAGCATCTAGGAGTCTATAAGTGTCAAAAACTTATCAAAAAATAAATAAATTGTACATAAAATATCAACAATCTCCTTGTTTTCTCTAATGCTGATGACACTGCGAATTTTAATGCATGTTCGACTGCAAAGAAGAAATGCTAAATTAACTAGCTTTTTAGGGGTCCATGAATGTGAGGGGCTACTTCGAGCCATTGCCCCTAAATCCACATCCCAGCTGAATCGTAACAGACAAATTAAGATATAGGAACTAAAAAAGAAAAGCGAAAGTCAGAAGAGGTGGTCTCTAAACTGCTGAGGAGGAAAAGAATTTTCGGAATGGATTCTCTATTTTTCTCCCCTATATGCTGAACTTCCCAATCCGTGAAAAACAAAGAAAATGAGGGCACTGATGAAAGGTTTATCAACCATACACTAAGAGAGGGAAGAGATAAGGATGGGCTATGGTGACCACGTGCTGACCCCTTTTACCTGACGGCACTCATTTATTAGAGGTGTCTGAAGGCGGCAGGTCAAGATATGGGGTTCCCTAACAGATCGTATTCTCTGCGAGAAAATGCTTCCGGCAAAAACTTTATGGTGATATTCGGGCCACAGAGGGATTGTTATTTGTAAATCTGCCCCGGAACGCTACAACATGCACTTAGAAATTCGCCTTCTGGATGTTGACTCCTGAATTACTACAATTTTGAGAGCCTGGCCTTTATTTGGAAACATGCAGGTACTAGAGAGGGTGCCAAAAAAGGGTAGTTTTCCTCACGGCTCACATCCATCAAGTATATAAAGCACAGGGAAACGAAATCTATAAAAGTATTAGGGGAAAATATTCCCGAAATTTCCTTCAAAACAGGAGCAAGCTGATTGTGAGACTCACTACTTTCACCTTCATCAAAATACGGAGCCTTCAGTCGGCGCAGTCGGGCTTCAGTGCACCTACGGTAGCAAGGGAGGCACGTTCTGTGGTAGGTCTTTTGTGGAAAGTCTCCTAAGGAATGGCTCTTCAGTTCATGGATCACTGAGCCCCTGCTGGTTGGACAACGCTACTATGATCCGAAGTGTCATTTTTCATACATCAAACCCCCTCCGGAGAGTTTTCAGTGGTAATGGCACGTTTTGGTTTTTGGAAAGGAAGGATCGCGGGAGCGTGGACAAAATGGAACACTTAAGTGCACCACTCAATACGAATCCCCTCAGGTGCCCAGAGTGAACGGACCTTAGCAAGGTTGTGAACGAGAGTGACAAAATTTCGGATGTTGCCGAGTTGCGCTGGTACATCATGTTCACTCGGAATAAGCTCCCTATCCTGTTCGTGCAGGAGGCTCTCACAGTGATAGCATAAGGTGTGTTCTTGAATTTAGGGATGGAAATATCTCCAGAATTTGCTGAAATTCGACTGAAGAAGTTGAAACTGGAGAAGAAAATTTACTTTTTTGGGGCCCTCTGCATATTGTAAATAATGCATGAGTATTTTTAAATGAAATAAAATAAATGACTGAGCAGCCAATCATCGCGAAGTAAGCGTAGCCTGGAAGCGATTGAAAATTCTGTAATTGTTTGTTCAACGCCTCTTCCATTCAGAATTTCCAACGAAATTCTTGGAAAGCAGTCTCGAAGCCCTCATGGGGGAGTATGAACTCACCCAAGCCATCCCCAGAAGTGAAAAGATGCCACTTTCGATCAGACATTAGTATGGAATGAGATCCACCAAAGTGCCATATAGTGCATCGGATGTGTTTATCGGAATTTTTGTCTGACTGTTTACGTTACAGCTGTCAATATGTTGCAAATGGCATCAGGCCATTTTAAATGAATTCACGTCATCTCGGTCATCCAGTCGAGAATGTGCGGCAATATAGAATTTTTGGCGATTTTCAAACAGATATCAAGCGCAATCCTTCTGTCCCTCCAGTGGAATTTACACACTTCTACATCTTTATTTAAAGACAGCGGAAGAGGTAAATTGGACAGATCGCGGAATATTAAAGTAGGGGTGCTCAGCAAAGTAACAATAGAGAAAGAACGAAATAAAATGGCTAAGAAGCCGAGTAATATAAAACCGAATACCCCCTCCTCTCTCGCACCCTCTGAGTCATTAGCCGGGGTCGACTGCAGAGGGGCGGAGAGACTAAATTAGCCGGTCGTGAAGGTTGTCCGGCCTTGCAGCTCGTGCAGTTGTAGGACTGCAGGACGACACTCCGTACTGCGGGGTCGTGATGAGACCTCAAGTCGTGCTTTTCAAATGCTGTATACACAGTTCTCAATTTTCCCTTAGGCCGCGTTCATAGCCAACCGAATGAGATTTTTGGCGCATCCGCGTCAAGGAAAAGATACGCATCGATTGAGAGAATGAGCGCATCAGCGCATCCGCGATTTGAGAGATTCGGCGCATTGGCGCATCGGCGTTTCCGCGATTTGGGAGATTCGGCGCATCGGCGTCATCAATAGGACGGGTATCGACCAAGAAAATGAGAGTATCGGCGCATCCGCGATTTTGGTCATTTCCCAAAATCATGATAGACCATGACTAGATATAGAGAATGGAGAAATCGCCATCCGCCGATCCGCCGCTTCATTTGCGTATGAACGCAGTCTTGCCCCTCTCGGTGCCTTTAACCCTTACGTCCAGGCCAACTTACAGCATTCGTACTACTTGTAAAAATTCATATTTTCCAATAGATTTTCCTGCAACTTCAAGGGAATGAATAGCGATTCGGTGCAGATGGATTGGAGTTAGCGATACGTACGATTTTTTGGATGATACATGACTACGAAATGAAATGTGAAATGACGCGTGTCGATACTCAGTAAGTATGAGGAATGAGATGCTATGAGTATGGAATGATGGGCTGTATCTTCGTAACTGTGATGTGTAACAGTTAAGAAGTCTCATGCCGCTCAAGAACCAAGGCATAAAAATCGATTTCTCTCTCGAAGCGGGAATTTTTGATACAGACCTATTTTTTTGAACGAAATATTGCAGCAGTCTCCCTCGTGCTAGTCTACCGCGATAGATGCACACCTTATTGGCGGCTTGAGCAGTAGTCAGCAAGCAATTCTTCAGTCACTCAAAATCAAGCACGGGAAAACCATCGATGGGTCGATTGGCTCCCATTTCGCACATCGAAATATCGAATTGTTCACCGTGACTCTTTAAAACAAACTCGTTCATTCAATAATGCTGAAGACAGAGGTAATAATTGAACATTTATCACAAAATAACAGATAACAACAAAGTAACAAATAACAAACTTCCAGGTCTCCAATCGTAAATTAGCTTAACAAAAATCTACAGCGATTTGATATGATAGGAATAGATCATAATCTGTTCAAACTCCATGAGAGTCAACAACAATACAACAAATATTTTCGCTACTTCTACAACGCTTTCTTTTTACTAAGTTTCGACTTCTTCTTTATTTTCTTAGGCGAGTCTTCATCAGAGGATCTTTGTTTCTCGAAAGGAGGTGATTCCTTCGGATCGCTCACGATGGCTCGCGATTTCTTTTTCTTGACACCATTCGTAACCGTTCTCTCATTCCCCGGAACCTCGTTAGCCTTGTCAACCTTCGCCTTTTTCTTAACAGGCTCATCAGACTGTTTAGAGCCCTTTCCAGCTTGAATGGCCTTCAATTTCTTCTTTTTTACAAACGCTATATGTTTCCGCTTTGGGGCATGGCGCACAAGTTGCTTTTTCTCATTTCTAAAAATTGAAATATTAAAGATTGAAGTCAAAAAATGGAAGCCTCTTAAACAAGTGAACTTGCTTACCTGCTTAAAGGCTTCAAACTCAACGTGTACTCTGGAACTTCGAATCCTGCCTGATGTATAACTGTTGCGATTGATCTCAAGTATTTCGTGTCTGACTCGGTGAAATATGTGATGGCACGTCCACGACGACCAGCACGTCCGGTCCGACCTAAAAGTAACTAAAATTAGGAGAAGGCACCGAAACAAAGAGCAGTGAGCAACTTATGGAACATTCCTCCATTTAGAAGAATACTGACCTATTCGATGAATATAGCTAACAATTGAAGTTGGTAGGTCGAAATTTATCACAAGGTTCACATTACGAAGATCAAGACCACGGCCCATTAATTCCGTACATATTAGGACCCATAGTCGTCCTGATCGAAATGATGCGATTACATTATCCCTCTAAATTCACGAAGGTACAAATTTTAAAACATATCTCATCGTGACATTTTTTAGATCTCCAAAACTCAGTGCAAAAGTAATCTCAGAAGCCAAACACGGATGATAATATGGATGTAATAGCTTAAGTAAATAATAAATGAGTGGAGCACCACATATTCATTGCACATAATAATTAACAAAAGGTGAATTGTAGTCATACCTCACTCTGAGACTTTTCACTGCTAATTAGCGCCACAGGAATTGGAGGCGTAATCGAAGACAACGCAAAAAGTAGCTCACGAGCTCGTTCCTTGCTCTTGAACCATAAATGAGGTGTATTAACCAAAGCAAGGGAAACGATTAATCAACATGCCTGCACGAAAATCAGTGCTGGTGGGTCAAATTGAGTCTGGAGAAGGGTTCGAATGGCAAGAAGTTTCCCTTGTTCTGAGCCGGCAAACACCAATTCCTGTGTTACATTAGCATTTGCTGAGTTTCTGAAAAGATGTGGCTTTGCCAAATATTCAAATAATGTATTATGAACATACCTCTCACCGATACACACCATTGCAACGTTGTTCAGATTCTCCTTACACCTATAAAGTCAGAAAACTTGAGAGGTATAGAACGTTAAACAAATGCAGTCTAACTCACCATTCCTCCACTTCATAAGAGAACGTGGCACTGAAGAATGCTCTCCGAGTAGATTTTCCATCACAAGCTTTGTAGACGCTGGCCAGCTTAAAAATGTAGCACATCAAATATGGATAATAGCCTAAGCTAATCACACTTGGATGAATTCATGTAGATGTACTTTCAAATGTAAGACAAATACAAAAGGCTCACTGTAAAATAGGTAACTTTTCATATAGACATTCTCATGAGTGAATAAGAATTAAATTGGATCGATATACATTTCATTGCTCCACGGGCAACATCATTCTCAACTCACAAGCCAATTGAGTACAGAATAAAGCTTGAACAAAGCCCTCAAAGTGCACTTAGATATTTTCGCTAACGGTGCATTTTGCGGAAATAAGCTTCAAACCACCCGAGATGATCGATTATATACTAACGACTCGCTAATGATCGCTAACGACTTATAGCGATGCAGAAAAGATAACAAGAGCCACATGTTATTTACCTGGTTTCGAAAACATCGTTCCTGTCCTTCAACGACTTCGAACAATCGATCGCTCTCATCCACAATGAGCCACCTTGATTCGGGAAATACAAAATGGAAGAGCACAAGCTACTGAAAACGACTCACCTCAAAAACTTCAACTTCATGTTTTCCAGATGATGTACGAGACGATTTGGAGTAGAAACGAGTATATCAACTATAAAAAAGCGGCATAAGTGAAGAAGAAACGAAGTCCAATTTCGGAAACTCACTGTTTTTTGGGACCTCTTCACTATCGAATAAAGCGGCTTTGACTGGGAGACCATGACCAAACTTGAGAAACTGACGATATGTCTAGAAAAATATGTTCGCCTGCAGCGTATTATCAAGCCATCTTCGACAAAGAGCCCTTACCTGAGATGCTAACTCCCTTGTAGGCTCCAGAACTATTGCTAATAGTTTTGAGCCATCTTTATACTTATCTAACTTCTTCAACTTCAATACATCCAGAATTACGGGAATTGCAAATGCAAGGGTCTTTCCCGATCCTAAATGAAGCGCATCTGAGAGACTGGTTATGGTTCACTCCGAAGCTGTAATGTTCACATAGTGGTTACTACAATGTGCAATGACAGAACAAAGCGAAAGATTACGTAAAGGAAAAACGTACCTGTTGGTGCGCTCGCCAATATGTCACGATGCTTCATCATGAGGGGTATTGTCTGAACAATTTCAAGGCTTTCACGGAAATATTGTTCTTTTGCAACAGTTGAGCAAGGAAACTCTTTTCCTTTTAACGAATTATGACACTTACTGTTCAGAAATTTTAGTCTTAGCAGCAAGCAATATGATCAGCCGTGTAATGAATGGTATACTGAAGAGCTCTTCACTTTATGAATGTCATGAATCAAGTGTCTCTTCTCTTAGATCAACGGTTTCGAGTAGCTTTGTTTAGGAAGCTTCACCTGCGCAACTCCAATAACTGCCACGACCCGATGTTATGTCGAATAAGAAGGATTAGAAAGAAGGATTCACCCACACGGTGATTTTTTATGGCTAATTTACAGCAAGAACTTACTAGTACAACCATATCATATATCTCATATCTATATCTTATATATCAGACCACTTACATACATTAAAATGACATAGACGAATTGTGAAGCAACCGAGCGCGCTAACCTGCATTTGTATTGGTGTAGGCTCTCCAATGCCAAACTCATTCAAAGAGAACATCAGCACGGCTGGCAGGTTGAAGTCGTTGAAGTCAATGAAAGGATCAGGAATGTCTTCACCCCATGTGTATATACGGTTCAAACGTCGAAGTTGGTGAATCTTAAATGCAATTTTGCAAGAAAAAGTTCAGAATCAATAAAAAGGGGTGACTCAAGTAACCTTCTCAGCGATTTGCTTCTGAATATCATCACTTTGTGTTGGTACAAGGCCCTCATCGCCAGATGATGTTTTCGAGGATGACTTTTTGTTTGTCGAAGCTCCACCATCGGAGAATAGTTTAAAACCTGGAAAACAAATCCATGACAACGAGCACCTCGACATAAACCGTCCCTTTGCTAGTGAATAATCTAGGAAGATGAGTGAATGGGTCGGGCACCTTCTACGGTTTCGTCACCTTCGTCTTTCTCAACCTGGATCTGTTCCCCATACTGTCGCTTCCGCAAATTCCTCAAATCCTCCTTTATGTTCTCTGGAAGAACTCGTAATCGTAAAGAGGCATTACCGTCACCGTCTTCATGATTCTGCAAGAAAACGGATACTTATAACATTTTCGTCATTATTACGAAAAAGATTTTACATGTGAAAATTCATATTTAATTATTTACTTATTCATTCAAATGGTAGCCCAGGGGGGGGGGGATCTTACAAAAAGTTCACACAGCATCAAGGATCTCTGAGGAGTTTATTTGCCTTCACACGCGTATATTTTTGCCTATGCCATAGCGGAGGAAGGAAGGGCTTTCTTTCCCCTTTTGGGGTAAAACAGCGGCCACTGTCTCCCCTGTCCCCCCCCCCCCCCCCACTCCCCCTGGCATCCTGCTATGGTAATGACAGCGGGGCACCCCCAACTCCCACCATGTATCCAAGTTCACATCAGGCTTAACCACAACAAACCAATAAAAGTTCCAAAAGTTTATTCCAAAAGACTCAAAACAGCTCTCACAATAAAGGAAGGAATGAGGGAAAACTCTAGATAAATGAACCAGTTTTGCCCTTCCCACATATTCACATAGAATCGAAAGATAAAATAAAATTGCTATTGCGACCACTTACTGCGGCTACTTGTCTCCGTGTTTTTTTGACACCGAAAGTAAGCCGCTTGAGGGTGTCGTCGCGCATCCAATTTCCTGCAAATGTCTCTGCATTCCCGAATAGGTGATTCAAGGAAAGTAATGGAAGCATGGAAAACTGATGAAGCAGCCTCTAGGACACTATATCGAAAAATCAGGTGTTTGTGCAACTACAGCCGCCACACAGACGCTGTTACTTGTACGACTACGCTCTGAAAACTGAACATGTGCATGAATTCGTGGTTGGATTGGTTTCATTATATTTTTCTAATCTATAAGAAGGTTCCTAATTCATCGGATCATTTAAGAATATGAAGACAAAGGAGGAGGGGTTAAGCTAGCGCAGAAATCCTCGTATTTTTGAAGTAAACCGTGTTCCTTTTCGAATTCATTCGACTGCTTTTCTGATCATTTTCTATGAGTTTCCTCGGCAGCTTTGTTGTCCTGGAATTCCTGTTTTTATAACAGTACTTTTGTGGTTCCTTTTACAGTAATTTTGTGGATTCTGTTACAGTAATTTTGTAATTTCTAGTAAACCAACAATACACCAACGACGCATATTCTGAGCAAGTGAGAGTGAAGTCAATTATGGTGTGCGATGCATGTAAGTTTTCCAATTATTTGTATACCGTTATATGTAGCTTTCAATACTTTTTCAGTTCTGTGAGATGGGGGGGGGCAACGTCTCACTAGTGAGGCTTTTTTATTTTGGAGTGTTTTCAGGCATAGTCACAGTAACACATGAAAACTGAAGCGGTATTTCATGATCCTTAGTTTCTCGACTTTTGATCAATTGCCTGTCTGTAAAATTAATAATCTTTTGCTACCACCAGTGACAGTGCCTTCTCTGAACCCATCTATTTCCCATGAATTAGCTCTCATGTTCCTGTTACAGGCCAGAAGAAATTAACGAAGATCGTGGGTGTTGATCCATATCGTAACAAAGCCCACAACAAGTTAGCAGGGGTTCAGAAGCGACCGCCGACAAATCAGAATAGATTACTCGGAAGCGAAAAGAAGTAAGGGCTGTTGCTGTGAAATCAAATTCAATAGATTTTATCCACTCTCAAATACTCTTTTTAGAGCTACTGTAATGAATTTAAAATGCAAGATCTGCAAATGTTCCATCCATCAGGTTGGTTCACATTATTGTCAAACATGTGCATATCAAAAAGGAATTTGTGCAATGTGTGGAAAGCGGATCTTAAACACTACTGGATTGCGACAAAGTACTGTGTGAATAATGTCTTGTACCAATTTCACTGTTTTGACCCGGGTGTTGCCTATCCGACTGTTCAACAGATATACTTTGTGGACGACAAAGTCCTGTTTGTATAAATCGTGTATTGAACAGATATTCACATTTACTTTCAAAATAACAACCAACAAAAATGACAGAATAAATACGTCAACAAGTTTGTTATTAACCAGAAACCATAGATATACAGACGTTCTTCAATACTCTGATTGAGTCCACAACTTAAATGTGCGATCAAATGCTGATGACATTATCCATTTACCATCTGGACTGATATCAACACACATAACCTTAAAAGGAAGTTGATCACCTTTTTTCCTTTTGACTTTCAATTCACTTACCTTTGTATCGTGCCCTTTTAGCTGCCTTAATGGCTGCCACCCAGATGACGACCATATCTGAAGCAGTAGTTATTTAACAAAACATCCATACCAACATGGTTGAGCATCTTGCAGGAACGAATAGAGTTATGACACATGAATTTAACCTCGGCCTATAGGTTATTCAAAGAATTTTTTCATGCGAATCTTACTTGCATTTCTAATCCGCCGTATCCATAACTGGTTGATGCAGGTGTGTCTACTTACGACAGAAAATCACTTCGCAGCGTCGCACTCGCGGCGCCACCAGTACGACTTGCCGAGTCGATTGCCCGTGGGAGCCCGGCAGAGCGTAGCGTGGCTGCGTCACCTCTGCACTTCCACTGCCTCCTGTACCCACGCCCCCTGCCTCCTCACCCATGCCACACTGCCTCGCTTGGAGGCCACCATGCCCTGCTACTGGCACTCGCACCCGCCGCGGGCGGCCACGCGATTCTTTGCTGTAAGTGAACACATCCGATCGATGCTACCGTGACATAATACTTGAAAAACAGGTTCACGATAAACAAATGATGACAACCTCCTTGCGTACATTGAAGAAGATTTAACTTGTCGAAGTCAAATGTCACTCCACTTCTCATTTCGGTATTCGTACGATGGTCTACTCGCTTTTTCAAACATTTCTGGAGAAGCGGCTACAGACAAAATGTTAAGGGATGATTTCCGCGTGCCCTGGCGACTCTAGCGACCATGTGTCCCACCGTTACCTCGAATATGTAGATGGTGATGAGGAATCTCACAATATCTAAAGGACTGCAGGCGAACAGGACTGGCCAGGAGACATCTTTGTCTCATAAAGTGGGATTAAAAGTCCCGCAAAAAAGGAAGGCTGCCAGGGAAATCAACGAAGTGTAAGAAGCGATAGCGATAAGACATTCGACCGCAGTTGGTTGCTTTACACGCTTTGAATCCCTGTTCAAACGACGAGGACAACCGTAACCTGCACCCCCTCCCCCAAACAGACAGGTCTTCCTCTATAAGAAAGATAGTTTTCGGTAACAATTTTTGCTGTTAATACTACACATTTAAGCCTATTACATGGTGCCATTGCTTACAAATTCCTTAAAATATCAAATTAATATCAAAAATTATATATGGCTACTATAATATGGATATTTACCTTGAGAGAATTGTCGTAACTTGCCGATACCAGATACTGTCCTTGGTGGTCCACCTTGATTTTAGATACCACGCTAGAATGTGCTGGCATGGTATAAGTGTTCTTTCGTATACGGAGATCCCATACTTTGATAGTGTTATCAGCACTACCCGTTACCATCTCATACCTAAACGATATTATTTACGGTACCACAGCAGTATATCAAAAGCGCACATTTCTATTGTAGTAGCACAGGAAGGCTGGAAAACGTATGACAGCTGCAAAAAGATATCGAAAGAATCCACATACCCGTTTGGAAGCCAATCGACGGTGTACAGCTCTTTTGTATGACCATCTAAGAACATAATACATCGTCCAGTACGTAAATCCCACACTCGACCATAGCAGTCCAAGCCACCTGTTAACGCTACTGATCCATCTGGATGGAAAGCCACATCTGCGACCGACTAAAATAGAAAATTTCGAGATATTCATAGCGTACGATGGATAAGTAAGGTCCACCTTCGCATGTCCTTCTTGAAACAGCAATTCCTCACTGGTCTCTACGTCGAACATCCGCCATGAGGAGTCATAGCTGTAAACGTCCAGTTCATCGCTGACATAAAGGATCAGTTTCAAATGAAGTTGAAATAACGCTACCATGCTGTAGCAAGATGTCGTCCATTTGGATGAAAAGCGAGTCGGGAAACACGGGCTTCATGTTTCTCCAGTTCACTTAATGGTTTATCGCTATCCAACGACCAGAAATAGACTGTCCCTGCATAAATAGAAGAGTAAGAGTATGACAGCCTGTTCGATGAAAAAATCCGTTTCTGATGGTAAATGGGCACAGAAGCAAAACAATGTGAAATAGCTTCCGCCATGACTTATACCGATGAAGTAATTTTAATTAAGAAAACATAAAAAATTGGAAAATTGAGAGCTCACCGTCATTTGCACAGCTGGCAACATTGAGCGTAGAAGAATCAGCAGATATATAAGCATGGGGATGGAATCGAGCACAGCCACTTTGTGATTGATGTCCAGTATACCGTATCAAACGTTCACATGTGTCCCTCCGCCATACTGATGGTTGACCCGACCAGCCAGCAGTTACTAGAAACACATAGAAACTAGACTACTGAACATATGGGAAAGAAATCAGTAACTCACCGATGTGTTCAGAATCTGGAGCGAATTCACAAAAAGCTACTGGTCGACTATCTGCTACTTGAGAAGCATGTAAGTTCAATTGCTGTATCCACTTGTGGGCTTCTTGTCGTGCCAAAGCTTTCTCGTGCGGAGGTCGCGCTGCATTCTCGCGGGCACGCATTAGCCTGAATTCTCAGTTGCTCTGGAACTCAACCGGAATATCAAGAAATACTCCACAGATACAAAGTCATCAAAAAGCTAATTAATTCCAGTGCCACCTCTCTTTCGCGCGTCGGAGGGAGAAATCCGCTATAGCTACTCGGGCTACACGAAGAGATGCCGGTCCGCGATGGTACCATGTTGTGGTCTCTTCGTCTGGTTTTTCAACGAAACCCTGCAATGAAATTAAGTTGAAAGAAAAATCGAGATATCTCAAAGGCGCAAACCAAACTGCCCCGCAAATCCGACTTACTTCTTCTGTGTGCAAAATGGCGGCAACTTCATCTTCGGTCATAGTGGAGAGCAACGCACGTAAACGTTCTCTTCGATCCAGTATATCTTCTCCGAACAGACATATTGGTTGGTTAAGTTTTCTCAGTTTCAATTTTACCTGAAAGATAGAAGACCGCATAAAAATCGAAAAAAATGATCAAAGTTGAACATAAAAAAAGTTTTAAATAATGACAAAAACTGTTCGTTGAGATAGGGTAAAGCAGACAAATAGCCCACCAACCTGCACATCATCCGTCGGCAACGTCAAGGTTCGAGCCCGCCGCCTTCGCTCGAACTCGGCCAAAAGCTCTGCTTCATGCTGACTTTCTATTGGGTCCACTTCCATACGTTCA
Source organism: Trichostrongylus colubriformis (assembly GCA_963978905.1). Taxonomy (NCBI): domain Eukaryota; kingdom Metazoa; phylum Nematoda; class Chromadorea; order Rhabditida; family Trichostrongylidae; genus Trichostrongylus; species Trichostrongylus colubriformis. Next base: position 33,673,062 of record OZ022260.1, read on the forward strand.
CCCTTTTTATCATTTGCCAGGATGTTAGCATTCTCCTGAAATAAGTAATACTCTTCAAATGGTACAGTCGCATCAAAAGATTATCTTGCCTGAATGGCCTTTACTGCTTCCAGTGTGGCTAATGATCCAAACTTTTTGACTCCTTCGTCTCCCATTTTCAAATCTAAAAGTACAGAAAATTTGGATACCTCGTCAGCAAAGCAAGATAACTCGCGACTTTCGAAAAAATGTTACAAACCTTCTTATGTATGTTCTGAGAATTTCTAGAAAAGCTATAATAGTGTATGAGATTGCCGGTGACTAAAGCTTTTATACTGAACAGAAGTCTCATACTGTAAAAGCAAACAAAAACACAAAAATACACCATAAAGATGTAGGATGATCGAACCCTTTGTATTAGTCTACAGTAAATATATTTGAGAATATTTATTTCCATACTCATATTCATACACATAGTTAAGAGAGATCGAAAACAAAGAACAACTGACGCTCAACAAAACCTCCTTTGGAGCAAGGTTCAAATTAGTTGTTGATGGCTAGACCGTGTTGCAGCAACTCACTACGAAGATTATGCTGAAACAAGCATCCAAATAGAAGCTAGAAGTGAAGGGTAAAGACGGCGAAGGCAAAAATTGAAGATGCTAAAAAGTATGAAGAAAAAATACCTGAAGATCGGTGAGTTTTTTCTTTAAAATAGACACTCCAGAATACACAATTCGATCAGCCCTCAATGCTCCTGTTGCCTCAACTGAATAGAAAAAAAAATAAAGATGAAAAACAGGGACACCAAAGCACTAAGTTAAACAGATCCAAAAAGAAATTTCTAGAAGGAAAACTCACTAGTAAACCAAAATTTATTCGGTTTCCCATCAGGATCATACGGAGCCTCGTACTGCTTTTCTTCGCCTTCTTGATCCTTAAGTTGTGAAAACTCGCTTCGTGGCCATTCTTTCGGGTTCGGGTAGATCGTGTGGCGTAACGCGTTATCTGGATCATACTCGAAGCCAACGCCACAAGTAGGATTCCATTTTGCGTGTTCCTTGCCAAAACCCTTGAAAGTTATGAAAGACTTAAGAAAACCGCCATTACAAAACCCTATCCCTACTTCAAACGAAAAAAAAAAAAAGAATTAAAGTCGCTTTTACGAAAAAATAATATTACCTTCTTCGCGTAACATTTGAGGTTGATTTCTTGACCTTTTCTCAATTTCACAATCAAAATGTCTTCATGTTGACCGTATTCATCGCTAAAATGCACTCCACGATTTTTCAAATGAGTTCCACAAGCTGGGAACACCTAAAAGACAAAAGTGATTAACGACGAGACTTGTATGATTTCCTGCATTAAATTCCACAGCACCAGAGCTTTCATGTGTGACAAGAAAAAACCAATGACTTCCAAAGTTTCGACATAAAGAAGTGAGAGAATCCTAGCTCGTTTTGCTTAAACAAACGAAAAGAGATAAACCAACGGTGCTACTGTATTTTTCCGTCTTGCATACGAGATCAGCAGTCGTCACGGACCGAGTGGCTTCTTCTTTGCATTTCACATTAAGCTCAAAAAGTACTGAACAAGCGTCACAGAACTCTGTGCAATGACATTCCTAAACAGAATCAAATGCAAAGACCACCTCATTCCAGTGAGCAGTGCAAAAAAAATTTTGAGGTCACGCAAGCAATAGTCATACCCTAGTGTATTGCATGTCATCAACAACAGCATCAGAAACCATCGGAATCAGACCCATACGATGCGCAATAAACTCGTCATGAAGCACACTGGTATTCGCCTCAATTTGTACCCAATCAATGGCTATTGTTGGAACCTGAAGGTTTAATTGGGATGTAATCAAATCGTTTCGAATTATTTCTAAACCGTACTAGCACTGAACAACAGAAGAAAACGCACACCTCAGCTATAAATACCCGTCGTAATGAGTTCGCAACACTCAAATCCGTGTCCTCCAAAGAAAAGCGAACCAACTCGTCACTCAGTTCGAGGATGTTGATTACAGGCTGATTCGCATAAGGCATCTATGAAAGTAGCAAACTAATGCGGAAGAGCCTCCAAATCCATTTCAGCCACTACGGATAACAGAGATCGGGAAAGGGAGTTTCAATAATAATTAAATTACTTTCTATGAATGGAAGGAGTTGAAGAGGCTGTGGTGCACGGAGCAATTTGATTTAGCTTCTTGAAAAGAAATTCTAAAAACCACACTGTCTGTGGCAGCACAAAGTCAAATATAGAGGAACAAAGTAAGAGTACTTCTGGACCCAATTCAGCATTCAGGTGAATGAAGCTCTCAAGAGGAACACGAGTTGTAATACACAACCGCCGACTGTACATCATTTCAAAACAGTATAAGCTACTCAAAATTTGAATTAAAGAAGCAAAGGAATATTATCCGAAAATATGTGATAAAAAAATGGGCGCTACTGGAGTTGGGGGGGGCCACTCGACAAAAGCAAGAGTCGCGCCTGATTTCAGCTTATAGGCACTCCCAAGGTTATTTTGTGCCTAGATACAGCTAACTAACTAAAAAAACCAATTGAATTATTCTTGCAAAAGTGTATTACGAAAAACTAGCCATAACTAGTCTAAACAACCACTTACGCGTATTCACCTAAGCCTAGGGGAAGGGAATCTCCTTCTCCAAGGCTTAGGCTAAGTTAGGATGAAAAAAAAAAGTACGAATTTGCTTTACAGAATGGTTTTTATGCAGAATTCGAACCCGATTCGGCTAGCGCTATGGCCTCTCTGCGCTCTAGCCGTGCGTTAGAGACGCAGAGACACTACTGCAGTGGCCCCCCCGAACTCCAGTAGCACCAAAAAATGTTGAGAATGAAAGCTGTGACCGACGAATGATTTTCGTTTCATTTGCTCTTCATCTCAACACTCGAAGCCTGAATGATAAACAACTTGTTGGTAAAATGACGTAATCAAACCAGATCACAGAGAGTAAACTGACTCCAGGTCACATGAAGGCCTGAGTGATCTTTTTTGGAGAACATTAAAAAGCAAGATATAAAAGAGATAGAGTTCAAAGCTGAAGACACTGATTCCATTGCTAGCCAAATAGTTTAAAGGACCAGTGTCTCAGAAACTGCTCCAATCGAACACTTCCGAACCTTTAAATTACGTCTGTGGTATGATGATTTTAAAAATTGGTGATATTCCCAGAATTTACATCCATATTTGTTCCGTAAATCTGACTTTTAGTTTTAAAAATGACTGGAGACAGCTGATAGCTCTGTTGTAAGTGATACTCTCAAGTTACTCCTAGAAATCTTGTCTTGTTCGTATTGCATTGTTGGTTCCAGCTACACTGTAGAGGAACAACAATTTGCGCTCGCAGGAAAAGGAGTTGTTGCTATTCTTTTAATTTAATATTGGTCCTAACGCATAGATATGAGACAAACTTTGTGGATTCCATACGCTTTTTCTTTGTGCAGCACAGCAAGAGCCTATAGAACGTGCTCAATCGTTCACTTCCTTTTAGTGGGTGGGATTGAGATTCGGCGCTACTGGAGTTAGGGGGGGGCACTCGACAAAAGCATAAGTAGCGCCCAATTTCTGCTTATAGGCACTCTCAAGGTTATTTTATGCATAGATACAGCTAATTAACTGAGAAAACGATTGAATTGTTCTTCCATCAGTAAATTACGTAAAATTCGTTACAACTAGACTAAACCACCACTTACGCGTATTCGCCTAAGCCTAGGGAAAGGGAATCTCCTTCCCCAAGGCTTAGGCTAACATAGGATAGAAAACAGCACGAATTTTCTTCATCAAAATCGTTTCTTTGTAATATTCGAACCCGATTCGGCGAGCGCTATGACTTCTCTTCGCTCCGTTAGAGACGCAGAGCACAGTGCGCTGGCCCCCCCCCCCCCTAACTCCAGTAGCACCTGAGATTCTTTCGAAGCCTGATATGACATGGTGCAAAAGGCATTCAAAGTGGAGCTGTCACAAGTTTCTGTCCTTTTTTCCCATTTCCTCCGATGGTATGTCGCGAACCCTCGCAAGTTATTTATGCTCAGAGCTAGAAACAGTTACTATAAATTTACTCGAGAAATTGCAAACATTTTCAGGGGTTTGGGATGGAACGTTATGATCGCGCTATTACAATCTTCTCACCTGATGGGCATCTTTTCCAAGTGGAATACGCTCAGGAAGCCGTGAAGAAAGGCTCCACTGCTGTGAGTTTTCGTTTGATCCTACCCTTAATAGAGCGTTTCCGTGATCTTATTTGTGCTGAACACATACTGTTCCAATGGGGAACTGATTTTCTGCAATTTGTTTCTTTATCTCTGGTCCTGCTTCTTAAGATAAGTCCCCTACCTCAAGAATACCTCTGAGGGTAACTAAGCCGTTAGCTTTTGTTCAGATTTGGACTTGTTCTTGCTCCGAAACGAATGTCAATCAGTGGATATGTGCTCACTAGTCGATGTTGCATCTCTTATCATTTTGAAGTTTTTACGACCCACTTCTTTTTGCAGTAGTTCTGCCAGTTTCGGAGCTCGCTTCTCCTAAAGCTTAGGCAAAATCCAAATGTGACTTGTAGTGTGTAATTCGCGCTTGTGTACGCAGTGTTCTTCCTTTTCGCATTGGTTCAGAGGAACTTCTAGTTCTGATTAGTTATCTGTATAAGTAGCTCTGTAGGTCGGCGTTCGAGGAAAGGACTGCGTTGTAATCGGTGTAGAGAAGAAGTCAATTCCCGCTCTTCAAGATGACAGGACGATCCGAAAGATCCATATGATCGATGACCATGTGATGCTTGCTTTCGCTGGTGAGCATCCTTTTACATTTGCTTCGATCTCGTGAGATCCAAGATTAGTGATACTTGATCGTTATATTTTTACTTCGGTGTTTCGGTGGACCGCCATATCATAACATGGAACTAAAAAAGATCAATCTCAGTGATCAAAATTTCCATTCTAAGGTCTATCGGCCGATGCTCGTGTGTTAGTGGATCGTGCTCGCATCGAATGTCAATCCTATAAATTAACCCTCGAAGATCCTGTGACAGTAGCATACATCTCGAGGTACATCGCAAATACTAAGCAGGTTAGTTTCTTTCTCCCTATGAACTTCTCCCAGTTATCAAGAATTGTTACTAGAGTATCTAGATAGTTCTAGAAATATCTAATTTTCGTAGCGTTTCAGCGTTTCACACAATCTCCTGGTCGGCGGCCATTCGGAATTTCGATGTTGATTGGTGGTTTTGATTTCGACGGGCATCCACGGCTTTTCAAAACCGAGCCGTCCGGAGCTTACTATGAATATTTGGTACCTATTTTGCTTAAATCTACTTTAATTCTATAGAAAACAGGAAATTGTATAGAGAGAATTCGATTAAATTTTAAAGTGTGAAATTCGTTATTTAAGGCAAATTCTACTGGTCGTGGCGAGAAACCTGTCCGTGAATATTTGGAAGAGCATTACGGTGATGACACTATCAAGGACGAGGCATCAACTCTCAAACTTGTGGTTAAGGCTCTTTCTCAGGTCACTTGTTCTGCCTTTTGCCTTCATGTGAAGTATTTGGTTTAAGAAATTGATGTTCCAATCAAACCAAGAAATGCTCTAATAGCTCAGGGGTTGTTTGTTTGAATAATTTTTATTCTTAGAAACTGAGAATAACAATATTAATTTATATTTTTTTCGACTTCCATGCCGGTTTCTCAAATTTCGAGGCTTCAGGTAGTTCAATCGGGTGCTCAAAATATCGAAATTGCCGTAATGAAGAAAACCGACGTTGTGAGTTTTTTTTTGTACTTTTTGAAGTCGGTTTTGGTTGCTGATGGTACTAATCACACAAACAGGTCGTACCTTACAGGGAGGTCTTTCAGGTCATGACGCGCTTTCGGAAAACGGTTTTTTCCATTATATGGGGGTACCTACATGAAACATATAACTGACTTCCATTTTTGCTGTGCGTTCCTACAAATGCCAAAAAAGGAGTGAAAAAATTTTTTCTCAAAAAGGCGATTTTAACCCACTTATTGTAACGCATACCCCTTGTAACTTTGATCACGTGCAGATCCAAAGAAGTTCGTCTATTTCACATCCAAAACAAAGTCAAACACGGTAAAAAATAAAATCTTGTCTCCACCATGTACTAAAAGTACGTAGCAGTTTAATAACGGTTCCCCGATGTACGGCTACTGCGGCGACCGGGTGGCCTAATGGATACGACGATGGACTCTCAAACGGACGAAGTGCATAGGTTGGTGGTTCGAAACCCGGCGCTGCCCAACTTTTGCATTTTTTTTTGCCTTCACTGTTTCATCTTCACATATGTCTGTTTATGCCAAATGACTATAATTTCCGTTGACAGCATGCCAAAATGACTCTATTTACAAATTGTCAATGAATTTGGTGATGTGACCTTTTCGAACATGAAAGGGCCCGTAGCGCTCGAATTTCGCGATTTCGCACAAAATGAGTGCCATATTCGTTTTCAGGGGGTCAAACTACCCCTAGGTACACATTTCTAGCCAATTCCATATTTTGACCCTAACTTCGAGAAAGTATGTTTGGCGGTGGTGCATGGTGCACCTTCTATTCGTACAAGAGAATGACAAACAAAACCGATGAAAATCAATGTAATATGCACAGCACGAGTGCCTATCGCTTTATCTTCACCTACCAAGCATTGAGCAAGAGGAATAGAGAGAATTTCCGGACAAGTAATATCGCCGTCTCCTTCATCGAATGTGCAGTCGAAGGTATACCAACGCCCAGCCCAAATTTTCGAATTTGGGTCAAAACCTCGATTGGGCTGGAAACTCACCCCTAAGGGTAGTTCGACCTCCTGAACACGAATATGAAATCCGTTTTGCGCAAAAACGCCTCGTTCGTGAGCTATGAGCGCTGAAAGGTCAAAAGGCTGGACTGTCAAACTTGCTGAAAACTGACAGTAGAGGGTAGTCTGGAATTCTAAATGTGATTACTGTACTTATTTCTCATATTTAAGTGTTTTTGAGCCCAAAAACTAAAAATCCAAATTTTGCAAAAATTTGACCTCGGCGGGGATCGAACCATCAACCCCGTTTTTGGCATTCGTAAGGGCGCGCAGCAAAAATGGACATCAGTTATATGCTTCCTGTATGTACCCCCATACATGCAAAAAGCGGCATTCAAAAAGCGCGTCATGAGTTGGAAGACTTTCCCTGTTAGCTTACACAGTGTGTTTCTTCTCCGTAGTTCATGTTAATTTAGGTAAGAAGTGACATGCATTTTTTCTTTTGTAGATTCTTTTGAATCTACTGCTTTGGCATCTTTGGCATCTCGTCTTTTACAGTCTCTTCGATAATCGCGCTTTCCACTTTCCAAAATTGTCAGTGAGCTCTCACTGCATCCCTTGTTCCGCTTTCTACTTGTTGCGCTCACTTCGCACGTATTCAGCTGTTTTTGTCCATCGATAATCTTTTTTTGTGATTCTTATTGCACGATGGTTGAAAACTCATATTCTCATTCAGTGATACCAGTTTGATGCGGTGCATCATGGGAATGTGATATGTTTTCTTCCATTCCCCGTCACTTAGTCACTTTTCTTTCCTTATTCTTTTTTTAGTTTTTTTTGTTTGTTATCTAGTCATTTTCAGCCCGGTGAGTGCACCCATCGTGTGCTTACAGTCGAAGAAGTGGAAGCTTTGATGAAATTAGTTGAACAAGAACGTGAAGCAGCAGAGGCAGAAGAAGCGAAGAAAAAGTGATATCCGCCACTAAGTATACATTTGCTGAAGCGATCGTGATCATTCTAATTTATGCCGCGCTGATTTCAATACTTTTATTAATAGTGACTTCAAACAGATTACCGTATGATATGGCGTTTAGTGCCTGTTGAAGGAATTCTCAAATTTATTGGCTGTTCTCATTTTTAATTTATGATGTCTTATGCGGGAGTACAGTGTTTTGTAGAAGATATGTATTCCCGGTATTTGTTACATTACTTGACATGAGCTGTTATCTAATTTAATAAAGAATCAAATCGGGAACCTGATTAGTTTTTTTTTTGTCTGATGGAACAGGTCGTGGGAAGATGGAAAAATCGTTAAACATAATATGTTCTGATTTTTTGTTCTGATTTTTTCGACAATTTCCGCGATTCCATTCCATTTGAGGGGTCGGCCGGGCGTTCAGTGGCTGCTTAGCTTTCGATGAAAATTACGAAGAATCAGAAAGTTCAGAAAAAGAATGTAAAAATGTTGGGAAAAGCGGTGATGCATATGCTTGAATCTCCCACGAACCTGGTGGATCGACAAGTGAAATCAACCCGGCTCACCCCTCAACCACTCGCAGAGGATACCTTGATGGGGGAGTCGTATTCTGATTTGGGAGGTGAGACAGGTATCCTACTTCAAGGTGAAGAGATCGTGTATTTCATAAATTTTCTCCACGCCAGACTTGACCTTGACCGATCGGTTATCTTCAGGAGTAACGGGTTAGTGTGATTGTGAGCTAGACCTCCAGGGTACAGGAGGTCATTGGAGATATGCAGATGGTTGGCGGGGTTGCTGGGATTAAACCCATCCTTAGTTCCTTTAAAAACTTCCTCTGCTTATGATTCTTTCCGTTGCAATTATAATCTTGATTAAAACCACTACATCATTTTTGACTACGTACCTTGGAGCCTCTTCAGTGAATTGTCATTTTTGTGTAGAGATCAACTTCCTAAAAGATCATAGATATCACGGTTTTCTTCTCGCGATGGTGCCTCCCTCGTCTTCATCACATAGCTGTGGCGAAATGAGGGTACAGTGTCTAGGCTCCATGCATTTCTGAAAAATAACGGCCTGCATTGCGGCTTGTGTCATGGATTATAACCCTACCTCCAGCTCTCTTTGGAAGAATGAAAAAAAAAATTAGGAGAAGGAGCACTTTTCTGATGAGAAGGGTATGGCGATTACTAACAGTAGCATTAGACCGCCCCAGCCTTCGCGATTTCGCGATTCTGTCATCTTGCTGTGTGGCGCTTCGCACATTGCGGCAATGCAAAATCTCACACCGCGGTCATACTCGGCGCCGGCAGGGCACGGCTGGGTTCACGAGCAGCGAGGGAGAGCGACAAGGGGGAGGTGCAGAGATGAAGCAGGAACGAGGCAGGGTGGCATAGGCGGAGACGCAGAGATACGCAACCACGCCCTGTCGCCGGCCCAAAAGGTAGCAGTATCACGTGCGGAAATGCAACGCCGCGTAATCGCGAAGTTGACGAAGGTCTTACAATTAATGTCTTAGCGGCAACCAAAGTCCACGATTCCAGGTTCAGAACAGGATAGAAAACCAAACTATTGGCCAAACTATTGGCCGGGATAGTCATACTAGAGTTGAATGAGGTCGGTCATGAGGTACTTTCAAGGTTCAGCATTACTGAGGTATACGCTTTCGATAAGACCCGAGAAAACGGAATAGCTGGCGCATAGGTCTAGTGAGAGACTTCGAATATCTTGATTCTGGATTTGCTAGAAATGTCAGAGGCTCCGATTGAGCAAAATTAGAGGCTATTTCTTCCAGACAATTTCCATTGAAAGTAGCTCTCATACTGTGAAATTGCCAGTTTACTTCCTATTATTGGCAAAATCAAAGAGAAAAAAAAATAGAATCTTGTCTTGATATTGTGTTAACCTCAGGCCTCTCATACTCAACGTTTTGGGAGAATCGAAGTATCGGTGAATCGAGAAAAAGGTTATGAAGGCATATGTGAAAAAGCATATGTACATAGACCTATCGACTGGATGATCTCACCCCATTATGAGCAGTTTTCATTTATTTATTTGTATGAGCCAGATAGACACGCCAGAAAACAGGAAAAATGACCAAACAAAACCTAAGGTTGGTCAGAAAGATGGACGCTCAATTTTTTGTGCAGTTAAGTGCTGAACTATAAAAAGATGACATAGCTTTTAGCTTTTTAGCCATCTCAATATTAAAAAAAGATCTCAAAAACAGAAAATACCACTCAATACTGAATTTTTAGCCAGTCTCAACAATGAAAAATATCTCAAAAACAAGAAAAACCACTGAATTCTGATATTTTTTATTTTTGATAACTGCTGATTTTCGCCGCGGCCAGCAATGCGAAAGTTGTTACAAGTATGCTGAGCTATGGGCAATGCTTCGGTCTCGGACGGAATTCAGACCCGCACTTCATGCTTTCCGGGCATATGTGCTAATTCATTACACTACCGAGACCACTTTTCACCTTATCTCAGCTTCTGAATAAGAATAACTCAGCATCAGCAGCTAACAAAGTTAAAAACTTTGGAAATTTATTATTAGGCTAATTCTTCCATCCTTCTCCTACTTTCCCTCAGGCTGACAGGTCGTCTAGTTGATATGGTTGATATGGGAAAACGCAAAAAATTTTGGAACGCTTCACGAATTTGCGTGTCATCCTTGCGCAGGGGCCATGCTAATCTTCTCTGTATTGTTCCAATTTTAGTATATGTTCAGGAATGAACGATTGTTGAACGAGGGCGGCTGCATTTATAGGGGCGGTGTACGGCGCGCCGTATGCTGCGATGGCACAGGTAAGTGCAAAGCGTAGAGTAATTAATCCTGGTCCTGTAACCTGTGCCGAACTCGCAACAGCACTTGCTCCTTGATTATGGGATAGTTCCAAATGGGATGGGTCGACACCAGGTTTCACCCAAATATAGGGTTATTAAGTCAGGTAAGGATTGAGTAATATGAATTGTAGGTGAACGTAGAAATGAAAAAGATTTTTTAGCTATATTGGAGCAAAATCCCTTCACTCTTCAATCCGAGGGAATCACGAATAATATAAATTTTCAATTCTTCATAGTTTTTTAAAAGCATTGTGTTTTCTCTAAGAACTAACACAATCTGGAACATCCATGTACTCAGAATGCATTAAAAATGGTGTTCGGAGTGTTCCGCTCCATACAACAACTAAGTGATTAGCATTTTTTTGAGCTCTTACTCAGAATGGCATGAAACGAAGTCAACATCTGGTAAAGCCATTACAAATCATATTTTGAAACTGACTAGCTCCTAGCTGTCAAACTACCTATTTGTTAATTCATATAAGCTGTCCCTTTCCAAAGGGAAACGGCCAGTCCTGTTCATATGGGAAAACGGAAAAAATTTTGGAACGCTTCACGAATTTGCGTGTCATCCTTGCGCAGGGGCCATGCTAATCTTCTCTGTATTGTTCCAATTTTAGTATATGTTCAGGAATGAACGAGCAGGATGTGAGGGCGGCTGTATTTATAGGGGCGATGTATGGCGCGCCGTATGCTGCAATGGCACAGGTAACCGCAAAGCGTAGGATAATTAATCCTGGTCCCGTAACCTGTGCCGAACTCGCAACAGCACTTGCTCCTTGATTATGGGATAGCTTCAAATGGGATGGGTCGACACCAGGTTTCACACAAATATAGGATTGTTAAGCCAGATAAAGATTGAGTAATATGAATTGTAGGTAAACTGTAGAAATGAAAAAGATTTGGTAGCTATAGGAGCAAAATCCCTTCTCTCTTCAATCCGAGAGAATCACGGAATAATATGAATTTTCAATTTTACAAAGTTTCTTAAAACCATTGTGTTTTCTCTAAGAACGGACAAAATCTAGAACATCCGTAGTATTCAGGGTGCGACAAACAGTGTTCGGAGTTTAGCACCGCTCCATACAATCAACATAGTAATTACATAATTTCGAGCTCTTACCTAAAATGGCAGGGTTCGAAAATGGAAGCAGAGAATATCTGATAAAGCCATTTCAAATCTTATTCCTGAACTGATTAGCTCTCAGCTATTACCTAGCTCTTAATCTAACTAGTTGTTAATTAGTAGAGGTTCACCCTCTCCGAAGGGATGGCAACCCGGTTAATAGGGGAAACGCAAAAAATTTTGGAACGCTTCACGAATTTGCGTGTCATCCTTGCGCAGGGGCCATGCTAATCTTCTCTGTATTGTTCCAATTTTAGTATATGTTCAGGAATGAACGAGCGTTGATCGAGGACAGCTGTATTTATAGGGGCGGTGGATGGCGCGGCGTATGGAGCACAGGCAGACCTCACTGTATTGTGTGTGGTAATTCCTTCTGTCCTTTGCTCTACGTGCAAGTGCTACCGCCCGAAAAGCTGCAGCTATCTAAAGGTTCATTTCTGCTTTCATGAGGATTAATTAATTGCGGGTGTGAAAAATAAATTTATAATTTCATTGTAAGATCAGGAAGTTTTCTGAACTAGTGATCGATATCAGAAAAAGGTGCATTTTTCGAGATATGAGTATTCAATTGGTAGTCTATTAGAATTTGTCCATCCCTCCCCCCTCGCCCCCACTCTTCCGAAGGGAACTCACTCCAGTCCCACAAGTACTGCGTGTGGTAACACTTTCTGTCCCTTACTCCACGTGCAAGTGCTACCGCTCGAAAAGTTGCAGCTGTCGAGGGCTGTCGAGAGGGACCCCTTTTACCTCAATAAAAGCTAGCTTATCGATGTGAGGCACCATTGCCTATGCCTATAGCATTTTTTACCAGACATAACCACTAGACAGGCCAAGTAAATGCAGGATACCAAGGCTCGTAGACATTAGGAGCGAACGATGTGTACAGAAGGGGATGCGGATGTCCTTCAATGGGTAGATATATGCATCTATTTTTGATTTTTGTATTTGAGTCAATTTTTTGCCTCCTGAGCTATGTGACAGACTATTCCGGAGAGGGAGGGGCAAGTAGTTGATTCATATGTTATCCTTAACGCCAAACTACCGATTACATCATTTTCTGATCGATATTTATCTTTTTCATTTCCACCGCATCTACGACACCGAAAACATTGGCTGTAAACGTGGTCGTACGTAGTTTGCTGTGGTTTTCCATGACTGAGCAATGCGAACGTTTCTTGTGAAAATAGCAGCAGCAGCAGTGAAAAGTAAACGGATCACAGTGGGCGATAAATGTGATGGCGCTGGGAGTGGGAGGGAGTACCGGAATTCTCACCCCGACGAGTAACTCATAGGATGTGTGCCATTAGTAACGGGTAGTTCCCTTATGGGCAAAAACGGGCTTCACAATGATCTTGAACTAGCTGGGTCTGATGAAGACTAGTAAAAAAGTGCATAAAAACTGATCAGTGCATATACCATCACATAATACCAGAATGAATGACTACGGGGACGAGCGGACATGAGACAAGCCAGCCGACTTGATTATGCGAGTTCTTCCACCACTGATTGCTTTCTGCTGGCCGCTGTTGTCTGCCGACACATTTCCAACACTAACGACCTCCTGACAAGGTCATCCGATCTGATTACCTGTAACACTTTCAAGTTTTCCTCTTTACCATTAGGACTTCTTTTCTGGATTTTTGCTCATGCTCACTAATCATTTTTTATGCTCATTCGTAGAATGGGCATACATTTGTTTAACTGAAAAAATTTGAATTAAAAATTGAAATTTAACTAAACCTGTAGCACATCGGGTAAATCTTTGTCAAGAGGTGTTTCCCATACATGAGGATGATAAACGGGGTATAGTGGAGTGAACTGATCTCTCATAGTGTGCCATATGCCCCCCCCCCCTAGAAATTGTAGATTTATCTTGGCTAGCAAATGTTGTTGAATTTGAAAATTTATAGCATAAGATTTGGGATAATTCATAGCCTCATAGAAGGAAGAAGTTAATAAGGCCTGGTGAAGTTGAGAGATCAATGCCGTGCGCACTCCCAGGTGTCGAGGAAAACGGGCTTCAAAAAATTCAGATTCTAGCGCTTATCGCAGACCTCTGCAGGGACGACCCCCCCCCCTTTCGGTCCAATCAAATACAGCCTCTCTGTCGAGGAATCCTCGACTGCCGGTGTACATTGACTGTCGATGAGATTGACCCAAGCTGCTCTAAAATTATTAATTACGCTGGCTCTGCCAAACCGGAAAGCTAGTTTCGCCTGCTCGAAATTCGACCCTTGCGATGTCAGATAATAAGCGGCGTCTCTATCCATAGCACTATTTTTATACCGTTAGTTATGGAGTTCGCGCAAAATGAAATATTATAGAAATGGTCAATGGGGCTGAATAGCTTCAAATTAAATGTCCTTCACTCTGCGCATCGATCTTTCAAATGAAAATTTGTTTCACAAAATGCTTAACTCTCGAATTCCATCGAGACTCTCGACCTCTTGAAGCCTTTAAAGGCACCGGGAGAGATGAGCATAAAGTGAAAACTGTGATGCATGTTCTCTGAAAACACATCTTTCACTTCAGAAGAGGTGATTTGCAGCGAAACTCGCATTGGAAAAATGCGGCTTGGGGTCCTATAACAACCCCACAGCACGGCATGCCGTCCTGCAATCCTGCAGCCGGGCGAGTTACCAGCGAAGGCGGTACGTCGTTCGCGGCCGGCTGATTTAACCTCCCTGGGTGGTACGTCGTTCGAAGCCGGCTGATTTAACCTCCCTGCCTGTCTGCAGTCTGACCCCGGCTGGTGACGCAGAGGGACCCGAGAAAGAAGGGTGGTTTCGGGCTTCTATCTCTCGGTTTTTTATTTCTTTTTTTCATTTTCTCTGCTGTTATACTGCTGAGCACCCCTACTGTCATATTCCACAGTCTGCCAAATTTTCGAACGTTTAGTGACTGTATTACAGAAAGCAGCGAGCGCATCATGCACACATGTTATACAAAAAGGATCCGTTCATTCCTACTCATAATGGATGCCTAATTACTGGGTTAACGATGACCAGATACGATGGAATTCCAATGTGAACTACCACGATTATGTATGATTGGTACGCGTACATCGTAGTTGTACAAAGTAATGTTTGGTTTTTGTCTTTGTCCTACATATTACCATATTTCATCCTACAGATTCCACATTTTTCCTGTTTCGTATTTTGTATACATTTTTCATCGTCGATGTCCTGGAATAGGGAAGGAGGATAGTGCTTCATTCTGAAACCTTATCATAATAGAGAGAGGTCAGCTAGTTGCATGGACCAGGGATCCAATTCCGGACCGGTTTGCAGGCTGTCCTGGCTGCAAAATTGTTAATCTGTCCTGAAATCACACCAAACTCGTCTGAGGGGACAAAAACGCTAATTTGTAGGCTCCGCAACGGCACATCGTATACAGTTTTCCTTGCAATTCTAATTGAAATTTCAGTGCGAGGCGTATTCCAAAAGGCTCAATTGACGTCGAACACATAATTATTCTTTGTGCTTTACGGCTTCACCGAGTGCAGTGAATGCTCTTTAGGAATATTTCCTTTCTTTCACGAAACACTAATCGGCAATACAGTCCATCTCCCGACGGCTGACAGGGCGAGGCCTACGGACTTGTATCGATCTCTCTCACCCCGCCACACACTCTCACCCAACTCTGCAGGCCACGCCCCGTCAGCCTACGGGAACTGGACTGTACATATGGGAATAACAGCATTTGGTCCTAATCCTGCTTAGGCTGTTTAGAGCCTCTAGTCACATCACAAATGGATGATTGATATCAAATTAAAACCATTGATAATGGTAATTCGGGCAGAATATGATAGGGATCATTAAATATGAAGGTCGAGGGGCTCAATAGTACGAAAATGAAGAAAGACGGGAAAAAACGGAAGAGAACGGTCAAAAACCGGAGAAATAAGACTCTCTACAGCCGCTCATTGTGAAAAGGGGCGGATCGAGACGAAATAATGGGCGGGCTGAGATGAAGCAAATGGCAGCTGTTGAATATGTCGGCGCTTATGAAGCTCGGGGACGCTCTTTCTCGTTGGAATTTGCCGCATATAGTCTTTTTATTGTAAGACCCCTAGCTTCTATTCCGAAAATTATTTATTCCTCCATGAGATCATGGGTTTAATGGGCACTCATTGCAAAAGAAAATCTACTCCACGGCAATCCCCATCGGCGAGCCCAAAAAATTCTTCGCTCACTTTCCGTGCCGAAAGTAGAGAAATAGCAGGTCGTGAAATCCCCCTGCTACTCGTAGAAGCATGTATGCTACTTAGGGAAGCAGCTCGCACTGATACGATCTCAGAATGGCTTTCACAAACCATGGATTCCTTTCGATACGCCGCATGGCATGAATCTCTCAGTATCGTTTAAAAGCTTTTGTAAAAGCACGCGATGTTGCTTTGGAAAGATACGTGTATAGTGTAAACTTGGCCTGACACTACCTTTCTTTTGGTCCAGTCCGATTGGGCTATCCATAAAGGAAAAAATCACTTTGCCAAGTTTTGCGCTTTCGGAAAAAATCGAAAAAAAATTGGAGAAAATGTATTATGTCATTGCTCGTTGCAATGGCATTCTTTCTTCGCCTCTTTTCTACCTTTCAGCTGCATGAGAATTCCTACTTATTCTTGATATATTGGCTATTTACTTTATTTATTTATTTATTTGTATACCTTGATTTCAACGATTGTACACCCCTTTCTTCCTACTATGTCTTGTACGATTTGGGAAACGGCTACACATATAATAAATACATAATGATGTTGAAGAGACTGAATGAAAGTGCTGAGCTGCCCTTGTAGTGGTGTTTATTATGTGAAAAAACAACAAAATTATTCCGAAAAATCACAAAAATATTTCCGATTTGTAAGTTTTGACAATTATACGAAATTACAACGTTTCACGGCACAGTTTTGTGGTTTTGTGGTTTTTTAATACTTTTTGATTCTGTATTAATCAGAGTCTTAACTACATATAACTACCAAAAGCCAAGTGAACAGATTTCTTTGTGAGATTTGCTTTTCACGTTTCACGTTTTATCTCTGCGCATGCTCCGTTCCTCGTCCGAAAAGTTTCACGCCGTTGATTCCTGGCGATTGAGGTCATGATTAGCATAGAAATCCAAGACGTTTATGTGGGAACCATCTAAAAAAGAGGCAGACATCTAACTGATCCGTGGTTATTTTCGCAAAGTTCTGGCCTGTTACCAAGGCGAAGTCCACAGAGTGACAGAATTTTGACGAAGGTTTCAAAGATGGTTAAAGATTAGAGCATTCCCACTCCTCATCTTTTACTGATGGCATCATGGTAATCGCTGATACTGTGTCTCTTACATATGTCAAAATAACAGTGGAATGTCATTTGGCCTCTACAACGACTTGCAAGGCCTGCTAGAAACAGCCATCTTGCGATTTGGCCCATCGCGACGAGTTAAGTACGATTTCATCTGATTCAGAACTGATACTAGTCTTTCTGAATTTGTACAAGACCGGTCAGAGTGAATATAACCATCGACTTTTGGTGACCTGTAGTTCACTGTATACACCGAGCAGCAGTTAACTGCTAATGTTACTTGCTATGAACCCAAATGGAAGTAAAGTGTATGGCTTACCCCCAAAATGTCTGGTCGAAGTGGAATGCTACATATTTTTGTTAGCGCTTGTTATATATGTGATGTAATTGCGAAATGTCCGTAAACTGTATCTTACACATAGAGCCACGTTCACGGCTAATAAGGGTTCGACTTAAAATTGAATTTTCGTTTATTTGAGAAATTTTGTAGTTTTTATGCATCCCAGAGTCCGCAGATTGTACGTAATTGCACGTTTTCCGTTAAAGGGATTGACTTTTTTCTACTGAACGTTCACGAAATGGTAATTTTCACGGCGACTACTGTGAGTGTGTGTGCAAATTTTACTACTAGCCCATACTACTAGAAAAAGATCTCAGTTTTCAGCTCTACTTGGGTAGTCTGGAACTTTGGAGGAGAGGTCGCTCACATTTAGAATTTTGTTGGATCTTGAACTCACCTTTCTGCATCATAGAACGATTTCGGCTTTTATTCGATTTCATACCAATTCAGACAATAATCATGCCCATTACATAGTACTATTATATGGGATGGAGATGAGTTTAAGCATTGCTTCGAAGCAACTGATCAAGATGTACGACCCCCTCCTTAGCCGACTATAAATATGACCCCCTTGATAGATATTCAATCAACGCTTGATCATGGTGCTCAATACAGAAGTGATGCCTTTTAGTCCATCTCATGCGTGCCAGGCCCATCCCATAATTTATAAAAGGGAAAAGGATAAAGGTACTAGTAGTAATGAATCCCTTTTCGGGATGAGCCGTGCATTCTAATTCCATTCACAATCGTGATGGCAGGTGAATGCAATTCAGCCTAGACAATAGGCTACAGCACTCAGCCGATGTTCAAGTCAAAGATTTTATCCTCCCAAACAAGTCTGGTATCTATTCAGCGATGCCGGAGAGATCGGAGGCTTGGGATTTGATCCTTATATACCATCAAATTGAAGTACGTACCATCTGCCATTGCACCATCTTGGCCAACGAATTTATAGGTGATTTCAACGAAATTGGAACCATTTTGCTAGTGGTGGACCCCTAAATCAGCGAGCCCCGAGCAGTTCGCTGATTTCAGAAGAAATCTACACAAATGGCTGCGCAAGAGCAGTTGATCGTACGTTATAATCGCGGCAGTATATTGCTTCACTTCTGAAGCTCAAATAAGTGAGTAAACAAATAAACAAATAAGTGCAAATGATAGCGAAGTTGTTCTACTTCGTATTCGATAAGTGTCAGCCAAAGACCATTCGTGTGACCGTATGTCTGAATCAGCGAGAACTGAACAATGGCATGAATAGGAAAGGGCATTGTGATGCGACACTCTAAATAAAAGGGTAAACTTATAGCAAAAGTAAGTGGAATGGTTGATAATGAAGCGTTTGCAAAATATAAGTTCCATCTTTGAACTTCCATATTTTCAAAGTCGAGGAATTAAAGGGTCTATTTGCGCTCCATTTCAAAATGTGCAACCATCCTATGAAAAATACAGTAGAATTACAGTATGAATTACGGTATTAGTTAGGATATGAATTACGGTATAAAGTAAGATCAATGTGGATGGGAGGAACGTGGAATGACGCAACATTGGTGTACTGCAAACCGTTGGTTGCACCGTACACAGTTAATAGCTCGTGAAAAGAGCTGTTCCGATTTTATTTTAAAGGCATGTAATAGCAAGAAGATTTTTTCCAGCAGAAAAAGAGAGGATGTGAATTTTGGCTAACTCCATACTAACGCCTGAACCCATACTGTGCCCAATATTGCCCTCTCACGTGTCGTTGCCGCCGACTATCCGATCGTATAGGAGTAATTGGCTGATTTCTGCAGGACTAAACCCAAGCTTCGATCCATCATTGTGCTTGCGATAACGGCGCCACTTGCAGCTCGTTACCCTCCCCACCGAAGCGTATATTAGTACTGTTTGACAAGACGGCGGTGATTTCATGCAGTTCATTGTCAAGCAATGAAATAAGGCTTAAGGACCAAAAAAGGCAAAATCAAGATAAATCAGTAGAAAATAAAGCCTGACGATGGATAAGATGACGATGATAATGAATGTAATAAGAATGACGGTATTATCATCGTCTTATGGTTAAGATGAAACGGATAATTTTTGTAATAGCACCGCTTTCCTTCACCTTATCCCCCATGGATCCGCATCAGTTTTAATACTTTTTTGTGATCTAATGTCAACTCAGTGAAGTATGATGTTCTCAAAAAACACGAAAAATGCCAAACTCATATAATTTTGAAGTTCAGAAGCTAGTTTGTTGTTATTATCACTTCGTTTCCTTAGGCATTTCATTTGTGTATGTGTTTTACCTGTTCTCAACACATGCAATATGGCATCTCCATCAACAAAATATTAATAAATAAAGATAAAGTCCATAATCTTATGTAATGATACCGCTTTCTGTAATGGTAGTGTCTAATCCTTTACTTAATTCTTTTTCTAGTTTACTCCTTTCCGACTGCAATCTATCTTGTTTTTACTTTACATTATTTAGACTTATATAGTAGTACAATACTCCTCTATTAGTCGACGTTTTTTCGCTATTTATCACCTGATTTGATATATTTTTTTTTTGTTTTCCATCACCCAAACTCATCGATGAGCGTCGGGGGTGGTGGAAAACACAGTGGGTCGTATGAGTAGAGGCGAAACGAACCACCTATTAAATTTTAATATACTAACCTTTTTCAAAAATATTACAAGTCCCCATGGATCAACTTTATTTAAAAAGGCAGTCTTCGATCCGCTTCTAAAGCACGGCCGTCTCCACTTACTGGGACATTTGCGCACCTCCCGAGAGCCGTGTTCTTCCGGTCTCGTCGGGGGCGGGATCTGCACCTTCGAACGATGGTGCATTTGGATCTCTTCTGCTCTGGTGGCGCCTCTCTTGCATGTGCTTAGCCTGAACCCCTGAATTGCGGGACAGATAACACCGCCATGGCTCCTAGAACGACTACATAGGTGCGCGTTTGCTGAACGGCATTCACACACACACTTAGCGCCGCGATGTCTCCCGACCAGATTCAATTTTGTGGACGCGGCGATTTTTTCTTTCAAAAATTCACTGATTGTCGATCAAAGAGTTTTGTTTACAATTCGTTGCTCGGTGTCTCCCGGAACTCGATTATCGGTCTTTTTGGGACGTGCCAGGACGATGGGGCGAGAACTCGTCCGACCGCCCATTCGCCTGACGGCATTGTCCTTACGAGGACGGCAAGTTCATGCTGCTAGTCCGGGTCTTCCAGCCTGACGACGGTGTGTTTGTCACCGATCCTCTCCCGGATGACTGGCGTTGCTCATCGCGTTTGCTCGACATTTTATTGTCTGAAGGGCGTATTATGGCCGCCGCTTTACGTCTGATACTGAAAACGCGCTTCACTATGTGCGTAGATTCCTTTTCGAAGCGTTTCTTCCTCTTTTGTAATAGTAGGCGCCTCGTGCTCGCTTCACGCTCAAAGTAGTGACTCCTGCACCGATTTCGAGGGCGGTTTCCATCTATTTTATTGAACGGCAAGCTGGAAAAAGAAACTTCAAAAGGCTGATTTATGCGAGAATAGAAACATGGCTCCACAATTATTCATTGCTGTTGCTATAGATGACTTTGATATTTTAAAAAATTGCTTGGAATTGATTGTGCTATTCCGTCGAAATCTCGCTTTCACTGAAGCTATGCTGGCATCTCATACTTTCCCGTTCCTACGATACCGCAAAGATTCTGAGTTCATGGCCTCATGAAGCCTCTGGACGAGACCAAATACAATGGGAGCCCTCTAGAACCATCAACTACTCTTTTGATTCCTTTAAGAACTTTTTGCCTTCCCTATATGGCTTTTCGTGCTTCTAAGAAGTTAGCTCCATCTTACGTTCTCCAAACCAACGAGCGCACTAGCCTTTATACATTCCCGACGGAAAGTTCCTGCATAATTTACTCGATTTCCCCTCAGATCTTCTGGGCGAATGGTCGATGTGGCTTCGGGGGTATACGCAATATTGCGTGAGTTAAAATTCGCATTCTTACTCTCTCCTTTTGGCTTTTTGCTATTACATGCTTTGGAAATGAAGTCGTGGAAGGTTTTTTTGCGTGTTGGTATGTAGACGTGTGTGTGGTGCGATGATGCGCAATTAAATACTAATGTTCCATTATGCTGCCCCCCACCCGCTTACCCACACTGACCCCATCTTCAAATAAAGCGGGATACTGAGGAACTGGCTATTCGAACGGCTAATTTCTTAGCAGCCTATGGCCTATACTGCATCAATTCGTACTCTTATAACCCAAGCTGCAACACTACCTTGTTTGTCCTTATGTGTTTTTGTTTAGTTCTCCCCGATTGGTTCATCCACTCGTAGTTACTTAAATGACCTTCAATTGACTCGGCATCCCTAAACTTGAATTCATTTCCTACATATTTGCCTATGACTTTCCTTCCGTTACTTATCGTGGCTTCTTTTTTTGTGAACGCAGTGTTGAAGAAAATTTGGGTGTTTTCGATGGAAAACGTGTTCGCATTTATTTATATGATGAATGAAAGGGATACTCCCTCCACTAAACGACCCCGAGGTCCAACGAGGCCCAGGTAGCGGTGGGCGCCCTCCGAGTTCTTCTATGAGCGCGCTATGAAGTCCGCTCGAATCCTTAAACCCGACCCCTTGTCCTTCGAACGAAGAACCTCGTTGATAACACGAAAAAGTTGAGATTATAATGGGATTGGTAATGGGATGTGCACTTCTTGTATCGGAACGTATCAGTTGGAATCACTTGGTACATTGAGGAATCACATTCTTCTCATGGTCATGTAATGTCCAAAGTGAAGGTCTAACTGGATGATTCTGAAATACTCTATGATAAAACTACTTGTAGGAAAAATTCCTTCGACCACAGTTGTCTTTCCAATAATCCCACCTAATGCAAATAAGAAATAACATAGTCCTCCAATGACGTAACTGGCATCGTCCACCTATTTGTCTTTCCTTTGAATCCAATAATTTAATTTATTCCTTCTCTGAACCAGCTCGTTCTCACGGTTACTTAACTGGTCACCCACATTGTCGTGCTTACTCTTTTCTGGTTCATTTTTCAATGCCTCTGGGGACCTATTCCTCATCCCCTGCTTCAGTTATTTTTTGGTTCAAGGATACTTACCCATACCAGAGGGTGCCAGTGAACATGTCGTGGGCAATATGTCAATAAATTTATTTTCAAATTCTGCGCGTCTTGTTTCATGAAGTTTTTCGAAGAAAGTGACAAACTGTGATTAATGGGAATTTTATGAGGACAATTTTTAAAAAATTTTCAAGGGCACTTTGTAGCGTTCTGTCACGAAAAAACTGAATTTTACTCCAAACTTATTTTTTTTTCAAAAACAAAACAACACAACTCCCCAGCCTCTTATGATGGAGACCCATTTACTATGACAAATGCCCATGACTCCACCGTTCGCTCGAATCAACGACATTTAGAGCACATTTTTAAGCACATTAAACTACGACCAGCAATTTTCGAGACAAATATAGCCAGCCGCCGAAAATCGCGCGCGCGCTCCATAGAGGGGGTGATTTCCATCCAAGTTTTTGTTCGGTTTATTCACGGCTATCGAGTCGGCAGCTATTTTATTGTCGAGCTATTTTATTTTCAAAAAATTTTCGAGAATATTTTAGAAAATGATCACCAGTCACACCGTCGTTGGTCTATTTGTGTAGTAATGAGGCTAGCGGTACTTGCTCTGCTGCAGCTCTCCACGGGCGACTATGTCGTTGTTGCAGACAGCATTCCCAATGGTGAGTCTGCAAAAACATTTGAATTCCAGGATTTTTTTGAAGAACGATTTTTTTTTCGAAAAATCGCTTTTTTGATCCTCTCATGCAATTTCTCACTACTTATCGGTGTTTATCTCTCTTTCTCATCAAATCGCTTTTCACTCTCCTTCTTGATCCAGATAATCTTTCTCCAATTTTTTTTTCATGATTTCTTCATGTTATTTATATTTTCTTCATATTTTTTGTTATCAAAATTCTGTTCTTGTTTTTCAATCGGATTCTTCGATACTACAAGGGAGTACTGGTCGCGTTTGTAGAAAAATGCTCGCATTTTCATGTGGATGACTTTTCGCTCTGGTATTTTTCCATTGTGTAAAAGAAACAAACGAATCGCGTAAGTACACAGTATCGTACATTACGCAGTTTTCCCTACGATAGCCCAATTCAAAAGAGGGGACCTACGGGGGCCTCCTCTATTACGGTCTCAGGCTTAGTATGGCAAAATGGTTCTTTTTTGTTTTCACCCCTTGTACAATATTGACAAGAGGTGACAACAACTAAATTTTTGCAGGCTGGTTATCCAACTACATAAATCTATCTCATTAGATTTTCACAACCCCATAACGCTTGCTTTTGGTGGCAGACAGACAGACAGACAGCATATGTGCACATAGTTTACTTAATGTCATTTATAATACAGACTAATAATTTAATTACATTCATACTTTCGTAATAAATGCTTATCACCGCCATACAATTTAAAAAAAATTCATTTCTGGTTTTTTATTGTATTTGAAAAACTACAACAACCATTTCATTTCATAAGCAACCCCGTAACTCTGTCGGTCTCATCAGTATTGATCCGCACAATGGCCTCGAATTATTTTTGTTTTTAAATAGTCAATTTTTATTATTTCTCTCCTCTAACCATCTCATTTTGCCACAGAATCGTAGAACCCATTCAATTCATCGAAACGAATCTCTTCCTCTCATTTTTGGGGATTTCTGGTGCAGACTGTTTGATGACCACAGCCGAAGACAAGTGGGATAGTCAGTTAAAATGAGGAATAAGCGATGGGAACATTGCAGATGTCCTTGCATTGTGTGCTGTACAGCTAGCATAATATGCACGGTGCTATCGCAATGAGGGGGGATGAGAGGGAGTCTATAGGAAGTTTCATAACCAAGCATTTCTGAGAGATTTCTGAGGGGCAATCTGCGCATTTGAGCGGGTATTTTTGTCCCAGCCTCAATGAGGAAAGGGAGGGGTTCCTTTCCTCTTCTAGGAATGGGTAAAAATACCGCCCTTAGGGTATGCCCCCTTGCCTCCCCCTCGTTGCGATAGCACCCAAACGACGGGCAAACAGCGGGAATTGAAGCCCTCATAATTCCTTCCCCTTGAGCTATGGTGCGCTTATACCTATAACGACAGAACACATTTCTTTGGCTTCCTGCTGCTTGGCCGTCGTTTCGATTCGAAAAATCCACGAGAAAACCTCATTTTGCATTGATTTGTTGTCCATAGAGCTTTAGAATCTACTTTGTGCTTTCTCGCCAACCGAAAAACTTTTTCTCAATGCCCTTCAACATGACTAAAAACCAGTGGAATCAATCGCAACAGCCCGATTTCACTCAAAACACAACTTTCCAGTGTTTCTCCAAAAGTGGCACAGCAAGCCAACGAAGGGCATTTATAGAGAGAGGGCGTTCCAATGACCTTACATTCTAGCCAGTCCTCGTACGGCTATGTTTTCGATGGGTGACTAGAAATATGCAATGAATAAGGAACAGGATTACTGGGGACTGAAAAAGTTCCAAAAATTGCAAATAAAAATGCAGAAAAAAATCAAGGAAATGAGGAGACACCTGATTTCAGAATACCGAACTGAATTTGACGAAGCACTTGGCAATCAGTCGGTAGAGACTGATTATCGCTGCAAAATATCCCCTTTCTGAATCAGTGATTTTATAATAATGGTTTTCTAAATTGATAATGATTTTAAAATTATTTTACCAATTTAGGGGCAATCCCGGGCCGAATATGGAAGCATAATTAAATATGAAGGTCGAGGGGCTCAATAGTACGGAAGTGAAAAGATAACCGAATGAAACGGTCAAAAAAACCGAGAAATATAGTACCCTCCTCTCGCCGTTGATACAGAAATCAATCATTCAGTTTTGTTCAGTTATAATTCCAGTTTCATACACTGAATTAGAAAGGTCTCAGTTCCTATGAGGAATTTCGCATCTATTTCATGACAGATTCAAAAAAAGGAAAAAAGGGGGTGGCAGACCCCATACAGGCTCTTTGTTGTGTGATGGTTCGAAAAAAATCCCCAGTTTGAAAAATTTAAATGTATTTTAACAGATAGACAGTAATACTGAACTGTAAGAGAAAACGTCTCGCTTGTAATCAGGTCCTGATCGCTTTTAAAAATATTCCGAAAGGGCAGACTGTGGCACAAAAGCGAGATAGATATGCTAGTACATAGTGATCAGAAATTTTTATATGGCTCTTTGCTTTCAATAAGGGAGGAGGCCCTATCTTAAGATGCTATCCTCAATTTTTTCAACTTCCAATCTACATCGAACTTCATCCAAACAGGAAATTTGTACGCGAAATCGCGTTTTGACGTGGCCCAGCCAGCCTCATTCCGTCAGCACGTGAACTCAGCTGAAATCGTGGTATGATTTGCCACCTGTTGTACACATAGCCATGCCCGTGCAGCATACGGCGCGCCCTGACCCGCTTGTATATGTAGTTCCGCAATTGCGATACACCCGTTCATTCCTGAACATATACAAAAATTGGAACAATACAGAGAAGATTAGCATGGCCCCTGCGCAAGGATGACACGCAAATTCGTGAAGCGTTCCAAAACTTTTTGCGTTATCCCATACCAGTAGAGCTTGCCATCCAGTGGGGAGGGAAGGGGGACTATAAGGCTGCAGGAATTAGTTCAATGAAAAGATTTCCAAAGGTTTTCTCAGGATTTTACTTAGTTGCTTCCGTAGAATACCTCCATGGGGATGAGGAGAGCTGGGACAACATGGCGATCATACAGTTGACTGCATCAGATCGCGCAAGGCTCCAAATGCGACAAGTCGAACGTCGAACCTATGGGTACCCTAATTTATGTGCGCTAGCATTTTTGATTTAAAGATGTGGAACGCCTTAGAAATTCCCATTCTCCCTAATTTTGTGAAATTGTAGGGGAAATTGATAAACGGCAATCATTCCTTTTCCATTTAGCAACCATGTGGCTCTAGCAGGTCTAAAACTCATGAACTGGCTTGATCGATCCGTCCCACTATCAGACACGATGTAATCAAGGAGCAAAGGTATTACGATCTCAGCACACGTGGCGAGACCAGAAATACCGTACGTTTTGCAAGTGCATAGGCCCGTATGTTATACGGCGCGCCATACTACATCCCCCTTGTAAATACAGCCGCCCTGGTTATTGTGCCGTTCTAATCATATACTGAAATTGGAAAAATTCAAAGAAGATTAGCATGGCCTTTTCGCGTTTTCTCAGATCGTTTAGTGCTAGTCAATCGCTGTAATGAAATACTCGGTAAATTCACTGCTGCAAATTTCCTTTTTATAATTCAATTCGTACAAGAGCTAGCTTCCAAAAAAGTTCTAGAATTCCCATGAATCCAAATTAGGCTGAGCTGGGCTAAATTACTGAAATAGGAAAAACTTCTAAACGCTTCAGCACCACTGCTTACGTCTGTTTACGTTTGTGTGTGAAATTCTCGCTTTCCAAGTGGAACAATTTTACTTTTTTCTAACCTGCGCTTCCAAAAATCATCGTTGTTGCTGCTCCGCCCAAATGGACTAGGACGGTTTTTCACTTTCGAGAAGCCTCGATTTTAGTGCATGACCACAGCCTCTGAGATAAATTGTCCATAGATGCCATTCGTTTTGCAACTACCCTAAAGATATCACTCAAAAATCTAATCAAAAACAGCAAGCTCATTTCTATTTGTAAGTTACGTTTTCTTTTGACCTATTCACCATTCATTGCATAATTTCTTTCATCGGTATGAATACGCTACTTTCATAGCTTGTGAAAAAGCATGCAAAATCACTCCCTCAGGTTAGAAAATGCTTACCAAGAGTCTCTTCCGTATTGTTAAGCCCAGTTATCACATATACAATAAGGAACAGGATTACTGGGGATTAAAAAAAAGTTTCAAAAATTGCAAATGCAAATGCAAAAAAGTTAAGAAACTGAGGAGACAACTGATTTCAGAATACCGAATTGAATTTGTCGAAGCATTTGACGTCGGTAGTGAATGATAATCGCTGCAAAACATCCCCTTTCTGAATCATGACTTTATAATAGTGGTTTTCTAAACTGATAATGATTCTAAAATTATTTTACGAATTTTTACAATTTTATTTTAACCCTGACTTCAAACCTGTTTTTGCCTAAGTGACTTTTAACCTTGGTAAACTGTCTAAACTTTTGCATATATTACGAGCATTCTACCCATATAGATAGAATTCTAGTCGCTTGTTGATTTGAACATTAAGTTTTTCCCACATTCGGTAGTGAATGATAGCATTTGACGTCGGTAGTGAATGATAGAGTAACTGTTCTGTCCTCTCACCATCATAGCCGCCCACTCTCATTTTCTTCTCAATCCTTCCACTTGATTGGCGTAGACATCCAATGCTCACACCTCAATAACACGTCTAAATTAGAGCCATTAGCCGATTGTTTCTCTTTACCACAGCACCGAACCAGCCGCCGAACATTTCCGGCCTACCTCACACAGCGTGTTATCCGCGCTGACGGAAATCGGGAGTGTTGTTGTCCCGTAGTGCCCAAGTGGTAGTGCGGGTTTTGATTTGGTTCTTGCCTATAACGGCCGGGGCCACACACGTCTATGCTAATTCAAGCTCGTCACCGTAGCTGTGTGATGCAAATTCGGCGCTAACTCGTCCTCGAAGCTTAATGGCTTCTTCCTGGGTCCCCCTACTGCTCACATAAGGCAGGTAGTAGTCGTGAATGATTGAATAAAGGGGGAGTAGACAGCACCTACCACAGAAGTACATACATTCGATGAACCTCATATGTCTCTCTGAATGGCCGTAAAGAGGTCGAGAAAGCCGGACAACTCACAGACGCGCTTTTCTTGAACCATTCCTACAGATGTGAGACTAAATGAAACTAACGGAAGTAAATTGTCTATAATGAAATACGTTTGCCATTGTGATTTTTAAAACCCAAACTTCGACATGAAAGTGATAAAAATATGAAGAATAACATAATAATGGACAATTCCGAATAAACATTTCCCTTTGTCGTCGTTCAAACAAGATCGAACGGCTAACCCGAGATCTGTGACGGTGAGGTCTCTGGTCCATAAATTATACGGTAAGGTAATTTCAGGACTACTGAAGGTCACTAATTTTTAGTTTTTTTTTCTTAGTTTTTACGAGAATTCTAATAATTTTGCTGATAATAATTTTTATTTTATAAAGAAATGCATTTATTACTTATTTGAGCGTCATCGCCCACGGTGATGCAGGGTCTTTTTACTGTACAATTTTTTCGCGTTATTCCTCTTACACCAGCCTATCCTACGATAGGACTTCGCGGAAAACCTTTGGACCACTTGCGCGTCTAAAAATCAATTGGCACCTAGAGACCATCGGAAACACCACAGGTACCATGTAATCACTTCCACGATTTGAACCTAACATAAATTACACGGCATGGTCCAGTAATTTCAACACTGCACTCCACCCGAACAGATCCATTGTCCTTGTTTTACCCACTTTCCTTGGCCTACTGTTGTAACCCTATGGTACTGCTGCAATTGAGTTTTACATAGATATTGTATTTAATTAGATTAGAAAAGGAGAAAATTCAATTGTTAGGGCTTTTCATCTTTTATTTACCTTGCCGTGAAAGGGCTTACTCGTTCTGGCGGATCAGGACCTAAGGCTTAGTGTCTCGGGGTGGACAGGTGGCCCCGAGCGAGATGTTGGTGCAATTTCGAGGTGTGAATGGAGCTAATATAACGAGACAAAGGTCAGCCAGCATTAGAGGTCAATGAAGGCAACATGCAAGGATTAACACTGCTACTGTGGGGGCTTAGGTTTCAACTGGAGATGAAGCCGTAGCGAAAGCGGAGAAGATGATTGAAAAAAATCATAAAAAATTGCGGAAATTATTTGTTGGATACTGCGATCCGAAAGAAGAAGTTACCTATTTCTTTCATCCATTTATTAGCCCCGAATACGTACTCGTGGGACTGAAAGTTGCCTTCGGAAATGGGGAGAGGGAGGACAAATCGTTAAAAACTACCAGCTGAATACTCACATAAAAAGATGCACCTCTTCCCGATATTTACCACTACCTCTGAAAACTTACTGATTTTTTTATAAATTTAGTTTTCACCACCGAAATTAATTTATCTTTTTCGAAGCAGGAAAAAATGTTTGGTTAGCTGCAGACTTTCGAGCGGTAGCATTGCACGTAAGGGCATGCGGACAGAAAGAATTACCACACGCTGTGTAGTGAAGTCTGCCCGTGCTATATACGCTGCGCCATGCAGCGCCGATATGAATAGGGGCGCCATCGATGCATATTTGTTCATTCCTGAACATATACTAAAATTGGAACAATACAGAGAAGATTAGCATGGCCCCTGCGCAAGGATGACACGCAAATTCGTGAAGCGTTCCAGAATTTTTTCCGTTTTCCCAAATCATTAGTATTTGGCTTTCCCTTTGGAAACGGTCAACCTAATCTAATTAACAATTAGTTAATTTAACAGCTAGTTACTAGCTAGAAGCTGATCGAATCAACAATCAGATTGCTTTACCAGATATTTACTGCTCCCGTCGAATCTTACCATTTTAGGTAAGAGCTCAAAAAAATGGCAATTACTTAGATGTTGTATAGAGCGGCGCTAAACTCCGTACACTATGTTTATCGCACCCTGAATATTATGAATGCTCTAGATCAGAAAAAACAACGTTTATGAGAAACTATGTAACAATAAGATTTGTACTGGCTTTACCGCATAATTACTCCCGTCGAGTCTTGCCATTCTGGGTAAGCGCTCGAAAAATTACTTGATTGTATGCGGCGCTAAACTCCGAGCACTGTTTGACGCACCCTGAATAGGACGGCTGTTTTAGATTGTGTTCGTTTGAGAAAATACAATGCTTACAAGAAACTATTAGGTTGATCGAAAAGTTTTAATAGGGTTGAGATTTTTTTCTATTACTCAGCGATTAATGCAGGCTAATCAACAATATAATAACCATCGTTAGTTATAACATTGTCCCAGCCAACGGGCAGGTCAGCGATTATCTTCTCCCAGAATTAGGAGGATTAGGGTCAAAGAAGTCACCGACCACTTGTCCAAGGTGGTCATAGTTGACGAATTTTTTTTTGCTAGGAAAGCCTTAGGGGGCCGGAACAAGCGGTAATCTGAAGTGGCAGTGTCAGGGGAATAGGACGGATGTGCAGGGTGTCCCAAAATTATGGGCGCCTGAACTCGTAATTTTTCGGATTCCTTTATACAATTGTATCAATCCTTTTTCTTTCATTTGCTGCTCAGTGGGTGCACATGATCTTCTTCTATCAAGGTGCATGCTTGCCGGGGTGAAGCTCATGGTATTTTCGAGATTTCAGAAGTTTTTCAAATACACTTGGTGATCATTCGCTTCAACGGTGACACGCACCTCGCCGTACTTTTGTTCGAGCAAAAAAATTTCCACGTCCTGAACCGATAAGAGCAACCCACCCACTGTGGCCAACAACGTCTGGTAGGGTGTACCATGGCGATAGGGTGTTTGGATTCCAGCAATCGGGTCCCAGTAATGATTGAGGGACCAATGATGACACGCTGTTGGTTTCCATCAATTTCGGCGTAGAGCTTGCGGGAATGTGAACATGAGGAACTGGCTGTTGGACATAATAAAGCACAGTCCTCACTAGTCTTTCGCAAAAATACTTGGTGAGTTTAGCGGCAAAGCGCTTTAGTTTGTAGAACCAAATTGATACAAAAGCGCTGCCGACCCGATTTTTCCGAATTCATCACTTTTCGAAACGTCCGTCAAATTTCCCAAAACATGATTCCATTGATCTACTGCCAGGGTCCTCAACTAGAGACAAGGTCTGACGAGTCAGCCGTCCTAGTATGGAGTCACATAAGGTAGCCCTGAGAAAGATATGGGAAGGAATGTATGGAAAAAGCAGCGTGTCAAGGGCGATTGAGTGATAGAGAGACTTTGAGCTTGTATCCTTGTCGGGGCAGAGAAACTTATAATATGACTGCTGTGTCTTGTTGCATAAGGTGAGGGTAAAGTTGTGAATGGGTTGATTTTCCATCCACTCTATTGACGCCAACAAAATATTGCAATACATTGGCGCCCATAATTTTGGGACACCCTGTAGAACCTTGTCCCAACCTAGCTCTTCCAATTTTGCACGGGTCCCTCACATAGGTAAAGAGACTTGTGCAAAGTTGGAGGAGCTAGGTTGGGACACGGTTCCACATGCACCCTATTCACTTGATACTGCCCCCTCAGATTACCACTTGTTCCGGCCCCTTGAGGCTTTCCCAGCAAAAAAAATTCGTCACCTTGAACATGTGGTCGGTGACTTCTTTGACTCCTAATCCTCCTAATTCTGGGAGAAGAAAATCGCTGACCTGCTCTTTAGGTCGGACAATGTTATAACTAACGATGGTCATTATATTGTTGATTAGCCTGCATTACTTGCTGAGTAATAGAAAAAATCTGAACCCTATCAAAACTTTCCGATCAACCTCATATAGAAAATTTTAAATTTATATTGTTCCGTAATTCTGTCGAACTGAAGAGGAAAGGTGAGATTGTTCTAGTATAGCAACCAGATCTTTTTCACTTCTACAGTTCATCTACAATTCGTACTACTCAAGCTTTATCTGACTGAAAAATCCTAGAATTGTGTGAAACCTGGTGTCGACCCATTCCATGTGGTGCTATCCCGTAATCAAGTACCAAATGCTATTGCGAGTTCGGCACAGGTTACGGGACCAGGATTAATTACTCTACGCTTTGCACTTACCTGTGCCATCGCAGCATACGGCGCGCCGTACACCGCCCCTATAAATGCAGCCGCCCTCGTTCAACAAGCGTTCATTCCTGAACATATACTAAAATTGGAACAATACAGAGAAGATTAGCATGGCCCCTGCGCAAGGATGACACGCAAATTCGTGAAGCGTTCCAAAATTTTTTGTGTTTTCCCATATGAACAGGACTGGCCGTTTCCCTTTGGAAAGGGACAGCTTATATGAATTAACAAATAGGTAGTTTGACAGCTAGGAGCTAGTCAGTTTCAAAATATGATTTGTAATGGCTTTACCAGATGTTGACTTCATCTTGCCATTTCATGCCATTCTGAGTAAGAGCTCAAAAAAATGCTAATCACTTAGTTGTTGTATGGAGCGGAACACTCCGAACACCATTTTTAATGCATTCTGAGTACTATGGATGTTCCAGATTGTGTTCGTTCTTAGAGAAAACACAATACTTTTAAAAAACTATGAAGAATTGAAAATTTATATTATTCGTGATTCCCTCGGATTGAAGAGTGAAGGGATTTTGCTCCAATATAGCTAAAAAATCTTTTTCATTTCTACGTTCACCTACAATTCATATTACTCAATCCTTACCTGACTTAACAATCCTATATTTGGGTGAAACCTGGTGTCGACCCATCCTATTTGGAGCTATCCCATAATCAAGTACCAAATGCTATTGCGAGTTCCGCCCAGGTGATGGGACCAGGATCAATTACTCTACGTTTTGCACTTACCTGTGCCATTGCAGCATACGGCGCGCCATACATCGCCCCTATAAATACAGCCGCCCTCACCTCGTGCTTGTTCATTCCTGAACATATACTAAAATTGGAACAATACAGAGAAGATTAGCATGGCCCCTGCGCAAGGATGACACGCAAATTCGTGAAGCGTTCCAAAATTTTTTGCATTTCTACAATCAAGGGGAATTGTCATCAAAAGGGAAGAGAAGGGGACTATAAGGTTTCAGTTTAGTAAGGATTTCACTCAGTTGCTTCCGTAGACCCTGTCCGGAGTGATAGGGAGAGTTGGGACAATCAGAGTGGTAATCATACAGTTAACTGTATCAGACCGCGCAAGCCAAATGCGACGGGTCTAACGTCAACCTATGGGTACCCTAATTTATGTTCGCTAGCATTTTAGATTACAAGGATGGGAACCCCTTAGATTTTCATTTTCCGTAATTCTGTGAAATTTAAGAGGAAATTGGAGCTTCGACTAAACGGCATCCATTTCTTTTCCATTTAGCAACCATGTGGCTCAGAAAGGTATATGACCTATGAATCTAACCTCACACTATCAGTCCGACGAGATTAGGGAGCAAACGGTATTATGATCTCAGCGCGGGTGGCGAGACCACAGATACCATACATTTTGCAATTGCCTTGGCCAGTACGTTCGACGCGCCATACTACATCGCCTCAGTAAATACAGATACATTCAGTCACCTAGTGCTTGTACGTACATCGGAACATAATATAATGCTAAATTTGGAACAATACAGAGAATATTAGCATGGCACTCGCGCAGGAATGACATGCAAATTCGTGAAGCGGTCCAAAATTCTTTGCTCGTCTAGCTTGTGAATCGCTGTAGTGGAAAGTAGCCAATTGCTTTTCGCTCTCAACGAGCTATTAACCGGCTTGAAAGGACACAGTTCATTTTGTTACGTGCGATAGATCATCAACATTGATTGATTCTTTTGTCTGATGGCCATTTAAAGAGGTATGTAGATGGCCAATCCAATGATAAATTTCTATTCATTAGAAATACATAAGTAATTAGTCTAAAACAGCCTATAATCGCTTGAACCCTGATCGCATACAGATCAAATGCGCCTTTGTCACTGATCCGCACGTGATGAAACGGACGCATTTACTAAATTGCATGGATATCGAGGTGTTTGCTGGAAATTCCATCAAAAATTTTTGAGAAGGCAAGTTTGACGTAGTTTTGCCATCAAGTCACCCTCGCAGCTTCATACCCTAAGAGGTACAGAGTCGGAAAAGCTGCAATGCCATGAAATTTAATTTGAAAGAAAATTTACTGGTAATTTGTTTTGGCAGTCCAAGACGGGATGAGTCACTGCGAGACGTTATCTCAAATTTGTTAGCGAAATCTGAGTCGAGTTAGTACGGAAACAATGAAAAATTTTTTAACATCATTTTTTTCTTTTAATCCTCGTTCTTTGATTCTATGATTTGAATACTAATACAGTAATTGAATAGCGCACAATGTTCATTTGAAACACGTCCAACTTCTCGCTAACTTTGGCAACTTCTGTGGATATTGGACGGTTTTTTTTGCTTCGCAAGGTTTTGTGAAGACATTGGCTCAGTGGGGACGGGAGTATTAATGGGTAATGGAAAAAAAATTTACAAATACGACTTTCCAGCAGATTAAATGCAAGTAATAAATATGAAAGGATTTTCCCCTTATTCAGGATTGGCCATCTTTTTGCCATCCTAGATGACCATCACACGAACGAATCAGTCAATATTGATGATCTAATTTCAGTCTCTATAAGAATTTTTAGAGCGAAACCTTGCACGTGCAGGAACGATCAGTGTTTTTAAGCTGATTGATAGCTCACTGAGAGCGAAAAACCATTGTCTACTTCCCACTACAGCGATTCACAGGCTAGACGATCGAAGGAGTTCGAAACGCTTCACGAAATTGCGTGTCATCCTTGCACAGGGGCCCTAATCTTCTCTGTATTGTTCGAATTTTAGCAATTTCAGTATGTGTTCAAGAAAACGACGAATGAACGAGGTTGGCAGTATTAATAAGGATGATGTAGTATGGCGCGCGCCGTACAACGTACGCGCGAAGACAGTTGCAAAACGCATGGTATTCTGGTTTCGCCACCCGCGCTGCGATCGTATAATCGTTTGCTCCCTAATTACATCGTGGCTGATAGTGAGGCGGATCGATGTAAGGTTAGATTCATGGGTCATAGATCTTTCTGAGCCACATGGCTGCTTAAAGGAACCGGAAGGGACTCGAAACAAGAGAAAAATACAAAGAAATGAGCATCTTGTATTGAGCGCAGAAGGTTAGAAGCGATAATCGGTGAAAAAACCCGAATTAAAAAGTGTATCGCTGCGGTGTGTATTCGCGCCTCAATCGCATCATCGCACTGACTTTCCGAGTTGTCCGCTGTAGGAGACGGCCGCGGGCCAACTTTAGTTGTAGCCCCTGTCTCCCAGCGCAGTGGAGTGGCCATTCCCAACTACATTAGCACTCATGTAGGTACATCTAGAATCAACATAAGAAAGAAGAAAGGAGAAGGTAAAAGGAATGAACAACTTCATAATGGAAACATCTTCTCTTGGCACCATGCCAAGGCGTCAAATTGGCGAGTTTGTGCAATGGCGGCCACTTGAAGTCGTCCACACTACGTCTGTTCTACCGTAAGCCAAAATTACTCCCTTACGGTGTCTTTAATGGAAAAGAAACGGATGCCGTTTGAATCGAAGCTCCGAAGCTCGAACTTCCACAGAATTATGTAATATGAAGATTTTCCAGGCGTTCCACATCCTTACAATCGAACATGCTAGCAAACATAAATTAGGGTACCCATGAGTTGACGTTAGACTCGTCGCATTTGGCCTGCGCGGTCTGTTACAGACAACTGTATGACTACCACGTTGCCCCGGCTCTCCTTATCACTATAGAAAGACTCTACGGAAGCAATCTTAAGCACAGTCCATGGTTAACCCTTGAGAATCTTTTCATTAACTGATCCCTGCAGACTTCCAGTCCCCCTTCCCCTTGATAGTAAAAACACAAAAAATTTTGGAACGCTTCACGAATTTGCGTGTCATCCTTGCGCAGGGGCCATGCTAATCTTCTCTGTATTGTTCCAATTTTAGTATATGTTCAGGAATGAACGAGCATTGAACTTGGGCGGCTGTATTTATAGGGGCGATATATAGGGCGCCGTATGTCGAACGGGCGCTGGAACTAGCTCACTGCGTGCAGTATGTAATCCCAAGCATTAAGGTGCTACTGATCTCCTCTCAAGCAGTGTAGCAGAGCTGCATTCTCATGTACGCATTTATTGAAGACTTACCACTGATCAAGGTGGAGGAGTGAAGATGAGGGGACTAAAAATAAAGGAACTTTTTACTATAGATGAGCAGTCACATTTTCTCAGTAACATGATCCTGAAGTATGGAGCCTCTTGGATCAATAAATTCGCGAACTCTCAAATTCGACCGGGATTTGGATTTGAATAACGTAATTTCAGTAACCGGTAGATTGTTCGACGGTTAATACTGCAGCCACCCCACGGTTTCATTCGATTATTTGAGTGTATTGCATCCAATACGTTTATGCACAGTAAACACAATGACTGTTGGACATGAGGAGTTCATTTCCATGGAGCTCGAAATTTTTTGGCCTAGATTGGTTTCCACTGCACTTATCGGTCCTCTCTTCTCCAATAGAAAACAATACAAATAGAAAGACGGGAAAACACAAAAAATTTTGGAACGCTTCACGAATTTGCGTGTCATCCTTGCGCAGGGGCCATGCTAATCTTCTCTGTATTGTTCCAATTTTAGTATATGTTCAGGAATGAACGAGCAGGGAATAAGGGTGGCTATATTTATAGAGGCTGTGTACGGCGCGCCGTATCCTGCAACGGCACAGGTACCTGTAAAGCGGAGGATAATTAGTCAGAGAGAACGGTTGATGGCGCCTTCTGAAAGCAGTAACAGCTGTATAAATCGTTCTTGGGCCAAGTAAAATGAGGTTGAAGGAGACGCGACTTTTCACTGACCTCGAACCTCCTTCCCTCCCTAGACTTAAGCTAAAATTCGTATCCTCTTCCCACCTACATCAAAAAGCATCTGCCACCAAAGCATCTTTCTCAGGTGCTTTATCCCAAGCCTAGGGAGGGAAGAAGCTTATTATATGACCCGAAAACGTCTATTATTTTCCCCACTGTTCATTGAACTACATATTAATGATCAGCAATAATTTTATTTATTTATTTCATTCCAGTTTTCATGTTCAACTGATCTAATAATTTCAATCAATTTGATCAACCTAATATATGTGTATTAATTGAAGTGTTTCTCGATAAACCCGGCACCAGCAATAATCATGAAATCTTGCTCATGATTTTTTACTTCTTATTAATGGCTTACTAATTATACTGAATACGCAGGGAGTTTAGCGTTCCAAACGCCTTTATTAGTGTTTTTATTTACAAATATCTTATGATATGTAAATATATGTATATTAATTGAAGTGTTCTCGATAAACCCGGCACCAGCAATAATCATGAAATCTTGCTCATGATTTTTTACTTCTTATTAATGGCTTACTAATTATACTGAATACGCAGGGAGTTTAGCGTTCCAAACGCCTTTATTAGTGCTTTTATTTACAAATATCTTATGATTGCTAGCGTGAAACCAACACCTCTGTTCAGAATCCCGCGTACCGGATAAACCAGAAAATGTGCGTGTACGAACGACTGCCACGACAGCCACATTGTGGTGGGAAGCGCCATCAGATAAGAGCATCTTGGTGGGTCACAACCTTTCGGAAATCGATTATTGATTTCTTTAATGCCATCTTTTGATGAGTTTTGATGGTTCAAGCGGAATGAACGTTGATTTTCGAAAAAGATTGGCTGTAGACTTCTAAAAAGCATCATTTTACCGTTTCAACCAATCCACCGTATTTAGGTCCGTGGTTACACTATCTCCTATGGTGTCGCGACGCCATCACGACGTATTGTTATCGAGGGTGTGAATACGAACTCTTTCACATTAAATCGTCTCGGTAAGTTGTGAGATGAGATTTGTCCGGAATTTCGCGCTGGAATGAGGCACAGTAGATCTTGGATGGATGCCAGGACTCATCTGAAACGACAACTTCGGCTTTTCTTTGGTTGGGAAACGGTCAAAAACATTCACTTCCTTGTGGGACAGGCCTCAGCCTTAAAATGGAAGTGAAACGGCTGAATACGGCAATAGCTATACAATTACTAGCAAATATATAGCAAGTACACTGCCCAGTCAGCAGGTTCTTTCTTGTTCTCCCTACAAATTGGCGTAAAGATACAGAGAGATGATGGGGTAATAGCCCATGGACACTGCTATGACTGATTCGGGGTTGCGCCACGCGCACAGAAGACCTCTTCAATCATGATTGTTTTTTTTTCAGAGCCAGACACAGACTATGTATTTGCCGTGGGCGCTTACAATGAAGCCGATGGTGAAGATGGCGAGCCAGTACTTTTATCGGCTCGAACACTGCCGAGTGACGGTATTTTACACTTTTTATCCCTTTTATTTACTTTTTCACATCTACGAGCCCTAGCTTATTTTCAACTTGACTTTTGATTTTTGATTTTTTTTCAATCTTTTTTGCACCCATTTCGGGTCCATTGCTTTGCCCATGAAACAGCGCTCGCGCCGGAATCTTGGACCTTTCCTGAAACACCGGAGATCACCCAGCCCGATCTATACAACAATTTTTATTTTGTTTTCATTTTCCGACCTTTCCCTAATTTTTCCATTCTTTTGATTTTTTTGCACCCTTTAGGTACACCAGCGTTTTCTCTGTGGCCACCGATCGCTGTCAGGGCACAGGCGGCTGGTCCTGGCATCGTTACAGTATCCTGGGAAGATCCAAATCCAGAGCAAGACATTGAAAATGAGATCGATGGCACCCAACGACACTACCTCATACAGTAATCATTAATTCTGAAAGCATTCACTATTTGTTCATTCCATTGGAGATATTCCTTCGCTTACAGGTACGGTATCTACCAATCGGAACAGTTGTCCAAAATGCGTTCGAATTCACGGAATGTCAAATTGACCGGTCTGTTACCAGGAAAAGAATATGAGATCGCTGTGAAAGTAGTCGGTGATGATGGAAGGGAGAGTCCGTGGAGTATCCGGGACATTGTTCTTACTCCTCCAGGTACTGTTAGGGCTTTTAGGCTTCTTATTCAGTACACATGAGCCTTTCCTTGAGGTAGTGTACCATAACTCAAAATATCGCCAAATCGTGATGATTTGAAAATTTGAAAATTAAAATTTCATGGATATGATGACAGAACTTTCCCCAATTCAGATCCTTCTGCAGAAGTTTCACGATATGATTGGGAATGTGACTTTGAAAAGGACCTGTGCGGAATGCGAAACGGCGACGGTGTCCATTGGATACGTAGCGGAGGGATACCACCGGCAGAAAGTGGTAAGTACTCATTTGCAAGGTTCGAGCGAATGAAGCGCAATGGCAACCAGGGCTGTAGAGCATTTTTACCGCATACGGGATTGGTTCCTGTTGTCTCCATCATTCCTGAATGGAATGACAGGTAATCACTTGTTTGTGGATATAAAGCACTGGCTTGAAACGAGCCACCCTCATGTTTTTTATAAAAAACCTTTTGATCATACAATTTTTTCTTCTTCTTTTTTCATGAACATCAGCTGCTCTTCTCGCTTCTTTCTATATATAAGCACATAACTACCAAAACTGGGACATCGATAGAGGACGCTGTTAACACAGGCATGGTCCTGAGATCAAATAGCAAATCGTGCTATTCAAACTGATTAATCTTCCATCCTTTCGGCTGCTTGAATTGATAGCAAGCCTATTTGAGAGAAAAAAGAGTCTTGGGTCTGTAAGCCAGCTTTCATATGCTACACTTCACACTGGCCACTTACTACTCCACTTACCCTACACTAGGCCAAATACGCATGCCAAGCCGACAATATTTCTGAA
Organism: Trichostrongylus colubriformis; assembly: GCA_963978905.1. Taxonomy (NCBI): domain Eukaryota; kingdom Metazoa; phylum Nematoda; class Chromadorea; order Rhabditida; family Trichostrongylidae; genus Trichostrongylus; species Trichostrongylus colubriformis. The sequence continues at coordinate 33,712,974 of OZ022260.1, forward strand.
CAATAACCGAATACATGGCGCATTCTTACGGTCCATGTTGAACGAGCTATTCCTCTCTCACAAATCCCTTTAGTAGTTAGCCAATTCTTTTGTACATCTGTTACCTACGCTTATACCAAGGGCCCGGAAAAACCTCGGGAAATTTCTGACATTTTCGAACATCTGTTCTGAAGGTTATGGGTGGAACGTGGTGACTCGGATGAGACCACAAGTCACAGTGCAGCAATTTGCGAACGAAAATGCCGACCATATGACACCACACGAGCGGTGATAAGGAATGAACGATGCGCCCACGTGGCTGGTTCTCTGGTGGCTCCACGCGAGAGAAACCAGCTGCCGAACAACGCGTTGAATGTACGTTTCACGTTGGCATGGGATCTCAGGACATGTCGACTGCCTCGGTTTTAACCCAGTATCTCAAGGTACTACGGGAGTCTGACCTTCCACTCAGTGGTTGCGTCAAAACCTCAATTTTTGGATCGACCTTCTCGGGGATTCCGGGAGGGTAATAAGGGTGCTAAGTGTTCTTTGTAAGAATTACTTGTGGTTGAGTTGTAGCTGTACGTTAATGGGTCCTCTGTCAGTGCTATTGCACTACAGCACCATTCTATTTGAGATCAAATACCTCTCATTACAACAAATCCTTCCATTCTTATGGGGTCACCAAATCGACCCAAGTGGTAGAAAACCCTAAGCTTGCACTGGGTGGCTCCCACAGGAAAGCGCAAGTCAAATACGCATCCTTAAATCACCACGATTCTGAACAGGAATCAAAATCATGGCGTTTACTACATCGTCGTATCTCGAACGATGCGTTTCCTTTCTAAACATAAACGATATCCCCATGGCTATTTGTTTTTTTTTTATGATACCAATCCAAGGCTGCATGAAGTGTGCTGGAATGAGCTGGTATTGGGGTGCATAGGTTACTCTTGTGAAAGAAAAAATCAAAAGTATAGCGTATACCGTATCGGTGCATCTTGCTATACCATTAACTATTGGATTTTTCCGAGAACTACACTAAATTCATTTTACTATTTGTTTTCTTTATATTGCCAACCCGAGGTTGCAAAAAACTGTACTGAAATGAGCTTGTATTAGAGTTCACACTCACATAGGTCTTGGAAACATGTGAAAATAATTGCTCATTTTTGGAAAAGTGCAGTAATCGAGCCGGTGGTAATTCTTGAGCGAGTTCCTTATTGTTTAAATAAGTCACTGCGTTGTCAAGTAATCACTTCGCCCTCCCCCTCCCCCCTCCATCGAACTCATTTTCTGATCTCACCACGATGTCAGGCTGATACCCGAATACTTCTCCCTCACCATGATATTCAAGAGATTTGAAATTTGAAGTAGCTGTAGGTAGGTTTAGGGAAGGGGATCTCCAATGCCCGTATAGCAGAATACAAAGGCTGAAGTATGCTGTGTGGCCGTTTCTCTGCTCGCTCGATAAGAGGGAACCAGTCGTCGCACGACCCGTTGCGTGTACGCTGCACAGCGACATGGGATCTCAGGACATGCGTGTTACGTCGGTTATAACCCAGTATCTCAAGGTACTACGGGCGTCTGACCTTCCATTATTGGTTGTGTCAAAAACTAAATTTTTGGATCAGCCTTCTCGGGGATTCCGGGAGGCAACAAAATATGGAGAATTGAAGGTACCTGATGTTTGTCGCGGGGGAGGGGATTGTAAAAAGGTTCTCATCCATACAAACAAGGGATTTTCAGAGAGTCGCACTTTCCTGTTCCATTAAAATTAGCTCGGGTGGGTATCAAAAAAACAAACACTGGCTTTTACATCGCCCATCTGTTCAAGTCACTGTGGACCAAATAAAATTCTCAGAACCCCTACAGATTCCGAAGGAGGAAGCAAATGAGTGACGTACTTCGAAACTCTAATCATCTTAATTTTATTGAGAAAAAAAAATAGCCGTGCTACATAAATCGGGACAACAGCTTCGTAGTGGGTTATTCCCCCACATCTCTACGTATTTTTCAAGGAAACTATTCAACATGTATTTTCACAATGTAAACAGCTCCTCTTCCACTGAATGATTAGTACCCTTTTATTCCATTAGCCCGGTTCTGAGCAATTTATAGGAGAGTTTCACTTTTTTAAGATCAGGGCACCCACTTTCATAGGTTCACGGAAGGATTATTTGAAGAGATATCAGTCTCTTTCCTACCATAACACGTTTCCCGTAACTTCGTCGAATCCATAAAACTGGATCATCTTCCTCCAGTGTACAGGATTTCTGGGAGATCATAACAACATGTATAATAAGATCGTATACATGTCTAGGGACTTGTGCAAAGTGTTTTTTTTCATCCTGGCAAGTCATGGCGCATCATTTCCCAGGTTCGGGAAGACTTACATGGTAAAAGCACCATAGTCCATGAAGAGTCATTTTTGTTGATATCGGCAGAGCTAATGCACCTGATGTCCGTTGAGTGCCAGCCTATTAATATTAGTTTATATTATAATGAAATTGATATTAAAAGAGTTCATAACAAATTTCCGTTACAAATCATCCATCAATTGCCCCAGGGGAGTAAGTTGTAGTAAAGCAAATTTAGGGGAACCTATTTCATAAAACATTTTCAACACCTGCTGTGCCCATCATAAAAAAGGACCTTCGCAGTTGAAATGCCTCGCTGATATTATGAGTGAGACATGTTACTCCAGGTGCAACCACAAGCCACATCACACTAGTACTTTCCCTGAAAATGTGCTAACCATGTGTCATCGCCTGAGCGCTGCTGGGTGCGAGTGCGCCAGCGAGGCTGTTTTCTCTGCTCCCTTCACGCAAGAGAAAGCAACGCCGAACGACACGTGGTGTGTACGTTACACAGCGATATGGGATAGCGAGACATCTCTTCTGCGTCGGTTTTAACCCAGTATCACAAGGTACTAAGGGCTTCTGACCCTCCTTACGAGGTTGCGTCTAAACCTAAATTTTTGGAACAGCCTTCTCGGGGATTCCGGGAGGGCAAAAAGATGTGAAGTTCAGTTGGTAGTTTGTGTGCGGAGGTTGTATTGTATGTGCGCGTTTGTAAACACATACACATGTACAAGTTTATCAAAGGATCGCAGCTTGCCTCTCATAACTTTCAAGTTGGATAACTATAGTTCAGTGGAAATCAAACATATGCCGTACTCTGAAAAGATGGATATCGCGTCCTTTCAATGTCGTTCCCTTCTGGAAAGTCCATTCATGCCTAATTTTCAGTGAGAGTGAATAGAATAAGCTTTTGATGGGGGAGGGAGGTGCCTAATCTGCACACTTCAACAGAATGCTGAATTGTGCTCAACTCATATAAGTCTCATTTGGCAGTAGTCTCAGGAGTAATTGAATCACCTTGGATTTTCCAAAAATGAATGAGTAGATAGATCACCTTGAAATTGCTTCAAAGTAAGTGATTGAATTGACGGATTCCAATGCGAAGCTGATTTGTACGATTTGCACTACTATATAGAAAAAGGATCGGTAAACGCCTCGGCAAGGGTATGAGCGAAAGGATCACCTAGTATTTCCGTAAAGTACTAATATTACTCCTTCTACGAACCGATGCTCTCCTATCCCATTTCAAGCAACGGTGGGAACGAGTCACTTTACTTTTTAAAAAATTCATGTCATATATATTGGACTTCTGTTTAACTTTTGATTCGATAGAATAACATGAGAAAGACCAAAGCTCGACCGACCCTGGCCAGTCATCGATTGCACGGGACTTAAGTAAACATAAATACCGCCACGCGGAACTTTTACTAACTTTTGGTATTGTGTCATGAAAAAGTAGGGAACTTAGAAATTATTATGGTGCGGTGCCTAAGTGGAACTGATAAGTTTCCTATTTTCAATGGCTTGTTTCTGAGCGAAATGATTCATCAAAGTCACGGAAAATAATACTAATTCACACGAAACATTGACTGGTCCATAAATCTTTTCGTTATCTTACAATCTATTAAACTCAGTTGTGTTTCTGTTATACTGAAATTAACCACATTATTTAATCACTACTTAGTGATTAATTTTTATTCTATACATTCTTATGGTATTTGCTGGGAAGTCCCAAGCCAAGTAAAACATTTTGCTGATATTTAAATCCCATTTTAACAGTTCCCCAGATTCCTTTGAATTTTCGTAGTGCTGCAGCGATTTTCGAAAATAATTTTTTTATTTTTTCGATAACTAAACGCTTTTACATCTTACTCCTGTAGAAATGAGAATATGGCTCATCACCCCACATCTATAGATATCTAAATATGTGTCCTACAGAAAAAAATTGAATGAAAATACAGCAGAAGGGTGATTTTGGTCGGAATGCACCCAGGAAAATGGTTTGGCACAGCGCCAGTTCGGCAGCATCGATCGCCATGCGTCAGCCCTCGTTCAAGGGCGTCTGTCCACGTAGACGTTTCTCTGCTGTCTCCTCAGCGAGAAAATTCTTCGCTAAATGGCCCGTTGAGCATACGTTACGCGGCGACATGGGATCGCGTGCTATCTCATCTGCTTCGGTTTTAACCCAGTATCTCAAGGTACTACGGGCGTCTGACCTTCCTTTCGAGGTTGCGTCAAAACCTAAATTTTTGGATCAGCCTTCTCGGGGATTCCGGGAGGGCAACAATATGTGTGTGGGTGGGAGGTGTCCTTGTGGCATGACTTGCTTAAATGCGTGGCTTTGTAAACATATGCAAATTTAAACAGATGAAATTTTGTATGAGGAACACAGCCTCATAAAGGTACTGCTTCAGATATGACATTAAATTTGCATAATCACTAATTATATCGTGAAAGTTCATCCATCACGTAACCTATGAATCACCTCCTAATCCGATAGAAAGTCACATGATTTGCTTTTTATTTGCTTGCTGTTTTTACACTCATTTTTATGCAACGTTCAAAAAAAGGTATCCCAGTATTTCGCTCCAAAATCAAAAACATTAGCAACGTTGAATTTAATGTACTTGTTTTATAATAAGTTGACAAACATCAAATTCAAATTCAAAGGAGGTGCCGCCGTTGTAGAGGACATTTAAAGTTCCTGTCCATTTATTATTTAAGGAGCTTATTCTTTGTTTCAACTGAGAAATTATTTTGTAAACACAAACACATGCAGGTACAGGCTTATCATGGGATCGCCCTTTTACCTCATAACTCTCATCTCTCAGTTAACTACATTTTAGTAGAAAACGAACACATGATGCATACTCTGGTAAAAGACGACTCTCGCGTCTTTCAGATGATAAATGTGTGTTTGTCGCGCTGTTTTGTTTTACTATATCATTATACGCGCCTTTCTTGACATATTCAAATGTGAATATGTAGATGGACAATCTTTACGCGACTTTCCATGCTGTACTTCTTTCTTTCATCAGAAGGATTTAAAAAAAAAAACAATCGTAACGATAACTTTTTCTAATTTAAGATTTATGCCCAAATAATCTAGTGCGGTCGGCTGATGATGAATCCACGCCACAGTAAACATTTTTCTCCTTTTTTAACTAATTCTGTGAATGTATGCCAATTTAACAAAATATAACATTTAGCTACATTTTTGTGAATATATATGAGTATGATTTCGATTATCAAGTAAGCTGTGATGATTTATTTTCCTGTTCCACTTCGTGGCTACTTATACTTTCGCCATTATGACAAGCACTTTTCATTTCATGCTTCGGTATACTCCATGCGATTATATGTAGACAGATGCCAAAATTCTCATACCAACAGAATGAGTATTTCCTGCTGTGTGCTTGCGTTCCTTTCAAAAGAAAGTTATGATTAATCAGGAACTATCAGAGCCCAATTCTTACGAAAGAAGCATTCCGCTGGATTTAAGGCGACCTGAATTAATTATTTGAAAATCTTTTAGCATCAAATATAATGCGCTTATTTCATCTTATTATGTATTCTATACAGGGGGTGCCAAAAAAAAGTAATTTTGTCTCCTCCACTTTCGACCCCATTTAGCCAAACTTCAGTAAATTATATTGAGGTATTCTCATCCCCAGAATCAAGAGCAGACCTAACTCTATCACTATACTCCGTGGCAGCCTCCTGCACGAGCTGGAACGGGAGCAAGGAAAGACTGAACAAGATGTATCACCTCAACTGGGCAAAATCCGAAATTTCTTCGCCCTCTTTCACAACCTTGCTGACGTCCGTTCAATCTGGGTACCTAAGGGGATTCATACCGGATGGTGTTCTTTAACATTGCGTTTTTCCCGGGTTCCCAGCGCCCTTCGTTTCCAAGAGCCAAAACGTTCCCCTACCACTGAAACCCCTCCTGAGGCGGATTTGAGGCATGAAAATGATACTTTGGATCATAGCAGCCTTGTCCAAGCAGCAGGGGCTCTGTGACTTCCAAGAACCGAAGGGCCAACCCTCAGGAAGCTTCCCACAAAAGACCTACCACGGAGCTTGGCTCCACTGTTTTTAGCGAATTTTTAAATGTAGGTACTCCGAAGCCCGACTGCGCCGAATGAAACCTCCATATTTTTATGAACATGAACGTGAGGAGCCACAGCTTGTTCCTGCTTTTAGAGGAACATTTCGGGAATGTTTTGCCCAAATACCTTTATCTCTTTCGTTTCCCTACGTTTTGTAAAATTGGCAGATGTGAGCCGTGGGCAAAATTACTTTTTTTGGCACCCCCTGTATACTTCCACCTCAACTTTTTACTGTAATTTCTCAGAACCGTGTTCTTATTAAATACAGAACAATTAGAAGCTGTGACTTCTTCAAACTATTCTTCAAAATCTTCCGGAATTATATGCAAATGATTATTAATTTTAATAAGCTCCATAATTTACAAATGGTTGGAACTTTACATGTTTCCTATAACAACGGCACCTCCTTTGAATATGTATTCAGTGTTTGAGAACTTATGATAAAATAAATACATTGGATACAACGTAATGCTTTTAATATTGGAGCAAAATATTGGGATCCCATGATCGCTTTTCTTAAACGTTGCATAAAAACAAGTGTAAGAACAGCAAGCAAATAAAAAGCAAATCATGTGACTTGCTATCAGGTAAGGAAGGTGATTTAAAGGTTACGTGAGGGATTTTTACGACAGTATTAGTGATTAAGCACTTTTAGTGCCATATCTATAGCAGTATCTCTAGGCTGTGCTTCTCATGGAAATTTTCAGCTGTTTACACTTGCATATGTTTACAGAGCCACGCATTAAGGCTAAGCAATGCCACAAGAACACCTTCCACCAATATACACATACTGTTACCCTCCCGGCATCCCCGAGAAGGCTGATCCAAAAATTTAGGTTTTGACGCAACCTCAAAAGGAAGGTCAGACGCCCGTAGTACCTTGAGATACTGGGTTAAAACCGAAGCAGTAGGCATATTTTGCGATCCCATGCCGCTTTGTAACGTACACCCAACGCGCCATTTGGCGAAGAATTTTCTCACGTGGAGACAACAGAGAAACGGCCACCTAGCACATTGACACACAGAGCGCTCCTGTGATGACAGCATTTTTGCTCCAAATGTGTTTCTAGTCCTGTACGAGACAACATGTCCATTCATGAGTTATCATAGAGGCACATGAATAGGTATATAGCTTCAATCAGGGCACTCCCAGATGTCGAGGAAAATAGCTGCCTCAGAAAGACCTCCTCTACGACGATCAGATACGACTCCCCTTTTTTTTAACCTACAGTGCCAGTAAACGTTGCCGGATTGCATAGTTTCAATGTATTTTATTGCTATAAATCCTTTCCTGAGGCAAAAAGATATTTATTTTACATTTTGTCACACGCCTTTGCGTAGGAATATTATTAGTTTTTCATCTGCTCATGGAAAGTTTAGATTTTGGTGATTATCGCTGACCTCTGAATGCAGAGAAACGGCCACACAGCATACCTTGGCCCTTGTATTGAGCACTGCGAGCATTGGAGATTGATCATTCCCCTCCCCTGAACCTGCCTGCAACTACTATATCTTCAAATCTCTTAAATATCATTGTGAGGGAAAAGTATTCGGGTATCAACCTGACATCGTGAACGGGTTCAGAACTTGGGTTCAATGGGGTAGGGGGGGGAGGCAAAGGTATTACTCGAGATTGCAGTGACTAATTAAAACAATATGAAACTCGTTGAGGGATTACCACCGATTCGTTCGACACACTTTCAGTTATTCTTTCGAAAAATGAGCACAACAGTATTCTATGGATCCAATACAAGCTCATTCCAGCATAATATTTCGCAACCTCGGGTTGGTACCATAAAAAAACAAGTAGCCATAAGAATATAGGTAATTCTCGGAAGAAAATTAATCACAAGATACGACGATATGGTAAACGCTACCATTTGATTTCTGTTCAGATCGTGGTGATTTGGGATGTGTATGGCTCATTACACATTCCTGTGGGAGCCAGCCAGTGCAAATTTAGGGCTCTCTGTCACTGGCGTTGACTTGGCCTCCATAGAAATGGAAGAATTCGTTGTATCAGGATGTATTTGTTTTTAAACGGAAAGGTATAGTAGTGTAATAGCTGCAATAGCACTGATAGAAGACCCATAAACGTACAGTTACAACTCAACCACAAGTAGTACTTACTAACCACACTCAACACTCTTTTTACCCTCCCGGAATCCCCGAGAAGGTTGATCCAAAAATTAAGGTTTTGACGCAACCACTGAGTGGAAGGTCAGACGCCCGTAGTACCTTGAGATACTGGGTTAAAACCGAAGCAAACGACATGTCCTGAAATCCCATGCCAACGTGAAACGTACATTCAACGCGTCGTTCGGCAGCTGGTTCTCTCGCGTGGAGCCACCAGAGAATCAGCCACGTGGGCGCATCGTTCATTCCTTATCACCGCTCGTGTGGTGTCATATGGTCGGCATTTTCGTTGGCAAATTGCTACGCTGTGACTTGTGGTCTCATCCGAGTCACCAAGTTTTACCCATAATCTTCAGAACAGATGCTCGAAGATGTCAGAAATTTCCCGAGGTTTTTCAAGGCCCTTGGTATAAGCGTATGTAACAGATGTACAAAGGAATTGGCCCCGAATGACTATGATGGACTGGCTGCCGTGCAAGAATGATAGTTTGGGTTTTCCTGACCCTCCTCTCAATTTCAGCCCATGCAATTACTACCCACACGTACCAAAGTTTGAATCGGGCCACAGTCCAAAGAACTCGGACGGGGGAATCCGTAAACTTTTTTGTGATCCTATGGATTATATGATTATGCGTGGAGCATCCTGAGCGAGTATATTAAAGGCACATTCCGCGATAACCAGATAGGGCGACTAACTTTCTTAGGGATGTAAATCCTTGGGTAAGTGCCCAGTTTGTACCTTTTTCGCCCCCTCACGGTGCGCTATCACAGCGCTTCAAACTGTTCGAATGCACTCCGACGCCACCCACTCGATCTCCCTTTTTGATCAACAGAGCAAAATGGATGGCGTCGGAGTGGGTCCGAGCCGGCGTAGAGCCATACTAACTCATGGTTACATCTCTACAAAACCGCACCTTACGTATGCGGCGAGCGGAACAACCCATACCTACCTCTCTAGCATTTTGCTGTCCTTTCGCAATCCCCGAAAAGGCTGATCCAAAAACTAAAGTCTCAATGCATCGATGACGCGACGTCTTTGGTATTTGTTGGATTAATTTTGAGAGAACAAGAAAATGCTAGCCTTTAAAAACCTCACATCTCTTCACACGAGTATCTCCGCACATGATGTTGCCCTCCCGGATTTCCACGAAGGCTAATTCAAAGGTTAAGGTTTTGACGCAACGACTAGGAGCGGATGGTCACTAGCAACGTAATACGCCTGCCCTGGGCTCCCATGTCGCTGTGAAGCGTACAATCGACGGGTCGTTCGACGATCGGTTCCCTCGTATGAAGCAAGAAGAGAAACGGCCATATAGCATATGTACCTCAGCCCTTGTATAGTGCTCTCCGAACACTGGAGATTGATCATTCCCCTTCCCTGAACCTGCCTGCGACTACTACATCTTCAACTCTCCTAAATATCATGGTGGGGGAGGGATGGGAAACTATTCGGGTATCAGCCTCATCGTGGATAGATTCACAGAATGGATACAACAAGGGCGAAGCGATTACTCAGAATGCAGTGTTAAATTCAAACTACATATATGAAACCCGCTAAAAATTACCAGCGATTCGATCATCACATTTTGTGTAATTCCTTTAAATGGGACGAATTTTTTTCACGTTTCCAAAAACCAAAGTATGGACTCCAATACAAGCTCATTTCAGCATAATTTTTTGCAACTTCAGGTTGGCAATATGAAAAAAACAAAGACAATAAGAGTTTAGTGTGCATCTCGGGAAAAATCGAATAGTTCATTATGCAACAAGATATACCAATCCGTTATTACCACACTTTTGATTTTTATCAAAGGTCGTGGTGAACTAAGGATGTGTACTAGTTGGCTCATTAATATTCCTGTGGGGGATAGTCACCGCAACTTTAGGAGGATTCTCTACCACTCAGACTAATTCAGTGCCAACCTAGCGTTTTAGGGTTACTGTAATACTCCTCGATACAAGGTTTTAGTTTATGAACATATTAGTTTCGCTGTTCCTATAGTTGACTGTCCGCTACGAAACGGGTTTGTAGCAAGAGTTACGATGATTAGTGTGGGGTCAGGTCGCCCATGACTAATTTGCCTTGCAAGACGACTGATTTGCTACTAATTTAAAAGTCTCGATACGCACCTGATCTACTTATTCCAGAGATAAAGGCCTGAGAATGAAGAGCGATAATTGTGAAGTTAAATATGAGATAAAGTCGGATGTATGTAATAAAGATAGTCAAGTTGTTACATCTTCCATTATATACAATTTCTAACTCAAAGCAGATATGATCAATAAAAAAGGTGGAAGCTACTTACTATAACAGTCCGTAATATAAAATTTTAGACCCATGAGAATGTTAATTTGGTCATTTCTATAGATGAAAATGTTATTAGTCATTTCTTTAGTGAGTTGCCTTCCACGCAACACTGGTGATCGGACCTTCCTGAACACTGGTCGGAACATTTGCATGTTACCCGCAAGGCAATACGATGCAATAATGTAATAAAGCAGAAATGAACCTTTAGATAGGTGCAGCCTTTCGGGCGGTAGCACTTGTACGTAGAGTAAAGGACAGAAGGAATTACCACACGCAGTAGAGTGAGGTCTGCCCGCACTATATACGCCGCGCCACCCACCGCCCCTATAAATGCAGCCGCCCTCGTTCAACAATCGTTCATTCCTGAACATATACTAAAATTGGAACAATACAGAGAAGATTAGCATGGCCCCTGCGCAAGGATGACACGCAAATTCGTGAAGCGTTCCAAAATTTTTTGCGTTTTCCCATATCAACTAGGATACCTGACAGCCGAGAAAGAGGAGGAGAAACTATGGAAGAATTCGCGTAATACGTGGGTCACTATTTATATTAGGTCTATGCAGAATACATGGCCAAAACGGACTACTTTTTTCAAAACGCCATAACTTCGCTCAGACACAACTTTATTTGTCGAAATACAAACCATTCGAATCTAGACAACCTTGCCAACGATCTGGTATAGAAAATATGCCATCATGATCAAATTCAGGGTTGCGAAAATTAATGAAGTCAACGATGGCATTTTCAACATGCATCGTTTCGGCGAACTCCTTCCGACCCAGGTTTGCATCGAGAACCGGGAAAAAGTGGTAATTCGTCAGAGATAGGTCTGAGGAATAAGGGGGGGGGGGGGGGTGAGGGAGAGTCTCGATCAGTTTCTGCCGGGTGACTTGCGAACTGTAGGGTTTTGCGTTGTTTTGCGCACCCAGTAAAAAAATGATGCAGTTAGGCATCGAGCCTCTCCCTCACCCCCCTTATTCCCCAGACCTATCCCTGACGGATTACCACTTTTTCCGGGTTCCCGATGCAAACCTGCGGCAGAAAAATTATGCACGGTAAAAATGCCATTCTTGACTTTATGGATTCTCGCAATCCAGAAATTGATCGTGATGGTATATTTTCCTTACCAGATCGTTGGAAAAATTCTGTAGACTCGAATGGTTTTTATTTCGACAAATAAAGTTGTGTCTGAGCGAAGTTATGGCCAATTACGTTTCGGCCATTTACTCTGCATAGACCTAATATCTCGGGACTAGGCAGTACTGTGGTCATGGGAGTAAATCTGATGGTTCCATCGTAAAGTTCGCCTTTTTAAACTCTATACCCCATCATTGAACTTACGGCGCATTTTGTTTACTTTATATTCATCTGAGAACTTTGTCGACACAAGCCTTTTTTGTGCGTTTGTCAAATTGTAAGAGATCCAAGGGGAACATAACTTTTGCACACCCAAACGTTCATGTAAAATTGCATGTATGCTGGTGGAACTAATGTTTAAAGATGCCTCAATCTTAAAATGGGTGACATGGCGATCTTACTTAATAACATTACCCACAGCATCGATGTTTTCTGGCCAACTGGCGATTTTGGACGTCCTTCACGAATCTCGTCGGACAGCAAACTACGACCACATTGGATTCGCTAAACCAGCGATACACTTTGGTTTTTGATGGAGCTTCATGGCCAAATTTTTTAAAATTTTCATTTCATTGTCTCAAAAGACAAAACTTTTCAGCTGAATATGAAATAAACAAATAGCGCAGTGCGGCAAAATGAATGATCGGGTATATGGTTAAAAAAGTCGAACTTTACGATAAAACCATCAGATATACTCACATGATAACAGTATTGCCTATTCCAGAAATATAAATAGTGACCTACGTAGTGTAACAGCCGTGACATAGGCGTAAGCAAACGGCCCTATATTTTGCGCCATAAACACATGTATGTCGATTTCTTCGCTCCTGTACCCTCCCGGAATCCCCGAGAAGGCTGATCCAAAAATTTAGGTTTTGACGCAACCACTGAGTGGAAGGTCAGACGCCCGTAGTACCTTGAGATACTGGGTTAAAACCGAAGCAAACGACATGTCCTGAGATCCTATGCCAACGTGAAACGTACATTCAACGCGTCGTTCGGCAGCTGGTTTCTCTCGCGTGGAGCCACCAGAGAATCAGCCACGTGGGCGCATTGTTCATTCCTTATCACCGCTCGTGTGGTGTCATATGGTCGGCATTTTTTGCTCGGAAATTGCTGCACTGTGACTTCTAGTCCTGCCTAGTGCAGTCTGTTCTCCTGTGAGTTACCAAAGAAGCACCCGAACTGCTGAAGAGCTTCAGTTGAGGTATTTAAAAATTCATCATGGCTTCCTTCCAGAGCCACTACCTACGCCGCTCAACCGGTAGCTATATGAACCTTCCTTTTGGGTACTGTGGCTTAATGTATGCTTATGGTGCTATTGCCCACATAAGCTTCTCGTTCTTGAAAAAAACCCATCGTTTCATTATCTTGATGTCTTGCCTTCAGCAGTGATTTTCGTCCATAACTCACGAGTGCACCACCCGGACCCCTGTGGAAGCCTTGTTCGCCTTTCTTCCATGCATGTTGTATAGGCTCAAGTAGTAGATCAGTGACGATAGGAAATTATGATGGAATTCGCCATGCATTCGACTTCCATTCAATATTGGAAATCTCTGGAATATCTACTGGATCTACACATGAAACGACGGGAATCACTCGAGGTTCACAACACTTTTCTCCTTGTTCTACGGAAGTTTGTACCCAAAGACTTGACCTGGAGAACTGGCAAGTTCGGTTGGCCCTCATGAGATTCGATATTTGCACCGCTATTGGATCTCATGAAGGTCAACTCATGCTAGGTTGGTCGAAAAAGTATAAAAAACTGTGCAACTTGGCAAAACTAAAATTCAAAAAAAAAAACTGGTGTGACCCGGAGAAAACTAAAATTAAAGTTCGACAAAGCTTCTTTTCTCTACGACTGCACTAGACAACAAATCTTACCTCAACATGTACTCATGTACACCTTCCTGGTTCAGGGATTGAAGATCCTTTGGAATTAGCGCCACCCCTTCTAGTAGAATCAGCATATCAACACCATATATCATAATGTGGACGAATGGCTAATGACCATTGAAATGCCTCCACAATCCTGAAAGGAAGTTAAGAAAAAGGCAGTAATCGCTATAAGAATAGAAAATTCCAAATCTTAATGGTCGCGTGCTTGAGTTTGTTGGAAGGCACAAGCCAGGATTTTTGAGGTATTATAGCTCCCCCGTGATCAGATAGTTCGATCCACATCTTTCCCTTTGCCCACGGATGGGTGTCAGTTCCAAGCTGCAGAGCCAAAGAAGCAAGCGTGACCCACCAAACAGCATGCCCGCCCACCCCAGACGTGATTGTTGGCGATGGCGGTAGCAACGGCGGTAATAACGTGGTAAATGAGGCCTACTATTTGTGTGATAAGATTAGGTAAAGAAGAGATGCCAATGATAAAGGAGACGTTGTCATGAGGGAACAGGTGATATCCCAGAGTTCCATCCAGCGGGAGTGAATCACAGGCCGGTTCATGCGGTAATCTCGCCTAAGCAAATGTCAGGAGGCCTTACTTTTCCCATTTTCGGGGACTTCTTCAGGATTTTTCTTTGTCGGCGTATTTCTCAGCACCTCTATTTCATAACTCAGCTCTTTAACCCACCACTCAAGGTGAACCTGGAATGTGTTTTCAAATTAGCTAACAGTGAAGGGTCCACACTATTGGGTTGGTGCTTAAATAGTGCGGCTTTTTTCAACAATTTTATTTAGCAAAAGCAATAATAAAATTTAATGAAACATATTCAAATGATTACTCGGGAGCGTTTTCTTCATCGCAAACAGAGACTGCTTCCCATTTGGAAATAGTCAAAACGTCAATTTTCACTGCAGAGAAAACGCAAAGTAAAAAGCCGCATTAATTATGCACGAATCTGATCAAATCTCCCCCTGTGGGTGATCCAAGCGTGCACTTGAAATTGAATTTTTGCATATCAGAACACCATTCTGTCATTTTGCAAGCTACTGCGCGGTCCTACGATTCCTCATGCGAATTTGCAGAATCGCAGAGTTACAAAGTCAACATTCCTTGGGAATAGCTTACCTTTATTGACAGCACTGTCGGGGTCCACAATGTTTACTCATACATTTCTATACCAAAAGGTAAAGCTGGGCAGAGATACGCGAATTTTTGCGCTAGCGCTCTATGAGAATCTCGCTTTCGTAAACTTAGTGCCTGAACAATTCCTTCAAAGTTATAGACACCTAAATCCCAACTGTTAGGTATCCGAGGCAGAGAGGGATGCTTGTTTAAGTAGGAATTAGGCTGCTAATGGTCAGGGAATCCAATTAGTTTCACTATACCGGTTGAAAGGCGAGTGCGCTGCGCATTCTTTCAAGAATTACAAGCACGGGAGTCGACTTCACTTCACAAGAAAACAGACTCAAAGCATGTATGAAAGGACAGATTCCCTTGAAAATATAAAAATACCAGGCAGTGACACATTCCATGAGCAGAAACTTCTGAACCGCACAATAGCAAACTTAACATTTCCTTGAGAAAATCGCACCTTCATTGACAGCACTGTCGGGGCCCTCGTTGCTGTACCCAAATGATGAAGCTGGGCAGAGGTACGCGAAGTCTTGCGCTAGCTCAGATATGATAGACACCGAATAAACGCATTACGGAGAATCTTCAAAAAAAAGTCGTGAAGTTTTAACGGATACTGCGATCGGGAGTGACGGCCGCCGTTGATCCCATGAGGAGGTATGGTAAACAACGATTTCTTCACATAGCCACGCCACACTCATATGAGTACATTACGAAATAGTTAGATTTACCCCAACAGCGCTGCTCTTTCACATCGTTCGGCGGCCGTCAGGCTTAACTTAAACAATTTTGCAAAATGCGATTCGGCAATTTTGCTGTGTCGCGGCTCCGCACGCGAAGGCCATGCAAGGTGTCAGGGTAGTAGTACGCGTGCGAAGGTGTGAGGCCGCAAAATCGCAGAACTGCTAAATCGCAAAGTCTGGCGGTCAACTGTGAAGAATCGGTTTTCTTGGGCAGATGGCAAGTGCATACCCGTTACTCAAGGCGAGGATAACCGAGTGGTTAAGAAACGTCGTTTTCTGGACAAGCCACTGGGTTCGCAAATGTGTAAAATCCCAGCACAAAACCATTCCTTGCAAGAAATTGCGGGAATGGTGACGTTAAAGGGTCAGGTGGACAGGAAAATCCCGGTCACAGCAAAAATGTGTAAAGTTCTTACTCATTAGAGTGAAAGTGTAAAATCACGAGTTGCTGTGTTGCACCGAACCGTGCAGGGTTATATGTATGTTGCGCACCTGACTTCATTTCAGAATCATGGTATTAGGTGTGTGCAGAATAAATGGCTAAAACGAACCATTTTTTTTTCAAAACGCCATAACTTCGCTCAGACACAACATTATTGGTCGAAATCAAAGCCATTCGATTCTACACAACTTTGCCAACGACGGAATAGGGAAAATATGCCATCATGATAAAATTCTGGGTTGCGAAAATTAATAAAGTCTACTATGGCATATTCAACATGCATAGTATCGGCGAATTTTTCCTGACTCAGGTTTGCATCGAGAGCCTGGAAAAGTGGTAATCCGTTGGGGATAGGTCTGGGGAATAAGGGGGGTCAGGGAGAGTCTCGATGCCTAACTGCATCAGTTTCTGCCGGGTGACTTGCGAAGTGTGGGGTTTCGCGTTGTTTTGCGCACCCAGCAAAAACTGATGCAGTTAGGCATCGAGACTCTCCCTCATCCCCCCCCCCCCCTTATTCCTCAGACCTATCCCCAACGGATTACCACTTTTTCCGGGCTCTCGATGCAAACCTGCGTCAGAAAAATTCGCCGATACCATGCACGGTAAAATGCCATACTGACTTTATTAATTTTCGCAATCCAGAATTTGATCTAGGTGGCATATTTTCTTCACCACGTTTGCAAAATTCTGTAGATTCGAATGGTTTTTATTTCGACAAATGAGGTTGTGTCTGAGCGAAGTTGTGGCCAGTTATGTTTCGGCCATTTATTCTGCAAACCCTAATACTTTGCAATGCCACTTAGATTAATACGGCCATCTAATATGCAATTCAGTGTTTCATACTATCCACACTTGTCCATTCCCAACTCGATAAAGAAAGGATTTCCAGCAAAAGTGACCTGAATATGTTCCATACCCTGGGTTTAGGCGGCACTGTTGTCGTGCGCCTGCAATCAAGCATGCTACTCTGAATTAAAGACACCGGAAAGAGGCAACTCTGGCCTATGGTAAATGATTGCACCTCCTAGCTTGCTGCAATTGCACACATGACGCCTTGTCATGTAGTCGTGAGTGAATTCATTGGATTTTTCATCATAAACACTCACTTCTCACTATTTTGCTTACTTCCTCTTTCATTGCTCCTCTTGTTTATTGCTGTCACCTGTACACCATCACGGATGAAACCAAATTCATCCTACGCGACATCAAACTACAGTGGCAACTCGGCCACTGAAGCGTGCAGCTCGAGGTGAAGCGCGCTAGAGTCGCAAGAGCACTCCACAAACGCGTTTTTTAACGCCGCTTCCGCTACGAATCATCCCTTCTGAGCTGGAGCCTTCGTTTACAGAGGATAGGGCTTCTCAAAACGCTTTCCTTCCTTGCCTTCCTCCCCGTGCCTTCGATTTTTAGTGATGAGTATTTATGTCTAATTGCCGGACAACAAAATGACAATCAATATTTGATCAGAACAGTTCAGCTACGATGTAGTACTTTGAACAGTATAACATTCACTCAAATTTGCTTTTTTTCAGGTAATCAGTACCTCACAATGGGTACAGAATCGTCCAGTTATCACTTTACCTCGCTCTACACGCCAATGTTCAACATGCAATCGAGTGCATCGTTGTGCCTACAGTTCAACTTTTACGTGAAACCTTCAAACGACGGTAATCTTTCCTGATTGTTTGGCAAAAGGCCTGAAAATCGCATCTCATTAGTTGGCAGGTAGCCAGATGCACATTGCAGAAGTGCAACACAGGGACAACAAATTGAGTATTCGCAAATGTTCACTGAATAATCAGTGCCCAACTGACCGGCTTTGCACCATAAATGATATTTACTGAATTTGCATCGTTAAAGCCGTAAAAATCATATGAACATGCCTAACGGGAACTTTGGGGGCTATTCGATTCCTTTTGTAGGGTTAAGTTTTAGGTTATGCAAAATCTAAGAGCTGGGCTTACCAAAAGGTCCTACTCTTCCGGGCTGTTCAAAGAAATTACCAGACTATTGTGCAATGTTTTTCTGAGAAGGGAAAAGTCAGAGGGAAAAATTTCGCAAAGAAAGGAAAGAAAATGGAAAATCAAAGAAAATCTGCAGATTGCAAGAACCAGGGTCATCGAAAGTGAATCGTGTTCGGTTGAGGACATAATAAGCTCTGGAACACCAGCGAGATTATTGGTGGTACATCTGTCAAAGTGGTGGCATACCGTAATCACGGCCTCGTGGTTATTACTGGGCATTAAATAAATTATGATATAGTGTAATTGCCCACAACACGCGTAACTAGACACCAAATATTTCCTATTAACTGAACCATTTTTGCTTGTGTTGACAGTACGAAATTTCGCTCAGATTTTGAATTACCTGACTTCGAAATGCTGGACAGGCAAATTTGAATATGGTATCATGTAACTGCCACTGATTACTAGTTATAATACAAGCGAAATTTCATGCCATTAAGAACAAGCAAAAAAGACTCTGTTGATAGAGATATTTGGTTACACTAGTTACGCTTGTTGTGGACAATTACATCATATTTCATTCAATGTCATGTTAAGCACGAGGCACTCAGTGGTGAGTACGGTATGCCACCATTTCGACAGATGTACCTCTTATAATCTTGTCGCTTTATAATCGTGTGAACCCCTCGTCCATTACAAACTTGGCTCATTTGGTAGGATACCAGTTCCCTCCGAAATTAGGAGGCCTCCCTTCAGTCTTTCGCCCTTCCACATGGCATGCACGCTTGTAAACCGGTAGCTCAACACCTGTCACAGTAATAATGGGTTTGCCAGTGAAAAGATTTTATTGCTCATATGGCGGCTCGTTTTAACGCTTTGTTGACCCTTACCTAAGCGGATCTGTTGGCTTTTGTGGAGCAATGCCAAATTTGCCCAAATTAATGGCAAAATTTTATCGTTTAAAATACGTCATTTTGATCGGTCACAGTTATAGAGGTTGAGAAGCCACCGTATTCGATGAATTCTAAACGAATTTGGGAGTGGATTGATCTTTTTAGTTTTGCACGGCGGTATTCAGTGCTTATTCTTATTTGAATGAAGAAGCAATGAAAAGCTATTTGAGAAAAAGTGGACTGTACTGATGCGAAATTCGAAGTGGTAATTTCTATGCAGCTGTATACTTGAGTGATTAAAGACCTAAAAGAAGTGAAACCTTCGACTGATTTGGCCTTTCTGGGATGCGCCATGCCTTTCTAGTCCAGTAAGAATCGATAGCTACCAGATCCCACTTCGTTGGACTGATGTAGACGCTCGCAAGTCGAGGCAGGGCACTCTCAGGTGTCGAGGAAACTAGCCACGCCAGTACGATCCCTCTACGACGACCAAATGCGATCCCCCTTTTTTGACCTCTACAATACCAGTAACTGTTGCCCTGGTTTGCGTAGTTGCAATGTGTTGTATTCCTATATATCCTTTCCTGACGCAAAAAGATATTTATTTTACATTTTGTCACTCGGATTTGCGATCAAATACCATTTGCTTTTCATCTACTTATTGAAAGTTTAGATTTTTATGCTTTTCGCTGACTTCCGGTGGTATGACCCCCCAACCTCTTATCCGGTCAAATACGACCCTCCTAACGAGGAAACTTCGACTCTCGGTGACCTTTGAGTGGAGAGGCTGACTCTCTATAAGCACTTACTTCATTTTTCTGTTGCTCAGCCTAGACCAGCTATTATTGTGCTAAACTGGCCGCCGTAACCGAAAAAGGGTTTTGTGGCTGGTAGATGTACACAGCACTGGCACCTTTCCTCAATTAATTATTTGTTATCAGCTCTATTTCTAATAAATTACAGGTCATTTGTACATTGAACTACGTGATGAAAAGCGGACAACAAAAAAGCAACTTCTTCGCATATCCATCTCAAAACTGCCAGCACAGAAGTGGAAAGAGATCACAATTCCACTTCCAGCTCAAAAAGGACCATTTAAGGTATCCACGGCAGCCTTGTATGGTAACTGTAACCAAGCATCCACTGCCACTTCTGCCTTTAATAAATCACATCAAAACTCTCGAATCAAGTTCTACGTTTTCCAAGTATCAACGGTAACATTAAACGATTTTTTGATTCGCCGATTCAGTCTTAAGAGGAGAATTTTCTGGTCTGAGATAAACCTTATATGACACCTTAAAACAATGTTTGATTGAAGTTTTCCGAAAGGGATATGGGGACGCGAAAAAGCTCCAATACTATACAAATTTCAATAAATATTGTAGCGACAAACCTGTACATTTTATAGTACTGCTCGTAAGTGCACGAAAAATCGGGCGTCGATTCTTCTGACCAACCTTAGTGTTTTGTTTTGGTCATTTTTTCTGTTTGCAGGCGCGTCTCCTGGCGCATACAAATAAATAAATAAACCGCTCTCAATGTTTTACTCCATTCTCTCTCTGTCTCTGTTTCAGATATTTTTCGAAGTTACCTGGAAAACCGTTGCGCCATGGATCGCATTTGATCGGATTCGACTGTCCAGCGGTGCATGTCCCTCACATCCTCGATCACTTCACCTTGCACAACTTGATGGTAAGTGTTCAAGCTTCTCTTTCTTACAGTGTGATTTGAGGCGTTCTACTGAATTCGCATCGTTCAAACAAGCGGTATGTGTTGAAAATGCTTCTTCCAATGCAGCAGTCAAGTTAGGTTTGGCTATGGTTATTCTCCCATGATGTTTTAGCAATGAAAACATGTAAAAAATAATTCGACACTAGAAGGTACGCTCTCGTATGCTAACTTTGTCGCAATATATTCGATAACTGACGAATCATTCGAAAAACTGTTAGTATTTTTCAATCCTAGAAGATCGTGCCAGAATCTCAATGTGAGGCCCCAAAATTTCACAAAATTCTAAAAAAAAAAAGCAGAAAATTTCGGAGTTCTATGTTGTTTTTACACACTCAAATTTTTAAAACTTTCAAATTTTGTTACTCCTAGATTTTCCGTGGTGGAGGCTTTCTACGTCAATTATATATTGACCGATATCCATAAGTATGTGTCATTTGACATTACCTTAGAGCCCTTTTCAATAAGAGATCTTAATCAACCAATGGATCTCAATGAAAAGCACTGTTGTTTGCTTGATAAGATTTCTATTTGCACAACATTCGAGCGATAAGTGGCTCTTTTCCGCTATTTAATTTTATTTGCTGTCCTTTATATCTCAAAACATTCAATCAACTTTGAAGTATCGAAGATAACCTTGATCTTTAGGCTCACAGTGGCATGATTAGCTTATAAATTTATTAGAAAGAACCTTGGCTGGGTGGTTTTTGAGGTGACCGTTTAACGTTTTACTGTGATACTTTGAGTGAAATGCAAGAGGGCCCGATGCGGCTCCTCGAAGTCTCAACGGCGAGCGTGCTGCGCTTCCGCTAGGTGCGACGTCGCGCCGGCATTTCCTGCTCTTCACCTTGCAATTTCCTGTGAAGCTTTTCTCTGTCTCATAATTTTCAATATTTTTTCTGAATAGTAGTGAAAGTGGAATGCAGGCGCAGTATGGAAAAGTTCGGTGCCTTTGTTGAAAATTGAAGTCAGTGCTTTATCTTCTATGCTTTACCCTCTCTAATCTTCTCTGTAGGTAAATCTCGCCTGAAGGAAAACATCAGCAACAGGGGTCGCTTCAGGAATGCGTCGAGCAGACTACCATATACAATCCAAACTATAGCCTATTTAATCTGAAAACTGCTTCTGATGCAGCGTTGTGAACAATATTAAATGTCTCCTGAAACGGATATTGATCGACTTTTTCAGTCGTGTAATTTTTCAATATTTTTTGGGAGGATACAACAATTCTATCCTTGGCCAAGGAATTCGTGAGGGCCTGTGATCGTCTTTCCTGAGTGAAATAGGCGTCTTTGGTTTCCCCATGATATGGCCGATGTTTTTTGAAGAATCAGTTACGTTCTTCTTTTGGGCGTTGAACCCAGTTGACCACTATACAAATGTGTAGGAACAGCAAAGCGGCCTTGTCTCTAGGTAAAAAGGTCTAGGACCACGGATTTGTAAAACAAAGGGTACTGGAGAATTTTAAAAATGTTCTTGGGATTGGAGCTGCAAATGTTACCTGAAGTCCCTCAGTCGTGGATTCAGTATGCCTGGAAATAACAACATTTTGAGCTGTGAATGGGTTGTAAATTTGGAAAAGTTCACCATGATTGGGGTTGTTTGGTTTTCGCCCGTGAAACTGACACAAGAATTGAATTAGTCTGCTGTTCTAGAAGCCGTTCGCTCGCCACTGATATAACTATATTACGCTGAGGTTTGTCCCCAGCGGAACTTCAATCCCTGCTCTGAAGAATTATTGGCATTTTTCCACGGAAACGAAATGCGTTTCCATTCTGATCGATTTCCGTGCGGTTCTACTCAATTTACATATGTGCATTCAAGATTATAAAGATTATAAAGACTAAGGTTTAAGATTATAAATATCCTGAAATAATTTAGATCATCTACTTGTTTTGAAGTCTGACGCTTCAATGAAACTCTTATCTATGAAAAAAAGTTTGTCTCGCCACACCTTACTAGCTCCTTTACGGGAATTGCTTCTAATAGCTCTTTAAGTCTAGCAAACTTGCTGCTTGCTGAAATGCGCCTTGACTCTACTTTCTTAAGAGTCTTCTATAATAAATGGCATCAATCCACTATTACCTTGAAGCATGTTCTTGGCTCTTTCCAGAATTGCTAGCGAGAAAGGGTTTCTTCATTCAACACATGCTCATGCATAATCCTTTGTTAATACATACATGAATAATCGCACGTTGAATTAATTCGTCCGCTAAAAAGACGCTTCGAGAACGAAAAATACAGAGACCCCCCACTGGCTCATAGTCGGCGGTTACTGCATAAATATCAAGGAATTTCATCATTATCAAAATAAAATACTTGTAATAATTATAACAATAATAAAAAGCTGTTCTGATGAAGCTTTTTCTCGCTTCACTCACTGATGAGCACTGAAGGAGGGAATTGCTATGAGCTTGATTTCTGTCTAAGGGCACGTGCGAAACGGAAATTAAGCAGATTCTTTTATAAGATCTCTATATAAAAGGATAAAGCATAAAGTTTTTGGCGTTAATCAATCCCTTCTGTGGGATGCGCCGCACATTCTAGTTCCATTCAGAATCGTGATGGCTGGTGAATGGATGTGGCCCATACAATGACTTTCGGTGGCCAGCCGATAATCAAGTCAGTGCTTTCATCCTCCCAGACGAGTCTGTTACCAATTCGCCGACCCCGGAGGGATGGAAAGCTTGGTTGGCCTGGGCGGGCATTGATGCGGGATTTGATCCCCGCACCGTGAGAGTGGGGTGCGCGCGTCACTACACCACCTCCGCCCAAGATATCTATATAATAATGTACATATAATAATGCTTTCTTGACTAAGTTCAGATATTAATGCTTTCTTAACTAAGTTTAGCAGTCATTTCGGAGCAAGTGATAACTCTTCCATTCCATCATCGTTTTAAACACGCTGGAATTTCAATATCTATTTATTACTATTTAAATAAGGAACACTACTAACTACAGTAGTGTACTGATGCTAGAGCTTGTTAAGAACATGTAGGATAAAGTTTTTGGTGTTGAACAATCCGTTATTCATGGAGTTAATCGATGTAGAGGGTTTATTTGTTCTCCCAGATCAGGCCCGAACCACTTCGCCGCTAGTGGACCGTAAGAGCTTAGGCCTGGGTGGTAATCAATCCCAAATTTGTTCCTCGGACCATGCTATTGAATGCAGTGCAACTAAAAGAACTCACCGTAGTTGCCGTCAAGGAAGTACCATAAAATTCCAGAAGTTCATCTTGTTTTCTGTTCGTAAAATTCTCAGTTAATTACTTATTTACTCGTTTTTTCTTCAGCGTAATACAAGATTGTGCTGAACAGTAAGTGAATTGGTTGAAAGGATTAAACTTTATGAGTAACTGTTACTTTCACGTTGGACAACAATTACTGCTTTGAGTTCCATCTGGCATAGTGGCTAAGATTGCCTGGCAATTGAACAGCCTGCAGGATCGATTCCCGTGCGATTCTATTCAATTTCCGTTCATCCAAAATAACTTGAATCCTGCTTACCAGCTTTACCACGGAAACAACATATTACTAATTTATTAACGTTTAGCTTTGCATTAGAGGCATTACCTAAAACTTTGCACACTATCGAGACGAATGCATGGAATTCATGGCGCATTCTAGCACATCTTGTCCTCGCTCGAGCGTTGGCTAACCTCTTGGGTGCTGCTCTAATCCCCGAGGCGAGCTTACGATGTGAAAGGAGCTTCATGGAAGGGAAAACTAGTGTAATAAGTCAGTCAAACTTCTTGGGTGAAAAAAATTTTAAAAGCTGGATCCCGCCCACTTTTTCCCCCTCCGTTACGCAAGAACTTCTTATCTTTAGTAGGAGAGCAGTAGGGGTACAAAGCTCCTGAATGCGTGCTTTCACGACAGGATTTCAAACCGTAGCGTGCAGCAAGCCGAGGTGCGAAAAGCGTGTGGTACTTCGTGTATTAACAAAGGATTATGCATGAGCGTGTGTTGAAAGAAGAAAACCGTCGTATCCCAAAAAAGGGGGGACAATCGTCTCAGTACGGTCACGTAAAAACCTACTAATCCTGCCATGAACGTTCGTGCTTGTTGTTTATCGATTTAGAAGTCGCCGATTAGAGCAACTTTACACAATGATTTTTAAAAATATCAAGACAAAATAGTCGCTTCAAAATTTCTTATTGCAACCGTGGGGCGGAGTTTCGGCAAAAAGGCGGAGTTCTGTTTGCTTTACCAAACAACCACGCTTACAAGTTGTACAAGGACATCTTTTTTTCCTGGAATCCACTAAAAGCATTCACCTCTTGTTCTTCCGCACTCCTCCACGTATAAACGTAAACGCTTTGAAATGTGATCTAGAGGCGCCTTTTATGGGTACTAGCTCTCTGGGATTACCATGCCACCCCTCGTTTCAGAATAACCGCTTCAGGACCCAACCACGCACGGCCCCGTTGGCTCGCACGTCTGCGCCGTGTTGCGGAATCCTGACGAAAGCATACCCATCCAAAGCCTTTTTCTGGGGATGTGTACAGCGTGCGAGGTTCCTCATCGCCAGAATTGCCAGAACGGTGGTGGGTGCGGGGGAGGGGGTGGAACGATGCGAGCGATCTTCTCGACACGTTACTTGTCACTGTTCTCAGTGACTTTATTACAGTGGCTTCGGGCAGAACGCCTAGCGGCGCCGCGATCACATGCACGGTGCAGGGTTTGAATCTGGGTTCAGCTTACGCTCGAGCCACCATCCATTGACCACCGGGGTCGATTGATTGGCTGATCACTGTCGTATAAACAGTTTAGGTGGAATGGTCTTCCAGTGCCATTACGAACTTAAGAATTCCAAAAGGATGTCTTTCCAAAAATGGTATCGATTGAACCCGAGTGCTTAGTTTTGCTCCTTTGTTCACATAATTACTAAAAGCAGAATGATTTTTCACTTGATCGCTGTGAAGGGCCCATAGCGACCCATATCTCTAAACAGCCACGCATATGCGGGCGATCCTGCTTTGACATCCACTATAGCAGACAATGACCTTAGGCATGACATGCTCAACAATGCGTGCCCAAGTGTTCGTCTTCTTCTGAAGATGCGAGTGGTATTGAGGAGAGTCTTCGACGCTGCCTGAACGAACAATAGCGGCTGGCAGTCGTATGAAAGCCCCGTTGCTTTGCCATCTGGGCGCTGCCGCCCTACCAACCTCTTTGTCATCACTCATTCAACGTGCAATTATTCCATACTCATCCACTTCATACCGTCGTTCATCCCCTTCTACCGCAATGCTTCATCACTCGGAGGACCTCTCTTCATTGAAATGCTCAATAATCAATGCCTCTACTCAACAATCAATACCCCTCTTTTCTCAATCAATATTTATCTTTGGAGGTTTATGCCACTGAAACTTGGTAGAGCGTCCAGCTCTTTAAGAAAACACGATCCAGCTACGTGCCTCTGTGCTGTGAAGTGCTGTCATGATTCCAAATGCGTTTAACAAAGTCCTAGCCTTGTCCCTTGTCACTTTATGCACACCTGCTCGTTTTGAAAAGTTAGAGCTTTTTATTGCTAACTGAGTTTTTTGAAAGGTTTGGTCAATTCAGAGTCTTCAGTTGAATAAATTTTTCAATTTTCACCCTGCGCCCTACCCAACTGAGATACTTTGCTTCATTGATTACTAATTGCCTTGAAAACACAAAAAAAATTAGGTGAGAAATGTAAACCTTGACCGTTATGGCTAGAATCTAAAACCGCATATATTTTTGACTGCTACTTTAAGCTCATTTCATAGTGGCGATGTCCGTTCCTCCCCGTGGTGCCACTGGAAACTGCTCTTCCCACCGGAAGAGCCGAGCTGAACACGGACAACACACGATTTCCGGCGACAGGCCCAGGCGACAGGCCGGCTGATGGACAAAATGTTGCATCAACATGGACGATGTCTCCAAGAGTTTCGAGAAGAGCTACGGCGTTCCCGGGAAGCGACGCTCGACAGCGGGACCCGGCTGTCGTGTCAAATCAGTTAGGGGTGTCGACGCAAGGGCGGCGTCGATTAAACAAGCAAGCCCACCACACCCGCTTCGCGACGCTCAACATCGGCAGCATGACGGGAAGAGGCGCTGAGGTTGCGGATGCTCTCAAGCGGCGAAGAATTGATGTGTGTGCAGTGCAGGAGACAAGATGGAGCGGATGCAAGTCGCGTGACATCGGCGAAGGCTTCAAGATCATCTACTTCGGAAGCACACGCACGCGCAATGGCGTTGGTGTTATCGTCTCCGAGAGGTACCGAGATGCCGTCGCTGAAGTCTGCCGATTCGATGACCGCCTTATGAAGATCGTTGTTATCGTCAATAACACTCGTCTGCACATCTTCTCTGCCTATGCCCCACAGTCTGGATGCAGCGACGTTATTAAAGACGCCTTCTGGGAGCTGCTTGATGCGAAGACGAACGACGTTCCGGAGGAGGAGACGCTCATTGTGTTGGGGGACCTGAATGGACACGTCGGTTCTACCAGTGATGGCCATCGAGCACACGGAGGATACGGATACGGAATACGAAACGAGGATGGCGACCGCATTCTTGAATACGCGGAAGCAAACGAACTCATTATCGTCAACACGTTTTTCATGAAACGGTCAACCCACCTCGCAACGTTCTATAGTGGAGGCTGTTCGACGCAGATCGATTTCGTCCTTATCCGTCGCCGACACGCTCGTTTGGTCCACGACGCGAAGGTCCTACCCCATGAAACTGTTGCGACTCAGCATAGACCACTCGTCGTCGACATGGCCGTTGCCCCTCCAAGGGCAGGACGCGTGGAGAGGACAGGAGCTGCAAGAGTGAAGTGGTGGAAGTGGACAGAGAAGAAGGATTATGTCATCCCTCTTATCCACCTCCCACCAGTCACAAACGATATCGACGAGACGTGGAAGCTGGCCACCGCGGCAATCAGCAACGTTATATGTGGTGAACTTGGGACAACAAAGCCGGGTAGACGCTTCATAGACAAGAAAACGTGGATATGGACCGACGACGTGAAGAAGGCGGTACGAGAGAAGAAGAGACTGTACCATGCTTACCTTGTCACACGAAATCCGGCTGATCTCGCAAAGTACCACGAGGCAAGGAGAGTCGCGAAGAAAACAGTGGCAGCAGCGAAGGCCGACAAGGAGAAAGAGCTTTACGACAAACTGAACACATGGCAGGGCGAGAGAGACGTCTACCGTCTCATCCGCGCAAGACACCAGAAAACGGAAGACATTGAAAAGTTTTTCGGTATCAATGACACGAACGGCACACTGCTTACGGACAAAAGAAGTGTCCTGGAGAGATGGCGAGCATATTTCGAGGGCATCTCAACGCAAGAGTTCCCGCATCCACCGCTACCGATCATTGAACCTACCCACGGGCCTGTGCAGAGGATCACATCATCAGAGGTGGCGACAGCACTGAAGGCTATGAAAGCTGGGAAGGCGAGCGGCCCCGACGACATTGCCGCGGAGCTGTGGAAGGAGAGCAGCTGGAACCCTGCTCCGTGGCTCGCGGACTTCTTCAACAAAATCGTGGAGCAGAACCGTGCGCCGGCCGAGTGGAGCAACAGCGTCACGATACCGATATGGAAAAAGAAAGGAGATCCGGCCGACTGCAGTAACTACCGCCCAATCCGACTACTCGCCCACACGATGAAAATTTTCGAGCGAATTGTAGACGCACGGATTCGAGGTATAATCAACATCAGCATCAACCAGTGCGGTTTCGTCAAGAACTGCGGCACAGTTGATGCCATCCATGCAGTGCGGCTCCTCATGGAAAAGCATCGTGAGAAAGGGAAACCTCTTCACTTGGCTTTCCTCGATCTCGAGAAAGCGTTCGATCGAGTCCCCCACGAACTCATCTGGTTTTCACTGAGAATACATGGAGTTCCAGAGCATATCGTCCGATGGGTTCAGCTCCTCTACGTCAACACGAAAAGTAGAGTTCGTACAGCTGCCGGGACATCGAAAGATTTCTGCATCAGCGTTGGTGTTCACCAAGGCTCCGCCCTGTCCCCTCTTCTCTTCATAATCGTGATGGACGCAATCACCCGTGACCTGCAGCAACCCATTCCGTGGACGCTGCTTTACGCAGACGATGTGGTGTTGGCAGCAGAGACGAAGATGGAGCTGCAGCGGCAAGTTCAGAGATGGAAAGACCGCTTGGCACGATACGGTCTCCGACTTAACATCAAGAAGACGGAGTACCTGACGACGGATACTGCAGAAGCTGGCTCCATCCAAATCAGTGGCGAGACGATGCCTCGCGCCAGCCACTTCAAATACCTGGGCTCAACAGTGAGCGAAGACGGAAACCTTCGGCACGAGGCCACTTCACGCATCAGCGCCGCTTGGAAAAAGTGGAAAACGACAACGGGAGTCCTATGCGACCGTAAGATCGGCGACAGGCTTAAGTCAAAAGTGTATCGCACAATCGTAAGACCTGTCGCCCTCTACGCCTCGGAAACCTGGCCGGCAACGAAAGAGACGGAGCGAAAGCTCGGAACTATGGAAACGAAAATGCTGCGCTGGATCTCCGGTCTCACGAGACTTGACAAAGTGACCAACGTGGACATCCGAAGGCGATATGGCATCGCTCCCATCGACGAGAAGATGCGAGAGAGAAGACTTCGATGGTTCGGCCACGTACTTAGAGCTAATGTTGAGAGCGTCGCCCGTATTGGATACGAAACGGAGGTGATAGGCAAGAGGCCGAGAGGAAGACCGAGACAGCGATGGGCCGATACCCTTCATCAAGACATGAAGAAACGCGGCCTTCATCCAGGTGACGCAACAAATCGAGAGGAATGGAGACGGAAGTCCAGATATGCGGACCCTGCAACAGAGCGGGATCGACGCTGAAGAAGAAGAAGAAGAAGAAGAAGACTTTAAGCTCATTTCATGAGAAGCAGGCAGAATTAGAGTCTTTGAACAATTTTTATTTGTTTATTACAGGTTGGTGTTTTATTTGATGGGGGACTCTTGGGGAACTCAAACTTCTGAGACGACCCTCGACCATTCTTTTTGGTCATTCGGGGCAAGTTTCTCTGCCCAGAACTGCCAAATGCATCTGTCCATGTGGAAGATAGACGGGTAACCGGAACCATAAGTTTTCGAATCCATGAAATATGTTCAGAAATTGTAAGAAAAAAAGTTGAGCATTCTGTTAGTCTGGTCGAATTACTCATAGCTAATTCCAGGCATGAAAATGGAAAAAGGGGTAAATTTGTCGCTTTGGTTACATCAACAGGAGTAGAATCACGCCGGGATCTGAACTGATTTAGTCCAACCATGTCCTCAACATTTCGAACCATCCTTTCGAAATCGCTTATTTTGCGGTCAAAGTTATATCGATACATTGAGTTATTTAATCTTTAAAACACTCGTTGTATGAGAAAAATATGCACCAAAGCGTAGCGCATCGATGAGGGACCTACTGGTTACTCTTTCATTTTCTAAATTGCATGCCATCGTGTGGAGCGAAATCTGCTAAGGAGAAATGGGTAAAACCGTGGTCGTGTGCTTGGAGGGGCTTACTCGTGTTGCCTCTGGGAATCTAATGATTAGGTACTGATCCCTTATCAATTAGGTACTGATCCCAAGGCATATAAGCTCAAAGAGACCATTAGGGCTCAGACTGCTTCTAGAGGTGGCAGTGTCTCCAGTTGTTGCAGAAACCAGATCGCCAATTGGCGCTAACCCCTCAACAGTGCTATCGTAGTGAGGCGGGACATCCCACCGTAGACATTACCTTTTTAACACAGCCCACTATGGAAAAGAACCGCTCTCCCCTTCACTGAGGCTTGGGCAAAAATGTAGGTCTGAGAGTGCGGATAATTTTTATAAGATACTTCTCCCTCATTGCGATAGCGCTCCCGTAACTTCTGAAATACGACCCTCCTCTGAGGGTTGCTCCACCAAAGCTTGGCTCTGGTCACAGCAAATAAACCCTCCATCGGAAGAAGAGGGGAAAATTCATGGTAGGACTATTGCCTTGGTCGCTTATGCGTGCTCATCTTTCACCGCCTTCCCCCGATATTCTGGTGGTCCTGCTTCCAGTGGTCGTAATTTGTCTCCTTGACTACCGTCTAATTAGAGGGTATGATTCCGTTTCGTCTCCAATTCCATTGCACTACCGTCATCATCGTTAATTGGCGGTGTTCTGCTCGATGTCCACACCGTCGTGATTCGTTCAGATGATTGCCATGTGTGGGTGATGGTAGTGGTCGTTTCCATTTTTAATCAGAATCACACGAATGACGAACGGCTTTCGCTATGCATTCGTTTATATAGTGGGAATGTTGTATAAGGAGAACAGTCCTCACATAGCCATCGGATATGACTCACTACTTAACAAAACGACAAAGAGGCAGGAAAAAGTGGAAAAAAGGACTCATTATGCCTTGGAGTGTAACCGTTGAAGCAAATGACCGCGAAGTGTATTTGAAAAGCTTCCAAAATTTCAGATATATCATGAGCTTTCTCCCGCCAAGAACGCATCCTAGTAGAAGAAGGTCCTGTGCATCCACTGAGTAGCAAATAAAAGGATGAGAATTGCTACAATTGTTTGGACGATTGCAAAGAGATAAGAACTCAGGCGCCCTCAATTCTGGGACACCCTGTGTTGGGCCGTTCTGAAAGTTCTCACGGTTTTCGACCTCTAATTTCGAGTGCTCATATGTATCTCGGTTACTACAAGATTTTATAAATCGAAATAAAGTCCGCAAGAACTAGCGTATTTTTGCCAAAAAGATGCATACTTGCTTATTTCGAATGCCCAGAACTCTGGAGATCTAGGGCGGTGAATTCACTGAAAGTCGCTTCAGCATCGCGTTGGGACTTTAAGCTTTGCCTCGAAAGAAAGTAGTCCAGACGCACGAAGAAATGGTAATCGGTGGGTGCAGGTCAAATTAGTGTGGTGGGTCCCGTAGCCTTGATCATTCACCTTTTCAGGGTTGTTTGGGGGACATGATGCTAGCCAATACTGATCCATGACCTTCTTGCGAGCGCGAGCTCCTCACAGCCGTAATAGCTCCGACGGGATCCGTAAAGGTATGGTGTACAGGGCACTCCTAGGTGTCGAGGAAAATAGCCGCTTCGGTACAACCCCCACTGTCTACGGAAACCAGATGCGGCCCTCCCCTCCCTCTTTTTGACCTCAATAATACCACTAACTGGCGCCGGATAGAGTAATTGCAATGTGTTTTATCGCCATGTATTATCATCAAAGATATTGGGTAGTCTAAAAAGTTTTTTCGCATTTTCAAATACCGCTTTCTCCCTCCAAACTGCTTTCCAGCAATCTCTTCTGTACATACACATGTAGTACAAGTCCACACGCATCTCTAGGTATTATTGTCTTCCATCTCCCGGATAACCCTTTTCGGCAAAATAAACATATCAACGGTCAACCTCATTTTCAATACAAAAATTATAAAAATTTTTTTCTTTCAATGGCGTTAGACAGGGAAAGGAAAAGGTGATAATCCGATGGAGCAGGATGAGGGCTATAAGGTGGATGGGGCAGCAATTTTTATCCAAGCTCGAGAAGTTTTTGGCGAGTCATTTTTTCACTAGTGGTAAAAATTTTTTTGAATTTTTTCTTTTAAAAAATTTTCGAGCTTGAATAAAAATTGCTGCCTTATAGCCCTGATCTTGCTCCATCGGATTATCACCTTTTCCTTTCCCTGTCTTACGCCATTCAAAGAAAAAAAATTGGAATTGACTAGACAGCAATGCCTATAGGTGCGTGTGGACTTGTACTACATATATATGTACAGAAGAAATTTTCTGGAAAGCAGTTTTGAGGGAAAAAGCGGTATTTAAAAATACGAAAAGACTTTTTAGACTACCTAATATTTACTTCACCGTTTCCCAGACGGATTCGCTGTAGATTAATCATCGCTCCCCATCTGCTTGATGAAATTTCAGACTCTAGTACTTATCGCTTGTCTCTGCAGATACGACCCCTTCTCCTCCTGTTCGGTCAAATGTGATCCCTTTAAAGAGAAATACTCGACTACCGGTGGACCCTGATGGTGTATTAGAGCAGCCATAGAGCATAATTCCGTCGTCATGTTGACGGGGCTGGCAGCCACGAGCTTGACTTTTGTCCGGCATTGGCAGATCATCGTCGGTTGTCCTATATTGCGGCCTAAGGATTAGGTCGTTTGTGAGTCGGAAAAGAAAGATGTACGAGACATGGTGTGGAGCTGTCGTTTGTACATTTTGTTCCAGATACTTAAAACCTCAAAATTCATTTCGGAGCATTAACATTACTATCGTTAGATGTAGCGAAAAGCGGGTTCCGCTACAGTATAGGTAACCCTGGAGAAAAACGAAAAATAAGAAAGTGGAATATTTGAAAGAACCAACACTTCCGTTTACCCTTATAATACAGGGAATGACGAAAAACAGTCACTCTTCTTCTCTACTTTAAACCCTATTTCAGCCGAATCAGGAGATTCTGACAAGCTCTATCACTTAACTCCGTAGGAGTCTTCAGCACAAACAGAATCAGGAGCTTATTCTGAGTGAGTATGATGTGCCATCTCAACTCGGCAAAATCCGAGATTTCGTCTCCCTCGTTCACAACCTTGCTAAGATCCCTTCCCTCTGGGTACCTGGGGGGTTTATATTGGGTGGGGTTCTTGAACATTCCGTTTTCTTCGCGTTCTCAACCTCCTTCGTTTCCAGGAACCAGAACGTGCCCATACCACTGAAACCCGCCCGGAGGCGGGTTTGAGGCATAAAAAATTACGCTTTGGATCATACATAGCAGCGCTATCCGCAGCTACAGCTCTGTGACTTCCATGAACCGAAGGGGCAGTTCATAGGAAGATTTCCACGAGAGATCCACAATGGAAGCTGGCTCTCTGTTTCGGGAGGACCCTGATGTCGTAGGTGCTCTGAAGCCCGTCTGTGCCAACTGAAGGCTCCAAATTTTCATGACGGTGAAAGTGGTAAGCCTCAGCTTGCTCCTGCTCCAGAAGGGACATTCCAAAGATATTTCGCCCTAATATTTTTATCTCTTTCATTACCCTCTGTTTTGTATATTTGGCGGAAGTGAGCCGCAAGCAAAATCATCTTTTTTTTAGCACCCCCTGTGTACCCACATACGTATATACTATTCCTTTTACGACTACGGTCAAATTGAATTGAAAGTGTATGGCGCTTTTTCTACGATTCAATCATCTATCACTACGCTTTCCAATGTCATCCTTTCGGAGCTGTGCCCAGTGCTAACCATACCTCAGCACCTAGATATCATGACTAGGTATTCTGTTGTAACTACCACCGAAACCTCGTAGCCAATAATATGACTGGTCTATAAGCTATCCTGGATGGTTTTCAAATTCGCTACAGAGCGGCTATAAAGTAACTAAATCGGTCCCTCCAACAGGGTGAAGGATCTCTCCAATCGGCGCCATTGAGTCGGTTCTATGATGGTGGAAGCCTATTATGCCACTATTTTCAAGACCAAAAAAATCTTATTCTACAAGTTCCGCCCATGTCACAAATCAGACCTTCACCGAAGTAAATCCTATACTAAAGACATGGATAAATGTAAAATAATAATGTGCATGTAACCTTCTGTAATGAGTCGAAGCATTTTCCAGTTATGGACTTCCTTTTGAGATATATAGGTCCTATTCTCGTTCAATTCATTACTTCAGACACTCCTTTCTCATTCTGCTAAGAATGATCTTTAACCCAGTTTACAAACCACCTCCTGGGGTCACGAATGGGTTGTGTAGTTGTAAATGATATTCTCTTGGTTATCGGCCGAATGGCTGACCGTGCAGTTTCGAGTTTTTTTTTTACGAAACGCCACAAAATCTTTGTGAGAGCTGTACTGCTCAATGACCTTGTCATTTCTTCCAACCTAATTTGAAACCAAATTCTACAAGCATTACCGCCTGCCAACCATGGATTTTATTGACATAAATCCGTTATCGTCTGAGAATTTCTGGAACCTTTTGGCTAAGTAATTTTGCCAGTTTTTGTCCCATTTTCATGGGTTTGTAGGGTAACGTGAAACGATTTTGCTATCATTCTTTCGTATCTATTTGTATCCTTTTACGATTTTAAATCAATTTGTTCACTTTGTTCCTGTGACTTCAAGAGAAACTCGTCAGTTATTCCATCAATAGTTGCAAGGCAAAATACACAGTTACTATGATCGTGACAGTTTTGAAAAACGGAGGTCTGAGAGTCCTTTTCTTGCCCGTTTTGTTTCGCTCGAATTTTCTTTTGTCAAAATAAAAAAAAGACGAGTGGCTAACGATAGAGGGCAAGAGCATGTGATTTTCATTACTTATTTCCATTTCAATTAAATGCAGACGATTTCACCCTTCTCGACACAGTCGAACCTGAAGTGGACACAGGGTCATATTCGTACGTTTTCATATCTCAGGTGGAGGATCCTCTTTCTTCGAATTTTCTTTTGGCATAACATAGTTTATCACACTTTAAAGTTGTTTTCTTAAGATGTGTGGTACAAGGTAAGCTGGCGGGATGACGCTCAGGCGATGTCCTTCATGTGGAATAAACTGTGCACAAAAGCAGGGAGCTTGAAAGTGTGAAAGATAAAAAACAATGAAAAAACTGAAAAAAATCCGTGGAAATGTGCGAGTTATTGCCAATTCTATTGTTCTCGCCGCCGAGATACACGCTTTCAAGGATGTCCCTCAGAGTGGCCGTCAACGGTAGCCTGGGTAGATCTCTTCCTTCTATGCAACATTCCAAAATATTCTTTATTACGGTGCGAAAATAAAATGAAAAGCTTACCGTAGGCTCAACCAATTCTTTTGGCTGCTCATATTTCTCTCTTTTTTCTTCTGTTTCTAATGTGTTACTTGTTTCATTTATCCTATTCCTCCTTCATTTCTTATCCTCCGTTCATCTTTTTTTCCTGACGATGTGTCCGTTCGATCTGTTTGATGATCCGCTGCTAAAAATTTTGTTGCGAAGGTGTTGGTGGTGGTGGTGTCCGATGGGCGAGGCCACTACGCCCCGCCTCCGACTTCGTGACACTCATCCTCGCCGTCCGATTCCTATGTGGCGGTGATCTTGGACGTCTTCCAATTATTATTATCACTAACAGCAAATCGATATCAATCGATATGCTAATTTCTTTGATAGTCATATTTCTTCTGCTACAGTGTAGTAATGTTAGAGCTACACATAGTTTTGACACGAATAGTCTACCTGGAGGTGAGCTTTCCAGTAATTTCAAATTTTGTTGTTTTTTATTTTATTTTGATGTATTTTTGCGTAGATTTATGCGTTTCTCCGAGGCTCTACATGTGCCCTTTTGGGCTCAGTACATTTTTCTCGCACTGCCGCTATAATCACACCTTTGGCACAAACTCATAAATTACTTAGCATGCTTTTTCTGGACTGCTTGACAACGTTCTGTTAAGACAATAGGAGTGTGAAAGAGAAAGGCGGTTGGAAGGAGAATTTCTGACGAAGTACTCCATTTCTGATCGAAACAACACAGCTTACATTGTACTATTCAAATTTCTCGCCCATTTTCGAGCCAAAGTAAAAGCTGAAAGCGTGGCGTAAATCGGCCAATGCCGGCGGCGGTGCTATCGTAATGAGGGGGTATCCCACTACTGAACCCTATATTCATCTAAGCGAAGAAGGGGAAAAGAGCCTTCTCCTTCTTCCTTTAAAACTTAGGCGAAAATATACGCTTGAATGTGCAGTGTGACCCCACAAAAATCCCTCAGAAGTACTTAGATGTGAAACTTTTTGAGATGAGATGCCCCCCCCCCATTGCGATAACACCCCGGCGGCTTATCTACTTTAACTAATATCCTACCCACATCGTTGGTTTTTGAACCTTGTTTTTAGCAAAGTCTGACCTCATAGAAGCGATTCAGTCGCTCTGAAAATCAGTAGGGAAATAATTGAGCGTTAGCGGAAACTCGCTTGTTTAGTGGGTTTTGTGGAATTCATCAAATTCCATTCAGACGAGGCAGTTCCAAAGCTCTCTTCTCTATTTTCTCCTTTACCATGCTTTATCTATACTTGTATTTCTTTTGAGAACTCGCTCCAGTAGTGGGTTACCTACGGCTCCAGAAGCTGACCTAATTTGATCCGATCACATACTAAAAAATCTGTTCAATGTACTGCTGGTTATTTTTTGAACATTGTTGAACATTGCGAAACAGAATGACTCCGTAACAGCCAGTGCAATATTACAATTTTATGTTAATTTAATTTATAATAGCACTAATAATTTATTCTATTCATGGATTAGTCGTTACAAAAATCACTAAGCCCTTCATGGATCGATGAGATTGTTTTTGAAATGTTAATTTCTACGAATTTCATCAAAATAGGGGTGGCCAGGAAACCTGTTTTACGACCCGACTGTTATCGAGTGTACTGGAATGTCCGGAAATCACAAACTTTCTGTTTCATCTTGCTCATAAGATGCCATTACCGGTGTATATGTAATCTGCGGTAAACCTTGGCAGAAGTGAAATACGTGGCGTGCTTATAGACAATACTGACCAACTTACACGAAGTCTATGTGGAAATGGTTGTGAAGCTTAAAATACCTTTAGAAATGAGCCCTGAACCATTTTGTTTCCTCCACATCCCCCAATAAAGAGGTGGGCACAAAACGGTGGCTCATTTTTAAATGTCTTATTTCTGTTGTTTCTTTTTACTTGGATAAAATAGCCTCTTTTTGGACCAATATTCATTCAGCTCTATTTGAGGGAGTTTTTGAAGGGGTGTTATTACACCTGGCGGAATCGAGCCATATGCGCGAACCGTAAAAAGGCACCAATCCGATTATCTGAAGTGCCTATAGGGAACGAGGGAATCAAGGGCTATATTAGCTTGTCAAGTGTCTCCTGTGTCGGCGGACAGGTGATCAGCGGCCTTTATCTAGCAGGCTGTCAAGTTAGAGCTGTGATTAGTTTCATTTGACTACTGGTAAATATGGAGCACATGTAAATATCAATTCATTCAAGTCAAGATGTTTGTAAGTTTTACATAATATCATTGTTTGAAAAAAATATCCAATAGGAATCCAGTAAGAAACATCCGAGTGAACTGAGCTTCGCGAGCAGCATATTCAGAAGCTGCCTAGAGATGTTGTTGTCATTTCCTTATTTACTTATTTATTCGACCCCTTTTTGCGGGACAACTAAGATTGATCTGCTTTGCGTAGGGTAAACAGCTGTGAAGTGCCAAGGATGAAGTATGTATAAAGTTTTAGCCTTGTTCAATCCCTTCGGTGGTATGCACCGCGAATTTTAATACATTTCAAAATCGCGGTGGCTGGTGAATGCCATTTGGCCTATACAATGACTTGCGCGGACCAGCCCATGTACAAGTCAGTGCTTTTATCCTTCCAGAAGAGTCTGGTACCAATTCATCGTCTCCGAAGGAATGGTAGGCTTTGTTGGCTTGCTTTGATGCGGGATCTGTACCCCACACTATGAGAATGGGAGTGCGTGCCATCAGTCATTATACCACCTCCGCCCCCGTGAACGGTCTTTTTCTACGTAACCTTCAAGAAGACCGACTGTGGCCTCCACTTTTCACTAGTAATTGAGTTTAGTAAAATCAAGGGTCGCAATCGGTGTGAAACTGATCTCCGCTGCTGGTGTGTAGAGAGGTGGGAGATGAACTTTCGCCTCGTATCTCACGCGTTCTCTCATGGATTTACCGCCCCGTGTGCCACGGCCGTGCCGTCGTCGATCAAAGTCGACTATTAGCTTTTATTGTGGGAATCGCTTCCTTGTCCACCTATTTGTGCTCGCCAAACCGTTATCATCACTTTTGTTTAATATTTTGAATTTCGTTTTATTAGGTAATGGAATAGCTTATATGAGTGTTTCGAACCATCATGACAGACTATGAAGTACGCCCTTGTAAACTGTCACGAACCACATTGCGCCATGCACCAGACTCGGTCGGATTACGTCTATGGATGTGTTGTGTTTATTCATATCGAGTTCAATGACCTGCAGATACCTGAAGTAGTGCTATAAAGTCCCTTATATGCTGGTATGAGATAAACAATCCTGTGAAAATAGTCATTACACATATTGATTTTGATGTTTTTGATTTTTGATGGGTGCTGGTTTCCGCCGGAGCCCTGCAAGGGTGCCGAGCTATGGGCAAAAGCTCCCATCTCGGAGGGAACTCAAACCCGCACTCCTTTCTTTCCGCGTATATGTGCTGGTCATTTTGCCTTCACCCATTGCCTCTACATGTGACAGTCTCTTACACATTTCCTGAGTTACAGAAGTATCCAGAGTGTTTTGCCCTCATTCTGTATGCAGTGTATAAGGTCAATAATTATGGATCAACAACGATAATAGTCAACAATTATGAATGCAGCTTCAATTGTTATATTGTTATATGTTCACAATATCGGTTAGAATTATTTTTTTTTTGGAAAATTATATGCAATTTTAAAACTTTTTGACGGGAAAAGACTTTCAAAGAATCTCTAAGAAAAAGGCTAACCATATTTGTTAACCGTTACTTTAATCCTGTGAAAAGAGCCGGTTCAGAATAATTAAGGTTCCATAATGCGGATCTTTGACTTTTGATATTATTCAAAAGATTTTTGATGTGCTGCACAGGTTACAGTGTTGGTATGTTTATTTAAAGTCTATTCAAATCCACTAAAAGCCTTCCTGATAGGATACAAAAGTAAAGGGCTTGTTTTAGCACAATTTCGCAATGGAACAGGGGAGAGAAAAACTTTGATGTATATTTGAAAATAGTCGTAGTTTGAATTTACTTCTCGTATTAGACGTGACCTTATCCGAAAAAGTTGCTAAAGTGCTAGGAACTATTAAATGGCTCTTCAAGACAGGGAAGACTGAGAAACATCCTGAATAATTGATGAGCCCTTCTCTGAGACGGCTTTTGAAAGTACAAAGATATAAACGTGAAGACCAAGGCGCTTCTTTCTGTACTTTTGGGTAGGTGCATAAATATTGCGATTTTCCTTCAAAAAAAAAGTTTAGCAAAAAGGCATGTTGCGTTTGGAGGAGCATATTTCTGATTAACACGTATCTTCGTTACTCAAAACATATAGAAGAATTTATTTCAAAAGCGTAAATAGCACCAAATTTTCAACGTGAAAGGGGCAAGAAGACATAAAGTTAAAGAAATTATGCATTAACTAAGTATTACTTCATGGAGGTGAGAGGGGTTGGTGTATTGGCATAAAGTGCCCTTATCACTTGTACTGTGTTTGGATCGAGTTCATTCCGTAACAGATAAACCTTTCATTCCTTGAGGACATGCCCGATACGTTTTGGGATAACGACTGAGCTATGTCGACTATCTCTAGAGGAAGTCAAATACGTGGCGTATCATCATGGACTTGATTTGCACGGAATATCCCCTAGATGCTGTGGTTTTCGAAAAAATTCTTCGAAATGTCTGAGAAATCGCCAGGATTTTCCTATCGAAGCTCCAAGGGCGGGCTGGTTGGTCATTTACGAGAATCATCCGTCATAACGTCAATTCATGCGCCCCGTCATTTTCGTGGACGGAGAATCTCAGACTCATTAAAGGGCGAACGGTTGATCCGAGTCATTAAAACGGCGTTGTCGTTTGTGCTGCACGATAGACGGATGGACAAATGATGAACGACGATGTTTCTGTGCGATTACCGGGGGGATACACACGCGCGCGTTCACTTGGAGATGTTACTAACGGCCTCCTATCGCCTTTCTTACTTCTTTCATCTTTCATAATACCCATAGAAAGCGGCCCGACTGATTCAAATGGCACAGAACACGCACGACCAGATGGTCACTGACAGTCTTGAACCCCCTTGTACGGGCGAACTTTGTTCAGCCGGGCGCGTTTTTGTGAGTTTTGAGGGTGAGACATCTGCTTGATCAGCCGATCACTTTTTGTCACCCACACACCCTCCATTCATACTTTTGAATGGTACATGGGAAATAAAAAAGAATTTTATAACAGCTCTTCCTATCTAGAGCTATCCCGTAGCCCTCTAACTCAGGAGCATTGGCTTGGAAGGATATCGATCGACTCAAAAAGCTGTATAAATCAGAGACCAAAAAAATTAATAGCCCACTGAAAAAAGGGGTGGCTGCAATTGAATTAGGACATCATTACAAGGTTACATCCGCTTCGGTCACTAATTGGTTCGGACCCAGGAATCATCGAACCTACCGTTCTTTTCGATGACCGCAGTAAACCTTATGATTTCTCTTTGTAATGAATTTTTAAGGAATGATTTCCGTGAAGCTGGCCTAAGGCCTATCTATGTTTGGGTGCCGTAATGTGACTAGTAGATCGTCTCTGGGATAAACCCTGCGCCTTGGTTTTTGGACCACTTAGTTGTCCTGATGACCAATTTTGCCCTTAGTCTGGGCGTCGGCTCATTTTTTGTCGTGAGCCATGCTGAAATCTAAACTGCGTACTTTTTTCCCGTGATACCCCTTCCTCTACTGCCACAGGTACCATGGCGGCAGGCTGCACGATAAATATGTCATTTGAGAACTTGAGTGAGTAGCATTGAATAAGAAATAAAGTTTTCGTCGTTAATCAATCCTTTCTATGGTGATCGCAAAAACTGGAACGGAATATTTATTTCTGGGTATCGCACGTAAATGAAGGTGAATGGTGTAAGTAAGTAAGTAAGTTATCAGTTCCTTCTGTGGGATGCGCCGCGCATTTTAGTTCCATTGAGAATCGTGGTGACAGGTGAACTCGATTTGGTTTGCACAATGACTTGCGGGAGCCGGCCCATGTACAAGTCAGTGCTTTTATCCTCCCAAACGAGTCCGGTACCAAATTATGTACCTAACCCGAGGGATTGTAGGCTTGGTCAGCCGGGACGGGCGTTGATGCGGGATTTGATGCTTGTGAATCGCGGTGGCAGGTGAACTCGCTTTTCTGAGCTGAGTTTTTCCTACGTAACCTTCAGAGGCAGTCTTGGCCTACACCTCCACTAGAAGTTAAGTTTGAGTAAAACCAAGGATTGCCATCGGTGTAAAACTGATCTCCCCTGCGGAAGGCTTGGTTGGTTTGGGCCGACGATGACGCATGATCTGATTCCTTTCCCATGAGAGTGACAGTGAGCGCTACCACTACACCACCTCCGCCATGAAACAAATGAACAAATAAATAAATACAACTTTCATCATCTTTCCACCGCGCAGGATCTATCGGTCGTATCACTCATGACTATCGGCTAACCCTCAGTCATAAGTCTTGAACACCTGTTGAACCCAGCTCTAAGCTGGCCTGAATTCCTTAGGGTTAAAAAATCTGGCGCAAAGAGAAGCAGAGCGCCGTAATGTCTTGTGCGCGAAAGCTGATAGTTTTATACAAACGAGACGTTTTACGAGGCAAACGGGGGAATTTCGTGTGATGTTGACGTGAACTCGTCGTGGCAGTTTTTAATGCCATCCACCGAGCTCTTCGCCTCATTCCAATAGCTGTTTTATGTGGGCAGATTTCTAATGAACACAATGATATATGGCAGGGGTGATTAACGCAGTGATGTCCTGCGATTAAGCAGCCATTACTAACACCAGTGAACACGGCCGGTGGATACCAACCACCGGCCGTGGACCAGACGAGGACGACCTCGATGTCGGCCGACCCTTTTCAAAGACCGATCTTTGATCTGATTGAAGTGCATAGTTTGTGGCACAAGTCCGGCTCCTTCATGGTCAATTGGAAATGACAACACTATGGAAGAAAATGAAGCCAATCAAATGCGTGTGGGTATTTCAAACTCCCATAGGCCCATAGGACTTCCCGATAAAGGTCTTTCACGCGAAACGTCGTCGTCGTCGCTACGACTAGTGATTTATGATGGGACACCCCGAAA
Organism: Trichostrongylus colubriformis; assembly: GCA_963978905.1. NCBI lineage: Eukaryota > Metazoa > Nematoda > Chromadorea > Rhabditida > Trichostrongylidae > Trichostrongylus > Trichostrongylus colubriformis. Next base: position 33,755,671 of record OZ022260.1, read on the forward strand.
AATCATTTCTTCCCCCTTGCTTGAGAGAAGTCTGCAAGCGACGTGGGATCAATTTTTTAAATTTGATGGATTTCTCACAAGACGGTGCAAGGGGCACGAAAAATGCGCGTAGAATTTGGTCGAAAACGCTCCACGCAAGTGGTTTTTACGCGTCCTTAGGGCGGAAAAGGGTGAACGTCGTTTTCTTTTTTTTTTTTTGGGGGGGGGGGGTTGGATCATTCCTCTTTCCCCTGGTTTCTCTTCCAGAAGTGCGAGGAAGATATGAGCTGGATTTTTAGCGCGGGCCGTTCCGGTTTTGCTCAGTAGTTTTCTAGTTCAGCCAGCGAATATCATTATATCAACTCATTATATTAAAAATTCATTATATTGAAATATATTGAAATTAAAATCAAAATTAGATAACTACATTTAAAAAAAATCAATATCCAAGAAGCGATGCTATCGCTCCTCCACAAGGCGGCAGAAAAATATTTATTCAAAAATACTTGAAAGATAATCCATGAACAACGATTCGCAGCTTGCATAGGTTTGATATTATTCGACCGCGGAATTTTTGTTTACCTTTTATTCTCTTTTTATATTTACTACTATTCATCATAATTATATAATAGAAGGTTGATAAATAATAGTAAATATGATAACATAATAAAAGGTAAACAAAAATTCGGGGTCAAATAATATCAAGCTTACGAAGGCTACAACTCGTTGTTTATGGATTACCTTTCCAGTCATTTTGTTCTGCTGCCTGGTGGAAGAGCGTTAGTATCGTTTTTTGACCGCGTGCGAATTTGCCGCTCAATCACAGTCGGTGACTGAGAACTCATTACATAAATAATGACAAGGCCAATGTTTGCTCAAGATAACTTTCTCATCCTGAATCCCTCCTTCCCCTCCCTCGTTCCACCTTACATCTCCTTCCCCAGAGCCTTCTAGTTAGGAATGATTATGGCCCATTTTTTCAGATCTGGGTGGCTCTCTACCCTTTCGAATTTTCTTTATGTGCAGGCCTACGAGCCGTTTCGGCGGTCAGAAATGCGATAGCGATGCTACACGTTCATTCTATCCGGGCGTCTTAGTCAGTAACGAATCATTTGAACGATGTCCATTTGCAGTTGCGCTTCCAAGTATGTACCCAGTGGGCCCATCTGTTTTCTTTGAAAAAAAATGACCTACGAATTTCCACGCCCTCGTCAGTCCTCCCCCCCCTTAGTCTATGTCATTCCTTTGTCGGGAAATAAAACCCTATAAAAAGGGCTAATAAAAACGGGCTATTATACTCTAGAGACGATAAGAAACATGCCCGTGAGAAATCCCAGAAGACCATCATGCATCTCACTGGCTCGTGAACGGGCGATAACAGCATACAACTCATGCGGTTATCCCCGAGGACGACCTGAAACATCAGTTGAGGGATGTTTTGACCTTGTCTAGGGAAAGGGGGGATCAGAATTAACCTGTTCAAGTGAAATGCGAATCGGAAATCGGTTATGGAATTGTCCTCCTGAAGATGGGCGGAATGCGAATTCCGAAAAATGAAGAATTCTCCAAAACGCAAACGTCGTCGTTTCTTTTGGAAATCCACGGACGGTCCTCAGATGGAACTGTGAGGCTCCACGAATCACTAATCTGCATGGTGCTTGGCTCATGCCCCTCCTAAAGAAGTTAGTAATGAGTTGACGGGGAGCCGTTCCAGAATAAGGTTTCTAAATAAGCTAGTTATCTCTTTAGTTGTACCCGTGGGAGCCAGACCATCTTGTGCACCATTTACGGGGTACGCCGAACATGCTGAATATGAATTATTCAAGCGCTTCTAATGTGATGTACAGCAGGCATTATTATTGTTGTTGTTGTTTTCCTAAGTAGATGCAAATATCCTCCGCAATGACCCTGGCCGGCCGTGCCTGAGCACTCGTCCAGTAAGGGAAAAGGAGCTGCGGTAAAAAGAGGGGAAGGGAGGTGGGTTGAAGAATGGATTAGGACGTATCGAATGGATGATGCGCTCACACAAAATAATACTTCGTCAGTTCCGTGCAGTTGTTGTAAAATTCCTTCGTTGATCATCAAGGATGCGCCATGCATTGAATTTCTCTGAAAAATGCTGGAGGCATTCAAAGTTGCTGGACATTGTGAACAATGATCTCAGAAAAGGATTTCAGTGCATCTTGTACGATTTCAGTAAGGGAAAAATTGAACAGCATATAGGAGATTCGATCAAAATTCGGCTTTGCCGTGTTTACAATAAATATTAATGAATGTAAGCAAATACCAGTAAATCTATTATAGACAAGGTAAAGCTAAATGAAGGACTTATAGGTAGGTATCGATCGTCATTAGCTACTATATACGTTTTCCACGCAAGTAAGTATACAAGTATAGAAAGAAGAAGTGAATAATGAGTGATAAGTGAAGTAGCCGTTACTAGTAAAAAGATAGAGAATATGAAATAAATATTACTATCATGTAATATTACCGCATATATTAATTATCATACCATTTTTGATACCAGTCATTAACATTATTTATGAATTTTAGTGTATATTGAGCCGCTATTTATGCTTTAGACATAAATAATATCTCTAGAAATGAAAAAAAATAAAAAATATCAATCTGAACGATATAAAGTTAATATAAGTAATATAATTTTGCCACCTGACACTATATGTACCACCTCCGCTCCAAATCAGATATATACCATTGATGAAATTATAATAGAAATCTGCGTCTCTCAAACACCATGCTTCTCTCATGTGGGTATTAGCGATGGAGCAGTTATGGGAGCCTAGCATGGGCTGCGAGGATTACCCGAGTGGGATTAAGCACGTCGAAGCGATACACACATATATCAGAAGTATTTAGCCAAAGGGTAACACAACGCGGCTCGAAACGCATGCGGTACCACTTTTCAGTAACAGAGTATCAATCAACCGGTTGTTGATAAAGCTATCACAGCGATATCCATTTATCTTCGGTTTGATGAATGACTGAGGGTTTTTCACACACCAGCTTCGGCTAGTACCAGGCAACACGATAGGCTAGTAAAACGTGACCATGACCCAGAAACAAAGCAGGGCCAAATTTTCGAAAACAGTAGCTAAATTCCTACTATGTATAATAAAACAATTCGAATGTTGATTTATTGATTTGTATGGAAAGTCGTGGTCCGATAAGCTTTTTTCAAAAGGACCGGTTATATTGAATCGATTTTTCAAAGGGATAACAAAGGGAGCTAGCGGACCCCAGTGACGAAGCCGAGAAATCGTACCAGCGGCGTTGCGTGCGTTGTGAGTCATTTTGCCACCACACCAGAGATCTCTGAGGCATTTCAGCCGACGTAAAAACTGATACGAGTCAAGTTGTTCGAAAAAAAAGTATGAGATTAGCTCGTGTACATAATTAATTTGCGATAACTGCTTTGCAAAATAGTTGTTGATCGATTACCATCGATTTTTTGTTCGCTTCGGAGCAACCATGCCAGGAAACCATGCCCAATTTCTAAATTCCCTCTTTACTTTCCATTTTCGCATATTAATACACATCTAATTCACTAGCCAGTCAATCTTTTATGTGCTAGTCAGTCTGGACTCGATTTCTTTATTTACTTATCTAACTTTGTACCGTCTGCATAGCAATGAAAAGTTAAATATTGTTGTTAGTTATTCATTTTCTGTGTATGTAGATCGATCCATAAGCATTTGTAGGTCAGCATTAGTTCATCATTATTATTATCGTTTGTTATTCTCATTGTATATCAGTGATATCAAAAACTTCAAAGATAAAATACTTTTCATACCATTTATATTCATTGCCTCACTGGCACCATTGAATTCATACAATTTTTCAGTAGGTGAAATGCTTATTCTTCAATGGGTGAAATGCTTATTTTCACAGATATTCGTAACCTCATTATCAAACTTTCTCCTTGTTCAATGCGAGTGTCTTGACACACGAGAGATAGTATCAATTCCATGTTATCATATTGATTTTGATTCGAACTTCAATAAGAACGGAAACTTCTTCTAAAATTTTTGAAAAATTATGATTGGTAGGATGGCTGGTGTAATCCTAATGAAAGCAGATATTCAGCTTCTGCGAAATTATGAGCTTTTCATTTAAATTTGTGACAAATTCGTCGTAAGTTCGGATACGAAAGATGGCATGGTCTGTTATACACGGCATCGTGGAATTTATACTGACAATCAATCACTACTACGATTGAAAAAAGAATGGAGTTTGCTACACTTTCTATAAGGATATCCTGGTTTTTTCTCCCACTATTTACTTCTAATCTAGCCCACTCCTTCTTGAAAACTTTTAAAGCCACATAGATATCAACAAAACCAATCGTGGCTGTCGTTTACTAAGGGTTTACCATCAACCCAGCTCTAGGTGTTACCCAAGGTAAGCAATCCGAAGTCAAAGTCGAATTTTCAACGATGACTTTCATAGCATTCTTCTACCTCCGTTGACGTCTTCGAGTGTGAGCGAGAGCGAAAGAGCGGCTTGGCCATCCATCATTCGGCTTCGCTTATACTGCACATATAGCCGATAAGCGGTCCCTGAGGACCGACGAAAAACACAAATTTTGCCGACACTTCCACAACATTTCTAATGGGCCTAGCTCGGTGAAAGCACAGAGGTTAGCATGGCGACGGATCATCCATCTGTTGTTCCTCCGAACGCGGTGATGAATCACTCGAGAGTTTCGCTCGATTTGGTTTCGAGCCGCTCGGACACTTTCGCGCTCTACCAGGCTGTTTTTCTTGGTTCTCTCGAAGACCTGGGAGGTCTAGAGTCATGAGCTGATCGAGACGCCATTGAATTCGTGATAATGGCGACGATTGCACGTTGTTGCAAATTCGGAAAGGGGAGAAATGGCTGACAGAGGGCCTTATGAAGCCTTTTGCTCTTCTAATCCAAGTTTTCTGCAAATAATACATGCTGCCTCAATATTGATCAATTCGGCGGCTCTGGCAGCTCATAGGGTAACTATATAAAATGATTTTGTAAACAAAACATCTAAAGATTATTTGATTGTATTTAACTGAGTGCTTGTGTAAGTGCCAACCCACTAGATTTTGTAGTTGCAGCTTTTATGTTTCTGAAATTACTGTAAAGTGAGTAAATTATTCTCAAAAGCTCCATAAGAAGCTAGTAGAGTCCATTTGTGGTCTTTATATGGGATAGTTAAGAAAGCCCAAGTCAACGCATTCAATTTTTATTCACTTGGAAGTTAAAAGGATCTAGGGTATGAAGCAAAATCGGCTTTATTCATTTCATTTATTTAGCGCCTGGACATAAAAAACTGTAAACCAAAAATAGCATGAAAAACTGTAGACCAAAAAAGAAATCCTATGTCCGAATTCATTTTAGGGAAAGCCCATTCACATTATATTATTTTTTTATTTATTCGCCGAGTTTTCAAGTATAAAATAATTTTTATTTACTCACCGAGTTTTCAAGTATAATATAATTTTTATTTACTCACCGAGTTTTCAAGTATAATCGGCTTATTATCCTATACGTTTTGTATCTGTTGATGTTGTATGACCAATAAATAAAATGCATATAACTATTAAATAAATGTAAAATAAAACCAACATCAGACCTTTGTCGGTAGCAGGTTTCATTTTACGATTTGCTATGCAAAAATTTAGAATTGGGTGTTTTTGAATTACCCATTAAATAACAATGATAAAAAATATAAGTAAATATTATCATAGTAAAGTACGATAATCAGTTAGTGTAAATAATAAACATGTGAATAAATAATTTCATAATAAACGTGTAATATCAAATTAGTATTCATGCGTCGTTTTTGAACTTCGATGTTACTATTGTCTCTTCATCTTGAATGAATGAATCAGGGCTGATCCTGTGGGAGGAAAAATAGATAATTAATACGGTCGTTAATTGTCTTCGGTGCCATAGCTGATGGCAGTGAGGTTACGGTAATATAACGACCATGATTACGGAATCAATGAATCAATCATCGTGGGAATTGACCGGCTCTTGTCGGCTCGTAAACCTTCGACTGTCCGTCCTTGCTCATATGATATCTGTACGGCCTTTTCAAAGATGCTGCGAAGGGAATCAGTCATCGCGGATGTAGTTTTATTTAAACGCTAAAACGTAGCACGAGACCAAGCAGGCACGGGAAGTTGTAAGATTAGCGAAGATGTTGATGCTGATAAGGGAATTCGGATGTTCATGGAAAATGAGTGACAGATTTTGATGCGATCCGCGGTGAATGGAAGGATCATCAATCCCGGGAGACACCGCGGGACCTCACACGTTATGGATCGTAGTGTCAGGAATCTTCAGTCTCGATTTTCATTCGGAACTCGTTCAGTAGAATTCTTAGGAAATGGGAAAAACAGGCCTTTAATGCCAGTCATCGATCCGAGACCTAATCAGTTCAGTTGGCTACTCTGCGAATCTTTTTCGGCTTACTTACTATTTGTTATTTTTATGCTTGGGCGGAGGTGTTGTAGTGACAGATGTCGCGCATTCCTGATCTTATGGTGGCGGGGGGATCAAATCCCTCATCAACGCCGCCTGGATGACCAAGCGTTCCATCCCTAGAGGGTCGGTGAAGTGGTACCAGACTCGTGTGGGAGGATAAAAGCACTGACTTGTACGTCGGATGGCCCCGCAAATCATTGTGTAGACGTGAATTGCTGGAATTACCTGCGCTCACGATTATGAATGGAACTAGAATGCGCAGCGCATCCCACAGAAGAAATTCTTTAGTTTTATGAAATGTCTTTTACACCACATTACCTATTATTTTTCATTTATTTATCCAGTATTTCGTGCAACTAAAATCCAACTTTTCATCCGATATCCGTTTTGTATCTATTCACGTTGTATATATGTTTATAAACATAATTACTGTTTTGATTTTTAGAATTTGTTTCTCCTTAAACATTGTAAATTTCTGAAGTGCAGTACAAGTAGCACCTGATACTACGAGATATTCATCAAAATCCGGGAAGTTCGATTTTAGTTGGCCGAAATACCAGAAAACTAAATGGAGAATAACAGATAATGTGGTATGAACAAATATTTCTTAGAAAAAGGATGAAGATCTTGGCATCCAACTCCTCCTGTGGGATGTGCCGAGCATTCTTTGAAGTTATGGCGTGCCTACATAAACAAATAAACAACTAGATAAATAAATAAACAAACAAAATAACACGTCACGGCGGCACACGTTACGTGAACCACCTGCGGATATGTGGCAAGTGTTCCGATAGATGTTGGTGGGGTCATGTGGCCCATGGATCGCATCGCTAGACGATTAATTTCCTAGTGATTTCAAGCTCGAAGCTAAGTAGCTGGTTTACTTATGTTAGGGATAATTTCAGAAGAACTGTAATAATATAAAAGATTTATGAAGTTAAATATGCAATAAAGTTGGGTGAGTATAAGATAAAGATTTAACTTGTGACATTTTCCATAAACTGCAATTTTCAAACTGAAGCAGATAAGATGTATAGGTTAGATGCGAATGTTGTAATTTCGTCGTTCCTACAATGAATCGCCCACTCACTACGCAAAGCCGGTGACCTGACCAGTCGAAACACTTGCACCTCACTCACCATCAGGTACATCGAAAGGTTCCATGATTAGTGTGGGATATCACCCATGAGTGGGTTTCCTTTACAAAACGACTGATCTAGCACTGATTTTAAGACCTTGGCTATGTAACTAGTCTACTTATGTCAAAGATAAAGGGCAAAGGTAACGACTGATGTTTGTGAATTAAATATGTAATATATTATATTATGAGTGGGTGTGCCTCATATAAATAGTAGCAAGTTATTACGTCTTCCATCAAATACAATTTCCAACTGAAAGCAGATAAGATCGATAGGGAAGTTGGGGGGGGGGGGGGTAGTTACTGTAACACTGCTTAGTTCGATTTTTCTGCGGTGAATCGCCACCAGGCAACACCAGTGACCTCACTCATAACACTGGTCGGAACACTTGCTCATCACCCCTTAAAGGCAGCATTAGGGGAAAAGTTAAAGAAGTAGTGAATGTGAAGGTCGAGATGCCTAGTAACAGGACAATGAAGAAACAACGGATGGAATTGGCCAAAAACCCGAGAAATAGGAACCCCTTCCCACTGTTGGTTCTAGGCGCGGACGTCCTTCCCGTCAAGAGCCTGGTAGTCTGATCTAGTTTTCCATTGGCATGTTACCAAGTAAACACAAGGGAATGTTTGGAAATACGACAACATCCATTTTTTTGTGTGAGTTTCAAGCTAAAGCTGCGAAAGTGCGCCGCAATACCTTCGATCCTGCCGCATCTCCTTGGCCGCTCCCACGCCAGTCAGTCGGAATTACCGCTAGCGGTACCTAGCCGCTACCTCGTGATCATAACTGCGGAGTGGACAAGCTGCAATTCTGAAAAAAGTGACTTCACGGCGCATCGCATGATAACAACCAATTTGTTAAAGCAGGTGAGACCTTTCGCTGGGAAATAAGGGGGAACTATTAATAGTGTTGTTACAAGTATGCTGAGTTATAGCCAAAAGCTCCGTCCCGGACGTGACTCGAATCCGCACTCCATGCATTCCGGGCATATGTGCTGATACCTTTTGGCTAATTTTTGTTGAGGCCTTCCAAGATTCAAGTTCTTATTTGTTCAAGGCTAACGTCTCAGTATCTTCGGCTCCTTTGAAGCCTTGGTGTTTTGCGACCGGGCACAAGATAAACCCAGAGTAGGATAACTTTTTAGTAGAACCTAGTCAGTAGGAGTAGGAGTTTATCTATGCCAAGATTAAAAGAGAGTCAGACATGGAATTTTCTGATGCTTTTACTTATGCCCATAACTCAGCATACTTGTAACAGCTTTCGCATAGCGGGCTGCGGCGAAAATTAGCAGCTATCAAATTAAAAAATATCAAAATCAATATCAGCAGTGTATTTGCCAGAGTGCAGATCATTTCCACGGTGCAAATGACTGATTTTTATGATCGTCGAAAGGTCAACGGCAGTGATTTGGACGTCGTATCATTGCGTTTAGCGTAACGTCGACAACGTCTCTCTCCTACATCACTCGTAACAGATCATCTGTGAATAACAGATAATCCGTGGTAGTGACAGGGATCAGATCATTTGCAAGGATATCCACACAATTGTGCGAGTATTGAGGGATAGATAAAAAAATTACGAAAAAATCAAACGAATAGAATGAATAAATAAGTCTCTATCATTCGTCGTGGTCCTGCTTTTGTGACACCACCTCATTTCTCGGTGTCATTTATTCAAGAACAGAAACACAAAATTTTCATGCTTGAAACACAAAAGTTAAGGTGGGAAATGTAGTTTTTGAAATTTAGTTTCGATAATCACTGGTTTTTTGACATGATCCGCGATACAAATGTTGTTGCAAGGATGCTGGACTGAAGAAAAAGCTGCCTGTAATGGTGTAGTGGATAAGCACGATGCCTCTGAAGCGCTGTTGCTGATTCGAGACTCATCCAGGAAAAGTTTTTCTCATAATTTAGCATTCTTGGAAAATTTGGGGAGAATCAAATTTAGGTGTTTAAAAAGATCAACTCTGAAACACATGAATTACCGATTTCGAATATTTGGTCGACTGGGTAAAATGTTTATGTCTCACCTTTTTGATAAATTTTGAAGAAGATGTGGCCCTGCTGCTTTCTAAGGATACGCCATGTAATGGGTTTTCACTTGTAATTGTTAGGAGACCTGCCACCTTTCGCTATTTTTTGTCTTATACGTCTGGAACTAATCTCCCAAATTCTGTTACTTTCATACACATTCCGGTACCGCCTACATAAGTTACCCAAACCCCAGAATTCCACGCCTACTGACTCCTTTGCAGGGCTAAGCAGTGATTCTCTTGAGCGTTGATACTACGTATTTGTTGCGCGTTACCAATTCTATTGGATGTAAAGAAAAATTATAATATTAATAATGTAACTGCTTGAAGGATATGACTCTCCTAGCCACAACAACCTATTGCCATATTCATTTGAATAACACATCACTAAATGTCAGAAAAGCTGTAATTCAAACATTTCGCCAACACCTCTTACTTTATTGCAACAGTCGTGAGCCAAATGTGTTGAAATATTGGATGAAAGTGAGAAGCATGGCGTATCCTGCTTAGACACTGTCACTGCGTAAACCTTGGAGTCTGCACGGTTTTGCTGTCTATTACCACCACGTTGCTGATGTATGACTGCGCAATAATTTTTCAAAAGTTTGAAAAAGTAGGCAGCAGTGATGGAATTAATTTGCTTTTTCTTTGTTGAGAAAAATTTCCCATTTGCACATCTGTCGGCAAATTCTTCTTCATGTCTTATCTCTGATTGAATACCGTCATTGATGGATGGTCATTCAGCAAATGTAAGACATCGGTATGAAGCTTTTTGCCTACAAAAGAACTGCATTCATCCCAGTGAAGGGGGCTTCATATTAAAAACCTTCTCAGCAAGCTTGATGGGACAAGAACAGGAATATAGTACTGACACTATATTATATTACATTGTAAATAATTTTTCTGAAAGTTTTTCCCGTTCCTGAAATGTATTTCGCAACAAAAATGGGCATTACTACATGAAAAACAATTTTGTCATTTTTTTATTCATATCCATATGTCAAAGATGCTCAAGGAAAATTGAAGACTTGAAAAAGTAGATTTCTAGACTCAGAGGAAAATTTGAATATATTTTTTTCCAACTCGTCGTAGATATGATTATTTTTGCTAGATTCAAATTTCTTAATCCTAGGAAAAAGATATGACTACATTAAGATGATGTTTTGTCTCATCATTTTATCTTTCAGATGGCGAAACTGAAGTCGATCTCTTGGTACCGGTTGAGAGCGCTCTCAACAGCGATCCACGGGTTTTTCGTGCCAAAGGCATTGATAGTTTACCGGCTATAGGAATTCAAGTGAGTATTTTGATCATTCACTGGTACATGAGAAGAATGCTCGATTCTTTCTTCAAGATATTTGCTTTCAATGGCTTTTAGATCCACCGTATTTTATATAACACTTGCGCAGCTTAGAATTATTCGTTACTTGCTTGGGTACCGAAATATCCTATTCATTCTGCTAATCGGGGGTTTTTACGGGATAACCAGAGTAATTATAATAATGCTGGTCTAATTTGAAGCGTCATCACAAGCGTCAACCAGCGCACGTATTATCCGGACAAATTACCTTAACGCATGGCGCATTCTCAAAAACCGGGTCAGTCCTCAGGCTCCTTGCATCGCGGGCTTGTTTTTTCACCCCATACGCTTGGATATTTCAGTATGCTTTTCTATTCCCCATATGTTCATTTTCCCTGGTGTGTCCCACGGTCCAGTCCGATCAGCTAATTGAAAGTACACAAAGAAAGGATTGCTTTGAATTATGGAGTGGGTTAAATTCACGCGGCACCACACAGCCATGTTTATTGATCAGAATTCGCAAATTTTCTCGGAATATAAAAGAAATGGAGTAATGATAAGTTATTGAAATTAAGTAAGAAAGAGTCTTTTGAGAGTTGGTATTGGGTTGGTGCATAATTTACGCGTTTTTTTTTCAACAATTTTATTAAACTGAAACGTGTTCAAATGATTATTTGGGAGCATTTTCACCGTCGTAATCAAGAACTTTTTCCCATTTATTAGATCTCAAAACGTCTATTTCCACTACAGAGAGTAAACATTAAAAAGTTGTACTAATCATGCACCAACCTAATAGTAAGAGTAAGGTTGATCATTAATCAAGATGATGATAATTGACAATTAAAAAAAATAACTAGGATGACTCCCTTAAGATTAAAAAATAGAACAAATACAAAGAGCTCTGGGGTGTGTAGCTTATGTCGAATTTTCGCTTTGCGACGTCGCATTGGCGGTGCCATCAGCACAACTTGCCGCGGCCGGTTGAATTCCACTCAGGAGGCAAGGGTCTGTTACCATGGAGGTCTTCGAAGAATTAGCTGTTTATCTTATCATTATCTGAAGAAAACAACTTTTGTGCCCTAAAAAGACAGAATTCATAACAATACAATAACATAAACACTAAAAGAAACGATAGCAGTACATGATAACAGACCTAAGAAGAAATAATTAATTCGGGCATAAAACTCTAAAGGAAGTGTTGCAATGTACGCAATCACACGCGAAGAAATCCGTGACCCAGCTCGCCGCGCGCGGCCGCGTGAAAATTCGACGTAAGTCCACACACCCGGAGTTCTGCAATGGATCAGGGCTCAACCTCGAGCGGTCGTCTATATGTATACAGCGGCCAAAGGATATGTAGCCAAGATCAGACGTATTATCCTAATGGATGTGATCAATCTGTTAGGCCGCTACGTACAGTAGCGCTTAGAAGTATTCGGCCAAATGGTTGTTCACTTGGGTTTTTCACTTGAACTTTTTTGCAACTGGACCGATCTAAGCGAGATTTTAGTATGCTGTACTTGGAGACACTACACTTTAAATACACTATCTAGGCGCTCACCGGTGTAAGTTACGTGGTTAAATGCAATTTTTTGTTTTTGGAGTGCCATCCCTATGCCGTCCCGCTGTGCCGCTGTCATCAAAAGTCGTGGTTTTTCTACAAAATATTAATGTTCTCTAAGGCTTGCTCGTTTTGTTTCTGTAAAAAGCCGTTTTTACTGACCGAGCCTTTTTCTTTTTTTGGGCGGTCTTGTAGGAAATTCTTGTAAAAAACCATGAAGAGAGTCAAGCGGCGCTCAAGACGCAGGAAATGTTAGCAATAGGTTCAGGCACAACATTTTAGAATTTTGTCAAATTTGCTCAAGTAGAAAAAAAGTTATGACAAAAAAGTTTTGGCCGAATATTTTTGAGCGCTACTGTAAGTGTTAGATCGAATAGCCTATCAGGAATCGAACTAACTACTCAGGCCTGTAAGTAAATACTTCGAACTACTGGACCAAACTGTTGGCTGGACGCTTGCATCCATATCTTTTGCTAATCACCACTCTAGTCAGCCAGAATCCCTCACCTCACTCGTGGCATGAGGAAGGTCTACTAATTAGTGGAAGCTCTGTAATTACTCTGAAATAAGCGAAAAGTTGGGGCGAAACTATTGAATTACGTTATCTATCGGGCTTTTCCTTCGTTAGTGATTTCTTTCGTTATTTGATATTAGTGCAATGCCATGGAAATTGTCTTTGCTCGTCGAGGTTGTCCGCCACATGTCTGAGCCCTCTCCATGATGGAAATGAACCCATAGAGGACCTGTCGCACATACGCCAAGCGGGTCATACGTCTTGCGATGTGGTAATTTACGGTCGTTCAACAGGTCGTAGATTTTCTGTAGCATTGCTTTTGCTTTGTCGTAGATTTTCTGTAGCACGCTTGAGTTGAAGAGTGCCTTGTTATTGTGTTGGCGTAAACTCGACGTAAAGAATGCAAATGGGATTTTCACTGAGCGAGGGTCCGGGTTTCAGCTCTATTAAAGGCCCTATTAGAGGTGATAGGGGCTTCATGCGGTGCCCTTATGTCAACGTTTCCTACCGTGGCAATGAGGTTATTAGGTGGAACTTTCCATTGACGGCCTGACGTGTCGACTGGATCGTCTTCCTCAGAGGCCTAAACTTGGCTCAAGATTTAGGAATTTGTCCTCTTCACTACCAAACGCCTCATCCCTCTAGCGGTTCTGGCGAAAAATTAGGAAAAAAGCTGAAAATCCCCGTACGTGAGAAGAGATCCCACCAAGTACACCACCACGAGAACGGAACGACGCCACTCCGTGTCAGTTCCTGTCAGCGAATGAGAGATTCTATGCTGTTCTTATATTAGGTTGTCCCAGAAGTCTTTTAGGATTCTTCCAAAAAAGTCAGTAACTCTTGTTTATTTCGAGGCAGGTCCAGGTGGCTCAAGAATATGGGAAGGTTCTCTAAGCTTTCCAACAAAATATGTATTCACCCACCAGATTTCGTGGAGAGAGCTACAATGCCCGTAGTCGATACCCACCCAACACGCCGTGTCATCCACTACGAGTGGTCTCCGGCACCAAAGCGACGGAAGCCAGCGACTCCATCAACGCTGCAAGGGATGGGATTGGGCAAGGGATGTGTGAGATACGAGACTGTGCGCCGCTGGTTCATCTCAGCAACGGCGAGATAGACATGGCAGACAAACCACGCTCAGGGCTGTCTACCTCTGGACGCGAAAGGAATGCTTTTCCAAGGGGTGCTGGTACAAGGGGAGACAGTCACCACTGCCGTATGCACCCACCTGCTTCAGCAGCTCGCCGTCGCTGTTCGAGAAAAGCGCCGAAGAAGCCGCGGTCACCCTCCTTCATGACGACGCCCGCTCCCATTTGGCGAGTAGCACCTAGGCCAAGCTGCAGGAGCGGCTGGCATGTGCTGCCCCTACCGCTATGCTCTCCACACATTGCCCCTATTGACTATCACCTTACCTATCCTCGTGAATCCTTCCTGGCCAAGAGGAAATTCGTTGTTAATGACTTGCTTGCAAAGGCGATCGCTGATTTCTTCGACTCTCAGAACCCAGGGTTCTGGGAGGAGGGAATCAACGATCTACCTATCAGGTGGCGGAGTGTTGCCGATAACAATGGTGGATACGTTGATGCCTAATTGTTGTTTGTTGTAAGAAAAAATAATAAAAGGAGATGATCGAAAAAAATCCTACAAGACTTTTGTGACAACCTAATACGTATAGTATAGTGGGGACATGCACGTCTCCCCGTCGCCTTTGCAATTTTATCGTATCTCGGTTCGAGGCTGGCCCGACTTAGCTGCCCTCGCTTTCTGCATCACCTCCACAGCAAGCGAATAGCGATGCACAAGGCGCGAGAGCACGTTCTTGATTGTGGGAGGGGTCCTTATTTCCGCGGTATTGACCATTTTATTCCGTTCCTTCTCCACTGTTGCGAAAACTGAGCGTTTCGATTTTCCCGTTTCACGTATATTTCGCAATCAACCGAATTTTCCCTACTGGTGTCTTCAAGAATATCCAAGGTTGAAGGGTCCATTTCATTGTCTGGGTTGGTCCAGTGGTTTGAGCCTTCCGACGAGTTGGTGAGCAGGGACTTGATCTAACCGAGGTGTTAATCGAAAATAAGCTCACCGAAAGTTCTTTTAGAACCGGTTCCACTACGCACATAAAGGAACCGCTTTGAAATGGCCCAAACCCAACGAGTAAAGCCCAGTGTACTTTTTACTGCTTCAAGCCAATTTCAGCGAGGTGTCGAGATAGCAGTACCGTATCGGTTGTACTTGCCACGACGATTTTTCCCACAGTTCTCCTTATTGGCCTCCGTGAAGCCAATGGATCGACGAGGCGGTTATCTCTTCGCTATCGTTAATCCGTACGATACACTGGTCGACGTTGGTGTGCTACTGGAACCGGCAGGTGAGGAACTGACTTTGGGGGATGCTCGGAGAATCCATTCTGGAAGCCTAAGTAAATATTGATTTTCGTATTTTTTGAATTTTTGGTAGGTTCTTTGCTCATAAATCAGCATACTTGTACCAACTATCCTGAATGAATCATTTTACTTTCTTTTTCTAGGGATCGGCGGTACTGTAAGCCGATCCAATAGAACTAATGGTTAAAGCGCTCGAAAGAAAAGTACGTTAGGAATGAATGTTCGAGAAAATTTCCAGGATCCGGTCAAACGAACATCTCGCTGATCTATTCGTCTCGTCGCGATGCGACGTCGCGTGCGATCGCTTCATTTCTCGTGCCCGAGTTCGTACAGCAGTGGACACAGATTGCATTTGAAGTAACCAAAGACTCAGTTACTCTGTACTTCAAATGTATTCGGTTCGCTGAACGAGAGGTGAGCTTCTGTAGAAATTTTGCACAAATAAGAAAGTTGATGGGACAATTTGGGTCTTCTGGTAGTCATCTCCCAACCAGCACCAACACAAAAGACGAAAATTTGAAAATTTGCTGCTTCTTTGAATTCCCGCCGAATAATATTTTGACTGTTTGCAAAGGGAGTTCATCTTGCACACGATTATAGTTCGCTTCACCCACCACGTCACCGATTAGTATGTGACTGCAGTTGCTTTGCTTCCAGAGCCCTCACGGCCTCGCTCACATTAACCATGTTCCCAAAAACTGTGAAGTATTCAGGGGAACTATATTAGCTCTGCTCTGACGTTTTCACATGAAGCTTTGCATAGTTACCAAGTAGTACATAACTGTATGGGGAGAGAAGGGGTGAACGTTCCGTGAACGATTTCTCCAGAAACATCGGAAGCGATATGATTGTGGAATTCGAGAGTAGAAATGCTCAGCAGTGTACAGTAGAGAAACAACGAAATAAGGGCGAAAAAAGTTGAGAAATAGGAAACCGAAAACCCTCTCTCGCGCCTCTCTGCGTCACTAACCGAGGATAGACTGCAGACGGACGAAGAGTAAATCAACCGGCCGCTGACGTTGTCCCGCTCTCGTAGGCAGCTCGGCCGCCTGATGCACTGCAGCACGACATTTGTGCTGCGGGATCGTGATAAGGCCCCAAGCCGCGCTTTTAATGCGAGTTTCGCCACACATCACCTCTTTGAAATGAAAGGTTTGTTTCAAGATAACATCCCACTCAACGTAACAAAAGCTAAGCACGCATCCATGGCGCATCTGGAACAGAATGCAGAGATCAGTCTCTTTGTTCAACTGATTATTTTTACCGATAATTTAATTTCAGATAAGTGATCTTCCTCAATTGACCATGGAGGATGCCCACAAGCTGTACATCGGAAGTGCAGGACCGATTCTTGGTTCCGGATTCGAGGTTTATTTTTAGAGATGATTTTTTTGTCGCAAAAGTTTCAGTGGCTCGATGACAGGCAGGCAGGAGGAAGGTTCAAAGGCTCTCATCAGAAATTCAGGGGTGTGAATGTGGTTTTCGTCACAACGTTTATCGGATGGTTCGTATGGAAGTCTTTTGTCGCTAGCCTGCGTTCCCCTTACAACCTGTCGCTCATTCACTGCTAACCTCTGTTGCTCTTTTGACTTTCTTCTTTCTTCCTTTCTGGACCTGAATAGCTCTTGAAGTTTTTTGCGGCTTTGAAGTTTTTTTCCAAATTAATAGATCGAACTTAAAGAAGTCGTGCACCGAATAAGTAGTTTCTCTGCTACCCTCATATTCGTGTCGATCTTGCCTAATAAGAGCCGCTTAAACGTTTTACATGAAAAAGTGGGAATCCGGCCAAGATGCAGCTCTTCAGGCGGCAAACGGCAAACGACGGGGCGGGGCCTCAGAGTGAATGCCCGTCCCGTTGTCCGCCGCGGTCGAAGGCGCATAGTGGGAGCATAAAGTTACGTAAACAGCTCAACTCTTTCTCTTCGATCGCGACGGACGACGAGGCGGGCATTCTTTCTGTTGCCCTGCCTCTTCGGCCGCCACTATGAGGAGCCATATCTTAGCCAGATTCTCACTTTTCGTGTAAAATTTTGCATGCAGCCCTTATTGAGCGAATATAAGATGAATATATGAGTAAGAGAAGAACTCATTCTTCGTGCGCGATCCCTTTACCGATCCTTTTTACAGTGGAACAGCTCGATATATTAGTGAGATCTTCGATTTGTTACCGTTGAAATGGCGTCATTGCAACAGACAATCACTAACACAAGGGAAGCCTAAAAAAGGGACCAAATTTAAAAATTGACTTCTCTGTTTTCTTCGGAAGTTCATTTATCTTTGAAAAACAATTTTCTCTCTGAGATTTTTTCCTTGATCATTCTATTCTTTTAAGTTGAAAGCGGACAAAATCAAAAATAAGTAGTAATAGTGTTTCTAATCCGAAATTCAATACTTCCAAAAAAGCAACGTAGCTATTCAATCTATTAACTTTCACGAATCTTATTTGATTCACCTCCGAGCTTATGCTGAAATTTGAAACGAAACTATCAAAGATACATTGAATACATCAGGTTGATAATTGATCAATGAGAGTACGGGCTTCTCTTGCGCAATTCAGAGGTTGGAAAGGAGAAATCGAATGTGGTGATAGAGGAAGCCGTTTTCAGCCCGCGTGCTCTATTTTAGCAAAAGTTTGAGGGGCGGCGGTTCTCGGCGTTTGCCTCTGGGTTCTTCTTTAAAGCTCCCTGGCCGAACTTGTGGTTATCATCAGAAGATTCTTTGAAGGAAGACTTTTCGAAAAACAGCAACGCTGTAGTGTGTATAGAATCTCCTCCTAGACTACGTTTTAAGGGATTTATCTGAGAGCTGCCATTTACTAGAGTTCCGCCTTAGAAAACATAAGAGCACGCTATTGGCAGTTTTGATCGAGCGCTTTAAAATGGCATAGGATGAATACTGCAGGTTTCATGCCAATACACTAATCTGACAAAAGTTCCATTTTATTAAACTATACCCCAGAAAAATCACTACAGTCATGTTAAATATTCCTTATTGCTTCTCCTTTCAATTTTCTCGGGATGAATCGACGTAAAATTCTTTTGCTCGTTATGGAATATCTGAAAATTATAGTTGCAGTGTGAAAAGCTCGCTGGTTCTGCGACACCTTCAAAAGTGCATTCTCATCCATAGTTCATCCACACGGTGTCCTTTTTCCCAAAGCTGTTTTTCAATTATTTTCCCACGTTTCTTTGTGTCTGTCTTCATAACGGAGCTGTTCGTGAATACAGAATTCTGTAGCGGGTGACATCAATGTAGTGTGCTACACTGCTGACTTACGCGCTAGGAGCCATACGCCCCGACAATGCCCTCATAAGTCAGCGACAAAATTTCTCAAATGTCCAAGTTCGACTGTCCATGAATCTTGGTATGGTGTTTTCTTGATATATCTCAGTTTATTGCAACTAGAAACAATATATTAATTAGTTTCAGACCGCTAACATTAAATGGTGTTTGAGGGATGTATCGCAATTATCTTTGACTTTCCAGGCTCTAACGAAGGCGACAAGGCCGAAAAGTTACCCGTAAAAAGTTAATGATTATTCTGGTTTTGGCTGCAAGAAACTGACACATTTCTTGAACGTCTTTACACGAAGTTATGGTCTCGTTGTTCATGTGGTGGACACTCAGAATAGCCAACTGAATATCAGTCAGGAAACTGAAAGTTCCTTCAGATGTACCACGCACGTAGTGGCGGTTGAATACGTACCTGGTCTACACAATAAATAACAAATAAATAAATAGATAGGACAATTCAATAACTAAGTAAGTGAAATAGACAAGATGGTTGCTAGACTCCTTGAAATTCCAGCATGTTGAAACACTGATGGAATGGAAGAGTGACTACTCACTTGCTTGAGCATGACTACCAAACTTAAAGTATAGAAATCATTATTATATGTTTATTATTATATAGGGGTCTTACATCAGAGGATCAGCTTAATTTCCTTTTCGCATAGGCCCTTAGACGGAAGTCAAGCTTATAGCAATTTCCTCCTTCTGTGCTCGTCGATAAGAAAAAGGAGGAAGAACTTCATTGGAACAGTTTATTATTTATTATTGTCATTTTTATTCAAATTATTTGTGTTTTAATAAGGATGAACTTTCTCAACATAAGTTAGTAAGATGAAAGTTATCTTATTTGTCTTATGTATGTTATTGGATGTGGATATCGCTTGCCTTGGGTGTTCATTTCATATGATAGCGAATGGGTGGTATGCTTCATTTGTTGTGTCGCAATAAGTCGCAAGACTAGCCAAGGCAAATTTTTGGTTTTTTTTCTCCTGTTAGAGCGAGAGCAGTATCATTCATTTAATACCTTGTGGGTAGGCTTAGTTTTTCGATCCGTTGTATGCGTGCAGTGACGACTCCAACTCCCACTGTCCTGCTTTCTTCTCATCGGGTTTCACCGTGAAGTCCGTCTTCTGACCAGGTGTCCACTTTAAGAATCGTGGTCTACAGTTTCATGTCTACGAATCCTCTTCAACCCGAAAATATTTAGCACAAAAGAACTCTTTTTGTATCCCTGTCTTTCTTAAATTGTCTCGTTATTCACGAACAACACCCTTAAATTGGCTACACTTAAAGCTTTTTCGGAGTACATAGTAGAGATTATTCCAATTGTGGGCACTAGCCTTAGCTTAATTGGCTTCACTTCGATGTGGTCACTGGAAACTGACGCCGAACGTTTGCCGTTATCAAAAGTACAAATCGATTAGGGTCATCATTTAAATACGTAGGAAATACTCTCCGGAGGGTCCCTCATGTCCAGCTTTCCCAAGTTTTTTTTCTCGTTTTCAAATCAATGTAGATGCCTTTTGTTTCTTTTTTTTAGGGTCTATATGCAATCATAGTCATGCTTGATCGGGAAATTTTTTGGAATATTCGAGCCTTGCTCCCTCGTCGACGCCTCTGAGGCTGCTTGCTTCTATATTCAAGGCGGCTAAAGAAAAAATTGGGAACCTTTTTTAGTGGCTCAAAATCTTCTCAAAAAGGGAGGTTGTCGAGGATTAGTCGATGAAAATTTCGGAATACGCGCCTACCCCTCTTTATAACCCCAAATGTCACCCTTCTTTGAGGACTCCACGACCCAAGACTGACCCTCAGAATAAACCTGGAGTCGGGGATTCCTCAACAAGGGGATTATACTTGACCGGACAGGAGGGGGTTGTACTACCTGCAGAGGTCAGCGATAAGCACCAGAGTCTGAACTTTCAGTTGAGAAGCGAAGGGTTTTTCACAGCGGATCTACGTGAGGAAATGTAAGACAAATATCCTTTTGCTTCAGGTAAAAATACATAGCAATAAATCACATTGCAACTATACAATCCGACAATAGTTACTGGTATTGTTGAGGTCAAAGAGGCGAGGGAGTCGAATCACAAAAGGCTCATATACAGTAGCGCTCAAAAGTCTTCGGCCAAAATTGTTTTGTCATAACTTTTTTTCTACCTGACCAAATTTGACAAAATTTTAATATGTGGTGCCTGAACCTATTGCCAACATTTCCTTCCACTTGAGCGCCGCTTGCCACTTTTCATGATTTTTTACAAGAATTTACTACAAGACCACCCAAAAAAAAGTAAAAGGCTTGTTCAAGAAAAACGGTTTTCTATGCAAAAACAAAAAGAGCAAGCCTCAGAGAACATTAATATTTTACAGGAAGACCACGACTTTTGATGACAGCGGCACAGCGGGACGGCATAGCGATGGCATGCCAAAATTAAAAAATTTCATATAACCACGTAACCTACACCGTTGCGCGCCAAATTAGTATGTTAAGTATGCAGTGTCTCCAAGGACAACATACTAAAATTTCTCTTCAATCGGTGCAGTTGCAAAAAAGTTACAAGTGAAAAACCCCAAGTGAAAGACCATTTCGCCGAAGACTTTTGAGCGCTACTGTATATAATAGTTTCCGCAAAGGAAGGTCGTACTGAAGAGAGTATTTCCCTCGACAAATTGGAGTGCCCTGCTGACTCCACCTGCAATTCGTAGTGTTACTATTGGCAAGATCACTCTGGGTTATGGGTAATGCTCCATCTTTGCGAAAAGTCGACCTCGGACCTCTGCTTCTAGGGCTTCTCACCATTATGCACCTACCTATTGTCTACTTTGTCTACCGATAAAGAGATACACAGCTGCTCTCCACTAGCCACACCGTTCCGTCTAACGCCCACATGTGCACCAAAATTGCACGCCTGCCCTGCAGGCCCCTTCCGCCGCCAAGATGATCCATTTTGGTTAGGTGACTTTACGCCATAAGTGTGCAATATTTGTGCTCTGCAGTACAAGCTAATTGGAGCACAAGTTTTTATTCAAGGCGGAGTATCCTCTCAAAATCTCTTTACCAGCCGGATGTGAGGTCATTAGGGTTACAAGGTTTCAGAGCCTCTATAATTACTATATCATATATATCTATATGAATTTGAACTTTTTCAAGTTTCATGTTTCAAATGTCTCTTATGCCACTTTTTACCGTGGTCATCACGTTTTTCCCTTCAGCTGACCATATCTGTCCACTTGTGATCGCCTTCCACTTGTAGCTTGCCATGCCTGTGCTCCTCTGCTGCCTTCATGCTGCAAAGTATGTACTTCCTTATTTGTCCGATGTGTCAACATTCCCTCACGCAACTCCGACTAAGCTATTAAGGCCCATAAAAAGCCTTTTAAATTCATTTTAGGACGTGTCACATCCCCTAATGAGCGCAGGTGTTTTGACTAGTTTCACCACCCGAAAGAAGCAACCGCGTACACTGCTATGTTCACCCATCGAGCACCACCAGCTGGATGCTTTTTTATGGTTACCGATGAAATGTTCTTCTTCTCCCTTTCATTTCGTCACTCCTCTCGCTCCCAGATGGACATCGAAACAGACTAATCGCCAAAGGAAGTTGGCACTATGCCAAAACATCAACGCTTATGGTTTATGAATCATTGAAAACCGTGAATAAACATGGCATCGATGACCAATAACTGCCTTTCCCACAAAACAAATCTCGATTTTTTTACTTGGTCGGGTGTTAGGTAATCAATGATTTTCCTCGAATTTGAATAAACTTTGAACTTCTTTCTTTTGAGCTTTTCAGAAGTTTTCAATTTTTTTTGATCTAATTTTTTCTTCGAGGGTACATATATCTCCTTCCATGGAATTATTCACTTCATAACTAGGAATCGTTAAAGGCACACTCTGGTCATTCTGGCATTTGGTCTTGTACGAGATTACCGCTTATGAGCCATAATTGCTGATGGCTTACCTTCTTGGAACAGTGGATCCTTGGGTAACTAGTCAGACTGCACCTTTTTCGCATCGTCTCGGTGCGCCATCACGGCGCTACACCTGCTCGAACCCACTCCTGCGCCACCCATTTGAGCTCTCTTATTGGTTGAATAAGCAAAATGTGTGGTGTCGGTGTGGGTTTGAGGAGCTGTAGCGCGGTCACAGCGTACCGTGGCGACGCGAAAAAGGTGCAGCCTAACTAGTAAGTTACCCATGGATCTACTGTTCCAGGAAGGTAAATCGACCCATCTGATTATCGCAAAGTGGGCCTTTAAACAGATTCTGGATGATTCTTGACTTTATGACATAACCAACAAGAATATCGATCACAATTATTTTCTTTTTTTAGAATTCTTCATGAGTTTTTCAGCTTCTGTAGTCATCCCTAACTTTTATTCAAGACCGCATTCACTCGTAGTCTTTATTATCTACATTTTAATATAAATCATTGGCAAAATTTTGAACAAAATTTATCTGCATCTGCATCTAAAAACTGGATTTTGATTTACTTGCTGTAGCTCGCTTCTGCAACGGAGAACTTGTATCGTACTTAAGAGGAACTAGTCCGTAGTATCATCCAATTTATCATGTAATGCCTATCGTCCGTCAGCTGTGGTGGTCCGGAAGTACTTGTGGGGGGCGCCGCCTCCCATTTCCACCATCGAATATTGCTGTTGCAATGTCCCTCTGTGTTCGGATTCATAATAGTTTACACGTTGTCCGATAAATTCCTCATCGTTTGCTAGTCTTTTCGGACGGGAAGATTAGATATTTCTAAATCTAAATGCACTTTTGGAGAACTTTGGACCTTTAAGTCATTCGTAGTCAATTTGCCGCCTATCTTCTCGACTCTTCGATTTTTTTAGTACTCTTGCAACATTTGGCCTTTCGGGGCCATTTTCGTGAGAAGGATGCTCTTACTAAGTGCTGTTGGCCCTTTTATGATCCTAAGGGTTGTTCTTAGATTATCTGGGCTCTTCGTTAGAACGATGATCTTCGGTTTCCAGTATGTGGTCACTACGCTGTGATGACAGGGGTGCCTCTATTGATAATTTTTCTGGATGCGCCATGCATCTCAGTTCCATTCCAATTCACAGGGGCGATTTGAATAGTACTGTCTTAATGCCAATCTGAGACTCTTCTGATTCCATTTGACTGAATAAGATGTTGTAACTCTTTTTTGGAAGTATTCAGCTGTTAATGATTTGTAACTATTTTTGAAGGGATTAAGATTAAATTATAAATAATGAAATTATAATCAAAGAAAAATTTTTGGAGGATTTCGTAAGGTATCCCCTTTTTGAAGTCTTCAGAGCTTTGAAACGCTACAGTGGTACCGGCTTTTTGTTAGTCTTTAGAGCCTGCTGAAATTCTTGAGATTGATTGGCTGATTGATTAAGATTGATTGCAAGTGATTTCTTCAGGAGACTAAAAACAACAAGGGCAATTTGTAGCAAGTTTGCAATAAGCTGTCATTCGGTATGAGTCATAAGTGCACTTGTCCTTCAGACAAGTTTTGCAGTTAAAGGAATCGTCCACGGAAAATGAGTTTTTGTGTTACCCATATGTTTATGTTGTATTTGCCTAATGTTGGCCTCATGCAAAATTTCACGCGAAAAAATGTGAATCTGGCTGAGATACAGCACCACAAAGTGCGGTCCCAGTGGGCGGGGCATCCGTGTAAAAGCCTCGTACCGCGTCCGCCGTGGTCGTAGACGCATTGTAGGAACAGAAGGATATGTAAACAGTCCTACTCTCCGTTTCCCAACGGCGGCGGAAGACGGGACGAGGCTTTTACACTGAGGCCCCGCCCACTGGGACCGCACTTTGTGGTGCTGTATCTCAGCCAGATTCACATTTTTTCGCGTGAAATTTTGCATGAGGCCAACATTAGGCAAATACAACATAAACATATGGTTAACACAAAAACTCATTTTCCGTGGACGATTCCTTTAACTACCGTTTCCCTGAAGGATGGGGTTCTGCGCAGCTATCTTGTTCTCGTGTTTCGATCCCTTGATCGTGCTAGTGGTAGTGACACCCCTGGATAGGTTCGTTCACTGAAGTCCACCAGACTGTTTTGACCCGTACTATATGAAATGGCTGATGCAAAATCCGTGTATTTGTTATCCCAGGCCGAGAAAACTCCAGTATCATTCAACCGACCCAGCCTGGACGAATGGAAAGCTTTATTAGCCCACACGGGTTTTATACCGATAACTTGGAAGTGGATAGGATATTCCGAGATGTGTGTAGATTTCTAGGCCGTTTTAACCGGAACTGCCGGCGACCATGTGGACCACATCCCTTTAGCCATCTTAGTGGTGAACATATGTCCAACACATGGACTTTTTAGAACCTTGTGATTGTTCTTTGAATTACTTAAGTTGGATTTGTACAACTTGCTCGTGAACTTCATGCCGATATCGGCATGTGATCATTCGTAGCTTGTTGTGATGTCGATAAATGCTACCGGCCACTGCTCGAACGACTTGCCATTTAATACCGGTCGCATAAGAAAAGCTTTCGGCCCATACACATATGCATACGAAAGCAGTCCGAAATACGATTTAAAAATGAAATACATGGGCACCTTTCACAGGACATCAATTTCTTTTGTTAACTGCGGATTGGTGGTTGTCCAGCAATTGAGATTTCAAAAGATAGCCAAAAAAAGTACAGGATTAGGCCGTCGTCAAAGTTTGTGATTTTGCGATTCTGCGATTCCGTGATTTTGTGATTTCGCGATTTTGCGATTCTGGACTCCTGCGATTCTACGGCTTCGCACTTTCGCTCGCGATAGTGCGACTTTGATAAGTTGCATAGCAGCAACATCGCCCGCGACACCGCGAAATCGCGAATCGCAGAATCGCAAAATCGCAAAATCGCGAACTCTGAATGAAGGGTCTGATCTCTACAAAAACAGAGAGTGCTCCTATTCGTAATTGCGACTACTGTCACATAGATCACATGGATTTGTTGTCTTATTTATGTTATTTCACAAAATGCTCTTGGCATAGATTTTCTTCTATAATTTCTCCTATAAGGAACAAAAAATCTTTGAGTTCAGATTCGTGGAAAATCAAAGAAAATTTTCTTTTCGTTCTGTTCCCTTCCACTTACCGTTTTATTTAATGCAAATGGGTAAAATTTTGAACCTTGGGAAAGCCAGTCCGCGAGGCTCCGCAGGCGCTTCCCAGAATCCCTTGACTTCCTTTCCACCCCAGCTTACGAAAAAGATTAAAGCATTCGTTATAGAGTCGCTGTAAGCCTTACAGGTTCATTCTTTCGGTTTATAATTGACATCAGAATAAAGAATCGGCCTGTTCGGTCGGTTTATTTGGAGCTGCGACATGACCATAGGAACTATAGGAACTAACCTACATTACTTTGCAATGATTTCATCGACAATGAAATGGGAACTTACTTCGAACTTCTCATCAGTTACTCAAACGCAAGTCTCAATATTCCTTAAATTTTTCTGATATGGAATGAATTAATATGGATGTAAATTTTTCCCAAACTTTTAAAGTGGGAGAAAAGCGGCGGCCAACACTGATTGCTCATTTGGCTTCGCTATTTTCCAGTATTCTTCTTCTCGTGCTAGACTGAGCGGCTGTTCATTTATCAAAGTTTCATTGACCTTTGACCGTAGAAGCAAGTTTGTAGGCTTAGTTCCTTTTCGAGTATCTTTAATTGTTACATACTTCATTCGTGGTAAATCCTGCGGTACAAAAACGAGCTCCTTTGGCGAATTTTATGTTGTTATATGTTGCTTAAAGAATTCGTCATGGAATGCATAAGTCCTGAGCTTTTCCGGAGTGCCTTAATAAGGAACCTTAATAAGGAACCTATGCCTTAATAAGGAACCTTCATGACTCTCTAAAGTCCTAAATCTTGACATTCATAGGCTTGATTTTTCTTTTGTGGAACTTGGTGGAAGTAGTCTGTTCTGCTATCAGCCCTTATCCGCTCATATCATCAGAAGTATCACAGAGAAAATTCCCTTCAAAATTTCTTACCAATTTTTGAAATTTATTCAATTCGAATGAAATTGAAGATTTAATCTAATTAAATAAATAAAGCAATAAGAAGTTCTTCTTCATAATCCGATCTTCTCTGCCAATACGCATATGGCTGCGAACCAAGTGGAAATCATTTTTTGAATCTCTCATGCCGGCATATTTACGTGCAGGTTCCCATAGATTCATGGTTGTTTGTTTGCACTTATTCGCATCAAGTATATGGCTGGGGTAAACTATTCCATATCACATACTGATTCGATTCACCTTGAAATGGAATTCCAGAGAGCTCCAAAGTTGTTAACATTGAGACTCACATAACTAACGCATATTTTGTTGTATAGCACACGAAAAAACCGGAGGAATAATTAAAATATTATCAAAAAAGTTGATAAAGCGAGGTCGATAAAGCTGTCAGCTCTTCTAACACTTGTTTTTGTAGCTGCTTAATCACGAAATATCCTTTTTATAAAAAACAATTTTGTAAAGCTGGTCGTCTTTTCCACCAATCTAAACCCTGTGAACCCATGGGTGTTCACTAGCTACGTGCTCTTTCTAAAACACAAATTAAAGCTGTTAATAATACGTTATTGCAAAGAAAATTAATGACTATGGCCAACACAACTGTTCCATGATTTTTTCCACCTTGGAAATTATCAGTTATAAATAGTAACTCAGAGGCACATTTTGCGTTAACTGAAGGCGGGCGACACAGCTGGATTTCATTGGTTGTCGAACGCTCGGAGGCGGTTCGACCACGTTCCTGCAGCCATTTGGTGCCATGGATAGTGGCATGATCACCTTCCAGATCCCGACTTCCAATGACATCAAGCTACATACGTCTCTTCCCATCAGGGTGCGCATACTAATCCCTTGAAGTCAGCGATAGGGGGAATTCGGACGAACAGTGAAATATGCAGTGAATATGAAAGACAAGGTGGTTAGTGAATCGATGGTGAAGAAAAAACGGAAGGAAAAGGCCAATGACCCAAGGAGTAGGACACCATCCCACCGTTGATTCTCGATGCGGACGACCTGTCTGTCAAGAGACGTGTCGTCCGGACTAGCTTTCCATTGGCATTTTGCCAAGCCGTAAACACGAAGGCATGTTCGGATATACGGCTGCATCTATTTTCGTGAGGGAGCTGGAAGCTAAAATTAAGAAAGCGCGCCGCTGCACCTTCAATCCTGCCGCCTTTCCTCGAGCACTGTCCCCGTAGCCCATCATCAGGAACCATGTCGCGTGGAGGCGTGGTCTGTCATCCGAAGGTGTCAGCTGTTAACCGTTACGCCGTCACTACAGCTTAGGGGCGCACTTTTCACCGGAGATTTCGCCATGAGTAGCTTCTTAGGCTCCCATTTTCCATGAGTGTGACTTTTTTAGCGATTTTTTAATAACCACATTATACCTGATGCTGTCTTTGAACTTCATGCGGCAGAAAGGGCTGAATTGAGACCGGTGATTGAGTTGAGACCGGTGATTCATCAATATGGCTTTTCAGAAAGATTAAACTCCAAAAGGGAGTCATCCCTCCCTTCAGTTTTCTCAAAATTCTGAAATTAGAAATGCCTTGAAAATTTTATTGCTTCATTACCAGTGGAATTTGCTATATTTACTCTTCTTCTCTACTGACAGGTTCTCTTCCATACGAGAATGAGCATGGCAGAGAGTTATGTTTCTGAAGTTTTTTTTTTTGATATTTTCTTGATGATTACTTTCTGTCATTTTTTATGCAAAGAGATGATCTCAAAAATAGATAAAAAGGTCATCGATCGATAAGCATTCGTATTGTTAGTACAAGATAATAGAGGGATGTGTATATTTATGTCGAATTTTCGCTTTGCCACGTCGCACTCACGGCGCCATCAGCACAACTTGCCGCGGTTGATTGTAAGAAATAATTGTTTATCCCATCATTATCTAGGATTAATAACTTTGATAGCCTAAAACGACAAAATAGTAACATAAAAAGTAGATGAAGCAATACAATTACATGATTTATCCTTATCAAGAAGTAATTAATTCGAGCGTAGAACTTCGAAGGGAGCGCACGCAATGTATACACAGCACACGCGAAGAGATCAGCTGCGACGCTCACCGCGGGCGGTCGCGCGGAGAATCGTCGTGAGGCTGACGTATGGGTACCATATGAATTCCCCTATTAATTCTAATAGGGCACTTGATAGAACTGAAACCAGCGCCTTGCTCAGTAAAAATCCGAGCGGCATTTGTTTACATCGTGTTTACGCCAACCCAGTAACAAGGATACTGTTACGGAACTCAGGACAACGCAAATCAGTGTCACCATCATACTAACTGTTAATCGACGGATTATTGCACATCGCAAGACGTATGACCCGCTTGGCGTATGTGCGACAGGTCTTCTATGGGTTTATTTCTATCATCGAGAGAGATCAGACATGGAGGCAGGCAACCTCTACGAGCAACGACAATTTCCTGGCATTGCACTAATATCAAATGACGAAAGAAATCACGTATCGAAGGGAAAGACAGATAGATGACGTAATTTGATAATTGCTGCTCAGAGTGGTGAATAGCGAAAGATACTGATGCAAGTGTTCAGCATCAGTTTAGTTTTGGAAAATTTGACATTTTTTGGGGTACATCTTGAGTATAGGTAGCGTCGATAATCTGGACAGAGTAGGGGTTATGGTTTGGAACACTTTTCTACGACGCTGGAATTGCCTTACTACCACAAGCCCCACCGGCTATTCTGCCCCCTCCTAAGATAGGAATAGCGCCGGCAATCGAACACGGTTCGCACAATCAACTACTCTGGGACTTAAAGATAGCTGCACCGTCATTCTGGAAAGCCTTTAAAAAGGCCTCTCTGCATAGGCGTAATGATTTGTGGCCGGAGGATTCCTTACATAGCCCAAATGACGGCTTACTAACCCTGCAACAGTTTGAAGATAAGCCATCCCTCACGCTGAAGTGTTCGATTGCTCAGAATCAGCTCATTCAAAAAGATGGAATTCTGTGTCTAGCAGGTCTTGTTGATGAAGTTGTTCATCACCTGTGCGATCACCTGCCCACCAAACATCCCTCCGTGAGCATTCTTTGAGAATACTATGTGTTCGTTACAAGGAGCCATGGAACGCTCAAGCTTGAGACTTCTACATATTGCCGCAAAGTTTGGCGGAAATCTGGAACAGAACCCCGAAAAAGCCTGCAATAAATTACACCATTGCACGTTTAAGACTCGATTTTCATACACCCAAAAACGTTCTCGTCCATGCAGCACGTCAGACGACGCCACCAAATCGCACTTTGTCGCTTATTCTCGAGCGTTGTCGCCTGGATGTGTCTCATTTTTCGCCAAAATTTCCTCATCGACGGATATTGATAACCCTTATCACCACGCGAATCAGTCCCATTATTCATCTCGTTGGCTAAGTATTGTCGAGATTTCTCAGCGGTATTGATGAACATGTGATCGTTTGTTCGTCGCTATTGAGCCAATCCATTAATAACCTTTTTCAACTGCGATAAAGAGGATAGGGAATGATTTATTGTGGACCAGTCAGTAGGAATGGACGAAAAAATCCCAGGAAATGGATCCAGTGTGCATGCAAAGCAATTCTATCGAGTGCCCCTGTAAACATTCTTCGCACCTAGACAGGCGAAAAACTTTGGTAAGAATGATTGAGACTCCGATTTGATGAATAATCTGAACATCCAAAGCCGCCTCATAAATCAGAAGAGTTGTGCTGATGCAGGATAGCTGGTATGTTGTGGCTAAATTTATCACAAAGCACCGTCACTGCATTGGGACTGATCAGAAAAATGCCCGAAAGACGTAGGCGCGAGTTCGAGTCCTCTGCGAAGCAGAACGTTCTACCTTTGTCTCACAAGGGAAGGACCCGAGGGCGAGGTGGCCATTTGGAATGCTATACAGGTTATTCTTTCGGACTTTCGGTTATTTCTTATCAAAAATTAAAAATATCAAAATCTTTCGGACTCTTATTTCGGACTGCTTTCCAGTTTTGCAGAACGATTCTCTGAGTGGAGTTATGGAGGTCTTTCTGAGGAAATAATTTCATTACATGGTTGGTTCAGAAGCCCAAGCGACTCAGACGTTCTCACGGAAACCAGTGTTTTCGGAAATATGTCAACTTATTTACGTAGGAAATAAAGAAATTACTGAATATGGGAAAAGTTAAGCATGATATGCGTTTTGGTCCGACTATGGCTGTTAACCTTATAGGGGTCTTTCTCGAATTCATTGGGTTGGTCACGGTGAACTTACCCCAATCTCCGTCTTTTCGACCCATCTTTTTTCGTGGCGACGGTTGTAAGACTTGCTGGCATGAAACAAATTAATTGAAAAATCAATTGAACTCCTGATGACTGGTTTGTACAGCTGCTGCTTCTTTCCACCGCTTGCGATGCAACTTCATCCGAGTTCAGAGTTCTGCCTATAGTTCAGCACAGAATGATACCATTCGTTTTCTTTTTCGAAACTGTTTTGAACGTTGAATGTTTTCTATGCATTCGCATACACAAGGATACTGAAGTATGGGCACGAACTTTAAACTTGGACAGGATTCGATCGCGCACTGCACGCTTTCGGAGCGTATATGCTAGTCCCTTTCTCTGCTGGGAGCATGCTAATCTATCAGACTAGCGGCGGCTATAGGCCTGGAAAGCAGATGATCCGGGATCGAGTCTCGTGCCAGACCAAACTTGCTGATAGCTTGAAAATTTTTTGGACCTTGAATTTCTTCTACGCATTTGGATCAACGTGCAGCTTCGAGAAGAAGTAATATGGGCACTATTTACCCAAAGCTACCCCACTGCCTTTTCAAGCGATGCGGTGAAAGAGGTGACTTTTGAAAAACCTTTCGATTTAGCTGAAAACTTCTACCCGGGGGTATTTCGACCTGTAGAACACGAATATGACGTTCGTTTGGCGCGAAACTGCTTGGCGCCCGCGCCATAGGCGCCGGCGCCAAAATGGGGTAGATCACCAAACTCTCTCAAAATTTGTCTCAATGGGTATTTCGACCCGTAGAACACGAATATGACATTCGTTTGGTGAGAAACTGCTTGGCGCCTAGGCCATAGGCGCCGGCGCCAAAATGGCGCCTAGGGCGCAGGCGCCAAGCAGTTTTGCGCCAAACGACTGTCATATTCGTGTTCTACGAGTCGAAATACCCCCGGGTAGAAGTTTTCAGCTAAATCGAAAGGTTTTTCAAAAGTCACCTCTTTCACCGCATCGCTTGAAAAGGCAGTGGGGTAGCTTTGGGTAAATAGTGCCGTAATATGCATTAGTAAGCACAGGTAATCCTACATGAGAGTGTAACTGGAGTAGGGTGGTACAAACTGGTAATCCTACAAAACAAAGATGCAGGATCAGTCATCAGTCGGTCAAGGAATCTTCGGGAGGATCATATTTTTGCTTGCAAAATAGAAGGGGCGTATTTTGAAGTTTTTCTGAGCCATCCCTTGATGACCAACTCTTTCTCGGTTAAATTCTGGACCAATGATGCGATCTCTAGAAAGCCGCCAGATAATAATCATATTGATGTCACTACACGTATCAGTAGCTATGGTCGCCGACTGACCGCCCTTTTAGGGAGTCACCTTGGTAAACAAGTGGAAGTGTCGACTGAAATCGTATTTTTCGGATATTTTCACCGGCATTAGGGGGACGAGGCTTGACTCTGCTGGCAGCCCTTTTTAGCCGCTAATGACAAACCACACAATCTTCAATTCTCTCAGTTGTCAAAGGAATCTTCCACGAAGTTTCCATGATTCTATTTCTTCTTGAAATCATTCTATTAGATTCAGCACATGACCAGAGACACAGAAAACCAGGAATTTCGCTTTACTCTGAAGCAGTATTTGAAAAAGCTGGAAGAAGAGCATCGCTTTTGAGTTCCCGCCATGATATTTGAACAGTCGTCAGCGACAAAAACGTAGTTCAAATTTTCGCGCCCAGTGTTGATTTGCTCCTCACCCTGCGTCTCTGACCACGTGACTGTCGTCTCTTTGCTTCTCAGCTTTCTAGCGCTCAAACCCACTCGAACGCCCCACCTCGTCTTCCGAGTTTAATGTTGCGAATTGCTAGCTAATTGCACGAAACTCTGGGGGTGTGATGGATGGTCCATGAGGTGTCCTACAAGAAATACACTACAGTAAGCTTTTCAGCAACGATAAATAGTAACTTTGGTGTTGTGATTGTGTTGTATCAATGTTGTAATGTAATGAAGAACCATAGTCAGTTGTGGTATGAGCAGTAACAATTCACCACCCATCCTTCATTCAATTAGGCACAACGATGCTCTACCATAGCTGCTCTCCCTCTAGGTTGTACAACAAGTTTGTGCCATTTTTTATTACCTGTACTTCACAAGATTTTGTTCATCATTCAAAAATTTTTATATATGTATTAAACAGAGCCTCTTCTGCTCTACAGAACGATAACGACAGTTTTTTTTAAATCCTTCAATTTTTTGATATTTATGAGGGTCAGAAATGGAGTGATTGAGAGGAAAATTTTTACACTTTTCGCATCTTCTTTTTTTCTACCATCGAGGTGGAAAAAATTGATGCATATACTTTTTGAGAAAGAGCCTGGAGCTTTTTTGTGCTTTACGAGAAGGTGCATTTAGTATTCGATCATACAACTGTTCATTGCTTTGAGACATAGGAATGCATTACGTTGTAGGCAAAAATGTGCACATTTGGCACATTAATCCGAAAAAGCTGACCTTCTCGGATTATGTGTGGTTTATAATACATCTTTGATCAATTTCTCGTACAATCAAAGGTTCTTGGTCCGATAAATTTGTTTCTCTTGTTTTTTTTTTGACTGAAAAAGAGCAGATTCTAAAAGGCCAGATCTTGTTGAGAACTGCATTTCTAGGCCTCAGAAACTATTAACTTATGGAAGAACTCGAAAAAGTTTGGCGAAAAATCTGGCTCAAAAATTTTCAAACCTTTCTGCAGAGCAGAAAAGGTTCGATGGAATGCATATCTGAGGATGCTTTCTGACATCGAAGTTAGGCAAATGAGAGGAGATGTCGAAAATGGATATCTTGATGAGATCCCCAATTGATCAGCCACAAATGCAATATCTAGGTAAAGAAGCACGGAAAAATAAGTTTCTGAGTTACCCATACATTCCTTACTATATATAAAATGCTTCGTCTGTCTGTATGTCACTTTGTTCGTTCCTCTGTCTGTCACGAAATTAGGTATTATATGAAAAACGACCTGTGGAGATGGGGACAAGTGTGGTATGGGTAGGGCATGGACAGTAAGTAAAGACCACACTTACCCGGGTTAAGCTCCGCCTACGCTGGGCGGGGCGTGCACGGCAATGTTCCGTTTTTCGACCGAAAATTGCTGATTGGGATCGGATGTGGGTCAAACGTATGAAGAAGATGAATTAATGTTAGCGATGAATCTCTGAAGGTCAAGAAAGAATCCTGGGCACAGTGGGCAGAGCATTTGTAGTGGTGGGCGGTGCCTGGACGTTACATGAAAAACGACCTGTGGAGATAGGTCAAGTTCGGGATGGGTAGGGCATAGGACAGAAAGTAAAGACCACACATGGGCCATGTTCAGCTCCTCTCACGGTGGGCGGAGTGTGCACTGAAATACTCTGTCCTCAAGAACAGAGCAGTTTCGATGGATCTGCTGACGCACATGGTGTTTCGCACACAGCAGTGTGCGCCAGCCAACTGGTCATGTTCTAATTGCCTAATATAAGCTACATGCGTAGTTTTACGCTAAAAAGTGAGAATCCAGCTAACATACAGCTGTTCAAAGTTGTGGCTGGGGAGGGGGGCCTTAACGTGAGTGCCCGCCCCGTCGTCCGTCGCGCCCGAGGAAGAAGATTTTCGCTGTTCTGAGGGGTTCGTTTCGCGCCGCGGCACCTGGCTGTGGCGTTCGCGCACCTTCGCCGACGTGTCCATAACGAAGAAGACAATACGATTGGCGCGCGTCATGATCCGATTCGAGTGTCAGGGAATACACCCCCAATCGTCATGATCGGTTCTCCGATCGACAATCGCCAATATTACTCCCTGATCCTTACTGGAACCCAATTTCCATTTGGTCTCTGACCACAAAACGCGTTTATCTGATAATTGGATTCTCTCAACTACGATTAATACTATGTCAAAAAAGCCCATATCCGTCGAGAAGACAATGGCAAAGGTCAGGGACCTGATAAGTCAGCCTTTAAAAATTTTCGGCTGGAGTTCACTTAAATTATGCCATTCTGTGACCTTCTTAGCGCCTCTGGTTGGGCTGTGGAGTGAGTGACTCAGCTGCAATGCATGCTTTTACACAAAGGCTGGCTTTTTTATTCCTTTGTGGTCAACTGAAATGCTATCCAGTCACATCACAACTACACTACAACACATGTCGTTCCCTGGATATTTCCTTGTATTTCTGGCTAAATTTAGCTATGATCCACTAAAAAATTACTCTATTTTATTAGCATCAAGCCAACGATATCAGTACGATGTCTATTCGAGAGGCGGATGGTCCTTTGTTTGTCACATAGCCGTCATTTACGATGTTTATCGTGTAAAATGGCATTGTGACAATTCAAAGACGCACGGGGCTGTCTTCCATCGCTCGGCAAAAATCACAGCCGAGCCTTCGAAACAAAGAAGTTATGTATAGGAGTTTTGCACTTGAAAAGCCATCCATGAACTTCACTAAACTGGGAGTACCGTAGTTTTAAATTCAGCACAAGGTATACCTTGAATTTTTAATTATGCCCATTTTAAATCCAAAGTTCACATTCTTTTGTAAATAAAATTTCACACGAATCTGCGATCCTACGCACCACGTCAAGCTATTTCATGTAAATTTATCTTGAGAACTCGATTGAATTTCTGTCAAACAGTCTCATCAATCAAATAATACCTTTTCTTTGTCATCATTGAAGATTGATTGATTGGTGCAAAAAAAACTAAGGATTTTTTATTCACGGAAGGGATCGCTGAGCGTTATGAGGAAATGATGAAACAGGTGACGGAATGATTTGTAATTCGGCGTCCAATGCTTCTGAGTTTCCTTCTTACGCGACTTTTTTTCTGAAATTCCAATTTTTTATAAATATTATACATACTTCATCAGAACTATAAGCTATTTCAATTAGAAATACACTAGTACAGCCGAATTTGGATTTTATAACCCAGAAACAAATGATCCTGGCTGTCCAAACTCCAGTACGTGCTCGACATTTCGGTGATTCTGGGTAATTCTGGTTTTATTGTAATAACCTCCTGTCCCTAGGTTAGTCATGGCGTGAAACAGATTTAAATATGGGTAACCGAGTGAGATAATCTCTGGGAGCTGCACAAATATAAATATTGTTGGGAACTAAAGTTCAAAAATAGCAGTTCCATCTGAAAGGTGGGAGGATGAACAATGTTCGTGGATCTGCTCAAACTTTTTTGCTACTTTTTTCTGGAACTACAATCATATCTCAGGTTTCCAGAATGTCTAAAATTACCCAAGGCAGCCAACTTACAACTCATTCCATCATTCTTCTCATAACGATCACCCATTGGCTCTGTGAACAAAAAAATTTTAGTTTTTCTGGTATCAATCAATCAGTCAGTCGTGACAAAGAGAAACGCCTCGTATGATCGATGAGGATCTTTGACAAAATCAGTTCGAATCCTTAAAATAGGAACATATGCAGTAAATCGTTCTGCTCGGTGGTTCATTGTCATCATAATTTATCATATACTATCATTTCTTGGCTTCTTTAGATATTCGAACTTGATCCAAACTTTGTTTATTTATAACCGTACTTTTATTCAAACACACTCAAATATAAGTCACTGAACCTGGGACAAAATCATAAAATGAATATGAGGTCAAAGTTTTTGAAGTTGACCTGAAATTCATAATAAAAAAACGAGATAAACAGTTAATTCAATAACAAAAGACCATATGGGTATTTTGAAAATAAGGAGCAGTTTTCAGAAGTTGGTTTTAAGCAGTTCAATGGTGATTCATGTTGTCTTTCCTGAGAATTCGCTTTTTAGTGAAATTATTCCATCGTTTATTCACTTAAATACACTCAAATATGTGTCACTAAATCTGGAACAAAATCATATATTCGAATGTGAAGTCAAAGTGTTTAAAGTAGGCATAAAACTACGTTAGGTATATGCCAAACCACATGGGCTCCTGCCATGACCTTTTCGGCTTCCGGCTGTAGCCGGTGTCTAAGGTCATGGCAGGAACGCACGCATATGGTTTGACTTATCTTTTTCTCTCCACCATCACCGCCGCCCA
This sequence comes from Trichostrongylus colubriformis, assembly GCA_963978905.1. Lineage (NCBI taxonomy): Eukaryota > Metazoa > Nematoda > Chromadorea > Rhabditida > Trichostrongylidae > Trichostrongylus > Trichostrongylus colubriformis. The sequence continues at coordinate 33,792,664 of OZ022260.1, forward strand.
TCTCATGCAGCGTACTTCACAAAAGTCTGTCGAATTTGCAGGATCTTGGCACTCCAGGCTGATCACTGGGATTTTCCCCCGCTCGCTATCTGAATGATCTGATACGTTGTTTTCACGTTTTCGATCAATCGATTCCTCTGAACTTTGGTTGTTTGAGACGAATTCTTTTGTTGACATTTGTCTATCCCTTAGTCTATTTTGACCGTGATTTTGTTGGAAACACACATTGCACAACATCATACTCTCGCTAGCGTAGAGGTCATGGGTATAGGCGCCGTAGTTGTACCCATGGTACCTATACCCATAATCTTCACGCCTGCATGAAGGGGAGGGGCCCATGAAATCAAATCTCACCTAGATCTATTGAACTCTCCTTTCTTCGGATATGCTTTCTGTTACCAGAGCTGTTTTAGTGGTCAGAGGCATAGGTAGCAGGTTAGACGCTTTTGTAGGGACCTAGTGTGCCGAACACTTCAACGAGTTTACTGATCAAAGAATGGTCCGTGGTGTGAATCAAGAATATCATTGGAATTTAGAGACATTGATAGGGGTAATTCGGGGCGAATATGGAAAGATCAATATGAAGGTGACCGTGCTTAGTAGTGCAAAACTGAAGGAAAAACGGAATGAAATGGTCAAAAACCCTGAAACAAAACCCCCTTGCGCCGTTCATTTTCAAAAGAGGTGCCCTCATAATGGGAACGGTTGGTGGTGTCTGATTATTACCCGAGAAAAAGAGGCGGGCTGGAAGGAAACAAGCTGCTTAAGAAGACGGCTCTTATAAAGCCCGGGGACACTCTTTTTTATCGGGAACTTGGCCATGTATAGTTCTTTTAGACCCCTAGCTTCCATGTGCGTGACTCATTTCAAGAGTTCTCGTTACGCACATTATCCCTATGTCGGTCTTCACGTAGCTTGTCAGTTGTTCGGTGTGTGCCGTTAAGGCAAAAAATTGCGTCGCGACTTGCGGCATGCTACGCGCGCGTTAGTGGCGCCGTATAAGTTGGGTCCCAAAGCGATTGAGCTTGAAATTGGACTTGGGGCACAGGCATCGCTATAGGACCTAACTTTTACTGCGATCTTTCAGAGAAGTCAGGAACTTTTTTGTAAATCGTCAAAACTCGCTCATAGCATGTCTAGTGAAAATGAACGGTACAGAGATGTCGCCATGCTTGTGCAAAACCGTCTGTTTGTCTCACTTGTGGAAAAATGTCCAAATAATTGGTTCTGCTAGTGGGAATTGCGGTTTCACCGATCATGAACCATCTACCATCACTAGATGCGAAATGCCAATAGATGCTAATAAATCCTAACCTTTACAACCGACAATAAATCAGCTCTTCTTTTCATAATGGGAACGGTTGGTGGTCTCTGAGTATTACCACCGAGCTCATGCACTCATTCTTGCCCATTTCATCATAACTATGACATCTTCTGGGTAATTTCTCGTTCATACTCTTTCACCTGACCTTCTTCACTGTCATCCAGAATTACAGAATGTTGGCCGTGGTAATCGTTGTTCTTCTTCTGGACACCATCACCATCACCATTGGGCAACCTGTCCAACAATACCTGGTCGATGATGATCTTATACTTCCATCGGAAGGCCCTGAACCGTTCATCGCCAGTGAACCAGCTGAACAATCGCCAGTCGAAGAGGAAATTCTCACATTCGAGCCGTTCGAAGATGCCAACCAGCAGCCACTACGGCAACGTCGCGGAAAAGCCGATGAAGAACTTGGTGGTGTGATCTATCAGTACACCGTACCACAAGAGAATGTGGTAGTGAATTCCAATGAAGATCCATTGGGCCAACCCCAACAAGACCTGCCTGCCATTGAGCCTATTGAAGTCGTTTCTTCAGAGGTATGTCATCTATTCCTCTACCTGATTTTTAGGGAGCCATCCAAGAATTAAAAATTATTGACGATCCTTCGGAAGCTGCCAAACAGTGTGATGAACTTTGGGTAAGAGTTAAGCTGCACGATCTATATTGTACTGTGTTTCTACCGTTTTAATAAAGAAAAGTGATCAAAGTGAGAGGCGGAGTACCCGAAAATCTTCTGGAATGACCAATAGTAGTACATCTAGAAATTTCTATCGCATAATCACGAAAAAAGTTTATCTTATTGGTTTACCGACGAAATTAGTAGACAATTATGCAGCGCCCTTTAGCCGCATTCACACTCTGCGGTGCTCGCGGCAGCGCGTAGCTGCATGTCTCTGCATCTCCACCAGTCCCACCCTGCCTCGTTGCTTGCGTCGTCTCTGCACCTCCCTCATGCCACTCTGCCTCGCGGTTTGTAAACGCAGCAGCCACGCCCCGCCGACGCTGGTATTTCCCGCCGTCTGAACGCGGCCTTTTGGGCGCTAGAGGCTGCATCGCAGCATCTAACACTGGTTTGCATTGCACCGTAAGATTTTCTGACAACCCATGGTTTTCTATGAATTCGATCTTTACCTCAGTGCACTACCACTGAGGACCACTAGACAACTAGTCCACTTCTTCTGACCATGTGAATGGTAGAGAAGATGTATAGATATTTCCTGCCGTGTGATTTATATGGAAAGATACAAAAATGACGTGGGTGATCGTGAGGTCAAGGGACACAACGGGCGTGCGGGCGGAATGACACGTGCATTCCACTGAAGGGCTCCCACCCCACCCACTACTTCCCCACTAAAGACTCCTTCGCGCCTGCTACATTGCGATCGCCTTGATCTATCGTTAGTCGAAAGCTCTTGGCTAATTCCAATCTAAACAGAGGACAGAAGGCAGTCGATGAGACTTATCTTAGTGCCACTTTCTCAATGGCATGATCTTTGCCGCGGTGGATGGTCATTGGTGGGGTCTAGTCTGCGGAGATGGCTTCAAATCGTTGCCAGTTCGCCCACACGCTTAGCATCCCATCGCCTTTACTTAAAGTCTGCGAGGCTACCGGATATATACTATAATCTGCTGCTATTGATTTTATATTGATCGAACCTTTTTCCAACTTTGGTCAATGCTCGGAGCCGTAGAACATAGTCCGTAATTACGACGTAATTATTCCTGTCTTGGCCTTCCTGCTTCAGGAGGTGAACTGAGAGATTTTTGAGGGGAAACTATTCGGAAGATTTTTGTGTGCCACGCCCCTTTGATATTAACGTATTGTCTAACATGACTGCTCTTTTAAATAATTAAATATTTCCTATTGGCTGTGATTGTTTTGACGTATTCTGTCTCAGTGGCGGAAACGGAAAATCCTAAAAGCCCGTCATAAGGACAAGGTAAGTGACTGGACGTATACGTCTGGAGATTGACTGTTTGGCGAATGATTCGTGGCTTTCCTGCTATTGTGTTGTTTCTCTGCCCCGACAATTCCAAGCGGATGTACACGCAATAATTCGGCTATTTACAGACCGACGACGAAGGTTCAGGAATCCCACTGGATCAGTTTAAGGATCAAGCAGGTGAGACTCAGTGAGATCTGAGATTGTCAAATTGAGTTTGGGCGCCTGTATGTAAAATGTATGGCCGCCTTTATACTCGGCGGTGCCGACGGCATGGCGTGGCTGCGTGTTCCTGCGTCTCCGCTCATGCCACCATGCCTCGTTGGTTGCATCGCCTCTGCACGTGCCCCGTGCCACTCTGCCTTATCATCTGTGAAAGCAGTGCCGCCCTGCAGTCGCAGAGTATGGAGACGGCCCAATCCAACGCATCGGAATGTGTAGCCTTATTGAACTTTCACTTTGCGGCGCCATTAGCACAATTTGCCGCGGTCGGCTGGAATTCCGTCTACGACACAGGGGGCTGGTGCCATAGAAGTCCTTTAAGAAGTAGCTGTTCAACTCATCATTATCTAGGAGCAATAATTTGTGCCCTAAAGACAAAATAATAACATAAAAAGTAAAAGAAACAATGACGTTACATGATTACAACTCTAATCAAGAAATAATCTATCCGGGCGTCAAAGGGAGTGTACGCAATGTACGCAATCACACGCGAAGCGAAGAATTTCCGGCGCCGCTCGCCGCGCGTGGCGGCGCGTAAATTCAGCATAAGGGTACATACCCAACGCAGTGAAGCTGCAGCAGCGTCACTATAGCAAAACTTGGCTCACAATTCAACAGGTAGGTACTGCCCATAGAGCGTAGCAACCACACGCATCCTGGACAGAATTTTCTTCGAAACGAATGAATAATTATTTTGCACTCAAAATCCAAAAAAATTGTTTTTTTCAGATAAAGCTAAAAGTATCGAAAAGGAACCGACACCACCTCCTCTACCTATGGATGTGGGTGCGAAACCGTTCCGTGGTAAGTGGTTACTTTATTGACAAGCAGTAGGCGATCTGCTGACAGGGACGCGGAGCAAACAGTCGTCATCATCGGCGTTTCTTTCTCTGTATTCTGCACTGTGTCTCACATCTCACTCCCTCTATTACTACAGTTTTCAAGAAATTTCTCAACTATTCTGATTCTAGTGCGGAATGATTGCTAACCAATCAATATATGATCGTGCGCATTACACTGCTATGTATACGTCTTCACCTATGATGGCCCCCTTATGTCAGGATTTCGCGCGACGTTATCCGCGCGACATTTGCGCGCGAGTTGACTGCTCTCGGTGGGAATCGCGTGTAATTGCGTAAGGAGAATGGTGACCGTACTGCACCTGTTTTTATTCATTTTACCGCTATGTTAAGCTTGTTTTCGAACTTTTCATCTCAACAGGCGGGATTCGATTACATTCAGTCCATTTCGAGAGTTTCAGATGGCTCTTGGATGATCATACTGTTTTGCATGCATTCGTTCCATTTTCTCTGCTCATTTTTGCGTATGCAATCAATTCGTACGCGAACGTCGCTCGCCGCTCGGCGCTGCGCTAAGTCCTGGCATAAGGGTACACATCTCTTCACATATTGTATGCATGATACATTACCATTTATACTCCTCCACTGTACACTTCACATAAAGCACTTTACAGGCAAAAATTCCCGTTTCAGACCGCGACGAACGTGATCTGATATATCCGCTTGGAGACAGTCTCCTACTGCCTTTTCACCGATACGGTCCAGTATCGCACTCCTCTATAGGTGTCCTTGTCAGCACGATAGTAGTCACTAATGATGTGTTTTGACTGAGTGTGCATGCCAACGCGAGATCGATCGATTATCGATTCGTATGGATTGTTGATGGGCTTTCGAAAGAGGGAGAACGGTCACGGCTTCTGCAAACGAAGTTGTTCTGAATAGCAGAGCCTGTACTACTGGAAAATTTGGAATCGCGCGCGGAGTGTTTTAGAGGACTCATAGAGTTCATGTGGAGATTGGGTTATGGTTCAAAGTAATCGATCGCTTTTTCAGAGCCTGATCGAGCGGCAATCAAGGGAGAACGAGGAGAGCCAGGTCCACCAGGAGTGGTAGGTTTTCCAAAGTTTTTATTGGAAAAGTTGTTTACACTGTGCTAGCAGTTTAGTGCCTACAACAATGTCGTGATGGTATGCCTGGACCAAGTGGTCCAATTGGACCGCAAGGACCTCAAGGAGTTGAAGGTCAGTTGGTCTGAATAGTGATTTTTGATTTTTTAAAAATATTATACGATATCATTTTCCATGCTGGTGAAGATGAAGTGAGAAAGTACCAACAGTAAGGCCACCATCCCATCTCCAAAAAAAAAATTAGGACGCGGTCATGAGGAGGCATTGTCAGTGGCAGGAATCAATCAATTCAGCGCAGGACTGATAGTTAAGGATGCCTGGATTGCATATAGAAAATTTGAAATATCAATATCTTGATTCATATGAATCTAACCTCGAAGACGACAAGAAAAGCGAGCTTTTCACACTGAATACTCGCGATAACGGGTAGTCTGTAAATACAATATATCATAGCATGACAAGTCTCTCAAATATAAGAACTGTCCGACGGTCTATTCCACCCTCTGTGTATGGATGAGTCTATTTTATGCCCATGCAGCTACAAAAACTATAAGGCGTCAATAGTGGCTTCGAAACGCCTTTTTGGACCTGGAAATTTGTGACTCCCTCAAAAATGGCTTTTAAAACTGTTCTTTTTTCATTTTTTCCATTCCCATTTTTTATTCCCCATAGGGCTGAGGTGATACCTCGCGAAACTTTGATTCGCATCGTGATCGAGCTATCACCTGTGTCGTCGTACGCACTCCTATTTGAGCGCGCTATTGCTCCTCCAAAACACAGCCCTTAAGTGGTAACCGATCAGCGCTAAGGAGATGAGATAGCACGTTCAAGTGAGAGTGCGCACGACGACGCATGCGGACGTATAACTCACGACCCAGCTGTAGTAATAGCTTAACATGGCTATCATTTGAAGGGTTGTATTGAAGTATAATGAAATAAAAACCGATCTTTGCAGGACCACCTGGACCTCCTGGACCACCTGGAGAACCTGGATATGTTCAACCGTCGCCCTATGGTGGCCCAGTACAGGCATTACCTGGTCCTCCAGGGCCTGCCGGTCCACCTGGACTGCCTGGTCCACAGGGAATTCAAGGTAAGGAGTCCGAGCTACTTCAGACGGAGCAGTAGAGGAGGCAGCTTTAGTGGGTATGGATCTTAGCGAGGGCAACCAACGGATGACCTGTATTTGGGTGAATTCTGTATGGATGTTTATGACAAGAAGGAACTTTTCATGTAATGTGATTGCTTATTTTCAGGGCCCCGAGGCGAAACAGGCTATCCTGGTCGTGATGGGCGTGATTTCCAGGGACTAACTGAGCGCGACATTGAAATCATTGTCAGGCATCCGATGCTTAAAGTAAGGAAGGGTTCATAGCCACCATTTCATGATATCTTTTAACATCTCAATTTCAGGGGCAAAAAGGTGAATGTGCGCAGTCGACGACGACCGTCTTCCAGCCGGCGGCTGACGACGTGCGAACGCAATACGAAAGAGGACGTGTCCCTTTGAAAGGCGAAAAGGTAGTTGTATTGTTATTGTTTGTTTACCGCTACGAGAATTATTATAAGGTTACAGGGCGATCGTGGTATGCCAGGACCACCAGGACCGCCAGGTACACCAGGAACAGCACAGCAGGTATATGGAGGAGATGCATGTGAGTGACAAGTGTTTTGGATTATATTTGTGCTTTGTGGCGCGAGGTCCTGGCCAAAAGGACCACTTGTCGAGTGCACGGCTCGCACAATATTGCCCAGGCTGATAAACAACTGTGCAACTGTGCAAGTGATTTTGAACATCAGCAAAGTTTTGTTTGAACTTGATCGGTGCGAAGTACGACTAACTAGTAACTTGGAAAGATTGGAGGCTATGAGACGATTATTTTTCTCTTAAAAGTGAAGTAAGAACGTAAGTGGTTGGTGTCAAGTAGTTAGTTGCTACGCGCTCATTGCTGGGCAAGTACGTTTGTAGTGCCTTAATAGGGCATTACGAGGTCGGACTCCTCCTCCTCGCCAGGGCTCCGCCTACAAATACACGCGCAGTTTGTTGTTGTGTATAGTCCCACAGTGCTATAATTATGCACGATTCCGATCAATACAACAATGATGCTAGGTGCCGGTTAAAGGAGCTGTGTATGGAATTCCACGAGTTGAATTCTTTTTAAAATCACTGCGTAGATAGAGCACTTGAACAAAAACAAAAACAACCACAGAGGTTTCCTTGGTGTAGTGCATAAATCAGAAATTTTAAAGAACAACAACTCATTTGAATTCCCGCTTAACCACTTTTCAACGCTTTCGGCAGAGAGGGGCGATGCCAGCGTGGACGAAACTTCGAATGGATGTATCTCCGCCGGGTTTTAATTTTTTGCGTGAAACTTTACAGGCTATCCGTGGCGGATAATTGCAACATGGGCATGTGGGGTGAAGAAAAATTCAAATTGCAGCTGATTTTTCTTAGTTTTACTTTCACTTACATACCACCACGCATACTTATCACGCACTTTCATACTACATGGTCGATCGAATTATTCTACCTTACCTTACGTTTAGAGTCTCAGACCTGCTCATCCATTCCCACTAACCCTACCTGCCCCTATAACGGTTTTGTAGCGCTGAAATCACCAGAGGTCGATATTTCTTAGAAACTGAAGAAATTGCAGAAATGCCAAAGATTGAATCATGCACTGCATCGCATGTGCTATGGTCAAATAAACAATTTTTTGCCGTCGGTAGGAGTCACATCTCCACGGTGATTTGCAATTTATCATTTTCACTCATAAGAGCTCACAAGAAATCGTCGCAAGGGTGGTATCTTCTAGAGGACTGACGAGCTGACGAGGAAGGCACCCCCTTGGCCTATTTCTTTGCCAGACACGTCAACATCAATGCATCATGATTGATGAGAAGGCCCTAAAGATTATTGCAGCTTCTTCCCCACAACAGCTGCAGTTCAAGTTATGATTTCCCAACAGAGGAGGGTCTTGAAAATGGTCGTCTGGGTGGGAATATCTGCCTAAAGACGATTAATACTCATCGAATACGGAAAAGTTCAATTCAATCACGAACCGATGAATGATTGTGTATTTGTGAAGCAGAAACGGTACTTGTGAAATAGAAAAGTACTTTTAAACGTGCCGGAAAGCGGAAAGGCAATGAAAGTGAATCAACAACGGTGTTCTCTGTTCAGCTATGATGAGACTGCTATATTTTCTATGCTCGCAATAGAGCACACGCCTCCTGGGTCTTTATCGCAATCTCCTCGCCCTCCTTCACCTAGAGCTGCAGCGTTTCATCAGCCGAGTTGCTGCAACGGCAGGGCAATAATCGTGACTGGCTGACATCGCCTTTCACCATGTGCATTTGCCGTCAGCGCTTAGTGATGCAGAGGAGGCGAAAGGAAAGGGTATGATGAGTGGTCCAAATTTTTTCGTTTTTGGCCGTATCATCCAATTTCTGCCCTGCTTTTGCACTGCTTAGGGCTTCAACTCCCATATTCAATCGGCCATAATAACTCCTTCTGATTTTCTAAAAGAACCGGAGAGGTCCGAGGAAAAGAAAGATGTAAGGAAATTATCATTTTTCAACGAACATTCAAGGTTAGAAGCGATAATACGTGGAAAAACTCGGATTCAAAAGCGCAACCCTTGTATTTGCATCACATCGGCATCACTTCGAACTGCATACACTGACTTTCCATGTTGTCCGCTGTAGAGATGTTATTTGTTGTTTCGTAGAGTGTATTTCAGTGATTATGGGAAATGAGTGAAACAATACACAGCAACAAACAACTAAAACAATCAAATGAAGAATAAGCGAAAACGTGAGAAAAAAGTGTGGATACGATTAAATCCTAATGAATTCACTTTCGACGTCGACAAGGTGTAGTGTGTGCATTGCGGTAACTGCAAGTCACCGTGATCCCATACCGTGAACCCCTTCCTCCCAGTGTTTTTAAGCAGTGTTCTTTCAGCCATTGTACGAGTTTATCCGAGCACTCATGAATTGTTCTCTTCTCGTGTGCTCATCGGTACTTTGGCATTTGCCACAGCTACTCAACAACTCTACATAAAAGTGAATAACGGTTGGAAAGAGGTTATGGTAAGTTCCGCTTTTTGTTTTAAGAACCGCTTCGCGACCGCTCGTATAGCCGCTCTGTAATTTGCACGTCAAAGAGCTGTGATTATTCGCAATTACATGCTGTTTTTCAGCTTGGATCTTTCTATCCGATGGTAGAACAACGCCAGTCAGTGGTAAGTAGTGCCAAAACAATATTTTTTCAATTTTCACACGAGTTTTCTGTTATTTTGTGTTGAATGTCGTAATATTCCCGGTGAAAAATATTTTTTCTGTGTAAGTAACCCATAAGGGCTCTGGAGAAGATTACTGAGATCAAGTGGGAACTGGCATATTTATCAGTCATTCCTGGTTCTTATAAGTGTAAGATATTTTTTTTTGGATTTTTATACAAATTGAAATTTTGGACTTCGCTGGAAAAAAATCAATAAAATGGTAGTATGGAATTTTAGAAAAGCCAGAATCATTGAATCGAATATTTTTGTGTGAATTTTGGAATCCTGGCTATCATACTTTTTGATGGCCTGTTTTTGTTTTACTCAAGCGTTTTAGCCAATAATTTCTGAGCCCGACTTGGAATCGAATCATCTGGAATATTGGGTGAGAACAGTTGTTGTGCACGTAGTCCGGCACGTAGTCATTGTTTCACCACAGTACATTCATGCAAACTTGCCGGACGAGGGTTTCAATGCATCCCCGAGAAGTATTCAAGTCGTGTGGCGCACATGCAGCCGCGTCGCACGCGTGTGTGTTACCAAATGCGGCCACAGCTTGATGAATCGCGTCTCTATTGCGATGGTGCATTGAATCACTCCAGTTATTGTTGCTTCGTGAAAATGTCGTGTCCCTATACATTAATAACAACTCTTGTAAATACCCCAGTCTGTAATTAATATCAATCAATTTTTGGTTGTTCTTAGCGAGCTCGTGAGACCATGTCTCGACATCGGCCCTGCATACGTCGATCGATTACGGTAATTGTGAGAAATACTTATAATTCCGCATACGGTATCCGACCGACGGCAATTGAGTACTTTCGAAGTACAAACCAAACTTTTATGGATTACCGTAGTCTATCGCAGGACGGTTACCGTATGCAGAGTGTGCGTCGACTGTTTTGGGTTGGCTTTCCGCCGGCACTCACTCGTTTTTGTGATTACGCAGTGAGACAAACAAGAAGGGACAATGTGTGTAGTGTGATATGACTAGGGGTTGCTACGCAGTGTAGCTGCCCATCATAATTAGTGTAGCGTCCCTTTGTCAGTTATTACACACTCGTTGTGCCATTAGATATGTCAGCTAAGCACATAGCATCATTACATATATTCAGTTCCCAGTCAATTCGTACCGTATCTCTACCCGCTCGCCAACCGTGCGTGATGTGTCTTCCCTTATTTTTTCACGTGCCTAGCCGCTACCTTTAGTGGGATACGGTACCCGGTGATTAGTGTACTCACCACCTGTCACTTAATCTCATTTAGGAAACCGCTCGACCACATTCACGAACACAAGCTCCAACGATTCGACGAGACCTCGGACCAACTCCGCCTCCACCACCTCCACCATATCCTCAGGATCAGCAACTTCCGGCACCAATTCCAGCCTATCCACAGGATACTCCTATACCACCTCCAACGCCGTTATTCCAACCAAGGCCACCGCCCGATTACCTAACGATTTCACATCGAGACAGAACGGTAGTTTATACTGACTCCCCTAGAAGTTCACTTTCAGAAATCAAGCTTACTTGGAAATTTCAGATTCACTTAATCGCATTGAATGAACCGTTTGACGGTAATATGCACGGAATGCGTGGTGCTGATCTTCAATGCTATCGTCAGTCTCGAATGGCTGGTTTTACAACGACCTTCAGGGCTATGCTGTCCAGTGATGTCCAGGTACAGTTGAAGAATTCAAAGTGCTATTTATCGCTGTTGGCTATGAAGATGTGGCCCAGTGGCCAGAATAGTGGCTGTCACTCCCGGCGCGTGGCCATACTGACTTGTTGCAGTACTTGCTGGCTGTGAGGTACTCGGAGGACAAAAAACAGTGCTGCGATAAATCGGGTGTTCAGGAAGAGCTAAAAAGCCACTGTCCATTCTGGGTAGAAGTGGACATAAACACTGTGTGATGCCTTTTGCGGTGAGCAGCGCTCTCCATGCCAATAAACACGGTGCTACTACAAATAAGCGCGCAGTACGATGCGCAAGACCGCCACACATCACAGATCCGCTTAGTTCCGATCGATGATCATTTATGCTGTGTTTGAGTAAACACCTTCATAGCTGGAACTGACTGGTGCCATAATACCCACTCCATTTGAGCTGTCGTATTGGTGTCCACTGGCTTTGAGAAATGAGGCTTGGACCTGAGGCTTGCGGAGACTCTTTTGAAATATGGAGTTGAAACAAGTTGAGTGATTAATTTCATTCAATTTAGGACATGCTCCGCATCGTACACACCGCTGACTGGGACACACCAGTGGTGAACATTCGTGGTGAACATCTGTTCGCAAGTTGGCGTGCAGTACTCAACGATGGACAGCGCAGTGTCCGACCGCTGTACTCGTTCAGTAGGCATGATGTCCTTACGGAACGTCATTGGTGAGTACTGGAAGTTAACTAAAGTAGTGGTTCACAATACGCTCAGATGACTAAAAAATTCAGGCCCGATAAACGCATCTGGCATGGATCGGCAAGTGGTGGCATACGTGCTGGTGATTATTGTGACGGATGGAGATCGAATAAGTGTAAGTGGACTAATATATCGATTTATACCCTACACTACTCCAGTTACGGTATTCAGCATCTCTTTCTGCCATGGCCGGCGATTTACGAGTACCTGGTGGTTTGATCTCGGCAGCGCAACCGGCCAGCTGCGATCAGAAACTTATTGTTCTCTGTGTTGAGGTCAGTGTTCTGCTTACGTTTTCTCTGCAGGGTTTTACTATCGATGATGATGACCAGAAAAGCCATTCTATGAAATTGTTTGGTCATAGGTGCTGTGAAGATAAAGCGATAATTAAAGCAGACGGAAATTAAGCAAAAATTTCTAAACAGTCTTTGATTCTGCTAGCTGCTCTACTTTATTTTGATTTTATTGAATTTATTTTAACAACATTCACAAGGTGTTTAGAAATTGCTATTAGTCGCGCAGTCGAACTTCTATTGTTCGCCCAACGGACAACTCGTCCGCTGTGTGCGAGCACGCCCATATGGTCGTTTTCTGTTTTTAACACGATTATAGTAGTCACCCCCCACTTTTACCCCCAATTACTTCCCTCACATACTTCGTATATTAATTTTAATCTTACTACGTCTCGCTACGAAGGAGACGGTATCCTTGTGGTCATGGTGGCAAGGCGTTTGGCGTTTTGGCTACACCTCTTGGCGTGTCAAGGGGCGTGGCTAAAACGATGCTTCTCCTAATGAGTGCCAAGGTACCCCTGCTTCTTTCTGAGCATCGGATTTCATCGGATGCTTCTTTAACTTAACACCTTTTTTCTCAGAATATGTCGAAATTCCACGGTGATCGAATTCTGAAGAAGAGGCGATTGGGCACTGTGATATGGTGATCGTTGCCATCCGCCGTCGCGATGCCATTACCGCCGTCAAGGTGCTACAGTAAGCTGCCGAAATGAGCTACCGTATCCTATGTACGATATGTGTGTGTTTTATACTGTAGGCACCGAATTCTCACAATCAGCAGTATACGCTTTAAATCTCTGTCTCTCTGCCTACTATTTGTCGTCATAATGTGTTGAGTCATACATATTCCATATTTCCCCCCCCCCCCTTTGTCGTCTCATCTCCTTTCCCCGCCCTCTTTCACTCACCCCACCCCCCACTCGTCTCCGAACACACCTTCTGCCGCACCCATCATGTCCGGTGTTTTTCTTGCCATTCCTTTTTAATTATTTCACTTTTGTTTATTGATTATTCGATTGAAAAATGAAATAACGACGAATGATGACGTTATCCATGTTGTATTTTATGTGACCCATCGCCATCATATGTATTGCGCAGTATATGCCCGCCACACAGCATCTTTCAGCGTGTAGCCTATGTTGATAGAGAATGTAATTTCTTAGAGAAAAAGAAAGCTTCTCATGTGTGCAATATTTGTATAGATCTGGTCAGTTTTAATATTATTTTTACATCTCCAGTTTTTCTTTTATAAAGTGATTTTTACAATTTCGAAGCTTGTATGCATCAAAAGAACGGTTGCAGCTCAGCGCATCGATGACATTTCTACGGATGCTATTGGGTTGTAAGGGGAGTCCTGGACGGCTTCGAGCGTTTACAAGATAATTTCTAATTCCAAAGCACGTCAACATTAATCAACTTATAATACATATTGTGCTCTTTATATGAATTAAAAGTTGCTCTTTCTGAATATATGTTTTTCTTGGAATGCCACAAGGTTTTCGAACTTTTAAGGAAATTTTCATGTACTGCAAAAATGGCCCTTTTTGGATGACTTCTTTTTACGAGTTCTCATTTAGTCAAGTCCCAGCGAAGGCAACCGCCAATGTTAGTACTGTAAGGGAAGGGTAAAGTATTGGATAAACACTATGACCCTGGTTGTAGGAGAGCAGGAGTGAGAAAGATGCTCGAATTTTTAATGGAATTCCTGGAATCGAATCAGCAGAAAGCGATGAGCGTCTACACTTGCATGGATATCTCAAAGTATCTTATTGGCCTCCCCCACTTGAATGTGACTGACCATCTCAAGTAGCCTCGATTTGAAAAAAAAACTCAGAAAATGGGTGCCGCGCGACCCCTCAGAGCAGCTATGCGCGAGCACATTTTCCACACATCGTCTTCCACTAATTGAAGCAGTTGTAGGGTGAGGCCCTTACTCGTCCATCATGTCCATCAGATCCGGCGCTAACCGCCCCACTTTCCCAAATATCTGAACAGCTTTTTCAGCAGCAGTGTGCTCAGAAAGAATGGTGGTTTTAAGCCTACTTTTTTTTAAATTCTGCGCGATAATAATCGTCAGTCCTCCATAGAAATGAGAAAATTAAGCATGCATAATGTTCCCAAAAGTGTGGCGAATCGAATGGTGCTTATTCTAAGAGAAAACATGCAGTCTGTGTCGAGGTATGATCTCTCGAAGCTGAAACTGCGGAACCGGCCAGAACTTTCCTTACAACCCAATACTTCAATTTCTCCACTAGTCAGGAATCCTTTTCATTACTTCTATCCGCTGTTTGTAGCAATCCTGGGCAATTCACCACTTGTATAACCATCTTGTGTTACCCACAATTACCGCCCGCTGAATTTTGGATCCTCTTTCAGAGCTTAGAGGGTATTCGCTTCACAAGCGATTCGGACATACACGTGGATAATCGAATTTTTATTTAAATATATAATATAATAAAAATCTATTCAGCAATTTTCGAGCATTTTTGAGCACAGTTATATGGCGAGCTCTAACTCTACGTCCCATTCACGGAAACCTACTCATGTCATTTTTATGTATCACGAGATAATCAGATTAGTCGACTTACACCCCTAAGGCAGCGTCGGGCCCCGCTCGATCCGACTGCTACCACGTCCTTTCAGCACAGCTGACCTATAAGGAAGCTCAAACGGACTTGACCACTGAGGATTTGATAGGGTAGCGCCCTTGATGGCACACTGTGGCGGAACAAATAGGGTGCATCTTGGATACCTAACTATTTACTTCCCCAAGAGGGTAAAGCCGACTAAAACCTGGTCTGTTTAAAGCTAGGTGTGCTCTTGCAGAAATCGCTCACGGAAATTCTCTGATTTCGATCCTTTTCGAAACCACCTCCTAAATACAGTACATGAACTGAAACATGGAGTACCAAGAAACTTTCTTTTTCCAATATAGAAAGAAAAGCTCGAAAAGCAGAGCCCGTTTGAGTTCTCGCCGAGCAGTTCTGAACAGCCATCGACGGGGGGAGCGGAGTTCAAATTTTTCCGCCCAATGTGAATTAGCTTTTGAGTCTGCGTCCCTGACTAGGTGACTCCCTCTTCACGCTTGTAGAGGCCTCGTGGCTCAACCTTGCCGAACGACCCACCTCATCGGACCATACTTTGTGGATGCTGTATCTCAGCTGAATTCTCATTTTTTCTTATGAAACTTTGTATGTGACCCGTAGTATGAAAATACAGCATAAATACATAATTACAGAAGGATTCAAATTTCTGTTGCCGAATTTCCTTGTAAGCATCATCCATGCAATAGTTGTTGCAAAATGTCTTTTTGTTCTTGTTCCACTACTTGAAGAGCGGCCAGTTCAACCCGTAGTCGTTCCAGTTCCACCTGCTTTTCACGAATTTGTATCTGTAACAGTGAATATGAAATGGAGATCGCCTTGGTTGCCCTTATTTTAGCGAAAAAGCCTTAACGAAAAGGCAGATTTTTTGGAGTTGATTGGATTTTGAACTAAAGTAGGCTCCTGTGCTTAGATATTCTCCAGTGAATCATAGTTCATGATCTCTGGAGCCGCACAAAAAAGCGTATTGATAAATAAATCCAATGCAAGCGTAATTTACAAGCTCATTTGGTTATGTAAGGTATGATTTTATCTGGCGCTTACTTGTAACTGCCGCGAGTCCGTGGTTTTAGTTTTGTCTGCCGATTGTAGAGCAGCTCGTGCAGCCATCGCACGCAACTTTTGTGCCTCAACTAAGGTAGCCATCTGGAATGATTAACTTAAATCGCCTTAATTTTTCTAAGAAATAATCGAAATATTATCAGAGAAATCGTGTTCGAAAGTTAAGGGGTTGGACAAAGAATCACTTTATCATTTGTTTCACACGGGATCTTAAACGAAAGTGAAACCTAGAAGTAACCTCAGGAATGGTTAGTTCTAACCCTGCTTTAGCACTTTTCCACGGCCTCAGGAATGGTTAGTTCTAACCCTGCTTTAGCACTTTTCAACGGGAGTTCCTTGGCTTTGATTAGGCAGCTGATCACTTCAAGGACACGAAGGACAATCTTAGGCAGACTCCTGAGATGCCTTGAAGAAAGTGCAAAGTCCGCTTGGCAAGAGCTACGCGGAAAAAAACTCGGTAGGACTTTATCTGCTTCGCAAAGGCCTATTACTTGTCTTTTAAATCACCCAATTGTTCCATATTTTTAGCGTCTGAAAATGGAACATCCAGAAGATGAAAAACTGCCCTCTCACCATCTTTTCTCCTTCACTTATAGTCGGGTTTTATGAGACAGCTTTATTTGACCAACAATCTTTATTATATCAATAAATTCGATCGTTGGTGTATTACTCCCCTGGTATAATTCAACATGGAGCAGAGAAGGTCAGCATGTTGAAGTTGAGAAAAGACGTGCACGCACCAAAAGTGCATTTTGATATCATCAGATTGAATTAAACGATCATCCTAATACATAAGCGAAAGCAAATGTATATACAGCATGCAATCTGGCACCCCTTGTCCCAGCGAAGTCTATGGAATTGAAGAGCCAACGGCGATTACATATGATATAAAATTTCACAATCTGGTAACTTCATAATGGAGAACCTGAAAGCACCTCTTCAAAGGCCTTGAGTAGCCCATCAGTGGTTGATCGAAATGATGTCATCTGTGCACCAAAATCTCGAGCGTGCCCTCGCAAATCGCTCAGTGTATCGGAGATCTCTGCAAGGAAAATCGGCCACGTTTTCTATACAATAAAAGTTTGAATTTCTATGGTTCTGCGGTGCTTAGCTGCTAACAAGGGAAGGATGGTAAGTCGAAGTGGCCGTTTGAAATGGGGTTTATACCAATGATAGGGCTCGGGATGCCATTCACCAATCTGCATTCCATATCTGCTGTCCGTCTCTGGGAGCAGAGTTACAAGCGTTGAAAGAGAAGAAACTCACAAGGAAAGAACCCCAGGTCGAAGTGGCCATTCAGAATGGGATACATATTGTCCGACGTATTTTCGGACGCTGATCTCGAATCTGTATTCAAAATTTGCAGAGCGATTTTCTTAGCGGAGTTATGGAGGTTTTTTTTCGAAAAAGCAGTACTATTATATGGTAGGTTTGAAAGCCCATAGCACGCGAGCCAAAAAAAAACTGCGCGAGCCAAAAAAAACTTCTTGCGCAAAACCAGGGCGATTTTCGTGTTCAGGGGTGGAATTACCCCAATGGACAAGTTTTTAGCCAATTCGAGGATTTGACCAAATTTCGGAAAAATTCACGGGCTATTGTGTGGCAGCACATTGAACAAAGGAGAAGTCGCTGACCCTTGCCTAGGAAGTGTTCCTATTTGACGCTTGTTTCGTACATTTAGTGCGATGGGCAAGTGTAAAAGGTATGTGTAGGCTATCTTGTTCAGGTTGCAGGGTTTTTTGTAGTGGAAAAATTCAAAAACTACCACTTCACCCCTTGGCCACCCCTAATTTTCCGAAGTTAGACCAAAAACTGGATTTGGCTGGAAATTCGCACAGAGGGGTAATTCGACCCCTGTGCGCGAATATCATGATCTTTTTACGCAACAGCGCCTAATTCGTGTGGTGCGGGAGTCCTTCGACTTGGTATCTTTCCCTTGTGAGTAATGTTAGTAGTTGGCACAGTAAATGATGAATGCGATAGGTACCAGTACAAGGAAAGGTCCAGAAGCGGAAGAAAAGCACTTACTGACAATGAAACACAAATGCAAAACAATCCGTATCGGCGGGGAGCAAACCCATGGCCCCTGGCCTGCAGATCCGGAACACAACCTATGAGCCACGGAGGCCGTTGGTTGTAGCTGCAACGGCCGTGCTGATGACATAATGCCTCGCAAATTGTAACTCTGCTCCCAGAGACGGAGAGCAGATATGGAATGCAGATTGGTGAATGGCATCCCGAGCCCTATCATTGGTATAAACTCCATTTCACGGCCACTTCGACTTACCATCCTTCCCTTGTAAGCTATGAGCGCACAGCATACTCATTTCCAGAGATATCGATTTTACGCGTATATTTGCGATCCCTTGGATTAAGAGACTAATCCCGCAGAGATATAGATTACAAATACCCGCAGAGATATAGATTACAAATATGTCAAAAAAAATCCAGGCGGAAGTGGTGTCATGACAAGTATCGCGCTCCCGTTCGTATGGCCGAGGATGGAATCGCCTACAACCAAGCCTTCAGTCCCTCTTGAGCAGGTGAATTGGTACTAAGCTTCACCGGTGGCCATGTGCGCCATGCTTGCTCCTAGGTACATTTCTTTTCCAGTGCGATTCTTTAAAAAAAATAGAATTCATGGTACTTCCCCAAAAAGGTCAATTAACGTCGAAAGTTTCACTCTAATATTCTAATTACGTCTTATTAATTTAAGTGCTATTTTGCAACAACTGACTGCCTACTTGAAAGAAATGCGAAATGGAGTTTTCAGAGATAAAATCTAATCACCTGGATCGAGCAGGCGTATTCGGTTCATCTCATCGATGTGAATGCCCGCTTTGCTAAGCACGTCTTCGTCACCCATCTTTACTGACGCGAAATTTCGAACTTTCTAGAATTTCCAATGAAGTTGTGGAGAAGCTATAAAGCGCTGTGTACAGACAGCTCTCAACACGAAACAAGCTGTGCCATCATTCCGTAGTTTAATGGCAGAAAGAATAACGTGAACGGTTCAGGTAGATTCCCATCCTCACGATCTCTAATGTGAAACCAACAGTATTGTTTGAAAACAATAATAATATTCACGGTATATTATGTAATAATGTGTACGATATGTATACGATATACGATTTGTAAATACACAACTTTTGTTGTACTATATGCTCATTTGATCTTCTATGCGCCATGTCAAGTCCTATGAGGGGAATTATATATCAGTGACCCACTTATTGGTAAGATTGAGTTTATAAAACGTTTAGTTGATGGAAAATCGGTTTTAAACATAGAAGAACAAGTGCCGGAGGTGTAGATTTTGCCCTCGGACTTTTCATCTCTATGTACGCCCCAAAAATACTGAATAATTGTATGATGCAAAAATCAGTTGAATTTCATAGAACAGAAAAAACTCTATCGAACACATATATATCCCCTTTGTAGGGAAGCAGAAAATGCGTTGTGAAAAGGGATAAGAAAGCGAATGAACCTATTGCACAACCTATAACTTGAATCGGAGAACTTTTGATGATACTGTAAAAAATTAAATATAAATACGATCAGTCATGTAAAAGGACAGTCCACCCAGTAAGGCTGGCTTCTGTTGCATTTAAAGCAAACAGGATCTCGTTGGAAAATAATCGAAATTCCATGCTACCAAAAGTTTGAAAAGAAATCCCTAAAAGATGAAAAATTCACTTATTTATTTATTTATTCATTTATTTGAAATACACCTCTACACGAGTGTTCCCAGCTAAGGTGAGGTAACCTACTCAAATGCCATGTAGCAGGCAACAAAATGCAAGAAACTAAACAGAAAACAAAAAAAGTTACACCACTAAGAACTTAAAAGCAATCACAGGAAAACGGCAAGGAGAGAGAAAAAAGTGACCACTTAGTTGAAAAGATTGCAAGTATCATTTTAACTGGAAAGTTGCTAAATAGTTCCACTGGTATCAGGAATAGCGAAAATAAGCAATAATTTTCAAGGGGTGGTATACGAATCGCATCGCGTTCCTCGTGATTCTCCATGGCAACAGGCTTCGTCTGGTCGGTCATAAGTGACGCAGTAGAGTGGCTTGAATACATAGATCTGAGGACAATAATCTAGATCAAGATAATTATAGATGCTATGCGATATCATATGATACTTTCGTGTAATAAAGCATAATTCGGTCTGCGAGTCCATGTTTTTATCTTTTGTTTCACTTGGGAAGCGCAGTAGGAACATGTAGCTGCACATAGGCAAGAGAAGGTTAGGCCGACAGTGGGAGGCTACTACCAGGCCACAGACTAGTGTCAAGAAATTTTCTTGGAAAATACCACCCCTACCCCCTCTGGCCAAAATCGCTCGATGCTTACGAGGCTACTTGTCGAAGGCTCTTTTCTGAAGGGTCGGCTCATCGGACCAAAATCTTATCAAAAGAGGATGGTTCTATAAGAATTCTGAAACCACGACGAAAAATTTTCGACCCTTGAACGACTTTGCTGACTTCCCAATCTGTGCCATATCTTGGAATACTGACAAAAATCACTATAGAAACTGAATTCACATGACTGTTGGAATGTATGGGATACTCGTCAATGAACAGAAATGGCAGCTGTTGATATTTATATGATTTTTCAGCATAGCTTTTATTGGTTTTGATATTTTTATTTGTTGATTCCAGTAGCTGAGTTAAGGTGAGAGGGAAAAGCATGGAGTGCATGCTCGAGTCCCATCCGAGAACAACGCTTTTTCTCATAACTCAGCACACCTGCAATAGATTTTATCGTTCCAGAATATCTCGTGCCAGTTGATCGTCTGTGAGCTCTTTGCTGAATCATCAATGGACAAACCATGCATGGTTGACAATGCGCTTCAGAATTCAGCAGCAGATTGTCAGCAGGTCCCTCTTCCTATTTGATCGCGGATATTTTGGGACAACCTCGGATTCAAGCGATATGCACGACAATTTTGTGGATGCGTGTCATGTGTATGCTAGGCCTCTGAATAGTTGCCTCCCCCCCACCAGTATTGCCTTGCAAGGCAGCATGTACACCATCCCGCCAGGCGGTTGAGATGTGCTCCCCAGCAGCCATTTGAAATTTAGCCTGATAGGCGGACATGGCGTAGTGACAAGTGGCGCGCATTCCCAGTCTCGTGGTGGTAGGGTCTAATCTCGCATCGACACCAAGTCCAGGCCTACCGAGCCTTTCATCTCTCCTGGTCTGTGAATTGCTACTGAATCTGTTTAGACAAAACACTGACTTGTATATCGGCTGGCCTCCGCAAGTCATGGCATAGGACAAATCGCATTCACCTGCTACCATGATCCTGAATGGAGGAATGACGATGCGTGGCGCACTCCACAAAAGGGATCGATTAACACCTGAAATATTATCCTTTAAGCCTTTAACTTTATACTTTAACATGTTGGAGCTGGTCGTGGAAGCGCGTTATCATCCGTTTTCGCCCACATAACTGATTGATAGTGATATGCAACGTGGAGTAGATATCCAGCCACGAGTAACAATCACTCATCTTAAGAACCACCCACGGTCGGTAGCTGTGTTCATCTCTGTGGACTTCTGCTCTTCTTGAAATTCCTATTCATAGCCTTTTGTGGTGAGCTTTCACTTGACAGTAACGTCCTAATACGGTATGTATTTTAGCTGAATACTGCTCAGTCACTACTCTGATACTACTTACCCAAAGAATTAGCAACGATCAGCATGGCAACTGATTCATTGAGTGTCGCATCGACCCAAGCCGATGAGGACGAGGTGCGTGATCGTTACATGAAGTATTTCTGTAGGAGATTGATGTTTTGGCACAGAAAAGATAAATATCGAACGAGAAGGAAGCGGATTTGTCTTGATAAATCGCCAGTTACTTGATTGTATGCTTACGTATATGTCATCATGGTAACTAAACCAACAAATAAGCTGGATCAAGTCGCCCCGTCCCGCCATCGTGCGCATGTAGAAGTCGAATATCTATTTGCACGTCGAACTCTAAAGAACGGATCGGCAGGGTACGTTCAGGTGACAGCGGCAGAAAATACGAACGATTCAACGTGTGTCGGGCAGCGTACATCTGAAGAACATGCCGATGAACAGGGCTACAATCGACACTTTAAGAAGAACGCAAATACGACTAGCAGTGGCAACAGCCGTTCACCGGCACAAGGCCGTAACTTTGGTTCTCGCGGTTCACGTGTGAGACAGGTATGTCGGTAGTGTAGTGAGGCGCTAAGCCCAGATTCATATTCCGCGGTGTCGGCGGCAAGGCGTGGCTGCGTGTGTCTGCGTCTTCGCCTATGCAACCCTCTCTCGTTGCGTGCGTCGTCCTCGCACTTCCCCGTGCTACTTTGCTTGCCTGTGAACGCAGTCATGCCCTGTCGGCGCAAAGTATGGACGCGGGTTAGGACTCTCACTAGACATACTGCTGTATTTGCATTTATTTATATGTATTTGTTTAGTTTTTATTTGTATTTGTTTCTGGTCTTTTCATTATCGAAGGCCTAAATTTACAGTATCAGTCACGAGGAGGAATGTTTAATTCTGGACGTTTTGCGTCATCGCCTTATATGGGAAGAATGTATGGCATGGCAACGCCGTGAGTGCTCATTAAACCTATTTTTCCGCACTGTTGAATGGCCATCAACACAAAACCTATTCGCTAAACTGGCAGCAGTTTTGCGATGGACGTCGCACCACGTGACAGCTGAGAATGAAGATGCAAGTTGGTGGGGAGTACGGTTAAGCTCACACTGGAAGCGATAAAATTGTGGGAATTACATGGGACAATCTCACTCCTATAACAAGTCACAGACAGCTCAGTCATGCATCAGATTACGTTCGGGAACGGATAATGGGTCATAACATTAAGGGCCATGCGATAAGTCCTCTAGAATGCCTATCCTTACTACCTATACAGGGGGTGCCAAAAAAAAAAGTAATTTTGTCTCCTCCACTTTCGACCCCATTTAGCCAAACTACAGCAAATTCTATTGAGGTATTCTCATCCCCAGAATCAAGAGCGGACCTAACTCTATCACTATACTCCGTGGCAGCCTCCTGCACGAGCAGGAACGGGAGCAAGGAAAGACTGAACAAGATGTATCACCTCAACTGGGCAAAATCCGAAATTTCTTCGCCCTCTTTCACAACCTTGCTGACGTCCGTTCAATCTGGGTACCTAAGGGGATTCATACCGGATGGTGTTCTTTAACGTTGCGTTTTTCCCGGGTTCCCAGCGCCCTTCGTTTCCAAGAGCCAAAACGTTCCCCTACCACTGAAACCCCTCCGGAGGCGGATTTGAGGCATGAAAATGATACTTTGGATCATAGCAGCCTTGTCCAAGCAGCAGGGGCTCTGTGACTTCCAAGAACCGAAGGGCCAACCCTCAGGAAGCTTCCCACAAAAGACCTACCACGGAGCTTGGCTCCACTGTTTTTAGCGAATTTTTAAATGTAGGTACTCCGAAGCCCGACTGCGCCGAATGAAACCTCCATATTTTTATGAACATGAACGTGAGGAGCCACAGCTTGTTCCTGCTTTTAGAGGAACATTTCGGGAATGTTTTGCCCCAATACTTTTATCTCTTTCGTTTCCCTACGTTTTGTAAAATTGGCAGATGTGAGCGGTGGGCAAAATTACTTTTTTTTTTGGCACCCCCTGTATATGAAACGCTTCGTCTGTCTGTTTGTACGACCGTCCTTCTGTCTGTCATAGTTATTGTGTGAAAACGACCTGTGGAGTTGGAGCCAGGTTTGGTATGAGTAGGGTATGGGACAAGGGCTAAAGGCAGTGCTTGGGGAAATTCGGCAGAAAAGTAAAAGAAGTAGTGGATTTGAAAGCAGAGATGCCCAGTTGCAGGACACTGAAAAAAAAACGGATGGAAATGGTCAAAGACCTGGGAAATAGGACCCTTCCCTACCGTTGATTGTCGACGTGGAGCCTTCCCGCGAAGAGGCGGGTGGTCTAGGCGACTTTTCTATTGACGTGTTGCCATGTTATAAACACGAAGAGATGTTCGAGAATGAGTAAGCATCTCTTTTCTGGGATGCGCTTTAAGCCAAAACTGAGAAAGCGGGCCGCGATACCTTCTCTTCCCACCCCAGCCAATCAGTCGCTAGAAGGCGGACCGAACACAGTAAGGCGGCTCGAGCTGAAAAGGCAGCTTCTGCCACAGCTCGGGGGCGCGCTTTTCGCGGGGATTTCGCCGCAAATAGGCTTTCCAAACATGTTGTTTTCGAGTGAATGACTCCTCTTAGGCCGCGGTCATACTTTGCGGTGTCTGCGGCAGGGCGTGGCCGCGTATCTTGCGTCCCCACACTGCCTCGTTGCCTGCGTCATCTCTGCACCTCCCCCGTGCCACTCTCTCTCACAGGCAGCGAGAGAGAGTGGCACGGGGGAGGTGCAGAGATGACGCAGGCAACGAGGCAGTGTGGAGACGCAAGATACGCGGCCACGCCCTGCCGCAGACACGTAAAGTATGACCGCGGCCTTAGGTATTCCTTATCACCCACATGACCCCTAACACTGTCTTTAAGGAGCACACATGAACAAAGTAAGCTTCGCCCACAGTGGGCGGAGCGTGTGCTGGAATGTTCCATTTATAGACCTAAAGTTGTTGATTGAGTTCCAGTATAACCAGAGCGTGAGGAAAATAGATCAAGGTCAATGTTTCTAAAAGTCATGAAGAAGGCTTCGGCAGGGTGGGCGGAGTTTGGGCGTTACATGAAAAACAACCTTTAACAACGAGGACAGGTCTGGTATGGGTAGGGCATGGTGCAAGTAGTAAAAAGCACACATGGGTCAAGTTAAGCTCCACCCGCGGTGGGCGGAGCGTGATTTGGTAATGGGTACTGAGTAGCTTTACAGAAAGAGCAATTCCGATCGACCAGCTGAAGCCCATGGTGCTACGCGCGCAGTACTGCGCGCTAGCCTAATTGCTGTCTGATATGTACATAGGTCATAGCGATCGACCAGCCCACTCGCATAAGCATAAACTTGTCAAACTTGTCCCTCGAGATACATCGCGTAGCCAGAACTGGTTCGAAAGTAAAACGAATTGCGGCGGTGAATAAAGGCCAAGCTGAAGCCGAGAACTTGAGAAATGACACTCATATTCCAACTGTAGAAGCCCGCGTGGTGTGACGCGTCACTTCAGTGATGGTGTTACGCTGATCTGTGATCCGTGGCAGTACAAGTCCTTGAATGACGCGGTACTTGAGGAAAGCGGTGGAGGCCTTGCTTTTAAAACCATGCGCTTTTCGTCCTAAATTGCTACATCGTTTTAACCCATTATGTCCTTTCATAGTTGGCAGAATAGACGTTTCTGAACATCAGTATTATCGTCCCTTCAGGAATCTTGTAACAGGATAAAGATGGTTCTCCACATTCCAACAGTCACTTAGTATTAGGTTGTCCCAAAAGTCTTGTAGTATTTCTCCAAAAAAAAAAATCAGTAACTCTTGTTCACTTCGAGGCAGGTTCAGGCGGTTCAGGAATATGGTAGAACGTTCCCTAAGCTTTCTAGGAAAATATATATTGACCTACCAGATCCCGTAGAGAGAGCTACAATGCCCGTTGTCGATACCCACCCAACTCGCGGCGTCATCTATAATGAGCGGTCTTGCGGCACGAAAACGACGGAAGCTTGCCACTCCATCAGCGCTGCATTGGGCAAGGGATGTGTGAGCTAAGTGACCGTGCGCTGCTGGTTCATCAGCTTCAGCAACGGCGAGATTGACATGAAAGACAAACCACGCTTGGGACTGTGCTGGTTCTGGGACGCGGAAGGAATGCTTTTCCGTAAGGTGCTGGTACAAGGCAAGACAGTCACCGCTACCGCATGCACCCACCAGCTCCAGCAGCTCGCCGTCGCTGTTCGAGAAAAGGGCCAAAAAAGGTTCGCGGTCACCCTCCTACATGACGACTCCCGCTCCAATTTCCTCCGATAGCGAAAAGTGCCCAGGCCAAGCTACAGGAGCTCGGCTGGGATATCCTGCCCCACCCGCCATACACTCCAGACATTGCCCTTTGTGACCAACACCTTACCCATCCTCTCGAATCCTTCCTGGCCAAGAGAAAATTCGTTGATTATGACTTGCTTGCGAAGGCGATCGCTGACTTCTTCGACTCTCAGAACCCATAGTTCTGGGAGGAGGGAATCAACGATTTTCCTATAAAGTAGCAGAGGGTTGTCGATAACAATGGTCACTACGTTGTTGCGTAATTGTTATTTGCTGGACGAAAAAAATAAAAAGTGATGATCGAAAAAAATCCTACAAGACTTTTGGGACAACCTAATATTTAGGATGGGAGTACAAATGTCCGTCGTTCCACCGTTTCCCGGCGAATATTTCGAGCCACAAGGGAGCATGTTCTCACGTGAGTGCCTCAACAATTGTAGCTTACAGATAGCTAATCTTTAATCAGTTTCTGATTTCTCTATCTATTTCAATACGTTCAGCTCGTTTCCGTTTTCCACCTCCGTCACCTCTCCGCAATTACAATGGCCGTAATGGTCCGGAAAGTGGTGGTGGTGGTGTGAGACGCCGTGCTAAAAGTCCCACTTCGGTACCATCAAGCTGCGAGAACTCAAGCCCTCAGCAAGCACGGGAAGTAGGTGGAGATCGCGGACGAGAAAGACGAGTAAGGGAGTGCCGTGAGAACCGCGATGAACAAAAGAGCACACCTAAAGAGTCATCAGAAGAGTCACGTGAGTAACCATCGTTCTTCATGTCAGTTTCGCTACTGTTGTCGTTGTCTGCCGTATTTGAAGCGCACTCCATCTTCACGGTGTTCAAGGGTTGTGTTCATACTTGGCGCTGAACTGAAACGAGGAATCGGAAGATGTAATGTTTGGAAACCAAGACATTCCTGAATAAATTTTACGTTGGAGCGGAGTCTCATAATCGATTTGTGCCCGTTACTTAACTCGGATTCCTGATTCCCCTGATCGAGGCGTATCCAATATCTTTTGCGGATTCTCGTCAGTAGCGCTGAGTATGAAAGCACCTCATCTCATTCGAATGGTGGGGTTTGCCATGGTCCAGAGTGGGTTTATAATCCACACGATCGCATGGGTGTGGGGGTGTGCCATTAAGACAGAAAATTTGCGTGTTGAAGCGGGACGAGCTTTTGTGAGATAGGGGCGCCATACCAGTTGAGCGCTGGAGCGATTACCCTCAGAATGAGGCGTAGGGCTCCGTAATCGCTTCAGGCCCCGTTCAGTACAGCGCGTAGAGCCCGCACCATTTACGACACGTCGCACGCCGGACGCAGCAAAGCGAATATTCTGTCTTGACACACACCTGCATAAGTGCGCGCCTGTACGGTCCAACCGGGTGTGTGCAGATATGACAGCGAACAGCGTGGCCGCCCGTGGCGAGCGGCGCGGCGGGTGCGAGTGCCAGTGGCAGGGCATGACAGCCTTTAAGCGAGGCAGTGTGGCATGAGCGGAAGCACAGACGGGACGCAGTCACGCTCCCAAGCGCAATCGATACGGCGAGTTGTACTGGTGGCGCCGCGAGTGAAACGTCGCGAAGCGATTCGCTGTCATATCTGCACACCATCTGCACTCATACCCAACCAAGTCAGGTCACGCGACAAGACCGCGGCCACATTTTCAAGCGAGCGGTCAAACCATAACGCGACCAGAAAGGCGTTGGGCGCGCGCGGCGAAGCGATTCGTGTGGTGCGAAGACCTACTTTACGGGTGTGTACCCTTATCTCATGATGCCGCACTGCAGCATGTCGCAAGCGAAGCAATGCGGACGAGCTAAAGGCGCCATGTTGTTGGGTCCCGAAGCGATTAGAAGTCAACTGCATATCGCACCCCTAGCGTTGCGTTGTAATCGTTTTGAGACCCAACCACCGCGACGCGCATAGCTCGCACGCACTGTGTCGCACGCCGCTCGTCGTCGTGCGGCATCCTGATGTAAGGGTACACACCCTAGTTCGACCGGGCTAGCGCGCACCCCGAACGCATATGTCGTCATGTTCACTCTCACTTGAGCATGCTACTTTCCCTTAGCAACTATGGTGTTTTACTGTTCACGGGCTCTGTTTTCACTCTCGGGTCCTAGAAAATAGTGCGCTCAAATGAGAGTGCGAAGAACGACTCGAGCGATCGTGCGAAACACAACTTTGCAAGGTGTGACCGCGGGTTCAGTACGCGGATGTTGAATTTCTTCCAAATTCCAGTTCAGTTCTTCTTTAAGTGGAAATGTCTACGCCCACAAAAACTGATTCCACACGTCGTGATCATCAGAAGTTTTCCGCGGCCACACCTACAAGTGATCCTCGTTCATCAGCACCACTTCGCAGTCTTCGTACCGAGGTAACTTTACCGTTTTCTTTCAGAAAGCTCGTCAAACCGTATTCGCTGTTCCAGTCCGGTCGCGTCACATATCCGCTGATCTACGTTTCACCGGCTGGCTCAATCTCTGTCATACTCGCACATGCAATAATCATCGAAATGTCTATTGATCGTTGTGTTCGCGTCGTATGTCACGACAAGTTTGCTGTAAGTATTGGGGAGAGGGAGGGTTGGGGTCGATTGGTCGAATTTTCGCTTTGCGGCGTCGCACTCGCGGCGCCGTCAGTACGAGTCGTTTGGAATTCCGCTCAAGACGCGATGAGCTGGTACCGTGTAGAATTTTCAAAGATCGCAGTTTGAAAGCTCCGGAAGTTTGCCTATGTTGTTGCTGCTGTTTCAACAGATAAGTCTGCACACGACTCGCACTCGCCGTGGCGCTCGCTGTGAGCAGCCTCGCGAAAATTCGACCAATCCATCTCCACCCGGAGACGGGCGATTTCATCGTGATCCAGCAGCTCATGGTGCGCACGCCGCGCGCGGCGCACTGCGCGGCAAGTGACGCGGCGGATCGCGGATGTCCATATCAAAATCGGGTGTGTACCCTTAGGCCACGGTCATACTTTGCGCGTTGATGGCGACATACACATGATTGATGCAGATGCCAGCGTCATTTGACGCCGGTGACGGCGGTGCCTGCGTCAATGCGCAAAGTATGACTGCGGTCTAATGTCAGGATTTCGCGCGGCACCGAGCGACGAGCGATGTTCAAGCACGTGTTCACTGCCCTCGGTGGGAATTGCATGTAATAGAGCAGAGCGGCGATTGTATCGACGCCTACTTTTATTCGATTCGACGTGATTTTAAGCTTGTTTTCGAATCGTTTTTATTCAAATAGGCGGGATTCGTATGAATTCAGTTCACTCTGCATGTTTTCAGCTTACTTTTGGTTGATAATAATATTTTGCATGCAGTCTTTCCATTTTCTATGCTCTCTGCTACCTACCATACCCATCATTTTTGCTCTCTCGGACTTCTCTTTTACTACATATGTCGCACTATAGTGTAAATTAATTGTTATTGTACTGAATGTTTAAAAACAGTTGCGACTCCGAAATATATATTCGAAAGACTCAAAAGACCCCTCAAAAGTCTCGAAAGTCTTGAAAATATTTTTGCAATATTTCGGCGTATAACGCCTTCTTCAGGCCTGAAACTGTGGTGGTTAGCTGATTATATATGATATAATTGCTTACGGCCCCGTCCCAAAAATATTTTTGGCGTGACCCACCCTGCCAGAGACGAATGGTGCAGGAAATGATAAACCCACCCGGTCGCACCCTTAAATAGTGAGGACGTTACGACAGTAGATATGAGAGAGATCATGCAGTAATCAAAAATGATTACTGTGATCAAGTGAAGATATGAAGAATGTCACGTAGTTCGTCCTTACTATTTATTTCTGGTGATAACCGCTTTATTTCAAGGGCCTCCAGAATTTTTCTTTCTACAGGATTGTCTATTGAGCGGTGCAGTACTTTAATACCGATTGTGGGGGGGGGGGGTGTTTCATGGGCATGTACCTTTGTACGATGATTGGAGAAACTGCTATTGGGATAAGACGATGGATTTACTAATGCTCTGCGGTGTTCATCAATGCGTTTGTAGAGCGGTCTCTTAGTTTCTCCAACGTACTTTTGCCTACATCCTTGGCATTCTATTAGATATACCGTTCCCCGGAGCTGGCATATTTTATGGTTATCACAGTAACTGCACCCCTCTCTTCCACATCTATCCTCGTAAATATGTGAGTATATGTTTGAGATTGGGCGGAGGACGGAATATTAATCGTATTGGGGGCTTTGAGCTCTTGACCACACTGTTGACCCTTGGTACCGTTCTTTCATTAATATACGGCATTATCATTGATATTCCATCTGGTGAGGAATATGGGCCTCCATATGAGTGGTCGCATTGTGGTATAACCGTTGTCCCTTAAGATATTTTCCGCCACCGAATCCACCTCGTCCGATCGTTGGCCACATATATTGGGTAGTCTAAAAAGTTTTTTCGTATCTTCAAATACCGCTTTTTCCCTCCAAACTGCTTTCCAGCAATCTCTTCTGTACATACACATGTAGTACAAGTCCACACCATCAATAGGTTTTATTGTCTTCCATCTCGCGAATAACCCTTTTCGGGAAAGAAAACATATCAACGGTCAACCTCATTTCAATACAAAAATTATAAAAAATTTTTTCTTTGAATGGCGTCAGACAGGGAAAGGAAAAGGTGATAATCCGATGGAACAAGACGAGGGCTATAAGGTGGATGGGGCAGCAATTCTTATCCAAGCTCGAGAATTTTTTGGCGAGTCATTTTTTCACTAGTGGTAAAAATTTTTTTGAATTTTTTCTTTTAAAAAATTCTCGAACTTGGATAAAAATTGCTACCTTTTAGCCCTGTTCTTGCTCCATCGGATTATCACCTTTTGCTTTCCCTGTCTATCGCCATTCAAAGAAAAAAATTGGAATTGAAAATGAAGTGACTTTTGATATTTTTATTTTGCCGAAAAGGATTATCCGGGAGATGGAAGACAACAATACCTATAGATGCGTGTGGACTTGTACTACATATATATGTACAGAAGAAATTTTGTGAAAAGAAGTTTTGAGGAAAAAAGCGGTATTTAAAAGTACGAAAAGACTTTTTAGACTACCTAATATTATCTTTGGTCCTTACCAGGTTTTGGACGATGTTGGCTTTGATAAATGTGGGGTGGCAACTCCTAGCATGCACCAGTATGTTAGGAGTTGCCACCCCACATTTATCAAAGCCGACATCGTCCAAAACCTGGCAAGGACCAAAGATAATATATGTGGCCAACGATCGGACGAGGTAGATTTGGTGGTGGAAAATATCTTAAGGGACAACGGTTGTACCACAATGCGACCACTCACATGGAGGCCATATTCCCGGTTATACCACAATGCGACCACTCACATGGAGGCCATATTCCTCACCGGATGGAATATTAATGATAATGCCGTTTATTAATGAAAGAACGGCATCAAGGGTCAACAGTGTGGTCAAGAACTCAAAGCTCCCAATACGATTAATATTCCGTCCTCCGCCCAATCTCAAACGTATACTCACATATTCAAGGGTTTACGAGGATAGATGTGGAAGAGAGGGGTGCAGTTACTGTGATAACCATAAAATATGCCAGCTCCGGGGAACGGTATATCTAATAGAATGCCAAGGATGTGGGCAAAAGTACGTTGGAGAAACTAAGAGACCGCTCTACAAACGCATTGATGAACACCGCAGAGCATTAGTAAATCCATCATCTTATCCCAATAGCAGTTTCTCCGTTTTCAGTTTCGGTATTAAAGTACTGCACCGCTCACTAGACAATCCTGTGGAAAGAAAAATTCTGGAAGCCCTTGAAATAATGCGGTTATCACCAGAAATAAATAGTAAGGACGAACTACGTGACATTCTTCATATCTTCACTTGATCACAGTAATCATTTTTGATTACTGCATGATCTCTCTCATATCTATTGTCGTAACGTCCTCACTATTTAAGGGTGCGACCGGGTGGGTTTATCATTTCCTGCACCATTCGTCTCTGGCAGGGTGGGTCACGCCAAAAATATTTTTGGGACGGGGCCGTAAGCAATTATATCATATATAATTAGCTAACCACCACAGTTTCAGGCCTGAAGAAGGCGTTATACGCCAAAATATTGCAAAAATATTTTCAAGACTTTCGAGAGTTTTGAGGGGTCTTTTGAGTCTTTTGAATAAATATTTTGGAGTCGCAACTGTTTTTAAACATTCCGATAACCATGAGACTCCGGAACAGCACACTATTAAAGTGTTATTGTACTGTTTTGTTATTATTGTATTATTTGAATCATATCCAATTGTATCAGTGCGATTCTTTTTTCCATTGGCACAACATTCTCTTGGTTTTTGGACAAGGGAGGCATGTACAATCGAAAATCGATAGAGCTCTTCCTGCTTTACAGAACAGTCATATTCTCTACTTTGATCATTAGTTTTTTTTCTTATATTGAACGCTCAGAAATGGAATTCCCAGGAAACAAAAACTGCACTTTCGGTACCTATCTGAATCAAGGCTCAATCAAAAGGTTCTTTTCGAGCAAAAAACTGATTACCCTAATGTCTCGTAGATAAGTTCGCCCGCACGCGGTGTCGCGCGCGGCAGCGGCAAACGCAGGCGCAGTCTTTAAAGAACGCAGGATCGCGATGCACCATTCATTATTAAAAACGACAGAATTGTAAAAACTGTTTACTCAACTTCATTTCTAATATCTCAAAATACCACGTATCAAAATCTTCGTTCAACCCGTGTAACAATGATTATTCATCTTAAATTTTCTACGCAGTCTCCATTTTATCGTCACAAACATTCATTACATCAAAATTCTCACTCATCTCATCTAACAATGAATATTGGTTCAAGGCTAGCAGCTGGGTGCAGGTAGCTGCTTCAGTTTGTGACAGTTTCTATTCAATGTCTGAGGAGACGACTGTCAACAGCTTCTCAAGGGCTTTGAACCAAGAGTGATTGTTGAATGAGATAAGTGAGAATTTTGATGTAATGAATGTCTGAAACGACGAAATGGAGATTGCCAAGAAATTTAAGATGAATGATCATTGTTACGCGGGATAAACGAAGATTTTGATACGTGGTATTTTTAGATATTAGAAATGAAGTTGAGTAAGCAGTTTCTACAATTCTGTCGTTTTTAATAATGAAGGGTGCATCGCGATCCTGTGTTCTTTAAACTGCGCCTGCGTTCGCCGCTGCCGCGCGCGAACCGCGTGCGGGCGGACTTATCTATGAGACTTTAGGGTATATCAATAAAATGATACATGAGAGATTATTCGCCTCATATGATTCGACATGGAACGGAAAGGATCAGATTTTTAGACATTGATTATAAGCAAAAAAGGGTAAGTGTCGGAAGAGCAGATTTTCGCTCCCCGATTATTAAACACCTCAAACCTAATATTAGGTTGATTCATAATAAATCGAACAAACTGACAAATTTTAATCATTGTCGTACAACTTTTTAACGACAACTGGGATTCACTTGAAATATGCTCCATCTTTATCGATGACCTTCTGCCACGTGTTAGGCAGATCATAGATGCCCTTGCTCCAGAAGGCCGGAGGCTGGAGCTCGAAGAAGTTTCCGAGTGCCGTCTTGACGTGGTCGCGAGTTTTAAAGTCTTGGCCGTCCAGGTGGCGTTGGCTGTGGGAGAAAAGGTGGAAATCTGAAGGGGGAGTACGGTGGGTGTGGAAGCGCGGTCCAACTGCACGACAGCAGCTCCGCCTTGGTCGATCTTGCAATGTGCGGTCTCGCGTTGTCGTGCTGGAAGTAGACATGTGACCGCCGCCGTAGCGAACTTTGGACATTTGCCTTCAATTATCGTAATTGGCGAACGTAGACGTCAGCGGATACTGTTGTACCTTCATTGAGCAGCTCCCAGTACTCTACGCCGTGTACGCTCCACCAACCGCGGTTTTCGTCTTCGATGGAATATCGCCTGACGCAAACTTCGAATGCCACAAGTACATTGTACTTCTGGGGGGGCATGCTCCTTGTGAACTTCTTTCGGACGTCTGCCGATATCCGCGGGTTCCTGACCAGATAGCGATATATATATAGTATGACGTTGCGGATGTGGTCTCTGGACGGCTTGAAATCGTGCGGCATAGTGGCAGAATGAAACTACTTTGGAGTGATTATTTTGCAGTACTTTGAAGAACTCTCCATACTCATTCCAACGGTACCTCGCGCGTCCATTTTCGTTAACTCATTGCTGAGTTATGATCTCTAGAAATCATCACTACCATTTCTCCGATTTTCATATTATGAATCAACCTACTACTATTAAACAACCCAATGACTCAAAAGAGATAAAACGATCTTACGTAGCAGAAAAATCTGTCAAATCGATGTAATTCGACGAAAAACAAGGAGACGTCATGGAAAAAGAGGATAAAACCAAGCGAAGTTGTAGTACTACCTAATATTTGTGGTGCGAACACTCAGACATCAAAGTGAGCTGAATTTATATATATTCGAATGAAAGCAATCTGAACATAAGCCCAATATAGCGGCAAATGCAGTAAAAAAAGGCGTCATACGGTCGCCGTCCTTCTTGTGCAAGTACACGCGATTCCCACCGAGGGCAGACAACTCGCGCGCCAATGTTGCGCGGAAAACGTTCTACCGAACGTTATTTCATTTCTCTAACTTTTCGTTGTCTGTGGCCGTGAGTGACTCCATTGTTTACATGCTTCAACCGTATTAAGTCTGCATTAGCAGGAGACAATATGCGAGATTCGGGCTCTTTTAGGCTTTCATCAATGGCCGCGGGACAGCATCGTGTGTTCTACATAAGAAAGCAAGGATGTTGCACACTCGAGACATGGTATATACAAAATTCTGTAAGTTTCCTGCAGCTTCGAGCGATAACAATCACATATGATCGTGCTGGTGAATGTGACAGTAAAATGAAATTTTGGGAACACAGCGGAATTTACGAGAACGGCTGCGTGTAGTCGCTCTGGGTACTGAAGTTGCGTTTCTATTTAGTCATTTATCTAACCAGTGCAGATCGCAGCTATCAATAAATGTAAAGGGATTCATGAGAAATGTATTATTAATATTCATTTGACTGCACACGATGGTGAAATTTATGTTAGTAAATGTGTCTACTTACAAGAGCCTTCCTCGCACTGTAATCTGACCGCACGTACCGCGTGCTGCCATGTGCGAAAATATCTTATTATGGACCCCTATGAGTTCAGCTGCATCGAATGACCGCCTTGCCGTCATCGGTAATGAAGGGATTTTATTTTCGATGAGTCATCTGAACGAGGCATTCCTTGTATCCAGCCATATTAAAGGTGTGTAATATGTCTTCTTCCTGTACATTATCCTACTCTTCGTCGATCTCAAGACCAGCTAACATCTTTTTCAGGACCATCAGCAGTGTCACTTGAAACGCTCGATTTCTCTTCTGGACATCTGGAAAACGATTTTTCGATCCGACTGTTCTATCATGAAGCACAGACGGGTACACAGGTGGGTTCCTTAAACATAGCTGCCGGCTTACTCCATGGTTTAGAAGGCAGAGAAGACTGAAACTTGAGTAAAAAAACTTGCATAGTTTTCCAGTACTAGTCATTCAAAAACCTTGCGGTTCTCGACCTGCCGCTTCGAATGCGCATATCTCGGCTCTTACAATGTTTTTAATCGAGGCAACAACCATAGACATCTAGGTTTTTTTGAAAGAAAAACAAAAAACAAGCTCAAAATTTTAGAGATCGGTTACCTTCAGTTGTGAAGATCTTGCGGTCTTGAATTAATCCGAGGTCGCTTCATCTTCCTGTCGAGTCTTGAAGCGTTATTCACGATGAAAGTTATCCAAATGCTTGAAAAAATGGTGATCGTTGAGAGCCAGAAGAGATTAGTACGGCTGATGCGACTGAGGTCGTAGCACCGCTTATTCAATTTCTTCAGGATTGTTTGTGTGACATGGGTCCGTGCACTATCGTGAAAAAGGATAGGTCCCCTTCTATAAGCCAATGCTGGGCTCATAATCTGCAGTTTGCGATGCATCTCGCCTGGGCCCTCAGAGTACACTTCAGCCGTAATAGTAGTTTCGTCGGAATCCATGGGCTATGGTGGACTAGACCAGCCGTAGATCACCGTATTGCCACCATGACTTTTTTCTATGCTGCTTCGGCCTGGGTGGCTTGACTTTTGTCCATCACTGTGCGGATCGTTCTACAGAATCCAGTATACATCACATGTCACGATGAGGTTGAGAAATGGGTCGTCTCTGTGGCTGAGTATAAGAGTGTACGGTGATGTTCAGGTGCGGGACTGTCGTATTATGCATTTTTGTTCTACGGCATCAGAAAGAGATCGAAATTCATTTTAGGACGTAGCATTACTATGTATGGAGCGAGAAGTAGGCATCAGTATGACATAGGTGATCCTAACGAAAAGTCAGAAAGATTACTCAGAGAGTGATACATTTGAAACAGCGAGAACTTTTCGAACGACATAATAGCAAACAATCATCAGCCACTTTGAGTGTAATGATCATCCGAAGCAATGAGTAAAGCATTGTAAATCGTTGTAAAATCAGTTGAAGTGAAGACTTCTGGATGGGTATTTCTTCTCAATTCATTGCATCGCTCTAACATCGCATTTACATATCATCAAAACTTAATCCCTTGAGAAGAACTTACAAGCAAAGCAAGATGATTTCAAAATCGACATCACCATTTCTCTGACAAGAATTCCATGATGAAGTTTCAAAGGAGTAAAATCGGATTGTTCCCGATGCGTTGACGATGTGTTGTATATATTCATGGTGCACTTGCATCGGACCAATGTGACGATGAAATATGGAAAAAGAACTCACCAAAGGGGTCCGGACCGGTTTCTTATGGACTGGTTTCATGTAATCCGCTGGCTGTGTGCTAGAGGGTTGTCACGAAGCTCCCTACTAGCGTCGCAG
This sequence comes from Trichostrongylus colubriformis, assembly GCA_963978905.1. Lineage (NCBI taxonomy): Eukaryota > Metazoa > Nematoda > Chromadorea > Rhabditida > Trichostrongylidae > Trichostrongylus > Trichostrongylus colubriformis. Next base: position 33,829,638 of record OZ022260.1, read on the forward strand.
CAATGGTGGGACACTGAAGTTCGAAAGTGATATAGGGGGTGGTACGGATTGATCATTTGTAAGGAATGAAAGTGATAGCGAGTTATGATCGATGATATATGATAAGCATACCGTTAACAGGCTGAAGAACGGCGAGAGCAGTCTCGGTAGTGTAATGAATTAGCCCAAAAAGCATGGAGTGCGGGTTCGAGGCAAACTGCGTGTCCATAACTCAACATACTTACGCATACTTTTGCTCGCAGCTTGTGGCGAAAATCATCCGGTAAAAATTTTACCATGGTATTTGTCATTTTCCTCATATTTAGTATACCATCATGTCGAAAGAGATCGTTCATGAAGCATCGTATGATCGTAAGCCAGACGGAACACTTGTAATGCATATCAATGGTATAACGCTTTTCGTTCCAGTCTCGTATTCTCTATTTTCTCTGATTGCTGTAGGATTTTAGGTATGGCCGTTCGACAGACTCGATCTGGTGACATCACTGTCGATGCTCGTCCTCGAGTGATCCAATGCAGTCCGTTCACGGCATCAGTTCACGTGCGCAGTTCGTACATCGATATGGGGGTGCAGGTTCGTGATATCACTTTCACCTTGGCTTGCACAGCACATTCAACTCTCACTGGTGTGTGACGTCAAGCCGCCGGCACACTGAGCCCATAGCTCGTCGCGCAGATGCATCTGTGTGCAAATCCAGCTCCTGATTTTATCATAACACTGTGCACCAGTCGCCACTTCACCAGATGGCTTCCATTGAATATTATACAAGTGTTATGGAAATTTTGTTTGGCACTACATTACGAGAGTTTTATGCGATCGCTCATGATGTGACTCAGCTACTCCATAGGTACATAACGTTTACACTATGATTCTTATGCCACTGTTTTCGGTATTGCTACAACTGTTTCAGTTAGAGTGGAGGTAGATAGTTGTAAGTGATGCCGCTATTACACGCACAGGGCACACTGGTAATCAAAGATTTTTCAACGTTAGTGGGGAGGGGGGGGGGGGTCATATTCGATCGTACATGGGTGGGTCGTACTGCTCAGGTCAGCGATAAGCACTGAAATCTAAACTTTCAGTAGGGTGAGGGTGAGAAGCGAAGGCTGTTTGACAGCGAACCCGAGTGAGGAAATGTGAGATAAATATCTTGTCACCTTCAGATAAGAATACGAATACATAACAGCAAGACAAATTACAACTATACAATCCGGTAACAGTTGCTTGTACTGTGGCGGCCAAAAGGAGGAATGAAGGTGTTGTAGTCGGTCCCTGTGGTGGGGATCCTACTGGAGCGGCTAGCTTCTTCAACACCTGAGAGTGCCCTACACACTCTCTGGTGTTGAGGAAGCGGTTTGGGCACCCAGGATCAGGTCGAATATAACACGGAGCAACTGAGGATTCGAACTTTCACTGGTCATCTTGTCCGTATAAGGTTTGCCAGGGACTTCGGGTGGGCATAAAAAGAAGCCATACTTTCCGCCAGGCCTCAAATCAGTAGTATGAATCGGAATTCTCATTTTGGTTGAACGAGTGCATCGCATCTTAGAAGATTAAATAAATCTGAGTGTCTGATGTCATTTTGTCATATTGGTGAGTTTCAGGAAAACGAAAAGGCATACGTGAAACGTGGTTTGAAGCGTGTACATGTTTCTCGGTCAGGAATGGTAGTGTCAGACGGTAACTGCATTACGTCCATGGATCATTTCGGACGAATCGTCAGCAGTACGTAGGCTGATCCCAACCGTGAATCATTGCCAAACGGTTACTGTTGATATACCTTCTCTTCTATGCTGGTTATTACCTCTCCAAAAACCCTGCTGTTGCCGTTGCTATCTTTGCTTAACGCGATGGTTTTATTGATGTTCCTTTTCCTCCAGATTATCTTTCAAAGCTCCCGTATCGATTGTATTGGTGTCTCTGTTCTGTATGTATGCGTGTTGACTTGGTAGATTGTTTCTTTTATGTTGGAATGCTGATCGAGATCGAGAATTCGCGTCTGTCTCTCTCGAGTCTTTTGTAGGCATTCGTAAGTAATTGTTGAAGCTAGCCGATTGTAGCTTCCTCTGTTAAGATGTCTACTTGACGTATGCACTTGCAGGTAGTGGCGCGCTTCGTACTTGTCTCCGATCTGATAGTTCGATCCGATGTGTTACACACACATAAGATCTGCGCCCACATTGATGTCCGTATTTTTCGAACCCATTTTTTTCTGATCATTTGCCCTTGAAAATATGTTTTTGTATTTGTTTATATTTTGGCCTTGTTTTGTAGGGTAATATAAATATGAGAAAATTTAATTGTACAAAAATACGAAAATCATTAGGAACCATACGATACTCATCTGGATCTTTGCATGCAGTCCAGCAGTCTGTGTCACCACTGGGAAACCTCACATAACTCGTTACTCTGCTGTATATTCACTATGACCACACGCTTCCATTGATTGTTAGACTGCATTCATACTTTGCGTCGGTAGAGCGTGGCTGCGCTCACAGACAGCGAGGCAAGTGGCACGGGGAAGGTGCAGAGACGACGCAGGTAACGAGACAGGGCGACACAAGCGGAGTCGCAGAGACCGCGGCCACGCCTTGCCGCCGGGTGCGTGGCTGCGGGTCTCTGCGTCTTCTCTGTGCCGCCCTGTCTCGTTACCTGCGTCGTCTCTGCACCTTCTCCGTGCCTGCAAGCAAACGCTCCTCATCCTTGGTTTCAACACAGTCGACTTGGCGAAATCAGTGGTGTTTCGACACAAGGAGCCATTCTCAAAAAAAACTCTGAGGTATGCTCGTATGTGTGGATGAGCTATCGCTACGACCATTAGCTTGTTGTTAGACGAGCCGCGAGGCAGTTATGTCATCAATAGCACAGCATCCTTTCGGAGTCACTATTCTATTAGGTCGGCAACTAAGTCATTGCGGATTTCACTCATAGATGGCTTTGGTTGAATATTTAGCTTTACTGGCGCAGGCCAAATGTTAAACACATATTGTTATCTAATAGTAGGCAATCCTGTTATCAATCAGTAAAGAAAGTCTTTCGATCGGTTGCATTATTTTCGTTTAGCGTGTGCTGAAAAATGGAAAATCAAAACACTCATTTTCGTCATGTATTGCTTTATTATTTCCTTAAAGGGAAAAACGCATCGCAAGCTTTCAAAAAGTTATGTGCTGTTTATGGTGCCGAAGCCTTAAAAAATCGGCAGTGCCAAAATTGGTTTGCCTAATTTCGTTCTGGTGATTTTTCTCTCAAAGATGAGAAACGCTCTGGTCATCCAGTTGGAGTTGACAACGACCCATTCAAGGCAATACATGATTCGGATCGTCACAGTATAACACGCGAGATTGCAGAGAAGCTACAGGTATCACATACATGTATTGAAAAGCATTTAAAACAACTTAGGTACGTGTCAAAAGTGGATGTATGGGCTTCTCACGAACTCAAGGAAACGCATTTAATGCAACGCATTAACATCTGCGATTTGCTAAAGAAACGTGATGAAAATGATCCATTTTTAGAACGAATGATCACTGGCGATGAAAAATGGCGATTTACATAATGTCCAGCGAAAAAGATCGTGGACCGCCCAGTTGAACCAGCTCAAACAAGAGCAAAAGCTGATATTCATCAAAAGAAGGTTTTGTTGTCAGTGTGGTGGGATTACAAAGGAATTGTCTACTTTGAACTCCTACTACCCAACCAAACGATCAATTCTGATGTCTACATTGCACAATTAACAAAATTAAGCAATGCAGTTCAAGTAAAGCGACCCGAATTAATTAACCGAAAAAGTGTTGTATTCCATCGACAATGCAAGGCCACACACATCTTTGGCCACTCGGCAAAAATTATTGGAGCTTGGTTGGGATGTTTTGCCACATCCACCTTATAGTCCTGACCTTGCACCATCGGATTACCTTTTGTTTCGATCATTACAAAACTCTTTGAGTGGTAAAGATTTTAGTAGTGATGATGAGGTCGAATCGTACCTTCCTCAGTTTTTTGATGATAAGAACCAGAAGTTTTATGAACGCGGAATTATGATGCTACCTGAAAGATGGCAAAAGGTCATTGATAAAAATGGGCAACACATTACAGAATAAAGTCATTCAGTTCTGTGAAAAAAAGGTCTTCGATTTTCCAACAAAAATCCGCAATTAACTAGTTGCCAACCTCATATCATCTGTGGAATTTTTTCACTAAACTATTGGAATACCAACTGAAATGGTCAGGAACATTTGATTTTCTGTACTATTAGGGTATCCGAGAAGTTCTGAAAAATTCCATTACGTTCATACAAGAGAAAATCACTACAACAGAACGAAAAATGCATAACCAGGATGCTACTTCCTAGCAACGACGTTTCTTCACCGATTGCACTAAAGACCGATTCATTTTATTAAATATAGAAGAGGGACGTTATTCGATCTATCCATTTACTACAACTTCACTTCCTGAAAATTCTTGAATTCTTTCGTTTGGTGCGGACCTGCAGGCTTCGGACAATATGGCCACACAATGGTCAAAGTGAGACGTATATAAAGGGGATGGTGAGCAGGTAATGCGATGCCTATCCACCTTCTCCCATATCGTTTGACCTGCCCATCACGGTATGTGACCTACAGGGTACTTGTTAGCACTGCCCATCACGGTATGAACATTGCCCCCCAACAAGTGCGTAGTGGGAGCTGAGACGCCTCTCTCAGTTGCTCGAAGAATAACGTCGGAAACACAATAGCACCCTCCAATAGGATCTCACAGCATATACGCTATTGTGAAACTGGAGGATTAAAAATCATCATCTTCTCGATGTGGGTGCCTCGTTTTGGAACAGAGCATGGATTCTTGTCCACTGGTGGCCATCGCGATTTCCTTTCTGGAATATTATATGGTATCAACTTCCCGTCCTGAGCGTTAATAAAGTCTGCCCATATCGTCGTTTGTTTGCGGTTGAGAAGACTCGGACACACATCGACCCGCCCTCGACGCTCGTGCTCAGTTACGAAATGTTGGATAACTTCACTTAAAACTACACGAAGGCAACTTTTGCGTAGAATATTGTGAATGGAGGATTGGGGAGTAGGAAGCGTCATTTCCTTTTCTTACAAACATGGAGATGTATTACTCAGCGCAGAGGCTTCAATGAAGGGCGTGTTGAGAGAACGTAGACCTCCAATCCGAGGAATTCCCAGGGGAAAATTTCTATTCTTAAAATTATCGGATCACCTTATACAAGTGGCAAGAGAGGACGCACCGCTGCCTAACGGGGACCATAACTCAGTGTGAGTGTCGCAGAGAGCACGTGTGTAGTAATGAACAGAGGACGCCGGCAGTCGCGTCGATCGCACACACTTGACCGCTAATATCTGAAGGAGTTCCTCGTTAAAGAGGCTTACTCCTGCCGCGAACGTTCCAGAGTTGAAGGACGCCTTCAAGAAGGTTTGAGAAAGAGTGTCGCTAAAACGACATTGTGACTTGTGCAGAGCTTGCCGAAGAAAGAGCGGGAAGGCCACAGGCTCGCAAATATTGTTGCTGTTGTTGTCAATTCATCGATTCATTGTTGAAAAAGTTCGAAATCAAGGGTGAGTATTCCATACTTTTGGAAAACCCTGATTTTCAACAAAGAGATTCCAAAACAAAGGTCGCGGTGAGGATGTAGTCGTTGCCCCGTAGCGCCTTTCCTTTTGAATGCCTTCCTTTTCTTGATTTTGTGACTCCTTTCACCTTTCACGACCAATTAGAAGAACTACAATAGAGGAATCAATCCTTGCCATCCCACTAGATAGTCTTGACCGAATTGCGGTGATGGCTGTACATCGTCTGCTTCCAGCGCAATGACGGTGCATGTCTCTGAACTTTGAGGCACTTCACAACTTCAACTTTAGAAAGAAGAATCTACTGAATCTTACTGCTGGAAAATGACTGCTACTCCCATCGAGCTCCGTAGCCGGAAGTCCAGGACGCGTGATACCTGATTCCACTGTCACGAGCCTCTGAATCCTGTCCTACTGATTATCTTGTTTCATATCGAATTCAATATTAGTTCTAATAATGTGCTATGCTATTATCTGGCTTTCGATTTTTGTTGCGGTAGCTCAGGCAGCATATGTCTTTGGTTACTGTAAAATAACGCAAAAGCTGGCACAACAACAAAGTCTTTCACAAGATAGTAGTAATAGCGGTTTTTTTAAATAACCCATGATCGTATTTTTCCTCATCGGCTATATTCGGTTGTTCCCGCATATTGACTCACGCGACCGATCTTCAACAATGAAGCTCATCGCCTCAAACTCCTGGTTCTCATCTTTATTTCACTATCTGTGCACAACAACTCGCATCCATAGTGCATTCATAGTAAATTTGTGAGCCAAAGGTTTGGCCGAATCCAAAACAAAATCCCAAATCATTTTCCACGAAAACGTTCCGGAGTGCTTCGCGTAGCTTCGGTTAATCTTGCAGATTTTATTCTTCCCTTTGCAGTGACAAACAGACGTTATTGTGCACCGTGTAGTGTAATTAAATACATAAATTAATAAATAAGAGTGAGCCGTGTATTTTTCGCTGCTGATACTGAAATAACTTTTATTCTAGGATGACAAAGACTACATATTGTCTTATAATGAGACGCTGGATCCTTATAAGTTTTACCCTTATCACTTCCAACAGGTGAGGTGCAGTGCACATTGATGTGTGGTCAGATTATGAAGCTTATGGCTGTTCAGCGATTGCTTCAATGAAGCAGGAGGGAGTTGATGCGGCGTCGCGATGGATGGGACTAGCCTTTCCATGTTTTCGTCATGAGAAAACTCACCGTTTAAAAGCCGATCGAAGTATTCCTGCCACCTCCTTTTTACATCTCTGGCTCCATAAGGTGAGCAGCGCTGCTTTTAAAGATTTCGTCAACCCCATGTCGGCTCGTTGTAGGACCTTGGCCAGCCTAGAGACAACGCCTTTCTATCCTCCAACTTCTCGTACAGGGGAGAGGAAAGACTCCCAATATGTAACCTTTCTGTGCCTGAGTGCAGTATGAAAATCGAAGCATTGATAGCAACGTTAAGCGCGGCATCGAGGAAAATTTAAAAAAACGACTCCCTAAAGCAACGAGGGCCTCCATACGACCCCTCATTCTTCAGGTTTCGCTATTTCTGTGGTCTACCAGTCAATTTGACTCATCAAGGAAATCAAGAGAATACGTAAAAAATTGAGACCAAACTGGTGATAAAGCAAGAAAAATAAGAACCTAACAAAATTCAGTATTATGTACCGAAACGATAGCGTCGTCGACTATGAGTCATGTCCGTTCTCTTATGACAGATGAGAAGGGTTCAGAGACATAAGAAAGTTTCAAATTAAAACGAAGCCATGTGATGTGCTCCACCGGGATTGCCGCGTTGCTATTGCGACAGCCACGATAGCGATGGAGCACGATATCTTCCTAAAATAAATCTGAGCAGTATTAGAATACTTGTAATTTCACAAAACACAGTCCTTCAAATGTACATGTTTTTGGAATAACTGCCTTAGCCCGATCTATAGGCACCTTAGTTTCCCTAATGGTTGCGTAGTTGTGTATATGGAAATCCAGTCGAGGAAAACTCGGAAAAATTTCAGTCTCATTTCGTATGGTAGTGACTTCCTTCAAACTCAATTTTATGAGAGCGGATTTCCGTTGCGGAGAAAGCAACGTTGTTGCTTTCTAAATACTGCTCAAACCATGCCATATCTGGCGCATCCCAAGAGGGACAGGCTAACGTTAAAAGTTTTGGATTCACGTTGCCTCTTGGAAGTTTGGTTTTTTGCAGCAAAAATGTCAAATACTACATTCAATAATTAGTGTGATACTATGTTCCGATGAGTGATAGTTGCCTTTGAAACATAAGAAATGAGTGAGATATGTCGAATCGCGTCTCAGTTGGGCTAGCACTCACTAGCAGAATACGAATCGCCTCAACTATGAAATGAACCAGTTTCAAACTTTATCTGTTGAGCGCGCTATGGTGTGCGCTTCCTCAACTATTAGGCTGTGTACAAAGTCTTCCGCCACGAACTTTTTTAAAATTTTTCAAAAGCGAACTAACCAGAAGATCAGGGGCAGGCACCATCCCCATCCACTACTCGACGCCAACGCTCGGGCAGCTTGTCGATTCCCTCTTCCCAGAAGGACGGGGGCTGGGACTTGAAAAATTCGTCGAGTGCTTTTTCGACTTCATCCTTCGTTTCGAATTTTTTTCCGGTGAGCTGTAGATGGCTGAATAGCCAATAGTCGGAAGGAGCCAGGTCAGGGCTGTGAGGGGCCTGGGGGATCACCACCCAGTCGTACTTCTCCAGCTCGGCCTGGGTCGCCTTTGCAGTGTGGGGTCTGGCGTTGTCATGGTGGAAGTAGACTTCCGCATTTTTTTCCACGTGTACGATCGATGTGAGCCTTCAATTTTTGAAGCTGCTCAACATACATGGTGGCGTTAATTGTTTGTCCCTTTTCCAGCAGCTCCCAGTGCTCCATGCCTTTCCTGGACCACCAGCAAGACAGGAGAACCTTCTTGGGTAAAATCTCCCTTTTTGAATTTAGCGAACCAAACTTTGCACGTGTCGTAAGAGATGACATCCTCGCCGCAGGTCTTCATTAGCTTAGCATGGGTCTCGTTTCCATTGAAGTCGAAATCGTGACACATAAGTAGGCAATGCCGAAGGTACATCTTGTCGCGGTGATGGTTGTGCGGCATTGTGGCCGGCAAACGCAGGGTAGTAGAGCACTAACTAGTGGGGTGATAGAGTAATATGTATACGTCACGTACACGAGATGACGTAATACCAACACTTTTTTAAACGAAATACAGAACGATCAAATTCGTGGCGGAAGACTTTGTACACAACCTAATAGTTGCATTGCGTAACGAAGGCCCTCTGTAACACCTTGAAATGTGCAGGTTATGGCCGATCTTCATCCTAGATCTTTATACAACCTATTCCTGCATGTTAATCCTGATATTATTAGGCTTGCCGTCACTTCCACTTTTGATTTCAATATTTGTCAAGTAAACCCAACTCACTAACTAGAGAGATGAATATAGCTATTGCGAGAAACTGTCCAGAAATCGAATGGTCACCACATACGAGTTTCTTGTTGAGGTTCAACAATGACTTATCAATCGTCAATTATATTGATGAAGTGCTAATGACGTGCTGTAGATGTCGCGTACATTTGCTGCAAGGCAACATCTACGTGAATGGTGGATGAATTTCTACGCCACAAACTTGGATTGTAGCATTTTTCGCATGATATCTACAATACCGCTCGCGTCGCGTGAGTAATTTTCGCCTTGCGACGGTTTGTTCGCGAACAAACCGTCGCAAGGCGAAAATTCGCGACGTCATAACATCGTTCAAAGTGGATAAAATGGAAAGTTTTCAGAAGCACTGGATTCGTCTCGAAGCGACGAGTTCAGTAGTGTATAAAATGTCAAATTTTGATCAGCAACAGTCCTGAAAATCGCGCGAAAACGCGTTTTCGCTTTTTCCGCTATAAATCAATAGCTCATTGGTTTTTTATTGGACCCGTATACATTTTATATAATCAGCTCGTCGAGCTCTACAAGAGGGTGCTACAAGTTTTCGGTTTTATCAGACTCGATTTTTTCACATTCTGAGAAGTTGGAGGGAAATTTTCTTTGGAACCTGATAAGTTGAAGCTAAAACCCTTTCACATTCTCAATCTGAACTCACAGAAGTGTAGAGTTTTAAATGTTTCGAGCCTTTCAGATCAGCCCCTACTCCTTTGTGTGGCCCTAAACAGCGCCTCCGTGTATGCTCTGCTATACAAAAACCATCCCTTAACTCATCTGCAGACGGAGATCCCCTAATGAAATGTATGCCGTTCGATTCCTTTGAGAAAATGCTATCGAACGACATACAAAAAGCTTTGTACAGATAAATGTCTTATTTTCCTATTTCCAGCCGTTTCCTTTTGTGGATCGACGTCTCAATCTCCTGTCGGCCGTCGCGATTCACGTGCACGCCCTGAAAGAGCGGTCACGATCGATGGCGCCACCGCGAGCTCCTAGCGCTTTCCCAGCGTTAGTAAAAAGAGCTCTTATGAAAGGACGGGAATCAGGGTAAGAAGGGGTCAGTAAGAAGTGTCAGTGTGTACAACCGTGTCTAAAAGAAGGCGAAAAAGCAACAGCACCATTAAACACCTAGACTTGTAACGAATATTATTATGTTAGTAACAAAACCGTTGCATGGAAAAGGAAAGCGATAGTCAGCGACACAAAAAAGTAGCTCAGCAACATGCAGTTCGTAGACCCACATGTAATGCAGGTGTGAAAGTTGGAATGGACATGCAAAAGTTCTGAAAGAAAAGGAAAGCGACAGTCAGCGACACAAAATTGTAGCTCAGCAACATGCAGTTCGTAGACCCACATAAAATGCAGGTGTGAAAGTTGGAATGGACATGCAAAAGTTCTGAAAGAAAAGGAAAGCGACAGTCAGCGACACAAAAAAGTAGCTCAGCAACATGCAGTTCGTAGACCCACATGAAATGCAGGTGGAATGTTGGGATGAACATGCATAAGTTCTGAAAAAAAGCCCAATCACACCGTGGATACAGCAGACAGAATAAGAAGAGAAACTATAGATCTAAGACACAAAGCACGATATTCTTACCTTAAACAGCGACTGTCAGGCGTGCGACAGCCGGTTGAGTTACATTACCTTCCCTTCGCAAACATCAGCAGCACCTCTAGAACAAAAATGTTGTAAACAAGTTGTTATAGAATGAAATAACAAGAATAGTTGCAATTTTTCAATTGAATTGCGGAGAAACCAGCAGAACCACGACGACTGCAGCATAACACCGGGGAATTTGATTTCAAAAGCGACTACGGAATTCAAAACAGTGTCAAGGAGTGCTCTTTACAATTAAAATAGCACATCAATGACATCGTAATGAAAACTGAGTCTAAAAGAAGAAGGGACACCAAAAAATCAAAAAGAAAACTCACAGCGGAGGTAACAATTCGACGACTACAGCATAACACCGGGGAATTTGATTTCAAAAGCGACTACGGAATTCAAAACAGTGTCAAGGAGTGCTCTTTACAATTAAAATAGCACATCAATGACATCGTAATTAAAACTGAGTCTAAAAGAAAAACGGACACCAAAAAATCAAAAAGAAAACTCACAGCGGAGGTGACAATTCGACGACTGCAGCATAACACCGGGGAGTTTGATTTCAAAAGCGACTTCGGAATTCAAAACAGTGTCAAGGAGTGCTCTTTACAATTAAAATAGCACATCAATGACATCTTAATGAAAACTGAGTCGAAAAGAAAAAGGGACACCAAAAAATCAAAAAGAAAACTCACAGCGGAGGTGACAATTCGACGACTGCAGCATAACACCGGGGAATTTGATTTCAAAAGCGACTACGGAATTCAAAACAGTGTCAAGGAGTGCTCTTTACAATTAAAATAGCACATCAATGACATCTTAATGAAAACTGAGTCGAAAAGAAAAAGGGACACCAAAAAATCAAAAAGAAAACTCACAGCGGAGGTGACAATTCGACGACTGCAGCATAACACCGGGGAATTTGTTTTCAAAAGCGACTTCGGAATTCAAAACAGTGTTAAGGAGTGCTCTTTACAATTAAAATAGCACATCAATGACATCGTAATGAAAACTGAGTCGAAAAGAAAAGAAAACTTCAAAAGTGCGGAAGGAAACCACAAAATTAGCATGACCAGGAAAAATGCATGCTTCAAAAAGGTCCAGTATTCAAAACAATGTCCATTAATGTCTCTACAGACAACAGACAAACTATCGAATCACTGTGATGAATATTGAATGAAATATCTGTGGAGTAAACAAAAAACCATCAAGGGCAATTACAAAAGAAAGCAAAAACATCTTGTTAAAATGGTGTTTTGTATTTCACGCAACCTCCGCCTGTCAAGGCGGTTCCCGCGCTAAAGGAGGTTGGGGGGAGGGCCAGCGCGGCTTGGCCGACGGCCAAGGCATCGAGACACGGCTAGCGTCGCGGCCGTGCTGACCCTGCCGGAAAGGAGGATAGCTCCCCATTCCGGCTTATCGCATCGTGCCGATAGGTCGTGTCGCTTGCTTGTCTTCGTGTATTTTTATCTTGTTCACATCAAGTTGGATTCAATAACAAATTTCGTGTTTTTTCTCAGACTCCCAGCCACATCGTACTAATATCGAGCTTCCATATTATTCGCAGTGTGTTCCGCTTAGCATCTCATACGTATTCTATAACAAGGCTCACAAGAGCGGCAAAGGTTCGGTTTTATCCAAGGTTAGCAGCAGTATACGCTCATTCCATTAAAAGTTTAGAAGTTAGCTTGTGTCATATTCAGTGTCGGTTATCATCGGAAACGTTCCCGTGGTCAGTCAAAGTCCCTCGGAAGAGGAAGCGTCGTAACATATTTGGCAGGTTCGCCGGTTGTAATCACTGGGCAACTTCATAAATCTATTAATTTCGTTTTTTGCGTTAGCAGCTCATCGCTATGGCAGCAGAAGAGAACCAAGTCCCACCAGTTCACAGAGAGGAGGTAGTGATGTCCCTAGAGGAGTACGAGAGGCTGCTGGCTCAGGCGAATCAACCCGTAATCATGGCCCCGCCAGTACCTCAGGCCCCATCGTCGTCGACAAAGCCTTCATTCACAAAGCCGGGACTGCAACGACAGTTTGAGTTTAATGCCAGTATTTTGGACATCATATCACCAATAGCACAGATAGCGCCGGATGAGTTTGGCCTAAGAACCAACCTCAACAGGGCCGTAACCTCGCTCACACAAAGAAATGAACTCCTAACGGTGGCGGACAAAGACCTTGAAGTTTGGGACTTCTTCGACCAACATAGCAAAGCAGAAAACTATGATGTCACCAACCCGATCCTCGCCGCCTTCTTAAGGGAAAAGAAAAAAACAGGAGAAGACGGAGCCCCAGAGAAAGGTCACGTGGGGCCGACCGCATCCGTACTCCAGGGCACAGCCCTTTCGATCGGGAGGGGCGACCTGTGCCCTCGCCCCTCCCGCAGACTCGATCGCCTTCGGTCGTAACCCCACATTCCCGAGTCATACCTCGGGCTACAGAGGGCATCACCAAGGGCCTCATCAAGATCAACCCCGCAATAGCCGGCCTATGTGCTTCGACTGTGGCAAGTTCGGCCATCTCGCAGCCCAGTGCAGAGAAAAATTCAAAAGGTGAGCCTTTCGCTGGAGCTACTCACAACAGGATTCAGTTTTGGAAGGGTCTCAAACTCACGGATTTGATAAAGTCAGTCTTGGAACACGGGTTCCTGCCATCGTGTATTTTCCCCCCAAAACTGAATTTCAGTAGGAACAACGTCTCTTCAACGATGCTGTATTTTTCCTTTGTAGATTCGGAAATCAATAGAATGATAAAAACCAAGCTATCCTGGAGGTCCCCGATCCTTCGACCATAAGAATCAATCCCATATCTGTAGCTGTAGGTAAGAAATTACGGCTTTTATTAAATCTGTCTGAGTTAAACAAATGCTTCCAAGTACCGAGGATCAAGTTTGAGGACGTGGCAAAGGTGCTACCAGCCCTTCCAAGGGGGGGGGGATACATGGCTACTTTCGATTTCAAATCGGGTTACCACCACCTTAGAATGCATTCGGATTTCACCAAATACTTGGGTTTCAAATGGGATAATAAGTTTTACAAGTTCACGGCTTTACCTTCCGGTCTATCCCTAGCACCTTTCATTTTCACGAAACTCTTTAGACCACTACTGAGAAAGTGGAGGGAACAGGGGATCAAAGTCGCCCTATACCTGGACGATGGGTTAATATGGGCAGATTCCGCACACCGGTGTGAAGAGTCCGTCAGGACTATCAGAGAAGACCTTGAACTTGCCGGCGTTACCATGGCCGAAGAAAAGTGTTCCTTGATCCCGCTCCAGAGGGTGACGTGGCTAGGACATGTCATAGATCTTAATGCTTTTTCTTTGGATATTACACCCGAAAGGAGAGAAAAGACCAAGGTCTTGACCCATAGGTTACTTGGAAGCAAGAGACCTTCTCTTCTAGATCGCATGAAATGGCTAGGTTGCATTTCATCAATGTTCTTAGTTATCCCTTCAGATTTGAAACGCAGGTGGAGATCCGTCCCGACTCAGGTCGCCGAAAAGCAAACCGTTGCTAGTTCCGTCAACGTGCGCTGGAGGCTTTCGTCAGAAGAAAGAAGTGAGTTGCTATCTTGGTTAGAGTTCGAGAAATTCACGAAAGGAGTTCCTATAGAAGTCCCGCTAGAGGTACGAGAACCTTCTAGAATAGTCTTTTCTGACGCCTCCGAGTTCGGAACGGGTGCCATTGTTTATTTTAGTCCCTCGTCTAAAATCACAACTACTGCGCTTCTCCCATCCGACCTCCTGCACACATCTACCGCAAGGGAACTATACGCTATTTTGGGCAGTTTCAGGGCCTTTGCTAAGTACTTAGCCTTCCAGGAATGTACTTGGTACTGCGACAGTCAGTGCGCTGTCCGCGTTTTAAAAAAGGGAAGCCTGAAGATGGACCTCCAGTATCTAGCTCGACAGGTTTGGGATTTGTGCCGCATGGTACAAGCACATGTCGACTTCATTTGGATCCCCAGATCTCTCAATTCTGAGGCAGACCTAGCCTCCAGATTTATAGATTTGGATGACTGGAGTGTCTCGGGGCTCATTTTTAGAGAGCTCTCAAAATGCTGGGGGCCTTGCTCAGTGGACATGTTTGCTAGCCCCTCCTCAGTGAAGTGCGAAAACTTCATTTCTAGATTTGCGTGCGAGGGCGCTCGCAGTTGCGACGCTTTCTCGTCAGAATCTTCCAGCTGGTGGAGGGAACCTTGCGGCTGGTGGGTTCCCCCTCCGCTTCTCATCCCCAAGACCCTTGCTTGGGCAAAGAAGCATCGTAGTATTGGCATTCTGGGGTTCCCTTTATGGCCGTCGCATATATTTTTCCCTCTCTTAAGGTCTGGAAGCGGCTGGATTCCTGAAATTCTGAATCTAACCATTTTTCCAGCAGGATCTCCGGTTCACCGGTTTTGGAGGGGACCTCGCCCTCTTTCACCTTCGGATCTTCGTCCCTCAATTTCGGTTTTGTCTTTGCTCTTATTTCATTTTCTCCCCCTCCGGGCTTTAACCTTTTCCCCTTGTGTTGGTTGCGTGAAGTACAAAACGTAGGTTTCGTCG
This sequence comes from Trichostrongylus colubriformis, assembly GCA_963978905.1. Classification (NCBI taxonomy): domain Eukaryota; kingdom Metazoa; phylum Nematoda; class Chromadorea; order Rhabditida; family Trichostrongylidae; genus Trichostrongylus; species Trichostrongylus colubriformis. Next base: position 33,844,849 of record OZ022260.1, read on the forward strand.
TAAAGTATTGGAGACGAAAATGGTGTTTTGTATTTCACGCAACCTCCGCCTGTCAAGGCGGTTCCAGCGCTAAAGGAGGTTGGGGGGAGGGCCAGCGCGGCTTGGCCGACGGCCAAGGCATCGAGACACGGCTAGCGTCGCGGCCGTGCTGACCCTGCCGGAAAGGAGGATAGCTCCCCATTCCGGTTTATCGCATCGTGCCGATTCCCACCGTCCCGCCCTTAGTCTGTGGAGTAAGTTTACAAGTTTAGCGTGCTTATTTTTTTCAGATCGGAGCACCAGAAGTCGCCACGTAACGGCGGCAGTCACAGCTTCCTTAGCCTCTCAAAAAAGGACTGGGAGGCGCAGCAGAAGTCATGCAGGCCTGTATAGATCAGTCGGTAGCCCCAGGCACACTCAACATCTATAGAGAGTGAAGAAGCGATTTCTGGAGTTCATCAAATCTCGAAAGTGGCGGAGTCAGAGACCTCCAAGCTTCGTAATATCTTCATAGCGCACCTTATCCACCATGGCAAGGATCGATCCCTAGGGTGTCATGTGGCGGCGCTTTCCCATTTTTTTTGGCCCGCTTCCTCAGGACGATGAGGATATTCTAAAAGCCCTTTTAAGGACCGCGAGTAGGACCAGAGCCCCGGTATGCCATAGGACCAAAGCCTCAAGGGAGGACGTGGATATAATTATTCAGCACGCCCTCACCAAGGGGTCCCCAGCGGTTACGAGGGCAGCCACTGCGATTATGGTGGCCTTTTCCGCCCTTTTGCGAGTCAGCGAGGTCGCGCAGCTTCAATTCCAAGACCTTTCTTATAAAAGGGACGGGATTTGGTGGATCGTTATCAAAAAGTCCAAAACGGACCAAAAGGGGGCCGGCGCCACAGTAGCAGTAAAACACTATGCCAGCTAAGGAAACCTCTGTGCCCCTTTAAATTCGTCTTTGGAAGTTCGGGCTCAAGCGCACCTTCTAGACACGCCCTCTGCAGCTGAATCGGTAAGGCAGTTAGTTTGGCGGGTTTGGGCCATAAGAAACTTACCTCCCATTCTTTCAGAGGAGGGGCAGCTATCCACGCTATAAGAAAGGGAACCGATTCAGGCAAAGTGATGCTAGCAGGGAGATGGAGATCCTTTGAGGGTTTCAGGGGCTACATTGAACCGAACCCCCTTTGATCCTTCCCTTAGAGGCTCTTGATTTCAGATAATCGCAAGGATCTCCGGTCGTTTAGTACGTCATCACCAATAGCCGCTCACCCTTGCCCGGATATCTTCCGCTCGATGACAGGGCGTTTCATCATCTCGATAATAGACGATCTCTTTTCATTCCCATGCTTATTTCATGTTCTGTTGACGTTACCAGGTGAAAACCGTTTTTGCTCCGCTTTTACACCATGCTATAGATATATCTCAGTCAATCATAGTCTATTAGCCCTTTACGGTCTCCATTATTGCGCAGTTATTTTATTATTAATAGAAGTCGTTACTTGTACTTATTATTAGTAGAAGTCGTTGGCCGTTCTACTCCGCCATCCGTCTCACCCAGGAATTTCGTAAAACTGTTTTCATTAATTTTCGTCATTGGTGCCCAGATGTAGGGACATTTCTTTACGTTGAGCGCAGTTATTTTATTGTTAATAGAAGTCGTTACTTGTATTTATTATTAGTAGAAGTAGTTTGCCATTCTACTCCGCCATCCGTCTCATCCAGGAATTTTGTAAAACTGTTGTCATTAATTTTCGTCATTGGTACCCAGATGTAGGGACATTTCTTCACGTTGAATCGTATGTATATATATATACACATCTATGACGCGACACGATAGTGCACGAAGATAAAGCCTTCCCCCGTTGTGTTGGTTGCGTGAAGTACAAAACGTAGGTTTCGTCGTAAAGTATTGGAGACGAAAGTGACGATTACGGTTTAAACAGTGCACAATGTATGCAAATTGAGTCACTTGTATCAAAATTCACTTACCTCACCGAAAATCAGCGTCGTTATGCAAAATAATGGTAGAAGTAGTAAAAATAGCAGAGGTTAGCGGAACACATGCAGCCGAAATCAGCTGTTTGACGGACAACTATCAAGTGCGCTCTGACTCCACCGCGCCCTCATCCAAGTCCGTAGACACGCTCCGACAGTTTTTTCGAAATGGACTGTATGCTTGATTAGATTTTTTAATTGGGCATAATTCGTCGCTAACCTGTTATTTAGGCGGCGTTCATACATTGCGGTGCCGGTGGCAAGGCGTGGCTGCATGTCTCTGCGTCTCCGCCTGTGCCACCAGTCTTGTTGGCTGCATTGTCCTGCACCTCCCCCTTGCTACTCTGCCTCGCTGCCTGTGAACGCAACCACGCTCTGCCGGCGCAATGTATGAACGCAGCTTTAGCGTCTTGTACTTCAAAGTGAAGTGACATGATTCCATAGTAAAACACATCCTGGTGTATACTGCCCTTGAGGATTGAGAAATCTCTTCAGATTTCATTATTTTACAGTTTATGTCCATTAACTAATGTTAAGGCTTCAAAACCATTCATACAACTTTCTCTGAAATTTGAACATGCTGTGCAGTCACGAATATGGTATGTATTTGTACAAAATTAATCCGAAATAATAATAGAGAAGCGCGTCCGAACACACCCATCCACATGCTCAATTCGTGCAGGTCAAAGATCTTCCATGGAGAGACGGCTTCTCCGAAACTTTTTTATGTTTTTTATTGTAGCTCTTACCATTACGCCGCTATCGCTTCTCTTGGAAATGATGGTGTGGTATAGTTGAAATGCAATGTTTATTCTTGAAAATGCAACAGAAAATACCCTGATGTAAGCAAAACGGCAACGCAGCCCAGGGTGGGTAATCTTCGTCGTCCCATGAAATAGTAACAGAGCTAATTAAAAGGTGCTGGGTAGAATACACAAGACAACTCAGATGGCACCTTTGGCACACCACCGTCGCATAGTGTGAGATATTCCTCAAATCCTTCCTTGGTCAACGGGCGATACGAGAAGCTGTTTTCATAATCCGTATTAATTTGGGCGTAGAATTTTCGTCCGTCCTAAAATGTGGAATTTGTATGAAATCATATTGTGGGTCTTTCATAAGAAGAATTTAGGTTTGTTTGAAAATTTGCCCAAGATGAGAATTGCGCCACGCGAATCTCGTCCTAGACCTCTTACTGACCACCGCGAAGCTCTCCGAGCGTTCCTATTAGGTTGTAAGGGAAGTTTTGGCCGGTTTTTGAAATTTCAACTTCGAAAGATCATAACTCGGCTCAGAGAGCATCTTTTCTCACAGTATGAGCACCATTAGGTTTGCTACACTCTTGGCAACACTACATATGCATACCTACATATCTCAATTTGATAAAGGGCTGATAATTTATATTGCGCGAAATGAAAAAAAAGTCGACTCCAAATCGCCACTCTTTCTAAACACACTGCTACTGAAGGAGGTGGCCAGATGTTTTGGGAAGTGGGGCATAGTTAGCGCTAGATCTGGTGAACATGATAGACGAGTATGGGCCTTACCCTGCGACTGCTTCAATTAGTGGAAGAGGATTTGTGAAAAATGCGCTTGCGCATGATTGCCGTTAGGGGTCCAGCGGCACCCATTTTTTTTGGATTTTTCCATATCAAGGCCACTTGAGGTGGTCAACTAAGGTTGCTGGTTGAGGGCCAATACTTGTGGATATCCCCTTCAAATATGGACGCTCGTCGCTTCCTGTCGTTTTAGTTAAAGCGATTTGATCAATTGCAAATTCGAGCAACTCGTTCTCATTTCTGCACTTCTGAAACCATGGACAACGTGTTCCGTCCAATGCTTCACCCCATCCCCTTACAACACTCACATTTGTGGTCACCTTCGCTGGGACTCGGCTAAACAAGTACACTTGAAGTGAAGTCATCTCAAAAGTGCCATTTTCGTAGTACTTTAAAATTTCCCTAATAATTCGAAAACCTTGTGGCATCCCAAATAAAACATATATTCTGAAAGAGCAACTTTTTGTCTATCTAACGAGCACAGTATGTCAGCTGATTCATGTTGATGCGCTCTGATATTTGAATTTATCTTGAGAACGCGAAAAAGCGGCCAGAACTTTCCTTGAAACCTAATACATCTGCTTAGCCACCTTGACTCCTCCATAGTACACCAAACTGATCGCTTTGAAACCTTAGCTTATTGATCTGCTACTGATGGTGTGATATACTGTACCTGGCGCTGAACGATGAAGGGGTAGAACGTCCTTTGGCCTTTGTACCTCACTTGGTAGGACAAGGTGCAAGCAGAGGAGCCCTAAAGAGAAGTTACTGTAATGGCGAAAAAGGTACAGCTTTCATGAAAGTCCATGTTATACTTCGTCATAAAACATACAACTCCTAGATTCTGCTTGAGAAGCTTTCTGATAGGCTTGTCGGGTATCTGCTTTATCGTTAGTTCCAAAAATCCACTGTGTTTGCACATCTTGGGCGGTTTTCTCTTGCATTGCAGTTCATCTAACTTTTGCTTGTTGCAAGCTATGTATTTCATAAATTCTTCCTCCGTAGTCTGCCTCCATCTGTAGTTGTTTGAAGCATCCACACTAATTTCATAGTAGTAGTAATAGCTTTCCTGAAATGTGGCATATCTGAAACTGTAGTGGGTTAATCCATATGATAACTGACAACTGATAATGCTGATCTCTTCGAGAAAAAGCTTGAATTTGCTGCGGCCGACGAGGCACCCGCGAAACTTAGGTTTTTGATTTCTTACGGCGCTTATTGACACCTCGCATTCGTCATATTCTACGAATGGACCACCACACCGGCTTAACGAAACACAAAAGATCTAATTGAAAAAGTCACAAAGTACTCATTGCGTTATCGTTCTAGACCACATATAAATGTGCATTATACCTGCTGAATACGGTAGTAATAGTACGAGCTGAAAGCATCGCTCACTCGGTAGGACAGAGTGCAGGCAGAATCATCCTAGAATAAAGTATTACAACAACTAGAAATGTACGGCTACCACAAACGCCTTTCAGATTTCTCTAAATGACGTACAAGTCCACTTATTTTACTCTGCAAAAGCTTCTTGATCGCTTGATTGGTGATTTTTCCGATAGATTGCCGAACGATTTCCCTTTTCTGGCACATATCTTCGAGGTGCACGAGGTTGGAAGACGGATTTGTGCTGCACTGTAGAACAGGTGGCACTTGAGGGCGTCCTGCGTATTGCCAATCGCCGCTGTAGCACTCATCAAGGTAACTTTCGAATTCTTCTTTTGTAACTCCTTTCAACACGAAGTGGTCTCTAGAATCCACTCCAATAATACCGTAGTGGCTTAAACGGCCCTGAAAATTCAGTTATTCAGCAACTACTATTACTCATTTTTCCATCCCTTCCCCCGTATCATGAGAACGCCTTGCGCCCGTTGACTTCTGAGAGTTGGGCCGTTATGCCGTTACTATACTCTGAGAATTTGTTAAGCAATAATCACTGTGTAATTCTTCATGAATTCTTCAGACCATTACTGTATATCATACCTCGTCAATACGGAAAGGATAAAACGCCTTGCTGCCATCGTTCCTCTGCACTTTGTAGGACAACGTGCAATCAGTGTCTTTCTAAGAGAAAAGTATTACAACCGCCAAAAATGTTCGGCTTCCCTATACCTATTTCAGACTTTTTCAAATAACTTACAAGCCCTCTTCGTGTGGAGTGAATAAACTGGTGGAAGTATGGATTGATGATACTTCTTAACGGTTGCAGGTCAAATCCACTCCATCTGCACGTTTTCTCGAAGTTCACATGATGGTTCGGTCTTCTTCCGCAGCTCAGAACAGGTGGCAATCGTGGTACTCTCCATGCCATTTCTCCGTCGCACAATTTGAAATATTGCTCAAATTCCTCCTTCGTACACGGATTCCACGAGACCTTGTTTGGATAATCTCGAGTAATAATACCGTAGTAGGTTAATCTGCCCTGAAAAATGAATTGTCTAACAATCGGTATTGCTGATATTCCTGAGAACAATAATGGGTTCGGAGGAGCTGACGAAGCGTGGCAGCACGTTATTATCATCTTCTTTTTCCTAATGAGCCCCCTGAAAAACGCCTTACCCTCATCGCCCTCTGAGAGTTGTACCACCACGCCGGTCTTCCGCACTATTCCCAAAAAATCTGCAATGTTATCATACCGAGTCAATGCGAAGAGGGGCCAATAGGTTCCCGCGGTTGTAGTCCCTCACTTGATAGAAGAACATGCAGTCAGAACTGGCCTAAAGAAAGGTTCATAATTACGAAAAATATTCGGCTATAAAAATTTTTTACGTTTTCTTATATAACGTACAATCCCCCTGATGTGAGCCTGAAGAGTTTCTCGGACTTGTCCATTGGTGATTTCTCCGACCGTTTGCACATCATATGCATTGTACATGCACATTAGCTTGCTTTGCACCGGATTTCTGTTGCATTGCGGAGATAATGACTTATGTGAGCTTCCATAGTCATTGCTGTAGCACTTTCGAAGATTTCCATCAAATTCATCCTTTGTACTCTCCCTCCATTTGTACGTACTTGAAAAATCCCATGTAATCATAGAGTAGGAGTAGCGTCCGCCCTGAAATGTGAGATATCTCTGAGATAGCTTATCCTATTGGTTTTTTCAAAAAGAATCTCGGGATTGGTGGAATCGACAAAGCGTCCCGTCATTAGATTTTTCTAGGCTCACCATAAAGATAGCTCACTTTCGTCCCTTCTAAGAGTTGGATCGCCATGTTGGTTTTCCCCACTCTATCACCAAAAGATCTAGTTGAAAATTTCACCGAGCAATCATTGTTGGCATTTCAGAACACATATACTGTAGAGTTAACCTGGTCAATGCGGAAGTAGTAGTATGGGCTCATTCCGTCGTTGAATTTTACTCGGTAGGACAAAACACAGGCGGAGTTTGCCTAGGAAAACTTATCAATTAGTCAGCAAAAGGTGTATAGCCCACACAAATTCCTCTAATGGATTTCTTGTATAACTCACAATCCTTCCATGTTTGACCAGAAGAAGCAGTTTGATTGCTGGGCTTGGTGCAGTGATTTCTCCAAACGCTTCATGCTTGTAACCACTGAATGAGCACATTAGCTCGGACTGCACAACTCCGACCAGGACGGTGAAGGCGATTAACATCACCATCGGGAAGTTTTTGCGTGAAGTCGAAGGATACTGGATAACGGATGCGAGCAGATGAGAATGCAGCCATTCATGGGCTATTTAAAGTAGTTAAAGCTGTCCTTCCCAACTTACACAATGATGCATTTTATTAGTGCATCAAATATTGTCAGATTATTTGACATCAATGAACATATCCCCTGTTGACGATCGGCATCAAAAAACAAACAGTTCTGTGCACACTGAATTGAGCATCTACCAGTTCCTATATTTTGATCACATCTAGCAGTTAACAGATAAATCATATGAGAACTATGAATAATCCAGTGGTATGATGACCGTAAGTGAATCTTTGAAGGATATAATTTCCATTTCTCCGTACCTCCTTAAATCCAGGAGCCAAGACGTTCCATAAATTGAACGCTTCCAAAGGCCAGTGTCCCAAGACCCTGATGAGCTCGGTGAATAATCGTGAAGAGAAGTTCGTACAGGCATAAATAGTTTCCTGGAATCTTGAAATCGACACCCTTTTCAACATTCTACTGATGATTTGTTCAATGCATTCCCAGGTTGAAAACCTTCGGTGTGTGACCCTTCAGCGACCTCTCAGACCTGAATTCCTGTCTTCGCAGATGATTTAATATCCTTTTCTACGTAGCTTGTGTTCATAGTATGAACATGCAAAAGCCAGCTTTGAAAACTGCATGAATGAGTAGATCTTCCAGCTACTGCTCCCTTTTTCGGATATAATCTCCAGTTGTTGTTAGACTGGTGCATAGACCTCCTGTCATTCAACACTTACTGCTTCCAGTATAAATGATCAGAAGGTGGAGGAAATGTCATGTCCAATATTCGTCGACCAGCAGCAAAAGTTTTCAGAAACTCGGTGGGCGATCCTGCAGACCGTTTCATCTGCCCATTGCTGCATATTGCTCTAACCCAATGCCTGTAGGAATATATGTTAACTAGCGAAGATTACTTTTCGCAATTTCCATTTGGGAAAATCATAATTAGGAGCAGCTTTTCTCATGGTATATTGCTCAAAATTGTGTGGTGTCGTCTTTAAATCCACGCTTTCTGAACTGTTTGCCATTCAAGGAGCTGTCCAGATGCTTGGAATGGGGGTAGTCTGCTGGCGTTAGATCTGGTGTGTGTGACTGGCAAGTAAGGGCTCAAAACCCGCTACTCCTACAATTTCTGAAGAATGATCTCTGGAAAATTGGGTCGAGCATACCTGCCCCTAATGGCCGTGCAGCACCCAATTTTTGAGTTTTGGCGATTCAGAGCTGCCTGAAGTAGTACACCACATCTGCGTTGGAAAGGCTATTACTCTTAAATATCCTTCGCCAATATGAGAGCTCATCGCAATCTGCGATGTTGAGTAATTAGTTTTTTCAATACAATTTCAAGCAACTCTTCTCATCTCTATACATGGTCTACGTTGCAATGCAATTAAGCAAGAAGTCGTGAAACGATGTCATTCAATAAGTGCCTTTTTGAACGTACTTTTGAATTTCCCTATGAATTTGAAAATCTTATAAAATTTTGAGAACGGCCTACATTGAAAGAGCAATTTTTGCCTATCTAAAAGCACAATTATTATTAAGTTGATCTGAAATGCCCTTTCCGTTTCAGTTTCGAATTTATCTTGTGAACTCGCAAAGCCGTCCGCAACTTTCCTTACAACCTAATATGTAATGGCGAAGACTACTTTGATTTGATCTTAATTTTCCGCATTCCAGCTTCTCCGTGTTAAGAGGGTGTGACGTAGATATTTACGAGGTGAACGTTAGGGCTCTCACAACTCTGCCAGTGAGAAATATCACTGTGCGTGTAGATTTACTTCCGTGTTCGATGTTCTACTGAAGTCATTTTTCATTTACCTTCCTTTCTTTTTTATGACTTTCCACAATATTTCCTATTATAACCTTGTCAATATTATTGCGAAATGGATCAGATCGGAAAGCCTTTCATATAGCACTTCCGTGTTCGATGTTCTACTGAAGTCATTTTTCATTTACCTTCCTTTCCTTTTTATGACTTTCCACATTATTTCCTTGTCAATTTTATTGCGAAATGGATCAGATCGGAAAGCCTTTCATATAGCACGCATGCCAGCACTCTGCCTTTCATAAGAGCACAAATGCTAGCATTCTAATGTTTGAAGGAATCGTCCACGGAAAATGAGTTTTTGTGTTACCCATATATTTACGTTGTATTTGCCTGATGTTGGCCCCATGCAAAATTTCACGCGAAAAAATGTGAATCTAGCTGAGATACAGCTTCACAAAGTGCGGTCCAGGTGGGCGGGGCTTCCGTGTAAAAGCCTCGTCCCGTCGTCCGCCGTGGTCGGAGACGCATTGTAGGAACAGAGGGTTACGTAAACAGTCCCACTCTCCGTTCCCAACGGCGGCGGACGACGGGACGAGGCTTTTACACGGCGCCCACCTGGACCGCACTTTGTGGTGCTGTATCTCAGCCAGATTCACATTTTTTCACGTGAAATTTTGCATGAGGCCAACATTTGGCAAATACAACGTAAATATATGGGTAACACAAAAACTCATTTTCCGTGGACGAATCCTTTAATGTGCGTGGGCATCTTGTGAGTATTTCTGACTGACCATATGGCTGATTTTTTGAATGATGAGCGTTGGGCAGTAACACACTATGATCCTGTGCGGCTACTGTGAGCGAAGGCTACACTTGTTCTTACACACTTGGAATTTTTTTGCATATTTATTTTTCATTTTTGGGTTCGAAAAGGGCTCTTACATGTTTGTAGATTTTCATATGATTCTAAGAGAAGGCCTCCCGGGTGCGATGTCCAAAATACACGGCAGAGACACGTCAACTATGCAAGCGCATATTCAACGAATGCAGGGCGGCAACATTCCGACATCTTTGACATTATTGTCGTGCAAAGGTTTTAGCTCACAGAGCTTCTGAAAAAGCCATGTAATGTGAACAAGCGATCACACATCTAATTCGTCTGAAACAACAAGAGGAAAGAACTGCGAGCTGAACTAGTGTTCAATCATACTCAAAAATTTTACATGCAAAAATTAAAAGTGCGATGTGTGATGCTCGCATTGGGCTATTGTTCTAGTATGCCACTTTCATGCGAGGTTTACTGCCTTTACGAGATATTGCAACAGCATATTGGTAGTGTTTATCGAAAAAATTTAATTGAATTTTAATAAATACGCTGCATTGGTCTCGATAAGCGATTAAACGTGCTAGATGACTTAACTGAGGCAATCAGGAGTGGGTTGCTCTCCGAAATTTTAAGGAGACATAGGCGGTGCAGGCGCCGTTCTTACCACGGCCTTGACGTGTTATGATGCCAGCGGTCGAGTGCTGTGATGGGGGTAGGCGACAACCACGGACTTCTCTGACCTCAACCCCATTACTTCAATAATGTGGAGAATGGAAATCAGTGGTAGGGAGTAGTAGGTGTATTGTCTTCGGTTTCCAGCACACCGCACCTGAAGTACAGTGAAGATGGGTAGCACGTGTTCCCGTGTACTTCACATATTGGAATTAAGAGTAGTCAGAGAGTGCTCACAGCAGTTCCTGTCACGGCGAAAAATGTATAATCATGTTCTTTCCCACTTTTTCACTTTTTCAGATTTCCTTTTCCCCAATTCTTTCAGATTTCTTTCTCAGATTTTCTCAACTTTGTTCGGAATACTTATACTTATCCTCCACATAGCTTGCGGCCTCCGCAACTTTTTTTTTCTGAGATAACTTCGTGAGAAATGGATTCGGGATTTCCTAGACCCTTTGCTACACAGTGCGCCATGTATGCAGGCTCCCGTCAGGAAATGCGCCTGGGTAGAAAGTATTTTGAATTTCCCAAGGGCTGATTGACTCTGCTAATGTCACTACTAACCCTATATAGCGTGGGTGTGTATAAAGTGGTACGAATGACTTTTTTCGCACCTAATGTGCTAAGAAGTAGTTAACGAGGGGCGAAAATCTGAGGTCACCCAATCATGTAACTTGCCTATAACAGCAAGCAAAAGAAAAATGATATGACTAAAGGAAACCAGGAGTGAATGGATTTTTTTTCGGCTACTACACATACATTCATCCTCAGGCGTCAACAAGTACCCAACGGGCATGCGGTAACTTTTTGACTAGTAGCAAAGGGGCGTTCACAACTGGACAAGTATGGTGGTTATGTAATGATAATTGCTAACGAACATGCATCCTTTTCATCCTTTGCACAAATTCACTCATTGTACTTTGCATTCTCTTTTTCAAGTGAAATTTATAAAACATGAAGTACACATTAAGGCCAAATTCCGTTATCTTTGAATCTATATTCATACAAAGGTTATTGTCTACAAACTGAAGCTCTTTTTTGCCCTGTAATGCAGGATATAACATTTCTTAGGTCTATGCAGAATAAATGGCCAAAACGGACTACTTTTTTCAAAACGCCATAACTTCGCTCAGACACAACTTTATTTGTCGAAATAAAAACCATTCGAATCTACACAACCTTGCCAACGATCTGGTAAAGAAAATATGAAATCATGATCAAATTCAGGATTGCGAAAATTAATGAAGTCAACGATGGCATTTTCAACATGCATCGTTTCGGCGAACTCCTTCTGACCCAGGTTTGCATCGAGAACCGGGAAAAAGCGGTAATTCGTCAGAAATAGGTCTGAGGAATAAGGGGGGTGAGGGAGAGTCTCGATCAGTTTCTGCCGGGTGACTTGCGAACTGTGGGGTTTTGCGTTGTTTTGCGCACCCAGTAAAAAAATGATGCACTTAGGCATCGAGCCTCTCCCTCACCCCCTTATTCCCCAGACCTATCCCTGACGGATTACCACTTTTTCCGGGTTCCCGATGCAAACCTGCGGCAGAAAAATTATGCACGGTAAAAATGCCATTCTTGACTTTATTGATTCTCGCAATCCAGAATTTGATCGTGATGGTATATTTTCCTTACCAGATCGTTGGCAAAATTCTGTAGATTCGAATAGTTTTTATTTCGACAAATAAAGTTGTGTCTGAGCGAAGTTATGGCCAATTACGTTTCGGCCATTTATTCTGCATAGACCCAATATTCCTGGCTACCTTTACTCATATTATTTTTATATCGGTGGCTGTTGTAGGCAACCTACATAATGGGTTACCTCAGATTCTCGCCCCTCATTAATTACTCCTTCGCACATTAGGCGCGAAGGAAGTCATTCGTACCACTTTATACACACCCATATAGCGTAGCTCATAGCCACGCATCTACACCGTGATGTGCAAGATAGTGAACACCTGCCGTACTGGTATATTTACAAACATCCGTCATTTTCATAATCTCAGGCTACTGATATTGTAGGTAACGTATTAATTTAATGAGCATTTATAAGTAGCGGACCACCGAAATTGTCTGCCCACCCATTCTCTTATCTCTATTTGCAGTCACTACATATGGAAATGTAGATAGTGTAGCGATCGATATACATGCTATAACTGATATTGGAGCAGAAGTGGTGTTGACCTATTAGCCATACACTTGGCCAATAGTGGTCGAATGGTAGTAAAGTGCGGCTTCAATCATCCTACGACGGGCAGCTGAATGGATAGTTAAGAAAGAGGAGCTTACTTATGTCAAATATGAAATGAATAGCTACTGAATCAATGCCACATACACTTTATCCTTCGGTTCGTACGACAATGTGCCACAACTACAAGGAAACTCAGCTAACAAAAGTGTAGTGTTATGTTTTCAAAGGACACATAGTCGAGGCAATTTATTTCGGATGGAGGAATGAGGTGATGAGAGAAGGTTCTGGAAGGGTTAACACAGCAGATATTCCGGTAGACTCTTGTTATAGGATCTTTTGACCCCCGAGCACTTATAATAATATTGATCGAATAGTTTGGAGGAGACCCGATTCCAGAAGTAGGTGTACTCAGTCTTGCTATTGAGTTTCTTGGTCTTATCGTCGATGTGTTGCACAGTAGTAGCATGCACATTTAGCATACCATAAATATGTAGTGTACCCTGAAAGGTGAGATATTCATCAATTAATAAAGCTGGCTATTTAAAAAAAGAGTCCAATGTTTGGTAGAGGATGAGCTGATGCGACATCTCGCCGCGGATTGTCGCTTTGATTCCCCGCTGCGATCATTCTGAAGTTGCCTCGTGTGCTTCATTCTCTAAAACTAGCGAGACCCCATCAGCTCTTTCCTTTACTTGAGAAATCTCGTCAAAGAAATATTAATTAGTCGAAAGCTTTATGTCTGACCACAAATTAATGTGCACTGTACCTCACGTAGTTGAAAGTGGTAAGGGTAAAACTTGTTATGGCCGAACGTCACATTATAGGACAACACGCAGTCAGCGTCATTCTAGAAAAAGAATTTTTCCAGTTATAGCACCGAAAATACACGGCTCATGGAAAATTTTAAGTTTCATTAGGTAACTTACAATGCCATGCAGTGATCTATTAAAGAACGTTTTGAGCTCTTGGTTTTTCATTTCTGCGAATCTTTGCTTCACAATCTTGCTATGAGTACAATTTGAATTGGAATGTACGCATAGTGGAACAAGAACGAGAACCAGAATGTTTACGGCGATGAGCTTCATTGTTGAAGATCGGTTGCGTGAAGTCCGCGTGTGGCAACAGCCAAATATAGCCGATGGGAAGTAATGCGCTCATGAGCTATTTAAACCGTTGTAATTGTGATACAGTGATGCACTTTATTAACGTAATAGCAATTTTGCATCTACCAAGCATCAACGAACATAGTATGCTTCCTGGTGGAACAGTCACAAGAACAATTGCATTCAAACCTTATTTTATTTCCGCACTCTTCGGTTTGAGGTTGTAATGGCGGTACATCGCCTGTTTTCAGCTTAATCACAGCGCTTTTGAGCGATGTACAACTTCGACTTGACGCTTTTGCGCGATGTACAACTTCAACTTGAACACGAAAAAAATTACCAAAAAATAACAAATATTGGAAGCCTGCACAACAAACAGAGGGGGAGAAAGCAACAGAAAAGTGGCCTACACCTGTTCAATCGTTGCGGTGAACATCGAGTAGAATGAGAACAATAATGACACTTCAAGCGCAAAATTCCCCCGCAAAAACCATTGGGTAAGAAAGCTCTAGAAACGTGCTACGTCCGTATGAAAAAGCCCAAAAATGAAAAAGTAAAACATACATCAGAAATGCACGCATGCCCATCACAATAACATTTTCCAAAATCGCTGCGAGAATGGTGACAATACTATGTCTCGAGTACCACCGATGCCTCATTTCCCGTAGTCGGTCATTACAGCAAGTGGATAGAGACTTTCTAGTGGTGTGGTTTGGTTGCTAAAGTTCTTCCAACTGGTTGGGGAAAGGGGTCGCAATAAAGGAAAAAAGAAAGAACTTGAAAGGAAAGGCTCTACGGAGCGACAGCGGCATTCCTGCGGCATACACATTTCGATTTTTCATATCATCAGGTTTCAAGAAGCGGTTTGTCCAGGCTTCAGTGCTTTTCGTCCAAGCCAAGCAGAATGAGTCGAGGGTGTGATATTATGCGACCGTCTACCAGTTTTGACTCGCCAGTCATGCAAAGGTTTTGGTAAGTGAAACTCCTCTCCCCACTCGCTCTCCACCAGAATATACGTCCCGATACAAAAATGCTGTTCAGTACGGGTAGAGAAACAGAACGAAATAGTTCTGGAAGACAAGGCATGAATTCAACCTAAGCCTAGCATGGTAAGCAACTTTCATTAGCTAGTGGGTAAGAACTTTACTAGAAAGCAGGCTGTAGTTCAGAGATTTCACTCTGTTCATGCAGTTGACTTATCGATGAGGCATACGGGCTGTCTAGTAAATAAGATATAAAAAAGAAAATGATTTTATTAGTAGCCAGTTGAGCCTGGGTTGCTCGAAAATCATTGCACTTCTCCACTCCTCTTCCGTTTTGGGAAACCACATCATTGAGCTCTGTACCAAAAGCCTAGGACGTTTGACACCCGATTCCGCAGTCACGGGGCTTCTGAATTATGGCTTGTTCATTATCTTGTTTCATACGGGATTCAGTGATAGATCCAATAATGTGCGAGTGCTATTATTCTCCATTGTCCTCGCCACTGTTTCCCGTTTCGATGCTGCGGTAGCTCAGGAAGAATATGTTCATTGAAACCTGATAGTTACACAAATGCTTTGACATCAATAAAGTGCATCACTGTATCACAACTAAAACGGTTTTAAATAGCCCATGAGCATGTTAGTTCTCATCGGCTATATTCGGTTGTTCCTACACATCCACTTCACGCAACCGATCTTCAACAATGAAGCTTATCGCCTTAAACATTGTGGTTCTCGTCCTTGTTCCACTATGTGTGCTTTCCAATTCAAATTGCACTCATAGTGACTTTGTGACGCAAAGGTTCGAATACATGGAAAACAAAGCACTCAAAAAGTTCTTTGAGAGTTCAGTGAAAGGCATTGTAAGTTACCTAAAGAAATCCACAAATTTTCATAAGTTGTGCATTTTCCCCTGTTAGCACTGAATAATCCCTTTTTCAGAAAGACTCTGACTGCATGTTGTTTTATAATGTGACGCTCGGCCCTAACAAGTTTTACCCTTATCACTTTGAACTACGTGAGGTACAGTGCACATTGATGTGTGGTCCACATTAAGCTTGTGACATCTCTTGGACGAGATTTTTGAAGGATAGGAAGGAGCTGATGGGGCGTCGCTAGTTTTAGAGAATGGAGCATACGAGGCATTTTGAGAATGATCGCAGTAGGAAATCAAAGCGAGAATCGGCGATAAAATGCCACATCAGCTCATCCTCAACCGAAGAACTTTTTCCAAGATAGCTGGTCTCATTAACTGATGAATATCTCGCATTTCAGCGTAAACTACATATCTATGGTATGCTTAATGTACATGTTAATACTGTAAAACACGTCTTCCATGGGAGAAATGGCACGACATCCAAGAATATAACTGAGTACAGCTACACCTGGAATCGTGTCTCCTCCTTGCTATTCGATCAGTATTATGATAAGTGCTCGAAGGTCAAAAATTCCGATGGCTCCGGTCTGCCGAATCAACTAGTGTGTTAACCCATTCGAAACCTTCTCTCATCATCTCCTTCGACCATCCGAAATAAATCGCATCGACTATGTGTCTTTGAAAACATAACATTACACTTTTGTTACGGATTTTCTATAGTTGTGTATCACTCTGTCACACGAACAAAAGAATAAAGTGCATGTCCCATTGATTCAGCAACCATTCATTTCACATTCGATATCACAGTAAGCTCCCTTTTCGTAATTGTCCTCTAAGATGCACGTCACAGGAAGATGAAAGCAGTACAATGCTTCCATACGACCACTATTGCTCAAGTGTATGTGACTAATAGGTCTAATGACTAATAATATCGCTCCTGTTCCGATATCAGTTATAGGTAAAATGTTAGTTAGGTAATGTATCGGTCGCTACACCATCTAAACTTCCATATGCGTGGAGGAGATGAGAAGAAGTGAAGCAGGCGAACTACCTGAAATGTCCAAAAAATTGACACGTTACCTATCATATCAGAGCCTGAGATTCCGAAAATGATGGGTGTTTGTAAACACATCAGTACGGCAGGTGTATACTACCGTGCCATCACGCTGTAGATGCGTGGCTATGAGCTACGCCGTTTACTAAGCAAATCCGCATTTGGACAATCCAAGTTCCTTCTCACCCAGGCGCATTTCTTGACGGAAGTCTGTATACCTAGTGTCAAAGGGTTCAGAAAATCCCGGATCCATTTCTCAGAAAGTTATCCCAGAAAGAACTTGCACAAGTCGCAGGTTATCTGAAGAGTTGTGAAAAAAGTTGAGAAAATTTGAGAAAGGAAATCTCAGGAAAATGAGAGAAAGGAAATCTGAAAAAGTGAAAAGTTGGAAAAGAAGACAATCACACATTTTTCGCAGGGGCGACAGCTTCTCCATGAGCTCTCTTTCTCTCTGACTAATCTTGGTTCCAGTATGTGAAGTACGAGGGAGCACGTGCCACCCGTCTTCACTTTACTTCAGGTGCGGCCCGCTGGAAACCGACAAAAAGTACTCCCGCTTCTCCCTGCCACTGATTCCCGCCCCCCGCATAATTGAAAGAAAGGGGTTGAGGTCAGACTACAGGGGGTGCCAAAAAAAAGTAATTTTGCCCACGGCTCACATCTCCCAATTACAAAACATAGGGAAACGAAAGAAATGAGAGTATTGGGACAAAATATTCCCGAAGTGTTCCTCTAAAAGCAGGAACAAGCTGAGACTCACTACTTTCATTTTCATAAAAATATAGAACCTTTAAGCGGCGCAGTCGCGCTTTGGAGCACCCACGGTATCAAGGTCCCCTTAAAACAGTGGAGCCGGTTTCATGGTAGGTCTTTTGTGGGAAGCTTCCTAAGGATTGGCCCTTCGGTTCATGGAAGTCATAGAGCCCCTGCTGCTTGGACAAGGCTGCTATGATCCGAAGTATCATTTTTCATGCCTCACACCTGCCCCCGGAGGGGTTTCAGTGGTGATGGCACGTTTTGGCTCTTGGAAACGAAGGGCGCTGGGAACTCGGAAAAAACGGGATCCTAAAGAATACCACCCAGTATGAATCCCCTTAGGTACCCAGATTGAACGGACCTCAGCAAGATTGTGAACGAGGGCGACGAAATTTCGAATTTTGCCCAAATGAGGTGACACATCTTGTTCACTATTTCCTCGCTCCCGTTCCTGCTCGTGCAGAAGGCTGCCACGGAGTATAGTGATAGAGTGAGGTCTGCTCTTGAATCTGGGGATGTGAATACCTCAACAGAATTTGCTGTAGTTCGACTAAAGTGGGGTGAAGGTGGACGAGACAAAATTACTTTTTTTTGGCACCCCCTGTAGTCCGTGGTCGTCGCCCCCCCCCCCCCCCCATCACAATGCTTAATCGTTGGCAACATAACAAGTGCGGCCCATGATAGGAAGCGCGCCTTTCAATTCTACTTGCACCAGCGATTGTCTCCTTAGAAATCCGCATTTGATTACAAAAAACTTGTTAATCCACTCCTGATTACCTCAGCTACCTCTTCTGGAGGTTTCGAAGACTTATTGCAATCGTGTGAATCAATGTTGTAATTCTTGTGAATCATTTTATTACTAAAAATTCCAGGAGGGAACGCGGCTACCATATAGTTCATGTGCACAAAAGAGACACATTTCCCTGTCCAATTCTAGTTTTGAGTAATTCCAATACTGGTCAAACATGATGTTATAAAGGAAGTACATATAAATATATATTCCACCACCACATTTATATTTGCAGCCCAACACCGTGTCCTGTTGTAACATGCAGCATTATACTTCTGATAATTTGATGTCGCATGATTAGCATCATAGCGTTAAATACAGTACTGCATGCGTCAACAGTTTAGAGAAAGATATTTCAAATTTCAAATGAGCCCACCTTGGAGCAAATCAGCACACTTCAGCTTGAAAGATGGGGAAAGTCACGGGTGAAGCCACCCTTTCTGTTGATGCCTTTTAGCCTGCATGAAGGTGTTCGACTACTGGCTTTCTCCCATCAACCCGCATTATGTTCCTTGATTGTGAAGCGGACTGCTCCTAATTTTTGGTCAATCAACCGTTTGCGAGGAAGTAATCGATCACTTGCCGTCGTCTGACCATAACGCTGATAAAAGTTACTCAAATGATCTGCAGATAATAACATCACTAGCATTGAGTCATCACCTTCTCCACATCAGAGAAAAGTGCATGTAAGGGATACTGCATCTACATATTTCTTGCCGAGGTGGCTCCTCAACACTCATGCATTATCTTCATAATCGTGGACCAATCATGCTATTGAGGGGAATGAATCCTTATCGATACTAGCTAGGAGAGGCATTTGAGAGCGCACAATGCGACACCAGTTTCACTTGTGCAATCTGTTTCAAAGGCACATCCTGCAATTAGTAAAGTTCTTTTGTGACCATTACCAAAGCAAGTTCTAATTCACTCGAAAGATGAAAAATTGAAGAAGAAATTGAAGAATAGTATTTTAGCCTGATCCTAATACATGATGGTTCACAATTCGTGAGCTTTCTTTGCCACGTAAGTGCCATGTTGGAGAATGGTTCGTCCAATGTGAGGAGTGATTTGATTGGACGGACCCCGCTTGTTGGAGTTCGAGTGGGCATAGTGCCGTGAGGATGCGCTTCGACGCTGCGACAAGGGTGCAACTTCAGCAATTATCCAAGGGTCTACTCACCCTAAGAAAGTAAGCAGCTAATGGTGTGCCTTTGAGCACCTTTCCGATGCACATACCGTCTTCGAGTGGTGACCTAGGCTCCGAAGGAACCTTGAGAAGATGATTTCAGAACAGCCGCTGCTATTCTCCTGAGGAGCTAAACTGTTCCTGATTAATTGGACGCGGAAGATGGACAGCTAGGGAGGCTCAGTCTGGGACCAGATGATGGGCGATACGCACAGCATTGAGTATGACGTTGTGAAAAACCTTGTGTAAAATTAAACTTTTTTCAAAAAATAAGGTACGTAGCCTCTCCTTCATCCGTTACCAGATTCATTTGTTTTTGAAAATCGACTGAAACACTTCTCATGTAAAATGAGACTATGACGTGGAAAGATCTGGCAATCGCAGAATACCTTCATACCTAACTACATTTTGACTGCACATAAACTGAAACTAGCAAACCACAATTTAGGTCGTAAACACATTTGTGTACGCTAGGATTGTGCTTGGTGATCTTATGCAGGACGCATCCTATAACAAAGCCGCCCAACACAAAACAAATGCGAGGATAGGTTTGGACTCTCCGAAATTTTGTCATGAGGAGGTTCATAGTACAAGAGCCGATAGATGCACACCATCTACTTCCTTCACACATCTGCTGGCTTCCTCAGGACAGCACCGCTGCTTTCGAAAGTTTTGTCAACCTTCTGTCGTCGATAGCTCGTTTTTAACCAGCCTAAATAGGTGAAAAAAAGTTGCTGAAAAAATTACTTGTCTGGAACTCGCACATGGCTCTTTTCGCCTCATGCCCTAATACGAACCACATGTTCACCAACTCCCGAGGCTCCTCAGTGAGGAGGGCTGAAGGAAAAACAAGTCGTCATATATATGAAGTGAAATCATTTTTGTTACTGACATGAAGAGGTATCGTGAATGATAGGACAAGGAAACGAGGTTTAAGCAGAGATCAAAAATAAAAGATGAGGAGAGAAAGGAAAAAGAAGATAAAAGAGCAGAGTGTAGAGTAAGCAAGAAAAAAGGGGAAAAAGGAGGAGAAAAAAAGGAGAGAAAGTGAGAAAGGAGGGAAAAGGAAAAAGGCGGAAAGAAGGAAAGGGGAGGGGTGAAAGGGTTCCATTGTAGTAAAGTCAAATATTAATTTAGGTCAAAAAAATTAGAAAGTGCTTGATGTGATACGCAATGGTTGTGTCACTGGGATGCCCGTGGGGCAGCGGATCAATGATAGATTGCGCAAGTTCCCGTGACCATGCTCCGATTTCTCGTTCACTGGAGAAAAAGAAAACACTTCCAACATAATTACCGTTTCTCTTGTGCAGGAGGAGTTCGGAGTATTGTTAGTGGTATCGCTGGAACGTGATCAGCTTTGTGCGCGTTTGAGCTCGCTGTCGTATTCTATGAACGTTTCTCAAGGGCACAGAGCGACAAAAATGTTCTGTAACATGTACTTTAAGCTCATACTACGTTATTCTCGCCTCTCAAAGGGGCTGTTAAGCGGGGTAGAAAGGTTGTGCTCGATGGTATGTCCTGGCCTGTTCGTATCTTGTTTCATATCGGAGTCAGGGTTAGCTGTGAGAATTCTGTCATTTTTTTCATTGTGCTCGCCACTGTTTCCTTTTTCGATGCTGCGGGGCAGCTCAGGAAGCATACGTTCATTGGTACCTGATATACACAAATACTATTACATTAACAAAGTGCATCACTGTATAATAGCTACAACGGTTTTAAATAGCCTATGAGCGTGTTGGTTCTCATCGGCCATATTCGGTTGTTCCACAGGCAGACTTCACGCAGCCGATCTTCAACAATGAAGCTCATCGCCTCAAAAATACTGGTTCTCGTACTCGTTCCACAATGTGTGCTTTCCAATTTGAAATGCGTTCATAGTGGGTTCGTGAAGCAAAAGTTCGGAGAAATAAGAGGGCATAAACTCAAAGAGTTCCTTGAGAGTTCAGTAAAAGGCATTGTAAGTTACCTGAAGAAATCTACAAATTTCCGTATGCTGTGCATTTTCCACGGTCTACTCTGAATAATAACCTTTTCAGACGGACGATGACTGCATGTTGTCCTATGATGTGACTCACGGCCCTAACAAGTTCTACCCTTATCACTTCCAACTACGTAAGGTACAATGCATATTAGTGTACGGTCAGAACATTAAAGGCACGTTCCAGGATTACCCCGAGTGGGTTAAAACGCTAAACTATGAAAACAGAGATGCTGAGGAATACACCGACAAAGAAAAATCAAAAAAAAGGTCCCCGGAAAGGGCAGAAATAGGGTCTTCTGCCATCTGGCCTTGGACGAGATTACCGCGTGAAAACGAGCCTTTGAATCAGTTCCCGCTGGCCGGTATCGGAATGAACTCTAGGATATCACCCGTTTCCATAAGTCAACGTCTCCTTTATCATTGGTATCCTTCCTTATCTTATGTTATTATACAAATCGTAAGCCTCATTTTCTACGTTGTTGCCATTATTAACACCGGCATTGCTGACAAGCACGTCCGGGATGGGCGTGCCCGAGCTCCAGGGTGCGGCCGAGCTGGCTTCAAGAGCTCAGCGCGCTGCGATGACTCATCATCGCGCTTCGATATGTGCACAGCCTCCCTGCCCGTTTGGGGAACTGTTAGGTCATGTGAAAGGACTGCAATGTTTCCCTAATCCTGGAATGTGACTTTAAGCTTGTGGCTGCTCAATGATTTCTTGGACGATATTTTTTGAGTAAAGGAAGGAGTTGATGCGGCATCGTAAGTCCAAGCAAGAAATCAAAGCGAGAATCTGTGGCGAGATGTCGCATCAGCCCGTCCTCTACCGGACACTTATGTTTTCAAAATAGTCAGCCTTTATTATTGCTGAATATCTCGCTTCAGGGTGAAGTACACATCTACGGTATGGTAAATGTAAATATTACTATTGTGCAACGATTCGACCGCGGGAAGGTCAAAAATATAACTGAGTATACCTACTTCTGGAATCGAGTCTCCTCCAAACTATTCGAGCAATATTATTATAAGTGCCCACATGACAAAACATCCAGTAACGAAAGTCTACCGGCTCATCTACTGTGTTAACCTGACCGAAAACTTCTCTCATCATCTCATTCGACCAACCGGAATAAATTGCCTCGACTATGTGTCTTTGGAAACATGACACTATTTTTGTCAGCTGGATTTCCTATAGTTGTGTATCACTTTGTCGCACGAACAAAAGGATAAAGTGCATGTTCCATTGATTCAGTAGCCATTTATTTCATATATGACATTATGAAGCTTTTTTTTCGTAACTGTCCTTTGAGCTGCACGTCATAGGATGGAGGAAGCCACACATTGCTACCACACGACCACTATAGCCCAAGTAAAGATGGCTTACAGGTCAACATCGCTCCTGTTCCGATATCAGCTATAGCAATTGTATCAGGCGCTACAGCTTCTAAGCTTCCATGTGGTACGGATGTTCAGAGATATAAGAAACCGTGGGGCACACGAACAATTTCGTTGCTCCACTACTTGAAATGCTCAGAAAATTAACACGTTACCCCCATATCGGTAGCCTAAGATTCCAAAAACGATGGGTGTTTGTAGAGATATCAGTACGGCTGGTGTCCACTATCGATCGTGCACACCACAGTGTAGATGGGTGGCTATGAGCTACGTGATATCAACTGGTTAGTGTGACAAGTTTACAAAATAAATCCGCCTTTGAAAGATCCAAGATCCTTCATACCAAGCGCATTTCCTGAAGGAAGTCTGCATACATAGTGTAATTGTTTAGCTATCCAAGAAATCCCGGATCCATTTTTCAGAAAGTTATCTCAGGAAGAACTTGCACCGGCTGCAAGTTATCTAAACAATTCTAAAAAAATTGATAAAATCTGAAAAAGTGAAAAGGTGGCAAAGAAGAAGATCACACATTTTCCGCGAAGGCAGAAGCTCCTCCATGAG
The DNA here is from genome assembly GCA_963978905.1 of Trichostrongylus colubriformis. Classification (NCBI taxonomy): domain Eukaryota; kingdom Metazoa; phylum Nematoda; class Chromadorea; order Rhabditida; family Trichostrongylidae; genus Trichostrongylus; species Trichostrongylus colubriformis. The sequence continues at coordinate 33,868,184 of OZ022260.1, forward strand.
CTCTCTCGGACTACTCTTGATTCCACTACGTTAAGTACAATGGCACACGTGTGACCCATCTTCACCCTACTACAGGTGCCGTGTTGGAAACCAAAAAACAATATTCCTACTACTTCCTACCACTGATTCCCGGGGTTGAGATCAGACTAGTCCGTGGTCCTCGCCTGTCCCTATCAGAGTACTCAACCGTTGGCATCATAACAAGTCTGGACTATGGTAAGAAGCGACGTTTCCAATTCCACTTGCGCCAACGATTTCCTCCTTGAAAATCCGCATTGGCTTACGGGGAACTTGTCAACCCACTCCTGATTACCCCAGTTACCTCATCCAGCGTTTTTGAAGACTTACTGCAATTGTGATAATCAATATCTTAATACTTGTGAATTATTTTATCGCTAGAAATTCCAGAAGGAAATGCGGCTACGATATATTTCATGTGCACAAAAGAGGCACATCTCCCAGTTCAATTCGTGCTTTGCTCTATGAGAATATGTATGTAACCAACCATCACCATATTGATATTAGCGGCTCAACACTGTGTCGTGTGGTACCATAGAACATTACATTTTTAATAATTCGATGTTGCTTGTTTAGCACAAAGCGTCAAACGCAGTTCTTGCATACCTCAACCGTTTAGTCACAGTTTATATCTCAAATTTCACATAAAGATACACGTCGAGGCAAATCAACTCACTTCAGCATGAAAGATCAGGTACGTCAATGATATCAAGTGATTAAAGCAAAAATTCGCCGTAAAAATCGTGAGTGAAGTTTTCTGGTGGTGCCTTTCAGCCAACATGAAGTTTTTCGACTACTGGTTTCGTCTCATCGATGCGTATCGTCTTGCTTGATTGTGAAGCGAATATCTGCCATGATGCTCCTATTCCTTCGTCAATCAACCGCTTGTGAGGGATTAATCGATTACATGTCGTCGTGTGACCATAACGTTCATGAAAGTTGCTCAAATGATTTGCAGATATTAGCATGCTAGCACTGAGTCATCAACTACCCCACATCATAGGAAACTATATGTACGTGGAAGAGGCTGCCTCCACTACTTGTTGAAAGGGCTCCCCAACTCTCATGGCACTATCTTCGTAATCGTAGACCAACCGTGCCATTGAGAGAATGCATCCCTATTTATATTAGCTATGAGAGACTTTTGAGAGCTTACAATGCGCCACCACTTTCACTTATGCACTCTGTCTTGGAGGCACACCCTGCAATAGATTAAGCTTTATAGCGTCTATTACCGAAAGCGCACGTTCTGATTCACTCAAGAGAGATGAAAATTTGAAGAAAAATTTGAAGAATAGAATTTTATCCTGATCCTATCTCACAATGGTTGGTAATTCGCTAGCTCTCTTTGCCACGTAGACGCCATATTGGGGAATGGTTCGTTCAATGCGAGAAGTGATGTGGTTGGGTGGGGCCAGCTTGATGAGTTCGAGTGGGCATATAGCGCCGTGATGATGCGCATTGACGCTGCGACAAGCGGATAATCGCGTGGTGTGCCTTAAAGGCACAGTTCACGAAAATATGAGTACCTTGGTTTCATCAGCGAGTATTAGTAGATAGCCCCTTCCACAAGGGCAAAGCGTGTGCCATCATCACAGCGCGAGGATGGGTGCTTAACGCGTAAGGAACATGTAAATAAGATGACAGCCACCCTCTTAAGATGGCCCACACCCATCTTCGATTCAACCAGCTGGTAAGCGGTGGCTTTCACGTGTATGAGAGGCATGATATCGTTTCGATATGGAATGACAGGAAATACTCCCATTGTAAAAACAACCTTATCGGATGTTATCATGTAAAAACTTGTCCAAATATTACTCGCTTTTAAGCTGCAAACTCGTCGAATCTGAGGGTCAAGACACTTATTTTCAAGGTTTCCGAAAAATTTCTCCGTTTTTCTTCACATTAGTGTTCTTAAGCACTCCCAGAGTCTTTATGGAGCACGACTAGGCACGAAAATTATCGTGAACTGTGCCTTTAAAGGCAGCATTAGGGAAAATTCGGAAAAAAAGGTAAAAGAAGTAGTGAAAATGAATGCCGAGGTACTGAGCAATACGATGGTGAAGAAAGAAGGAAGTAAATTACCAGAAACCCAAAAAACAGAACCTGTTCTCATCACTGATTCCCTACGTGGACGATCACTCCGTCAAAAGGCGGGTAGGCCGGACGACTCTGCCACTGGCATGTAGCCAAGTAATCAATACAAAAAACAGCGAGAAACATCACAAAAACCTAAAAGGCATCTCATCGTTAACTACAGGCGAGCGAAGACATCAAGTGAGAATTAATGAAAAAGAAAAGAAGAGCAGAAAAGAAAAACTGGCAAATTCTACGGGAACAGCAAAAATCAAAACCACTAAAAAGGATAATCAGCTGATTAGAAATCATAATCGCGCCCCGATCGCTCCAGCCGTGCCGCTCGCCTTGGCTCTTCCCACCCCAGCCAATCGGGGGGAAGCTCGTCGCCAGGAGGCGGGCTGCCCTAGCCAAGGCGGCTTGCCCTGATGAGGCCGCCTCCACCGCAGCTCAAGGGGGCGCCTTTTGCGAGGGATTTCGCTATACATAGACCTTTAAGACCCGTAATTTTTCAGTCAATGCCTCCTTTTGGGATTCCCTGTCACCCACATTATCCCAAACACTGTCTTCAAAAGAACTCTCTCTAACTAAAGCAACACCCATGCTGCTGCCCCAATGTCTGGCCGATGCACACACCCTCTTCGGCTGGTGACCTAGACCCGACGAGACCTTGAGAAGATGCTTTCAAAATTCAGCAACTGCTACTGTTCTCTGATGCAAAACTAATCGGAAACTGATACTATATAAAATAATACAATAATAATAACAATAACCAAAACTAATACTACGATTAATCGGATACAGAGGATGGACAGCTAGGGAGGCCCAATTAGGATCTAAATGATGAGCGATATGCATAGCGTAAAGTATCGCACCGTTAAAATTGAAAATTCAAGCTTTTCGGAAGATAGAGTATTTGTAGGTTCTCTTTTATTCTTTATCAGATTTGTTTGTTTTTGAAAATCGAGTGAAACACTTTCCATGCGAACTATGACGCGGAAAGATCTGAGAAATACAGACTACCTCCATACCCCATTACATTACGACTGCACATAAAATGGCACCAACAAACTACAAAATGAGTCTTAAACATATTTCTGTACTCCAGGATTGTGCATAGCGATCTTGTGCGTGGCGCATCTCAAGGCAAAGTCGCTCGACACAAATGAAATGCGAGGATGGGTTCGGCCTCTCCAAAATTTCGTCATGAGGGAGCTCACAGTTCGTGTACCATTAGGGCTACTCCACCTATCTCCTTCACACATCTGCTGGCTTCCTTGGGAATACACCGCTGCTTTCAAAGACTCTGTCAATCTTATGTCGCCGAAGGCTCGTTGTACGGCTTGACCAGCCTACGTGAAAAAAGTTTTTAAAGAAATTTTGAATAAAACTCGCAAATGGCTCGTTTCGCTTCATGCCCTCATACGAACCAGTGTTTTTCCCAGCCCCCGCAGCTCATCAGAGAGGTGCGCTTGGGAAAAAACGAGTCAATTTAGATATGAAGTGAAATTATTGTTGGTACTGACATAAAAAGAGGTAGCGTCAATGATAGGACAAGAAAACGAGGTTTGAGCAGAGATCAAAAATAAAAGGTTAGGAGAGAAAGGAAAAAGAAGATGAAAGAGTAGAGTGTAGAGTAAGCAAGAAAAAAGGGGAAAAAGGAGGAGAAAAAAAGGAGAGCAGATGGAAGGAAAAGGAAAATGCGTAAAAAGAAAAGGAGAAGGGTGGAAGAGTTACATTGCAATAAACTCAAGTTCAAAACAGAATCAGATAAGGCTACGTGTGATACGCAGTGAAGATTGTGTGTTCGGAATATTGTTAGTGATATCCATGGAACGTGATCTGCTCTGTGGGCGTGTGGGCTCGCTGTCGTATTCTTTTGACATTTCTCAAAGGCACAGAGCGACAAAAACGTGCTGTAACCTGTACATGAAGCTCATACCACGGCATTCTCGCCCTCGCCTCCCAAGGGCAGTCAAGCGAGGTACGAATGCTTTCTTAGTGTTGATGGCGTCAAAATGTAATATTGAATAAAAAGATAAATAAATAATGATCGCTCGAACAAGCCCGCAGTTGGAAATACTTCTAGAAATTCTTCGGGATATTGTGAACGGCGAGTTTATTCTACATGCTCGCAACTATTCCTCCTCCTTCATCCAATCATGTACCGTTTTCTAGTACAGCATAACTCCATCAAACCCAAATGTGTGGCAATTGAGTTTGTGATGCATGCAAATATCGTATTATTCAAAATACAGTGTAGCACTGTCAGAAACAAAATATATGATTTCCTAGGACCCACAGCGTAGGCTTCGAATTCACAACGATACATTGAATTTAGACCACACTCGTCCTTTCTGTTTCCATAACGTGTTGTCTATGGCTAAAGGATGGCGGAATCATCCACGAAGAAATGAGTTTCTTCGTCACCCATACATATATTAGGTTGTCCCAAAAGTTTTGTAGGAGTTTCCAAAAAAATCAATAACTCTTTTTACTTCGAAACAGATCTGGACGGTTCAGGAATATGGTAGAAGGTTTTCTGAGCTTTCTAACAGACCCACCAGATTCCGTGAAGAGAGCTACAATGCCCGTAGTCTATACCCACCCAACACGCGGTCTCATCTACAAGAGTGGTCTTGCGGCACCAAAGCGACCGAAGCTTGCGACTCCATCAAGGCTGCATTGGGCAAGGAATGTGTGAACTACGAGCCGTGCGCCGTTGGTTCGTCAGCTACAGCAACGGCGAGATCAACATGGAAGACAAGCCACGCACGGGACGCTCAAGCGCATTCGACGACGAGAGGCTGCTCTCCGGCATTCGCGCCGATCCTGAAACCAACTTGCGCAAGCTGGCGGACAGGAATGGACAAGCACCCATAACAGTAAATCGTCGCTTCCACGAGTCCAGTTATCGGATGGTGCTGTCGCAATGGACCTCATGCCCTGACGGATGCTCACGAAAGTGCCCGTGTGAGCATCTGTCAATCGCTGCTGCTCCGCTCGCATCGCAACGACTTACTCGTCTATTTGGCTACGGGGATGAAAGCTGGGACATGTACGATACCAACGCACCCCGCGCCTTGCGGCTGCTAAATGACGCCGAGCCGCCAACGCAGCCCATGTCCGACCTCCTTCCGAAGAAGATTCTACTCTGCTGCTTCTGGACGCGGTAGGGACGCTCTGTCACGAGGTCCTGGGACAAGGTGAGACAGTCAGCGCTTCCGTATACACCCATGTCACGAAGTGTACTCATGTCAAGCTACAGGAGCCCGGCTGGAATATCCTACCCCAACCGCTATGTCCTCCAGACATTGCTCCTTCTGACTATCACCTTACCCATCCTCTTGAATCCTTCCTGGCCAAGAGAAAATCCGTTGATTATGACTTGCTTGCAAAGGCGATCGCTGACTTCTTCGACTTTCAGAGCCCAAAGTTCTGGGGGCGGGGTATCAAGAAGGAAAAATAGTAAAGAGTGATGTTCGAAAAAATCCTACAAGACTTCTGGGGCAACCTAATATTTATGTTATATTTGCCTAATAAGGGCCGCATGCAATGTTTCACGCGACAAAGTGAGAACTCGAAGAAGATACAACTCCCCAAATTCTTAGCTGGTGAGTAGGAACTCTAAGCAAGTGCCGGAGCAAGTGTGCGCCGCGGCCGGAGAAGCGCTAGGAACAGGAAGTTACATGAACAGTCTCACTCTCCATACTCAACCGCGGCATACCACGGGACGGGGCTTCTACTCGGAGGCCTCGTCCACCCGACCGAGACGTTGGGGACTGTATCTTAACCGAATTCTCATTTCTTCGTGTAGGACTTTGTAATGTTGCTCGATGTTTCAGAGGTGTGCCACGGTTCAACGGTACACGACTCGACACCAGGGGCTCACCAGTATCCTCAAACTTGAGTAATCAAACAACAAAGCTAACATAAAATCATAAGTGTCTACCGATGAAAGTAAGAAATAAGGCGCAGCGCAGCGATTGAAACTAAACTATGTGCAGTGCATTGCTAAAGCTACAAAGAAACAGCCAAAGAAATAAAACGAATTGAAAATGAGATCACTGCGGTGCTGTTGTCCTTTCATTCTTCTCTCGAGATGAGGAACGCAGATGACAGTAAAAGCCTCGCATTATCTCCAACTTTCTCAAGAGCATAAATAGAAACATTAAAGCGTCGAGCCTATTGTAATCATTACAGAGAAAAAAGAATGCTTCATCGATGCTTTGCATGCGGTCCGTTTTAGGCCAATACAACATAAATATAGATAACAAAGAAACTCTCTCCTCCCCCCCACATGGACGATTCCTTCAAGTGTAAAAGAAATAATGGTTTCATCTGGTGGAAATTCAGCGAAGGTGGATAGCAATCTTTATTCTCAGGAGGAGTAATAGAGTACACCAGAGCCAAACGGCATTAGAAGGTGATTGTGCCATGTCGCAATTTCTTAATGACAAAAATTGAGTGGTCAGACACTTTGGAAGTGGCTGCAAGATAATCCGCGTTTAGCCACAGTCTCAAAGTCGGCGGAGCACATCTCGAGATCTTTCTCGAAATATCTCGTTCCTGACATTTTCCAGCTCCAGTGATAGTTATAATCCACAGTCACTCTGCCGTAGACGGCGGTCTTATTCTGGAATATCAGATTTTAGCGAGTTATAATACTGAGTTTCATGTTCCATCTTTTGAAACCTGGGCATGTATAGATGTTTGTTGTTTCTTCATTCTTCTGTGCCAACCAGGTTTGGCACAGAAGAATAAAGAAACAACAAATATTAAGTTTTTTTCGCGAAAAAAGCTGGGGTGTCGTTGAGGATGATCTTATGCAGCTATACGCCGTTTTCCAATTGACTCTCGAATATTGCTGTGCACTTTACCTGAAGTTGAACGAAGAAAGGGAAGTAGGGGAGCTTGCGGTCCAATTTTGCTCTGTAGTAGAGGACACAGTCGTTTTCATTCTAGAAAGAAGTTGTTATTACTGCGAGGAACATACAGTTGTCTTAATTTTCTCTGACGTTGCTTCAAAGAACGTACATTATTTCCTATGTAACTCCGATGAAGACATTTGATAGGAGGGTTTTGTTGTGGGAGGTCCTTGAACTTGTGCGCCTCGAATCCTTTGCATTTGAATCTATTCATCCTCGTTTGCACCTTAGAGCGCGTGTGCGTTTTGCCATATAGTTAACGTTGGAATTAGCGACGCATTTTTTCAGATCTTTGCCGAAATCTTCCACTTTTAACATATTCCAACCCAATGGAATATATAGTCGACACTGTTCACCGGGTGAAAACGAGACTCAGGATATCACCTGTTCCTTCATGTGAAGTCTCCTTTATCACTGGCATGTCTTGCTTACGTTATCGCATAATTCACAAGCCTCTTTTGCCACGTTGTTGCCACTGTTGCCATCGTCACTGCCAACAATCACGTCTGGGGTGCGCAGGCTGGACTGCTTGGTGGGGTCGCGCTTATTTCTTTGGTTCTGCACGCTCTAGCAACTGTCCCTCACGAATCGGTAATGGTATAGCTCACGTGGCTGGGATCGATCTATCTGACCACGGAGGCGGCTGCAATACCCCTATAATCCGGCAATGTGCCTTCACTGTCTTAACCCACGTAGTTGTGGATACTTTACCTGACGTTCAACGAGGAAAGGGTAAGCTTCGACATCTTCTTCTTCTCCCTAGCGTCAGTCCCGCACCGTTGCGGGGTCCGCTGGAAAGGGTAAGCTTCGACCTGGTTATGAATGTCTGTCGTTCTGAAGAAGAAGACGCATTCAGTTTCTCCCTAAATAAAGTAATATCACCGCAAGAAATATACTACTCTCTAAAGCCTTTGAAGCATATAAGCGATGGAGAGTGCACGACGATGAGTATGGTTGATACGATCAGTTTCATCTATTGGGACCGCTGGCGTGGAATTGATATTTGTTGATAGAGAGATGATAATATGAGCTCATGAGAACCAGAATCAGTGCACGATCACGGACTACTCGAAGCCGCCATTTGTGGCCATTGAATGATTCTAGCGATCTTTGCGCTGAGAGCTCATAGTGGAAAAGAATGAGAACGGTTCTCTTTTTCAGAAATTGCCCTTCTGCATTTTTCTTGTGCATGTCAATCTTATACTGTTGTATTTTACTTGGCTTGCTTGATTACGTTGGAACATGGTGCAGATACTATAGCTTAACGGAATGAATTTGAAAGGCTGCACTAATCGGTTTTGCACATGACATGATCCTAGCGGGAAACTGTAAATATATTTGTGTCTGTCTTAATAATGTCTGTCTTTCATACACAACCCTGGACATCTAACAAAGACGAATAGCAAAGGAATACGCGTCAGTGCCACAATGATTCTTCAAAGTTCTCGGAAAATGGACGGTAGCCCTTTTTTGAGATAATTGAGCTCTCGTACCTCATTGCATCTGCACTATTTTTCGGCGTCTGTTAAGGATGGAAATGGAATGGATACGACCGCAAATTCAACTCATTATAAGGCGAGCTTACAAGGGAAGGACCCCAGGTCGAAGTGGCCATTCGGAGTGGGATACATATGGTCCGACGTATTTTCGGACGCTGATCTCGAATCTGTATTCGAAATTTGCAAAACGATTCTCTGAGCGGAGTTATGGAGGTATTTGTGAATGAACGGTTCATCAGCATTGCCGTTGCTGACCAGACAACGGCTTTAGTGGCTCAGTGGTAGTGCTCCGGATCTGCAGGAGAGGGGTCGAGGGTTTGGTCCCTGCCAGTGCAGGTTCTTTTGCATTTTGTGTTTTATTGTCAGTGAGTGCTTTTCTTCCACACTTCTGGACGTTTCCTTGGACTGGTACCTATCACACCCATCATTTACTCTGCCACTTTATTTATAACTGCTAACATTACTCAAAAGGGTAGGATACCAAGTCGAAGAGAATCCCGTACCACACGAATTAGGCGTTTTTGCGTGAAAAGATTATGATATTCGTGCACAGGGGGTCGAATGTACCCCTCTGTGCAAATTTTCAGCCAAATCCAGTTTTTGGCCCAACTTCGGAAAATTGAGGGTGGCCAGGTTATAGAGTGGTAGATTTTGAATTTTCTTCTACAGAAAACCCTGCAACCTGAACAAGATAGCCTACACATACTTTTTACACTTGCCCATCGCACTAAATGTACGAAACAAGCGTCAATTAAGAGCATTTCCTAGGCAAGGGTCAACGACTTCTCCTTTGTTCAATGGGCTGCTACCTTATAGCCCGTGAATTTTTCCGAAATTTGGTCAAATTCGCGAATTGGCTAAAAGCTTGTCTTCTGGGGTAATTTGACCCCCTCAACACGAGAATCTCCCTGGTTTTGCGCAAGAAGGTCTGGCTCGCGTGCTATGGGCTTCCAAACCTACCATAATGGTATTGTTTTTTCAAAAAACCTCCATAACTCCGCTCAGAAAATCGTTTTGCAAATTTCAAATACAGATTCGAGATCAGCGTCCGACAATACTCGGATCATATGTATTCCATTCCGAATGGCCACTTCAACCTGTGGTCCTTCCCTTGTTGGTATAGAATTTTATTGGTTTTTTATGATGTTAGGTAAGTGTGAGGCAGAGCGAGAGATGAAATGGGATGTGTGGTTGAGCTGATCTCATCCAATGTGCGTCCATTACATAGCGTAGATTATACAGCAATGAAAACATGGGATCTCTTCTCCTAAGCGAAAGCGGAATTGTATTGCTGTATTTGTTAGAGAAAAGTTGGGACTTTGGTGAAGTACATCACGTCCTAACAGTGATAATAGCAGGTTTTGAATGAAGGCCCATGAATGCTTTGGTTTAACCAGCCCGTACCGATTGCCCACACAGCGGACTAATCAAAAGCCCTGATGATTCTCGAAAAAATGTTTGACAGCAGCTCTTCAAAGTTTTTTGTGCGACATGGGGCCATCAGCTGTAGAGAAGAAAGACAGCTCCTTACCATCAGCTAGTACCGGACCCGTGATCTGCAGTCTACGATGCATCTTGCGATTTTACGCTGAGCTTTGCAGCCATAATACTTTTGCGGGGATCCATGAAGCTATGGTGGATATAACCATAGCGCCGCGGTACTGACGAGAGTGATCGTTACGAGCTTCATCTCTGTCTAGCAACTGAGGAGATCGTCGTCGATCGTCCTACAGAATCCGTTGTCACTATGCAATGAAGAAATGGGCTGCAAAAGAAGGATTGAGAGACATGGTGTGAAATGACCGTTTGTCCACCTTGTTCTGACAACTTTAGAAAAATTAAAAATCAGCTCCTTCCGAACTACCTAATATTTGAATGCATGCTACAATTTCCAGCTCATGTGGGTCCCGCCTCACTGAAATATCCTTACTTTTCTACGACAGCAGCTTTAGAGGTTATCCTCTGATTATGCTACAATCTACAACTCTGCAACCGCAACAAATTCGATTTTCAAAAAAATTTTATATTCTGACTTGTAGTTATGATGACACTCTGGGATAAAATCCCTCCGAAAACAGTTGGCCACTGTAATTTATACAGTAAATCGGCGTTTGAAAAGGCTTAATGAGCCAAGCCTCCATTTGTAAGTAGTACAAGAATCGGAAAAGTAGCTCCCAGCATACTATCGGTACTTATAGAGTACAAAGCGGTAGGATCCCAATATAGCACAGTTTATCTTCGTCCAAATAATGACAAATACATATATGACATTTTTTGATTTATCTATGTGTACTTTATTTGTGTGATATATAGCAATATTATACTTAGCATACTGTAGATGTGTGCTGCACCGTGAAACGCGAAGTGTTTAGCCTGCATAATGATACAGCCACTTATAAATTGTCCAAAAACTCTGTTTGCAGAGTGATTCAAAAAGACTCTAAGTGAAGATGTAGCGAGTGTTCACGCGCATGCGCGCATCAATATCATTGCAGATGGGAATCACAGAAAAATTTCTTTATTTACTTGTCATGAAAATGGCGCTTTTCCTATTCTACGAAATGATACGGCCACTGAACAGATTGAAGTGTTGAATAACGAGAAAACAACAAAAAGGAAAAAATGCTGGTTTCGCAAGCAGCTAGACCTCCCTCACTTTGAATATCCAAAAATTGATTATCCAAGCCCATAGGATTTTTTAGAATATTTTTAGTCCACTTGGTGTCATGCTTCGATGAGGGCCTGTTTAAAGGCACATTTCGCGACAATCGAATGGGTCAACCTATCTTCTTAGAACGGTAGATCCTTGAGTAACTCGTTTGGCTGCACCTTTTTCATGTCGTCCCGGCGCACTATCACGGCCCTACACCTGCTCGAGCCCACTGCGACGGCGACCTTTTTCTCAGTAGACCAATGAGAGAGTCCAAGTGGGTGGCGTCCCACTGGGTTCGAGCAGATGTAGGGCCATGATAGCTCATCGGGGCAACGCGAAAAAGATGAAGCCTGACTAGTGTCCCAAGGATCTAATGTTTCAACAAGGTAAATTGACCCATCAGATTATCGCGAAGTGTGCCTTTGAACTCCCTAACTCCTTCGAAGTGGCTTCTCTCTACGCAACTGCTTTTCAGCATAAAACTTCAGCGAATACTCCATTTGATAAAGGTTGGGTCCGTTCGTCGTGCACGTCAGAAGGTCCATTCGGTTACGGCTTCACGATGATGGAGTGCTCCGGTTGACAGAAAACGGCCCATTTACTTGCACGAAAACAAGGTTTTTGTGTATATTTCAACATGCACGACCAGAGAAGGGCGAAGCATGAAGACCCGGTGAGTGGATGACTTATCCTTCCGAGAACGAAGCAAAAATTCCGAAGATTACTGGGCTCCACGTCATGACACCTCCGCTGAAGATCTTTTTGAAAACCGAAGTCTGTCCCTCTTGCTATGGTTCCGGTAGTCGCTCTGACAGTCATATCTGAGATTTCTCATAAGGAAGGACAGCTTGAAAAAAAACAAGGGGAAGGTGTACAAACTTTGAAACGTATCAAGCACCTCAATCCAATCTGCTCTCACCCATCTCTTGGCGAAACCGACCCCGCTTTCGCGATATCCTAGAGCTCTGAACACTGCCCTCATCATTTCCCGCCTAGAAATGGGTTTGCACTTCTTCAGCTTTCTATAGTCAGTCTTTGTTGACTCCTTGAGCTCCAGCAAAGATCTTGTTCCCGAGCATGACCTAGGAAAACTTGACTCATCTTTTGTAACACTGCGCTTGTCTCTGTCTAAAGGCAAAGCAGGACCTCAGTATCCTAGTTGAAGTTATCGAAGAGTGCGCAAAGTCGAATCCATTTACGCGCTCTGACATTTGGACGTCTGCAGGTATTATTTTGAGGCAGATTGATCTTTCTTTAAGTCAGATAACAGTTTTCTTCTTGTCATTACTTGAAAATGATGAGCCTACAGCAGCAATACAGCTTCAGCAAGTGGAGGTCAAAAGCGACGAAAAAATCCGAAGTGGCTGTGAAAAAGAATAGAAAAAGTGACATTATCAAAACAAATAAAGAGAAAATTTTCCTGTGTTCTCCAACTACATTTTGATGTTGATGCGCCAATGCGCGTCCACACTGGTTACATCTTTCACTTGGATACTTTGTTTGAATCACTCAGCAAACAGAGTTTTTGGACAATTTATAGGTGGATGTATCATTATGCAGAGCGCTGTACTTTGGAAAGGATTTGGTGTTTGGTAGAGGAAGAATTGTCCCGCTGCAGATTCTCGTCATATACTCCTTGCAATGCTCATACTGGAAATGCCTCGGGTTCTTCGTAATGCGGTACTTGTGAAGTCGCATCAGTTCCTTTGATTACTCAAAAAATCTCGTCTAAACAATCGCTGAGCAGCATGAGCCAATGTTTCATACCACACACTAAGGGACACTGTGCCTGGAGTAGTTTAAAGTGAAAAGAATAAAACTTGTTGTGGCCATGGTCACATTGTGGGACTTGCAGTCGTTCAAGGAAAGTGCTCGTTCAAGGATTGCCCAGTATCAGCCACGAAAGATACACACTCAAGGAACTTGTAAATTTCTTCAAGGCATCTTACAAATTGTGCACCGAACGCTTGAGAAACGCTTTAAGTTTTCGTTTGGGGACTTTTGCTTCACAAATCCACTGTGAGTGCACGCATAGTGGAAGAAGAACGAGAACCAGAATGTTCAAGGCGATGAGCTTCATTATTGAAGATCGGTTGCGTGAAGACAGCGCGTAGAAACAATAGGATGTAGCCCATGAAATCTAATACGCTCAAGGGCTTTTTAAAACCGTTATGGTTGTTATACAGCGATGCACTTTGCTAATGTCATAGCATTTGTGTTTATCAGGTACCAACGTTTATGTTCCTTAGTGGAATAGCACGAGAACGATTGCTTTCACACATTATTTTATTGGAACTTACACAGAGTCCAGTTGACATGATAATAAACAGGTAGGATTCAGAGGCCCCATAATCGTGGATTTGTGGCCAGCGCCCTAGTTAGCCCACATATGCAAGTTGTCGATGTGAATATTTCTGCACTCTTCGCTTTTGGGGTTGTAATAGCCGTGCATCGCCTATTTTCAGCGTAATTACTTTACTCAACTTCGAGACATTGTAAAACTTCGAATTGAACACGAAAAAATTACCAAAAAAGGATAAACGTCGGAAACGTGCCTGAGGGACACACGACAGGAGAAAGACCTACACCTGTTCAATCACTGCGGTGATCATAGAGTAGAATGAAAACAATGTTCACATTTCAAGTGCAAATTTCTCGCTCGCAAAGAGAACATTGGGGTAGGAAAGCTTAAGAAACGTTCTACATCCGTGTGAAAAAGCCCAGGAATAAAAAAGTAAAACTAAAAATCAGAAATGAATGCATGCCCATACAATAGACTTTTTGTGACTATTCAACTATTCCTACCCCAGATACCGCGAGTTGGGTCAAAAAAATTATTTTCGCTTAAACTTTGTCCAGGGGGGTTATTTGGAGTACTGATCACGAATATGACATCCGTTTCTGGCGTTTTTTTTTTGCGCCAATTTGGTGCAATTGTACCATGTTTTTGCAACAACTTCGTCTTCAGGGGTTATTCAGGGTGCTGATCACGAGTATAACATCCGTTTTCTCAAATAACCCCCCCCCCCCCTGGGCAGTTTTAGCGATTTCGGTGAAAACGAGTTGTTGCACCAAAATGGTGCAATTGCACCGGATTGGCCAAGTGCCAAAAGCGGATGTCATATTCGTGATCAGCACCCCAAGTAACCCCCCCCCCCCTGGACGAAGTTTCGGCGAAAATATTTTGACCCAACTCTCCGGAATCTGGGTTAGGAATAGTTGAATAGTGCCGACCTATTCAATATCGTTGCGAGGATGGTGACAATACTGTGTCTCGAGTACCACTGGGGCCTCATTTTCCGTAGTCGGTTATTACAGCAAGCAGATTGGGACTTTCTAGTGGTGTGGTTTGCTTGCTGAAGTTCTTCCAACTAGTTAGGGAAAGGGGTCGCAATAAAGGAAGAAAATGAAGGCACTTGTAATGAAAGGCACCACGGAGCGACGGCGGCGTTCCTATGGCATACACATTTCGATTTTTCATATCATATGGTGTCGAGAAGCGGTTTCTCAGGTTTCAGGGTTTTGGTCCTAACAAATAAGTCGAGCATGCGATATTACCTGACCGCTTACCAGTTTTTTCGCCAGTCATGCAAAGGTTTCGGGCTTCAGTGAAATTCCGCCCACCCTCCCCCTCAACTTGTTGTCCATCTGAATATACGTCCCGAGACGAAATAGCTGTTCAGTACGGGTAGGGAAACAGAACGAAATAATTTTGAAAGACACGGCATGGATTTCACCTGAGCCGAGCATGGTAAGCAGACTTTATTAGCTAGTGTGTAGGAAATTTACTGAAGAGCGAGCTCTGTTAAATTTCCCTTTGTTCATGCAATTGACTGATCGATGAGGGTATAAGGGCTGTAAAGAAAGAAAGATATAATGAAAGAAAGGATTTTATCAGTAGTTAGTTGTGCCTGTGTTGCTCGAAAATTAGAGCACTTCTCCACTCCTCCTTTCCGTTTTGGGAAACTACTTCATTGAGCTTTGTACCAGAAGCCTAGGACGTTCAACACCCGATTCCACAGTCACGGGGCTTCTGAATCCTGGCCTGTTCATTATCTTCTTTCATGCAAGATTCAGTGTTAATTCAAATAATGTGCAAATGCTATTATTCACGCATTGCCCTCCCCATAGTTTCCCTTTTCGATGCTGCGGTAGCCTAGAAAGCATAGCGTTCATTGGTACCTGTTAATTACACAGATGCTATTAAATTAACAAAGTGCATCATTGTACAACGGCTTTAAATAGCCCATGAGCGCGTTAGTTCTCATCGGCTATATTCAATTCCTCACATACATTGACTTCACCCAACCGATCTTCAACAATGAAGCCCATCGCCTTGAACATCCTGGTCCTCGTTCTTGTTCCACTATGCGTGCATTCCAATTCAAATTGCACTCATAGTGAGTTTGTGACTCAAAGGTTCGGAAATTTGGAAGACCAAGCACTCAAAAAATTCTTCGAAAGTGCAGTGAAAGGCATTGTAAGTTACCTAAAGAAATCCACAAATTTTCATAAGCTGTGCATTTTCCCCTGTTAGTACTGAATAATCCCTTTTTCAGAAAGACTCTGACTGCATGTTGTCTTATAATGTGACGCTCGGCCCTAACAAGTTTTACCCTTATCACTTTGAACTACGTGAGGTACAGTGCACATTAATGTGTGTCTTGGACGAGATTTTTGAAGGATAGGAAGGAGCTGATGGGGCGTCGCAAGTTTTAGAGAATGGAGCACACGAGGCATTTTCACATTGATCGCAGTAGGGAATCAACGCGAGAATCTGCAATAAGATGTCACATCAGCTCATCCTCAACGAAGAACTTTTTCCAAGATAGCCAGCTTTGCTGACTGATGAATATCTCGTATTTCAGCGTGCACTTCATATCTACGGTATGCTAAATGTGCATGCTAATACTGTGCAACACATCCACCACGAAAAGAAACTCGATAATTGGACTGAGTACACCTACTTCTGGAATCGGGTCTCCCCCAAATTATTCGAACAGTATTATTATAAGTGCCCGGAGGACAAAAGATCCAACGGCAAAGGTCTGTCGAACTATCTACTGTGTTAACCCGACCGAAACATTCTCTCATTATCTCACTCGACCATCCGAAATAAATTGTCTTGACTATGTGTCCTTTAAAAGTATAACATTACACTTTTGTTAGCTGTTTTTGCTATAGTTGTGTATCAACTCATCGCATGAAAAAAAGATAAAGTATATGTGCCATTCATCCAGTTCATTTCATATTTGACTAATTATATATTAAAATGAGCTTCTTTTCCGTAACTTTCCCCCAAGGGGCACGTCTCAGAATGCCGCATATCACAACCCGACCATTAGTAGCCAAGTGTATGTAGACGGCCAACAGGTTAACACCACTCATGTTCCAATACCAGTTATAGCATATCTATTGATCGCTACACCATCTGTACTTACATATGTTATGACTGCAAATAGAGATATGAGAAGCAGTGGGCAGCGAACAATTTCGTCGCTCCACCTTTAAATGATCAGAAAAGTAATACATTACCTACCATATCAGTAGCCTGAGATTATAAAAATGATGGATGTTTGTGGATAAACCACTGCGGCTGGTGTCCGGTACCGTGCACATCACGGTGTAGATCCTTAGCTATGAGCTACGCGATATCGAGTGGTCAGTGGTGAGAAGTTTACAAAGTAAATCCGCCTTTGAACCCCCACTGGTCGTGTCCGATTGCCTTCATAATTTGGTCCCCACAACCAATGCTCGATCCAAGATCACTCTTATCCACTTACATCAGTGTGGCGCAGTTCCTGACGAAAGCTTGCATACATAGTGCACTTGTGTAACAAAGGGTCCGGGGAAGTTGCTGACAATGAGGCCGCAATTTATCTTAAGAATTCTGGAAAAAGATTGAGAAAACCTGAGAGAGAAATCGGGAGAAATTGAGAAAAAGGAAATCCGAAAAGGTGAAAGAATAGCAAAGAAATCGATTATACACTTCTTGCACCACCCATCTTCACTCCACTTCAGCAACTGCGTGCTGGAAACAGACAGATAATACTCCTATTACTCCCTACCACTGATCGCCGCGCTCCTCATCATTGAAGGAATGGCGCTGAGGTCAGAATAGCCCGTTGTCGTCGCCCACCCCACCACAGAGCTCAACCGTTGGCATCATAACAAGTCTGGCCATGATAAGAAGAGCGCTTTTAGATTCAACTGGTTCAACTTGCACCACCGATTGTCTCAGGAATCGTCCACGGAAAATAAGGTCCTTGTTGCCCATATACTTATGTTGTATTTGCCTGATAAGGGCCGCATGCAAAGTTTCATGCGAAAAGTGAGAATTCAGCCAGGATACACCTCCCCAAACTCTCGGTCGGGTGGGCGAGGCCTCCGAGTAGAAGCCCCGTCCCGTAGTATGCTGCGGTTGAGTACGGAGAGTGCGACCGCTTACGTAACGCTCCTAAAATGCATCGGACAACGGGGTGGGCACTTGCTCGGAGGCCCCTGGTTCGGAGTTTCGCCCGCCTGGCCGAAACTTTGTGGTGCTGTATCTTAGCTGGATTCATATTTTTCGCGTGAAACTCTGCATGCGGCTCGCATTAGGCAAATACAACATAAATATATGGGTAACAGAAAAACCCTTTTCCCTTGGACGATTCCTTTAAATATTATTTCATTAAACATATCATTGAACAGCGTTTGCTTACGAGAACTTGTCAACCCACTCCTCCTCACACTGACTTATTGCAATTGTGTGAGCTAATATTTTAATTCTTGTAAATTATTTTATTGCTAAAAATTCCAGAAGGAAACGCGGCTACGATACAGTCACAGTTCATTTCCCGACGGCTGACAGGACGAGGCCTACGGACTTGTATCGATCTCTCGCACCCCGCCACACACCCTCACCCAACTCTGTAGGCCACGCCCTGCCAGCCTTCGGGAACTGGACTGTAGTTGAACTAAAGGGGCTCCTTCGTTCCCTGTCCATTTCTAGCTTTGTGTAATTCCAATACTGATATTATAAAGGGGCGATTCCATGGGAATACTTATGTAATCCACCATATTGATGTTCGCAGCCCAGCACTGTGTCGTGCGATAACATACAGCGCGACACTTTTGATAACTTGATATCGCATATTCAGCATCAAACTGTCAAATACAGTACTTGAATGCGCCGTCAGGTTAGAGGCCATATATTTCGGATTTCGAATGAAGGTACACTGTAAAACAAGTCAGCTCACTTCATCATGAAGGTTTGGTTTTATAAATGATTCAAAAGTGAGAAAAGCATAAAAAGTCGTCGGAAAAGTCATGAGTGGAGCCACCTTTTTCTGCTATGCCTTCTTCCTTGCATGAAGGTGTTCGACTACTAGCTCTGTCCCATCAATCTGCATCTCTTGCTTGATTGTGGAGCGGATTGCTGCAATGCTGCTCCTAATTCTTGGTCAATCAGCCGCCAGGGATTAATCAATTACATACCGTCTTCTGACCATGACGTTCATGAGAGTTGCTCAAATAATTTGCAGATAATTGCATCACTAACACTGAGTCACCCTGAGTCATCACCTTCTTCACATCAAAAGAAACTACATGTGAGAGATGCTGCACCTGTTTCTTGCCGAGGGAACCTTCCAACTCTCATGACATTATCTTCATAAGCGTGGACCAACCATGCCATTGAAGGGGGTGCTCCCTTATCGGTACTAGCTAGGAGAGACATTTGACAGCTTACAATGCGACACCAGTTTCACTTATGCACTCTGTCTTAAAGGCACAACCTGCAATGAATTAAGCTTCATAGCGTCTATTACTGAAAGCGCAGGTTCGTAGATTCACTCAACAGAGACGAAAAATTGAAGAAAAAAAGTTGATGAACAGAATTTGAGCCTGACCTAACTCAGATGGTTGGTACAGTCCATTTCGGATAAGGAGTGGCCTACGGAGTTGAGTGAGAGTGTATCAAACTCTATCACCCCGCCACACACTCTCACTCTCGCCACTGGCCCAAGTCTGCAGGTCACTCCCAATCAAGCGCTGCGAATTGGACTGTATTTCGCGAGCACTCTTCGCCACGTAAACGCTATGTTGGAAATTGGTTCGTAAAATGCGAGGAGTTGAGGTTGAGTGAGCATAGCGCCGTGAAGATGCGCTATGACGCCTCAACAAATGTACGACCTACGCAGTTATACAAGGATCAACTTACCCCAAGAAAGTGAGCAACTAATTTGATTCTCGCGTGGTGTGACTTCAAGCGCCTTTTCTGACTAGACCAGACACCCACATTGCTGCCCAGTGTCTCGCCGATGCACATACGGTCGTCGGCTGGTGACCTAGGTACCCAATGAGACCTTGAGAAGATGCTTTCAAAATCCAGCCGCTGCTATTGTTCTCTGGAGCGAAATTGATACTAATCAAACGGACACAGATGGAGGATAGTTACGGAGGTTCAGTCTGAAACCAGATGATGAGGAATACGCATAGCGTTAAGTATGGCGTTGTGAAGGACCTTTTGAGAAATTCGACTTTCTCAAAAAATACAGTATTTGTAAGCTCTCGTTCATTCTCTGACTGGTATATGTTTTTGAAAATCGAGTGAAACGCATTCCATGCGGACTATGAGACTATGACCTGGGAATATCTGCGAAA
This sequence comes from Trichostrongylus colubriformis, assembly GCA_963978905.1. Taxonomy (NCBI): domain Eukaryota; kingdom Metazoa; phylum Nematoda; class Chromadorea; order Rhabditida; family Trichostrongylidae; genus Trichostrongylus; species Trichostrongylus colubriformis. Next base: position 33,888,004 of record OZ022260.1, read on the forward strand.
TACAGACTACCTCCATACCTCATTACTACGACTGCACATAGTCTGTTAGTAACAAACCACATAGTATAAACCGTAAACACGCTTGTGTACACCAGAATTGCGCATAGTGGTCTTATGATCGACTTTCTCAAAAAATAAAGTATTTGTAAGCTCTCGTTCATTCTCTACCAGGTATATGTTTTTGAAAATCGAGTGAAAAGCATTCCATGCGGACTATGAGACTATGACCATAGCATGACTCATAGCAAGGCAAAGTAGCCCAACATCAATCAAATGCGAGGATGGGTCGAGAGCTCATAGTTCGAATGAGGACAGGGGCACTCAGCATATCTCCTTCTTACATCTGCTGGCTTCCCTAAGACAGCAGCTTGTTTTCAATGATTTTGTCAACCTTGTGTCGTCAATGGCTCGTTGTACCGCGCTAAACAGCTTAAAGACTTTCCCCAACTTCTCGTTCACTGGAGAAGAGAGCATTTCCAACAATTACCGTTTTCTTGTTTCAATGCGGAGGATTGCGGAGTACAACACCGCTACTTACTGATTATCAATCAACATCAAAAAGCTGAAAACCAGTAATTCTTCCGTCCTATTCCTATAACTTGCTTTCAATTTCCGAATATTTTGGAAATGGTACCAATAGACGGTTCTGCTCGTGACGACTAGGGTTTGTATAGTTTTTGCATTTCTTGACTCGTTTCTTTTTCTATCGTTCTGAAACTCACAGTCAAAGTGGAGGGCTTTCGACTCTATCGCATCGTCGAAACTCGCCGGTGGTAATTCGGGGTAGTATACCTCTACAATTATGCTGAAGTGTATGAACCGAACAAACCCTTCCATTCGTCACGAGCAGAGCTTTCTATTGGTCCATTTTCAAAATATTTGGGATACTTTGAAGGAAGTAATAGCAAAAAGATGAAAAAACTACGGGTTCTCCGTTTTTTGGTGTCGATTGACCATGAATAAGTAGGGGTATTGTATTGTTAGTGATATCGATGGAACGTGACCAGCTTTGTGGGCGTTTGGGCCAGCTGTCGTATTTTTTGGACGTAGCGCAAAGGCACATTAGCGACAAAAAAGTGCTGTAAGATGTACTTGAAGCTAATACCACGGCATTCCCTTCTCCCACAAGAACAGTTAAGCGAGGTAGGAATGTTATGCTTGGTATTAATGTCGTCAAGATGTAGTAAATAAATGAATAAGTGAATAATAAACAAATAAATAGCGATTGCTCGAACTAGCCCGCAGTCGAAAAGCTCTTTTAAGCTTTTCGGCTATACTGCGAAAGGCGGATATATACTACATGCTCACGACTTTTCTTCCTCCATTTTCCCATTTCGAATCATGTACTATTTCCCAGTGCAGCGTGCCTCCATCAAACTCAAACTTATCGCAACTGAGTTAGTGCTACATGCAATTATGGTGATATTTATAATACAGTGTAGCACTGTCAGAAACATAACATATAATTTCCTCGGACCCACTACGTAGGGTTCGAATATGCAACATCACATTGAGTCTCGACTGCACTCGTCTTTTCTGTTTCCATGACGTGTTGTTTATGGCTGAAGGATGTCGTAATTATTAAAGGAATCGTCCACGATGAAATGCGTGTCTTCATTACTCATATATTTATGTTATATTTGCTTAATAAGGGTCGCATGCATTGTTTTACGCGACAAAGTGAGAATTCGGGAAATATACAACTCCCTAAATTCTAGGCCGGGTGGGTGGGACCTCCAGGCAAGTACCCATACCGTCGTCCGCCGCGATCGGAGACTCATCATGGGAACAGAAAGTCACGTAAACAGTCCCACTCCCCGTACTCAACCGCAGCATACCACGGGAAGGACCTTCTACTCGGAGGCCTCGCCCACCCGACCGAGAATTCGGGGACTGTATTTTAAAGGCACAACACGCGATAATCAAAGTGATCTTTACCTTCGCAGGGCAGGTAGACCCTTCGATGGTTGTAACGATTGCACCCTTTTCGCGGCGCCACGGCTCACCCCCGCCGCGCACGGCCTGGTCGACCTGAGCCGAGCTGAGTCCACCGAGCCGAATCACATTCGGCTTAGACGAGAGGGAAACTTGCGATAAGACAAGATAATGCAGCGATATCAATAGCGAAGGTAGCTTCAACAGAAAAGAACAGGTGAAATGGCAGCATTTTGAGCTATTTCATCGAGCAAAAACTCATTTCCAATTTCCCATACTCGTACGAAGACCGATGGAAGGGAGCGTTATTTTTGGTTGTTGTGAAGGGTTTTGATCCATTTTTTTCACTAGTGGGTAAACCAGGGCCTCTACATCCTGTAACACGCGCGATAGCTCTCACAATTTTTCGCGAGTGTGCCTTTAACCGAATTCTCACTTCTTCGCGTGCAACTTTGCATGCGGCATTTCTTAGGCAAATACAACATAAATATAAGTTATGATAAAATAGAGCCATCTCTGAGCCTCATTTTTGTAAGATCTTCTTCTGAGTATTAAAATTGAGGACTCATTCACACAGCTTTATTGGCAAGCTTTCGCTGTAGGAACAGCTTCGTCAGACCTTAAAAGTACGACTCAAGTGTACAGCATACAATGTGCTACAATTGAAAACATTAGCTCACGACAACACTAACCAGACTGGTGATCTTAGGTCGCTGACTTCTGTAATACATCACATGCACAGGAAATCACTGTTAGGAACACAACTCAACAAAACCGCTTACCCCGACACCACTCCCAAACAATTAAAAGTCACTATAAATGCGATGTGCATGATTAAAGAGAGGAAATATATATCGCTACCGCTATGATATCAGTCTCAACGCCTCCATGAGCTCATCCCTGTTGTTCATCTCGGGGGATAACCGCCTTCTAGCAAGAGCTTCAAGCAATTTTCTCTCTAATGGGGCATCCTTCGTGCGGTGTAATATAGCAACTTTCAGCGTGGGGGTTGCTTCCTGTCGGTGACACAGTACACGGTGCCGCGAGAATGCACTTCTTGGGTAAGAGGATGGGTTTCGCAGCGCTCGTGTATATTCCTCCATCCGTTTGTGTAATGGACGCTTCGTTTCACCAACATATTTCTGACCGCATCCTTCACATGTGACCAAATATACTGTGCCACATAGCTGACAGATTTTATGACCTGTGCAGCACGTACAGTTTCTCCGGCCACATTTTTCTTCGTAAATCCGTGATAATGTCAGCAAGCTTTTCAAGTTCGCAGGTGGTCGAAAAATCAGTTGGACAGGAAGGCCTTACGGCTTGACGGATGGTTCACCTTCTTCGCTATTCTTTCATTCACATAGCGGTGTTCCTCCTGCAGCAAAGTAAGGACGCCATGTTCTCGGTTTGTCCGTCGTATAGCCATTCTCTTCCAGAATCCTTGCGAGTTTTCTATCCACCTCTTTTGATTCTCTAGTACAAGTCCTTGTCTTCGTCGTGATAAGATTTCTTATGACGTTAGTTTCATATACAGCGGATGTGCATCGAGAATGCAGAAGGATATTCTTGGACATCGGTTTCTTGTACCATTCAAATTCTTTCGTACCATGAGATATCCGAATCCTAGTGTTCAAGAATGGTAGGTAGCCGCGTTCATCTGGACACTCCACAGTGAAGCGTATGTTTGGATCACACGAGTTCAGTTTCTGAAGCATCGTGTACGTGTCTTCAACTGTAGAGCCAACCACAAACACATCGTCTATATAGCGCTTATGAAACACAATTCCTTCAGTCAGAGACCTCCTTTCTATACGATCAAATAGACGATTTCTAATAGCGGCGAGATTTTCAATCCCATGTCTAGACCTCTTTTCTGTGAATAGAACGTCCCATCGAACTGGAAGATATTACATTTCAAAGTAGCTGACAAGAGCTGTCGTATATCTTCCTCCATCAGTCTGAACGAATGCACTTCTTGTCTGTGTCGTCGTAGAAGCTCAATCACAGAGTGTACGGCCTTGTTATTGTCCACGTTCGTGTACAGAGAAACCGCGTCGAAGCTTGCGTAGAATGCATCATCAGGTATTTCACAGCGCTCCAGGGCTGATATAAATTCTCCTGCGTTGACCAAATGCACCGCTACATAACGCAGTAGCGGTGATAGGAGCTTTGTGAGAAACCAGCTGACTCTATCCAATGGCCCACCGCATGAAGAGATTATTGGTTTGGTCTTGATCAAGTTCTCATCAATGTGGCGTAGATCCTCGTCTTCGAAGAACTTGTGCGTTTTGACCAATGCATAATAAGTGGGCACGATCGGATATGTCAAGAGAAAGCGCTTGACCGTCCTCACTTCCATAATCTTTCCTAGTGTTTGCGCTGCTGTGCGTCGAAGTTCATTTGACACCTTTTCGAATTCTCCATACGATGACATTTCGTACGTGTTTCCGTTAGAGAGACATCGCCGTCCAAGAATTCTGTCCATTTCTTGTGTGAGGAGTACGAAGTCTCCGCTTTTGTCACTCACACTGTATCGAAGACTGTTCTTGAGGAGCAAAAGCTTCTTCAAACCACGTCTCTCCTGTTGAGTCAGGTTCGATGCGAATTTTGTCACGATTCGTTCGCAGTCTGCACTAGTTCCATCTGAAGTGACGCCAGTGTAGGCCCCATAGCTGTTACTGGTCAATACCGATGTTCCGGGAAAGGGTATCGATGCAATGAAAGATGGCAACCTGTCCAGGACTGTCTTATTCGAATTCTCCTTCCATTGAATCTGATAGGCAAACTTGTGGAAGGCACACAACACTGAGTTCATCACTTCTTGGGTTACAGCGGTTGACACTGCGAATGATGGTCCTAATTTGAGCAAAGCTTCCATTTCTTCGTCAATCGCATCCGTTCCGATTACTGTGCATCGTTTCGGTGGCGTTGCGTTAGGTGAAATGAAATGGTGGTTATTAGCATGCACTTGAGATCGTAAGAATGCCACCTTCCTCTGAATTTTCTTCTCTCGTTATCCCGAATTCAATATCTACGACAGCACTAACCAAACTGGCGACATAAGATTACCATTCTGGTTAGTGCTGTCGTGAGCTAATGTTTTCTGTTGTAGCACATTGCATGCTTTACACTTGAGTCGTATTTTTAAGGTCTGACGGAGCTGTTACTACAGCGAAAGCTTGCCAATAAAGCTGTGTGAATGTGTCCTCAATTCTAATACTTAGAAGAAGATAAATATAAGTGACAAAGAAACTCTTTCCCCAGTGGACAATTCCTTCAAGTGTAAGAGAAATAATAGTTTCATCCGGTGGAAATTCAGGAAGGTGGATAGCAATCTTTATTCTTGAAATGAGTAATAGAATACACCCGATCCAAACGGCATTAGAAGGTGATTGTGTCATGTCGCAATTTCTTAATGACGAAGATCGAATGATCAGACACTTTACTTGTAGAAGTGTGGCTGCAGGACAATCCGCGTTTAGCCACTGTCTCAAAGTCGGCGGAGCACATCTCGAGATCTTTTTCGAAATATCTCGTTTCTGACATTTGCCAGCTCCAGTGATAATTATAATCCACAGTCACTCTGCCGTAGACGGCGGTCTTATTCTGGAATATCAGATTTTCACCGAGTGATAATATTGATTTTTTTGCAAAAGAAGCTGAGGTGCCGTTGAGGATGATCTGATACAGCTATTCGCCGTTTTCCCATTGCTTTCCAATTGACTGTCGAATATTGCTGTGCACTTTACCTGTAGTTGAACGAAGAAAGGGAAGTAGGGAAGCTCGCGATCCAGTTTTGCTCTGTAGTAGAGGACACAGTCGTTTTCATTCTAGAAAGAAGTTGTTATTACTGCGAGGAACATCCAGTTGTCTAAATTTGGTCTGACGTTGCTTCAAAGAACGTACAATGTTTCCTATGTATTTCTGAAGAACGCCTTTGATAGGAGGATTTTGTTGTGGGAGGTCCTTGAACTTGTGCGCCTCGAATCCTTTGCATTTGAATCTATTCGTTCTGCGTTTGCACTTCAGAGCGCGGGTGCGTTTTGCCATACGGTCAACGTTAAAATTGGCGACGCATTTTCTCAGATCTTTGTCGAAATCTCCCACTTCTAACATATTCCAAATCCAATGGAATCTATAATCGACACTGACTGAGCCGTAGACGAAGGTTTTATCCTGAAATGAGGCCAGCAGGTGATATTATTGTGTTTTGAAAACGAAATAAAGGGAATTGATAGGAATGGTCCGATGCAGCGTCACACCGTTTTTCTTTGGTTTGAAACTAGTGCCATCAGCGAATCAATCTTGCTCGTAGCCCTCATGAATTTGCAACGGTGCGTCGGATCCTACACACTTTTCACACTTTTCCCGCATACTCTGCGGGAAAAGAACTACTTCAAGCAGTGATCGGATAGTCACTTGCTCGAAGGCACTTTCCTGGATTACCTTGAGTAGATTGAAGCGCTGAATTATAAAATTAGTGGTGCTAAGGAATACGCTCTCGAAGAATAATTGGAAAGTGGAAGTAAGTGCTACGGACTTGTGGCCTTGGACGAATTACCGCATGAAAACGACTCTTCAAATCAGTTCTCCCTGAATCATCGAGAACTCTGGGATATCACCTGTTTCTTCATGATAACGTCTCCTTTATCATGAGCATCACTTTCTTATCTTATCTTACTGCATAATTCGCAAGCCTCTTTGGCCACGTTGTTGCCACTGTTGCCATCGTCATTGCCCACAATCACGTCTGGGGTGGGCGGGCTGAACTGCTTGGTGGGGTCGCGCTTACCTCTTTTGTTCTGCACGCTCCAGCAACTGTCACTCACGAATCGGTAAAGGTACAGCTCATACTGGCTGGGATCGATCTATCTGACCACGGAGGGGGTTGCAATACCCCACCCAGAGATGTGCCTTCATTGTTTTAACCCATGTAGTTGTGGATGCTTTACCTGAAGTTCAACGAGGAAAGGGTAAGCTTCGGCCTGGTTGTAAATGTCTGTCGTCCTGAAGAAGAAGACGCAGTCAGTTTCTTGCTAAATAAAGTAATATCACTGCAAGAAATATACTTCTCCCTAAAGCTCCCTTAACGCTTTGTTGAACAATGACGTACTAGATTTCGTATGTTTCTTCGGAGAAGTGTTTTGATGGGCAGGTTATCTGAGAAATCCGCAACCATTTGCTCCCTGAATCCATCGCATACGAGCGATGGAGTGGAGTGCACGACTCCGATGAGTATGGTTAATACGATCAGCCTCATCTATGAGGACCTCTGGCGTGGAATTGATATCTGTTGATAAAGAGATGAGATTACAAACTGACGAAAACCGAAACTAATGAACATTTGCGGACTATTCGAAGCCGCCGTTGTGGCCACAGAATGATACACTTCGCTCTTTGCGCTGAAAGCTAATAATGAAAAGGGATGATAAGAATCCTTTTTAGGAATGTGTCCTTCTGTTCTTTATTGTGAAGATCAATCGTCAGTTCTTCTGTTCACTCAAAAAATCTCGTCCAAATAATCGCTGAGCAATCAGGAGTTAATGTTTGAGATCACACACCAAGGAGCACTGTGTCTGGCATAGTTGAAAGTGAAAAGGATAAAACTGGTTGTGGCTAAGGTCACTTTGTGGGCATGTAGTCGTTCCAAAGAAACGTTTTATCCAGTATCAGCCTTGAAAAAATACACGGCTCATGGAAGCTCGTAAATTTCTTCAAATATCTTATAGAGTTATGCACCGAAAGCGTAAAGGCAGCCATTGGGAAAGTTCGGACGATCAGTGAAAAATGTAGTGAATAAGAAAGTCGAGGCGCTCAGTAATACAATGGTTAAGGAAGAACGGAAGGGAATAGCCGAAGACCCGAGAAATAAGACTCCCTTCCCACCGTTGATTCTCTAAGCGGACGACCTTGCCGTCAAGAGTCAGGTACGGGACAATTCTTCCGTTGGCATGCTGCCAAGTAAGCACAAGGAAATGTTTGGAGATTCGTCAGCATCTAGTTTCTGGGGTGAGCTTCAAGTTAAAACTGCAAAAGCCCGCTACAATACCTTAGATCCTACCGCATACCCTTGGCTGCTCTCATCAAAGCCAAACAGGAATCACGTCGCCTGGAGGCAGGATCTGTCATCCAAAGACCGTCTCGCCGTCACTACAGCTCGGGAGCACGATTTTCGACAGCGATTTCGCCATAAGTGAGTTCTTGGACCCATACTTTCCATGTGAGTGTCTTCTTTCAGGGATTTTAAGTAATTATATCTAATGCTGTTTTGGGAACGCTTTGAGCCCCTCTTTGGAAGTTCCCCAAACTTTCGAATTTGCTTCACAAGTCCAATATGAGTGCACGCATAGAGGAACAAGGACAAGAACCAGAATGTTTGAGGCTTCATTGTTGAAGATCGGTCGCATGAAGTCAATACGTGGAAACAATCGAATACAGCCCATGAGAGCCAACACGCTCATGGGCTATTTAAAACCGCTGTATCTGCCATACAGTGATGCACTTTATTAATGTAAAAGCATTTGTGTAATTATCCTGTACCAATGAACATATGCTTCCTGAGTGAAACAGTCACGAGTACAACTGCAGTCGGACCTTATTTTATTTCTGCACTCTTCGGCTCTAAAGGTGTCCTGTTCTCAGCGTAGTCACAGCGCATGTATCTGAACTTTGAGGCACTGTACAGCTTTAACTTGAACACGAAAAAAATTACCAAAATGGGATAAATGTTGGAAACGTGTATTAGGGGCACACAACAGGAAAGTGGTCTACACCTGTACCATCATTGTGGTGATCATCAAGTCGAATGAAAGCAATAATCACATTTAAAGTGCAAAATTTTCGCCCGTAAAGAGAACATTGGGGTAGGAAAGCTTTAGAAACGTTCTACATCCGTATGATAAAGCCTAAAAATAAAAGAAGTGAAAATAAAAATAGAAATGAATGCATGGCCATCACATTAAACTTTTTCAGTATCGTCGCGAAGATGGTGACAATACTGTGTCTCGCATACCACTGGCGTCTCAATTTCCGTAATTGGTACATAATTACAGCAAGTGGATTGAGACTTTCTAGTGGTGTGGTTTGGTTGCTCAAGCTCTTCCAACTGGTTGGGGAAAGGGGTCGTCGTAGAGGGAGAAAAAGAAAGCTCTTTGAAGGAAGGGCTCCACGGGGCGACGGCGGCATCCCTACGGCATATACATTTCTTTTTTTTCATATCATTAGGTGTCGAGAAGCGGTTTTTACAAGTTTCAGAGTTTCTTGTCTAAGCCTAGCAAACTGGGAGAGTGCGATATCAACTGACTTTTACCAGTTTTGATTAGCCAGTCATGCAAAGGTTTCAGGCAGTGAAATTCCCCTCCCACCCCCCTCCCGTTCTCCATCAAAACCGTCCGACACGTACGTCCCGACATAAAAAGCGGTTCAGTACGGGTATAAAAACAAAACGAAACAATTCTGAATGGCGAGGCATGGATTTTATCTTAGCCTAGCATGGTATGCAGCTTTTATTGGCTAATGCGTAAGGAATTTACTAGAGACCGGGCTGTGCGAGATTTCATCATCTGTTCATGCCGGGCTTATCGATGAGGACATAAGGGCCGGGCTGTCTGGGAACGAAGATATTGGGTAGTCTCAAAAGTCTTTTCGTATTTTCAAATACCGCTTTTTCCCTCGAAACTGCTTTCCAGCAATCTCTTCTGTACATACACATGTAGTACAAGTCCACATCTATAGGTATTATTGTCTTCCATCTCCCGGATAACCCTTTCCGGCAAAATAAACATATCGAAGGCCATTTCAATACAAAAATTATGAAAAATTTTCTGTTTGAATGGCGTTAGACAGGAAAAGGAAAAGGTGATAATCCGATGGAGCAAGATCAGGGTTATAAGGTAGATGGGACAGCAATTTTTATCCAAGCTCGAGAATTTTTTGGCGAGTCACTTTTTCAATAGTGGGAAGAACTTGCCAAAAATTGCCTCGCCACGAAATTCTCGAGCTTGGATAAAATTGCTGCCTTATAGCCCTGATGTTGCTCCATCGGATTATCACCTTTTCCTTTCCCTGTCTAACGCCATTCAAGAAATTAAAATTGAAAATGAGGTGACCTTTGATATGTTTATTTTGCCGAAAAGGGTTATCCTGGAGATGGAAGACAACAAGACCTATAGATGCGTGTGGACTTGTACTACATATATATGTACAGAAGAAATTTTGTGGAAAGCAGTTTTTAGGGAAAAAGCAGTATTTAAAAATACGAAAAGACTTTTTAGACTACCCAATATAATTAAAGGAAAGGATTTTATTAGTAGTAAGTTGAGCCTGGATTGCTCGAGAATCACTGTACTTGTTCACTCCTCCTTCCCGTTCTGCGAAACTACTTTATTGAGCTCTGTACCAGAAGCCTATTACGTGTGGCACCCGATTCCACACTCTGAATCCTGGCCTATACATTATCTTGTTTCATACGGGATTCAGTGATAGATCCAATGATGTGCGAATGCTATTATCCTCCATTGTTCTCGCCACTGATTCCCGTTTTGATGCTGCGGTAGCTCAAAAGGAATATGTTCATTGGTACCCGATAATTACACAAATGCTACTACATTAACAAAGTGCATCACTGTATAACAGCTACAACGGTTTTAAATAGCCCATGAGCGTGTGGGTTCTCATCGGCTATATCCGGCGTCTTCACAGACAAACTTCACGCAACCGATCTTCAACATTTAAGCTCAACGCCTTAAACACAAATGCTCGTTCTGATTCCACAATGAATGCATTCCAATTCAAAATGCATTCATAGTGGGTTTGTAGTTCGGAGAAATAAAAAACCAAAGCTCATTGCCTAGACTAACGCCCATTCCATCATACGATTCCACCATTAATAAGAACAGTGGCTCACCGTAATCATCAAAAGACGAATCAGATCAGCGAAGACGTACAAAGAAACGTTTCCTCGAAGTGGTGCAATTTCTTAAAGGATGTTTATCAGAAATAGAGACCTTTTTTGGCGATAAACTCGTTGAGTTGGTCTTGATTGTTTCTCTCGAAGAAAGCTGCACACGTACTTGAAGGCATGGTAATCGGTGGGAACAGGTCATACAAGTATGGTGGATGTATCGGAGCTCCTTGGCCTTGCTCACTCAACTTTTTCAAGTTCTTTGTGCGATATCGAGAAAGAAGATAGGCTTTTTCCCATAGGCCATACTGGGGACCCTTGAACTGCGGTTCATGATTTATCTTGCGATTTCTCACAGCACTTTGCAGTCCTAATAGTTTCGCCGCGATCAATGAAGCTATGGTGAGGGGTGGGGTCCACGAGGTCGAATTTCCGCGCGGCCGCGCGCGATGAGCGGCACCGCGGGTGCGAGTGCCAGTGGCAGGGCATGGCAGCCTTCATGCGAGACAGTGTGGCATGAGTGGAAAGCGCAGACGTGACGCAGTCACGCTCAGCCGGGCGACCAAGGGCAATCGATACGGCGAGTCGTACGGGGGCGCCGCGAGTGAAACGCCGCGAAGCGGAAATTCGACCTCGTGGACCCCACCCGTGAATTGAGCAGTCGCATACCGCACACCGACGTCATACTGACGAGGCTGACCGCTACGAGCTTGACGTCTGTCTAACGACTGTGCAGATCGTAATCGATTGTCCTACAGAATCGGTTCTCAACTTATGTCGCAATGAAGTAATAAAATGTGCCGGAGAAGAAGGGTAGGTGAGACAGCTGTCGCCCGTTCATTTTGTTCTGGAGACTTTAATGAAGTTCGAAAACAATTCTAGGGCTTAGATATTAGCATGTTTGGATAGAGTGAGAAGCGAGCTCATTATGGTGAAAGCAACATTAGGGAATAGCTCAAAAAATTATTCAGAAAGTGGAACATTTTGAACCGCGAGAATTTTTTAAACTACCTAATAGTATTTCTATGAAAGATGGTGACTGATTCGTCATATCCTTTTTTAACAACTTCCAGAAAACATCGAGGTCCAATCAATCCGAAACAACTATATGAAGACACCTATACATTCACTGATAGATAATAAAATTACGAATAATAATAAAGATAATTCTTTACAATGTCTAATGGCCCAATCGATGTGTTGGTGCGCATCTCTGATCTCTTAACTATCCATGAAGCCGACGATATGGAAGGCTTGTTTGACTCTGGGGAATACTGGCTCAAGATCTGATAATAATCGACCCATGCTAAAGAAGCGGATTATTTTACAAGTGAACAGCCCCCATCATCCACACAACCATTATGGGATATGGCGATATAATACGACTTTATGCTACCAGTGCCAACGCCACAATGTACTTTCACATCCGACGAGTGTGTTTTGTAGTTCATGCTGAAATGTCCGACTACGATATTTATGACATGGTCACAGCTTGAATTCCAGCAATTCGCACAACAAATCTCTTTCCTAACTTTTGAGAAGTGTAGTATGCGATCCCTTAACAAGTTGCAATTTCTCTCCTCTAATATTATCCGGAATGGTTTCTGTCGTGATTCCACATACTTTACAAAACAAAAAAGGAGCGGTGTATCGTGTCAGTCCAGTTTCCACACAATCACAGCACGATGATGGTTGAATTTCTCAAGTAACAGGGTTGATTTTCCGGTCGAATCAAGGAAGACCTGTTCGTGAGCTCGTGAGATGAAAGACAGATATCTATCGAAATATGCTATGGAATATACTTATAGCGGTTACAAAAGTTGCTCGCCACAACACTCTTTTAAAAGCTACGCGTGTTACCTTTGAAGCAGTTTGAGCGAAGTCAATTTGTTGATTTTGATGTTTTGATTTTTGATAGCTGCTGATTTTCGCCGCAGCCCGTGATGCAAAGTTACTTCAAGGATGCTGAGTTAGGGGCAAAAGACTCGGTGTCGGACGGGACTCGAAACCGCACTCCATGCCTTCCGGGCATATGGACTAATCCATTACACTATCGGCACCCCTCTCACATTAACTACGAGTGAGCGCTGATAACTTATACGTGTGAGTGCTGATAAGCTATTGTAAATATACCATTCAGAAGCTGACAAGGGAGGGTCATCAGGTCAGTCCGGCCTTTTGCGATGGGATGTATACCACTGTACTCGTCTTGGGACAAGAAACTCAAATCTGCCTTCCAAATTTGCGAAACGATTCTGTGAGCAAAGTTATGAAGGGTAGTCTCCCGACATGGTCGACTCTCTCTCTCTCGCATGTTCGCATGAGTGGACGTGGAATGCTAGCCCAGCAAGGTGAGTTGTGGTGTACTGGATACGGTGGTTGTTTCACAGCAGATGGGTCGCAGGTTCCGATCCTTTGTGCGACCGCTCTTTTGCTTTTTCTCCCTTCAGCTCATATGAACCCAGAAAGTGCGTATTAGTAAGTATTTGAAAGGTTCACCCCTTCATTCAACATCAAGAGGGGACAAAATTTCACGTTTCCTGATTTATGCATTTTTTCAAGACTTTCATTTATAGAGGGCATGTGGTACGTTATATCCTGTAGACTTGAACAGAGCGTACAGTTGTACAGATAAGTATGTGGTATAAGGTGACGTAGCGTTGTCTAGCAGAGAAAAACAGTAGTTTCTCTCATACTCAATCCCAATGTTCTGCCCAAAGCTAGTGTTGGCGTACTTGTTGAAGGACTTCGGTTCCTGTGAAGTGAGACGTCTGCCTTCTCGGAAGGAACAAAAAGTTATCGAAAAGTTCTCGTTTATTTTGCGGGAAGTTCAGAGAATAGCACAGTCAGTATCGGCTACGACGCACTCCTTCACTGTGATGCCACTGCTGTTTGCTGACGGCCACCTAGGGAAAAAACTTTTTGTGGTCATGCAGGTGCGTCGCACGCGAATTAGAGAGTGTTTCACCTATTTCTAATTGACCTTATATTAGGAGCCTCATGGAGTTTTTCCTTCCAAAGGACATTTCAATGCTACCAACTTGGTGGTTCGAGCTAACAGAACTCACATCATGAACAAACAGCTCATGCTGGACTGGGTCGAGTCTTGTGTGGTCTCTGCAGGCTCTCCCCCGTCGACACTTCTGATAGTAGATTCGTGGAGCGCTTTCAAAGATCACGAGTCTATTCAATCGGTCATACCATCAAATAAGCAGGTGAAGGTCCTTAACATACCTGCAGGTGCAACAAGCATGATTCAACCTTTAGATGTATATTTTTTCCTGCCATTTAAGTCGATGTACAAGCGCTTCACTTCCCATGTAATTGCACATGATGTAAATTTTTCACTGTAATTGCACATGATGTAAACCGAGACTCTATCCTCCGCCTTTTGTCTTTAGTTTATTCTCAGTTTTGTTCGCCCAAATTTAAAAATTTCTTATCTTATTCCTGGTATGCGGCGGGATATTTTAGTGCACACCCTGGCGAATATGAAACACCTCTTCAATATTGTTTCCCATCTGAAGTGGTTGAGGGCTCCGACTGCTGTGTGTGTGGAAATTTTTTCTTTATTCGTTGTGCACACTGTGAGAGATTGTACTGTTTCGCCCACTTTGTGCAGGAATACTACATGTGTTCGATTACTGGTTTTCAAATATTCTTGTATCTCCTATTCACCATATGCCTTCTATAAATGAAAGTCTTGAAAAAATGCATAAATCAGGAAACGTGAAATTTTGTCCCCTCTTGGTGTTGAATGAAGAGGTAAACCTTTCAAATACTTACTAATACGCACTTTCTGGGTTCATATGAGCTGAAGGGAGAAAAAGCAAAAGAGCAGTCGCACAAAGCATCCGAACCTGCGACCCATCTCCTGTGAAACAACCATCGTATCCAGTACACCACAACTCACCTTGCTGTGCTAGCATTCCACGTCCACTCATGCGAACATGCGAGAGAGAGAGTCGACCATGTCGGGAGACTACCCTTCATAACTTTGCTCACAGAATCGTTTCGCAAATTTGGAAGGCAGATTTGAGTTTCTCGTCCCAAGACGAGTACAGTGGTATACATCCCATCGCAAAAGGCCGGACTGACCTGATGACCCTCCCTTGTGAGTTAAGGCGAGAGGGGTGTCGGTAGTGTAATGGATTAGCACATATGCCCGGAAAGCATGGAGTGCGCGTTCGAGTCCCGTCCGGCACCGAAGCTTTTGCCCATAACTGAGCATCCTTGTAGTCAAGTTGTTGAATATTTAATGACTTCTGAAAAAATAAACTGATTAACCCGAAGTCACCCTGACGCGATATTGTTGGAGAATATTGTCCCTGATATTGCGGATCCGATCGCGGCCGTTGAGAAAGACGAAAGAAACTCGGAGCTAAAGGGAAGGCATTCCTCCGTCACATCCTTCTATCCGGTCGTCGTCTAGAACAACATTCCAGAAAATATCATTGTCACAGGTCTTGTGTTTTGAGTGATTCCCTTTTTTGTGAGAAAAGACTAAACAAGCCTTATATTATGATAGAAAAGTAAAGTTTCACAAGGGATAAAGAAAACATTGCTGTTTAATGACGCACAAACGACTACTGATGACTGCACCTTTTGCTTCAATACTGAAGCTACAACATAAGTTCTTTGACAAATGGCTGCATTCCCAAGGAGATGAAGTATGGAAGGATACATAGCGCCCACCCTTTAGAATTCCTTCAAAGTGATAAAGCCTTACAAATGGTGTTAGCTGTCGAATGGTACGTTACTAAGAAAGGGTGCACTTTGCGTTCGAGTTTGATCCCTGTGCCGATCGAAATTTCAAGCCAACAAAAATGTTTGGCAAAAATTAGGCTCAAAATTCACTGTGTATGTGACATTACATAACATCATCACATCTACATATACTGCATGAGCATTAGACACTATTTTGCGCAAATGTGAAGAGTAAGACCCCCTCCAGATCTTACGCTCCCCGTGTCGTGACTCAATACCATACCTCCAGGGATGTGTGCCATTAGGGCAGAAAATTCACGTTTCCGCGTCTAGCAGCATGCAACACGATGATGCGAGCTGTGCGCATCCTATTGAATGGGACTTCAAGGCATAATGATGCTTTATGCCTTATTTGGGACAAATCGATTCAGGACTCAACTAATACGGCGCCCCTATCTGGCACCATTTCGTCGCGCCTCAGATGCGGCCACGCGGATTTTCTGTCCTGATGGCACATAACCGGGTGGGGGCTACGAGGTCGTATTTTCACCTCGCGGCGGTGCACTCGCGGCGCCACCAGCACGACTCGCCGTATCGATTGTCCATGAGAGAACGGCCGAGCGTGACAGCGTCACGTCTGCGCTTCCACTCATGCCACACTGCCTCGCATGAAGGCTGCCATGCCCTGCCACTAGCACTCGCACCCGCCGCACCGCTCGTCGCGCGCGGCCGGCGGGAATTCGACCTCGTGACCCCCACCTCACGTAACCTACCACCAGGCACACGTCCTATCGTGTGTATTAATACTTTCACTTGATGAAATGCTCAATTTTGCCAATTGAAGTTAAATCAACAACCAACTCCAAAATAAATAACAACCAATCAATTGAAATTTTCAATCCAAGAATTTTCTAGCGGCTTGGCAATTTTGCTGTTTCATTAGTTCAAGTCTTTTGCAGTCGGGGTTCCTCTCTCGAGAATGCTGGATTGCTATCATAGCTCGCTCAAACAAGGTTTCTGAAAAACCCAACCGTTGTGTAGAAAATCAAAATTGCACAGGGAAGAGAGTAGGATAATGACACATATTCTCCTTGCCACTTACGTACATTGCTATATACGATGTCAATCCTGGATGGGAATTATCGCTATGTGACAACGATCGAAAAGGAATAGAAGTGAAAATGGCTGGTCAGAAGATTGTCTTTATGAAAATTATGTCAGAAAGCCAAAATAGATGGAAAGTAAGGGTGAAAAAACACTTTTGAAATGAGTCGCACGATATGCTCCCATGAGATCCCTTCGTATCCACGTGAAGTTCAGAGTAGAGTGGCAGTTCTGATCCCATGTGTTCTCAGGCATTGAAAGACACCAGGAGGGGTACTATTGGCCCAAGTCAGTGATGTGCCCATACATTGAGGGGAGGGGGACTTTAGTACAGAATGCTCCTTAGCACCTGCCTCGCACCTACCTCGCACCTCCCTAGCACCGCCCCCCACCTTGGCATGCGAGCTGACCTCGCTTAATTGACTGCTCTGCCTGCTGACCTCTTGTCGACAATGATTGTTATCGATCAAAAATAACAACAATATGGAATAATTAGGAAGTCAATTTGTCGAATTAGTTACAATGGGACATCTTCTTGAAAATTGATATCTCGCGTCGCAGGAAAGCTGGGACTCTTATTCTCTTAAAGTGATATGGGGGGGGGGGCGGGAGGGAGGGGTGGTAAGGGCACATCAATGGTGAGGGATAGGAAGTGATACCAACCGATAAGGGCTGATAAGGAGCCTCGAAGGCGAATGGCTGGAAATTTAAGTAACTCGCGTCGCAGGAAGGCTGGTGATATTATTGTTTAATTATTATTTATTAATATTTATTATTATTAATTATTATTATTATTACTAACAATTAGCAACAATTAACGAACGATCAAAAACAACAACTATGAAATAATTAGGAAGTCAATTAGTCGAATTAGTTACAAACTGGGACATTTTCTTGCAATAGTTCTGGATTTGCTCTGGAGTTGCACCGTTTTCATAATATCGCGCGAATCTGAAATTGACTTCCTGATTATTCCATATTGTTGTTATTTTTGATCGATAACAATCATTGTCGACAAGAGGTCAGCAGGCAGAGCAGTCAATTAAGTGAGGTCAGCTCGCATTCCGAGGTGGGGGGGGGGGGGGGGGGGTGCCAGGAAGGTGCGAGGTAGGTGCGAGGTAAAGGTGCTAAGGAGCATTCTGTACTAAAGTCATCCACCCTACATTGAGTAACCATATTTATTGCTAGTGCGCCAAGTAAAGCCAATTCGAAGAGAGAATTGCACAGAGGGACCAGCTAGGGATTTGGTCTGTAAGTTGGCGGCGTCTAGGTGAGTACACGATGAGTATCTCTTGAAGCGTGAGGACGGCCATGGAACACGGGCAAAAGGCTTCATCTGGAGAAGATAGTGCGGCCACACGGTATCCCTGCTGGTATCTCAACTGCCTCCAGCACTGTTGTCGTTTCTTCAGCTCCTTTTTATCTCCGTTGTACATCTCGAGTCTGACAGCCTAGAGATCGTTCTATTTTAGTTTGATGCCACCGTATTCATCCCTTCATGCTTATTGTGGAATGTAAAAGTCGAGCTACTGAGTGGAGCAACACCGGAGCAAGAAATGGCATCTAAAAGTGTTTTTGACAAAAAGAGCTGTTTAGATGCTCAGAGAAATGATAACTGGTGGGTCAGGACAGATCGATATGGTGAATTCCGCAGATCCTTGTAGCCGGACTTCTTCAGGATTGTATGGGCGATATAGGGCCGTGCGCTATCGTGAAGAAGGATAGAAAGGGTTTGTTTCCGTTAGCCAATGCTGGACTCATGAACAGCTTGCGATGCATTTCACCGAAGTTCTAACAGTACATTTCAGCAACGATAGTTTCCCCAGGATCCATGAAGCTAAGGTGGACCAACCTCAGACCACCCCACCGCTTTTCCGCTACCGCCATGTTGACGAGGCTGACCACTCCATGCTTGGTCTTTGACCATTGTGCACGTGATCGTCGTCGACTGTCCTACAATCCGGTTTTCATCATATATTATGGAACAGTTAAGAAATGAATCGTTTCCGTCGGAGAACATGTGTGTATGAGGGAAATGGCGCGGATTATTTTTGCCTAAGCTGTTCTAGAAACTTTAGAATAGTTCGAGACTCATTTTAGGGCAAAAGCTTCCAATGATTGAATAAAGTGTGAAGCGGGCTTCAATACGGTACAGACCGGAACGTTGGGAACCGCAAGCACTTTTCGAACTACCTCATATTTGTATTCATGCTACAATTTCTAACTCATGCGCTCATGCGGGTCCCGCCCCATTAAGTTCGCCCTATTTTTCTATGACAACAGCTTTTGAGGTTTCCCTTTGGTTATGCTACAGTCTACAACCTCTGGAACCGCTACGGTTTCAATTTTCAAAATTTTTTAGTTGTTCTGACTTGTTATTTTGATGACCTTCTGGGATGGAATCCTTCTAAATACAGTTGACCACTGTAATTTTATAGTAAATCGGCGTTTTAAAAAGCATGCCTCAATTTGTAACTGATATAAGGTTCGGAAAACCAGCTCGCTAGCATACTATCGGTACTAATAGAGTGCGAGGCAGTGGCAACTCTAAATAGCACAGTACACAATCTTCCTCCAAATAATGACATAAATCCATATATGACATTTTTAATTTATTTATGCGTATTTCAGTTTCGCTGTTGAAGGAAATCCCTAAAAGCTGTTGTCATAGAAAAGTAGGGTGAACTCAATGGGGCGGGACCCGCATGAGCGCATGAGTTAGAAATTGTAGCATGAATACAAATATCAGTAGTTCGGAAAGGGCTTGCGGTTCCCAACGTTCCACTTTGTGAATGAATTTTTGGCTCTTCATTAGGGTTGTCGGTACCGTATCAGAGCCCGCTTCTCAATTTATTCAATCATTGTGAGGCTAAACAAAGCCATAAGTAGTTGGAAATTCTAGTACTATCATGTAATAATAATATAATAATTTGCAATAAATATAATATAAAGTAGTATAATATATAACGGGAGGAGGTAGGGTAGTAACAGGTAGCGCTCACTCCCACTCTCATAATGTGAGGATCAAATCCCGCATCACCGCCAAGGCCAACCAAGCCTTCCATTCCCCGGCATAGGTGAATTAGTACAGACTCGTCTTAGAGGATATACATATAGGCCAAATCGCATTCTCTTCACCACGATCATGAGTGGAACTAGAATGTGCGGTGCATCCCACAGAAGGGATTAATTCGTAAAAAACCGAAAATTTTACTCCTTATCCATTATGATATATAGCAATTTCCTAATTTATAAATTTTATAGAAAATCACTTTAGAAAGCTTGTGGCAACAAGGGGCACCATGAATCAGAATCGCTTAGATCAAATCATTGCTGGAGCTGTTATAGTGACTGTGAGTTTCAACTTGTTTTGTACTGTACTATTTTTGTATTATTTGTATTAGCATTAGTACTAGTATATTAGTATTAGTATTAGTATAACAATTAGTATTAGTATTAATATTAGTACTAGTATTAGTATTAGTATTAGTATTAGTATTAGTATAAGTATTAGTATTAGTATTAGTATTAGTGTTAGTATTAGTATTAGGTCTGCGCAGAATAAATGGCCAAACGGAACACTTTTTTCAAAACGCCATAACTTCGCTCAGACACGATTTTATTTGTCGAAGTTTAACCATTCGAATCTGCACAACCTTGCCAACGATCTGGTAAAGAAAATATGCCATCATGATCAAATTCAGGAATGAAGTCAACGATGGCATTTTCAACATCCATCGTTTCGGCGAACTCCTTCTGACGCAGGTTTGCATCGAGAACCGGGAAAAAGTGGTAATCCGTTAGGAATAGGTCTGGGGAATGAGGGGGGTCAGGGAGCGTCTCGATCAGTTTCTGCCGGGTGACTTGCGAACTGTGGGGTTTTGCGTTGTTTTGCGCACCCAGTAAAAAAAATGATGCAGTGAGGCATCGAGCCTCTCCCTCACCCCGCTTATTCCCCAGACCTATCCCTGACGGATTACCCTTTTTCCGAGTTTTCGATGCAAACCTGCAGCAGAAAAATTATGCACGGTAAAAATGCCATTCTTGTACATATTGATCCTCGCAATCCAGAATTTGATCATGATGACATATTTTCTTCAACAGATCGTTGGCGAAATCCTGTAGATTCGAATGGTTTTTATTTCCACAAGTAAACTTGTGTCCGACGAGGAAGGTCTTCCAACTCATGACGCGCTTTTTGGAAGCTGTTTCTTGCATGTATGGGGGTGCGCACAAGAATCATATAACTGATGTTCATTTTTGCTGAGCGGCCCTACAAATGCCAAAAAAGGGGTTGATGGTTCGATCCCCACCGAGGACAAATTTTTGCAAAATTTAGATTTTCAGTTTTTAGGCCTAATATTAATATTAGTATTAGTACAGACCTAATATTAGTATTGGCATATTAGTATTAGTACTAATATTATACCGATATCAAATACAAAATATGATTATTGAAGCGACGTAACATGATCATCTGATAAAATAAGAAGGATGAGGTTGAATGAGATATAATGAGGCAGAGTTTGGTGTTGGAATAAAGTCACCACCACCAAGGACCCCTAGGATATTCGATGATGATCCGCAGACCAATGGAAATTTTCGAATTTTTTTTGGCATTTCTGAACAAGTTAAGTAGATGAATTGAATACAACTGCAGTAGATAACATGATGGTATTCCGTTCATGAGTTTCCTATGTGAGTGTCACGAGCTGTGAGCCATTTAGATCCACTGCAAGTGCTTTGTTTCGACTTTGATGGTCGCCTACGAACCAGTCATTTAGCCTATGCGTGCCAAAAAGAGTGCATTTACGTCCTCGAATATCGGCAAGACCTGCAAGGGCTTTAGCAAGAAATTTAAGAAAGGGGAAAACTTTCAATGGCATCAGTGAGTAATTCGAATTGTGTTTCGTGCACGCACCACAATTTTTATCTCCCATTATAACATTCATTTTTTCTCATAAAACAGGAAGCAGTGTAAAATTACTGGACCTGGCTCACAAAATACAACACTCACCTTTTTCCTCTCCAAAATACTCACCCCTCCTTCTAAGGACTCCTCAACCCATGCTTGGTGGATTTTAACCCAATGATATCTACTCATTAGACAACAACCGGGGTGAAATGTGTAGCAGACTATAGCGTTAAATCGGTCCCATTACGGCAGTGCCCTTTCCTTCAACGCGGCAGCACTTCTCGTCAAAAGCCCTTGTAGCTTCACCCACCTGAGTGCGCAGCCGAGAATCATGGGGATGTCTAGGAAAACTCGTGAAATGATTTTTTGTAGGAAACTTTCTATACGCAGTAAAAATGAGGTAGCTAAAGATTAGTGTATTACTAAGTGATTACTGATGATAATTTCTACAAATATTTTTACTTATGCATAATTTACCGCACATCATACCTTTCATGATATACCTCTTACCATAACAAATATCAACAACATCAATTACTTGGAGCATGAACGGAAATTGACTTATTCAAATTTAG
Source organism: Trichostrongylus colubriformis (assembly GCA_963978905.1). NCBI lineage: Eukaryota > Metazoa > Nematoda > Chromadorea > Rhabditida > Trichostrongylidae > Trichostrongylus > Trichostrongylus colubriformis. The sequence goes on from OZ022260.1 coordinate 33,910,145, forward strand.
ATAAGTATCATCGGTAACGTGCTCAATATTTCCGCCGTCATTCTAATCTATCGTACACCGTCATTCCATAACGCTTTTGGTTTCATTTGCACATCAACATTGTTAGCCGATATTGGAGTATTAGTCGTTTTTTTAGGCTGGTGTGCTCCATCCGTGCTAATGTGAGTTTCTTCAACATTTTGCAACATAATTAATTACGAATAAGTAACCTAGCCGAGCGTAAAAACAAGCTACATAGCAACTAAGGATGTTAGCGAGGAGGGTCAGTAATCTAATGGCAGGAATCGAGCTTCACTTTCCCCACCAACTTATTGTTATCACTACTTATACAAAACGCTTCGTCTGTTCTGTGTCCCCCCTCTGCTGTTACGCATAACATGAAAAACATCCGGTGGAAATGGGAACAAAGTTGGGATGGTTAGCGCATGTGATAAGAAATAAAGAGCACATGAGCGAAGTTAACCTCCGCCTACGGTGGGCGGGGCGTGCCCTGAAATGTTCCGCATTCAGACCGAAAATTGTTGACTGGGTTCCAATATGCCCCAACTGTGGGGCAAAGATGGATTAAGGTCAGTGATCAGTTTTTGAAAGTCATTAAAGGGGCCCGGGCACAGTTGTCGGAGCATTCGTGGTGGTAAGCGGAGTTTGGCGCTACTCGAAAAACGACCTGTGGAAAAGGGGACAGGTTTGAGATAGGTAGGGCACGGTACAAAAAGAAAAGCACGCATGGGCCAAGGTTAGCCCCGCCCACGAGTGGGGTAGCGTGAATTGGCAATGAATACTAACCAGGAAGGGCTTTTGACTTCACATGGAACTTCAATTAGGGGCCCCTACAGATCGATGGAGCTTCAAACGCTTATTACAACTGTGAAAACTAAATGTGCTACGGGCGGTTTCAAAGCGAGTTAGGAGGGATCAAAGTTTATCTTTGATATCACATTAGCGAGGCATCATCAGCACGGCCGTTACCGGACTTGCAACGGCCACCGTGGCTTAATGGTAGTGTTGCGGATCCGTAGGAAAGGATTGGGGGTTTGCTCCCCGCCGGTGAAGGTTTTTTTGCTTTTTGTATTTCATTGTCTACACGTTTACCTCAACAAATAATGCTGTTACTTTCTGAAGCCCATAACGAGCGAGCCAGTCGTTTTCGTGCAAAACCAGTTTGATTTTCGTGTTCAGGGAGTTGAATCAACCAAGGGGACAAGTTTTTAGCCAATACGAGAATTGTGAATTGAGTCGAGAAAATGAACGATGAAATTTTTGTAGAGGATTTTTTGTAGAAGAAAAATTCAAAACTATCGCTTCATCCCTTGGCCACCCCAAATTTTCCGAAGTTGGACAAAAACTGGATTTAGCTGAAAATTTGTACAGAGAGGTAATTCGACCCCCTGTGCGGGAATATCATAATCTTTTTACGCAACAACGTCTAATTCGTGTGGCACGGGAGTCTCTTCGACCTGGTATCCTTCTCTTGCAAGTAATGTTAGTAGTTATAAACAAAGTGGCAGAGTAAACGATGGGTACGATAGGTACCAGTACAAGGAAACGTTTGGAAATGAAAGTAAAGCACTGACAATCAAATACGAAATGCAAAAAAAGGCTTTACCGGCAGAGTGCAAACTCGGAACACTAACAGTAAGCCACGGTGGCTGTTGCCAGCCCAGGAACGGTCGTGATAATGGCAAAATGCCTGGCCAATGAGATATCACAGGCAAATTTCGACCCCTCCTAATTTGCTTCGGCACAGCCCGAAACGATCTCAGTTGCCATAGTTGTAATCAGCGTTTGAAGCTCTATCAATCTGTAAGGGTCCCTACTTGAAGTCCCATGGGAATTTAAATGCCCTCACTGGTAAGTGAATTCATAGAAGAAGCAATGCCGAACGACCCACTGACGCCCATGATGCGCGCAGTAGTGTGCGCTAACCCGACTGGTTTTAATCAAACACGGGCGGAGACGTGATGCAGTACCAGGTGGTGGGCACTTCCAAGCTCATGGTACACGTACCAAATTCAGCATCAATACCCCTAAGGCCACTTAGGCCAGCCGAGTCTTCCATCCCACCGAGGTAGGTGAATTATATCAGACTCGTCTGGGACGACAAAGCCCTGACTTGTATTATACATTGGCTGCCCCTTGCGGCAAGTCATTGCTGTGCCCAATCCCATTCATCTGACACTAGGATTCTGAATGGAACTAGGATGGGCGGTGCATTCCAACTAGAAATTAATTAGCCTCAAAAGCATTATTCTTTATACTATTATAATCAAATGCAGTAAACTCAATTTAGAGGTTTTTCCGAAGAATTTTTGGAGGGCTACATTGATGAGGTAGTAGGGCAACTTATTATGCTATTTTGGTACGCATCAATATATGGTCATTTACTACTTGCTCTCAATCGGCTTGTGGCTATCATACGACCAATAAAATACAAGTATGTTTGTGAAAAAAAATATCGTATTGCACACACATATTTGCATGAATTCATACTGATACACCTATATCTTTACAGTTCGATGTTCTCAAATCGACGAGTTATATATATTCTGGCTGCGTTTTGGCTGTTCTGTCTGCTAGTCGTCACCGTCTACTTTTTCGGTATGGTTGGCGTATATCTTTTTCCTCGTCGTATTATTAGGTTGTCCGGAAAGTTTTCGGACTGAATGCATGGTAGGGTGCGAAACAACATATCTTTGCCACCCGATGTTGTGAGCGGACCTACATAATTTGAGGGATTTATATTTCATGTCCGGTATATGTACTTGTCAGTAGCATGGGCGACATATCGTCTCCTGTTCCCAGTAGTGCCTTCGCAAACAAGAAGATGCTCTACAGACCAGTTCTGCTTCTATTACGTTGTAAGGAAAGTTTTGAACCGTTTTGAAATTTCAACTTCCGGGGACCATAACTCGACTCAGAATGCATCTCTTCTCACAGAATGAGCACCATTCGATTTGCTACAGTCTTGACAACATTATGCATACCTACATATCTCAATTTGATGATGGGCTGATGATTTACATTGCGTTAAATGAAAAAAAGTCTACTCCAAATTGCCACTATTTCTAAACACACTGCTACTGAAGGAGCTGTCAAGATGTTTGGGAAAGTGCTAGATTCGGTGAATATGATGGACAAGCTAGGGCTTCAGCATGCAGTACTTCAATTACTGGAAGAGGATATGTGAAAAATGTGCTTGGGCATAACTGCCGGAGGGGTCGCGCGGCACCCATTTTTTGGATTTTTCCAGATCAAAGCTACTTGAGGTGGTCAACTATGTTTGTTTGTTGAGGGCCAGTACTTATTGACATCCCATGTAAATATGGACGCTCATCGCCTTCTGCCGTGTCAAAGCGAGTTGATCAATTGAAAATCCAAGCAGCTCGTTCTCATTTCTGCACTTCTGAAACCAGGGACAAAGTGTTCCATCCAATGCTTCACCCCCTCCTCTTGTAGTATTCACATTTGTGGTTTCCTTTGCTGCGACTCGACTGAATAATAACTCGTGAAGTGAAATCACCCAAAAAGTGCCGTTTTCGCAGTATTTTAAAATTTCCTTAATAATTCGAAAACATTGGCATTCCAAATAAAACATATATTTAGAAAAAGCGACTTTTTGTCTATCTAAGGAGCACAATATGTCAGCTGATTCATGCTGACGCGCTCTGATATTTGAATTTATCTTGCGAACGCGAAAAGGCGGCCAGAACTTTCCTTACAACCTAATACAATACGGCTGCGGCCGATCTGCGAACGAGGCCCATCGCTTTCTGCAGGAAGCAATGAAGGGGCAAGCCCCCTGTCGCTCGACGTGCTTCTACTGGTACCACAAGTTCGACAACGGTGTCGAATCGCTCAAGGAATCTCGACCACAAACATAGAACAAACGGCTCGTGCTCGCTTCCTGTGGGGCTCGACCTAACCTTTCTGTACGCCAACTTCAGACTTTACGAATACTCCAAAATCCACGGTACACGATGTCAATAAAGTTGCTAACTACACAATATTCTCCGACATCAGTCCGAAAACTTTCCGGAGAACCTAATATCATCCAGGATATTCATCGATTACTCAAAACTTTTTGTTTTAATTTGATTTTAATCTGCAAGTCTAGATTCAAAGGCAGTAGGTGCTTCAATGTGGCTGTCAAAAAACTTGAGTGATGTCAGGTAGGAAGAAAAAAGCTGCCCAAATGTCAAAAAAAAATTTCAAGGTGTCGGAGGATTTTCTTCTAATCTTATATGAAAGTGAGCTCAACAATGGGTTGCGTGGCGTTCACTTTACAGTGGAAGGAAGGCAACGGAGCTTTTCAGGAAAGCTTCGCATAATCACTCAAAGCCTCTCCGCGGCCTCTAACTAGGAAAGGTACTCAACATCTCATGCAACTCTGAAATGAGACCTGCAAAGTGGCATTCTGAACCGAGTTATGAGAGGTCAAAGTTTGCCTGTGACGTCCCAACTTTGCCATCAGCTTCGGCTTGCATCAGCGACCGTTGCTTATGCAACATCACCCACCGTGGCTTATTGGTAGAGTTCCAGATCTACAGGATGGGGGTCGAGAGTTCGCTCCACGCCGGTGAAGACTTTTCACATCTTGTGTTTCACTGCCTACACGTTTACCTGAATAATGAATACTACGTTCGGAAGCCAATAACGCGCGGGACAGTCAGTCGTGTGATTTCCGTGTTCAGGGAATCAAAATACCCCAAAAGATAGCTTTTAGCCATTTCGAGAATTTGACCGAATTTCGGACAATTCATGGGCTATTGTGTGGCAGTACATTGAAAGTCGTTGACCCTTGCCGAGGAAATGCTTTTATTTGACGCTTGTTACGTATGTATAGTGCGATGGTGCGATAGTATAGCAGGTATGTGCAAGTCATCTTGTTCAGGTTGCAGGATTTTTTGTAAAAGAAAATTCAATAACTCCCGCTTTACCCCTGGCCACCTCCAATTTTCCGGTGATGGACCAAAAATTGTGGCTGGGAGTTTGCACAGAGGGGTAATTCGACCTCCTACTCCCGCTTTAGCCCTGGCAACCTCCAATTTTCCGGTGTTGGACCAAAAATTGTGGCTGGGAGTTCGCACAGAGGGGTAATTCGACCTCTTGTGCGCGAATATCATAATCTTTTTACGCGATAACGTCTAATTCGTGTGGTACGAAAGTCTCTTCGACCTGCTATCATGGGCTATTGTGTCCCGCGCGTTATTGGCTCCTTTGCAAGTAATGTTAGTAGTTATAAATAAAGTGGCAGAGTAAATGATGGATGCGAGGTACCGGTACAAGAAAGCGTTCAGAAGTGAAAGAAAAGCACTTACTGACAATGAAACACAAGATGCAAAAAAAAAACTGCACGGGGAGCAAAGTCACGACCTCAGTCCTGCAGATCTGGAACACTACGAGTGAATCACGGTGCCGATGCTGGGGCGTGCTGTTGGCAAAGTGCCTTGCCAATGAAATGTCTCAGGCAAGTCACAAGCAAACTTTGACTCCTCGCAACTCGTTTCAGAATGCCATATTTTGCAATTTTGGTTTTCACAGTTACAATCAGTACTCGGAGCTCTAGCGATCCATTCGCGTCACATTTCAAAGTTCCATGGAAAGTTGAATATCTTTCATTATAAGTTACGGCGCCACGTGTGACCGCCACAAACACAGGTCCATGTAACGCCAATTGATACTTCAGCGGCATTCTGCACTGTGATGAACAATTCTATAGTCCTGATCAAAGGATAGGGTAGGAGTACCATTCCTTGGGTCTTGGGCGATGATATGGTTTTCCCTTACTGCAGCGTTACTCAGAGACAAACCGGTACAGCACCTCAGTTTCCGACAAGCAGGGTTGACAGCACGATATGTTTTTATCCTGTCATAATCAAATCACATAATTTTCAGAAGAATGTAATTTCACCTTTGATCCTGATACCTTCATATGGGATTATGCTGAAACCGTATGCGGCCAGATTATCTCCTTTTACGTGGATCTTGTACATGGTACAGTTGTGTGTGTCATGATTATCCTCATTGATACGATAGCATTTTGCGCTATCGTCAAAAAATACAAGGTTATTATATTTATTGTTTGTTGCTTCATATGTATGCAAAAATGGAATCAAATTCGAATATTACAAGGAATTCACTAAAGGATATTTAGAGGCTGCTACGTTCAAGTGTAGGATTAACAGAGGCAACGAAGCTCAAACAAAATGTACGCCTGTACGTGCAGGTGAGTTCATAATATAGTCCCTTTTTCCTTTTGATAATTTATTTTGTCCGGAATTCGGAACACTAATGGTTCTCCAGAGACAATTTCCGACTTGCAAGCTTTGAAGGGGTTTTCGGAGAGGGTATTCTGTATAATTTTGATCTAAGGCAAAGCTTCTACTAAACCGTACCGGACACAATTTTTACTACTTCTTTCGCCCTTAAAGCGATCATCCATGAAAATCCCGTGATTTTGATACCCCTTAAAACCACTCTTCAAATATAGAACATAAACAGAATTACGAAAAGAACCGAGAGTTTCCGCAGTTCACTACGTAAACCGAAAAAATGGAAGAACAGCGACTTTTCCGAACTCTCGTCTGGCAATTGTTCACAGCTGTCGGTGCAAAGAGTGCAGCTCAAACTTTCGTTGCTTCTCACTCTGTGTCCCTGACCATGTGATCGTTGCCTCACCGGACGCCCCACCCCGAAGGACGCCACCTTGTGGAGTTCTATCCGAGCGGTCTTGCTTTTTCGCGTGAAACTTTGCATGCCCCTCTTAGTGAGCAAATAGCGTATAAATATGGGAATTTGAGCTTTTCTGTGTATGGATAGCAGAATGACTTACATTTCGCTTAACGATTCCCTTAAACTGTATGGTTGTCAACAGCAGCCAAGAATATACGATGCCTTGGCTTCTGAGAAGCCCACATTTGGAACAAACTTGAAAACAGCCGCGTTATTTTGAACGACTGCGACCTCATGGGCTCACGAAGGAAACACCCGTCTTCTGGGTGTATGCCATTGGGACAGAAAATTCCCATCGCGGCGTTCGGTGTACGCGCAATGGCGCGAGCCAGCGCGCCGCAATGGATGGGTCTTGAAGCGATGACGGTGCTCTATGCCTCATTCTAGGTGTAATCGTTTCCGAACTCGACTATTATGGCGCCCACAGCTCGGATCATCACGTCGAGCGCTGAGCGTGCGGCCACGCGAATTTCCTGTCCTAATGGTATACACTCTCCGTTTCCCGCACGATACATTGGAAGAGGAGACTGGCAAATTAGAGTGGGGGTCGATTGGTCAACTTTTCGCTTCGCGGCGCCGTCAGTACGAGTCTTTTGGAATTCCGCTTAAGACGCATGCACCTATTTTTAGCAATATGTCGTGAATTAGAACTAATACTGCTATATGAGCTCTCCATCGTCCTTCGAAGCTAGCAAAGGCATGGCTATCACTGCGTTGATTGTTGTGTTACTTTGATAGGTTTCATCAACTGTTAATGCTTCAGAAGAAACTTCAATGGATCACTCACAGCAGAATGAGAGAGAGTACAGTAACATTCAAATTACTTTAATATTTCAGTTTCCCCAGAAAACATAAGAACAGAAGCCAATAGTCGTCCGCGCTGAATCTAGGTGCAATCTTCAAAGGTCCCTCACGGTACCAGCTCACTGCGTCTCGAGTAGAATTCTAAACGACTCACACTCGCCGCGGGCGGTCGCGCGAAAATTCGGCGAACCGACCCCCACCCGGCAAATTAGGGCCTTTAGCCGATAGGTGACGGGTTTCCACGTAACGGTGTGCCATTGTACAAGAAAATGCTGAGAGAGCTGGTCAATTCGATTCTCCGTCGCACCCGATGTTGAAATGCTGCATGCGGCACTACTTGAGATTAGGAAGGCTGCGCTCGACTACTCCCGTCTTACGCCCAATGAGGCCCACGTCAAACTTCGCGATTCTGTGATTCTGTGATTCCGCGGTTTATGGTGTCGCGGCTCTGCATGAAATTGCGGCATCGCGAAATGTCAAGGTCATAGAAACGCGTGCGAAAGTATGACCCACAGAATCGCGAAGTCTGACGGTCACCTCAAAGTGTCTGCGATGACCGGCCGTAAGGCGGTCTTCATGTGGCAATTGGTATCTGTTGTTCTACTGTACGGTATTCATACAGATCATTGTTTAATGCGTATACTAATTACCAGGGTTGTATACAAGCCGGATTCTTCATTCTGGTAAATTTGTCCTTCCATGTTTTCTCAAAATTGGTGAGCTCGAAATGGGCGCTATTTGCTACGACAACTTTTGTGTGGGGAGTTAATCACGCCACCGACGGGTAAGGCCGAATTCCATAAGCTTCCTCATAGCTTTCTACAAAGTATCATTTTAGGATTATTTTGATTATCTTTCACGAGAAACTCCGCACGGGATTGCGTCAACCGTCAAGATTGTGGCGAAAGGCGAGTGTGCTTGTGCACGCGGGTCAAATATGGATGTCAGTGGCTACTCAAACACGAGTCAGGGGAAGACCACCTGTGGCAAGAGCATCTTTAGCGACGACGTGATCAGAAGCAGGGATGTGGCGTCGTTTTGACGCTACGGTTTTAAGATCAGCACAGCTCATTAACAATACGAGGAGAATGCGAAAACCGAAAGCACATATTTTCTGAAAACAAACATGCCGGTTCTGAAGAGGTGATGTGTGGGGAAACTCGCAATGAAATAAAGCGGCTTGGGACCTGATCACGATTATGCAGCACCGCGAGTCGCACAGCTGTGAGAGCGTGGGAAATTACGACTGGCTGTTTCTGCCCCTCGCCCGTCTGCATCTGTAGAGGGCAAAAAATCGAAGGACTGAGAAAGGGTGTTTCCAGGTCCGTATTTCTCGAGTTTTTCGCTATTTTGTTCCGTTGCTTTTCTACTCTGCTGAGCAGCCCTACTTTTATGCTCTCAAACTATCCCACAATCTGCCAAATTTACCCTGGTGTCTATATAATCGTTAAATTTTACGCTAAAAACTTTTCAAGGAGGGGCCACACGTCCTAAGCGCTCAGCCACCAATCACGTCCACGAGAATTCTTCCCTTCTCTCTCCCATTATGTCTTTTAGCGACCTTCAAGTGCATTAGTTTGTTCCTTTCGGGCTAAGGGCCATTCGAAGCAGGAGTGGAATGACGTTCGACCAATCTGATTATTTGCACAAATCAACTTTGATCCTTTTCCTTTCTGATCTCGCACTGTTCTCTTTTGAATATGATATGTACCAATACATGGAATCGGACGAGTATTGCTTATTTAACATAACTGAATCAAACGAATAAATACTAGTAGGCGTTTATTGCTCTGAACATCACTATATAAAAGACGAAATAAACAAGCAGTACAAAAATTTTTATTAATAACCGAGTACTCGTCATCTCGTTAGCGAAATAAAAGGAAAAATTAAACGGGTTTCAATATACGCAACGGGTAAAATTGTACCGAACAGTTATAGGAAGCCCATAAATTGTGACAAAATGTTTAAAAAGAAAGTTAGTACAACAATAATAAATATCGAGTGAAAGCAAAACCAGGAGAGTACACCATACATGCAGTGCAACAGCAAACTGGGCCCGTAAAAATAGATTATCGAAATGAAACGAAAAAAAATGAGTGCACTTCAAATCATTCCTCATGCACAACCTTGAGTGGCTGCACGATGACAGCGTTTGCTGATGAACGTCGTCCAATGGACGATCCGCTGCCAATCGACAGTCGAGCCAATGAGAGACGGCCAAAGTCGCCACTCAACCGGCCGAAGGCGGTGGATGAAGATGGAGTCAATAGTGATTCGTTCATGTCATCCTCGGCACCCAAGTGATGAGACATTTTCTGGATTTCGCTTGAAACGAAGCGATCGCCGACAAGATCTATCAGCTCTCCACACATCTTACGATATTCAGCATCAACTGCACGTGCCTGACAAAAAAGAATATCAGTTGCGTACACTCCCCATAAAGTTTTACGCCAGAATTAATTATTGCTCGACTAGGATTGTCATCATGTGATGTTATTGTTTCCTTTACTTTTTACGCTACTAATGTATATTTTAAGTGCACAAAAAATATTGTTTTCAATTATTGATGAGAAAACAGCTATCTCTTAGAAGGATTTCCCTGGTATCAGCTCCTTGCGTCCTGGGCGAAATTTCAACCGCAAATCGTGCTGATGGCTCCGCGAGTGCGACACCGCAAAACGAAAATTTGACATAAGGCTGCACACCCGGCGGCGGGCAGAGGAAGAAGAATTGATAAATCATGGAGACCTTCAATAAGTGAAACAACAAACAAAAACAAACGAGTAAAAAAGAAAGCGAGAAGAAGCGAGAAGGCATGAAAATGCGATTCTGGCAGTAATATCCGACGAATTCACACTCGAAGTCTTGACAATACGCCGTGTGTGCGATAGTCGAACTACAAGCCACTACCGTTGATCAAATCCCCACCCGGTGTTTTCAATAATCAGGCGACGTTACTATTATTTTGACGGGTGCTACTGTCGCAATGGGGGGGGGAGGGGGGGAGCATCTCACAAGAAGTTTCACACCTGAGTACTTCTGAAGGATTTTTGTGGGGTACTCTGCACATTCAAATACACTGACATTCAAATACAACTCTGACTTACAAATACATTGCCGCGACTGTAGTAGAGTCTTGCTACAGCTTCGTCGATAGCACCTTCTGCAGGTGATGGAGCCGGAGGTCGACACTGTCGATTGTAGCGATGTGATGACGGCAGATCTAAAACTCCTGCACCTTACAGCAGTTTGTCTTTAATGAAACCAAACTACAAGTTTATCTACAATGGACTTAGTTACTTGTGAAAAAAAGGAAACAAGTAAGTGTACGAAACAGCAAAAATATTCAAAATAAACCTACCACCCAGCTGTTCCTGCATATATCGCACTGCCATCGCGGCGAACTGCGTATCGTTTGTAGGTATAGGCAGCCATTTGGAACCAACTATAGCGCTGTTCTCAGGATGCTCCGGCCAAAGCATTGTCGCTAGCTCAATCACAGTCGACCAGATTACGATTCTGAATGGATTTTTCTCACTACAATCTCTAGACATTAGTAAAATCTACAGAATCTTTAATCATGTTCTTATCAAAGCATATCCAAGAAACAGAGCCGAAACTGAAAGAAGATACAGCAGGAGAATTGACGAGAACGATTAATTTTATAGAATTAAAATACAAATTCGGAACAAAGCAGTCTCTCACTCACTTCTTATTATCCACCAATTTTCGCTCATCTTCGGTTTCCACAAGTGCATCACCATCATACTTTGGAAAAGGTACAAACTCGTCATGCAATGGACGCATAAACCCCCTTGACGCCACCGTATACCACACATCTTTTGAATATTGGCTACACTGAAAAATATTCATCCAATTTCTTCATGCTTAGTGGGAAAGGCATAGTAATCAACACACTGTCGCCTGCATCCACTCCGGAGAGTTCAGCTTTTCCATGAGTTGCGCATGACGCTGTCGTCTGATGTCCTCGGGTGATGGTGTGGGAGACTGTGATTGATATGGGAGCTTTCGAGGAGTGTCCGCAACTGGAACTCACAAAACTCGATGAGAGAAGGGACCGCGAATGGATGGCGACAAAGGGCAGTAGAAGTACTAATGGGATATTTCGATAAAATACAAGGAATAAAAACCAGTCACTAATATGACCTTCAATTCTTCAGAATCTGACAACTAACCATGTTTTGAAAGCAAATCACCTGTAGGCAGTGGAGTAGAATCGATCTTATCAAATGCGGAAGATGGCTGCAAAAGTTACGGTAGATATGGGCTAGATTAGTTCACTTCACCATGACTGATCAGTGTAGCTTTGGACCGCTAACCTTTTCTATCGACAGTAAGTCTTCATATGATTCATCAAAAGATGTATTGAGCTTCGTTTCATCCTTGACAACTGGTGGACTTCTTATTTTGAGTGACGCTGAAACAGTTACAATCACAAGGAAATTTTTTGGTCGAAGACAGTGAAGCGGACGCCTGCTCTTACTGTTAGGCCGCAGTCAGACTTCGCGATTTTGCGTTTTGCAGCGTCGTCCTTTTGAACGCGTTACCTCGACTTGAGATTGAGTAATGCCACAGCCTAGCGTGCGGAGCCGCGACACCGCAAAATCGCGAAGTCTGACGGCAGCCTTACTAGCGAAATATTAGTTAGAGCTGAAATTGAAGCACCAGAGACAGCACGGCTTTTGAAATGCTAACAAGTAAGGCCATTACTTCCCCAACTGAAGCTCGGCAGTCTTTTCCAGAAAACCCAACCGAAAAACTGTAAACCTTAGAATCTCAACCTTAGAATTACAACATTGAACTTCAATGCATTAAAGATACATCAAACTCGCGCAGACTCAGATCTGTCCTGAATGCGCATTGAATCAAAGCTGGAGAACCAAATGTTTCCAAAGGAAGATCTAATTCCAACAAAACATAAAAAAAGGAACGAAATACAGCTCACCCATCTGCTCATCGATCTCACGAATTTTTTCGTCAGTGATTGCCTTCGCTGTTTCACACTGCACGATCATTTCAACCTGCAATTTAAGGCTGAAAGATATACCAAAAATATTCGAATTTCCCTTTATGTAATTAATGAAAACGGTTCGGCATTACAGTGACGCCTCTGCCAGTGATAAATGAACATGAAAGACTGCCATGTTCAAAAGCTACAGCAAAGCACAAAAAGAAAGAAGTTGCGACAGATTGCAGCTACATCGCAGGTTCTACAAATTCCCGCGTATGTACTCACCTCTTTACTATGAGCTCTAACAAAGTCTGCGATGAAATCAAAACAAATTGCCCAACTACCTCTCTAACAGCAGAGCTACACAGAATCACGACGCAAAGGCAATTTAATGACAATAGAATTAGCTCAAACATACCACTGAGCTATCCAAGGTCTCTTCCAGAAGTGCTATGGATCGAGGTGAATATGAGGGAGGCATTTTCGTCGTGAATCGCCTCAAAAAATGATTGAGTATAACAAATCTAAAGAGATAATTTGTCCATAAGATACTCACTCTTGAGGAGTACGTGGTGATTCTGATGATGTAGTTACTGAATCCTCTAATAACGACTCGCTCAACTTGTAACGATGAACAATCTGCGACAACGAAGCACGTCGTGGTGAAGCTGGTTCCACCATTAGTTGCATTATAGACTTTGACAAACTGTCGCACAAATCGCTACGATTCAAGCCCTGAACGCCGTTCTGAGGTTACCCGGCTTCTATTTGGTCAAGGTTCGTCACTCACCATACTTTCTCTACCAGAGGTGCGCTCCAGTAAAGATATATCACTCAGTTGCTTGGCGGGCTCCTCCATTTCAATGTGGTTTTTCGATGTCTCAGGCCAAATTTCACTGTATAACAAACTTATATTATCCATTCCAACAAATTATGGCTTGATGGACCTTGCTCCAAACTTTTGAAACGATAAAAACCCGCATTCCCAATTGAGATGAACGATGGGAAATCTATTATACATTTGCTACAAAACAGACCCCCATGAGAAACCTTTCTACTGTTTAATGAATGGCCCGAAAAATTCAATATTTCAGCGACATATTTATGGAAATTTAAATAATCCTCAAAATATAATGAATAAATATGTACCTAAAAGACTACGAACCTGATATCCTTAAATCCTTCAGTAGCTGGGGAGCTAATCTCACTGGGACTCTTTAGTATGTCCACCCCTTCTTTAATGCTCCTTCCTTCAACCATATTATCAGATTTAGACGAGTCTCGCCGTTCTTCTGAAGCCTCAAGTCCTTGACATTTCTCCATCTGTTCCATTTCGCGATTCTTTCCACTACCAATCTCATCTGGTTGTACAGCGAAACTTTCAGATACCGTCTTACACTCTGCTTCCTTGCCAATCCTTGCGACTGCCAGATCAAGCTCTCCTATTTCTGCGCCATCCACCGTTTTCCTGTCCTGTTGGCCACCGTTTTCAGAGTTCGAAAGACCGACTTTCTTAGTTTCCTCTGTAGACGTCGTTTGCAACTCCTTTTGCGCACTTGGTGAAACAACAGGACTTCCTTTAGGCGTTTTGTGTCCTTCCCTCTTGTCATGCTGTTCACCTATTTCATCTGATGAACCTTTGCAGTCATCATTCACCGGAGGCTGCTCATCGTCCGTGAGCCACTCATTTTTCTCGTCGATCTCGTCCAAATCATTTGAAGTCCCTGAAAAACACGAATATTCTCTGAAATATGAGCTCAAAGCAGAAGGTAACAGCGCTAAGCATCTTGAGCCACAACATCCAAATTCGAGTGATTATTAAATATGGAACGATGCTGCTATCTCTGAGCTCCTCCGATCTTGTTTGATGTGCTGTTGAAGCTCTTGAAATTTCTCTATTTATTGATAAGCTTTCAGCATTAGGGCCTTCTTCAGATCTTATACTTATTACAATTCTTAACACATAAACAATTGCGTTAACGTTATACATCGATCGAAACAAATTTTGATTGATGTATAACCACAAAGCACTATTTGTATGTTTAGCATTGTAATTTAAAATATAAACAAGGCATTAATGCCGATTAACAAATAAAAGGGTTCCAAGAGCTATAACAGCACCCAATCAAACAGATATTGAATAGTTCAAATAAACATAAATGGGGTAGATAAAGTAGATAACAAAAATTTAATAGCTTAGAAATGGAATCATCCCATATTCTGTCAGTTTCAAGAGCAGGAGTCTCAAGGTAGGCATTTACCACGAGAACTCCCCTGTCGCCATAACCCATAAATTGGAACGCTAACGCGAACTACCGTTAAGCCAAAATCAAAAATGTTAAGAAGATCATTCCGCCCACCATCAGACTTCTGGGTCTCGGATGGCTCTAGGACAAATGCATCATTGAATGTGCTCCTCTGTACCGACGATGACTGACTGTCCTTGATTACAGGAGAGCCTGGTGGCGTTACTTCCCATTGAGTTTTCTCAAGCTCAGTGTCCTCCTAAAAACAGTTGTTTAGCCTTCTGCCTCTACGAAATCAAACCAATTCTTCTGAAACACTCCGGGCTCAAAACTGCCACCCTTAAAAATTGCAAACGATTTACACCCACTGATTTCTACACAACTTGATTTGAACAATTCCTACCTGATACTTTTCGTACATTACTGATTCCTTATAAACGAAACGCTTCAACACCACAACAGGGACGTTTTCGTCATCATTTACTGGAGCTGTTTCCAGAACTTGATCGGATTCGTCAGTATCGTCCGCAATCATTTCACTGGTCGGTTCTGTTTTCGACACGAACTGATCATTCGGTATGTCACCATCGTCCGTGGGTTGATAGTCGGCACTATCCTCTGTTGGCTCATCTGGACTACCGAAGAATAGCCGGAGACGAGAAAAGTCTTTCGGTGGGCGAGTGACGACAGTGGCTTTCTCCGAGTTGATGGTTTCCGAACCAAGGTTCTTCCGCGTCTCAGAGCTATCTACTCCCGCGTCGCCAGTTTGCTTGCTGAGAACGGGACGAGATGACGACATCGCCTCATGGTCACCACCAGCCTTGCTTTCACTGCAGTGGGATTTATTGAGCTCGTGCTTGTCCACCTTCGACGCTTCACCTCTCTGCATGGGATCTCCATCTGCACCAACCAAATCAATGTCTCGAGCATCTGTAGCACAACCTCCATCATCAGGTACCATAAGTTCACTGCCGATCTCTTCGACTGCTTCCGACGTATTCAGACGCGTAGTCAAATCAGTTCCTACTTGTGGCATCACTTTGTCGTGCAACGCGTCCTACAAATATATGATCGAATATAACCGAAATTGGATCTACTTAGGTGAGATGATCCTCACATTAATGATACTCTGAATCTTCACGTCCACATCTCCACCCTCAGATGTCGTATTCGTCACCGCCACTACGCTACGAGAAAGCATAGCCAAAGTTTCAGCTGTGTCCATGGTACGACGAGACGGATGTCGATGGGCAGCTACATTTGAAATAACTTGAAACAAATGGAGTTTTTTCTAATGTACTTTCAATAGTCTATTCCCTTCATGACTTGGACTGACCCGGGTGGAAGGACTAATGAGTGAGTTGAAGATGAAAAGTGCAAACAAACACGAGAAATAATCTCACCAAAAAGGAAAACCTTATTTATCCGTTTGTCAATGAAAGACTGGACGCTCACCTGCCTCCTCAGCCGGAACCGTCTGGTCCTGAATTTCCAAATCCGACTGGTATAGGGTTGCCTCCGAGCTTCCCGAATGTGGTCTCTCTTCCTGAAGTCGCATCAATGAAGCGAATTAATCAACCAAGAGTTCGCGATAAATTTCCAAGGCATGATGACTCTTAAGGCTTCGCATTCCAGGGCATTGTTAATCATGAAGAAAGAAAAAGTAGTATACGGTTGATGATGAGTTCGTAAAATAGTAAACCAGTAACAAAAAGGATAGTATAACTCACTTCGTCATCAAAATGTGAGAGCGAGTCTTCATAAACAGTTGACTGCGACCGAGTTCTACAAACCGTCACACCTCTTCGCTCCTAAAAGAATTATTAGGCTGTTCAGAACTATCGGATTCGCGCTATCTGACAGAATAAAAAATAACTCGTTGCACTAGCAAAACTCTATGGCTCTATCAATTTCAGCTGCTGATTTTTTTTTCACACTGTAACAGTAGAGAAGAAAATCTTAAACAGAACCCAATTCACAAAGCTTGTGCACCAATCAAGCAATGAAAGTCAAAAGAAGCACAAGAGGAAAACACTGGCATCGGCTTAACCATACAGTCAACTGGAAGTGGTTATCAAAGTCCAACAAACCTCATCAAAATTAAGCTGCTCTCCATCAACCAAGGTAGGAGTTTCATGGCTATCTGGTGCCATCTCACTGCTAAAGGGATCATCCTGAGACAATTGACTCAGGTCTAGACGAGCAATGCCCTCATGATGAGGAGTTGGAGTCCTTGGAGGGGGTGCAGACACTTCTGAATAGAGCGTTGGAACAAAACATCCAGCTTACAGCATAACATCATGCTTGCAATAAAAACCAAAGAAAGTACACAGAGTACATGCGCCCGAACAAAGATACGATACCGTAGCAGTGTTCATTAGAAATTCTCTCGAGATGGTTAAGCAGATTCGTACGTTCGGCGATCACGCGATCATATTTGGTAAGTTGTACTGCTATCGATTTCTTTGTCCTGTAAGAAATATCTTGTTGCGACCACAACACGAGGAAATGCATGATATCCATTAGTTTATATCACCACATACATACTTTTGTAAGAAAAAAAGAAACGAGAAAAACCAGCAAATCACCAACTTTTCTTCAATATCTCTTGATCTCTCTTCGAAACTTCTGTTTAACATTTCAGCCTGCTCCCTACGGGCCTCCAAGTTTCGTCGCATAGTACGCGCACTCAAATTTTCCTCATCGTTTGTCTCTGTAAGAAAAAAACCTGAACAAAATAACCGATTCATAAAACGGTCGTCAGTATCCGTCTGCTCCGTTGTGACTTGCGGGTTTTTCTGACAATGACCGATAAAGGTTAGATGTTTTCGAGAACACATTTCAATAAACTAAAGCTGTAGTCGAAAAAACCATTCGAGAAGATGGCCGTCTTACCACTCTCCTTGAGTGCTTTTGTATCCATACGCATTGCTTCACGGTCTGGTTTTGCCGTAGATGCCTCATTTGCAACGGACGCCAGAGGCTCCCTATAAATATTTCAAAACGTCCTAAAGTCACGATTAGGAATGCAAATACGAGTAAGCCAGATAACTACGCCTCTCGAAAATACAGGAGAAAAAACAAAAATGTGAGGTACATAAATGAAGTAAGTTCCACAAGCAGTACCTCGGTTGAGGGGGGTCCGAATTCACTAGTCGCTTGATGGTGTCGCAACATTGTTCAGTAGCATCGAAGACCTTCCGCTGCCGGTGTTTGATTATTAGCAGAAACTCTCTCTGAAGATAAATCAGTTGTTTTCTCTGCCTTAGCCAGTATTTTTGCAATCTTGGTGAGCTTCTCTGAAAGAAAGCGGAGAAGGAACAAAAGAATGATACTCTTACTAGGTATAGGTTCTTAACCAAGATTAAATGCATCACCTCTGCACTGAGTGGCAGAAAGTCACGGACAGTCAGAATGAATGCTCACCGGTGTCAACCTTTGAGTTAATAAAGACTCAGCATCTTCAACAGCTCTTTGATGTTCCTTGTTTACCCTCTCGATTGCTCGATCAATGCTTGTGGATTGTTTGAGAGAAGCTTTTGATCTGAAACTGAAATTGACGAGATATCAAATGGTGGGATTCCCACTATCGAAAAGGGATCAGAATGAAAACGGCTGCATGAAACAACATCGATGGAAATGTTGATAATGATCGAACCGAAATTCATAAACATAAGTGCGCAACAATTATAAACGTACCTCTTCTCCAGTCTAAGAACTGCCAACTGGAGGATGCGGAGCTTTTTGCGCATCCGAATGTAGGACTCGATTTCAGCCTTTCGTTGGTCTTGTTCTTCTGTAATTCAAACATCGTAACTTCGCACAGTAAAATTTCATGTGATTCGGAGCTTCACAGATCGAGCTAAAATACAGATGAAGCACTTTCACGATACTAACCTTCATCTAGACACAAGATTTTGCTGCTGGTTGAACAGGGCTGAATTTTCGATGGGGTTGGCTTTGTATGCACCTTCTCAGGCGATGTGCTGCAACAGGGAAATCTCTATGAAATAATCTGTAAAATAATCCTGTGAAATCAACGTTCTACACGATTATTTGCTTTCGCTGTAATAATTAAGTCAACCAGGACCCCTTTTAGAACTGATCCCGCGCATCTGGCCAAAAGAAGCCTCCAGTACATGGGAAGCATCCACAAAAATCACTATTTTTGACTACGATTAACGTGACCTTTTGAATTCACCTACCGCAGATTAGAGTGAGTTTCCGCGTCCTCGAAAGTCACCAGTGATCTGTCTTCCAGAACGATTGAGTCCAAGACTGCATCGATGTCAGAATTCTGGTTTTGCTGCGAATCCTAAAGCGAAGATTTATTTATATAGCTTGGCTCACCTTTTCAATACGAAACACAGGCCACTTTACAGCTTATCAAAAAAGTACCTGAGCGATTTCCAAGCTCTTCTCCACTGTTCTGGCTAGAGTACGTGTCGCAGCCAAATGTGACTGGGATTTCTCCATCCGCTCAGCGTATGCCAACTCCGCCGCCATACTGTAATATTTACCTACGGCTGAGATTTTGGAACAAACCAGCAAGCAGACCACGAGAAAACTCGCAAGTGGACAAACTTACCTTGCGCCCAATGCCTTAGGTTGCGAGATCTCTGTGAACTTCGATGGACTGCTCTGAATGTGAGAACAATATCGTGAAAAGGAAGAAGTATTCTTCATAAAAACAGGTTACCTTCGAATCCGAAGGTTCTCGGGCTCTAGCTGAAGCGGTGTTTGTGTCGTTCGACTTTTTCTCGACATTATGATCCAGCGCAGAATCTGGTGATGTATTTGACAGATCTCTATATTTGGAGAAGTCGAATCCCATTGGTAGTGAGTGTCGCTGTGATGCCACCTCTGCAGTTACATGGGTAAAAACGCGAAAGTCACGAACAAGAAGAGCAGTGCGCGAGAGTTAACATCTCTCAACATTCTTGGTACTCTTTTGGAAACTAATGTTAATCATTTGCTGTCGCGAAATCAGACCACCTTTGGATTATCTCAATACCATTTTCAAAAGTTTCATTGGAATTTCAAATCCACAAAATGGCTGCATCAAATAGGCAAAATGATAGGCTGCAATGAAAGGAAGATAGATTCAGCAAAATCAGTAGTGCAAATTCCGAACATACGTAAGCGTTATGAGTTTTTCGGAAGCTCACCACTGCCTTTCTTCATTCTCTTTAGATTCTCTATCTGACCCGGATCAATCGTCTGACGACTCTCGCTGAAGGATGGAACAGCTGAAGTATCAAGCGGAGGCAGACCCAGACGAATCGGTTTGCTGAAAAAGTTGAATGAACCGACGGTGCGAAAAACCACCGTTTGAAGAGCGAGTGCGGTAAAATGACACTCCATTGATGTGTTCTTAGCTGCGCTGTTCGTACCTACTCCGCATGACTTAGCATAACCATAATATGAGCACCGAAATAGGCATTTATTTGAAAGCATCTTGGTTTAGCTGGCTCATAAAAATAAAAAGAAAAGGAGAAATATATACCTTAACACATCTCGCGCCTGTTGAATGGCAAGCTCAAGCTTACTAGAAACTTTGTCGATCGCAGCCAGCTGTGCTTCCGTTCTTTCTTTGAGGGAAATATTTCGATCAAATGGTGAAGGCAGTGCTGATACGTTTCCTGAAACAGAATATATACGAATAAACGTCAATTGCAGATAAGAAAATTACGACATGAATTTCAAACCTTTGCTCGTTATCAGAGAAAACTGTGGGCGAGCAATAGGTGGGGAGAAATGTGGTGATTTCAGCGGGCCGTGCAGATGTGACCTGCTTCTGAATACGCAGACATGAAAAATGAGATACTTTTGACGCAACAACTGACTACTTCAATGATACCTTTCCCCTAGCTGTGAAGGACGTATATGAGTCATAGGTGTGTAGAACATATCCTCAGGACTGACTAAGTTCCCAGGAGTTGCTAAATTTACTGGCGCTAAAATAAAAGCTGTACTGTAATGTGAGGATTATTGAGTATATGAGGACCCCTAATCAGTTTATTTATTGACTATTCAACATTGAAAATAGAGAAAATGAGTTCATTTAGGATGATACATGATCCACATTTCATAAAAGAGTGAGCCTTGTGGTGCTATATGAATAGGAAGATGTTCTAGGTTATTTTATGCGAATTCACATCCTAGCCCACTCAGAACAAGCTGCTAAGGATGGCGAGAAATGAGATGAAATATTATTGACGGAACGGCGTGAATTTTTGCAGGGTTAGAAAGGGAAGCGGCTTCCGAAGTAGGTGGTGGCATTTGACCGATATTTCCAATCAAAAAGAGTAAAACCCTCGGCAGAAGAAGAACTAACCATCCTTGTCGGACGGCGTGACTGCACCACTCTGCGTTAATGGTACAGCGTAACCATCCTCATCTATTTCCACTCTATGATGAATCAGTGTTGGTTCACATGGGGCCGGAATAGTATACCGATCATGGCTACGCTGAAAATCAGGAAATCAAGAAGTCACATGATGGATGGATGGAATATCAGGAAAACAAAATCAAATACGAAAAGGCAGAGACGAGTAATACCGTACCTCGTTCCATTCTTCATGAGTGGGCGACGATTCAGACCTACGTCGTGGCCGTTCTATTACTCTCATGTTCTCCTTCAATGGGTGCGACTTATCTATGCACCCGTTCTTATTGCCATCGGCGTTCTGAAAATAACGATCCTTACAGGAATCAAAACTTGTTGATATTTCAAGAAGCGTCATATTTGTAACTTGAACATACACCATTAAGCACAAACGGTTCCTTGGTGAAGTGCTCGATTGTCCATGACTCACGGTTTCGCCTCTTTGGCGTCAATTGATGAGATTTGTAACATACGTCTTCGTCACCCTTCGGCTTCAACCCAGCCATGAATTTTGGAGGGCTACGCACTTGAAGGAATGTATAGTCAGATATCGACACCATAAACCACGTTATGAAAGGAAATCGAAGTTTGGGTGCTCAGAGTGATTCCTACTTCACAGGAATGAGAACAATGAAAGATCGCAATAACACAGCTTTAAAGCGCCAGAAACCTGCGATTAAAGCACAACTTACTTTTACTCCATTTCTTCATGCGCTCTGCCACTTTTTCAACACTGCGACAAGGGTCAAGCGGCGCTGGATTAGGTCGAGTAAAGGAACTCTGTGACTGCTCCTTCAAAGGTGATTTCCGATAATTTTCTGAATAAAAAGAGGCAATGGAAAGGTAAAAAATGACCGCATGTAAAGGATGTTAAAAACAAAAATGTCCACATTTGAGACGTAATTCTCGAGCCTTAGAATGGCACCGCATGATTTCAATTCGATTCAAAGTTTGCTCTTTTCGCCAACTCGCTCAGAGCGACAACAAGCATATGAATGAGACATGTAAAAAAAACCGCAAATAAAATGCATATTACAAGGCGTACTTGATGGTGAGTTAGAGGGCTTCATCGGTGAGCGACTGCTGTTCGCTTTGCTAGTGCTGAAACTAAAAATATTAAAAGGGGTGGTTTGTTGACCCAACCGTGTTTAGCTGGAGCCCTGTTTTAATACATGCTGCAGCTATCCCTCTCTTCCCATCTTGGCAACAACAACCATAAGGGATCGAGGGAGGGCTGATATCGTGGTACAGGGGAGCGGATTTCAAAGGTACGTCAATGCACCCTTGGAGTGAAAAATACAAACGCCGAGTGGTAGAAAAACAAAACGAGAACAAAAATGCGAGTAACAATGCACCTCTGACGATGAAACTGTATATCGGCCGGATATAGCACAGACTTTGGTTCCCCACCTCTCTCCCATGGATGGACTTCACGGTGAGGAGAACGAGAACGATCTTAATAAAGCAAATCTTTGGAAAAGCTTTGGCAATGTGTACACAGTTCAGTAGAAAAAGAACGGTTCATTGAATTCAAACAAAACTACGTTAATGAAAATAAGAAATAAAAAACGAATAGAAAAACAGATCCTGACCTGGACGAGATGAATTTCGGGAAGGCAAACAGCCGGACTGAAATATAGAAGCAATATCATGTATCTTCGATGACTTATATAAACCTTCGATAAAAAAGATAAGGCTGGAGCTCCTGGGATCTTCTATGAACCAAAACATTACTTACCTTCTTCTCCATTATTTTGAATAGCAACTAAAGAGGACTAGGCTGATTTGATGTATGAATGCCCAATTCTGTAACTGTAACAAATTTTATTGAGGTGCTATAACTATGAGAATGAGAAACTTCTCGAATGTTATACATTCACAAGCAAGCGAACAAACAAACAACTACTCGACGGTATTTTAGTTCAAGCCGCAAAGACGAGGGTTTTGGGAACTTCGAGTGGATGAATTCCAAGTAGGTTCAAATTACAGAAGCAGCTCACCGTTCATCCTCTCTCCCTATGAACTACGAATATTCCAAACGTGTGGCGAAAGAATAATGCTATCTTTCTGCTTCACAGAATCATAAATGAACACAACCTCTTTGGTACGTTACTGAAAGCAGTTCGTGTAAAGACACGCTCAACATTCAGAAAATTGTCCCCCCCCCCTTCCGAAGATAGCACCCAACGCACCCAACATACCACACAAAGAGAAAACCATTTCTAGGGAACCTGTAAACAACAAAATGCGTAATAAATTCATGACCGTTGCAAACTCGCGCGCAACTCGCCTAATTACCGCAGTTGCGGATGCTCCTCAAATGACGAGCACATCACATAATGGGGGGTGGCGGGGGGAGGGGATGGGGGTTAATGACTGCTCAGCGTTATGGATTTTTCCCATATTTGCAAACAAAAACACTACTTCAGTTCTTCACACTGAAGACTACTGAATGCATAGTAAGGTTATAACAAGTCGTACGTTTTCGTAGAAGTTTGTGCGAAAACCACCCAATTTTTTGCGAACCCCCTACTTTCCTGTGAACTGTTTCGTGAATGGGTTGACGGTAGAGGTGGTCCAGTTGATTAATCCCTCAGATTGCGCCATATACTTGCTGTCATGCAGGAATGCAGAATTTTTTAAATGCGTGTATCGCCTACACACTGACCTGTAAAACTAACCGGTACACATATGGACCTTTCAAAGTAGTTCCATCAGGTAAACCGATCGTGAAGACGCAGACGACCTGTTTCTTCGAAACGAAAAAAGGAAGGGATGGACAACCAGGGACCGAAAAGTGACTTGATAAGTTTTTTCAAAGTTTCTTATGGGGTTATGAGTGAACTTGTTCAAATGTTGTTCAAAATACTAAAATCAACAATAACAACACAGCAGAAGAACCGGTTTACTCCTGGCACCCATTAAAGGCAACAAGAATGACGATATGAATATTCAACAGGAGATATATGTTCGAGGCTCAAGAGGATGAGGTGTGGAGCAAATCGCAGTGAAAGACTTGCACTAAACTCCTCAATAATACTACGGCGTGCTGCCAACTTATCATGCATGCAACCCATTCTCACAAGCAAGCGCGAATCACTGCCTAACACAACAGATCCGAGTGACTTCGATCAATACTCAAAGATGTGCGCGCCACGGAACTCCACGTCCATCAAAATCAAGCTCCATTTTTTAAGTTTTCCACCATTTCGTTTCATCATGATGAGAATAGCTTTGAGGATAGCAAGTTCATTTTTTTTGCGCTTGCACTATCTGCTACTGAACTTGTGTTGTTTGCGAACAGCAAGGGACGGTGGGAGCCATATCAGCGCTGCAGTTACTTAACGCTTTATCAGTCGAATCCCTATTACCTGCTGAAATAATGTAATCGTCGGGTCCCGACCTCGTACGTATCCGTCGCACGTCGCACGCAGCCCTACAAAATTTTAATGTAAAGGGGCATTCCCGGTGGTACGCAATAGAAGTAGCACAGATCAAGAAATCAAAAAATTTTGAAGTTCTTGAAATCGAAGTGATTCCGAAACTGTGCACGTCTTGATTAAATCCAGTCCTTTGCGCCAGTTATACTCAGATAATCATTTCCCTTTAATCTGTGGTTCTGCTGGATACTCCTGTTTTTCATCTTTTGAACGTACAATCGAAAACAATGACATTATATTTGTCGTATACGTATTCAAGCTTATTATTAGTTCTGCTTTGGTAAGCATGATACAAGCCATAACAATATTGTACATACATGTTCGAAGAATGTCTTTAAAGTGATTATCCATGCTGAACAATCTTTGAAAGGAAGACTTCATTAAAAAGGTAAGCAATTTATGGCACATTTTCATCAGGTAAACAGCACGTTGCAATATGCATTCAACCAAAAAAAACAAAAAAAAAGTTAGAGAATCTACTTGACAGACACATATGGCAAAAGCATTGGATGATGGAGAATAGATCACATCGATCAGTTCGATAAACGTTGATCAACCTAAGCATGAAACAAGTAAAGTATCCTTCAAGATTCTATAAGATTAATTCAATTCCTATCACGCTTTAAGAGAAGGAAATAGTTTGTTTTTCGGAGAAGCTTCATTAGTCCTTCATGAACCTCAATTGGTCATATCATACGAAGGCTAAAATACTGTCAATACACGTTTAGAGGTTGATATAACTTAGCAGACATTCACATTTCATCCAATCGCCTATGCAGCATTACATAGCCGAGCAGCAGCTTGCATGAAGGCATGGGGTGTGTGCAGATATGACAGCGAATCGCGTCGCGGCGTTTCACTCGCGGCGCCACCAGTACGACTTGCGAATCGATTGCTCTTGGGCGCTCGGCAGAGCGTGGCTGCGTCACATCTGCGCTTCCACCCATGCCACACTGGCTCGCTTGAAGGCTGCCATGTCTTGCCACTGGCACTCACACCCGCCGCGCCGCTTGCCGCGGGCGGCCACGCGATTCGCTGTCATATCTGCACATACCCGAAGCCATGGCACCTCGGATGGTAGTAGTCTACCCAAACTGGCAGTTAAGACCAACGGTAGCGCCGAAACTACAACGGTTGAAACTGGGAGATTACTGCTCTCGAAACCGACCTTACTTTCAGAACCAGCACCAGTGCCGGGTGACGGTTGGGACACACGAATCTATGCCGTGACCCTGTGACAGCCTGTGGCCTTTGCCCTGTCACATGAATAATTTAGACAATTTGACTATACAACGGAACAGACTTGCAAGGAAGACATGATTTACATGAACAAATTGTCTGAATTATTTCAGGCTTAGGTCAAAGCCCACAGGCTGTTACAGGGTCACGGCCTAGATTCGTGTGTCCCAACCTACACCCCACCAGTGCCCCCCTATACCACATAGACCACATTGCACTGGTTTACACTGATATGATTCTCCTTCAAACTGTGAGAGTGATTCGACCCTCTACACATTCGATTTCCACTTTCTGGGAACCGTGGCATACGCTTTCCTCATATTGAATATGACGAACGATTGCTAAAATTTTATTATTCTATCACTAATTAGGTACTTGTGAAAATCAGGACCTCTGAGATGTTCTTTAGCTAAATTATTCAGAACAAAATAATATTTTATCATCGCTGTCCATTCATAAATACTAATGCAGTGAAACAATGGAAAACACAACTGCTTGAGTGACAGGTGCGCTCAGGGTCAAGCATGGATTCAGGAATTGGGACTGTGCCTTGAGGTGGAAAAAAGGGATGAGAAAAATATGTACTTAATGAGCAAAATGTTTTTTAGGAACGAGTTTTCTGATAATCTGTTTTTCTGGCATATGGTGCACCTCCGTGTGTATTATAAATAAATAAATATTGGGTAGTCTAAAAAGTTTTTTCGTATTTTCAAATACCGCCTCTTCTCCAAACTGCCTTCCAGCAATCCCTTCTGTACATACACATGTATTATAAGTCCACACGCATCTATAGGTATTATTGTCTTCCATCTCCCGGATAACCCTTTTCGGCAAAATAAAATATCAAAGGTCAACCTCATTTTCAATACAAAAATTATAAAATAATTTTTCTTTGAATGGCGTTAGACAGGGAAAGGAAAAGGTGGTAATCCGATGGAGCAAGATCAGGGATATAAGGTGGATGAGGCAGCAATTTTTATCCAAGCTCGAGAATTTTTTGGTGAGTCACTTTTTCAATAGTGGGAAGAACTTGCCAAAAAATTGCCTCGCCAAAAAATTCTCGAGCTTGGATAAAATTGCTGCCTTATAGCCCTGATCTTGCTCCATCGGATTATCACCTTTTCCTTTCCCTGTCTAACGCCATTCAAAAAAAATATTGGAATTGAAAATAAGGTGACCTTTGTATGTATGTTTATTTTGCCGAAAAAGGTTATCCGGGAGATGGAAGACAACAATACCTATAGATGCGTGTGGACTTGTACTACATATATAGTATGTACAGTAGAAATTTTGTGGAAAGCAGTTTCGAGGGAAAAAGCGGTATTTAAGAATACGAAAAGACTTTAGACTACCCAATAAATAAAAATCTCCCAAAAAATCTCCCTGAGAAATTCTTTCAAGAGGGTATCCATGAATGTCTTAAGAACTGTGGACTCTAGATCGACAGCCTTTCTTAAAGATCTTTTTTTAGTATATCATCAACACCCATAGTACATATTTTATAGGAAAAGGGGTCGCATTATCAATGCGGATCTGTGGGTGTGTGGAGGGTTCCATTTTTCAAAAAAATTTCCTCAAAGCAATGCTTGACCGGAGCTTTTTGTTCATGAGTCACTGGAAAAGGCAACTATTCTAACGCCGGCTAATCAATTTTATCGCTCTTCACTACGAAGTCAATTAATTTGTTGAGTAATTTCTAAAAAGTCTCAGCCTTTCGCGTAATGAGCATTCCCGTACCAATTAGTATATTATATAATTTACTTCGACACGCCCTGATCCCTACAGCCATTGACTTCTACATCTTGTCGCGCTTATAAGGTGCTGCAAACTACCAAATTTACCTTTTCGATGCCGAACTACATGAGCTGTTTGATTTTTCCACCAGAACACAATTCCTAGGAGTCTTGGATGTCAACCTTTCAATTTTACTGGGATTTTTTTCGAAATTGAATCCCCACAATATTCAAACGGCAAGTTTCAGAGGCAGGCGTACGTATGTACTGACGAGCCCAACCCATTTCACGCATTAGCAGGAACCAGCCACTATCATGGCTAGTTTCTGTTACTTGCTTAGTCGTTTATTTACTGATTTATTTATTTATCTGCTTTTTCATGAATTTATTCTGAATGTAAAGATATTTGTGGTGTAAACTGCTTTTTTTGACATCAGTTTATCTTTAGAACACTTCTGCTTCCAAGCAGATGTTTCTTGGGAGAAGTGTTACCCAAGGAACTTGTGGGTTGAAAAAGTTGAAGTGCACTTGAGAGCAAGAAAGTTTTGTCGGTTCTTCCAAATATAGAAGGGGCATTTTGCGAGTGCTGCACCCTTGTGTCACTGGCGCGCCAATTCACCTGCTCACATGATTAATGTGTCACTAAGTCTGCCCAGATTAATCATGTTAGTAGACACTGCCTAAAAGAGCGCACTGTAAGAAACTGCACCCCCCCCCCCTCTGGCCTACATTAGCACAGCACCACACTGCCATATACCTTGACCGAGTCGTACACAGAAGTTAATAAATGATTATTAGCTAAGAGATTGTATTTAAAAGATTCACGGGGTAGAAGCAAAGAAGTAATTCAACCCCCGTTTCGCGCGTGCCCTTATACGGAGGTAAAACTCAAAGATAACCTTCTTCTGTGCTCTCTCCAATAAGGGAAGGGATGCTAGCATTTTTTGGACGGTGTTTGTTTATGTATGTTAGTTAATAAGTTAAACTGAGTATAAACTAATTACAAAACAGACCAAGTAAGCTAAAAGCGGTATAAGCTGTGCATGTTATCAAGTGACAGCACGATTCGTCATAGATGTGGAGTAGTTGCTCATTCCAAAGGGGTACTGATCGATCAAACCTTATGTCTTTCCTGTACCTATACTACCCGGGTGGGGGTCCATTGGTCAAATTTTCGCTTCGTGGCGTCGCATTCTCGGCGCCGTCAGTACGAGTCGTTTGGAGTTCCACTTAAGACGCAATGGGCTGGTACCGTGAAGATCTCCACAGATTGCAGTCTGAAAGCTTCGGAGGTTTGCCTATGTTGTTTTTGTTGCTGCTGTTTCAACAGATAAAGTCTCGCCGCGAGCGGCCGCGCGAAAATTCGACCAATCGACCCCCACCCATACTACCTATATCAAGTTCATGTAGAACTTCTGTGCAATCAACAGCAACGGCGATTTTTGGATTTCAACCATTTTAAGTATATTATAAAATATTCCACTATTTTGTGAAAATATGTATTGACGACAATGCAGCGGAGATGGTGTGGTGGCAAGGGAGCTCCTCCACTCGCGTGGTCCGGAACCAACCCTGGATCACGGCATTTCCAGAGTCACGCAAGCCTTCGATTATTTCAAATTGAGTGAACCGCTACCAAAATTATCGGAAAATGTAAAAACGCTGACTTTTCTCTTGATTGCTCTTTTGTAGACAATCGTTCCTCTGCTACTATTTTTCTTAATGAACTATTCACTCTCATTCACTTTATTCACTCTCATTTATTTTATTCACTCGCATATTGTGGGTAGGCTCACTGAATTGAATTCAATTATGATAAAATATTATTTTATGCAGAATGCAAAGTGCGCTCAAAAATGAATTTTGTTCTTTCATCCTTCACCTTTGAGTACGGTAATGAGGGGCGGGCATACATTTTACTTACCAGGTATGTACTGTTTGCCACTACCTGAAGCCTCTATTGTTTGATGAGGAATGAAGCGTTCCGATCATAATTTAACTATGTTTTGGCTTAGAGATATAAGAAATATATAAGAGTCCTACCTCTAGTTCATCGTCTCCTTATTTTCATCTGTACCTATACGCTATACTATACAATTCAAAGGATCGTTTTTAAGGAATATTCTTTTGATGAACGACGACCTCGAACCTGTTAAGATTTTTTACTGCTGAATATCCAATAATTTTCAGGAAATTTCACATTTGTATGTCGGCCGTCGCATATAACGACAGAACAGATGAAATTATTGCAGGGATAATTATGTTGACGGTGAGTTTTGAAGTGTAGTCTTGTATTTTTCCAATACATATTAGTCATAATAGTAAACGACAGATGGCGAGAGAAATTGCTTTCTCCAGCCTTAACCAACGCGGGGGTGTTTAACTTTTTTTGGACGAAACTAATAGAAATCTGTGGGTGGCAGCAGTAATAGCAAGATGGCTGCACGTGACTAACCATATGTAAACATATCAATTCAGGGTTGTGAGCTAGATGTAAAATGAAATTTCTGACGAGCCACTCACGTAGAGATGTGGTACCACCTCTAAAATACATACATATGTATACATCGCTATTCCCTGTGTGCCAGGCATCTGTATTCCTTATCGCATGCTTTCGAAATGGTAAAATGTTCACAACAGCAGCTCAAAAGCTCCTAAACAAGTTGAAAAGTAAAAAAATCCAAAATCATCGAGATAGTGAATAAGCCTTAAAGGAATCGTCCACGGAGAATGAGTTTTTGTGTTACCCATATATTTATGTTGTATTTGCCTAATGTTGGCCTCACGCAAAATTTCACGCGAAAAAATGTGAATCTGGCTGAGATACAGCACCACAAAGTGTGGTCCAGGTGGGCGGGGCCTCCGTTTAAAAGCCTCGTCCCGTCTTCCGCCGCCGTTGGGAACGGAGAGTGGGACTGTTTACGTAACCTTCTGTTCTTACAATACGTCTCCGACCACGGCGGACGCGGTACGAGGCTTTTACACGGAGGCCCCGCCCACTGGGACCGCACTTTGCGGTGTTGTATCTCAGCCAGATTCACATTTTTTCGCGTGAAATTTTGCGTGAGGCCAACATTAGGCAAATACAACATAAATATATGGATAACACAAAAACTCATTTTCCGTGGACGATTCCTTTAAGCCGTGGCATCACTCACCTAATAGTTCCAGTTTATCCATCCATCGGGCGTGGGAAGAATTCTCCTCAGATCCTTGAATCAGGACAATTATTGGATTAACAAGGAAACATAAGGAAAAAGAAAATTTGTAAGAAAGTGTAGGAAAAGTTGTAAGTAAGAGTTCGACTTGGTCCGCAAAATTTTTGGAACCAATCCGCTGAAGGAGTGGTGAGACGCTATGAGAGGGTTTCTCAACTTTCGCGATAGGACAGATTTCATTTTTTACTCGAGGATTAGGACCCTACACCCACAATAGACTCTCTTCATGGCTAACATTGTGAGCACACCACATGAATTTATCAAGTAACAAAAATCCTCCAATGGCAGTATCGCTGCCTAATATAAAGCATGCTTATCGATTGATGACCTTCTCTGGGAGGCCACTTGCTTGCTTTCAAACTTACCGAAAGCAGGCAGGTGTGTAGTGCTTCTTCGAGAACAAATTTCATTTCCAAATGCGACCCATCCCTTTTTCCAGCCCACCAGTTCAAAGTATTACATAGTACGACATGTAAAGGCCCTTAAAAGGCTGAAAAGCTTTTTAGATTCCGGTCTTTTATGAATCTCGTTTCACAATATTTATGTATTGGAAAATTGTGAATATCTGATGCAGTCACGAGTTTGCATACTGTTGTGACGAGATGTTTTCGAATATCTTTCTTTTTTTCTTTGAACCCGCTAAGAATCACTCAGAAACATTCTCAGGTTGTAGTTTCTCATGATTCTCATTCCAACAACACAAACAGTGAACCAACAACATTAAAGAACACTACCTCGTTCAAAATTTTCTGTTATTGATTAATTTTTCATGTGGGAAAGAAGTACAGCTACCACAAATACGGTTCCCTACTGAGTCCCCTGAATGCAGTGAGCTCTGTCTCTCAGGGATGTATCATTTGGTATTGAATAACCAGCTCACTACGTTATGTGAAAATACGAAACACAGTTGGTCACTCAGCAATCCAACCCTTGATGTTACTTGGCAAGAAAATTTTAGTCACACTTTTGTGATTTTTTTCTTCTTTTCCACCTATCTCCTTTCCAACGATTCTACCTTCATTTTCGAAAAATAATCTCGTTGTGAATATTCATTTATGATCATATGTACAGGGTGTGCCAAAAAAAAGTAATTTTGCTCGCGGATCACATCCGCCAAGTATACAAAACAAAGGGTAATGAAAAAGATTAAAGTATTAGAGCAAAATATTGTTGGAATGTTCCCCCAGCAGTAGGAGTAAGCTGAGGGTTACCACTTTCACCGTCATGAAAATATGAAGCTTCTGGACGGCACACCCGGGCTTTACAGCATCTACGGCATCAGGGTCCGCCTCAAACAGCAGAGCCACCTCGCGTTGTATCGTTCGTGGGAATCTTTTTGAGTACTGGCCCTTCGGTTCGTAGAAGTCATAGAGCTGTGGCTCCCTGGCCAACGCTGCTACAGTTTGGAGGTCGGAGACGAATGGTGGGACAAGTCACGTAACGTTTTGTTCCTACTATGCATCTCCGACCGCGGCCGACGAGGGGCGCGCATTTACTCTGAGCATTTACTCCTGCCCTCTCGGCTACCACTGAGAGGCTGTGTCTAAGGCGGGTCCTCATTTTTCGCGTGAAATCTTGTGGGTGACTCTTATTGAGCAAATACAATACAAATACATGGGTAACAGGCGAACTCATTTTCACTTTCCCGTCGTGTAAGTCTACTATGCATGGCCCAAGCGTCAGGCCCAAATACTATAATACACTACATAGTCCACCCCCTATTTTAGCGGAATCGGTCCTGAACGCTTTCACCCAACTCTGCAATGTATGCCATTAGATTCGGCATGTAGAAAAACGGTGGTAAACCCTTTTTCAAGCATTTGGGTGCTTGGACTCTATTTTTACAAGATTTTTTTAAAATTTTGGACCGTTTCACGCTATACCTCCACCCCTAATAATTGCCCCAAAGTAAATGTTCCTGTTTCAACCCGAGTATATCCACTCGCCAAAAATGTAGGGGAACAAGACCTCTTACGATGCCACGTGGTTTTCGTTTATCCACCGAACAAAAAGCCCTAATTCGAGCTCTGCACGAGGCCGTACTCAGCAATCGACGGATCGCCAAGCATATCGGCAGGACTCACAACGTGGTCGGCTCCTACCTCAGAAATCCTGCAGGCTACGATGCTCGTCGAACTATCCAGCGCTGGTCCAGGCTCTCCGTCAGGGATGAACGCAGATCTGGAAGCCAGCTTCCATCAGTACCCGCAGGTCAACCAGATTCGTGCTGGTTCCAAGCTGCCTGCCTCCAAATCGACGGTGTGGAGGACAATAAGACGCAAAAAGAACATCGTGCGGGAGGTTATGAAGAAGGCACCGTGACTAACGAAGTTCACAAGGCAGCGTCTCGAATTTGCTCGTCGGAACGCCTCAGTGGACTGGAGAAAGGTTCGGTTGTAGAGTGAAGCATAGCTTGTGCACTGCAGTGTAACCCCATGTGTTTAGGTGGTCTTCTCTGACGAAAAGAAGTTCAAATGGGACGGACCAGACGGCTACAAAAGTTACTGGCGTGATTTGAGAAAAGATCCAGCGCAGTTCAGCCGACGTAACTTCGGTGGCGTACGCTGATGGTCTGGGGAGCCCACTGTTGGGAGAGAAAGCTGGAGTCGGCGTTCGTTTCAAGCCGGATGGATTCAAGAGTATCAGAGTACCTTAGAATGCAACCTGCTACCCTTTCTGAGCCGTTGGCGACGTCAGAAGCCGATTTTCCACTAGGGCCACGCAAGTGTCCATGCTAGCCGGTTGACTTCAGCATGGCTCCAACAGCACAACGTCGACTGTCAGAGCGGCCAGCACTGGGAAATAACTGTGCTCAGAATGTACGACAACTGCATGCAGTTTGCCACCGTCGACGAGCTCAAAATTGCGATTATGGACGCTTGGAATACCTTCAACTCTGAAATCCTCAAAAACCTTACAACGAGCATGCCACACCGACTGATAGAAGTGGCTTCCAAGCAAGGAGCACGGAATGACTACTAATTTTGTTAATTTGTCTATTCTAAGGTTGTAAATAAACTATAAATGGAATTGGACGTATAGCGTGAAACGGTCGAAATTTTAAATTTTTTTTTGTAAAAATAGAGTCCGAGCATCCTGATTTTTGAAAGTGTGTTGACCACCACTTTCTTACATGCCGAATCTAATGGCATACATTGCAGAGTTGGGTGAAAGCGTTAGGACTGATTCCGCTAAAATAAGCGGTGGACGTATAGTAGTGAAACGCACTGTATTTGCATTTTGCAATTGATAATAATTATCAAGGAATTTCAGGTAAGCTTCCTGGGAAATGTGCTGAATATTTCGGCAGTAGTACTTATCTATCGCACTCCGCACTTCCATAATGCGTTTGGTTTCATTTGTGCATCACATTTACTAGCCGATGTTGGTCTTCTCAGCATTTATTTCTTCTGGGCTGCTCCAGCTACTATATTGTGAGTTTTACAAGAAACCAAAAATTCAAAAACTTCAAAAACTTCAAAATTTTTTGAAATAACGGCGGAATCACGTGCTTGTCGTTAAATAGAAATGTCTAGTTTTTGAAAAATGTGTGAAATGTCTAATACAGATCGTCGTGCGGTACCGAAAGTTGAATGTTGAAGGAATTTTGAAGTTTTCTGAAGATTTAAAAGTTTGAAAAAGCAGTGCCAGTTTAGGGGCTATTCTGAGCAGCTTACTCTGTCCTATTTTGGTAAACGAATGGGTCAGCTCATAATGATGTTCTGGTATGCAAGTATATATGGCCAACTTCAAATAGCTCTAAATCGACTATTGGCCATATTCTCACCAGTGCTGTACAGGTATGATATTTTATGAGAGATCATGAGATTTTCTACGTCTGCTTCTATTACCTGTTGGACATTTTATTTATCAATTTACGTGCAGCTCAACATTCACAATACGACGAACCAAACAAATACTGGCTGCATTTTGGTTGCTTTCTATCGCTCACGTTATCGTTTATTTCGTAGGTATAGTTGTTTGAGAACTTTTCAATTCAGATGAATGTTTCATTTCTACTGCCTGTCTCCTCTGACCCACTCGCAAAAGTTCCCGGAAGCTTCCAGAAACTTCAGGGAAAATTTCGCAAAACTTACCCTACAGCCTAAAATTTAGCGATTTCAGATGGGTGTTACTTTGTGTATGATATTGATTCATTCACCTGGCTCTATGCTTACACTAAATGTGGTGAAATTATTTCCTTTTATTTGGATTTTGCACACGGAACGAGCCTGTGTATTATAGTAATCATTATTGATACAATTGCATTTTTTGGTATAATACGTGAAGTGAAGGTGATTTTTTCCAATTCTATGCATTTTTCCCTTTTATTCTCTCGTACAAGTGCCAAACCATTGACAACAAAATAGCAATCATTGATATACCTTCAGAAAATATCGCAATCGATCGGATCTGCACCGGAGACGGTAATGCTTAAGAAGAATACACGGCTCTATTTGATGGTGAGCCACACTTTTGGAGGTTGTCTTCTGGGGTTATAGGACTTTGTCAGGAGAATTCTGATGTTGTGATGATATTTGGAATGCAAATTCGAAAAAAGACTTTAGCACGTGAGGAGCGATATACTATAATATGATAGTCTATTGCAAGGTTCTAATAATTGAGATTCCGATTGATACAGCGGCTTAAAGGCAGTGACACGGGTAATTCGGGCCGAATATGGAAGATCACCAAATATGAAGGTGAACGTGCTCGATAGTGCAAAAGTGAAGGAAAGACGGAATGGAATGGTCAAAAACCCGAGAAATAAAACCCTCCTGCCTCCATTCATCCTCAAAAGAGGGGGGTCGTCCCGAAAAAAAAAAATGGGTGGGCTGGCATTAAACAAGTGAATTCTGCCGAAGAAGACGGCTCTTATGAAGTCTGGAGGTAGTCTTTCTCAACGGGAATTTCGCCATATATAGTCTTCTTAAACCCCCAACTTTCATTTGCGTGACTCATTTAAGAAGCTCTCGTCACCCACATTACCCCTATCACTCCCTTTAAAAAAGAAATCAAATAGTCGGAAATAAGAATAGTGAGACCCTTACTCGTCCTCATGGTTAGCGGTGCTTGAGTCTTTTCAGATGGCCGCATCCCTGACGTATCGATCACAGACATGCGGATCCGTATTACACGGCACCAACTAGCTTCTTGGTGTGCGTTAGGTGTTGGGGATAGCTGAGAATACTATTTTCTTTGTTGATATTATATTTGTAACTCATTGATCTCACACCCGATCAGTGCCTAGGTATTTGATCTGGCCACCCAGTATTTTGACTGTGTATTTGACAGGGCTCTGATCGGGCCTGAGGGGTATATAAACCCCACGGTTTGTATATGTATCATTCTACTACAATGCCTTCTAATAAATCTACTGCTGCAACGCTCAAGGACACAACATTAGGAAAGCGAAAAGCTCGGAATGGGTTTTTACCGCGAGTTACAACACATAAGCTCTCTCAAGACCCCAGGACTTACTTGTAGTAAAAGTATTCTATATCTCCAAGAAATCGAGTTCTCGCTCATCCTTTTTTTGAAGGGGGCAAAGAAGGGTAGAGGTCAAATAGAAGGTCATTGTTTTCGATTTTGTAGCTTCAGTGTACATGACACGATAATTTAGGGTTGTGCACAAGCTATTTGCTTTGCCCTGATGATTTCGTCTTTTCACCTTTTGTCTCGTTTTATGACAAACAGGTGGACCATGTTTGCCACAACAACATTTGTGTGGGAATTAGCTCATGCCATCGATGGGTAAGTAGCCATTCTCAGAAGATTTCATGCGTGACATAAGTACAAAATATGGAGTGAAGAATGACAACATGAAAGAAGCACTGGCGGTGATGGCGTAGTGGCAGGTGTCGCACAACCCACTCTCATAGTGCGGGGATCAAATCTCGCATGAACGCCCGCTCAGACAAACCAAGCCTTCCATTTCTCCACAGTAGACGAATTGGTACCAGACTCGTCTGGAAAGATAAAAGAACTGACGTAAACATTGGCTGTTCCCCGCAATTCATTGTATAGGCCAACTCGCACTCACTTGCATCATGAGCCTGTATGTAACTAGGATGCGCGGCCTATCCAACAAAAGAAATCGATAAGCTCCAAAGGCTTTTTCCTTTAACCTCTATGAAAGATACATGAGCAATTGAAATAACTAACACTTTTATTAGATTTATCATCCATTTTGGTATTATCGTTGCAATAAAAATAAAAACAAACAACGGTAAAATAGTCATGTGACAATGGCTCTCGTTCAGGCTTATCTTGATTGCTTTCCACGAAAAATTTCGGGTGGTCTTGTGCAAACCGTCATTGATATGGCAAAAGAAATCCAGAAGTATTTTAGCGGTCACTATTCAATCAAGGTGAAGTTGTTTATTAGTTTAATGTTCATTTTAGAGTTTATTTGTCGATTGTCTAATCATACTTTTCTTATTTTAGAACAACACGTGTATAGGCATGAATCTATCTATTCAGAAGAACCCGATCATGCGTCTGTAAAGTGGCAGTTACTCGCAGTGTTATGCGCACTTTACGACTCTGACGTGCAGTTCATTACCTTATTTACCACGTCCTGGAGTAATATTGTCACAGTGCTACTTGTAATAAACATGATTAATTATCTACACAAACATTAACGCCAGAAATGGTGTGTGTTCATCTCACTTCAACATGTTGAAATTGCTTAGGTGCTAAGGGTCTCCAAAAGTGGGAAAAAAATGAATGAAACCTACAAAAAAGTAGGCTTGAAAGGGAAACCTTAGTAATTGTGAAAGTAGCTTAAACACCTTTAGTTTCTGTCAGTTTCCCGAGTACAGAGCGAAGACAGGGCTCAGACGAGAGACGAGAAGAGATGGCAAAAGACAGAAGGGGAAGCAGAGACGCTGACATAATGCTAATGAAAAGGAAAAGTATGTCAAAGGAAATGTTAAAATAAAAAAGAAGTGGTCCGTTTCGCTGCCTCAGACGAACCATTGTTTTTGTCAGCTCTTGAGGCTTCTCAATGTGGAGGACTGACAATCAATGACATTGCATGAAAGGGTGATAAATGTAGAAGAAAGGAAAGAAAGGAATGGTGGCACTTAAATATTATGTAGCTCAACACCATATGCTGTATGGTATAAAAAAAAGGATACACACATTGGTAAAAAATAATAAAAAATAGAAAAATTGCGGAGAACAAAGAGCCCAAACATTACAATCGAGAAAGAAGTGTTGTGTATTCAGTGCGTGCATTCAATACACAATATGTCGTAACTACGCAATAACTGGGCCATAGTAACAACTGTTGGAAAGTCAGAGTTACCTCTCACCTGACCAATCTAGGCTAACCCATGGACCAACACTGAAATTCTTCGGTAATTATCCTCCATCATATACTCATAACCAAGAATTCATTTTTATTGATGCATTTGATAATATGAGGCACAATAAATGCTTTTTTATATCCTCAGTCCATCAACACTTCTACTATCTCCCTTAGCTTCACTCCGAAAGCCTCAAACAAAGTGCATGTGTCAGATATTCTAAGTTTCGGTGTGAGTAACAGCATCTTTAGTTTTAAATGCTATACTCGCACTGCCATGAAGGAACTTGATAACTTTGAACTGGTAGTCATCTGTCTTATTATAAAGCTCAGTGTAGATTTTATCTCTATTAATTATAATAATAGTTAAATCCAAATGGTCAGTGTATCGGTCTGTAATGTACGTACTATTGAATTTCAATAAGTTT
Organism: Trichostrongylus colubriformis; assembly: GCA_963978905.1. NCBI lineage: Eukaryota > Metazoa > Nematoda > Chromadorea > Rhabditida > Trichostrongylidae > Trichostrongylus > Trichostrongylus colubriformis. Next base: position 33,948,660 of record OZ022260.1, read on the forward strand.
GTAAATTTCTTTGAGCTCACTTTCGACCACCGACTCAGTGGTGTTTTGTATGACTAACAAATACTTATAAGGTACGAACTGGTCATTTGATTGGCTTTAACCCCTTTTGAAATTCCATAGGTGTTAAAGTAAGGTCTCTTCGAAGACTGCTGTCAAAGAATTTTGATCAATCTGTTTCTCTTAAGCTTTTGAACATTTTTGTAATATTGCACTGGTAGCAAATCCTCTACTGGGAGCGAAATTTTCAACCTTTAAATTTTCAACCTATAAATTCAGTAAAATTTTAGCCTCTTTTTTAATTATACGTTTTTCACTACCCCTGTTAGTTCCATTCCTTGTAATTTCGAGTGCGAATAAAGGGGGTGTTTTCAAGCAACATAGCTTTTCTCAGATGTGCGATTTTCCATGCCGTCTTATGTTGTCATTAAGTCCATATGGGGAGGGGGTCATTAGCAGTTTCCTTTATAAAAGCTTTTTATCAAGAAGAACAGAAGATTTATCATTACTTTTGAGTGAATCTGAATCCGTAACTGTGATTTCCTTGCCACATTTGTAGAAGTGGTTGTATAGCGGATTTTGTTTCTTGTGTGTGTGGATATAAGTCCTTATCCCGAAGATAGGGTAGGCGGATCCCATGCAGTTCGTTGCGCGCGCGGCTGCGACCGCGTGCGTGTACGACTTGTCCGCCGATGACCAGCTGATTTCGCTCATTTCGCCGCTGTTTTTTTATATTCACTGATATTTCTGGTTTGACATGCATATTTTTGAAAAGGTAAGTTAGTATTTATGATAATGTGCTCGTTTACTGTTAGTACTGCGTGATTTCACTGTGTAAAGTGGCACGTATGTAGCGTTTTTTCCCTTTTCTTGTGGTTTTGTGTCATTGTTTTTATTCATTGTGTTTATATTAGACCTAGTTTTCATTGCAGTGTCATTGATGTGTCCTTATTTTTGTCAAGGGCTCTCTTTGACATTGTTTTGAAGATTTTGGTCTTTTTGAAGCATGAATATGCTATGATACTGGTGATATGGTGAGTTTTCATGTTTCTGTTTAAATGTTCCTTTTTCATTTGACCCTTCCTTCATTCGCATGTCGTTCACGTGTTCTTGTGATTGTCAAGAACACTCTTCGACACTGTTTTGAAGGTCATGGTCGCTCTGAGCCAAGTTTTTGCATGCACTTACAGTTTTTTTGCACCCACTTCTTTATTTGTCACTGTTTCTTTTCTCGTTCGGCCTGTTCAACATAACATTGTCTCTGACATAACCTCATTGTTGTTGAGGACACTGTCTGACACTGTTCTGATGAACGCGGACGATTTGGAACAAACTTTTCTTAAGGTTGCACTACACTCGCCTTATGTTGAGCAGTGCCGTGAGTTTTCTGTTTTGATTTTTGTTTGTTCTTTTTTTATTTCACACTAGTTTCAATGCATTGTCTTCGATGAGCCTTCCTGTTTGTCGGAGGCCCTCTTTGACACTGTTTTGAAGCTTATAGCGTATCTTAGCGCGCTCTTTTAACGTTTACATTGCACTATCTAAGGCATTCATCTTTGTTTGGCGACTAGCGCATAGTTTTTAGATTGTTTTCAGTTACCATTTTGTAGATACCAAGTGAATGGTTTTTCTTTGTACCTTTTTCATTCTATTTTAGAGTAATCACGTTTTTGCAAAAGAAATTATTTGTGGTTATTCTTCATCACGGCCGTCACGGGCATCCGTAGTCACTCCTCAAGGTGAATAAAAAAGTGGGTGCAAAAAAACTGTTAGTGCATGCAAAAACTTGGCTCAGAGCGACCACGACCTTCAAAACAGTGTCGAAGAGTGTTCTTGACAATCACAAGAACACGTCAACGACATGCGAATGAAGGAAGGGTCAAATGAAAAAGGAACATTTAAACAGAAACATGAAAACTCACCATATCACCAGTATCATAGCATATTCATGCTTCAAAAAGACCAAAATCTTCAAAACAATGTCAAAGAGAGCCCTTGACAAAAATAAGGACACATCAATGACACTGCAATGAAAACTAGGTCTAATATAAACACAATGAATAAAAACAATGACACAAAACCACAAGAAAAGGGAAAAAACGCTACATACATGCACATTAAACGAGCACATTATCATAAATACTAACTTACCTTTCCAAAAATATGCATGTCAAGCCAGAAATATCAGGGAATATAAAAAAAACAGCGGCGAAATGAGCGAAATCAGCTGATCATCGGCGGACAAGTCGTACACGCACGCGGTCGCAGCCGCGCGCGCAACGAACTGCATGGAATCCGCCTACCCTATCTTCGGGATAAGGACTGTATGTATGTCAGGTATTCCCTTACCCTGTCTTTAAATTTTCTACATGCCATTGCTACACATTGAATGATACAGATGTTACAAGTTAGACAGTATATAAATTTCTGCGTATTTGAATTAGTATTTTGTTCCTTATAAGTAATTAAACACAACTTAGTAACATGAGAGATTATAAAATTTCGTTATCCCCACTATATATAAAACGCTTCGTCTGTCAGTAGGTCCGTTCCTCTGTACGTCCCTCCTTCCGTCTGTCACGAAATTAGGCATTATTTGAAAAACAACCTGTGGAGGTGAGTTAAGTGTGGTATGGGTAGGGCATGGGACAGGACCAATTCAAGCTCCGGCCACGTTGGGCGGGGCCTGCACTGGAATGTTCCGCTTTGAGGCCGAACATTGTAAATTGGGTTCCAATATGACCCAAACGTGAAGTACGGATGCATTGAGGTCAGGAATGATTTTGTTTCAAAGTCATGAAAGAGGCGTGGGCACAGTGGGCGGAGCATTTGTAGTGGTGGGCCGAGCTCGGGCATTACACGAATGGGGACAAGTGTGGTATGGGGGGGGGGGCAAGGGACAAGACACACCACATGAACCAACTTCAGCTCCGTCCACGGTGGGCAGAGCGTGCTGTGGAATACTCCGTCCTCAAGAAAAAGAGCAGTTTTGATCGACCTACTGACGCGCATTGTGTTTCGCGCACAGTAGTGTGCGCCAGCCAACTGGTTTGTTATAATAGACGTTCTACATCCCTTCTCATATTTACAACCTTTGGTATAACTACCGAAAACATTAAGTATATGACGATTGGCCTCTCCTCTTATCTTAGTGAAGTGTGTTTCGGAGTACTCTGACGCGTTGCTTTTTGAGTCTTTAGATGTAAAATCGAAGAACACAAGTCGCCCTACCCTCGCGCAGTAGGGGGATCTTTCCGAAGGCTAGGCGGAGATGCTGCCAGGGAGTGTTTCGTCCTACATGTTCTTGGAGGAATGACTAACGCTAGGGGCGCCAAAAACCGACCCCTCCTGCCCTTTTTGACTTTTATAATCCCATCAGCGCCAGTTCCTATTTCCAGTGAAGGGTATGGCTCTCTTATAACAATAGATAATTGAAGGAGGCAGAAGAATACTAAAATGCACAACAGAAAGAGAATAAATAACATAAAATAAAAATTAAAAGTCTAGATAAAAATGAATGAATGGAATGGAAGCTAAAATAAAAAGAATCGAAAAGAGAAGCCAAAAATCAACCGGAACTTGGAGCTAAAGCTTGGGAACGTACGTAGGTTGCCAGCAGTATGTACTCATGGAGGGAATAGTTTTACATTTATTTATTATTATAAGAGAACTTAGCAAAGTATGTGGATCAAATGGTCTTGTCGCACACTATGATCTGACAGATGCAAATTCGTCCTACAATGAAAATTTACCTATTTAGGGAAACTGTCAATGGCCTGGAAACATGATAGGTTGTTAATACTACATATTATGTTTGTTCATATTGTTCAGAATTTATGTTTAGAAGTTATTAATGTGAATTTTAGAAACTAAATTGAGTTGGAAGATTTTCGAGTCCCTAAATTTCGCTGCAATCAAGAAGACGTACAGTAGCGGTCAAAAATATATGCGGTTTCGAATTTTAACCATAACTTTGGTCAGCATTTACATATCTCGTTCAAGTTTTTTTTGTTTTCAAGGCAACTGTCACTCAGTGAAAGAAAGTATCTTAGCCGAGTAGGATGCACTGTGGAGGTGAAAAAATTATTCAGCTGAAAACATGAAAATGTGCTTCATTGCTGTGTTGTGCTGTCAGGATTCCAAAGCACGAGTAACAATGTTCTAGCCTCATTCCGCTCTCTTTTTTGCATAACGGCTCGATTCGTAAAGTTATAAGCTTTTTATGGCTATTTGAATTTTTGAAAGGTTTGGTCAATTTCAGGGCTTCCAGATGAATAGTATATTACCTTTACACTGCATCCTACTCGGCTAAGATACTTTTTTCATGGAGTAGCAGTTGCCTTCAAATTACTTAAAAAAAACGAGTTTGTAAACGTCGGCCAAAATTATGGTGAAGGCCAAAACCGCATGTATTTTTGACCGCTACTGTATCTATGTACGTCTTAGAAGGCACGATCGGTCCCTTTTAATTCAACACCGGTGACGAGGAGGTAAGGGCCTCAATAACTATGTACAACTTCGTGGTGAACCCGTATTACGGAGCCCGTGTCATACCAAAAGAGTCGGTGTCTATCAATGATTTTATATATGCTTGACCATATCGAAGGATTAGCGGAACCGGTCGCAACGGTTCAAGGGTTCTGTAGTGTAACTTCCCTCACCCTACTCCCTTGAAAGCTATGACAGCATCGTCACTGCAAATAAGACCGCTCTATCTATCCATGGGAGGAAGTGACTTAATTATGGGACAGCTTTTTATTATGCGATCAGTTTCGGGGTCAAGCACAGGTCGCCTATTCCTCAACTGAATTACACGGTCAATTTACACGGAATTGTGAAAAGTTCTCGTGCACCCCTACCTGACAGGCAAAAAAATCAGCAACTCTAGAAAAGTTATCTAGAAAACGGGAACCTGTCTATCAACGGGTTTTCGTGGTTACTGTCGATTTCTGCTGCCCCGCATAAATAAATAGAAAAATAAACAAAATTAAACTGTAAATACATAGGCGACTAAAGAAAATGAATAAAGTAAGCATTGATATATTTACTACAGAAAAGTGGACGGAATACCCTGGAATGGGTTCACGGTGATATGTATAATAAGAAACCACTGTTTCAGAAGTTCGCTGAGGGGAGTTCGAGTCCTATTCAAGGCTAGAAAATCTGTTCACATAACGTGCCACCGTTTTGTTGGCTTGGTGCATAATTAATGCGGCTTTTATTGTTACGTTTGTAGTGGAAATAGAATTACCTCCGGCCTCCCTCTCAACCCCATCGCCTATTTTTGCTAATATGCGCCCATGATTTTTCAAATTGAGGGTATGTGTGCAAAGAATTGGAATTTAAACGGGGCTAGACTGGGTGCTGCTGAAAGCAGATATTCATCAAGTGAAGTTTAAAATTCCAACACGTTGTGTTGGCTTGGTTCATAATTAATGCGGTTTTTTATTGTTACGTTTGTAGTGGAGATATGTAGACGTCTTGATTACCAGTGATTTGGAAGCAGTCCTTGATTGCAATGGCAAAAACGCCCCTAAATATCATTTGAACATGTTTTTGTTAAATTCTATCACTGTTTTCGCTAAATAAAACAGGTAAAAAAGTCGCATCAATTATGCACCAACCCAATATTTACATGCACTCCATATCGCTCCTTTACCTCAGAAGGCCTCATTTTCATGGATTCTTAACTCAAAAGAACACGCAAGTGTGTCCAGCAGCGGATTGTTGATCTGATTACCTCTTTAATGACTAGCCTCCAAAAAGCCCCTAAATATATAGGTTTTTTTAAAGATAGCAGGTGAGACGTATTATTGAATTTACTGTTGTAAACAAAACAGTGAAACCAAATGCAAAAACAGTATTAATCAGCTACTCTTCGTTGCTGTTGTAACCACTCAGGCATTGTAATATGTCAGAAGCTTCACATAAACACATCAGTGACCACAACTTCAGTTCGATGGGTTACGCATTTTGAGCCTCTCTCATCCTAGCTAGTGCATCGATAAGTATCTTAATGTACGAAGCAGAACCATCGAATAGAGTGTAAAAATGATATAGCTAGTAGATCAACAATCTTGATTTATAAGCAGTATGAACCGGTAAGGTTCACTTTACTTTCGCTCTTCTGCTCCCTGAGGCTCAAGCCGCCAATAAAGCTGCACTGGAGTTTCTGTGAGAGAAGTTCCAAGGCAAAAAGACACCAACGAACCACCTCAACCAACTAATGATGTCACGAAAGTCTGAGCAAACTTCTGGTGCCCCTTAATATTCATGTCGTTGAGTTATATATCGACAGCATTAAAGTATTTCAAGTTACACTGGTTATCTTGAAACATTTATTATATGTATAAAACGCTCATTTTGTATACAGATTTGTCCGCCCGTCTGTCACTGCATGCTGACACGAAATCTCCTCTTGAACTGCTTTCCCAGTGAGACGTCATCAATTTCTCAATTTTTCCTATTTTTACTCCTTGTAGTGGTGAAAGGACCTCCCTCCTGACCCCATCGCCTATTTTTGCTAATATGCTCACATGATTTTCAAAAATAAGGCTTTGTGTGCAAAGAATTGAAATTTTAACGGGACTAGACTGGGTGTCGCAAAAAAGATTACTCATTAATCTCAAATTTAAATTACTATTAAATTTATTACTCTTGCGTAAGGCACAAGCGGAACATCGACAATCGCTACAAATTAAATTGTTTACTCCATCTTGTATTCTTATTAATTACTTCCTCAAATTCCGTTTGCTTCCACTAAGCATCAGTCACATGCTGTCTACTGTACGTACAAATCGTATAATATGTATATTAACACACAATTTCATGTTTTTATAGAGGCAGCTTCCGCTTGTTCTTCTCGATCGAGCACTAGATTTCGTAGTATTTGCGATATCACAAGTTTGTTTCTCTTAAAGCCTCACTAATAACACGTTAAAACCCAGGTTTTCGGAGGGTACACCTTCAAAATTTTCTAGTAATTACGCTTTTAATAATATGTATACGTCACTATATGTAGTTATTTATATAAACAGGTATTTATGTGAAGAGCAAAGTTCAAGAATTACTGTAGAGAAATGACAGGCAAAAATCATCGAGTGCTGTCCAACTAAAAAAATGGCCGTTTACTCTCAACTATTCTATGGATATACATCTGGTCTTAGTGTATTATAGTGCGGTACCATCTACAAAAAACGACGAAATTAAACAATAATTGGTTCATTTACTAATATTCTTACAACTTTATCATCTCAATTGGTCACGAGTATTTTTCTACAACGCGGTAAAACCCATAAGACATACGAGTTTGTTTGTAATCAGTCCGGAAGGCACCTTCACTTCCGAACTAACTTCCGAGAAAACCGCTCGGTATTTGATAATAGAGATATTACCTACATATACATATTGTGTATCCTGGATAAATACCCTGCCGTTTTCGACGCTCGAGGCTTTACATCTCTCAACGACCCAATCAGATTAATCCACCACTTTATTGGGGCAGCAGTCTCTGATTTTCTTTAGACGCTTGGCTTGGGGTAGCCGTCCAGCATGCATCTTTCATTGCGCTACTGCGATGCGCCATCACGACGTCACATCCGTTTGAAACCAAGCTAGCCACGCCCGATTGGCTTTGGTGGGAGTGACTAGTGTCTGTAAAACCGAGGCGCAGTACCCAAGTGCCACATTTTGAGCAGCGGTCCATGATAGATTTCCTTTAAGCAATTATAATGTAACCGGTCTCTGCCCGCTCACTCTACTTACTTTTCACTTTTTCATCCCTGTACTTGTCAGGACTTTTCCACTCCTCACACTTTCCTGATCCAAATCACCTCGGCTCGTTGTCCAATCTCAGAACAGCACCCACTTCTCCACTTTTTCATAGATTCCCTGTCCCAGCCAGTTTTGGGATCACACAAGAGTTTCGCAATTTTAGCTGATACAGGCCCCTTATATTTTTTATCGGTTTGCAGACTCTTTAAAATCTCCTCACAACATTTTTGAAAGCGCCATCCAGTTGCATGCCTCGCTCATTCTGGAAAGGTCTTCGTTCCCTCTAGATACTTACAGCAGAGCCTCTTGACATTCTCACTTCCTACGATTTTTTGTAGTCCCTCGACTTTTTGGAACTCAATCACTAATTTTTGTGGTAAGCAAAACTCGGCCCATCTAATGCAAGCTCCGCCTACTGATGACGCATCTCATTAAGCTTTTTCTGCCAACTAATTAGACTGACAAATTTTCTTCCACTGCGTCGAATGATTGACTTGATTTTCCTTTTTTTTAAAAATGCTCTATGGACACGTGAAATTGGTTCACTCAATTTAGAATGCGGATAATGCTAGGCAAACGTCAGTTTTTGAGCATTACCGAGAAAATAGGTGAAATCGGAAATTGACTTTCCTGGTGTAATGCGTTCTCTTCCCACCCCAAACAACTCCATTTCGAATCTGCATAACAAAATTTTTTGTATTGTTGTTGTTTCTTCGAGTTGTTCCCTATCCTCCAGTGATAACGTTCAGTGATGCGAATAGCGCTTATCCACTGAATAAAGTTTTGTTTCTTATGCTATCTCTCCTTCATATATATAAGTTATGCAGAAATTTTTAGAAATCCACTATGGCCATGAATGCTGATAGAGCAGATGAAATCTTGGCGGGAGTGATCATGCTAGCGGTGAGTGTACCTTTCGAAAACTTTCTCAAACCGAAGGAAATTCTATTGTGGCAGGTGCCACCTTTCAGAATATGTACCATCACTTAGCTGGTTAATTGTCGGGCTAATTCCACGGAATTCGTGAAGCGATATGGCTCCATTAAAACTCGTGTATCTTTCGGCAATAAAAAAAATTAAGGATCGATGGCAGGACAAGGAGGCATGGTGTTGAGGAAATTCGCGATTATTAAGCTTTAGTACGACCACCAGCCTTTTGATATTACCTATTTCCCACCATCGTCCACCCTTCAGTTGATGGTGACGTCTGTCTTTCGTGTGGTCTTGTGGCAACCAGCCTGAGAAAAAATTGGCACAAAATCATCACATCACTGACAGACGATGCATCACTTAGAGTCAAACCTGATGTTGTGGAAAAGCTTTGGAAAATACAACCTAACCCCCCCCCCCCTCTCTCTCCACAGGTGCTGCTGCTCTTATAATCAAGATGTCTACTTAAAAAGTCGAAAAAAGGCGTTAATCGTTCACCATATAGCCATTGCTACTTTGTACAAAGAATGATTATCAACCGACGACCTTTTTAGAAATAGCCTCACCGTTCCAAACTGCTCAAAAAGGGATGGTCGTCGTGAAATTCTCGGGAAAATTTTGAAAAACAGATGTTCGCCTTGAAAATTTCTTGACCTGCCTCCTGTCCAATACCACCTCAGTTTCATGAGCTAATTTTCAACATAAAAGATAAACCAGCGATTCATTTTCAGATTAGCGTCATTGGTAATGTGGTGAATATATCGGTGATCGTGATGATCTACCGTACACCATCATTCCATAATGCTTTCGGCTTAATCTGTGCCTCACACTTGATAGCCGATGTTGGTGTACTACTGGTTTTCTCATTTTGGGCCGCTCCAGCCGCACTGTTGTGAGTTGCATAATATGATTAATATTACAAACATCACTTCAAAAATAAAAGTAGGTAATTTAAAGTATGACTAAAATTCAGCAAATAAAGAGCTCCCTCAGGTTGCAAGTTCATGACACAAAACGAGAAGTATTTGATCGATGCGATGTTCGAACTGTGCCTTTGAAAACCTTCGAAAAGCTTCCCTTTCGAATTGCTCGATTTTATGATCACCACTTCGACAAACCTAATGCATATTTCTCTACCTCGTCGGAGAATTGGAGATGGATGCCACAGAAAGGAAAGTACAAAGGAATCGTCCACGAGAGAATAAATTTCCTTGTTACCCATATATTTATGTTGTATTTGCTCAATCAGGGCCGCATACAAAGTTTCTCGCGAAAAGGTGGGAATCCGGCTAAGATACAGCTGTGCAAAGTGGTGACCGAGAAGGGGGGACATAAGAGTAAATGTCCGCCCGTCATCCGCAGCGGGCGGGACGAATAGTGGGACAGTTAACGTATCTTTTGTCCCCACTATGCGTCTCCGACCACGGCGGACGATGGAGTGGGCATTTACTTTGATGTCCCGCCCCCTCGGCCACCACTTCGAGGGGCTGTGTCCAAGACGGGTTCTCACTATTTCGAGTGAAATTTGACAGACGGCCCTTATTGAGCAAATGTATCATAAATACAGGGGGGGGGGGGGGGGTTCGTGCACGATTCCTTTAGGTATCGGTCAGGAGCAGTCGTACCGGCGCCAAGTCTAAACAAGACTTTACTGAAGCGAAGAACAAACCACAATATACGTAGAATGTGGGTATTGAGCTCGGAGCTAAATATGACCTATATGTTCCCCTTCGCTTACAAAATTTTTTGATTAATTGCTTTACCTGGTACTCTGGAGGGGTGTTCCCGCCCCGATTTTGCCAAAGCACCTAAATGAGTTGTAGGTTAAGCCGACTAGAACACGAACAAAAATAGAAATGTCTGCCGTATGCGTTTAGGAGTAAATTCAAACTGCATGCTGTCCATCTACTTTTCAAATTTTTTTTTCGAATTTTTCGAAAAAAGGTCACTAATGACGATACTATCAAGGGGCTTCCCTGGGACGATTATTCATTCGAACTTTGGTGCAAGGATGGGTCAAGTGGCAATACTTTTATGGTATGCGTCAACATATGGACACATCCAAATTGCTCTAAATCGACTTCTTGCAATCAAATATCCGGTGTTATACAGGCAAGTTCTCAAGTTACACATAAAGATCCTTTCCTCAGTGTCAGATTCTTCCATTCGAAAACTCCAAAAAAGCTACATTCCAAGTATGGGAGGGAGGGGGAGGGGCACTGTTGTGTGTCATTAGCACAGAAAATACGCGTGGCCGCGTTTAACGCGCGACGAAATAGTGATAGAGGCAGCGTATTAGTTCAGTTCAGAGAAAAGATTACGCCTAGTAAGGAAAAGTAGAGCACCATTAGGCCATGTTCGTACCTTGCGCACCGGCGGCGACGGCGTCGGTGCGCAAAGTATGAACGCAGCCGTACCGCCGCTTGAAGACCCATCCAATAGAGCGCGCATAGCTCGCATCATTGCGTCGCATGCCTACGCCGGAACGCGAAATTTCTGTCCTAACGACATCCACTCGGAGGGGCAACGATGAAAAGCAGAACTGAGAACGATGTCTCAAAAAGGCCTGTTATGACAAGGCTCAAAGCTCCGTCTAGGATTCTGCGACGGCTCCGTCGCTTTATCGGGAAGCTTCGAACCGATGACGATAAGGTGATCTCGGTTCCTATTAGGTGCCAGCGAACACAGAGACAGACAGCCCGCCCTGCACCGGCCGGAAGGGAGGTCTCCAGACACGAGTTGGCGTGGTGGGAGGTCTTCTTTCCGGAAGATTTTATGAGAGTCGTACCGACGACCCCTTTTGGGCAGAGGGGAAGGGAGATCGAATTCTCCGAGCCTTTCCCGAGCACCAGGCTTGACCCTGGCATAATCCCTTGCTGTTCGTGCTCACCCATCAGAGGCCAGTGATGCAGAAGGCGAGGAGAATGAAAGAAGTGAATAGTGGACACTATTTTTGCGTTTTCTGCCTTTAATACAGTTCTTTCCCTGCTGTTGCACTACTGACGCCTTGACCTTCATATCCACAATCGACCAAAATTATCCCTTCTGATGTTTTTGAAAAAGATTTTTCAAAACTTTATTCCAAATCTTTAATATAGCCTCAGTGTGCCATGAACCCAATTTTTCCAATTTATCTCCTAATCAGCTTTGGGAGATGATCTATCGTATTGTTTTTGCTGCACAACATATACTGTAGCGTTCGTTTGGCTCGCATTTGTACGCTACGTAACGCTTGTTATTGTAGCTACAAAACCTGTTTTCTATAACGTTTTTTTCAATAACTCTTTCAAAACAGTAGTGAAATAAGCGTTCGTCAAAGCAACAGAAACAAAAGTCACAATACTTTGGAGAAAATTGTCTGAGGACTAATTTAAACGCCATAAAGAAAGCAGACACCATCAAAGTTAAGAGCAGTGTGAGGGATCTATTTTTGCCCCGTTTAGGTCAAATGTTGTTCTCATACCTCTTGCGTTTGCGCTTTACAAACATTCCTCACAAATTAACGTTGAAGACACCGGCAGTTGTGACCGATTGTGGATATGAAAGTAGTGGTGCAACAACAGAGAAAGAACAGGATGAAATGGCCAAAAACGTTAGAAAGAGAGCTCCTTTTTCACTCCTTCCCCCCCCCCCCCCCACTTTTTCTCCTCTCCGCATCACTGGCTGCTGATGGGCATGCCAGGCAGCCGCGACGTCGCCCCTCCATCGCAGCAAGTCGGCCAGTGAAGTGCTGTGGCTCGAAATGAAGCGTAATGAGTTCGCGATGAAGTTCGGAAGAGGGCTTCTAAACAGGAGTTCCACTACAGATTATCGCTTCATTGATCGACATTGCATTCCTAAAAACACCATTCTCTGTTCTGCTTTTCTTCATCGTTTCTTTCCTATCTTTAAGCTATAGCTATCAGTGGTAATGAGTAGAAAAGAGATTTAAAGGAATCTTGCACGAAAAAATTGTTTTTCTCAATATACTTATGTTGCACTTGCTTGATAAGGGTCACATGCAAAGCTTCACGCGAAAGAGTGGGAATTCGGCTCCTCAAAATGGCGGCCAGATGGGCGAGGCTTTCGGGTAAATGCCTGCTCCGTCGCCCGCAGCGATCGCAGATGCACTATGGGAATAGAAAGTCACGTAAACCGTCCAACTCTTAGCTTCTAACGGCGGCGAACGACGAGCCTGGGCCCTTACTCGGAGGGCCCGTCCACCCGGCCGCCACTACCAAGAGATGAATCTTAGCCTGACTCTCATTTTTTTCGCGTGAAACTTTACATTCGGTCCTTTTAAGGAAATAGAACATAAATATATGGGTAACAGAAAAACTAATTTTCCCGTGCACTGTTCCTTTGAAAGATGTTATCCCTGTTTTGAGTTGTTTCTGAAGTCCATCTTATGTAGTTAAAAATAGATAAATGAATAAACATGACAGACCCAGTCCATATTCATGAATTACATTACAGATCGGTATTTTCGATAAAGCGTACCAAGCAAATTCTGGCCGTGTTCTGGACCATCTCCGCTCTAAACGTGGTGGCCTACTTCTGGGGTACAGTTTGCATGACACGTCTTCCTACCATTGCTGCTGATTATTTATTTATTTTATTATTTATTCATGCATTACTGATTGGAAAATGAAAGTTCACATCATTGTCAAATCGTTCTATCCTTTTAAATTGAAGTCGAAGTCTATCCGTGTTTTAGAGCACTCATTAGATAAAGGTTCAGTAACCATGGCAAGATCAAGCAATGTGTCGAAAAAAAAACTTTTAAAAAAATACAGCCTCCTCCTCCCCCCCCCCCTTCCCGGTATCTGCTGAACCTTCTGATTGCTGGCGCACATATGTATACAAGTGTTGTTGAAAAGTGGTGTCTCGAAATGTCATCAATCGATAACCATACTTTGTATTTACCAACTTTCGCATCGCGGTCTGCGGCGAATATCCGCATCTATCCACATCGAAACTCATATTTATTTTGGATGCTTTGTGAGCATTAATCATTCGTAATTAGCGACACGCCATGCATTCCAGTTCAATACATAATCGTGGTGGCAGATGAAGTGATTTGTCGTAAACAATGACTTGCGAGGGAAATGCACAAGTGAGTGCTGTTTCCTTCAAGAAAGTCTGTTACTGATTCATCTACGTCACAGGGATGAAAGGTTTTGTTTGTACGGGTGGGCACTGATGCGGAATTCGATCTCCGCACCATGAGTGTGGAAGTATGCGCAATCTGTTACTACACCATCTCCACCTTCAGAATAATACACATGAATGAGGAAGGTGCGATAGCAAATAATCACGGACTAACTGGCTAATCAAACAGATAATACTACGAAGGATAAAGTGCTCAATACGTGCTAGAACATTTCGGTGTCGAGTTCTGTTGTCTTGCGTTAAAGTCTCAACGTTTTGTTTGTAAGATGTTTTAAAAGTCTTTTGTTTGGAAGTTGAAATTCAAAAAAAGCCTCGTTCAAAAGTTGCGTCCTTCCCCCACTTCCATTGACCCGCCAATTTTGAGGCACATCGCTCTCATCAATCCCAATTTTTAATAATATGTAGTACCGCTGTTTTTGCCGCCGGTCTTTAGGCAACGTGAAATCTTCGTTTTTTCGGCGCGCATCGACCGAATGAACAGACTTTTGGATGATCCCAGCCGTAGAAATTTTAGAGACATGCAGAGGATTCTTTCAACGCCCCAGAGCACTAGGCAGACTCGTCGGAAATTCGTGAGCGAGCTCTTGTTGTGTCTACTCTTGCAGTTTTATACGATTTGATTGATATATCGGAAAATGTCAAAAAACCTGAAAATTTTCATTGAATCTACAAATTATCATCGATCCTTTATGGGTGCCTGGTGGTGGTGGTGTTGTTGTTCCCAGCTGCTGAATTTTATCTGATCATCAGCCCTATATGCCCTTTTCTACTTTGTGCACAATCATCTTTGAGCCATGTCAATAATCATATTTTGTGCTCGATATTAGTACGAAATTTCAAAACAGTACGAAATATTTTTGAATGTTGATAGCTGTGAGTTTTCGCCGCAGCCCGCGATGAGAAAGCTGTTGAACTTTAATTGAAATGTTTCTTTGAAAATGAATTTCGAATTGTTCAGATGAATGTGACTTTTTGTTCGAACTTGATTTGTTGACATGGGTATATGCTCAAACGGAATGTGGCCATATTATTGCATTTTACATGACCCTGCTGCATGAATCTATTTTATGTGCTATAGTTATTCTCATTGACACATTTGCCTTTTTCGCCATTATTAAAAAAGCAAAGGTAATCTTTTTCGCGGCTATTGACATTTGTTAGCTTATTTATTGAAATTGAACCATACAGCAATAATAATTCCTTGTCGAATTTAGAAGCTGAAGTCGGCCGATGAGGCGAAAGTTCTCAAAAACAACGTTACCTTGTATCTACAAGTGAGGCAGTTTCTTTTTCTTCAAAAATTATTTAGCATTCATGGGTGCGTAACATAAGGTTAGCACGCGACATCGCATTTAGCTTGCGGCGTGTCGCGTGCGAATTATTTACGCGGGAACTGTCACATGAAGCTTCGACTGGAGCGGATAACCGACGGCGTGACGGCGCGCGTCCCACCTATGGTAGCATATCTGAGTCCTATCATTACTCATATGTTATGTTTAGGGTTGTGTACAGACTGCTACATTTGCTTTAGCGGTTTTATCGTTTTTCGTTTTCTCCAAATTCATGAGTAGGTATGGAAAATGGGGAACTTTTTATACCACAACATTTGTATGGGAATTGGCACATGCTGTGGACGGGTAAGTTTAGCCCTTATGTACTTTCACGAATATTTATACATAATTTTTTAATTTAGGGTTATTCTGATTGCTTTCATTGAAAAATTCCGTGTGATAGCAAGTCATCCATCACTGCTATGGCGAAAGAAAATCGATGTGACCGATGTCGCTCCCGTCCTCTCTATTTCGAGGTAATTACCAGATAGAAGTGCTACATTTGTCGTCATTAAAAAATAAAAATAAAATTGTTTGGGCTAAATTAATTTTTTCAAAAATACAAAATTCGGAAGCTGTGCAGTCGTAATTTTTTTCAGAAACGATTCTAATCGAGTTGACCTGACGAATCTGAATTAGCAGGTAGATATACGATCAGGATCATCTCGAGTAAGCCTTGGTTTCATATTTATGATGAACTAGGTCATGGAACAACTTCGTGCGGTTTTTTATTCTCTGTTTCACCACATTTTACTAATCACTCGGCAATGTTTATATATGTATTCCATGGAGCATTTTCTGATATACAAATTAGTACTATCCTATAGTCTGATAGATAAGTCCGCCCTCACGCGGTGTCGCGCGCGGCAGCGGCGGAAGCAGGCACAGTCTTCAGAGAACACAGGATCGCGATGCATCCTTCATTCTTCAGAATGAAGAATTGTAGAAAATGTTTATTAAACTTTATTTCTAATATCTAAAAACACCACTTGTCAATATCTTTATTTAACCCGTGTAACAATAATCACTCAACTTGAACTTTCTGCGCAATCTCAATTTAATCGTCACAAACATTCATTACATAGAAACTCTCACTCATCTCAGTGACAGTGACTCTTGGTTCAGGGCCCTTATCAACGTGTTGACTATCGAAACTGAGTAGAAACTGTCGCAAACTGAAGCAGCTACCTCTCCGTACCTCATCCTTTCCCTGACGCCGCTTTTGGTATATCTGGCTTTTGTGGGTCAGTTTTAATATTCTTCCGTGCACTGCTGATCATAAGTTGTTCGGGCATTTTAAAAGGTTCGATGACCAGAAGGAGAGCTTACATCAGGTGTAAAACTTGATGCGGCAAGCAGAGGTGCGTTTCGTTGGCGAAAAAAAGGTGAAAGACGCGTGTCTGCGAGGTATTGTGCACCACTATAATAACGGAAATAAGGAAAAGTTCTTATTCAACCGCTACTTCATCGCCAAAACCATCAAACCATCGTTGCACCGAAACCCCCGTTGAACAACGATTCTCCTCTCACTCGTTCACTTTCCTCTGCTAACTGTGAAGTTTCTGTGCTCACCTTTCGTACGACCCCAACTTTACTTATTTATTTATTTATTTATTTGTAACGCTGCTTAAGGCAGACGTAGGAAATATACAAAGAGCAACATCAAATGATCTTATTACACCTCAGTTAAACATAGCTCAGCAATTCCTTCTTAACACGGCTTTTAAAAAGTGAAAGAGCAGGGAAGACAGGTGCCACTTTAGATTTGAGATTGATATATGTAGTACCAGCACGACACTTAAAGCTATATCGCTTCAAGTTGGTTCGTGGTGTAGCATATGAAATTTTAACCGAGCCACCTCTAGTTACTGAGTTGGCCCTAACATAAAATTTTGAGGCATCAACCCTGAAAATGCCTGATAATATCTTAAAGACCATACAGACATCGTATACTTTTCTACGGGAATATAAGCTGTATAACTTTAAATGGCGATTCCTGCTGGTTGGATTAGGTAGATTAGAATAAAAAGCCAATCTTGACTCAATGACCAACTTTCTCGTGAAATTATCTGGAATTCTCTCAAGTAATCTACTACTAATCTTCATACGACCAATTCCAAATGACATCTAACGCCTTCTGAATGACACGTGTATCCTCATAGCTTTCAACTCTTCTGTATATTTTGACATCATCCGCATATTGCTTGCAGATTAGTATTAATAATCTACTTGCTACTTTATATTGAAAAGTACAATTAGTACAATATAAACTCGTTAAATTCTCCAATCAAGGCTTCCTCAATTTCTCCATCCTCGGTTCTTTGAAGACTGCGGCTGCCCGTGCCGCGACACCGCGTGCGGGCGGACTTATCTAACAGACTTTAGGGTACTTGTTTTCTGGACCCTTCGATTGTTTAATATTTATGAGGATCGAAAATGGAGTAATACAATCCGGAGTAAAGTGGATTGAAAACAGATTCTTGGTCTGCCATCGAGCAAAAAAAGATCCTACTTTATATAATCGGCTAAGTGTGTCTGTTGGTGTGTGTGTATGTGTGTGTGTCTGTTTGACCGGAAATTCATATCTCGCGTCGCAGCAAAGATAGGATCCTGAATTTTAAAATGATATAGAGGGTGGTAAGGGGATCCCAGCGGTGGTGGATCGAAAGTGATAGCAGCTGATAAAGGCTGATTAGGAACCTCGAAAGGCTAATTTCGCCAAATCCATTTCGCCTTTCGGGTCGATCCTAGAGCGCCCTTATTCATAGGTGTTTTGAGGGGTAGGACGGGCACATTAAATGTGGGTGATTCGAATTGATAGCGCTTGATAAGATTCAATAAGGAGCGGCAAAAGGCGGATGTCGCCAATTCCTTTCACCTTTCGAGTTGATCCTAGACTGCCGACACTCATAGGCCTTTTCAGGGGTGGGTAGGGCACAAAAACGGTGGGTGATCCAAACTGATAACGGTTGATAAGATTCGATAAGGAGCATCAAAAGGCGGATGTCGCCAAATATCTTTCACCTTTCGGGTTGATCCTAGACTGCCGACACTCATAGTTGTTTTGAAGGGTGAGACGGGCACATCAGTGGTGGGTGATCCAAATTGATAACACTTGATAAGATTCGATAAGGAGCGTCGAAAGGCGTATGTCGCCAAATTTGTTTCACCTTTCGGGTCAATCCTAGACTACCGATACTCATAGGTGTTTTGAAGGGTGGGACGGGCACATTAAACGTGAGTGACTCAAAATGATAACGCTTGATAAGATTCGATAAGGCGCGGCAAAAGGCGTATGTCGCCAAATTTGTTTCACCTTTCGGGTCAATCCTAGACCACCGATACTCATAGGTGTTTCGAAGGGAGGGACGGGCGCATCAATGGTGGGTGATCCAAACTGATAACGGTTGATGAGATTCGCTAAGGAACCTCGAAATGCGAATGTCGCTAAATCGTTCTCCCATTCAGGTTGATCCTAGAGCGCCGACACTCAGCCGACACTCATAGGCGTTTTGAGGGGTTGGTCGGGCTTATCAACGGTGGGTGATCCAAACTGATAACGGTTGATAAGATTCGATAAGGAGCGTCGAAAGGCTGATGTCGCCAAATCCGTTTCGCTCTTCTGGGTAACAGTGGAATGTTCAAACTCAGAGGTATTACTGGGACGGCGACCTTAATGACGACTTTTCGAAACTGATAACGGCTTACATTGAATGATAAGAACCATAAGGAAATGGGGAAGGATAAAATCGGGTACACTACTCACACTACTATACGACTACTGTAGTAATTGCTCCTGATGCCCAGTACCATTGAGTGAACATATTTTGCTTATGTTCTGATATCTGCTGTCGATGTATTGACCGCTAAATCGCCTAGCGTTCCAAGTAATGGTGCATGCCTTTTGATACTGCGATCTACCTGGATGATCAAGACACGATCTAGAATTGTGATAGCAAAGCAGGCCATTCATTCTCTCACGCGGTGCCAGCAACAGTACTGGATATCGACCGCTAGATTATGTGAAATTCCAAATAATGGTGCATGTTTACAGGAACGATAAGCATCGATGACCGGCATACGGATCTACCAATTATATGTAGAAAGTAGATGCTCAGCAAAAAGGCAAAATTGACC
Organism: Trichostrongylus colubriformis; assembly: GCA_963978905.1. Classification (NCBI taxonomy): domain Eukaryota; kingdom Metazoa; phylum Nematoda; class Chromadorea; order Rhabditida; family Trichostrongylidae; genus Trichostrongylus; species Trichostrongylus colubriformis. The sequence goes on from OZ022260.1 coordinate 33,967,979, forward strand.
CTCCCCCCATTACATATTTCTATTCAGGAAAATAAATAATGAATAATTCGCATAATACTGTGCGATAGCTCAGCTGGTATATGCATAATTTTATAGTGCTTTTTCGTCCTTTTTCACTCCCATTTGTTTTCTCTCCTCTGATTGTGTTCGTTTTTTAAGGTTTAGAGGTGGAGTGGTTTGTAAGCAAAAAGCTGCACATTTGCCATGTCGATGACTGAAGCAGCTGACTTTCTTCGCGTAAGATGGGATCAGTGGAGGGAAATAATACATCGTTGACCAATTTACTGTTGTAATTGAGGGTTTCCCAGTCAAATAAAAGTAAAATCTCTGGTAGTCTGGTAAAATCTGGTAAAATCTCGAATTTTGGCGAAATATTTTAAATACTGAGAGCTGCTTGGTATCTCCTTTTCTAACCTCTGAATAAACTGTGAAGGGATTCGAAATATTTTTGCCAGTACTCCATACAACAAACAGTCAAGTGATTAAAATAACAAACAGTAACATTTTTAAAGCTGAAAAAGTTCTATTAAAAACGTATGCATGCACACTATTTCTCGACCTCGATGGTAGAAGAAGAACAAGAACTGCCGAAGGCAAACTTTCGCCTTTAGGATACTCTTTTCTAATCCTCATGAATGTCAAGGAGTTAGAGAACTCGTAGCACTGTTTCGTAGAACACTATCAACTACATCAATGCGAGGCTTTTTTACTTTCGAACTCGCACAGAGTGTATGTCTAGCAGGATCGTACGAATTCCACAGAATTCATCACTCTTCTTTTTCCGTATTCCATATTTTTTGATAAGTACTGTTAACTATATTCACATAGAGTACTGATAACTCATTATCAAATGTCTGTGATGGTGTCGTTTGTTGCAGTAACCAAAATAAAATGTTGTATGTGATTCAGTGAGGAACCTCATATTTGTTGCAATGGCGTGAGGGCCTGATGAGCACCTGTCCCCAGCTTAGGCACGTCAGTTAATAATATTTTAATTGATATATTGACTGCTGAGCAAAGAGAAAATGTCTGCAATAGGTATGTGCTAATACTCCAAGCAGACAGTATGTGGTGCGTCCCGGGTGGAATACGCACTGAAACTACCGAACAAGGCTCCACGCTGGCCTGATAGAGCAGCCTTCATTCATACTTTGCGGCTAGACGCGGCAGTAAGGAAGGGCGACGCGGGCGGAGACGCAGTGACGGCGCAGCTATGCCTGCAGCGAGCACCGCATAGTATGAAGGCGGCCCAACGCCTCTCGAGCACTTCCCCTTTTCCAGTCGTTTGCTTGATCATCCCAGCTCACAGACTCACGTCGCTGGGCCAACAAGTCAGTGATGTAGAGCATCGTTCAACTCGTCCACCTCCAGTACCAATTGGTAGAATCAAAGGCACCGGGGAGGGGGGAGGGGGGGGGGGAGGGATGGAGGGGCAAGAAAGGGAAGCTTATACGAAAACATTGTCCACTGTAAGCATATATTCGCGCTCAGGACTGATGTCCGCTGATGTACGCTTTGGAAAAGGAGCCTTTGAGGCGCTATTGCGATCCTAGTGCGCTTCACCTCGAACGCCACGCTTCAGTGGCCGAGTGGCGGGCTGACGCCACTGCAATTTGGTGTCGCGTGGGAGAATTTGATTCCATCCATGATGATGTGACAAGTGAAGCAGCACAAAGCTACACAAAAGTGAACAAGCGAAAGAACGAGAAAATGGGTGCTTATATTTGAAAAAAACAACAAATGCAACTTGACGTCTTCTCAAGGCGTGTTATGTGCAATCGCGGCCAACGAACGACCTGCAGGCCAGTGTAATCCTATACCGTGCTGAAATTTCCCCTCCCCGTGTCTTTAAGGAGCCAATTCTCGAATATTTAAGCATATCATTTAATTTCCACTGCTGCCTTATTCGACTGCTCCACTTATTTGACATTTGACCATTTGATCGTACTCACTTCCATTGATTTTCTCGAAAATAGACATACAAAAGCCTATTGGGACAGGGTACTAAGCCATAAAGACAGAAAATCCGCAACGCGGCATCCGTTGTGCGACACGAAGAATGCCAGCTGAGGGCGCTCCGATTAGTCGCTTCCTCCAGCGATGATGATGTCTTTATTTTCGACGTAAGCGTTTCAGGACTAACTAAAACGGTTCCCCTTGCTCGTACCCATCTCATCGCGCGCGACATGCGGCCACGCGGTTTCCTCGTCCTAATGGCACGCGTCCCGCTGGTACACACACGATAAGGATGTTTGCGATTTACTCAACAGGATCTACATCTTCAAATATCAAAATGTGAGATTTGGCAAAATTTCAAGAGTAGCGAATCCATTTAGGGTTTCGTCGAGCTCGAAAGCCGATATCACCTCGGTTAAACGTTGCTTATACAGTCGCTGGAATTCAAGAGTATCTGGCACTTCGAATGGTACACATACCAGCACGACGTTAGCCTTGAAATATACAACATTTTTGAAACTGATTCATACCTTCCACTTTCAATTATATCCATATGAAAAAAATTAGTTGTGCCATTATTAAAGGAAGAAGAAACGGGAGAGTAAGCAGAAAAGGCAGAGAGAAGAGTTAGGAAACAGATTGAAATGTCCGTGAGAACTCTAGGTACAGGTACGATAGGGTGTGGAGCTGGAGGAACCGATGCGGCGCGCGAACACGACGGGTGTGCAGCCTTATGTTGAATTTTGTGCGCCCGCGTGCGGTGAGGGGCGCAGTGGATTTTTTCGTGTGTGATTACGTACATTGCGCACAATCCCACTAATACTCTACGCCCCAACTGATTTCTTAATTAGGATTGTTATCATGTAGTGTGATTGTTTCTTTTTTTTTATGTTACTATTTTGTTTTTTAGGGTTCTAAAGTTATTGCTTCCAGATAATGATGAGATAACTAGCCACTTTAAAGAACCTCCACGGTACCAGCCCCTTATGTCCTGAGTAGAATTCCAATTGATCGCGGCAACTTGGGCTACGGCGCCGCCAGTGCGGCGCCGAAAAACGAAAATTTGACATGGGGCTACGCACCCCTGCACGACACGCTCCATTTTCACAACGGGGCGGTGGGAAATCAATCCTGCATCGCGCCCTGCTGTGCTACGCCCGCTACGATAGGGGTGTGTGTCGTTACGACTGGAAAATCACGATGCGGCGTCGCGCCCGCGACGTTAGTGCACGAGTCGTCCGTTTCTGATTGGGGCAACCTTCTGCTTCAATGTATAAGTAACCATTTATCCGTGTCATGACCTTTCCATGCTTTTTTTCTCATATCCTAACATTTTTACGTGCTAATGTAGTTGTGGGGGAAGGCCACCAGACTAAGCTCGGCGTCCGGCGCTATTCTTATCTAGGTATTTAGCCTAAGCCTTAGTTTAGGGGGGGGGAGCTCTTACTTTTCTAAAGGAAGGCTTCGGTGACAATATACACTTGATGTACAAATCGATGATTGTAGGTAGAACGGTTTCGAGTGAGGGACGACAGCGTGACAATGAGTGAATCTCCCCCCCCCCCCTCCCCTCCCCAGTACATTAGCATCTTTTTATATTCTTTGAATTGAAGCGTGCAGATATGGAAGTGAAAGTTTTCGTATTTCAGCATTGTTTGCACGTTTACTTTCACCTTATTCCCCATTTCTCTTATGTTTGCGATTAGAGAGAACCGATAGGACACTGGGGAAAAAAACGGATGGAATTGGCCAAAAACCCGAGAAATAGGACCCCCTCCCACCGTTGGTTCTAGGCACGGACGACCTTCCCGTCAAGAGGGGAACAGCCTGATCTATTTTATCATTGGCATGTTGCCAAGTAAGCACAAGAGAATGTTTGGAAATACGACAATATCTATTTTTTAGAGTGAGCTTCAAGCTAAGACTGCGAAAGCGCGGGATGTTGTATCCAAGAGGCGGATCAGCTGGACGGTTGCGGCGTTTTGCAAGGTTTCTACAGTCTGGAGGGGCGCTTTTCCACCGCGATTTCGCCACAGATAGCCTTCTTAGGCCCAGGACTACCATGTGAGTGACTTCTTGTAGGGGTTTCACCATTACCGCATTACCCCTAATGCTGTCTTTTACAAGAGAAACTGAGCGCAACGAAATTCCCTTTCTGTAGGAGCACTGCAGCTCTGGCGCAAATGTGTTGCCCCAATCGGATTTGGACAACCCGTGCGCGATCGTCGCACGCCGCACGCGGTCGCGCGATTTTTCTGTCTTAACGGCACACACCCGCTACGATAGTATGTACAGACAAAAGTGCTCGCTCATTTTGTAGTACAAAGGTAACGAATGGGTCTTAGGAATCGCGTCCCTGTGCGCGTGGTCAACTCGCAACGGGACGGATCAGCACGGCACTTATTGTTCGAGCGCGCGTAGACGCAGTTCGATGGCATGGTATTCATTGAGGTATCCTGCCGCGCACACTAAATGTATCTAGTGCAAAACAACTGTCTCTAAGCGACAGTACTGGGTGATCCTGCACGCTAGTGGGCCGACGCTGAACAGACGGTGCTCCCACAAGCATTTTTGATAATGCATGGTACGACACTGTCTATTGGCATGCTGTATGATCAGGGCACCTCCCCTCTTTAAGATTCAGGACATGCGTTCAGAACATAGATTATGATTCTCTAAATGGACAGAAAGGACGAATCCTTCCAATAAATCCCGTAAATCAATTCCTTTTTGGTAGGCGCCGCGCATACTAATTCCATTCAGAATCACGGGACAGTAAATGCGATTCGGTTTATACAATAACTCATGGACTATAAGGTGTGGAATATAAATATTAACTTACACTTCTGGCCTTGAGCATCATGCAGGTTGGGAATACTGATTGATAACTTTCAAGTGCCTGAAAAATCACAACGATAGGTCACATATGTACAAGAATTAGGTTTGAGTGCATGGAAGGGGTGTAGTTCAATGTTCCAACCTAGATATAACTTTCAAAAGGTTCATGCCTGTATGTCTTGCTCACCCTGTCACGCTTCAAAGACACATTCCACGATTTCTTACATGGGTAATGTAGCTAGCGTAATAATAGTCAAAATGGAAGCTGGTTCACTGTCAAACAGGAAAAATGGAAAGGAACTGCCAGACCGAAAATAAAGGTATTCTGAATTGAAATTTGAACGTTGCGTGCGCAGACGAAAGGATTGAGAGAAGAGACAGTATGCGTCTAGAGGGAGCAACAGACGCAAGGGTCAACGGAGGGTCGCGGAGCGTTTGTCATCCGTCCTCGAGCCATGCTACCTACATACGTCATTGGCTTACGTTTCGGCAAAATCGCCTTTTCGGAGCCTAAAAGGATAAAGGCAATTCATGACTACCCGCCCCAAACACAGTGTCAACCCACTAGAATTCGAGTCCACAGACCACCACGTAATCATAAGATGGGCAACCCACCGCAGTAATCTCGATCCTGGAGATCAACCGGTCGGCAGCGACAGGATCCAGATTATTGCCGTAGCTTGCTACTACACGTCTCCGACAGCGGCGGTCGGAGACGTATAGTAGGAAAAGAAGGTTACGTAATCAATGTCCACTCCTCATTCCGAGCGCGGCGAACGACGGCGCATCTACTTACGCTGAGGCTCCGCCCCCTCGTCCACAACTTTGAGGGGCTGTATCTAGACCGAATCCTCACCTTTTCGAGTAAAATATTGCGTGTGGCTTTCACTAAGCTCATACAACGTAAATATATGGATAATAGAAACTCATTTTTCAAGTGCACTATTTCTTTGATGACCCTGTCTCAAGAAGGTAGGTTTACTTATCCATTTTCTCCTGAATGATTTATCAAAGGTGAATGCAATAAGTGAGAAGGGAAATACCTCGTCCCACACAGTCTGATTCATTTGTATTCTGGGTAGGAAATTGACTGTTAGTGTGCCTGCAACAGTTCGATCTCACGATCACATAAAAAGTCATAATTCGGGAAAACGTACCGTTATCATTCATCACCTTTTTGATCTTCTCAAGACCTTCTTCAGTACGAAACGCTTCCGCTGGGCAAGGTAACCAATGATTATCATCACAGGCATCAATAGCCACAACGTCGAATTTTCTACCTATAAGAGCTTTATTTCGGGAAGAGTACTCTAGTAAATGCGGAAAAGATGGAGTGGTACCAGATGATGATTCCGTTCGGATGCGCCATCGATAAGAAGAGCGACGAAAGTCATTTCTCTTTCACTGGGACTCGATAGGCGTCAGGACACTCCAGTTGGGTCAACGGGCCGTATAAGCTGCGCCGCAGCCCACTAAGGGTCTATTAATTCCGTAGTGGATTGAAAATATGCGGAGGGACGCGACCACCGCTTCTTTCCGTGACCTGGCCCAATCAGAAAGTAGTGACGCCTGCCTCACCAGGACCGAGCACTCCATGGCCACCATTGGTAGAAGTGGGTAGCGCAGTGGATAATCGTGCATTACTAAATTAATGCTAATATACCTTCTGCAATGGCATTGTCTACGAATTTTACTCCATCTTTAGTGATAGAATGGTGATATCTCGAATCCCTGATGCCAAACCATTTTGCGACTTTCTTCACGACTATTTCATCGATATCAACAGCAGTGATATTTACCTAAACTGTCATTTTCAGACAAAAATAATTCAAAGGCAAAAGCCCAGATCAGAGGCATTAGCAAGGGTAGTTCGGGTCGAATATGAAAAGATTGTTCAATATGAAGTTCGAGGTGCTTATTAGTAAGAAAGTGATGGAAAATCGAATGAATCGGACGAAAACCCGGAGAATAGAACCTCTTCTTCATCGTCGATTCCGAGAGAGGGCGGGCACGTTAAAGGCAGCTTTCGGGAAAATCCGGACGAAAAGTTAAAGAAGTAGTGAATATGAAAGCCGAGATGTCTAGTATCAGGACGGTGGAGAAAAAACGCATGGAAATGGCCAAAAACTCGAGAAATAGGACCTCTTCTCACCGTTGGCTCTAGGCGCGGACGACCTTTCCGTCAAGGGGCAGGTAGTCCGCATAGGTTTTCCATTGGCATTACCAGGACGTCAACATGAAGGGATGTTCGGAAATGAGACAGCATCTATTTTCATGTGATGAGCTTCAAGCTGAAAGTGAGAAAGCGCGCAGCGATACTTTCAATCCTGCCGATCTCCTTGACCAACTATACCGTGACCAACCACTAATCACGTCGCCTGGAGGCGGGCTGTCCTTGTCCAAGGCGGCTTGTCCTGACGAGGCCGCCTCCGCCACAGCTCAAGGGGGCGCCTTCCGCGGGGGATTTCGCCATGCATAGGCCTTCCAGACCCGTAGTTTTTCACTCAATGCCTCCTTATGCGATTCCCTGTCACCCACATTATCCCGAACACTGTCTTTAACGAATGGAGCGGACGATGTTCGAATAGGTGCTCAATTTAGGAGTTTTCATTACTTACACGACCCCTACCACAGTCTTTACTAGGGGACGTTTTTTTGAATATTGAACACTGGTTGAATTATTTACAGGTGAAGGGTTGTAGTCCACTTGCAGAATTCTTACTTTTGGCTTTCTTGCATGTAGAGCGGTATCCAAAGTTCCACCACCGAGTCCAATCTCCAAAAATTGTTTGCCAGCATTGTCAGAATCAAGCGAGAGTGTTGACATTACAAATGGTGCAGCTAGCATACGAGCAATCTGAATCAGAAAGGATGAGAGGCCTTGAAACCAATTATTACCTAATGTCACACCTTAAAACCAAGGACCCCGGACTACAAAATCCATGCTGCCATTTGTTGAAATGGTACATGAACGATCCAGCATTTATTCTGTACTTCTACACCTCTCCTACACCGACGAACCCAGTATAAAAGCGGAAATCTAGTGTTTTACGAATTTTCTCTTTATTTTGAAAGAATCTGAAGAGGTGACCAGTCGATAGTGCGATGTGAAAGTAGAGAAGGATTAAAGGAATCGTCCACGGAGAAATGAGTTTTCCGTTACCCATATATTTATGGTGCATGTACTTAATGTGGGCAGCATACAAAGTTTCACACGAAAAACTGTGAATCTGGCTAATATACAGCACCACAAGGTCTCGACTGGGTGGGCGCGGCCTCCGAGCAAGTGCCCACCCCGTCGTACGTCGCGGTCGGAGACGCACTGCAGGATCAGGAAATAACGTAAACAGTCCCGCTTTCCGCTCCCTACCGCGACGGGACTCGGCCTTTACTCGGATGTCCCACCCGCCCGGCCGTGAATTTGAGGAACTGTATCTTAGCTGAATTCTCCCTATTTCGCATGAAGCTCTGCAGGCTGCCCTTAATGGGCTAAATACGACATAAATATATGGGTGACTAAGAGACGCTTTTGACCGTGGAGGATTCCTTTGCAGATTACTCCACTAGCGTGACCCCAGCACAGATCGCATGTCAAAACGTCCCACATTTCCTACCTTTTTGAAAAAAAAGGGCGGTGATGTTGTAGTGAACGGTGATGCGCACTCCCCTTCTCATGGTGCAGGGATCATAACCCGTGTCAGTACTTGTTCGGACCAAACCTTTCATCCTTTCGGAGCAGGTGAATTGGTACTAAACTTGTCTGGGAGAGTAAAAGCACTGCCATGTACAGCGGCTGACTTCCGCAAGTTATTGCATGAGCCAGATCCCATTCACCTTTCAACACGATCCTAAATGGGACTAAAGTGCGCGGCGTGGGTATCAGCAAAAGATTGACCGATGCCAAAACCCCTATCCTTAAAAGAAATAAAGTTTGAGTCCTCACATATGAAGCGACGACGGTATTCCGATCGATTGACCAAGTTTTCAAGTCAACACAGTATCCTCTGTGAAGCTGGATGCTCTCACCTGAATGCATGTGAAGGGTTGAACCTAATTCCATAGATTGAGGATAATAACAAATTTTATTCATGTATAAAGTGTCGTTTAGTATGCCCTTTTAAATGCACAATAACAAGCAGCGGATTAATATATCAGGGTGTATAGTATGGCTGAAGCACGTTAGCGACGCAGCGGTGCCCAAAAATCTCAAATCTGGATCGACCTCCCCCCACCCCCTACAAAATTTGACGGCCTTCACATCATGCAAGCATAGCTCACTTTTTGATCCAATAAAATTCTTGTATGTAAAATTCATAAGCAGCTCGTGTGTATTTCTTTTACGGTATTCCGGATGATTCCACAGTGCGCTTTACAGAACGAGTTCTGCAGAACTTCAGTGCCAGACGGCACACCATAGACGCTTTGACCAGGATTTAAGAGCTCTCACATTGGCTAGAGGCAACTCTCAGAACGATTTCGCGGGTATTTCTTTCTTTATGTGCTCCCTACCAAGTACCGAAATTTCGCAAAAAATCATTTCTTCTTCATTTTTATGGGTGAAGAGTTACTGAACCAAACTTCATGGCCAACCGTACTTTATTAAGCCTTTTTGTAATCTTTATAGCAATTGCTGTATTTTTTGCTTCGCTGGAATTGTACATTAGACTGGCCGCTCGAATGCACACACCGTACTTGTCGCTCTGTTCCTTGAAAAACCCATATAAAAGACAAAATGTATTGATAACATGGAAAGTTTAGTAGAGATCAGCTGTTAATACCTTTCAGATACATGGATCATTTACTGGTATTACGTAATCAAACAGAAGTTTAAATAGATAAACAATTAGGGGTGGTATATAAGAATAAGCATGATTTGAAACAAGCACATGTTGATGATCTACATTTTAACTACCTAGAATAACCATTGCCATTAGCAATGATAAAGTAATTACTGATTTGTATAATAAGACAGCTGACTTCACCTTCAAGGTTGGTAAGTTTCCTCATAGTAAAACGAACATTTCGGTAAAGAACAAAGCTTCCGCTTTCAATACTGAAATCCTTAGGATTGCCGACACAACAACCAGAACCCAAAGGTTCTTTGAAAAATTAATAGATTTCAAAGGCACCTTTGTAAGTAATGGGTTTTTGATGGGGACTTTACAGGTATTACCATATTAAATGTATTTGCAGAAATAAATTTATAAATATAATATCAATTAACAACTTGACAATGCTACTGAATTAGTCGAGAACGAAATAAGGTAAATCATTTACACACTGTTTATCCAATCCTAAGTATTAGGTCGTGGCAAAAATAGACCGTTTTGCACCACACTGATTATAATCCATTGAAAACTTTGGCGAATATAGTAATTGGATATATCGTTAGAAAGAGCATTTTCCAAATTATCGTTTGAATTTTTTCCCATTTCTCGGTACTATTTCTTCTATGATTTTGGGTCTCCCGCAATGATGTTGCCAAACGCGAAATTCGACACATCATGCTTCACGAGTACGAACTCGGCCGTAATGCTGTGAAGAAGTTTGGAACACCACTAACGCATGGGGGGAGGGTACTACAAATAAGCGCACTGCACGAATGGGTGGTTCGACAAATTCTGAAATGGAGACTCCAACCTGGAAAGTCAGGAGGGATGCGGTCGGCCATTGGAAGTTAATGACGACGAAGTGTAGTGGAAGCCAACCCAAGAGCATCCACAAGGACAATTGCTGTAGAGCTCGGAGTTGACTTCGGAACTGTAGCACGTCATTTGAAGAAAGTGGGAAGGTAAAAAAAAAACTTGACAAGTGAATCCCTTATGAGTTGGCTGAACACCAGCAATCTCGTCGTCTCGAGTCTCTTCGTTTCACTTTTGCGGAATAAAAACGATCCTTTCCTGCAACGCATTGTGACGTGTGACGAAAAATGGATTCAATACGACAATAGACGACGGTTAGGGCAGTGACTGGATCACGACTAAGCTCCTAAGCATTTTTCAAAGGCGCAGCTGAGTAATTCGAAAAAAGTGAATAAGAAATTGCATCGGATTCGTCCGGCATTAATCAATAGAAAGGGCGCGATCCTATTTTATGATCCGCATGTTTCATGATGACAACAAACATTGATGTAGTTGGGATATGAAACTCTCGAACATCCTCCATAAGCACCAGAGCTCACTATCATAGTATTAATTTTTCAAGCATCCAGAGATTTTTTTCACCACGAAGGAAATGATTCCCAAACCAAGACGAGGCAGGAGAGGCATTCCGCGATACCGTCTATTCCAGAGCTCCAGAATTTGAGGCTGCCAGTATATCTAAACTGCCTTCTCATTAACAGAAATGTGTTTATTTTTTGGTTATTTCGATTGAAAAGCAACATTTCGAAGTGAGTTCCGATATTTTGAAGTATTTGCTCCAAAACGGTGATGACTTTTGCCACGACCTAATAGATGGGGCATTTTCTCCACTCATAATGAATTCCTGACACATTGTCGCTGAGCATCATATTCAGATACCGCACCTACCATTTCTACGCATAATAACCATAACATAATCGATTATATTCTTCTGTTTCTCCACACTTAACACCGCTCTTTTTCTAATCCATTCATTTATTCTTTGCTCTGCTAGACCCACTAGTTCATCTTAGAGTTCTCTAACATGTGGACTAACTACACACTTACCTCACATGTCATCCTCAAATCACTGACGATCTTGGGGAATGACATTACATATATTCGTGTGATTAAGAAGTGAAACAAATCATATTCCTCTTCCTTACTGTTATAGAGTTAGATGAAGTGAGATTTCTTATTCACTGGCAAAATTCTCTTCAGCAGCCTCAAATATCCACCTTCTCCTTTCTTTGTCCTGTTATGCTTATGTTAGACAGAAGTGATGAAGTACGACACATGGCGCGTACTCCCACTCCTGTGGTGCGGGATAAATCTCCTCTGCTTGGGTCAACCAAATCTCTCATTCTTCCGGAGTAGGTGACTTTTCGTTGGAGGCACGTCTGTGAGATTATGTGAATAAGCAAACTGGCTGGCCCGCAAGCAATTGCACTGGCTAAACCATTTTGAGGAAATTAGAATGCACGGCACATCCCAACTAGGGATTAATTATCGCTGAGAGCCTCATCCTTTTTCCTTATCCTTTATGTCCAAGTTCTCACCCACCTGTAGGGGGAATAAGGCGGATCAGCGACTCTCCAAGTACATCGAGACGTCCATCAAATATCGAATAGAGGTTCATGATCCAACGGTTTCGACCGCTACAAAAAAATAATAGAAAGAATTTATCAGCTCTTTGATAAATATGCATCGTATCCGGTTTCTGGTCACAAATATGGGAACATTTGAATGTACCTCGAACCTGGTAGTAAGCTGATCTGCAAGCAGTTGAAAAGTAAAGTATGTTCATAGGTTCAGGCAGCTGTTGCCCTACAAAAATGCATGGCCGTATTCGGTGATATATATATCCCTTCCTCAAAAGGAGTCGGGAAATAGATTTTTCTGTTACCCATATATGTAGGTTGTATTTGCTTGATAAGCGCCACATGTAAGGCTTCAAGCAATAAACTGAGAATCTGGCTGAGAAGCAGCTCCTCAAAGTAGTGGCCGAGAGAGCGGAGCCTCAAGGCAAGTATCAGCGTCGTCTTCCGCCGCGTATGGAGACGGAGAGCGAGACTGTTCACATACTTTTGGTTTAGATAGCTGCTGATTATTGCCGCAGCTCGCGATGCGAAAGTTCCTACTAGAATGCTGAGCTATGGCCGAAAGCTTCGGTGTCGGACGGGACTCGAACCCGCACTTCATGCTTTCCTGGCATATATGCTAGTCCATTACACTACCGACACCCCTTTCACCTTAAAGGCACACCACGCGGTAATCAAAGTGGTCCTTACCTTCTGAGGGCAGGTAGACCCTTGGATGGTCGTGAAGATCGCACCCTTTTCGAGGCGCCACGGCTCACCCCCGCCGCGCACGGTTTGGTCGACCTGAGCCGAGCTGAGCCCACCATGCCGAATCACACCCGGCTTAGACGAGAGGGAAACTTGCGATAAGACAAGATAAGGCAGCAATATCAATAGCGAAGGTAGCTTCTGCAGGGAAGAACAGGTGATATCGTAGCATTTTGCGCGATATCATCGAGCAAAAACTGATTTCTACTCAAACTCAGTACTCGTACGAGAGCAGATGGCAGGAAGCTTTATTTTTGGCGGTTGTGAGGGGTTTTGATTCATTTTTCTTCACTGGTGGGTGAAGCAGGGCATCTGCATCCTGTAACACGCGCGATAACTCTCACAATTTTTTGGCGAGGTGTGCCTTTAACTAAGCTTCTGAATAGTATATTTACCATAGCTTACCAGCACTCACACGTATAACGTGCTGAGCCGGTTGGCCAATATCGGCATCGAGCTTTCAGCTTTACGGTTTGATGCCGATATTGGCCAATCGGCTCAGCACGTTATACGTGTGAGTGTCGATAAGCTATGGTAAACATACCATTCAGAAGCTTAGTTAAGGTGAAAGGGGTGTCGGTAGTGTAATGGATTAGCACATACGCCCGGAAAGCATGAAGTGCGGGTTCGAGTCCCGTCCGACACCGAGGTTTTTGCCCATAACTCAGCATCCTAGTAGTAACTGTTCACATAATTTTCTGCTCCCACTAGCATCTCCGACCGCGGCGGACGACGAGGCGGTTACTTATTCGCGGCTCCTCTCCTGCCGCCACTTGAGAAATTGTATCCTTGCTGAATCCTTAGTTTTCGCGTGAAACTTTGCAGCAAATGCAAAATAAATATGTGGGTTACGGACAAACCCAAATTTTTCGTGCTTTATCCTTTCAGGAGAGCCCATTTGATATTCTTTACGTTTATTGACACTGCGTATAGCTCCCCCCCCCCCCTCAACAATGAGTCTGGAACATTAGCCGGTTTCCAAATCAATGTTAGAATGAAATGCCCATTACATTATCTTTATAAGTGGTAATGAAGGCCGAATAAGTTGGCAACTTAAGCAGATTGCAGTAACTATGAAAATCACTTGATTAATAACCTTCTAATTTTGATGTGAATAAAGTGAATGAAGCTGTCAAGCAGCCACTTACAATTGCATCTTCCTCACAAAAAGCGTATAACAGTTCGTGTGGTTTTCGTGGCACACCTTGTCAAGCTGCACTGGTCTGAAATCATCACATTGTCATGGGTGGGGTCTGCGAGATAGGCGGGATTTGCGGAATGGGCGGGTATGTCCACATGAGCGTGATGTTGCAATGTTTTCTCTGTGTGGTCTTCAGATATAATCCTATAGCTGACAGTAGATTAACTCTCTATATCCCAATGGCGCCTCCAAGTAATAATTGGTGGAATCTCTAGTTACCCTTACCCAAAAGCGTTTCGCTCCAATAGCTGAAATGAGAAAACTTTCTAAAATCTTACAAGGGAAGGACCCCAGGTCGAAGTGGCCATTCGGAATGGGATGCATATGGTCCGATCTCTTTTCGGACGCAGATCTCGAATCTGCATTCCAAGTTTGCAAAACGATTCTCTGAGCGGAGTTATGGAGGTTTTTTTGAATGAACGGTTCATCAGCATGGCCGTTGCTGAGCAGTCAACGGCCTCAGCAGCTCAGTGGTAGTGCTACGGATCTGCAGGAGAGGGATCGAGGGTTTGCTCCCCGCCAGTGCGAGTTTCTTTTGCATTTTGTGTTTCATTGTCAGTAAGTGCTTTTCTTCCACTTCTGGACGTTTCCTTGGACTGGTACCTATCATACCCATCATTTACTCTCCCACTTTATTCATAACTGCTAACATTACTCACAAGGGAAGGATACCAAGTCGAACAGAATCCCGTACCACACGAATTAAGCGTTTTTGCGTGAAAAGATTATGATATTCGTGCACAGGGGGTCGAATTACCCCTCTGTGCAAATTTTCAGCCAAATCCAGTTTTTGGTCCAACTTCGGAAAATTGAGGGTGGCCAGGTTATAAAGTGGTAGATTTTGAATTTTCTTCTACAGAAGACCCTGCAACCTGAACAAGATAGCCTACACATACCTTTTACACTTGCCCATCGCACTAAATGTACGAAACAAGCGTCAATCAGGAGCATTTCCTAGGCAAGGGTCAACGACTTCTCCTTTAACTTTCGCATCGCGAGCTGCGGCGATAAACAGCAGTTATCAAAAATTAAAATATCAAAGACTTCTCCTTTGTTCAATGGGCTGCCACACTATAGCCCGTGAATTTTTCCGAAATTTGGTCAAATTCTCGAATTGGCTAAAAACTTGTCTTCCAGGGTAATTTGACTCCCTGAACACGAAAATCTCCCTGGTTTTGCGCAAGAAGGTCTGGCTCGCGTGCTATGGGCTTCCAAACCTACCATAATAGTACTGTTTTTTCAAAAAAACTCCATAACTCCGCTCAGAGAATTGTTTTGCAAATTTCGAATACAGATTCGAGATCAGCGTCCGGAAATACGTCGGATCATGTTTATCCCATTCCAAATGGCCACTTCGACCTGGGGTCCTTCCCTTGTTAGAAAAACAACTCATAATATCGCTCGGTATGTAACAACAAACCTGTTGTGCACCCATTCACATTTCTTGTCATCGGCAGTCAAGGAGCTTCTCTGAAATTACACAAAGAAATAAAGGCTTAAGTTACAAAATATAAATTACAACAATTTAAATTGAATTAAAATTAAAATTAAATTAAAATTACAAAAGTACGCGAATTGCAACCTATCCGGGAGTTCTGCCAATGCTCCACTTGAACTTTCTTTTTTCCTTTTTTTTTGCTATATCACTCATCTCACTTTCCCATAGAAGCTCATGGAATTGTGCTGTGTGGAGTAAATAAATAAATAAACATCTTACCAATGTAAGTAAGACAACGACATAAAGCAACGTGGACGACATCGTGATTGAAATGGAATGTGTGGCTTGACTGAAAAGGAGTTTCAGTTAGTTCTTTTAGTCGAACCGACCAGTTTGGTTCAAGCAATTTGTTTTATTAAAGATCGTACTCAAGAAAAGGAACGAATGGAGAGTCACAAAGAAATTGAATGGTTGCATCCTAAAGTCGATCGTTTTTCATTGTCTACGCTTCAGATTCATTAACATCCGATCAGTCTGAATGGAGAAATAAAAAGAATCATGAAAAATGAAGCATTGAAAACTGAATACTACATGGAAGTGTAGAGAGAGGGCATTTTGGGGCATTGCATTCGAACTTATATCCCAGCACAATCAAAGGAATCACTAAAGAAGGTGAACGACAAGAACAATAGATTGTGAGCCACTATGAGTGGTTTTGCCTAGACTGGATTTGAGAGGAAAAAAACTTCGGGAAAAATGAATCATTTCCATAGTCACACTGCATCATCCATATTCATAATATGTTCATAACGCAAAAATTTAGTCTGGACAATGGTCATCGTAAAAACTCGTGGTGGAATCGCACACAAAATTCCTGTGATTCCAATTTCTCTCAAAATCTCTAATACATATAATGAATAAGTACCTGAGTGGCGACACGAAAAAGTCGAAAAATTCCATTGTTCTAGCAAAAAAAATCTGAAATCGCAGAGGACAGCAGCTCGTTGGAACCCTCGCCAGCAGTCGTAGGCACGAAGTGCCCAGACCGGTTGAGGTGCGTACCCTTGCGTCAGGATTCCGCACGACGACGAGCGGCGTGCGACGCAGTGTGTGCGAGCTATGCGCGTCGCGCTAGGTGGATCTTAGAACGATTACACGCTAATGCTAGGAGCGCGGTACGCAGTTGCCTTGTGATCGCTTCGGATCCAACAACATAGCGCCTTTAGCTCGTCCGCATTGCTTCGCTTGCGACATGCCGCGGTGCGAAATGCTGACATAAGGGTACACACTTGCCCAGGCCAGGGTTTCACGCTTGATATTGATCTGCTTTTCCTAGTGCGTCACCAATCATGTGAATGACACCCTTTGCTAACCAGCCTTTGCAGCCCAACCTCCGATACCAGCTCTGCCTCCGTGGACGGCAATTTGAGGAGCGGTATCTCAGCAATATTCTAAGTTCTTCGAATGAAATTTTGCACGTGGCCCCGTCGCATGAATAACTGGGCTACAGAAAATGTGATTTTCGTTGACAAATTCCCGAACATTTCCGCGCTGTACTGAAACATCAAGAAACAGGTTTCAAAGAAAAGGCCATGATCGGAAAAGGACAAGATGAGACCACCGTTCTGTGCTCATTCATTTAGCATATATATTGGTCACCCAACAAATGGTTTTGAAGACCAAAGGTGGTGCGGCGATGTCAGAAGGCAAAACACGGATGTCTTCACAGCTGGCGATGGTTTAGCACATATACATATATGAGGAGAACATAGGGCATTGCATAGCGATTTCGCATCTCACATCAAACACCGAACCGCCCCCAGAGTGTGTGCTGATTGGTCGAATTTTCGCTTCGCGACGTCGCACTCGCGGAGCCGTCAGTAGGAGTCGCTTGGAATTCCGCTCAAAACGCATGGGCTGTTACCGTGAAGGGTCTTCGGAGATTGCAGTTTGGAAGCTTCGGAAGTTTGCCCAGGTTGTTGTTGCCGCTGTTTCAACAGATAAATTTGCAAACGACTCGCACTCGCCGCGCGAAAATTCGTCTAATCAGCACTCATCCCCTCATCTGGATCACTACAGTTTCCTTTGAGACATTTCAATAGTATAAAAAAGTAAATTATTAGCTGAAATCGAAGCTGAATAAAGCATCACTTGCTAAACGTGCTTACTACCGTCACGACATCGAAGAGAACCCAATAGAGTGGCGCAATCAGAGGCAGTGGAAGCATCGCTGGCCAAAAGAAGTGCTGATGCATTTTGCACTTCCGAAGGGTTTTTGATGAAGGATGCTTTCCAATTCGCTGTGAAGTTCCAATTAAATGATGGAACACCGTTTCAGTGGATGACAGACTCATAGACCGCCGTCAGACTTTGCGATTATGCGGTTTTGCGATTTTGCGGTGTCGTGGGTCCGCACGCGAAGTTAAAACCATCCTTCCCCTTTCGTTACAGAGAAGGATCCTCGACAACCGGCTTACACCACGAATTCTTTTCAACTTTCTTTTCGGTTCCTGCATTCCTCTGTTAAGCAGAGTTGTCCAGTGAGGGATCTCGAGGGGGGGGGGGGGATTTTTGCTGTGCGGCGTCGCACCGCGACAGCACGACTTGCCGCGATCGGTCGGAATTATGCGCAGAACACAAGGGGCATTCAGAATGGGGATCCTTTAAAGAAACATCTGTTTATCTCATCATTATCTGAAAACAATAACATTGGTACCCTAAAAAGACAAAATAGTGACCTAAAAAGTGAAAGAAACAATACCATCGCATGATGAGAATCCTAATCAAGAAATTCGGGCGTTCTTCGAAGAGAGCGTACACAATGCACGCGACCACACGCGAAGAGATCAGCCTCGCTCGCGGCGGACAGCTGCGCGAAAATACGACATAAAGCTACACACCCAATCTCGAGTAATGAAGACTTTTTACGGCTGCGTAATCTGTGCGATCAGTACGGAAACAATGATTACAAGCTGTTTGCTAAGCCAGTAGTGCACAAGGGCGGTGGCATGGAGAGGCCAAGTTGCTCAGCAGATTTCCAAAAATTTATTCAAAAAATGAATGCTGTTCTGCTTAAAAAGGATAGCAAAGCTTCATCTTGCACATCCGGGTCCTAGACAAACTCAAATAAAATCCCGCTTGAAATAGCACACTGACTCATAAACTCTATCCCACACAAAATATTTTTAAAAATTTTACAAATTTGCCTCAAGGAACTCCAAGTATGGCCCCGATTCAGGGTAGAAGATCGTAGAACGGGGTGTGAAAGCGGTTATGAAAGCGGTATGAGGTAGTGTATGAAAGCCAAAGTGCGCAAAGCCAAGTTCGTCAAAAATGGAATAGCGTCAGCTTTGAGTCATTACCTTTACTGAGCACCATATCGACACCAGTTCACGGGACACAGCTGTAAGGGTCAACGCTGCATTCAACCCGAACACGACTACCGATGATACCATTCGCCGGTGTTTCAGCGCTTCGACAGTTATGGAGGGTCACGAGCGACAGACTTCAATTAAGGACCGCAAGCTCGAGCAGCACCACAAATGTGAATTAGACAACGCAAACGGCTGCTGCCTCATTGCACCTCATTGCTCGTCACGTGCATTCATGGACTTCCGAAAAGTCCTGTCGCGAAGGACCTCCCACGCTCTGACCGTGAAACAGAATTCAAGAACTACCATGTATTACGAACCATTTTCGAACACGGTGCACCCATCTTATACAGATGTGGTTGTTACAGGTTGTGCTAATTACCTGGTAAATTACCATGGTATTGTGATACCAGTAAGACTCTGACGGAGAAAAGACGATAGTAGAGAATCCAATGAGTTCACAAATCTCGTTTAATTTTAAATTTCAAAGATCGATTTCATTCATAAAATAACAGTTTTTAACGCTTGAGCTGCAAAAAAACGCTATAAAGGCAGTACCATGTGGAATCGCTTTACTATGACATTGGTGAAATATTAGAGAAGATATTAAAAACTGTGCCGTGATACAGTGAATGAAAAAAAGCCACATGGAGGCAGGGCGCTCCCAGATGTCGCGGAAAATGTCAGCTTCAGTAAGTCCCCCTCTTCGGATTAGGTAACGTCAAGTTCGGCTTCCTACATCCCATATAACCTTGGATCATTGCTGACCTCTGCCGTAACAGCTTTTCCCTCACCTTGCCACCCCCCCCCCCCACGCTATTGGAAAATTCTCTAATCGCGAAGTACCTTGGCCATTCGACACCTACACTATTATATTTGAGATCATATTTAACCTAAAATAGCAGTGTTCTAGAAAAGTATTGCCCTACTAATATAAGAGAAAATGATTCCGCCATGGCGTAAAGGAACAATGTTCAGACAGTTATTGGAGCACTGGTAGCATTACTGAGGGAAAGAAATCCGAAACTCCTTCACTTATGTACTTTACAGAACAGGTCCGTGATGTAATTATGTTGATGGCGATCCAGTACTCTATCGAAACCTGTGCCATTTACTGAAAAAAGTTGTAATCGTATTCGTAGTCAATGCTCATCACCAGTTTACTAATTTTAGGATAACTACGTAAAGAAAAATAATACAGAAATCTCAATACGCATACGTTTCCAAGACAGCATTAGGGGTAATGTGGTTATTGAGAAATCCCTGAAAGAAGTAATTCGCATGTAAACTGGGGTCTTAAGAAGCTTATTTATGACGAAATCCCCGTCAAAAAGCGCGCCTCCGAGTTGTATTGACGGCATCACGTTCATCACGTTTAACAGCTGACACCTTTGGATGACAGACCCCGTCTCCAGGCAAAGTGATTCGTGGTTTGCTACGATGAGAACGGTCAAGAATATGCGGCAGGTTGAAGATATCGCTGCTCGCGTTAATTCTCATTCTCACCCCAGAAAATAGACGATGCCGTATTTCCGAACATCCCTTCGTGCTTACAACTTGGTTACATGCCAATGGAGAACTCGTCCGGACTGCCCGCCTCTTGACGGAGAGCTCGTCCGCGTCGAGAGTTAACGTTGGGAAGGGGCTCATATTTCTCAGCTTTTCAGCCATTTCTTCGGTTTTTTATTCACTATTGTATTACTAAGCACCTAGACTTTCATATTCACTAGATTTTTCACTGTTCGTCCGAATTTCACCAACCGCTGCCTTTAATCCGTGTACCGCTTTGCCGAATGAGGTTTTTACAGGTGGATCAACTCTATTAATGGCCTAAGTTTGGACCATTTCTTCGTCTTCGGAGGCCTAAAATGTGACTGGATGTTCGCTGATCCTTGGCTTACTCGCTTTACGGATATCCAAAGTGCTTCTAATGCCTTCACAGATAAAATCTCGGTCTCATGTGAAAGAATTTTGCATTTACGTCAAAATCATTCCAGAAGTGGTGTTCACGTTTGTCTCTTCCAGGTGGGGTTGTTACTGTTCCCTCCTCTCAAAACGCGGCCGTTCTCCGCATTATGCTTGCCATTGCACCTCTACATTCAATCTCATAAACCACACCAAATTTTGTACAGTTTCCTGTCTTACCGTAGGGACAAATTAGCAAGTCTCTAACATACAGGAATCGTAGAGTCTGTTGCATACTAGCTGACGTTTAATATCTTCATAGCGCTAGCAATAGCTTCAAAAAAGTTTCTTTCGGAATATTGACAGGAACGACATCGTTTTGAAACTGAACACGAACGAGGCACCAACGTATTGCTGAGGAGAATATGTCAGAGATGAGGGCAGACACAAAGGTACGCGGACTTGGAAGGGCCTCGCCTTCTATGATCAGGGCATGTTCTGACGTGGTACGATGGCTGAGTATAGCCGTTTTGAGGGGCTATACGGGAAGCCGATGAGACTGATTCTCGTCTTTCGTCATTACCCGTGCACACTGATTCAGCAGTCTTGAACATGTTTTTACTACAGCTCTCTTCGCACCACTGAGGTGGCCGATTTCGCGTAGATCAGGGTATTCTTGGGGCTTCCTTTCGGATACCACTTGACGCTTGTCATGCCGTCGGACATTCTTACCTGGAAGTGAGGTAAGAGAGCCAACCATTCGTTGACGATCCTCGAGTGAGCTTGACGTACTAAGGTTGTTGTTAAAAATACGAAAGCATTCATCCATCTCAGGCTGCTCCGATGTTATGATGAAAAATCATCGATGTGTCTGCAGTACATCAGTGGCATACAAGCCGGCACCGTTTCTCCAATTGTACTCAAGAATTTCGCAAGAACTGGTGCAAGTCGCTGAACCATAGCCAAAAGTTTTATTTGCTAGTAGTAGAAACCCATTTACAAATGTTACAGCTAAGAAACTCTCTTACCAGAGTCATGATGTGAATCCTCTCCGGTACAGAGGTGTTAATCTTACTAGGATGCATATCACCCATTTCTGACGATGCTTGTAGAGCCATGTCGTTTTGGACATTTGTGTACAAAGAGGTGACTTCGAATGGTTACAGCGCAGCTAGGGTGCATTCGAGCGCTTTGTAAGATTTTAGCTGAATCATAGCGTACTAGCTTCCTTGGATCTATAGCTAATGATGCTACAGCCTAGTTAAAACAAAGAATTGGAAAGCATAGTAGTTAGTGTCAGTTTTCACTTTTTTCCGTGAGGTTTTTCAAAATTTTTTCTCGGTGAAGTAGTACTAAATTTTCAAAAAAATGCGTCCATCGAATGAAGCTTATAGAAGGAGAGCACTTCTTCCTGTATGGATAAAATGAGAAGGTCTGTGTCCACCGACAAAGAATCGTCCATTATAAGGAGAAATAATTTTTTCCCAATTGTTCATTTTTCTTGAGCTTTTTCTCAGACAATTTATCGGTTTATCGGATTATATAATAGAAATGCCAAAAGTCGACATTTTATGCTTATACAGCCCTACTGCAGAATATTGGACGACAAAATGAAGTGCAAGAGAATTCTCATGATGGATTGCCTTTCTACAGTAGCGTTTGAAAATTTCAAAGCTGTTAAACACCGATACCGGGTTTCGATAGGAGAAAAGTCTAGGAACAGTCACTGTAGGCAAAAAACTTCTGCTTCAAATATCGAACAATCGGAACTCATCCTACCTTCTCCATCATCTCTTTCTTCTCCGCTTGTCAGCTGTCATAGTTTGTCAATTAATCACTTTTTCTGGCTATCTCACGCGTAACGGAAGGTCAATGAGAAATGTATGGGAGTCAAAAAACTGCATATGGCCGTAACGTTCAACTTAGTACTCTGCCACTGTTCATCAATCACTACGATGTTTATTTGGTATCTTTATATTTATTAATATGGAAGCGCGTATTCCTGTGTTACCTGATACCGTTCTAGCTGTGGTCATGTAGATTTATGAATCAACTGGATACATAGTTATTCATCAAGAGCCAGATTACACCGTTGATTGTTAAGAAGAATCTCACGTGGTTCCTAATCGTCCAGCCTTACCCAATTAATTTAATGGGGCCGCTTTACACTAAATCTGACCAGTGAACATTTTTCGGTACGGCGGCTTGCTTTATCCTTTGAAAATCACATTGATGTCATCCAATTCTCGATTCTCATAACTCAATGATTTTCAGTGGCTATTACCCTACAGTTTTCTAGCATGGATGGTGTCTCTTTTTCTACTATATTATACTATATTCATTATAATTTCAATGATTATCGATTGATTGACTAGAAGACTATGGATATTCATCAAAAATCAATGTCGAAAATTGCATGGGAATATCGCAGCAGTTAAAGCTGTACTACCGTTTTCCTCGCAGCCCGGCATTGATAAAAAGTCAGCGAGCTCGATCCTCGGGCCTGTCAATAAGCTGGTTGCCCAGAAGAAAACCTTGAGCAGGCCGTTCGATACCATCTTTTCCTCAGAACCTAGATTTTCGCATAGAATTTGTCTACTAAGTTCTTTGTTCACTTTCTTCCATAAGCTTTTTGTTCATTATTCCATGCCATGTTTTTAGCATGCCTCTAAGCCAAACGGCTCGTTTTCTGAAATGAAATTCAAATATACAGCATATACACAAGCCTATAGTTCAATTGGTATACTGTTGATTCAACAGGTTTCCAGCCTGTCGCCTATCCCTCTGTTGGATTCTTGACATCTCACCTCCAGTCTTGTCCATAAGACAGCGTTGGAAAAATTCCAGAGAGTTGGCAGTCTGTCTCACTTTTCCAGTAGTTTCTTCAAACATTGATTTTTTGTTGTTTTTTTAACAGGCGGCTCCAATGACATATCTGTGTGTCTCTTGGACTAGTATTCCCATCAATCGAGTATGTAAATCCATTTACCCTTTTTCATAAATGTTCTTGAACGTCAGCTACGCTGCTACTTTTTGCAATGTGTTAATCGACACGTGGGAAACCTTGACGTAATGTGAGCTTCGGCCTTTGCTCTTCAAAATGGATGAATTCAAGGAAAACGTCCTAGCCTAAGAATAAGCTCTAAGTATGAACTTGTCAAGCGTTCTTGTCTATTTGTCTATTTAACGACTATTTATCTAAGACTAGTGTATTTCCAATGTTTTGTTTTACTCTCTACCTAATGTTTCCAGGCATCTCAGATTTGACTTTCATTATTCATATCTACATTTTGTTTCATTATCAATATTCAACCATGACAGAACCCTTTGAAAAACTCGAACTACAATAACCTGCAACAATTCTTGGGAATAAGTGCATAGTATGTGAAAGGAAGGAGTATAAGGAATATATAGACAAACATCACAAACATATAACTAAAGATGATTTCAAAGTCTTACACACTCCCCTACATAATCAAAGAAATATTGGACAATAGCAAATACAGAATAACTACAAAGTTAAGAATACTGTTAGACAGTGGATTAAAGACACAGCTAATGAATGTACAGAAATCATCAAAAGAAAATACAGTCCAAGAGATTACATATTACGAGACAATTTCTGGCATCTGAAAAGCAAGATACACAAAGCACTTAAACCTAAGCTTCATTCAGAATGGTTAATGCGATGCAATACTCCATTTTCAAATCAAAAAGGAAGTAAAGAAGCTACAAAATGAATTCATTTGTCCTCTGGGCAATGCCAGCAACAATTATGGGATTATATGTGGAAAATTTTATATTGCTACCATTGCGGAAGAAATGGGCTCAAAACATAACTACCACAGCAGTTTATTTCCTGGATACAGGAAATACATACATACACCCTCGTTCCACAAAGTAAAGAAAGAAATTTTGTTACTGAGCACGATAGAGTCAACATTAACAGCAATTTTGAAAATCTTGATAATATCACCACTCGAGTAATTTATACTATTCTCAAACTACATAAGTCACCAATCGAAATAAGATTTATCACGAGAGCAAAAACAAGCAGTTTCAAACCACTCTTTGGAATTAACTTATGTGCTCATTTTTATCAAAATACATTTAATCAACAATAATAATACCATCAAAGCCTAAATATTAATTCTACTGGGAATTAGGCGATAGATATCATCCATATAGGAGAAGAATAACGCAATATTGAAACGAATATATTAAGATTGTCTCAGCAGACTTCACAAACATGTTCAATAACCTTCCTCATAATAAGATTATGTCTATTATTAGAAAAATACTCAAAATTTGCTATAAAAACAGCATCAAAAGGCACATAACCACTATAATGACAGAGCTTTTTACACTAATAATAATTCCTACAACAATTATCACTATTATACTATAACGCACATTCGCTACCTTATAGATTGCCTAACCAACGACAGTATCTGTAGATTTTCAGAATGCCTTTTCATTTGAAAAATTGGAGTGCTACTAGGTAGCAATGACCCAATACCCAATGTTTTATATGATATATGATAGTATTGGGTCATCAACCTTGTCCTATTATATATTTGGCAGATTTAACCTTGTCCTAATTATGTATTTGTTCACTCTCTCATGCAAATCAAAAACAATGACTGTAACAAGCCTTTTAGGTGTATGGATAATATTCCAGTTCCACACAACACAGACTCTACACTACTCTCAACAAATTTTATATGATATATGATAGTATTGGGTCATTCCATAAGTAATGTCGTTTTTATTCGAACGAAAAATTTTCTTATAGATTTACAAGTTTTGGCGGCATTTTACACAACATTCGAGAGCGATTTTTCTGCTCTACAATATGGTGTGTACAATTTTTGGATGTGTCGAAATGATAGGTCCAACTGACAAAAATTGACAAAACCGGCAATTCATTGAAACACTTTATTTCACTTTAGGAAAATCAACGAAATATGTGTGCCGTACTTGGTCTCGACCTCTTCTACAAATGCTTACAATTGTTTGATCGATTACTCACGTCGTTACTTTTCTCGTTACTTTTTTCGAAAGCTCTCACATTCAATCAAAAAGAAATTTTTCGTTTGAAATTCCTTGCTCAGCATTGCTTCAGGGATCGATCGTTAGAGTTTCCTCTCCTCTATCGAAAATCTGTTTTGATTTTGTTCTGGCTGCGATTCTGATCGGATTTCAAAACCGTCATAGGTGCCCAGATGGCATTATTACAATTTATTTTTCCAACAGATATTTAAGGAATCCAGTAAACTATGCTTCCATATCAGTACCCATTACCTCTACTTGACGTTTCACCACGCTTTGAACCAAATGATTGGGAAAATTTTCTTGCCGTGGTTGGGAGAAACTGCCAAAAATCATCAAGCTGTGGCGCGAAAACCAAAGTTGGAAAACGCGCGAGGCGACCTCTCGACCAATCAGTGGGTGGAATTTATAGAAGAGGTCGGGATTGAGTACGAAACACATGATTCAGCAATTTTTTCAAAGTGGAAAGTGGTGCTTTAATTAATTGCCGGTTTTGTCAAATTTTGTCGACCAAGTCAACCGCTTCGCCAACCTAAGGATCGGCTCCATTATAACGGACAAAAAAACTGAACAAGTGCTATAGTAGAGCAGGAAAATCTCCTTCGTATGATATGTGAAATGCCACACAAACTTGCAACTTTATGAGAAAAAAATTCGCTCGAAAAAAACGACACAACTTATGATATTTCAAATCGGCAGCTACATATAAAATTGATGAGAAATATAGTTAGTTATTATAGATCTAGAAATCTTAAATGAATACAATAAAATGTATCGCAAAAATTGTACACAGAACGGACAATTCTGAATTTTCCATTGAAATATTTCCTAATATATCCACTAACATTCCCTCCAAAATCAAACAATAACATTCACTTAGAGATGCTGAGGATAACACGAGCCTGAACTTATCAAGAAGATTTTATTGAAAGACTCAAACACACTTATAGGCAATTACAGGATTCTGAATATAAATTGGACACTTTTCAACCTGTCTTGCTGGATGCTTATGTCAAAAAGCTTCATAATTTTCAAGTTCAAGTTTCTCAATCTTTGAAAACTTCACGACTCACTTACCTGATCAATTTTGTTGTTCTACCTTCATCGTTTTTAAATGTGAATTATTAACACCTATTGAAGCTTTTGGCATTATCTTAGTATTGTGCTGTCGCGAAGCCTCATGATTATCCGAATTAGTGAAAATAGAATGAGACAATTGCAATTGCAATTTATTTTGGAAAACTTTTGGACTTCTGTCTTTTGAAATTTTTGGAATAAAAATTTTGGAGTCTCATTCTATTTTCACTCATTCCTTTGGTGTTATGTTATGTTATTTACACAGTACATTTATTATAACACTCCCTTCGTTTTGAGAATTCTTCTCGACATCATCGGAGTTCTACAACATCATTATCATTTCTCGATACAACAGCTGATGCGATGATTATACTTCTACGATTATACGATTCTTACAGGGGATCCACTCGATCCATGATCCACCAAGACGCTTCTATAAACAGCTATGTAAACTATTCAAAATGATAAAAGACAATGGTGAACTTAAAGACACATTCCAGGATAAGCTTGGGTTGGTTAAAGCGCCAAACTATGAAATCAGAGATGCTGAGGAATACGCCGACAAAGAAACGTTCGAACAAAGTCCCCGAAAACGGCAAAAATCAGGCCTACCGACATCTGGCCATGGACGAAATTACCGCGAAAACGAGACTTTGAGTCAGTTCCCGCTGGCTGGTATCAGAAGGAACACTGGGGTATCACCTGTTTCCTCATGTCAACGTCTCCTTTATCACTGGCATCTCGTCCTTATCTTATGTTATCACACAATTCGTATGCCTCATTTGCCACGTTGTTGCCATCATTGCCACGGTCATTACCAACAATCACGTCTGGGATGGGCGCGCCCGAGCTCAGAGGGTGACTTCAAGAGCTCCGCGCGCTATGACTCATCATCGCGCTTCTATGTGCACAGCCTCCCTATCAGCTTGGGGAATCATTAGGCAATGTGAAAGGGCTGCAATGTTTCCTTCATCCTGGAAGGTGCCTTTAAACTAGCAATGACGAGTGAAATGGATTCAAGTGAAAACTTTAACAACCTACTAACTGCAGCACAGAACAGTTGAAAATGGTTTTGAGTTGAGCGATAGTGCTAATTCTAACATTGGAGAATTCACGCAATTGTTATGATAACGCACATGGTCAAAACCACTTTCACCATGTTTCATTTCTTCACTTCTCATCTACACATGCGGTGGTGAGAAACTCTTAGTATATGGTGAGTCCGTTACTTTACAAGCTAACTCTTAAAGTAATCTAGATAAAATATTTAATGATTAACAACATGTAACACATCGGTATGAACACTTGCTCTTTTTCATGACTGGTTTATACTCTGTTTAACTGACTAACTAAAATACATTAGTAAATATGTACATAAAAGTACCAAGTACAAAGTAAAAGTACAAATACATACCCGACTCCTTTCCGTTACTGATCAGCACGAAGGAAGGTTATCTTGAAGTTTAACCCCCGTCTAGGGGCACGTGCGAAACGGATGTTGATTTAATTCTCTGCTTCTTTCCGCTAAAACTTTTTGAACACGGTCTCTTCGTTTATATTAGGTTGTTGGGAAAGAAATGCGCGTTTTTTTGTTCATCTATTTCTCTTCTACAGAAGATTTTGTAAAACAGTTTTGTCTGTTAGAAAGATAATTTTATTGCGCATCTTTTGAAATACTTTTGTCTATATCTACTTGTTTTTTTTTCGAAGAAAAAATTCAAAAAACAATTTCAATTTTTTTTTTCAAAATTTCGAAAAAAAATTTCAAAAAAATGCAAGATCCAATGCAATAAGCGGTAAATATTTTTCGCCATGCGTATAATGTTTGCAGAAAGATTTGGCTGTATAAAGTGTCGGGCAAAGTTCCAGCGTTTAAAAAACGGTAATGAAAGCTTGGATGACGAAGAACATGGAAGTCGGCCTCAAGTCGTTGAAACTTTTTTTTTCTTTGAAAAAAACCAAGTAGACATAGACAAAGATATATGAAAAGATGCACAATAAAAATTTCTTTCTAATAGATTGAACTGTTTTGAAGAATCTTTCATAGTAGGAGAGAAAAATGGACAAATTCAACGCGCATTTCTTTCCGAACAACCTAATACTATTTGCATATTTCTCTAATTAGTTCTTTATGATATTTTTTAAAGTTTCTTTTTCCAAAAATTCCTATCCGCTGACGTCTATATGACGCAGAGGATTACAATTGATGTTGTTCTCACGCGCTTCCTAGGAAATACCCAACTCATTCTACGTATATTTCATTTTATCTCCTGTGAAGAATCGATGGCGGAATTTTACCGGCGAATGGGATAAGGGTTGGGTTGAAGAGCCGCTGATACTCTTCTTTTCTACGCATCCTATAAATGAAATGCATGAATAGCCCATTACATTATTCTCTCTACACACCTAATTATTAGGTTGGCAACTAAGTAATTGCGGATTTTTAAATACTGCTTTTTCCCTCAAAACTGCTTTCCACAAAATTTCTTCTGTACATATATATGTAGTACAAGTCCACACGCATCTATAGGTATTATTGTCTTCTATCTCCCGGATAACCCTTTTCGGCAAAATAAAAATATCAAAAGTCACCTCATTTTCAATTCCAATTTTTTTCTTTGAATGGCGTTAGACACGGAAAGGGAAAGGTGATAATCCGATGGAGAAAAATCAGAACATAAGGCAGCAATTTTCATCCAAGCTCGAGAATTTTTTGAAAAAAAAATTAAAAAATTTTTACCACTATTGAAAGAATGACTCGCCAAAAAATTCTCGAGCTTGGATAAAAATTGCTCCATCCACCTTATAACCCCGATCTTGCTCCATCGGATTATCACCTTTTCCTTTCCCTGTCTAACGCCATTCAAGAAAAATCTTTTTATAATTTTTGTATTGAAAATGAGGTTGACCGTTGATATGTTTATTTTGCCGAAAAGGGTTATCCGGGAGATGGAAGACAATAATACCTATAGATGCGTGTGGACTTGCACTACATGTGTATATACAGAATAGATTGCTGGAAAGCAGTTTGGAGGGAAAAAGCAGTATTTAAAAATCCGCAATTACTTAGTTGCCAACCTAATATTTCAAAATCTAAGGGGTTTTTTTTTACAAAATATTCGATCTCAAAGACCATTTGTGATGGGAGCATCCGTGCCTTCGAAGTGGCACATGGCTTTCATGGTTCATTAACAGAAGCCGTTCAAAGTTCTATGCCTAAATATTCAATCACTGCGACTATTCCGAAAATATAATAAGTTGAGTGATAAGGCCTTTGAGGGAAATGGCATTGAATGTATATTGTAAAATGTAGATTGGGTATTCAAGCAGCGTCAAAAACTGTTCTATTTAGTCATCAAAGTTTTTTTGTGCAATTCCGAATTCTCCGAATCTCGTAGATTCCAGCTCAATAAACTGCTTGTAATTTTATAACATGCCTTTCTACATCTCCTGTCCCGTACATATCGTTCGCTCTCAATCGTCTCAATGACATACTTATGCGATGTTATGTGACACTGGGAACCTCGCATACATCGCATACAGATCCACTGACCCTGTTCCACTGTGAACGCATACATTTCCAGTTCTTGTGATGTGCTAATTGACATGTGTCAGAACTATGGCACTCGCGGCGTTTCCCCTTCCACGATCAACCATCTGCTCATATACCTCCTGCTGGCCGGTTGTGGTGTTCAAGGGGCTCCCGCACAATACAATCATTCATCCTGGCAATGGCCGGTGGCCTGCGTGAAGGACAACAACCATGGCTTCATTGTTTTGCTCTCCTCTGCTCGTACTATCAGCTTGCATAGCACCACATCGAGGAAGTCCCAGCCTAAATGTTGTCTTAGTTTTCTGAAAGTATTAAATTCTAAATAATGAAAGATTATGACTGGATATTCATTTCTAACATTGTGTGCCTCTACCTTGAAAACAAATGAATGATCAAAGTGAATTTTTTCTGGAGGGGGGATCTTGTAGCGGGAAATTCGGAAATTCGCTTGGTTTCCGTTTCGCACGGGTTCTTACAAGGGAAGGTATTTTACTTCCCATGGAACTTTGAAATGAGACCCGGGGGAATCGACAGAGCTTCGAACGCTGATTATAACTGTGAAACCAGAATTGCTACCTGGCATTCTGAAGCGAGTTACGATGGGTCAAAGTTTGCCTGTGACACCTCGTTGGCGAGGCACTTTGCCATCAGCAAGGCCGTTGCTAACAATAAGCCCAATCACCCACGAATCCAACCCCGCAGATCTGGAACACTACCAGTAAGCCACTGTGGTCAATTCTGGCTACCCAACGGCCTCGCTGATGGCAAAGTGCCTCGCCAATGAGATGTCAGAGGCAAACTTTGACCCATCGTAACTCGCTTCAGAATGGCAGGTAGCAATTTTGGTTTTCATAGTTATAATCACCGTTCGAAGCTCTATCGATCCCCCCGGGTCTCATTCGAAAGTTCCAGGAAGTAAAATACCTTCCTTGTTAGAAGGGAAGCAAACATCAATGAATATCCTACTTCTTAGCCCTTCGATAAGCGAAGGAAGAAGAACGATATTGTGATGTGCTTATTCACATAAAAACTATCTAATCCGTAAATGTAAGTGTTGGCTTGTTATATTCATATTTATCTGGAAACTAGGTCTCTTTCAGAGCCTTTGTATAATGATTTCACGTTTTTATAAATTGTAAAATCGAGTTATGTATTCACCATTTTTCGAAGGCGCCATTTTTTCATGTACCCGTACGATTTTCAAAAAAAATCTGTTTAGCTATCAACTACAAAAACTGTGTTGAACGATAAAAATAACGTACGTTCATAGTCAATGGCCATCTTTAATTTGATTCAGATTCAATTGAGCCTTCAAAGTAGCCTGGAGGGGACAAGCTGATGTTTATGTGAATGTCCAAGTCTCTGTTTTTTCTTTTATTTCTCTCTACATCTTAAGATTCTCGATGATGAAAATTCAGCTAATGATCGCAAAAACTAAGACATACGCAAACCAGTCTGTATATTTCAAATAATCATAAACAGCAGCCACTTTTGACTGTGAAACTGCCTGACGCGTTTTACTGCTGCCTATGTTCTGTACATATTTTCATAGTAAATAGTTAGTTTGAAGTTAAAAGGTTAATGAGTTTTTCGTAGCTAAAATAATGCAAAATTCTGACTGTGCTTTGTAAATCATGACCTTTTTGAGAGAGTGAGTAATTCCATTAACACTATGCTGAACTTTCCGTATTTGCATCCGCTGTTCATTTCATCTTTATTACTGTTTACCAGGATTCCGTTACCTGATGAACCGGAAATGTCTCTACCAAGCTGAACCCATAATATGGTCGTAAAAGCTTCGGAACTTCTCATTCATGTCATATCCATGTACTCAAACAGAGCAGATGTGACGCTGTATGTCACGGCAATACGCGTCAACGCTTCCGTGATCGGGTTCTGGAGTGAACGGGAGTGGTGGAACGGCCTTTAAATCTAGGAAAAAGAATGGGCATTGATAAGTCATATTAGAGTGCCCTCTAACGTATGCTACTGTATGTCACGGCAATGTACGTTGAGCTTTCAGTGATGGGTTTTTCAACTAAGAGGGTATTCATTTCACCAAACTAATTCGATATCCATCTGAAGGTTGTTTCGTGATTTTGTGAAGGAATGTGTGGGGGGGGGATAAAGATACCTTTGAAATTCAGGGATACAGGGGGAATGAAGTTGTAAATTGAAATGTAAATGCAATCTATTAGTAAAACAACGAGCAGCTATAGAGAGTTCTGTATCTACAGTGAAGGATTTCAGGTATGATAGCCACGGCGCTCATCGTTACAGCTCTAGCGCCGTTGTGTGAGGCAATCTTAGCCGTTCAGGTTGGCATGATATTTTTGAATTTTCACCTTTAAAAAACCTCGCCGCGCCCCGAAAAGATTTTCAAGAATGGGTTGTTATAAGTGTAGCCCAAAATAATGTGCTAGTCTGTTAAGATTGAATCGAGAAGATTAATTAAATTAAACCGGGTCAATCGAACTTCCATGTGCGTAGTAAATCCATCACCTAGTCACGATAAAATGATAATGGGTCACGGTCACAAACACGATAGGATGTATCACTGGGAATTTCATCTTGCCAACTGTTAAGGTCACGGTAGTATAATCAGGGTACACCGGGAGTCGAGGAATCTTCGACAGGAGGGGTTCGTATTATTTGACGGATGGAAATGGAGGAACCGTAATGGAGAGGTCAGCAATGTTCCCAGGCTAGATGATAATCGGAACATGCCATCAGCTGACGCGGTTATGTAAGAAGATATGAATGAATTTGAGTGATCAACACAAAAAGTACAGTAACAAAATGCTTAGAAATGATATGCAATCGGTAATAATTACTGATGATGTGGATGGATATGTAGATGTTAAGGGGGGGGGGGGTGTCGTGACTGGGTTCTTGCTGAGGGGGGGGGGGGGGGGCGTAATGAAGCGGTCATTTTTCTCGACACCTGAGTGTGCCTTGAGTGTATATGTTTGGCACGGTGCTCGCCCTCAACTGGACGGTCTTGGGACAATATCCACTTTAAAAGATTCAATGCAAAGTCTTTTCATTTCAGGATTTCCGAATAAAATTGCTGTGATGAATTTAAAGCAAACGTTTCCAGAAAAATGAACTGCGTAGCGCTGACACATTGGATGGTCTGTGGACATTCGTTAGAGAGCAGACCAACTCGAAAGATGTCGGGATGAACTCGTCATGGTACGTACTGGACTTGTCCAAATTCGCTGTGAGTCCAGTCATTTTGAGACAGAATAGCATAAAACCATACTCTCACTTCGATTTTCCATCCAAATCTCCCGTACATAATTTTTCATGAAATGGCCGCATTCATGCATGGAGACTAGTCGCGCCATCGCGCGATTGCGACAATCGCCAGTCGCCAATTATAAACGCGGCCTGATAGCCTGAGCCTGCCTATTTGATCAGGGATGGAATCATTCGAATTATGGATAAAGGTGGCGTTAGATTAGTCAAAGCTTTGCAGAACCGCATTCGATTGGCACCGAGATTCTAAGGTACTTTCACAAAAACCATTAGTTTCGTACGCTGAGTAAAGGCATAACTGCAGCTATACCTGAGAGTTCAAGTTTCCCCGTCGTCAACCCCCATCATCTTTTTATTTATTTACTTGTTTATCGATCATCATTTTAGCATTCCTTGAAGCTTATGCTCCGTGATACATGTACATTCGCCCTGTTGTAGTGTTGCAGAATGCGACAGTGATGCCAGTTCCAGTTGCATACAATGATCTGTCAGCCGATGCCGATCTTCGAGACCATGTCGGTTGGGTATGGTACCAGAAAACGGTGATCGTACCCGAACGCGACATGGGCCAACATATAATGCTTCGTTTCGGCAGTGTCAACTATTACGCCAAAGTGGTCGGCTCTGATATTTTGCTAAAAATCTCAATATATTGCGCAGTGAAAAGATTTTTTAGTTTTTCAACTCAAAAGAGATTGGATCTCATGTCGGTGGGCATTTGCCATTTGAATTTGATGTCACAGAACTGGTGAAGTTTGGAGCGGTGAATAAGGTACGACGTTTTACACTTTTTTAGCCCTAAACAGCAGCTGGGTTTTCAATTCGACCAGATACTCCGAGCAAATTCTAGCCGGCAAAGTTAAAATCAATCTTAAAGGCAGCATTTGGGGAAAGCCGGACGAAAAGTATAGGAAGTAGTGCATATGAATGCCGAGATGCCTAGTGACAGGACAGTGGAGAAGAAACGGATGGAAATGGTCAAAAACCCGAAAAATAGGACCCCCTTCCCACCGTTGGTTCTAGGCGCGGACGACCTTCCCGTCAAGAGGCGGGTAATCTGATCTAGTTTTTCATTGGCAGTTGCCAAGTAAACACAAGGGAATGTTTGGAAATACGACAGCATCTACTTTTTGGAGTGAGCTTCAAGCTAAAACTGCGAAAGCGCGCTGCAAAACCTTCGATTCTGCCGCATCTCCTTGACCGCTCCCAGCCCAGTCAATCGAGAATTACGTCATCGGGAGGCGGGGTCGACGAATCAAAGAGGCGGAACAGACAAGCGTTTGCGGCGTTTTGCGACGTCTCTGCAGCTCGGAGGGACGCTTTTTCACCGGGAATTCGCCACAGATAGCCTTCCTAGGCCCAGGACTACCATGTGAGTGACTTCTTGTAGAGATTTCTCCATTACCGCATTACCCCTAATGCTGTCTTTAAGTCGAAGGAATCGTCCAGGGGTTTTCTCTCCATACACATTCATTCTATGCTGTACTTGTTCACTGCTAACCACATTTAAACAATACAGTAGACCAAAACTTGGCAAAGATACCTCCTCTCCAAGCCGTCGGAGTTCGTCCACATAGGTAACGAGGGCGGGGCCGCGAAGGTTTTGGAGTAAAGTGGCGGCGGTTACATGATCGGTGACGCGATGCAGGAAGCAGATCAAAGCGAGCGCCGAACTCTGAGCTGTATTTCATTTCGCCGACAACGTGGAGAGCATGCTCAGTGGGAATTCAAACGTCTGACAGTTTCCAGGATTTTCAGTTTTTAATTGAAATGAAGGAACTTTCTCATACTTTTTGCGTTTCTCTCGAACTACATGAAGATAAATCGAGCATTTGTAGATCACTGTTGCCGTAAACAACACCCTATCATGGTCAACAATTCCACAGGGTGATTTCAACTATGCGAAGGATACGACGCGATTAATCTTCGGCAGGAATGTGAGAATTTAGTCGAATTTCTCAAATGACCATAACTGTATTCCAGAATTTTTCAGCTGTAGTTGTAATAAACAAAATAAAACGGATTGTTTTTTGGGGCCTCCTATTTCTAAAGATCGCCTTCGTTTTCTTTAATTTTTTAGAGTACAAAATTTACTGATTCCCAAAAAATGAGAGCTCACCAAGACTGGCATCTTCGCAGCCTTAAAGGCACCAGTAGGGGTAAGGGAAAACTGAGATCTAGGAGTACTGTTCTCTGAAAAGAAACCTTCTACTTCGGAAGGGGTCATATATGGCGAAAATCGCATTAAAAAACGCGGTTTGGGGTCTTATGGCGACCCCGCAGCTCGGCATGCCGTTATGCGGTTATGCGGCCGGGGAAGTCGCCGGAGGGGCGGGACAACAATCGCAGCCGGCTGGTTCAGACTCTAGCCTGTCTTCAGTTCACTCCGACTAGAGACGCAGAGGACGAGAGAGAAGGGGATTTTCGGGTCCCTATTTCTCGGTTTTTTCACCGTTTTATGTCGTTCTTTCTCTACTGTTATACAGGGGGTGCCAAAAAAAAAGTAATTTTGCCCACGGCTCACATCTGCCAATTTTACAAAACGTAGGGAAACGAAAGAGATAAAGGTATTGGGGCAAAACATTCCCGAAATGTTCCTCTAAAAGCAGGATCAAGCTGTGGCTCCTCACGTTCATGTTCATAAAAATATGGAGGTTTCATTCGGCGCAGTCGGGCTTTGGAGTACCTACATTTAAAAATTCGCTAAAAACAGTGGAGCCAAGCTCCGTGGTAGGTCTTTTGTGGGAAGCTTCCTGAGGGTTGGCCCTTCGGTTCTTGGAAGTCACAGAGCCCCTGCTGCTTGGACAAGGCTGCTATGATCCAAAGTATCATTTTCATGCCTCAAATCCGCCTCCGGAGGGGTTTCAGTGGTAGGGGAACGTTTTGGCTCTTGGAAACGAAGGGCGCTGGGAACCCGGGAAAAACGCAATGTTAAAGAACACCATCCGGTATGAATCCCCTTGGGTACCCAGATTGAACGGACGTCAGCAAGGTTGTGAAAGAGGGCGAAGAAATTTCGGATTTTGCCCAGTTGAGGTGATACATCTTGTTCAGTCTTTCCTTGCTCCCGTTCCTGCTCGTGCAGGAGGCTGCCACGGAGTATAGTGATAGAGTTAGGTCTGCTCTTGATTCTGGGGATGAGAATACCTCAATAGAATTTACTGTAGTTTGGCTAAATGGGGTCGAAAGAGGAGGAGACAAAATTACTTTTTTTTTGGCACCCCCTGTATTGCTGAGCACCTCCATTTTCGCAACCTCCGGATGGCCAAATTTACCCCTACCGGTGTCTTTGAATTCAATGATTGCTTGTTGATGCCTGAAGATTTTATCAAAAAAAAAAAAATCGTTCAGATTTCTCGAACACCAGAAGGTGCCTTCAAGAATATCGGTAATTTCGATTTCTTCAATTACGCTGGAATTCTTCGATCCGTCTACTTATTGAAGATCCCACTGAGTCACATCGTTGACGTCTGGATCATCGCTGAACATCTAGGTTCGTTATACTTTCATTGTGCTTCAAAAGATAAACAGCGTAGGAGGCACTCTGTTGCAACGCGATCGGTGTCGGCTTGCCGTCAGGACACTCTATTCGGATAAGAGGCGAGGTTCGCGTCCCTTGGCGACCAGCCATCTCACAACGGGTCCCAAACTCCTCTTTCTCCCGAACCCTTCGATTCTTAATCGATACCTATCCTACTCATCCTTGACAGCTGATCAAGCTTCCTTTCGAAAAATTATTATTACTAATGTTCAGGATCGTTCTCTTATGAAGTCACATTAAGTCAAAATCGTTCCAACGAAGATGTTATTGTACGAATGTTGGATCCAGATGGTGTGGTGGTATGTCAGTTGGTAGCCCATCAAGATGGGATTTTAAATGAGAAAGTCAATATTCTAGGTGTATTCGGCACGTGGTCTTGAGCATAAAGGCTCATTGACCACGGTAAGACCATGGTGGCCACGAGGAATGGGAGAGCCCAACCTTTACACATTAGAGGTAAGCTAGCCAGCTCAATAAACTTATCAAAATCCATCGTCCAAGTCGGGCAGCAAAGAAACGACTCCAGATTACTAAGGCCCTGACTGGCCTGGATTGGAAAAGATCAACGGATCGTTTCAGTGGTAGAGGCACATCTCACCACTGAACCACCTCTCCATACGCTTTTGCTCCCAGTTTCGTTTTCCTAGAAAAATAGCAATTCTCGGCCAAGGCATTACTAATTAGATGACTCCATAAAGGATTTCTGACACCAGTGATTATAATCCGTTAAATTACAAAAGGAGTTGGAGTGTGGTGCATTTAGCAATTGTTATGTGTTCATGTTTCATTTTCAGTAGTATGTCTCATTTTAAGTCATTGTTTTTATTTATGTTAAAATTGCTCTAAATAGGTAGAACTGGTGGTTCCACGAGAGCAACTTCGATTGGACATTTATCGACAAAAGTTTGGATTTCGAACAGTCGGCTGGAGCAACAATCAGATACTGATAAACGATAAGCCGTTCTATTGCCTTGGTTTCGGCATGCATGAGGACTTTGAGGTTAGCACTGGCGGACTACCGTATCTTTTACAGTACACATTAACGTCTTCTGTAGATTCATGGCCGTGGCTTCAATCGAGTGGTGATGACGAAAGATCTCAACCTGCTAGAATGGATGGGTGGTAACTGTTACCGTACCACGCATTATCCTTATGATGAAGAACGAATGGCAGAAAGTGACCGACGAGGAATTGCAGTTGTGGTCGAGACACCCGCTGTGGGACTCAAGTATTGTATTATACTTACGAGAGGTATCGGTCACGCATGGTTATGGCTTCTTTCAGAGGTTTCTCAAAAGAAAACAATTTGCTTCATCTGAAAATGCTTGAAGAACTCATTGCAAGGGATAAATCGCATCCCTCAGCGATTATGTGGAGCTTGGCAAATGAGCCGAAAAGTGATAAAAAAGAGTCCAGAGCATACTTCAAGTGAGTGAAATGAAAATTATAAATAATGGAAATAAAAGAAATAAAAACATCTAAAAGTCATTTGTACTGATAGAAGATAAATAAGTAGCATTGCAGTTCTTATACAAGATCCCTCCCACTTTGAATAATCTCCAAAATAAACGCCACTCAAAGGCGCACCACGCGAAAATCCGTGAGTGCCTTACTTTCTTGGTTCAAGTAGATCCTTCGATAACTGCTTATGCTGCACCTTTGCTACAGCTGCACGGCGCACTTTCACGGTGTAGTGCCTGCTTGATCACAACCAAGCCACGCCTAAGCAACCAAATCAACCTGGCCTCAGACGAACAAATTTCAGTGTGGCGCTATGGAGAAGAAAACTTGCGATTAGGAAAGGTAATTCAATGATACAGCTATCCCGATGATGAGGACAGCTTCTACGGTGAAATTTGTTCGTCTACGGAGAGGCTGATTTCGTTGGTTGGGGGTGGCTTGGTTGTTTTCCAGCAGGCACAACACAGTAAAGGTGCACTGTGCCCTCAACTAAGGTACAGCCTGACTACATATCCAAGAACCTACGTGCCCCAAGAAAGTAAGCTAGTCATCTGATTGTCGCGTAATGTCTTTAATTCAGGAGATAGAGAAATCCACGGACAGCCGACTAACCAGAAAATCCATGAAATCTTCCATGTTTCTGGAACCGACCATATTTCCCTTTCCCGTTGTAAGGGTTCCAGCTGTGAAGGAACCATCACTCCCCTCTCCCCTCCCCCGAGCTTGCTGCCCCTCCTTTCGGGAACAGTCCACCTGAACATTTCTTTTCACGTTTTTTTTTATTTTCAGAAGTCTCGTGGATTACGCTCATGCTTTGGACAAAACTCGTCCAGTGACTATTGTATACGGACCAACTTCCTATAGCAATGATCAGACGGTACGTCAATTATACTCACAAACAGCACATTCAAAGTTCGTCGTAAGGAGGGCTTTCCCTGGGTCGTCACTCGTGGAACGCCATAAGATGGTGGTTCTGCCACGCCCAACGTGTAAAGGAGTGGAGCAACACGCATATGATGATGAACCAGGGAGCGTCTTACTCATGGGAAATGCGAAATGAGCCTTTCCCACAGGAAAATGAAAATTGCAAGAAATCTTCAAAAATCCAAAAAAAAAAATACAAAAATATCACCGAAAATCGGTGGCACTGAAAACTCTGTTGGTTCTCGGATAAATATAAGACGCGATGGTTTCAGAGGCTCGATCTGCAACTACCACCTGGATTCTAAAATATTTTTTAAAAATCGTAAACAAATTAATATTTACAGCTTCGAAAGGAATGGGCACATGAATCAGTCAAAAATTGCTTTTTAGGCAGACCTCCTAGATGTAATATGTGTCAACAGATATTATGGTTGGTATATTGACATGGGCAAGTTGGACTGGATCAATCAAAGCGTCTATTGGGATATCGCTCAATGGTCGGACAAGTATAAACGCCCTATTCTGGTCACTGAATACGGTGCTGATAGTCTTCCGGGTTTGAATCAGGTAAATTCGATTTCAATTTTAATGTTCCTAGAAGTAGAATTATTGGGCGAGAAACAACCCCAAGCGGTTATGATTCAATCCCCAAAATAAGGCTCC
This sequence comes from Trichostrongylus colubriformis, assembly GCA_963978905.1. NCBI lineage: Eukaryota > Metazoa > Nematoda > Chromadorea > Rhabditida > Trichostrongylidae > Trichostrongylus > Trichostrongylus colubriformis. The sequence continues at coordinate 34,008,189 of OZ022260.1, forward strand.
GAACGATAGCGTAAGCGGTCGCGTCACGGTCTCCAGTTGGAAGTTGTGTGGTGCTGCTCCGAATCATTCACGGCCTTAACAGCAAATAATAACTCCACAGAATCAAAGGGGTCATTATAGATGGCTCTGTGAAGTTTAATTGGGACTTACCGCTACTGACTGCACACCGCTGGAACGGCCCTTAGGCTGCTTTCACACTCTGCGGTGCCGGCGGCAGGGTGTGACTGCGTCGTCCCTGCGTTTCCGCCTGCGCCACTCTGTCTCGCTGCGTTCTCGAAGGCAGCCATGCTCTGCGGCCGGCGGCACCTCTGCAGGGTATGGAGGCTGCCTTACGTGTGCAGGATGTGCGCCATAACACGGCCTTCCAGAACTTGCCTTGCGTTTTGTCTCACAAAAGTGGTTTAAAACCAAAAAAAAAATGGTTATTTCGTATATCTAACCTGATCAACGGGTGTGTACACATTGGTACGACTGACCTCCTTCGCACCCAATGTGCGAACGCTTAACTGCTTCCTCGCACCTCATGTGCGAGAAGGTAATTAACTAGCAGAGGTCAGCTATAGACCACTCAACTTCATTAACTGAATGTAATGTTCACAGAGGAAAAGTGGCAGGGTTAAATACTGAAGAATTTTTTCCAAAAAAAAGAGTTTGGCTTAATGGTGCTATGGTAACCAGTCAGATACTGGCGAGTGGGAATTTGCAACATCTTCAAAAGTTATAGTATTGCAAAAAAAATAGTTGGAATAATGAATAAGTGAGTCAAATAAATAGAAGAAATAAAACCTATTTGGTTGAATTATTAAAGCACGAATCTCATACGACCTCACCATATGATGGCAAATTATTATTAATCTCGATGAAATGTTATAGAACACCCATAAGGGATTCAAACAGGAGAGTAGCTGTACCTTTACACTTTTGATATGAGTTGCTATGGCCACAAGCTAAATTTGGCAGTTGATGCGAGGTCAGATGCAGGCATTTGAATAGGTGTTTGTGCAGCCCAAGCTCAAGTTTTTGTTTCCAACTTTGTTGAGCTGTAATGTTTTCTAATACTTACAGATGCGTTACTAATGAGCTCATATGGTTTATAAGCTAGTCTGAAATCCGTTTCGCTTTCTGCGACCTTGTACATTTCATAAATGTAAAAAGTATTTCAGTTCGTAGTATAATGAAACTGCCTTAATTTTTTCCCTTATGGAATTACATACAGTTAATGAAGTTGAGCCGTCTAAAGCTGACCTCTGCCAGTTAATTACTTTCTCGCACATAAGTGAATGGAAGTAATTAAGCGTTCGCACATGAAGAGCGAAAGAAGTCATTCGTACCAATGTGTACACACCCCCTGATCAACTAGTGAACACTCAAATTACAGGAGCCGTCTGTCGACTTCTCCGAACAATATCAAAATGATCTCATTATACGAACACATCACGCTTTTGACGCACTCCGCAGTGAACATATACTTGCCGGAGAAATGATTTGGAATTTCGCGGATTTCATGACTGGCATGAGTAAGGATTTCCACAATTCTTCAATCTAAACTGATGCTCCAACACGTTAAATGCTCTATTCACCATTGGTTTCCTGACGTCCATCATCTGAAAGGGAATGCTCCGAGCCCGCCTATTTGAACGCTGGGGGTGTGGCAAAAACGACCTTATACCGATGGTAGATCCAGGGAATACCTTACACGCGGCAAACGTGGGACGTGCTTTCGATTGTTCACTATTTGTTCGAACAAAACAACCCAATTGTAATTCACGCTTTGTGCCGCGAACAATGCTTTTCCGATTCAGCGACAACTCGAGCTGTAGGGAATCACAAAGGAGTATTTACGAGAACAAGACAAGCGAAGATGGCCGCTTACACGCTTAGAAGTCGTTATTTATCACTATTCGACCAGACGAATTTAGAAATATGGAATTAGGACTTTCATTTCCACAACTGAATGCTCACTCACTCAATTAATAATTGTATGAAGTACAAATTGTTGTTTTAATATATTTTGTTGTAATCGTGGTGTGAAATAAAGCATATATGAGATATCAGGTATGCCTACATGAGCGACCGTTCCAGATTACAAATTCCAAGACCGCGTGAAAAAATATCGCAATTTTATTAAGAATTAAACTGTAAGATCCACTGGGCACCAATTTCACACTTCAAGAGATCATAAAACACAAGAGTACAACAAAATTAAATGAAAAAATCACGAAGACGAGTCACCGTGGACTGGTCCTTATTGTAAGCGGCTTCGAGGGTTCACCAATGCTTCCATCCAGATGGACGGCCTGCAAGCGTCGCAAATGACAAATATGAGCTCCAGGGAAGCAGAAGCGGTAACTTGTATGTTCACTATAGATAAATGCTATGGATCCAATGCAGGCTAAGCAATGGATGAAGAATCATAAGAAAAGATCGTATTTTCGGTTATGAAGGAGAGCGATTCCTATTCGTTTTTGGTGAGTTCCAGTAACAGAACCTTTAAACTACTCTTACTTGCTCATGCAGTGGTAGAAAATATGATTGTTGACGAACATTCGAAAAGCCTTTTCCAGTACACCTACACCTATCACAACGTTTATAAGTAGTAGACGTAAGGAAATGTCGTGATTCTTGAGAACTTTCCTCAAAGAAACGGTGTATGCGCCACTCGCGGTTCTATGCTCAGTAATAAGACTCCAACATGTGCAGCGAACTCCTTGCGTGCAAACTACTCATACAAGCAGATGCGTCATTCGACAGCGTATCACTGCCACGTAGCACAGATCTGCGTGGCTCCAGAGACGCGTCCCACCGCAAAACCAGCCCAGGGAAAGGATGAGGCTCCCATCCCTCTGGGTGTGGGGTCCTACAACACAAGAAATTCAACCTACTTGTAACTGTACATTGATTTCTACGCCGGACTCAACATCGGAAATTCGGGCAGCATTATTCGGTGCTCGAACAACACCACTTTCAACTCCATTTGTGAGCACTTTATAACCTGAGAACAAAAGAGAATTCAATCGCACTGCAATCAAATAGAAAATGATTGAAAATATTATTCAGGCTTACATTGGACCATAGGGAGATCCCAAATAATTTCAAAACAACCATTATCCAGTTCACGGGCAACACGGAGATTACAAGGTTCTGGATGATGTGCAGCCTTCAACGACTCCAGTTCGCTTCTTAGTGAACTGACATCCTTCTAAACCAAAAGTCACCGTTCATCTAATTAGAGTCACTAGTATACAGTTCGTAGCAACTTCTAACCGAGAATTTATCTGCCATTTCCACGAGTAACCTGCTTAGCTCGTCATTTATTCGTGTCAGATTTTCGTTCTCCTCTGTCAGTGTGGAGACGCGATCTTCCAGGCACATAACACGACGAAGCGTTGAATGCTGTAGAGCATATATGCAGGGATACAGACCTACTAACAATAACCAATCCATTAATTCAACCCACCTCATCATGAATATCCTTGGGATTACTCCTTGATGGTCCCATGTCAATCGAGATGTCCGTCACCACAGGTGCAGGACTTGGTCGGGATTTATTATGCTTAAAAACGAAGAAAATGAAAAGTGAAACGGGATACGAGCACACACTCAGGCATCTGATTCGAGATTGATCGCAATTTTATCAGAGAAATGTTCTTAAGGTGTTACCGCTCCCTCTAAAAAAAGATATTGCGTCGAACACCCAAACAAAACGTGCTCACGTCAATTGTTGAACGCCGAGTTGATCGCCGACTAGCAGTATTCCGGTCCGACTTGACTTCTGAAACACGACAGGACTCAACGGGGTCCTTGGAGCGACGGCCACTTTTTGGCGTTGCCTAGAGTATTGGATTAAGGAACAAGAAAGAAAAAGGTCTTCTCTACAGAAGCCACTCACTCGTCGAGATTCCTCCACTTGACAAGGTTCTTGCTTCATATCATCATCTAAACGTAATGCACGCTCTTGCAAAGACGTTCGTGCAGTACGGTCTACCCTCGCAGTCGTTGCAGTAGAAGCTGTACCCTTCGAGCTGAATTACTCTACTGCATTGACTAGTAGATGGCAATCGGTTCAAAAAATCATACGCACATTTCTTGCTTAGTTTGTACGGCTGGAACCAAAGTTACAGTCGTGGATGAGTCAACTGAGTCCATAGTCGAGGTTCTTGAGAGCGGCTCAAATTGAGAAGCAGGTCTTGATGTTATAGGTGCGTTTCGACCAGGTGTAGACGAATACGGCAAACGCGCCGAAACAGATCGACGATTCACTGGAAGACGCTCTATGACCAACTGATCAAGATTAAATAGGTTAGAAATGAAATCACTAGAATTATTCAAGGATTTCAATTCAAACACGAAGATAAGATACAGCAAAGAGAAGATTGCGGCCTGAGAAGTACGCTTCTACCATTACCAGAGCGCAGTTTTTAACGAAAACCTAGGCCTATAAGGCTTTCACATGTCTGTCAAAGTAAGGAATAGACCGTACGAGTCCGTGTGAATCAGGTCACCTCACTAAGTAAAAACAAGAAAATAATGGCAGAAAAAGCGGACGAAAAGACGAAAAAGAGTGTTTTCCATATACTATACTCACAACTGCTATCTGTACTTGAACTCGGTACGCGATTTTCCTTCCCTTCCAGTTGAGCCGCCCAGGCCCCGTATGGAGAGTGCACGCTGAGGGATTGGGAAGAATCATCATCGTATCCGCTGTGATTCAGCATCTCCCGTCGTTTCTCCATCACCTAAATATGTATGCTTTCAACAATAGCTCCTGCCACTTTTCCACTGTCATTTTCCACTCAACTTGCCTTCATTACGGATTGGTCCAAAGTTGAGACAAGTTTGCCATCGACATCAAATGGACAATATCGTTCCAGATATTTCACAAGAGCAGCGTGAGCCCCAGTATCCGGCTTGAATGATCGTCCCTTTCCTTGACTGTACAACCATTCTCCTGTAATCTTGTCTACCATAACCATTCACACCTTTGAGAAATATAAAAAACTTGAAGGAACCTTTGAGCTGTTCCTCTTCGCTAACTACAAACCCATCAATGTCTTGAAGTGAGGGCAACACCGATAAGACATAGATGCGATAATCGAATGAAGGATTTGATACGCAAGGATTATTGGCTGAACATATTTGTTTAATCGAACCCAGGGAATAGAATTTCAACCTTTCATACCTAGAGAGATCGATTCAATTTTTCCTAGAGGTAGCAATCGCATAAATTCCGTGAGGTCTTCTATACTATTCGATGCTATATTGAGAGATAGAAGATTTTTTGGAAAAACGGCCCCCTGAAATATCTTGACAAATCTTGAGCTCGCAATTGTATTGAATTACAACATGCACGTTAGAAGGTACAAAAGACTGAGCGCCGTCCTACTATGCACTTTAATGAATGTGCACGATGTAAAAAACAAGGGAAAATTCACAACATACCTTTAATGATGAAATCCTATTTGATGCGATATTCAAACATCTCAAAGACCTCAATTTAAGTAGATCTGGTATAGATGATATCGCATTGGAACTGAAATCTAAACGGGAAAGACGAGGATTGTCCAGTGCAGCCGGAATACTCTAAAAGTAGATAATCCGGACGGATTGGACGTGAGGCGAAAAAGCAACCCTCAAAACAACACACAATTTCGAAAGCATGCCCCACATACTTCAATGTAGTTGCATGAAATGTCCAACGTCTCCAGATTTACAAATGAGCGTAAGCAATCAATACTGTTGATCATGTTATTGGAAAGACATAAAACTTCCAAAGATTCTGCCAGTGGAAGGAATGATGACAGCTTATGCAGCTGATTGTCACTAGCATCCACCTGGAAAAAGAGAAAACAGTAATACGAAAAATTTACCGCCTAAATGCTGGAAGTGAAAAAATATACGCTTATTAAATGATGCGCTCACATGAACGCACTGCTTGAACATATCAAATCCTGCCACATTATTGAACCTATTACACTTGATTATCAGCTTCTTCACGCAACCTGAAATCGAATTCTGAGCTTTTGGAAGAGCATTCCGTTAATAATGCAAGTCGTGTCATAATTACCGAGAAACAGTCTAGTGGAGTTTGACATTTTTCACAAAAATATAATTTAAGCCTGACGCCAGAAACTCCATAATCGAAAAGAAAGAAGTGGTGCACTAACAGTAAGAAACCTTCACTTAGGATCCTCTTTTCAAAAAAATCATTCTGACCGTCAAATGTGAACAAGAGCTGCTATGTAATTGCAGACTGTAAAAACCCATGTTCTCTGACACGATAGCAAACACCTACTGTACTCTTTCCTATATTTCCGATCAAGCTGACTCAAACCACGGCGGGACAGATCCATTACACCATTTTTACACGTTGGAGGTGTGCCATCTCCATACCTTCAACGCAAATCACTAGATCAAAATTGGTACTAACCGGAAAAAGACGACATTACCTTGAATCATCGCTGAACGAGCGATCCTGGGATCTACTAACCGATGACTTATTATCTTCATCGACCGATTGAGTCGATTGTAGAGACCTTAATCATTGAAGCATTGTTGCGGACACCTTCGAAAAAAGTGAAAGCCTTGTGGATACGAATGAGGATTAGGAATGGTGCACACACTCGGGAAGCGCTTCCCATACCCAGCTTTTGTGAAATCCACACCCTTTTGCTGATAATCATCTACTGTGCTCCATCTTCAACGGCTGATGATTGTTTTGTGCTGGTGTGATTTCAGGCCGCACCCATGGCTATCGCTTTGAGATAGATCAACGGAGCAGAGCATCCGTGATTTGATCTTCAACAATGAGTGTTACGTACTCTTCGAGTTTTGATCCATAGGTATCTAGCGCTTTAGCTAAATCACTCGAACCGCGAAACTGCAGCTCCGCCGATCCGTCAAATATGATATGCGGATGCCCATTTCCCCATCGATACGTACCTTTCTGCTCACGACGAATATCCAAATCTTCAAACCGTTGGCTATTTATGCGACCTATGTATAGTTGACCCACCCCTTTCCACAAAACTGGCTTTGTAATAAAATGTGCTATCTTACTGTTCCGTATTCACATCGCTCCGAGAAACAAGTTGTTCTTCATCAAGAGCCGATGAGAGTGGCGACATCGAAACTGCTGCCTAAATCAAAACCCATCGATGCTGCAAGCTATTTCGACAGAAAAAACAGGTTCCCAATGCCATCTTTCCCAAGTTCCCAATCGACGCCAAAGTTCCCAATGTTCCCTTCCCTCCCTAGGCTTAGGCTAAAACAGATGAGTCAGATGCTTTGGCAGATGGTTTCTCATGTAGCAGGAGGGGATATGTATTTAAGCTTTCAGCCTAAGCCTATGGAGAGGAGCTTCCTCTGATCGAATGACTTGTGTCTTCTGCATGATTTACCTTGAAATCAAAGCAGACATCGAAGCTCTGTCGGTCCCTATGAGAAGAGATGCGAATGATAGAGATGAAGAGAGTATATAAGCATGAATGGACGTACAACAAAGCATTCTCCCTCCAGTGCTCTTAGACATCCTGTCCCTTTTTCGAAACACGAGCTTCAAGAAACAACTAACATTGTCGCAAATTTTGTCCTGTGCTGCTTCATCTTCACCAGAACCTTCATCTTCCGTTGCCATTGATAATATATGGACAAGACGGTCTGAAAAATCGGCACTATTCAAAATCTGCCAGCTGGTGACGCACGAAAATTAAAAGGGGTTGACGGAAAATTCCGCGCTCCCGCCGACAACCTACGCGATATTGCAGAATTTTGAAAAGCTCGCCCGTCGTTGCTAGAGCTAACGAGTAGTTTTACTACAATGCCCTGCTGAAGTGGACACCCGACTTGTTAACCTTTTCGTTCACGTTTTGGTAACTTCTAAGGACATGTGTGTAGGCGTTAAAGCTCTTTTTCTCACTGTTATTCGTGAATTTTTCCTATTTTGTGGCATTTATACCCTAGCTAGGAGATGTTTTTCTTTCAGATTGGGTGAACATATGATTGGCTCGGTTTCATGAGCTCATCACCCAGCTCCAATAGATCGTCGACTCCTCGAAGAAATTTTCTCACGAAATCGAGGCAAGACGAGGATCTTTGCGCCACTATCGATGTGCCCATTATCGATCGCAGGTGGTTATTTCCATTTTCTTACTTCCTGTATTTGATTATGTTTTCGTTTGTAAGTGTGGTTTATGGTTACATGAGACTCGATTATGCCTCGCTGAGCGGTAGCGATACAATTATATCGTTGCGAAAATCATGAGAATAACCTTATTCTATTTGGTTGGATTGTTCCGCTGTTAACGTTTGAAGAATGTCGTGGAGTAGAAATAGTTTTAGACGGTTCAGTAATCGTTACTTGAGAGGTGTGCGTGTAATATTGTTTTGATATAATCTGAGCATCAACGTCAGCTATCTGTAAAGACCCTGAAACGCGCCTACTGTTTGATATATGATTTTACAGCCACATCGATTATCTCAACAGAACGAAACTAGGGGAAGGCACGTATGGTCACGTAGTCGTAGAAAAATAAAAAGTAAATACTTTGGCGTACTTCGAAAGACTTAAGGAGACCTTATTTCGTAGTGTTGGGATTTGTGCGGAGGAAATACCCAATCTCATTTTCCTTGCTGAAATTCTTAAGAATTTGACTTGCATCATATTTTACAGCCAGATCGATGATCTCAACAGCACGAAACTAGGAGAAGGTACGTATGGTCATGTAGTCAAATGTCGATTTCGTCCAACACCGGATTCATTATGGGAGTGAGCGTTTAACTACACCAGTTATCTTGGTTTAGTTTTTTTTCTTGATGTTCCACATTTTTATTATTATTCGAAACTTTATATCCGGAATGCTTAAAAGATTTCTATATTTGGAAAGCTTAAAAGATTTCTTTAAGAAACTCACCAAGCACACTGATTTCTAACATAGAAATTACCGTAGCGGATGCATAGTTACCAGTGTATTAACTTAGTACTCTTATATTTGCTTTTCCTGCTAATATGTACTTTTTTGTTTGAATAGTCATTGAGGGTTCAACCGACCAACAATGTAGTAATACGAAAAATGATCAAAATAAGTAAAAGAAAGTGGTTAAAGGCGCATCCTAGGGTCATCTTAGTGGTTTATTGTGCGAAGTGTGAAATTAGAGGTGCTGAAGAATACGCCGAAAATGAAAAATCCGAAAGAACTCTTCGAAAATGGCAGAAATAAGGTCTTTTGACATCTGGCTTTGGACGATATTACCGCGTGAAAACGGGCCTTTGTATCAATTCCCGCTGGATGGTACCATGAGGAAATCTGGGATCACCTGTTTTCTTATGTCAACGTCTCCTTTATCATTGGTGTCTCTTCCTTATCTTATATTATCACCCAAATCATAGACCTTGAATAATCTGCCTTTGAGCCATGATGAATTATAACAATATGTCAAGTACACATTAATTGAATTCTTGAACTATATTTGTTCTCTTAGAACACTATATTATTTATTATGTTTGAACTCTCTCTCTTTATGAAAATGGTCGACTGATGGAGGAGAAAAGTCCAGTACACACAGGTAACTCAAGGAAACCAGAAAGCCTGGTGAGCTCAAACATCGCAAGATTTTTTTTTTTGACATCTTTAATATAGCTTTTCGCTCTTCCCTCTGATGAGCACAGAAAGAGTCTTCCCTTTGTTTGTTTACTTCCAAGGGCCCAGGCGAAACGGAAACCAGACGGATTTCATTACAAACAAGTAAATAATTTATTTATTTATTTATTTATTGATACACACGGAGATGCGCCATATGTTAGAGAAACAAATTATCAATACACTCATTCCTAAAGCAAAAACAAAAACCAAGAGTAATTATGAAGTCATAGCAAATAATTATCATTTTAACTAATCACTCAATTTGAAATAAACACAGCTGCAAATAAATGCTCAAACACAGACCTTCGTTATTTAGAGGGAACTTTCATTACTATTCCGTTTTATGTACACACATAATTTTAGAAACATTGCCATAAAGTACGGCACAGACCCTTCTCATGCGGAGAATTTGATACGGGAAGCTAAAGTTATCCTGACTCATATTTCGCATCCCAATTGTATAAAGATTTTTGGATTCTACAATTGTCCTAAAAATGGAATGGGTGTTGCTATGGAATTGATGGATTGCAATCTTGCTTACCGTGAGTGTCAATGTTTTTCTTATTTTTTTTTATTTCTATTGTATTATGTGTTTCTCACCATTGCTTTTCCAATGTTATTCCATCTGATGAAAAGTGAATATAAAAAAGTAGCGACGACTACAACAAGGTGCCGTCTGGTTGAGTATTCGCTGGAAAACAGCAAGAAGCGAATTGTACATGAAACATATCGAGAAATTGCAAGTCGAGCTTCTGTGTCCCTGGTGGTTAGGTGCTGTACCTCTCAGAGTTCGTGAAAGTTTTGATAGTTGTAAGAAGAGGTGAATGTACGGCTATCTGGCGGCTTATCTATCTTCATTAAGTTGAATCTTGCGAGGGAAAAAAACGAAAGTAATAATGTTCGAAAATATTGCTGTCACATAGGTTGCTCAAGATCTATGTCCTTTGTCTTATTCTTCTCTATTCAGTGATATCGAAGCGTACAATTGAGTATAAATTTGATCATGCTGTATCTTGGCTGTACCAGTTGTCCGATGCTGTAAACTACTTTCACTCTAAGAACCACGTACATAGAGATTTGAAATTGCAAAAGTGAGTTTCTTCTACCTGTGTATGCATTCTGTATTTTCAAATATCATGTCATATGCCTCAAAGAAGATGCCGCTTCCATAATCAATATGGAATAACCGTCAAGTAATTGTGGTAGCTCTGACCTAAGCTACATGCTGCCCTTTCCGCTATATTTGGAGGTAATCGTAAGATGTATGCATTATGTGGGTCGTTAAATACCACTAACCTTATGTCTGAAGGTACCATACGGCTCCCACTTTCGTGCCAGTCACGTATTGCCCTAGTCAACTCAGTCGATCAGGGTAAAGTGGCTGAAGATTCGCGTAGTGTAGAGCACGACACAGAGAAATTTTCTTGGTTCTTCCTCTCCTTATGATTGTACCCGACTGCTCCAAAGCCTGGTTATTGAGCTGGTTTTTTTTATTTCTTGGCACTTCCAGCCTTCTACTCTGCGATCGTTACCACACGCTGAAGGTGTGTGATTTTGGGACATTTACAACGCTGCATGAATCGATGACACTGAATCGCGGAACACCTATGACAATGGCACCGGAAATTATACGGGGATCGAAGAACTACACAGCAAAATGTGACATATATAGCTTTGGAATTATTATGTGGCAAATCATTGCACGCCGGTAGGTATTGCTGTTTTGTTCAAAAATTTCTTATATTATCTTTTTGAACTTAGCAGAAAGAAATTGAAAATAACTTAATTTATGTAAAAATTTCCTCCATACAGATGAAATTGTAAGGCTCTTCATATTAATCTTTTTTGAACGTGTGTACTTCTAAAAAGAATGAAAATTGAAATGTTCTAGTGAATCACCATATTTGGCGTCACATCCCCATGATGCGTATGTGATTTATTGGAATATTGTGGCAAAGAATTTGCGTCCACCAAAACTGTCGTGTCACGAACTCCTGTCGCGATTTTATGAAAAGTGGGTTTATCTTTGCTAGAGTAAGCATATTTTTTCACGGTTTTTGGTTCCTTTAGTCATCTCCCAAACTATGTGTGGGACAATTATCCATCTCCCATTTCACCATTTTTTGAAATGCTTTGGACTGAGCTGTGATAGTTTGTTCACTTTTCTGTTCAGAAAATTGTTGTAGGTGTTGGCACGACGATCCGGATCAGAGACCGACTAGCGAGCAATTAATGGAGTACTTTTCCATCCTAAAAAGGGTATGTTCAGCGCTTTTTCGCTTTGTCGATCTTCTGAAAGAGAATGTTCAGTGTGATTGTGTCGTTGTTTGTGTAGAAATTTTCTGTGAATCTCATGTTCCTATTAAGGAATATCCGAATTGCGATAATCCTCTTATCGACAAGAGTACGAACGAACCAGCTGTTACGCCTCAACCCAAAGCGGTATAGTATTTTAGTCAATTTGTGAATTTTTTGGATCGAAGCTCGACCGGATCAGTGGTAGAAGTAATTATGTTCCAGAGCACTCCTGTTTTCCAAAAACATCGACGAGGGCGTTCAGATCAGTCTACATTGATTAAGGCCGTATGGTTTAGCAGCAGTTACCATAACTCTCAATGAGAACGATTACAGGGCTCATTTCAGAACGGTATGAATGATGTTGCTGTTGCGCCAGCATTCAAGAAAGATGAAATACTCAATCCAAATATGAGAAACTGTCGATCTCACTCTGAAATAACGTATCGAAAGGATCCTTCGAGTGAACCGCTTGGAGCTCTTTCACGACCTGTGGAAATGCCCGCGAATGTACTAGATTATATAGATCATTCACTGCGCGTAAGTTGTCTGTGCATAGTTGTTTCTAGTTTCGAAGCTTTTACAAACCTATGGTGATGGCTCTAGCTTCCTTATTGAGATCGTTAAGCCAGCTGATCCAATTGTTGGTGATGAGGCCTCTGAACAAATTTATAACGAGCACATTGCTGCTTGTCACGAGCTTTATGATTATGATCTGAGTTTGCAACGGGCGCTTGCTGACAAGTGAGTTGTTTTCATAATTCCTATGTGATTTTGTGAAATATTTTCAAGTCTGGCTTATCAAACTGAATTTTCCCTTAAACGGCGTAATGTGAATAATAATAAACTTCTAAAGTGATTCTTCGAAATGAAAACTAGAAGTCTAGGGAAGCTAAAGTGGTGCAGTTTCTCGGTCAAAAGCGTATACCGCGATCTAGAGGAGGCACCGTTTTTCACACCCTATCCGTTCCTCAGGGTCGACTTTGGCAGTGGGTGACTGATGAGTGAAGTAATGGGTGTGATTATCATGTCGTGTTATTGTCGTATCGATCAGAATTATGTCGATCTTTTTTTTGCATTGTACAAAGCGAGTATTTGGTCGCTTTCAGGCATAACGCTATAGTAAACCTCGCGCACATGGAGGAATATCGGAAATTAGCCGAAAAGAAGGTAAACTGGCTTCCATGAATCCATGTATTTTCATCGATCGTGCTCTTACCTCACAGTTTTCATCTATCTACAGCTCCTCTAGTTTGCTTTCCATTTTCGTTTCGGTTTTGCTATGGTAAGGCCAATGTTATACCTTGCAATTGGTTTGCAGTCCGCATGCAGTTTGGCCGAAGATTAGATGTGCGTCGATCTGCAATTTTCCGATTCTCAAATCGTACGATCTGCTGGATCGCAGAATCACAGAATCCGCTTAATCGCAGAATCGCGTGTGTTGTCCCGTGCACTCTCACTTGAGTGTGCTGTCTTTATCACCCTGGGGCCAGAGCAGTTTTGATGAGAAAATGACATGATCAATTGGGAATGCCCCAACGCTTCTGCTTATGCGATCCTAGAATCCATCATCTCCAGAATCACTCTCCAGAATAGTCAGCTGTTTCCTTCCGGGTCATTTTCGTTCTCGCTGGTCACATTTTTTTCTTCGTTTTTGATTTGGCTTCATCCCCCATCTTGCTGTACTCTTTTTGTCAGTGTGCGTTTTCCGGTGTGGTTTCCCGTGCCTAACTTTTTATCCTCTAGAGCAGTCTTTATGATTTTTCATGTTAAGAACTCTTTTCTATTCAGCGACATCTGGAACAGCTCAGAGATGACGCTCTGAAGAAAATCCAGCAACACTCATAAGCTAGTCAACAGATGGAACCGTGATCTTCATTTCACCCCGGTACTTGCCTTTGATTGCTTTAGCAAAAGTTGTAGTTAGCGTAATTGATCAGCATGTGTATATACATACATAGTCCTAATGGTTTGTCAGTGAAAAGCTATGGGTTCCATGTGAGAGTTTATAGACTGTAATTTTGAATAAAATGTTTCGTTAGAGAAGATTTGCGTACTTCTAAGAGGCAGAAGCTACCACTGTTTCTTGTATGTTTGTATTTATTTTCTTCGGCTTGGTCTTTATCTGATGATGATAATCTGATGACTCTAATTTACCTTTCTGTTTTGTTTACATGACCAAGTATTGTTCGCTTGTGTTTCACATGCCCACATGTTTCACATTGCATGTGGTTTCATCTCTCTTATGCATCGCAGCCTCGAAACGTTCTTGTCAATGTATGATTCGCGAGTGGGCAAAATGTGAAGTACCTTCGAGTCCTTCTCGCTTCAATTTTTATTCGATGTGTCCAAATGGCATGCCGAAAACAAACGATGAAAAATAGCGGCAAAAAGTCTCTCTTGAAAAAGAACAGGGAGAAACAAAAGTAACTTGAAACAGTGTTTTTGATTATTTCCGGATCGTGATGGTCTGGATCTGACAGGATATCTAGAAAGACTAAAAGTGTTAATAGTTTTTTTTTTGGGGTAGATGAGAAGAGCCGTGAGCTGCACTGTGAGACCCCACCAAGGAACTTTGAGTCGGTTTTATCAAAACCGTCCATGTGAACCATCTTTCACGGCCATCTGACCAACTCTCTGAGAAACGTTAATACCGCAGCTGACTGCTGTCACTTTGAAATTATTAGATGTATTTACTCTTACTTCGATTTCTCGTCGCTCCATGGTTGATTCAGCTATCCCCAAGAGCTGTTTCTCCCACAAGAAACTGGCACTGGTGACCAAGTTTTTACTGCTTCAATAATCAAAGATTATTTTATCTACTTATTTTTTGCTACTGAATTTAATAGAGGCTGACTGAATGGGAGGTTGCGGGAGGTTGCCTGTTCTTCAACTGAAGACTGAAACAGAGACACGTCTTCATCAGTGTTCAACGTGCTGTGGGTGTGGTGGGAATACAGTTTGGAATTAGAACCGGTTAGCGTTTCGAAATTGTGTAAGGATTGCCTGGATCAATAAGCTCCCCCGTTTCTTATAATTACTATTGGCATTCATGGTAATACTGAAGAGATCAGAAAGTTCTTGAACATGTTATTGTAGAGTGTGACAGCCACCGACAGCGTTTTGTGAGTACTCAAAGGGCGTCCACTGATCGTTATCGCATCTACGCGGTTGACATTGGAAATACATTCTCACTCACACACAGTTGAGAGACCTTACGCACAGGTTACTCTGTTGCAGACCGTATTAGCAGCGTGGGCCAGGTTAACATTTTTGGGTTTTTTCTGCCTTTTCTGATGACCTGTCGGCCTCTTTAGCGAATTTTTCGTAGGATTTCGTTATATTCAATTATAACTTATGATACTCTTTGCACTAAGTTCAGCTTTGCGGAGTTTCTTGTTTCATAGCCATGTTTATGATGTCTGATCTGTTTTAATCCGTTTTTTTTTTCGCTCACTGCACCAATCATATGGTGACAGTCGGCATAGTTTCATTTGTGTTACGTATACCAAGCATCGATGTATGACACACGGTACTAACTATAGAAGTACGATCGGTCACTGTTACGCGTTTCTGATTTTCTTTTGGTTTTTACCCATTATTAAATACTTGCCGACGAACCAAAAGGGGTATTATGTCTTCTGTAAGCATTGTTTTCAATTGCGAAATGCCCTTATTTTCTGTCAAAGCGCACTAGTCCAAAAATCAGACATCACATGGTCTCATTCGTCACTAGCGGTTTCAGTGTTACCCGGTGGTTTGCGTTCACAGAAAGCATCTTGCAATGTATTACGAAATACCAAATAACCTAACGTTTGATAGGTTGAGCCTCGTGCTAAAGATGGTTGACCGTTCATTCCTTCTCAGAATATGCTTAAGAATCGAAGTCTGATTGCGAGTCGATCAGCTCCAATGGAGACAAGCAGTGATAAAGTATTAGTCTTAAGGAATTTTGAGGAATACAAATCCATTTCCTTTCATGATTGGAATTGTTGAATGCTTTATATCAGTGTTTCGAGAAAACAAGATACCGATCGATGATCGGTAACATGATACTGTCGTATAAGGTGTGATTATGGACGTATCGACGACCTTTTCGCTGACACTACACGATCAGCATCCTTGGGAATCCCTGAGAAAATGGGAGGCAAGTTGAGTGCTCTCAGTTTCACTGCCGCAGATCTGGAGCATTGAAAAATGCAGTGCGAGTTTTCCTTGGGTGAATCGTCCTTCCTATGACCGTCTGCCAATCATGCGACCAAGCCCTGTTGTCCCTTTATCATTTCAATCTTTCCGTCCGCAGTGCTGCGCAATGTAGTGCTGTTGTCGGTTCGGTGATAATGTAGTTGGGAACTCAACGTTTCACGCAGATAACATAAGCTAATGGTGAGAAAGGATAAGGCCAGTGTCAGACTACCAAAAATGTTGTGATTGAAAACGAACACTTAAAAGTGACTTGGCCAGTTGATGGATTTTCGAACGATGATCAGCCAGCAATCAGTCTATCTGCATCGTCACATTTTTTGTGCCTCAATGATCAGTAGATTCTTTCAAAACTTCTTAATTTTGGAACGCCAGTCTTAGCGATTTGTTGACCATCGACGATAGCTATTCAATAGACCCATCTTTTGTCCTCGAATGTTTGCCACTACGCGACCCGTATCGTCTCTTGTAGTATATTTTTCCACAGTTTCCTCAGCGATGACTTCAGTTCTTTCAAACTGTGCCTTCGTATAAAGCAAACCTTCATTGAGATGCTCCAGATAGAAAAGTCCATAAGTTGAGACCCGGTGAACAAGAGGTCCATTCATTTGAGGATATGTAAGAAAGAAGATTGGCACGGCTTCAGTCCTAAACGCATTTCGCTCTGTGGCAGGAATGCCTTCTTGTTGAAAGGTCTATTTCTCTTCTGAAAATGCCCAGTGGACCACCGTAGCAGGTTCTCCTTGAGAACTTCCTTCAGGTAAGTTTCTGCACTTAGTTTGGTTCCTTTTTAGACATACAGCAGCTGAGTGCGCTAGGTAGCTGACACCCCCGCTTAAACCATGACAGATTGGGACTTCTGCTTCTGATAGACATCCCTTCGGACTTTATCGGCTTCCTCTGAAGTTCGAACGAGCACTCTCTTATTTTGGGTATTTGTGGGCCTGTCCCACGATGAAATTTTTTCGTCGGTGAACACAGTCCTAAGATGCTCGCCTTTATCGGCTCTTGACAATAGCGCCTCACATTCTCCTTCCTCCTCTTCTCTGCTTCAGTTGAGCCGTGTCTTTGCATGGTATAGGGGTACATGAGTAGTTAGTGTAGGGTGCTCCCACTTCTCTGGCCATCTTTTTTATGCTCCTGTATGCATTACTCGATCCGCTCTTTGACAATCTTCCTAAGTGGTGGAGTTGACGAGCCGCCCGCGTCGAGGAGGACATCCTGAGTCCCTCTTTTCAGCGCGATATACAGTGGAGCGGTTCACATTCAAGAGCTGGCCATCTCCTTTTGGTAGGTCCGATTTTGCTCAGCGAGCAAATAGTGCGTGTGTTGGAATTTAATAGCACCATGAACGGTTCCAATAACAGCGGATGCTCTAGTCGGCGGATATATGGACTTGATATATGGAGGAGGAGTTGACGGAAGTATAAATCGACCAAGCTACGAAAAAATCAATAATGACCGCGAAAAATTACGCGCGGATCTTGTTGCACCATCTATGGATCACGCCGTAACCGCGAAGGAAAATAATTTTTATGTAAGCGACATTATAGGTTTACATACACGTAAATTATCATATGTATGCTTCCTGAAGCATTAGGTAATGGAGCATATATCCGAAACAGCAACAGGATATCACACGATTGCAGTCGATGGCAACATTAAGTAAGTTACAGGGACAATGGCATGTGGTCCCGCACTAGAATGAGGCGATCTATCCAATACGGCGCGCACAACTCCCACCATCGCGTCGCACACCGAATGCCGCAAAGCGAACTTTCCGTCCTAACGACATACACGCTGTAGGCGGCAGCCTCAGTTCTCTCTCTAATAGGATTCCCCCTCCTTGGTACAAGATGCGACCCCTCCTACTGAGGATCGCTGAACACTTGTTCGACTCTGGGGCAGGGCTCAACGAATCACCCCTAATTGGAGTTCACAGACGAGGCGTTGACGATGCAAAATCTGACGCGCTCTGTTGCGAATGCTATGGACAGTGTGTGTGCGAGGTGCTTAAGTACATGTGTCTGGTGCTAGTGTTGCGTGATGGTGTTATCGAAACCTCGTGAGATTCGTGCTTACTTATCTTCAACAGTATTATGAACACTTTCGGCTCCTTCATAAGCAAGACGTCCCCACTGTGCTGATTGTCTGGATAAATCAATGAAGAACTGGGCCTTTAGATACATTTTTATCTGAAATACATATCATATATCATCTATCTTTTGATACTTTTGATTAAGGCATTCTATACTTCTGGGATTTTCAAGGCGTTCCTCACCAATTGACTCTTCTAGATGTCGAGCGAGTTAAGCTATTTGACCAGTTTTTCTAGCATTACCTCGCGATGACGTCATCCGCATGATAGACCATGTGATTACCACGTTTCAGCGAAATCCTTATCTGTTTTCATTGCAGATAATAGGGTGATTTTGATCACCGGAGGCTCGGCCTTCGCTCTTCAGTATTTATCCGGTCAACATGATGTCTATATTAGAGTACAGAGAACTTTTTGGCACATTCACGGAACGATATAAGCTCATAGACGAAGACCGATTAGTGCAGCGGATTGGAAACACACATACTATCAAGGTACGAATTTCGAAAATTTTCACGGGCTAGGGAAATGTGATTTTTTTTTTGTGAAGGGCTTGTCCAGTACTGATTGTTTTTTTAATCGCTTCTTGGCTTTCACGATAAAAGCGGTTCCTCACATTTACGGATGAATGCAAGGGGAAAAAGGAACGATCTAGCGGTTATCGAAGAGAATAACAGCGCCTATATTGACCAGTAGTAGGATTCCGGCCTTTGAAGGGATTCTCTTTGTGGCGTCACATTTCACATGTGATGTACTTCGATTGAAAGAGAGTGATGAAATTTAACGAAAGGGTTAATTTTGTGAGGGTTTTTTTTTCCACTGCCCAGTATTTCAATTTGCATAAGAGAGAGTGAGGGTCTTTGGACATGGAAAAGTGTAGTGAGTGTTTTTTCGTTACACGGATTTGTTTTTGTTTTGATTTCAAGTTCTGATATGAATTATAACCATTTCATGTCATTTTCTAGCCAGTGATTTACATCTTTTCACAATAGCTTCCCTCATTATTTCCCTCACACTATGTGGTCCTATGTGTTCTCAAAGAGGCTTTGTCTTTCTGCATTCTTTTCTGTACTATCCAACACTCGCCTTCATTTTCTCCTTTTGCTTCGTTTTTCTCTCTTTTTTTTCTAAAATTTCTACTTGAACCTTTTTGTACGTGTACCTTCCCGCATTCTTTCTTCTCTACTCGCTATGTAGTAAAGACTTATCGGAGTACAAGCAGGTGAACTTTCCGATAAAGGAAAGTGGCTAATTTGCTTTTAATAGCATGTCATAAAGGAAATGAAAAGAAATTTATTGGCAGTGTATAAAAACAGCGTAGGTCTGCCTTACCATCACATTTCCTGCCGCAATGATTTCCGAGCAAATGAGATTTCTTTTCCTGCACGGAATTAGAAGCTGAATAGGCAAAGCTTGTATCTTGCGTGCAAATTGTATGGGGGACAGGAAGCACTATTCCATTAACGAGACTACAATGTCTGTGCCCCTGAACCTAATTTTCCCGTTATGGGTTGCAAACCAATAGATCACACGAGAAATTTTGCAAGGATTCGCCTGTATGGCTCGAAGAGGCCCGTGTGGTGTCGCGGAAAAAGAATTAAATGGTGAGACCCACTTTCCGTTCCGATGCTTATCCATGCATCATCGCTTATTCATCTAGGCTTCGCGACGGGGTCTCAACAGCTTTCCGTCAGAACAGTTTTAAACTTTCTCCTCGATGCTGTTTGTGCTTTTTGAAAACTTTTTTCCTGAAAATCATATGAAATCTTGGAAAATCATGTGAAGTCTTGATTGCACAAAGTTCTGGTGCTTGTTGATTCTTATTGTGCCTTTTGATGCCGTGTTATCACGAAAGTATTGATCGGATGCGACGATAAATGCATTAAAGATGTTTTTAATGTAAGCGGGTTTGACAATGGCCCTGGTTTGTAGATGTGAATGCAGAAAGGTGTAAAGTAGTTCATTTTTAGCGGCCCCATTTCTTCACCACGGCAAAGCATACCCATCAGGTTTGGTTTGGTACAGATTCAGTATCTAGAGGGCTGTGTTGTCACGTACTAGTTGCCTTCATTGTTCTGAAGCCGTAGGCTAGCAGACGTTCTGTCCCCTTATCGTCGGGTTCCTTGAACAAGCCTAATTTCCATAAACCGATGCAAATGCTAATCATGCACAGGTTTGTCGCAAATGAGGTAGGTATCTGCTGGCAAAACCATGATTGTACTATGGCTAAGCCTCAGGTAGTTTCACGCTTATGTAAGTCCGAGCTTGCCCAAGTTCTTGAAGAAGAGCTGTACTTTGCTCTTGTTTGTATCCTCTTAAGCAACACTTGCCCTCAATATAAGCATTTCAAGTTCATGTGCACTTCCATCACGGGGTTCGTGCCACTAAGAAAGCTGTTTATAGTTATCATGGCATGGTTGCGCAACACTTAATAACTTGTGTTAATGAGGACGCTGATGGGATTAAAGCGCTTAGAACAAATTGGAGCTTCGCGTAATGTTTTACATTTGTATGATCTATTGAGCTTGAGAATTAGTGCTTCTGAGCACTTGTAAATCAAAGGAATAGATTGCAATTCTGTGTGGCTTTGCCCTTTTGTGCGACTCGAGAGCTCTACCGAGGTTGCCACCTGCTGTGAATTCGTCCAATCTCTGTTTCGGTGTGCGGCTTGAATACGCCCACAAAGTAAATAATATGACATTAGGAGTGAGAGGGCATTGAACAGCTCCAGTTGCGTCATAAAAAAATCTTTTCATTTTGCCAAAAAACCTCCGACGGTAGAAACATTTGGTTGGTGTCAGGGTTTGCGATTTTGCCTCTTCTCCTTTTTTGCAATGTTGTTGCTTAGAACGCAAAGGCGCATCATTGCCAAATCCACGGTTCCCATCGCCATTGCATGCAAAACTGTGACACCGCATTACGACGGATTCGCAGTTGCAATCTCACAGCCTTAGGAATTGATGACATCTTGTCTTTAGCGTAAAGGTGCAAATTAGGTCATTTTATGTGAGTGAGAAACAATCAACAATGAAAAATAAAGATTTTTCGCACATGGGCTTTACTGGAGGGAAAGAAATTGGTCCATAAAGATAAGCAATCGATATGTATCGGTTGTTATATCTTTTCAGACTTTCGATTTCTTCCTAATAAAGACTGAATAAGTCATTCCAGGCGCACGAAGCATGCGTGAACACATTACGATGGAATCGCGGCGGCACGTAGGTTTATTGTGTTAAGTGTAGTTTGTGATCTTTTTTTTTTTCTTGAGCTTGTCTTCACTCATTTGACTGACTCAAATATTTCAAAAGGCCATGGTCCTCATTTAATCTACCGTTTTCTTGTATTTAGTCTTCTGGCGTCTGGTTCCGATGATCGAAGGGTGAAGGTATGGAATATGGCTGGTGATTGTCTCACAGTTGTAGAGACAGGCCATCGTGCTAATGTGTTCGCAGTTGAATTTCTGCCTGCAGGTTTGATGTGAAATAGCTATATTTCGAACGATGTTTTTATGATGAAAATTCTTATTGCACTTTCTCCAAGATTATTCCATGACGTGACTATTGGAAACATAGAATATTGTTGAATCGTGTCTGGAAAGTCGTTCATCTCGTGATAGTTTTGAACGGGCTTTCGTACGTGATAGGCCAAGCAAGGAAGATGTAGAACTCGGTTCGCTTATTTCAGCTCTTGGGTGGAGCAGAAAAGGGCTTCCTTTTGCATTATAGGGACCGCACGGTAGTGTAAAATTTCATTCTTCGTTATAGCCCCCATTTTTGGCCTACATAGAGCCCTCACGAGACCAATCTTGTTTGTCCCCCGGATGCAAAACGAACTTTTACACAGGGCTCGTGTTGAATTAGTTGGTCTTTTGACTAGTGATGGAGTGAGAGTTCTCTGGACTAATGCATGGTCAAAGTTATTGTTTACGAACTATTTGCAGTCCTCTTGCAGTATGAGATGAGACTCGATACATATCGAAGCGCCTTTACTGCGATTTCGGTCAGTACGCATCTAATTCAAACTCAAACTGCAAGCAAATTGCAAATGTTTACAAATCAAAACTGTGGCCTAAGGTAATTTATGATTAAGATTACACGTGTTATCTTTAATTTAGGTAATGATCGAATTCTTATTTCCGCCGCTGGTGACCATCAAGTGAAAATGCATGACATTGACGGATTGAGAGGTGACGTATGCTTACCGCCCATTCTTTTGTTTGCCATATCTAATGGAACTAATATATGCTGCAGGAGATGAGCCAATTACATGGACAACGGGCGGAAGAGTGAAGCGCTTGGCTACTGCACAAGATGAGCCTTACTTGTTTTGGTCTGCTTCTGAGGACAGTTATGTTAGGTTGGTTTGACCTCATTGAATGGAAAATCCTTTTTTTTTACTATTTTCATGTGTTATAGGGAGTACGACGCTAGAACAAATGCAGAGAAGAAATTGATCAATACAGAAGAGAAGCATGTGAAATCATTTGCTGTGTGTCAAGGGCGTACTGAACTTGTATGTTCTACTGCGTGTGTCCCCCGTATATCTTTTGAAACAAGTCCTTTGTGATATAGGTGGCTGTCGCCACGGATGAAGCTGCGGTCCCTATATACGACAGAAGAAAGCCGGATAAGCCGTTGTTGACGTGTGTAAATGGTACTCAGAAATTAATTGCTTTTCAAATCTTTAAGAATATCCGAAATTAGCTTTGTTTCAGCTGATGATAAATGTCACAGTAATTTTACTTACACCACCCATGTTTCGTTTGATGAAATGGGGACTGAACTCCTTGTCAGTTTCCTTTATTTTAATCCTTTTTTACATAAGCTGCCCGTTTAATTGCTTAACAAATTCTTTTTTTAGGTGAATCAGGGCTGCGGTCCCATATACTTATTCAAGCTGAAATGTGATGATCGACCCACAGTTCTACAGAAAATAAAAGCAATAATCGAAAGCGAGGCGGAAGGTTGGTTTGTGCTGTCAGTGTTGAAAAATATTGAGATTTATTCACTCCCATGCCTATATTTGTTCGGCTGAAGGATCAAGTCATAAGGCAGCATCCTTTTTCCAATACACTTCTCATTTCATCTTACTTTGGTCTATCGTAGCAAATTTTTCGTAATATTCACGTTCACGGATTTCGGCCAATTTTTAATAAATTTTTTACTCTCTTTTCCGTCTTATTTTTCAAGATATCAATCACGTTTTCGATAAAAATTTAAGTACATACTAACGGGAAACATACTCCAAGCTTCACTCATGCAAGGGAACAAGCTAAAGGATTCTTCGATTCCAAGAAGTTTCCTGAGGTCAGTCGCTTTCAGTGTTATTTCTCCCTTTCATAAATTTATCTCATGCCTGCGTCTCATTGACTAGTTTTGAGTCATCTTGTTCAGCTGAGCTATCCGATTCGCAAGATGTGATTGTGCTCTCATTGGCTGATAATCCATTCAAATGCGCTGCGTATCTGAATCTCATCCTACAGTTGCAGAATAATCTTGTTGTTGCACCTATTTATTATTTTCAGGCTATCGAGATCTACAGCCGAGCACTCAGTCTTTCACCGGGTAACTATGATCGAAGTATACTTCTAGCCAATCGTGGTATGGGATACCTTTGTCGTAGATGGGAGGGCGATTCGTACGCCTGCGTTCGTGATTGTGTGGAGGTAAAATTTTTAATGATGATAACTACTTACTATCATCTTGAACATCATCAACAGATCTTTCTAGGCTCTGCTACTTTATCCTGGGAATTCTAAAGCATTATGGCGCCTCACACGATCGTTAATGCTTTTGGAGCAATGGGAATTAGCACAGGAATGTATAGAAGTTTTCAAAAAACGGTTCCCTAATGATCGTTCTATAGTGCGACTTTCTGACCAGGTCAGTCATTGTTGACATCTTTTAACAGCTTTTAACTTTTCTTCTTTTAGCGACTTCTTTCCTTTTTTTCTTAGCATTTGGATACATTTTATTCCCTACGTTAGCAGTTTTGCGAAAAACTACTTTTTCCCTGTCATTTAAAGTAAAGGGTGACGCCGTGTTCTTCCTGTCTTCCCTGTTTTTGACATAAATCAGGTTTAGCTGTAATCTCCTCATTAGTAGTTCTCAATCAAGCATTTGAAAAGGTATATTACAGATAAGTGTAGCGATGGACTCGGCACATGCTCACCAATCGCATGTCATGAGTGATGACACCAACGTTGTCGACTACAGTGGTGGGTGATCTGTTTCTTTAGTCATAAAAGCATGTGATTATCTGGGTCCGCAGTCCATACACTTAGAAGAACTTTTTGACAATTTCGCCGCTCTCGGCTTCCATGTTTATAAAACGCCGCTTTCAAGTTTACTTAGTAGCAATGGCCACAGTATATCACTAATTTTTACTTATAGAGAGGTTCTGTGGGCAAACGAATACACACACTGATATCAAAGAAGCCAACTTCTTTGGATCTAGAAATCAATATGTTGGTGAGCGTTTGTGAATATGAGTTTCATAGTGGTCCCCTTGATAAATGAGTAATTTTCTTCTATATCAGTTGCCGGATCCGACTGTGGATCTTTATTGTTGTGGGAGCGGAGCTCGGGTGTTCTTGTTGCCGCATGGAATGCCGATCAATCGATTCTTAACATCGTTCAACCGCATCCGACTCAATTCATGTTGGCAACATCAGGCATCGAAGAAGTGATCAGATTTTGGCAACCTATGGAGGAGGGTAAAGAAGTAAGGAAATATTGTTTTCGAGTGATCCAATCTTTGGTCATTGCTGCTTCAGTCATTCACTACTTAACCTTAAAGTATGGTTAAACGCAGTGGAGGCTCTCACTGTGCTGGTCGAAAGTTTGAGACTCAGACATGAACCCCGCTCCCCTCCAGCACGCGTTACCTCAAGGGAACCGGAAGGGGTCCGAAGAAGCAGGAAGATGCAAATAAATGACCATTTTGTAACAAACATTCATGTTAGAAGCGATAATCGGTGGAAAACCTAGGGTCAAAAGCGCGACGCTGTAGTGTGTATTCGCATCATATTCGCTTCACTTCGAACTGCACTTGCTGACTCTCCGAGTTGTTCGTCGTAGGGATGTCATTTGTTGTCTCGTATAGTGTATTTCATTCATTCGTGATGAAGTAAAATAAGTGAAACAACACATAGCAAGAAACAAAACAATTAAAGGAATAAGCGAAGGTGTAAGAAAAAAGTGTGATTACAATTAAAAGTTGGTAAATTCACTTTCGACGTCTTGGCAAGGTGTCGTGTGTGCATTGCGGCAACGGCAAGCCACCGTAGTTCCATACCGTAAAGCAAAATTGCCCTCCTCTCGGTGTCTTTAGGATTGGGCATCCTATGACTCGGACGTGAAGTACGTGTTTACCTTTCTGAAGTGGCTTGCTGGATCACTAAAGCCTCCTGCACTTGCTTTTGGAGTGCCACTTCTCAATTTCATTTATTTCACTGAACGCCGCGCTGTTAGTATTACACTGCCTGTTGTTGTCTATCACGGTTATGGGGTGGCCACACAGCGAGTTCATGCTAGGCTTTGCATTCTTGTTGTAAAAACACCACCTCATAGGAGCAAAGGCTCCAAAAGCCCAAACAATATGTGGTTTTTTTTTTCAGTGTGAAAGACGAATAGCGGAACCGTGGTCACATTTTGGTCAGCGTAACCGACACTTCGCAGACGAACGGGACATATTTCTACGATTCATAGGATCTCGAATGGTTGGTAATGTTGGTCGCTGCTAAATCTTTATCAATTCAGTATTCGAGTTTCAGATGGGGAGAAGCCCTGAACGTCCAGAATGCGTGACCAGCTAGCATAATTCGGGTAGTGTTTTTTAAATTCTTTTGAATTTGTTCCCATAGAAATGATTTCTACGTGTCACTCATCTGGAAGCAGACTTTTCACACCCATTTACTAATTGATCACATATCGGATGAGAAGAAAAGCAGATAAATTTATACCATGACAGATCTGCGAAGTCTTGTTACGATATACAGGTCATGTGACACCCCTTCCTTCCCCTCCTCCAAAATGATAGTGGTATATTTCCGTTCGAAATAGTATATTAGTAGTACTACGTGTTTTGATTCTGGTCTTCATATGAATTTTAACATCATAGATATATATGCAAGCTTTTCCCAAATGTACACTTGTTTTGTACATAAATCTGAATACTTTATCCCGTCTGAGTTGCAGAATAGATGTAGATACAATCATAATGATCACAGACAAATTGTCATCAGCAAGAAAGGCTAGAAACCCGAAGCACATATATGGTCTATTCGTAGACGAGCTCGCCCAACTGTCTTCTTATTTTTACAAACACTTCGAGTCTGGGAACGAGTCTGTCAATGTTGATCAAATTAGGAGACTAGCTCAACAAACGATTTGAAACTTCTAATAAGCACCTGGAGATTAACAACACCGTTTCTCATTGTAGATGAAAAATATTTACAAACTGAATAGATCTCTAAGAAATCTTATCCATTCACATGCCTCTTAACTGTATACAAACTCGCTAAAACGACCCCGCGCCAGGTAAACGCAAGCTATTTGCGTGCCATCTTTCGCTTCTTTTTATGATTCGGTGGCAGTATTGGGTATTTCAATTGCTTACTCAGTGATTGTACCGTCGAAATATGAACCAGTACTGGAGATGTCCTCTTTAATTTCAATTCACGGTGGATGCTTCCAAAGTAGTGAAAGTCCCTTCTAAATAGCTCAGTCATTAGGTAGCACTTCACCTTTTTTTTCTTCGTCTACTCCTTTCACGTGAGAAACGTTAAGCCCTTTCGACTTGTCAAGCTACGTGACGCGACGGCCCCATTAGCACAAATAACTAATCAGGGGAACTATGGCATTTCTTAAGAATTCTCTTGAGACTAATTTAATGTCATTACGTACTATCGCGTTAGATGACGTACCAGGACACAGCCCATGTTTGGAGTCTTCCTTATGCATCAATTCGCTGTGGCTCGGAAAGTGCTAAAAAGCTGATGCACTTTGGTGGTCATGGTGATCGACCTGCATGATAGCACAAGAGTGCCTGAGACTGGGCATCCTCTCACGTTCAGTAACTATCAGCAAATGTCACTAATATCCGCTAGAGGGATAATCCTTCGTAGGTTAATCCACTTTGAAGGCACTATCAAGCCTAATAATCAAATCCTCCCGCATAGTAGTCACACAGTCACAGTCACACAGTACATTTGCGTGAGGCGTGCGTGAAGCGGACGGAATTTCTAAGAAATCTACTACTACATCAAAATCTCTTAAATGACTAACTCGAATTCCTATTTCGAACACGATTACCTGAGAAAGGTGAAGAGGCGAAATTCGTACAATACAATCAATACCTAACATTTAAAAGCTCTCCGAATCGTTGAACTTTCATTATTCTCTAATAAATCCACAACAATATGTGTATAGAGTGGCAAGAGTTCGACTTTTATTACCCTGTATTTGAGCGAATTGAGACCGTCATTTTTCCAGTCCTTCTTTGTGCGAGCCATCAACTTGTATCGGCAACTAGATTAATTACCGCTCATATTTGTTAATTAGTACCCATCAAAGAGCAGAATAATCGAGGTTTTAATAGTCCTTACCTGTTCACAGGATTACTTTTTGCTTCGTGGGCATGTTTAATCATTTTGTAACGAGCTATCTCTGCAGGATATCTAGCTATTTTATAGCCGACGGTAGATACTCTAAACATAGGAGATTGTTTATGATACTCTAAAATAAACACACTTGGAATCTCATCCCATGCAAATTGTTCTTTGACCCAAGCTTTTCAAGCGAGCTTTCGCGGCTTCTCTTCCAATACTCAAACATTAGGCTCTATTAACTATGCATGTGCTAGTGAATGGAGTCACTTCGCGACCATTGAAAAATAGTGCCGATCACAATTCACAACTTTCTTCTCTAATTAGAAATGCAACGCTATCCACACACCATCAGCTCAAACATTTAAACGATTGAATAGCATTTCTACGCAACCTTTGAACAAGATTCAAAGACCATGCTAAACATGTCTGCGCAGAGACCATTCCCGAATAGAAACCTCCAAAAATCAGTGCTGGAAAACAAGCCCTTTCTGCGCTCGTCTATCGGCTGCAATGTGGTTCCGCACTGTGTGGATTGGAAGACCGCCTGGGCCACCAGCTAAGGGCGATGTCAGACTTCGCGACACTACGACCTTGAAATTGTTCAATGCCGCAGCTTCGCGTGCGAAGCCGTGACACCGCAAAATCGCGAGGTTTGACAGCGGAAGAAGCAGTTGCCACATTGGTGAATCTTGACTATGCCTCGCGCGGTCACGCGCAAACCATTTCACGATTATTGAAATCTGATGGAAAAAAACTGTCGAGAAGGTCGCTAAGGTCGAATATAGTTAATTTTATTTATCTCAGAGAAAGCTATAACATTCAAAATGACACACCTTTCCGCAAGGTCATCGTCCTCTCCACCCCATCCCCAATATCGATTTGAAAAGCCATTTATGGATTGCAACTGCTCTACAGTCATTGCACTTATACCGCCAAATATCGCAGAATACGGAAGCCTCAAAAGATATCCAACGATAAAACTGCGTCAGTAAGGAACCAAGAATTCAAAAAGCTTACTGGTAATTGAACTTATCCACAGCTACACTCATATGTCGGGGAAGCGTCGGACAGGAGTATAAATTTCGATCGTCCTCAGGTAGAAGATCTACATCATGAAAAATAAAGCACTGCCATGGGTACAGTTTCAGGCCTTCGGTAAATCCGACATTCATTAACTGAAAATATGAAGTAGACGACCCTGTTAAACAGGTAAGCCTATAGTATAGAGCGATAAAACACACTACCTTTGCCCGATTAAATGTTTGGTTGGCAACTTGTTCAACAACAATGATCGCATAGTCAAGTTGTTGTTTTGTTAGGAGTGAATGCAGATTATGCAGCATTATACGTAGATGAGATTCGCGGTCACGATACGGTACGACAATTGCTACCTGAATCCCGCCGATTATGTTTAACAAATTCGATTGACGGAAAAAGAATGGCAACCTACCCTATGTCGTGATCTACATTCCTTTGGTTGTCCATGACCACCTTTCTCAACATATGGGTACAATTTCTCGAGTGAAGAGAAAGTCGGAGCGTCCATCCATACTCTGATAGGTCCGACAAGACGTGGTGGCGTCAATGGGCACGACTCCAAAGACAACCGCTGTAGTGTCAATGGATAAGTGGTATTTGAAAAATCTCCTGCAAACAAAAACTTGTTGAGTGCAACTAAAATGATTGTGAAAATACACAACAAGTATGGTCTGATTCTAGGCAAAAGCCTCGCATAGCTCATCACAGGCCAGCAACTGTCGAACAGTTAGCACTCAGAAACTGATGTTGAGGATTATTCGCGATCTACGTTTACAGGCAGACCGAACTTTGCCCAGCAAAGTAATGTTTATTGACACATGGTTTCATACGTAAGTTAGAGATAGCTTTTAGACAGTTGTCGGAGTAAATAAAATTAGGGGCTTATAGCAGATCAGCAGATAAGCACTGTCGCTATATAATGTAAAAAAGAAATAAGAGGATCAACATTGAACTACCAACACATCAATGGTGATTGATCTGTCACACAGCGATTTAGGAAACTGTCTCAATGTAAATAAATACAGAACCCACCATCATCGGTATCATTTCCGTTCAATATAATGTCTGCGGGCGGATCGCGTATGCCTGTGGTTGCATCGCTGGACAAGTACGATAACGTAGAATGATTTTCCCCATCGAGATGGATCGCCGTATTTGCCAATACATACTCCAACGGATCACTTTCCATATATGTGCTGATACGGTCGAAATTGTTAGAAATCAATTGACCCTGTAACAAAGCAGAATAATCCAGATATATATGCCATTATGCACTAGAAATGTAGAGATCTGACTGCAAACTCAGGACCGGGAAAACTGTGGAAAAAGGCAAACAAAACGAAGTATAAGTGAAAAGGAAAGGATTCAAAGAAAAGGCTCGTTTTCTGTTAGGTCTTTAATAAGCCATAGCCTGAAAAATATTTCTTTAATTGATAAGTAAGCTTAACAGGTGATATATGGTAGTGAACTACGATAAAACATGCCAGTTACTCAACAACTGTTTGGCTTCTATGGTAGCGATTCGCTATTAAGGAACGGTGATTTCAAGCAAAAATAACGAGTTGAAAACATCTAAAATATCAAATGCATGTTTTATCTGCATATTGCTCATAGAGAAACGGTTATGGCGAGTTGGAAGAGCAAACTTAAGGAAATGTGAAAAAGAAACTAGGAAAGCAATGTATGCTTACCTTGTCGAAAATAAGATGCAGTATACCGCCAGCAACAAAAACTGCCAGCAGTATTTTGATTTTATTTTTCGCCATCATAATAACCACGACTTCGTGGCCACCTTATGCAGAGGCGGGTACAGAATGATCGCTACGAGCACATCTGAACAGTAAGGTTAGCAATACAGACGATTCTTTGACAGTGGTATTAGTCACAACGTGATCAGCGAGGTGACAGCGAAACGAAAAGTATCGGAGAACGCCGTAAGTAAACCGCCGATCGGATGATTTGTCACACTGCGGTCAACGCGTACCGTGGTATCCAGTTCCACGAAAATGAAAACAACCGCTCATAGAACATTATAAATGCTTCCCCATGCTATCTCATAATATACATATAATAGAACCAAGCAAACAAGGGTGACAGAAAAACTGCAGCAGAGCGACAAATACTGGAGGAGTCTCGAGTTTTGTGTTTGCTTTCGACGAATGGTTACTGTTAAAAATAAGTTTAAGTTCTAAACATGATCTACTAATAGCGTACCAGCAGTAGTAAAATCATTTAGTACCGAAGACATATTTAAGATAAAAGATTTGAGCCACAAACTCAGGCGGCTCGTTGATTTGCTACTTCGCTTCCATTTAAAGACGAATTTGTTGGAGATAATCCGAAACTAGATGAACATCATCCAGAACGGGAATGTTAGCAGGAGTTCAAACATAGCGATAGAAAAAAAACCGAAAAAAGGATCCTCAGCTGCACCAATGAACACAAGCTAGGTTGATGGCTGTGAAACATCAACATTTCGACCAGGGGACCAGTGATCATTCATCAACCCATACATACTGGATGCGAGAAAGCGAAGAGTCAGAAACTAAGGAAACAGGAACAACTTCAACAGAAACCCAGAGACCAAAGCCATTCTTGTGAAGGGCCGAATACATCAGACTGATTTGTTCTACACCGCGCTCTAGCTGTGTAATACAGATTCGCAACTATGTCATATTCACTCTTTACTTGTTTACACGTCATAGTGCTAACCAAAAAAGAAATAAAAACTCACATCAAAACGAACAACCAACTGATTTTCATTATTCGAAGGTGCATGGCTACTAACAATCATTCAATATTTGAGAAAGTGCCGTGCCGCTGCGACGTTATCTATGAGCTTAGTGGGGTTGCAAGTAGGTTCCGCCTCTCACTCAGGCATGCAGATTTCGGCAAATTGGGGACCAAATAAGTTTATAAGCAATTAAGTCAAATGCACGAGGGTACGCTGCCAGTATATAAAAGCTCGTTGAAAGGCAATTTCAAAGAGACAGAGAAAGGTTAATTTGGCAGATTGTGGAGTATGAAAGTTGGGTGCGCATAGTGTAACAGTAGAGAAAAAGTAAAGAATCGTCGTCGTGATTGAATAATTAATTTAATTCGATCGCAACCATGAATCGGAAAGTAAGTTCAGTGGAAGCCTTTCAAAATGGCTGATCAGACGATGACAATTGTGATTTATATAAAAAAAAACCTCTGGCATAACTCGTGTAAACAAATACACCCGGTGACCATGATTCAGACGAAATAATTCGTTAAGTGAATGGCAACAGTCTACCAATCAAGTATGGTCCAAATTGGAAAAAAGGTATCGGTGGCAGAACGACCACTACCCCAAATAGGTAGTGACCGCACTTTCGCT
This sequence comes from Trichostrongylus colubriformis, assembly GCA_963978905.1. Classification (NCBI taxonomy): domain Eukaryota; kingdom Metazoa; phylum Nematoda; class Chromadorea; order Rhabditida; family Trichostrongylidae; genus Trichostrongylus; species Trichostrongylus colubriformis. The sequence goes on from OZ022260.1 coordinate 34,040,432, forward strand.
GCTTAGTCGCTCCGCTGATCATAAACGTTTCAAGGATAAATTTTCGAAAATTTTTGCAATCCCACGGAGGTGGCACACAGAGGGGAGAGTGGTTTGGATCGAATCTGACCAGAATGATCTTCACGTCCAAAATTGATCAATAGCAGAATTACATGCGAAAGTAAAAGCCGTACATCGCCTATCAAAAGCACATACGGGAAACTCACTGGGCAGTCTTTACCTTCTTATATGCAGGCAGAAACCGTGGCGCATCCAATAGAGAATAATAATCATAATTTATGCAACACGAGATTGATAATATGGGCGAATTATTTATTTATATTGGTGCTACCCCAGTGATAGGCGGGAGGGGACATTCAGAATGTTGAACACCTATGCATCACTGACATGTCGAGCCAATAAAACCTTGAACACCAGCATGATCAATATATACATGGTCAATAACATGTCTCCAGATTTATCAAGTCATGTGAATAACATTTCTCAAGATAGTGCATTTTATAGAACCTTTTTCCTCCCCCTCATAATAAAGACGCCTGTTCATATATCAGTATTGTCTAACAATGAAATAAATGCATCCATTTAGGAAATCTGTTTCACCTCCGTATAAAGTTTTGGTTTAGAATAACTGAACTCCTAACAAACTTTCAAAAAAAAGCACATTCTTGCATCGATACCGAGTCTTGGCTTCTTTTCTGCGCTCATTTTACGTAATATATTGGTTGCGTGTGTTCATTACCTAGCAACCTTTTGTTCCTCAAAAACACTCCAGCGATACTATACAATACCCTAGCAACAAGGTGGCTGCCCTACAACCTCCCTGATTTCTCTGAGCTGCTCTTGTACATCCCCCTTGCTAAACATTACTAAAAAGGCTGCAAAAGTTTTCTGAGATACATTGTGAGATTTTTTTGAGATAAGGGCGGAGGTGGTGTGGTGACAGGTGGCGCGCACCCTACTCTCATGGTGCGGGGATCAAATCCCGCATCAATGCCCGCCCAGGTCAACCAAGCCTTTCATCCCTCCGGGGTCGGTAAATTGGTACCAGACTCGTCTGGGAGATAAAAGCACTGACTTGTACATCGGCTGGCCACCGCAAGTCATTGTATAGGCCACATCACATTCACCAGCCATCACGATTCTGAATGGAACTAGAATGTGCGGCGCATCCCACGGAAGGGATTGATTAACGCCAAAAACTTTATCCTTTATCCTTTACATTGTGAGACTTGCGATACCTAGCACCTTCGCGAGGCCTGAAATGGTGCAGTTTTGTAATGTAATATACGTGGTATATTACCGGCTCACGTGGTCTGTCCCAAAAACATCTGCGTAGACCTACCCCGCCAGAGAGCTTCAGGAGCTGAAAAATGATCAGCCCACCCGATGGCACGATTTACTAGTTGGGACGCCTAATTGACTGTCGAGATATTTGATATGAGGATGGTCATGCAACATTCAGGAATGGCGTACTGTGATCAAGTGATAATATGCAATATGTCATATGGTTCATCCTTGCTATTATCATACGGCTCCGCAAGATCCCTGGCAGGGTAAATCCACGCAAGCTTTTGGACAGGACATGTGAGTTGGCAATATCCCATGTATATCACATAACAAAACTGGGGTCAAATCAAGTCGGGGGGAAGACGCAACTTTGCGTCAAATTTTCACCAACGTCAAAGCTTCCTTAACGCCCTAGGCTTAGGCTAAGGCAGATGAAACCTATGCTTTGACAGGAGCTTCGACCTTGACGCAAAATTGCGTCTCCCCCCGACTTGATTTGACCCCAAAACTGGGCCTGACGAAGGTGCTAAGCACCGCAACATTGCAACACATTACAGAATTTTTTTTAGATTTTTGTAGCCTTTTGAGTTTTTTGTATTAACTTTTGGAGTCTCATACTTCTTACGCATTTTTTTACACATTTGGATATCGGACTAACGTTGTGGACAGTGGAACGACTTTTTCAAAAACGAAACATCAAATTTCACGTGCTCACGTAATTGTTTTTATAAGTCTCCTCAGACTCCAAAAACTGACATTGCAACAGGATGGCTCGAACAATGACACATCGAGTGATTCATCAAAATGTTTCAAAACAGCTGAGAAAAGAATCTTGAATAACATGGTGGCAAAAACAAAAGGGGTTTATGGACATGGAACAACTTCGTTTACAGAGGGTATCAACGCAGTGCAATGGTTCGCACAAGAACTGGTTGAAGGAACATTTTTCGTGGAAGATCATGCAACAAACTGACAAACGACAGTGTTTTTCATGATAGATACCAAAGGTAATCGAAACCACGGGACGTTCGGACTCGATGCAGTTCAAGGCCGTCTTCGGAACGCATAATGGTATTTCGTAGATTCTCAGCACCTGATTATCGTCCGAATCGAAATGTAAAGACGAAGAATCTGATAAGTGGAGCTCATCGTCTGTTGGGTGTGCAAACAGGAAATGGAGCTGTCGATTCGGAGACTCTCAAACAGTTATGCGATAGCACAGCTGCGACCGTTGATTCACATAATGATTCATATAACCTTGGCATCATGGCCTCTGTCAAGGTTTATGCGGGACTGGTTTCGTGTTCCTTTTCAGTTCGAATAACCAAAAAAGACAAAGATAGCTTACGATAGCATAAAGTGCTTAGATGCTGTCGCAAAATAATATTGCTCAGATTGCTATCTCCTCTCAGATTAAACATCTCCTGTCATGGAACATCCCTATCAATTGAACGAAACTGTTTTCAACCCAAAACAACGAATTTTGAGGGGAAACCTAATGCCGTAGCGTGAGTACATTCCCAAGATAAAAAGAAGTGGAAGAGTAGCTTTCAATGAAGAACTGGGAACGCGAGAAATTCAGGAAGCATCAAATCTACTTCAAATATCAGTGAAACTGGTCATCGTGGTCGACCACCACTACCCCAGACACTGCGGGTTAGTTAAAATTCTCGTTGGAATTTCGCCTGTAGGGATGATTTGGGGTGCTGATTACGAATATTACATCCGTATCTAACGGTGGCGTTAATTTGGTGCGACTGCATCACATTAGAGCAACACCTTTTTGTCACCAATTTCGCTAAAAGCTGTTATTTAGCAGTTATTCGGTATCATGAATATTACATTGGTTTTCAACGCGGATGCCGTTTGACGCAAGATGACGTTTGTCCCGTTCATTTGTGCTGTAGTGGTGCTAATGTATCTGGGGGAGGGGTCCCCTTCCCACTGTCTCGTCTTCCACCTGAACCACCCTGCATTCATCAACTGCACACTGAGGCGTATATTGTTGGCGGGGGAGGAAAAAGTTTCCTTCTTTCTAAGACTCAGGCAAAAATGGTGGGAGGCGTGTGGTGCCACCTACTAAATGAACAATGCTGCGATGAACGACGCCAGGGCTTCAGACGGATGCCATTATCGTGATCAGCACCTAAAATAACATGCAGGCCACGTTTCAACGTCGGGGAATACACGATCTTGCACGAACTCAGTGCATTTGCACCCAGTTGGCAACAACGTCAACAATGGATGCCATATCCGTGATCAGCACTCCAAATAACCCTTGTGGGCAAAACCTCACTGAAAATTATTTCAGATCAGCTCGCCGTGTCTGAGGTAGTACTATTCGAATATCTAAGCCTCGCATTCCACCAAGTAGTAACTTAACTGAGAGGGGATGCTATGGAGAGAGGCTCAGGAAACAATATGGGCCCTATTGATGAATTCTATGAAACATGACATTACCACGTTTCTATAACGATAGAGCGCCCTAAAATTATGCAAAAGCCAAGTTGTGTTTCTGTACCAGCGATATTTGGTGGAGGGTTATCGTTAGCCAGACGGCTTCGACCATATTTTCGGTCTCAAATGTCTACATCTGCTATTTAACGAGATCTTATTAGCACTGCTACTAGTCTCGATTAGCAATCAGCAGAGGGTAGTCCTGTTTGCTTTCCATTTCCCCTCTCTTGCTTTCTAGAATTCCCGCCGATACCTTTGCAAGGTAAAGAATCTTGTTGGTAGCGCAGACAGCTTTCAAATTCAAAATATCGCACCATCGCAATGAGGGGGAGGGGAGCGAGTTTCATAAAGAAAAAAGTTGCCATCTAAGCATCGCTGATGGATCTCTTAGAGGCCACTCTGCACATCAAGCGTAATTTGTCCCTTGGCCGTGGTGGAAGGAGGAACGAAACCGTTTCCTGTCCTAGATTTACGTGAAAAAAAGGTCCACAGTGGGATGCCCCTCCACTCATTACGAAAGTGCCTAAAATTTCTTTGTCACAGCAGAAATATTATAGTTAATACCGATACAGAAATTTTACGAAGAGAAAAGTTAGGGAGGACTCATGCGTACTGCCTTGAGCCTTTAATTAGTGAAATTGCATGACGCACTTCGAATCAATCAAAAAACAGTGAGGGACTCCCTGATGTTGACGAACATACATGATAAAACCTAGACCGGCATTGCAATCGCATGTGCAAACTACTAAAAACAGGCGGCAGAATAGACTTTTCGTCAAAAAAAAAATCAGCAAAAGACTGCTGCAACGACGGAAAAAGAGTGCAATGACGAAAAAACCACGCCACACGAGGGCCAATGAACACCGATCGTTTCGTGGGCTGCCGCCCGCCGTCTGCTAGGCTGGGGCGGGACAAATCGCTTCTATCACGCAGCAGCTGCGCAGATGTGCGACACTATTCAGCAGACGTAAACAGGATTATAGGCCGACGTAAAAGCCGCATCGGCGCCTCACCATTCATCATCCATCCACACCAGCTGCCCCAATTCAATCACAAATCACTTCATCATAATGAAATTTGATCCATATTAATTATGTCTATATGACAACATGACAAAATAATTGACACACACAATGTCTGTGTTATGGCAGAAATAACAAACGTAGATCGCTCAAAACACAATATACTATGATTATAACGTTGATCGCACCAATAATCTCGCAATCGCGCGCTGATGAAACGCTTCCGCTTCCATCTTGTTGACACATTAAGCTTTGAGAAGAACAAACGAACGCACCACAAAATTAACCGTTAAGTAGGGAACGGGGTAGGGGTGGCGGCGGCGGGCATGAAAATGACGGCAGCGGTAGCAACAGGAGCGTATGAATAGTCAACAATGTAGTATATACATGATATAATGCACAACATGCAGATTACAACTCATTCGTAAACAAATTCAGTAACTAGTCCAAGTATTAGACCCCTGGTACGTAAACTGGCAAACGGCGAGCATTATTATTCACAGTGAGTGTGGCCGGCGGCAGTGGCGACCCTTTCTATGGACCCAGATAACTATGTATATTGTTGAGGTTACGAATTCGAGTATAAGTGAAACAACACAAACAATTTTCATAAATTAATAAGCCTAAACACTGGGAGGAACGTAATTTGGCTGTGATGAGACGAAGTAGTCGTCGAAGAAGTGGAACAGATGGTCAAATGTCGGCCGCCGCTCAGGAACCTTATCCCAACACTTCAGCATCACCTGAAATTCGGCAAACATTACACTCGTCCCACATTGGATTAGCGGCGTTCTCTGACGTAATCAGGCCCTAATGCATAGCAGGGGCCTACGTACAAACCTCGTTATAGATTTGCTCTGGACAACCACGAGGCATTGGCATACGATAGCCGATGTCCACTTGCTCCACAACTTCTCGATTATGCATGCCTGAAAGCAAACAGTAGAAGACGAAAACCATGGACAAAAAGAGAAGAAATCTCAAAAACCCCGATCTGTAGATGACTATATTTTGGACTCCACGTCTGATACTCTACCTTTTACCAAAATTAACCCAAATGAAAAAGGCCAAAAATCAAACTGCGGAAATCAAAAAGCTAAGGATGGAGCTACACGCTTCAGAATGTAGACGACAGGACGAAGAGTCCTGCTCCCTACCGAATTAATGTTCATCGCTCCAATTCTCTGCAGCAGTTTCTCGAAAAATCCACTAAGCCCCCCCCCCCTCCCCCAACTTTTATTCCTACACTCTTGACACTGTCTACATCAAGACTGCGCACACTTGATAGAACATTCGGTGACACAAATAAATGACATTTGACTCATAGAGTTTCAGGCGACGAAAATACCCACTAGTGCTAAATAAAATCACGAGCGCAATTTTTTATAAACGCATTGGCTCGCCAAAGAAGGGGATATGCAATTACTCACCTGGATACGGTACTTGGCCTTTTGTCATTATCTCGTATAACAAAATGCCGTAGGACCACACATCGCTTTTTACAGTGAAGTTACCACAGGTAGCCGCTTCTGGAGCTGTCCATTTGATAGGAAATTTCGCTCCCGTCCGAGCTTCGTAGATGTCTTCTTCCATCAACTTCCGAGCAAGACCGAAATCGGCTACCTATAATGCGTTACGCCAGGTTTCTCACAACGAAGAATAATTTACGAATAACCTTGACCAAGTAATGAACATATACGACTGGTAAACTACTTAACTTACCATTCCTACTGAAACTGTAGAATAGGAAATACCAATCAAAGTGTGAAGAGGAATTTTTTTCCGATTCCAATAAAATTAAAAACAAAAACAAAATTAGAAAAAAAAACGAATGTGAACTTCCCGCAATATTAGTGTGATACTGTATGAACGAAGAAATGAGACCATGAAAGGTCGCATAGAATGGGTTTAAAACGCTGTTAAATCGAAGTTAGAAGGGCTTTCAATGCGATGGGCAGTGCATTATAGCGAGGTAAATGTACGGTTTCATTAATCGAAGAATATGCTACTAGCCCGAATGACACAACCAAACTGATTCTGATTCTCACTTCCGCTATGATACTTTCACCGGTAAAAGGTCCAATTAGCCTTACAGTTTGAAATAGAAAAGGAAAAACGTGGATAACGTTCAGCGTAACTGCCACTCAAAAAAGCAATAAATTCGCCGCCAGTTCCCACCACATGACAACAAAGGTCAGCATTGCTTCAATAAATTATTCCGTTTTTCACTATAAATGACGTCAGCCGTGAAAATTTCTGAGTGCAATCCCCTCATGATAGCCCTATCATGGGAAATTGGGCCAAACAGTTCGTTAGAAAAGCATGGCTGAAGAGAGTGTTCGCAGCTAATCAGCGCTCGCATGAAATTTTCACATGATCAATACATTGCAGATGGCAACCGTCTGAACCGTTTTTTTTGGAAAAGGATTCATATCTTTGAACCTCTTTTCCTCTCACGGCCCCGAGGCAATAGTCGACAACTGCAAAAAGAAGCTTACCGCTTGCAGAGAATGAGCTCATGCAAACACGGGTAATAAAGGTAGCGATTACGAAAACGGGAATAGTTGATGTCGGCGAACAAAGGGAAATCTTTTGGAAACGTGGTTCAGATACCGAAAGCTTAACGGGGGAAATTAGCAAAATGCTTCTAAGTTGGCGCCATCGCCCAGCCTAAGAAAGCCTAAGAAATAGATATATGGGTGGAATAGCCACCGCATTTTGTTCCCTACAACGTCGATTATTATGACGAGGCAGCTAGTAAGATATTCGTGCAATCCAAGACCTTGATCGTTATCCCAGGATGCGTGCACAGTAAAGCACACATGAGTAACGACATGAGAGTGACCACCAAACGAGAAAGCCAGCAAGGCAAAGTCGATGAAGACTGGGAAAAATAACAGAATTGACCGATATTCACCGCGCATTTACTGCATCATTGTCACATCAACAAGTCATCATTCGACATCCCAATAACAAAAAATCTTATCCCCAATAAAATGTGAAAAACCTTACCTTGACCACAGGAACGCCACTGATTTTCTCGCCAACGAGGACATTACGAGCGGCCAAATCACGATGTACTAATTTCCTCTCCTCGAGATACATCATACCGTTCGCAATCTGTAGGGGACATTGGTATTGAAAAATGACACAGTATACCGGTATCCAACGTTGACTACCTGAGCAGCCATATCCACCAATGCCTGGATTCCCAATGCAGCTCCTTCGTTTCTCAGATAATGCAAGAGGGAGCCATTGCACATGTATTCAGTGATGATGTAAAACGGCTCCTCACGTGTGCAAACTGCGTACAACTTGACCAGATTTGGATGATCACATTGTTTCATTATTTGGGCCTCGCTGCAAAATATTGGATCAAAAGAGCTCCTCTGATTGATGCAACAAATAGCTGAAATATTATTAGAAAGATCGTACATGAGAAGGTGGGACAAAAAAGTGGTTTCACCTCCGTTACGCACGGCCTTTACACAGATGTCAAACTTAGAGGTATTCCTCCACTGTGCTAAAGTAGTAGTTATGTTTCATGTGTGGCCTCCATACCTTCCTTCAAGATACTTTCGAGACTCACTCCGGGAGAGCCCCGATTAGCAACTTCAGGTGATGGATAATAAAACTTTTACCATTTGGGAATAACTTATGTAATTCAGAGCATTCATTGCATGCTAATTGTGAAAATAATAGCGAAGTATTATAAAAAAAACAAAAACAAATAAAAAACTCACCCCAAAAACGCTTCCGGTGACATTGTTCCAGGTTTCATCGTCTTGATTGCCACCTCCACAATTCCACGCCACTTACCGTACCATACCTATATCGTGACGTTAAAATGTTTAAAAGTACAAATTAAGAAGATAGCACAAGTACAAATTAAGAAGATTTCCCCACAAAAAACAAGAAGTGGAACACACAGTGAAGTTGAGAAAGGCTAAATATTTCCAAGTAATTGGCGTGTCTACAAGGAAGCAGAAAATGAATCAAAGCAAAGAAAAAAGAAATAAGTAGAAACCAATTTGAGGCTCCAAAACCTCAGCGAATCTAGCCAACCAACGCAAAACTGACCTCGCCAAAGTTACCGTCGCCAAGTTTCCTCTTTAACTGTAACTGATTCCTTGGAATCTCCCAGTTTTGTTGAGTATCATGGCTGAGATCTGGACGTGTTGGAGCTATTCGAGGAGCAGGGAATGTTAACTGACAACATAATCCATCAGCCATTTCTGAAATCAATTTTGAACTTTCCTCCACACGTTAATCCATGATAATAAGCGCACCAGAATAATAAGCAACAAGTTCCTGTAACGTGCGGAATGTTCTCCGAGTGGTAATGAAGAAACCCTGATCATGGTCTAGCCGTTTGATCTTGTAATGCTTCACGGAACCTTAACAGAAGAAGAATATGAATAAGCAGTAAAATTACACAATGAAACGCCACACCTCCTCGAATGTCATCTGAATCCCTGATAGTCAAAGCAAATTCCCGTCCATCAGCTTCGCGTTCACGAATCAAAAACGTTCCTTTCGGCAAATTATTGGCTAAAACGAGCCGCTCTGCTCGATTTCGAGGAATTTTGCCAGCATACCACCTAGAACAAGAGAATAGGTAACCTAAAATGATAATAAAACAGAATAATAAGCATCACAGAATTTTCAGTGCTGTTCCGAACCCATGATTCAAAGGTATAACAAAAATATAAACCTTCAAAACTCATTCAAAAAACTAAAAAGGCTGTAAAGGTATTGAAAGGGACTTCTCCGATATGATTAAGGATTTTCGGAAAACACCGAGATGTTTCGAGCTTTCAACATTTTGCACTTTCCAAAAAAAAATTTCCCGTTCCATGCTGCTCTTCAGAAACCAGGCAATTCAACGTTCATAACAACATAATAATGAAAGGACTCACTCTTCGCTTTCTATAGTTTGCTGTTTAGCTACGAAATTTCTTGGTACATATCCCGTGTTTCCGGTGCGCTGATGACGAACATACCACCAGTCACAATTGCTGGAATAAAGATTGATAAGTATCTACATTATCTACATTATGTCATGCTTAAAAATAAAATTGATCGTACTGATCATTAACGGAAAGAAACGTGTGGAAGAGTTTCATTCAAAAAATCGACACTTGCATTTCCAAGTAACAAATAAGATTAACGCATCACATATCATTTTTTGATGGACTCTTGAGAAACACTGGGAAGGAAGTGTTCTCCGGTCGATGTTCCAAAGAGATGAGTCACACAAACTCCTTCTGACCAACCTCTCCTTTAGCACGGAAGCTAACCTATGCCTCTTCGAGCTTTCCTCTAACCAATTAATTCTCTACTTATTATTAACTTAATTACGACCCGGTTCTAATATATTCACTTTTGCACAGAAATTTTATAGTCTGAATTCGCGATTACATATTGAATGAGTCAACAGTAACTACCCTCGAAATCTCTCAAAAAAACCTCAGCTGATAGAACTGAAGTCCTTTTTACATTCAGTGCTGCAATTCTATAAACTAATCTACAGCCTCAGAACGTTCTGATAGTGTTCTGTCCCAAAACCACAAATCAATTTACCACAGCGAGCGTCTATGTCTTGAACGAAAACAGGTTACTGAACAACCCCAATTCCAAGTAGGAAATGTCCCGTCGCAACGAATTCGGGACACAGTGATAAACACTTCTAATGACTTGGATAAAATAAAACAAAAAAAGTTCGAGAGAATTCACCGCTCTAATTAGCTGACTTCTTGAGAACAGTCAGTGCGGTGTACTGATCACTAATAAGCTTTTTATTAACAGCTTTTTCTCGAGAACAAATCATCAGCTAACCAGTTTCGTCGTTCAACATGAGGAGAAAACCGCTCACCTTTGGTCCAATAGATACATCACATCTCCTTTCTTGAAACTAAGATCGCCATCAGCTCGTGAATCATAGGCATAAAGTGCGACCAACACCTCTTTGTCTGAAACATAAACTGTCGAAATAAATAGCAACATATTCAGACAAACAAAGAAATAGTGGATTCGGAAGATGAACCAAACCTTGTTGCGAGAGCTCATTTTCCAATTTTAAATGCGCTCGGATATGCCCACGCACACATCTGTACATGCTTGCGTGTATGCAAACATATTACATGTCGACTCTAGGACATCTCGGAAACAACGTTCAAAAAACTGGTTCTACAAGTTTTATAGTAGTAATGACATCATTTACAGTAATGTGTCATTTATCAGGACCAACACCGGTCAAAACCATAGACGCCTCCAAACTCCCCTTCTCTTCAGGACTCGTAGCAGCTTCACCCTTCCGTGAGTAATGATTTGTGGTTGGTTTCTTCGCGAAACTGTCACACAATGTCTGCAGAATCTATGGATCCTAGAGAAAATCATACTTTCACCATAGCCAATACGTACAGTCCATTTCGGAACGCCTGGTAGGGCGTGGCCTATGAACTTGGGTGAAAGTGTATCAAACTCTCTCTCTCCACCACACACTCCCACTCATGCCACGCACTCTCACTCTCGCCACTCACCCATGTCCGTAGACCACGCCCTATCAGGCGCTCCGAAACGGAGTATTTATGGAATTGAGTGACTAATTCTATGAGCGATCGAGGAATTCGCACTTCTACAGTTCTCCAAAGAAAATCCTCAAAGCCTTAATCTGCACTGCGAACATCGTCTGGCAGCTGGAAGGGAAACAAATAAGACTGTATAGTTCTGCAGATGGCGAACACCAGATTTATCACCAACGTTAGGAAAATCAGGGCAAAAAGTTAAGCGAAGGCAGGCAAGGAGTCGATCACCAACGTGTCGCTGAAGCTGTGGAGGTGAAGGAAGGTGGTTTCCCTGATGACTAATCAAATGGATGATCATGCAAAACATCCTCAAAGTATAAGCCGTAGGATAATTTAATTGAATGAAAAGACAAAAACCAGGATCCCGCACCTCAATGAGGCCAATTCAAAACAGTAGTGTGTATATACACACTGTTTGCACTCGAAGCACTGAAAAAAACTTACAGGTCATACAAACACAAAAAAATCCTTTTCCATTTATCTTTCGAAATGTCATGTTAGCCGCTCGACATTTTGAATTAGCTGTGTTTCTTTCCTCCTATTCTCACATCTCTACAAACATCAGCCTCTCTGAGACGACCTTCGTGCCCCGGATTTCGACAGCCCAAAAATAACCAGTTTCATGGTAAATGTGGGAGATTTGCGCATGCGTAAAATCCGCATTTAATCAAATTATGGTGGAACTCATGGAATAAGTAAGCGCCTGGATAATGTACAGAATAGATGCAAGTCGTTACATCATCTAATTTTGAAAAAAAACAATAGGAAAGAACTTCATGAGGAAAAGATTGTAAGGAAAAGATGCGAAATAGAGCCAGTAAAATATAGGGACCAACCTGAGGCGGTAACTCGCTGCGGTGTGGAGTGTTCGGCCACATGAACCTCTCGATCTCCAGCATTGTTCACGAGATACATCGTCTGTGGCGTTGTACTGAACTTCGTAGCATCGATGCGCTCGAGGACACTGCCGCCAGCACCATCACCAGCCGAACTATTACGATGACGTGAGAAGCAAGCGCCCATCTCGTCTTACCTAACAAGCAAACCAATGTAAGTAGAGTAGGAAGCAATATTGCAACAAAAATCAGGACGTCTCATCCCATAACCTCATTCGTAACGATGAAATTAGGTCATGTAACAACCATGGTGAGAGAAGATACTCTGCGACGCCTAATAAAAAATGATCAGTTACCACCAAAACCTACCTTATTAGGTCTTCTACAAGTAGGATATGTGGAAGGAATACCGTACGCTACCACATTACCCGTATGATGATGCGGTATCTGAAATGGAAATCACCCGAATCATGTTAATTCAAGCAGATAATTTGCCGACGACGAAAGGCCAATAGTGCGACTAAAATCGATCGAGAGGTAACAGAACAATGGCTACTCCATGAAACGCAAATTCTTAGATTTAAATGCTGTAGTTAATACAGTAAATTGAACAACTTCTTTCCTGAGGCGAAAGCCATTTCCCGAACAAACAATTATCTCAGATATACCATTCAATAGCTCGCCAAAGATAACATCAGTTTCCATGGTGAAAAATGAATAACAGGTATGAATAGCTGTCGCTGGCATTTTCAGAATGAGTGCTATCGTACAATTCACCCCCTAACGCTATAGCGCGTTATTCACCACAGAGCGAAATGGGCGGCGTTCACCTAGTTTTTCGCTCTACTAAAAGTAGGAACTTCTTTTGTTTTACGACCTTGTTTGGGTATCGAAAGAAGTTTATCGTCCTTGCACGTAATGACACCGTGATTCTTAGGAGCCCTCACTGGAGAAAAATCGAATTGAATGGCCCTTTTAGCAACAGTTCCTTTCCCAGATCACTTTCCGATCAGCTGTCCTAGAATTCGCTGGAATACCACGCACAATGCAATGACTTTCTAAGTACTGCTGTTGATCAATATCTTGGAATAAGTGAAACTAAGTAAAATTAAAAGGACACCGACATATATTCTGATGTGACATGGCATGGTAGGTCCAACGATCCTTAAAAACTATTTCTCAGAAAAATGGTACTATCGCCAAAAAAGAGGTTCTATAACATATAATCGCTGAGAAAACATCCTTACGATACGATACATCGGTGTATACCATTCCATACGAAGAACCAAGAAATTGGAACTTCAAGAAGTCTAACAGCTTATTACCTAAGCTATTCGTCTTAACGAACAGCCAACATCAAAAAAAGCCTTCACTTAATCCTAGCACACTGCATCTCGCTGCTAGCTTTCCCGTGGTTCACTGTGAGTATAATTTCATCCCCGCATTCTCTACTGCTCAACCAATCGATCATGAGATGCATTTAACGGCTACAGATTCGCTCAGAGCTATGAAAGTGAGCATAAAATATGTGAAACTGAAAACGATTAAAAATACAGGATGTTGGAAAAACAAGGAAAGACTGGGGAGCTAGGGACATCGAACGACAAACGTGAAAGGGGATAGATTAGTTCCGCGTGATTGATTCGGACGCGATACGCAGAGTTCAAAAAGGACATGAAAACCAGCAGAACACAGCTGCACTATGGAATTGATCAAAACTCTCTCAAAAACTGTGCTTCACACACCACCTGCAACTCGTGCGTTTCATACAAATTGCCCACTTCTACCATTCACAGATAGTTTGTGGACTTAGAACGGAATCTGAGCCCTTTTTCTAGGTACTTTTACAAATGAACAAGCAGAAGTGCGAAGAGTAACAAAAATGTTCAACTATAAATTAACCTCCACTACCCTCTCCTTTCTCTACCTGTCCAACGGGTAAACACAAAAGTCCAAAAGGAGAATTTCGAAAAAAACGATAAACTAGGAGGTCCATCGGCTTCCTTGGGAATGCCGCGCTCGTAGATTGTATTCACAAGAGAAAGAAACATCACAAAAGAGCAGCATCAGCTCATCGAGGAATGAGAAGTGGTTTAATATGTAGAGGTATCAACGCGAAACGTCGAGCAAGACATTATTGCAATTTGTTAACTTGGGCAGCCGCCACACTTCGCGACTTTGCAGTTTCACAATTTCGCACGCGAAGTTACGGCAGTGCAAAATCCAAAGGCCACTTATCGCGTGTGAAAGTGCGACAAAATACCGCGGAATGGTAAAACGCGAAGTCCAACGCCGGCCTTGGGCGAATTTTGAAAGAACAGATTTCAACCGGTGATATTACAGCTAGAAACTAATAAAATCAATCTATTTCAAGCTAAGAATCGTAAACCACATTACTAAACGTCTGGAAATTGCAGCTTCTCGATGTTATGACAAACAGTGATGAGATCGCATGTCTAATCGCTATTGACCAACTGAACACTCTGTTCCGAAAATATTTCTCTATGCTTCAGCCGGGATACCATGCAATGACTACGAAAGACTAGGCCAAACGTAAATAGATATAGTTATTCACAAGCAGTGCAAATCGTCCCATTAACAAAAAATGAACTTTCATGTGCATGTGATATTTTGTACAAACAAACAAAAAGTGACAAGTTGAACTGACGGACCACAAAAAGAAGATTAATATGTTTTCACAGTAAAATAAGACTGTATGACCAACGTGCTTAGCGTGTCCATTTACTTTCACAACAAAGACACAACATTTTCACATCAATACGTGAAAAAAGAAAACCATTTGATATTTCATGATGGAACCATGTTAATGGACAGGATGACAAACCACTACCACCACCACACCGTGAGAGAGAGAGAGAATCGATCGCGGGTGGCTCGCAGCTCGCCGGCAGAGTGACCTCGTCCGGGTGCGGGGATAATAGCCGTTGGATGGTGACGAGGCGAAGAGAAAGCAGACACAACGAAGATGTGACGATTAAAGCACAATATCACACATCTTCGAAGCACTCTCAGTGATTCATCACGATCTGTTCGTTTCCCATGGGTAGCCGCCAGACACCCACAGGACACCTAGGAGGTCAATAAGTGCTGGGTTCAAAAAAGGTCGACGTGATTAAACCACGGACTGTCTGTAGTAGATCTGACTTTTTTCTACACCAACTACTTTTCTACTATATTGTTATCGCTATCCGGTT
The DNA here is from genome assembly GCA_963978905.1 of Trichostrongylus colubriformis. Lineage (NCBI taxonomy): Eukaryota > Metazoa > Nematoda > Chromadorea > Rhabditida > Trichostrongylidae > Trichostrongylus > Trichostrongylus colubriformis. The sequence goes on from OZ022260.1 coordinate 34,055,836, forward strand.
TCCACTGGACAAACTGCCATCAGCTGTCTTCAGGCCACTCTCAAAAGTCGAGAAAAACAGCCGCTTCGGTACGATTCCCCTCTGTGGCGTCCAAATAAGACCCTCCCCATTGTTTGACTTCTACAATACCAGCAACTGTTGCCGGATTGCATAGTTGTAATGTGTTTTAATGCTATACTTCCTTTCCTGAGGCGAAAAGTTATTAATTTTACTTTTTGTCACACAAAATTGCTGTGAAATAACCTTTGCTTCTCATATGATTACTGAAAATTAAGATTTTCGCTTATCGCTGACCTCTAAGGTACGGGTGACGGTTGGGACACACGAATCTAGGCCGTGACCCTGTGATAGCCTGTGGCCTTTGCCCTGTGACATGAATAATTCAGGCAATTTGACTATACAACGGAACAGACTTGCAAGGAGGACACGATTTACATGAACAAATTGTTGAATTTTTAAGGCTTAGGTTAAAGGCCATAGGCTATTACAGGGTCACGGCCTAGATTCGTGTGTCCCAACCTCATCCCTTAGGTACGACCCCTCACCGGCCTATCCGGTCACCTATGGCCCCCCTGTCGAGGTATCCTCGACTCTCGTATACCCTGGTTGTCTTCCTCTGTGATATGGCAAAGATGTTCCGAAGTCATTAAAATCAGCCTTATCCAAAAAAGGAACCAAGTTTCTCACAACATTTTCCCTGTCCCTCTCCTTTCTTTATCTCTGCGCTTCAGGGTAGGTAATGCGCTGTGTAGTGCATGAAGAATGAGAAAGGTAGGTGGTGGTATAAAAGTATCTCACGCTATCACCCGATTTCTGGGAAGACTGGCTGCAATTTCTCGGCAACGCTACGATGCGATGGCGACCGTCCTAGATCGGCTTCTTCAGATATGATTTTCTGAAAGAATAAGACATATCAGAGTAATGCATAGATGCAATACCGTTGCGCTTAAAGCACAACTTTTCCATAGGAATGTCAGCCCATAACTACAAGTTTCTTGGGGCACAAGAACCAGAAGTTGGGCAATTTCCCCAGCGAGGTCGTCCACAATAGTTTTACTTTTATTTAAGAAACACTTTGAACATTAATTGGTACAGCTCTGGCATTTGTCGTTGTTCAGGAGGTTGAGTCGACAAAGGAGAATGCATAAGACCCTTAATGGAACATAAGAAAAGCATAAATATCAATCTACAAATTCTAAAGTATGTTGAGGTGAGCAAGACAATCGGTGAAAATTTCAAGATTTTTCGGACACCATCGAGAGCTTCCAGATGTGCGCGGATCGCCGAAGTTGTTTATAAACTCAAAAACACCTCCGCGGGAATAAAACGCGCAAAAGGAACCGTACCATGGGATCACGTATGATCAACACGGACTTCCAAAACTCATTAAGTCCCTTTGAAAGAACTGAAGTGTTCAAAAATAATAGTCTAATGAACCGTTACGATTTTTCTAAATCTGTGTGTAATACTAAACGACATCTGTTATCCTCATTCATCATCTGAGAACCGTTGAGGAGACCCTGCCACGGGTATCGGATGACAAGTGAGGTAAATTGTTGACCGTTTCAGCCGCTTACTTCCACGCCTAAATTGTATCGCTCACCATGCTTTTAATTAGAAATACGTCTGTCTATAGTTTTTCGATGAGTGATTTAAGAAAAAAACTCATGATATCTTTCTAAATAGTCACTGATTGAAACTGGAGGATGAATTGACTGGAGGAATGCGAAAAATGTAATAAATATGTTGATGAATGTTTGAGGACATCGAACAGTGTGCTAGCTTACGAATTCTGAAAGGACAATGACTCCATGAGGAACCGCTCAAAGGAAAAATTGGCGTAATAATTTGAAACAAGAGATAAGTGTTATTTGATCCCGACATTTATGACGAATGGGATTAGCACGTTTCGAATGTACGACTGCAGATTTGGGAGAAGAGGACTGCATATTTGAACAGCACGTCACAACAAATAGCCAATCTATCTAACTGAGTAATCAAACAAATCGATTGCTGGATTTTCACAAAGCACACGGAAAAAGTCAGCATTTCGTCGTTCCTGCATATACGAACTATTGAAAGTTCCTCCGTTGTTTCATCCTGCATTTATATTACATTTATGATGATCAAAGTTTGGCAGCATATTAGAGCCACAGCGTCCGAAAATCTAGGAAGAAGGATCACCACACGAAAGGTCGTGCAATCGTCGGTAACTGGTTTCCGAGAGGAAGCAACAGTTGGTGGATGGCAGATAAAGTACTCCTTCAGAATGAAAATTTTTCAAGGAATGTCACTGAATCGGTTCCAAGCTAATGTAGCTCCAACTCGCTTGTAATCGCTGGTAATAGAGTAAACTAGACAATGGCACAAATCTGTGAAAAATAATGTAATGAATTTGCAGATACTTTCAAGGCTGATGCAAAAGTGAGGGTGTGTTGGAACGTGACACTAAATCCACACCTGTTTCCATAGAAGGTTTCCTGATGAACACATTCAAAAAAAACGTTGATCAGAAATTAAGCTTAGTTAGCTGACAGCCGCGACAGTACCAATAATTTACAAAAAAGGAATTCATCTGCAAAAAAAGTTTCATGGAATTGAGCTACGAAGATAAGAATGGTGAAACAGGCCGCTCACGAAAGCTAATTTTGGCTCAGTGGCTTATTTGGACCTCCCAGATTGTTGCACTAAAGCCAGTTTCGAGTGTTCCATCAGAGCCAGCCTTCGTGGGAAAAAGAAAACATTGCTTTGAACATATCATTATCACCAGGGTACACCGGAAGTCGTCGTATGTAGGTCGCCGTTAAGGGGGGGGGGACATACTTAATTGGCCATTTTCTTCGACACCCGGGTGTGCCATGACTGTCACTCACTAGTTTGCCGCTGACAGAAATGCATTTGAACGTCTCCTCCAATCAAACGCAAGGCAAGCATGCGGCACACTGTTGAATAATTTATCGATACCGAACACCTCCTGCAACTTTTCAGCCTTTTCTAATATTAACAAGAGATTTGCTACACAGTATTAGGAGGTCAGACCTTTGGTAACAGAGCTCGTAGGGGTTAAGCCTGCAAAGTGCTCTTATTGAGGACCTTCAAACTAGTCAAAAAATGTGAACGAGCCCGATGCGAATGCGTAAACCCATCTCGTGACGAGTCTAGAGAGCCGCAGATCATTTCTTCAACTAACAATAAGAGTAATTTCCCTACTCATTTTGAGACGCTCGAAGGTCGTACAAAGACGGAATCCGCCTATTAACCTCGTTTGCCAGAGGACAAAAAGCCGACAAACAACTTTGACCGTAACGTGAACTAATCGCTGCTCCGTTTCGTCTCAGGGCGTTATAGCCCACAGGACTGCGCGGTCCACTCAACGAACACTCTCAGCGAATAATATATCTTCGTACTACAACTATGAAACCTAGTGACCACATATTTTGACCCTATTTCACACCATCAATCAGTGTTCCTGTGAATCACTGAATCAGTGATAAAAAGAGAAAGTCGTGACAGCCGCCATCGCAATAGTCGCAGAACTAAAGCAAAGAAATAACAAAAAGTGTTCCGAGGTCGAAGCTTCATTCAGTTTCAAGAGCATCGTGCTTCTTGTCAACTATTGACACTTGACATAACAAGCTGTCATTGTTCAGAATGTTTTCTTTGGGGAAGTTCTCTCCTTTTTAGAAAAGACTGGTTCAAAGAAATTCCGATACCTCACTAATTCGTGATTACTCCCTCGTTCATTTCCGCGCCACCTCAATCAGGCTCAAGACTTAGAATGCAGGAGCCCCAGAGTACTAGTGCCCCAAGAGAGCAGTGAAGGGACAATAAAGGACGTCTGAATGAGTCCCTGCGACGAGTGCCTCTATCCAACGAAGGCAATCAATATTTAGGACATGACTAAAAACATAAAACAACTGATTACTAGTTTTTTCTGACAGCAAACAAAATAGAATCTTTGGAGCACACAGCCTGATTCACAATAAACATTCATCACGATACTATATTTCTAAAAAATAAGTGTATTGCTAAAAACCGCTAAAACAGTTGAAACCGATGGATTGCGTTCAGCACTCTACCATTTAGCACAGTCAATAGTGAGCTCAAGCATGGGCTAAGGAATCTTTGAAACAGGTTTTTCATGGGAAGGAAGTTGGTCGAGAAATCTGGATCCCAAGGATCAAACGTTTTTTTTTGTCATTGGGAGACGATCAGGCCGATCTCTTAAGGGTATCCCTGAAATGTCTTTCAAAAAGGTCTTTGTGGCGGGATGGTAATTTTTGAAATTTCCCTCTAAACAACGCTTGACCCTGGTCGACAGCCCGCGGTCGTGCACCAAATTTCTTCCTGTACACTGTGCATAGTTCTCTATTCCAGTGATGAATAGAACTTTACGGATTATGATATTCGTGATTCGAATCTGCCCAAGAATTCATATAGAAGGTGAAGTTAGAAAGAATTTGTATCATCTGCTTACCAACTAGGTTGCCAATAACAATCAAGCAGTATATCCGTCAAGGAATCCCCTTAAACACTTCCGCAGATCACCATGACAAATCATGAAAGATCTATTCAAATGAGAAGAAACCATATATGTTAATGAGAAAGATTAAAGTGGCATTAAATGGATCCGGGAATGGGAACGATAGTAACAAGAAATTATGATTTGGGCTAGAGGATATGGTTGAGGCCGCCGTCAGATATAGCGATTTTGCCGCATCGAGATCTCGACGCGACTTCGTGTGCGGAGCCGTGACACCGCAAAATCGCAGAATCGCAAAGTCGCGTATTCTGACGTCGGCCTTACTTGTACTAGTTGAGGAAGGAGTAACAGGTGGACGAACCTTTGCCGCCCTTCACCATATTCACGACGGGTCTACGAAGTCTAAGTGTATCATGCTAACAACATGGACTTATGGGGTGCGGGCCCGTTACGTTCAGTTCTCGGTGATCACGTAATCAACAATGCGTCGAAATGAAAGCTGCTGAATCACCTTAAATTCTAAGAAAGCATTGCAAGGGAAAAGAAAGGAGGATTTCAAACCGAAATTTAGTCAGAGAAAAGCGCTATATAGGAAATGTGCCACCAAGGCTCAGTAGTTTCAGGCCACATCTGTATCAGAAGGAAGTGAGCAAGAACTTGTTCATTTAGATCAAGAGGGCGTCGACGACTGGTGGTCAACACCCACTCTGTCATCAAGTGTCGTCGTCACAAGTCCAACTGGTAAGGACAAAGTTAGTACGACACCAACAAGTTCATTCTAAATTATGCATCTGAGAAATTCGTGAACAAAGTGGAATTCCCCATTGTCGAAAACAGGCACACTAATGCAAGAACATCCAAGGAATCCAACAAAAAGTGCAGCGCGTCCGCGACAACGTACAATCAACGAAAACCGAGGTGAAGGTCACGTCCACGACATCATGAAAGTCGCCTGAATCACGACAAGGAAAGCAATGTTTGAGAAGCATTTCTTCCAGTGTTTTTTTTCGGTTTTCTTTGAAGGTAGACCGAAAATTACATAGAGGAGCGTACCCATTTTTGTATGTCAACGTTAAGTGCGCACAGCCAGCTGCGGAGGGAGAAGTTGTGCGTATACTACGTGCACCGAAAGGGCGCCGATCTCATTCCCAGAGCTGTCGTATTAGATTAAAGGCGGCGTTTGGGGTGAGGAGAAAATGAGAACTGGGAAGACATATTTTCTGGAAGGACATTAAAAAAAAAACATTCCAGTTCAAAACAGGTGCTGTGTGGCGAGAGTCGTATTGAAAAAGCGCGACATGGGGGTCTTATCACGATTCTGCAATACTGTGGATGGCGCAGCCACGAATCTGCCGGGGGTTGACGCGAGGGCGGGGCAACGTATGCGGTCGGCTGACACAACCCCTCCCCGTCTGCATTTACCCCACCGGCTAGCGATGCAGAGAAGAGCGAAAAGGAAGGAGTGAGAAAAGGGTTTTCGGATTCCTATTTCTCGTATTTCCATAATCAGGCAATATTACCCCTTCCGAGTCTTTGAGGTGCACCCCCTCCTAATGAGGGACCAAGCCTCGATGAACCAGGGAAAGAGTTCCTTTACTCTATCAGAGCTAGGCATAAATAACACCCGATGCCGAGTCCAGTAAGGTACCGCGCTCCATTAAGGTTACCTTTTAATCGACTCCTTTACTTCTATAAAACCTGCAAGAGAGAAAAAAATTGAAGCGTCTGGTCCATCAGATTACGTATATTTGTCGGGACGGAAGTGAAAGATGGAGATTGCGTCGAAACGGGATGGACGGTCTCATGGAACTTGAAGGTGGAGCGTTGATGCTTCAATTTATGGTTCCAATTAATCGATACTATATTCATGTAGAGTAGCTTGCTGTGGTATTTTTTCTTTTATAAGTCAAATCTATTTCCAAGTTCGTAGTGTAGATAATTAATAAACAAAGATTCAATGCAATCCTCATGAGCCTTTTTTCAAAGCCATTTTTTGGGACGGGGTGTGGTGCGTCAAGAGCGAACCTTCACTTTCTGGCCCGTGAGATCCGTCAGACCGGAATCACACTTGCGCGGTAAAAGTGGGTTCGCAAGAAACGCACGTGACGCAACAACTTACCGCATAGCAGAAGGAACCCAAGCAGGGAGGCGATAGTTCAAAGGGCGACGCGCGAACGAAGTAGAGAATTACTCGACGCGACGCTGTCTCGACTCTGCCTACCCTGCGACAATATTGCCTGAGGCCGCGTTCATACAATACTTTGCGGTGCCGGTGGCAGGGCGTGGTTGCATGTCTCTGCGTCTCCGCCCGTGCCACCCCGTCTCGTTGTCTGCGTCGTCTCTGCATCTCCTCCGTGCCCCACTACCTCGCTGAAAGTGAACGCAACCACGCCCTGCCGGCGCAAAGTATGAAAGCGGCGTTACCAACAGCGCACGGCTAATATGAATCAGAGTACTGATTATCGGTCTTGCACTTGCGTTTCGCGCGATTGCGCGTTCGACGTGGAGCATGAATGTTTGCACTTCAGGAGAAGAGCAGCGCTTTTCAGGCACTGTTCATAGTTCGCGATTCAGACGAACCACTCGATCGATATCTATCTTTTCCTTACGTCTGAATCGAGTAATCGCCTGGATCGCGAACTCTGAAAAATACCTCGTCCTTCACTAATATAGTACTTACAATGTCTTATTAGGGCCATACGTGTGCTTGATAAGCCGATCAAACGGTAATCATAAGATAAACGTTCCAGCTGCAAATATTGTGGATACTACCTTTAGATCAGTTCTTCTTCAGAGTATTATCTACACTACTTCCAGCTGCAGTGGGTTGGTATTGTTCGCCACTATTTGCATTGCGAATCCTCTCACAAAAATGATGAGTTTTTTCCTACAGGGCTGATGTCAGACTTTTTCGCGGTGCTGCTGCGTCACACTTTCGCACGGGGTTCTGCGACTCTGCCACTTCGCACGCAACTCGGTCCGTAAATCGCGAATCTACCATCATGCTTATAAGTTAAACAAAACCACCATAATAGCTCCTCCGTACGCTTTGATGTTCGCTGATATCCATTTCCTTTTTCTTGGGAAATGCTCAAACTGAAATTACTTGTAGAGGGCTTACATTCATCTGAGCCACAGAGACGAAAAGTGTACGACATGAGCGGCAGTAATGAGTCTTCATGAAGGTTACCCGGATGTTGTTTCATGTTTGAGGCTTGAAACTAGAAAATTCTGGAAAATAAGGGAGACTGGACGTCAATAGTTCAAGGAACTGCCAACTGAACAAAGTTACTGTGAAGAGAAGTAGCAGTGCAAGGCAAAAATGGACGAGTGAACAATTTTAGGAGATGGCCGTGAAGGTTATGGTTTTTGAGACAAGGGAGGCCGTAAAATCAGAAGATGGAAGGGAAATCGATTTGGTCTTTTTCTGCCGCATTTTTAGGTACGCTCCGTTTTTGAGAACTGTAATTTCAAAGTGAACGTACGGAAAACATACATCTTCGATTCATATCCGATAAGATTCACTTCTCCTCAGCGTCGTGGAAAGATTGCATTGATGTTACGGAGCAGAGGTGCTAACAATCAACTGAGGATTCGCCAAGTTGTCCTCTATTCAGTACCTTTTATTCACGTTGCTCTTATCGTTGATTAAAATTTCCACTGAAGAAACGCAGCAAATACCTGTATTCAACTCCGAGAACTGATTTCTACTTGTTTCAGAGGTCATCTCGCACCTAATGTTGAGGAATTAATTATAGAACACTCCATTTTTCATCGTGTATAGATAACGTGAAAACAGGGTCAATGTGACTCGAGGGGTGGGGGGGACGCGGCAAGCCGTCGCGCCTTGGGCGTTTGCTGACGACGCTGTCAAGCTCCTCTATTGAAAAGGCTCAGGCGAATCTGGGAGAGCCCAGACGGCTAGAAGACACGCCCTCAGTTGCAAGAACGATGCTGCCGGCATGGCAGGTAGCGCCTCTCCCACCTCAAACCGCAACGGACCCTCCTCACGCACCTCTTTATACGTAGATGTGACACATGGAGCATTCCATCGTAATTAGGAAATGACAAGATTCTGCTTCATTATCATGCAAAGGTCACACTTTTTCTTTCCAGCCGCTTTTGCTTAAGTTAAGCTGTAGATGTGCTAGAAATTAGTAGTTTCCAGTAGACTGTTTCAAAAATAGGTTCCTTAAAGTGACCTTGCCTCGTGACATGAAACCACATGTCGTTGATTACCTCAGTTATTAATGCAGGGTCAAATAAAGTCGGGAGGGGTGGGGAGACGCAACTTCGCGTCACGTTTCACCCACGTCAAGCTTCTTTCCCTCCCAAGGCTTAGGCTAAAGCAGATGACACCTATGCTTTGACATATGCTTTTTTAAAGGCACACCTCGCGATAAATTGTGAGAGTTATCGCGCGTATTACTGGACGTGAAGGCCCTGATTCACCCATCAGTGAGGAAAAATGAACCAAATCCCCTCACAACCACCAAAAATAGAACTCCCTGTATTCAGTCCCTGTACGAGTATTGGAGATTGTAGAAGAGCTTTTCCTCGATGATATCGCGCAAAATGCTACGGTATCACCTGTTTTCCCTGTTGAAGCTGCCTTCGCTATTGATATCGCCGCCTTATCTTGTCTTATCACAAGTTTCCTTCTCCACGTAAGAGCCACGTTGGAAATTTGTTCGTCTAAGGCCAGGAGTGATTCGGCTCGATGGGCTCAACTCGGCTCGGGTTGAGCGCGCCTATCGCCGCGAGGATGCACTACAGAGCCGCAACAAGGGTGCAACCTGGCCACCTATCTAATGACCTCCTTCCCCCAAGAAAGTAAGACATCAATGTGATTTCGCGTGGTGTGCCTTTAAGTGGGAGGAGGAGATATCAAATTTAGCCCAAGCCTAGGGAGGGAAAGAAGTTTCGCGTTGACGCAAAGTTGCTTCTCCCCCTCCCGACTTTATTTGACCCTTATTGCAAATTTTGTATCCAAATACTCGAAAGCACGTTGAGATTGAAGCTAGACAGATGAATTACCCAAATTCGCTGTAGTGATGTGGGTGTAGCTTGCTTTGCAAGCAACGAGCTCAATTTCGCATCTAAAATTTTGATAGCAGTCTATAGCTTTGAAAATTAGGCTTAGAAAGCATAATCTAAGGTTCCCACCACTCTGATAAAAAAGGAACTCACTTTTACACCTTACCACCGATGAATCGTTGTCCCCAAGGAGGACAGAAAATACGCTACAATGGATAATTAACATACGAGAACAACAGCACTATTTCATTGATCGCTATTTTGAACTCTTTTCTTGTTTCTCAACGGATCATCATGGAATCGTTGTGAAAGCAAAAAAGGACATTATTGAAAACCAGATGTGAATAAGTTAGTAAGAAATTAAATGCCACAGAAAGTCGTAAAAGCACCGGACAATGATAGTGAACGAATCAACCGAGATTCTATCTCACAGATGTTTAATGACGATGTTACAAGAACTTTCGGTAGTTTACAGATCAACTAGTTTTATTGTTTGTTCAATGGGAAAGCGCTAGCAACACACGTATCGTACTTCTTCTGCTCTCAGAAAAAAGCACGTCATCTCTTCACTACCACGTACGACGAAGAAGTCTGGACCTACCTGTTCCGTTACGTGGTAGCAAGACGGAAAACTGGAAATATTCATGCGACTATCATTTACCACCCAGCATGACACAACCACACATGTGAACTGAATTCAGCATACTTATACAACAATCCGTTGAACTCCTACTTTTACTCAGAGCCCTTTCACCTAATGACCTTGCTCCCAATGTGTATTCAAAACGCGGAGTCATTTTTATTAGTCATTCTAGCAGAGAATTAGTCATCAAACAATCCAATGCTGAATTACCTCAACGTTCAACTCAACGACAGTACTCACAATTGCACAAGGTAAGAAAAGTGTCAAGATTGTCAATGTTAATAGAATGCGTAAAAGCGCACTGGAATATGAACGAGCAAACTTTTTCAGCTTCATTTAAAACCCGCGTCATCACGTGGCTACCGTTCTTCGTTACTACTTCTTCCATAAATCAACAATTAAAACACAGGAGCTGTTACGATCGGTTCCCTTGATTCAACAAACAGTCCATCAGTTGTGCCATTTTTCGTTGTGATGCAGGTTCTGGCATTTCTCGAAGCGATGATGCAATGAAGGCACCTGATAATGTTAAAATAATGCTCAAAAACTAATAAAATATAGATGAAATGGAAAATTTACCATAACGATCATATTTATCCATGGTAGCAGCTGATAACCTCTGCCTCAGAGAGGCTGTAATTTCACGTATCATATCCAACCCTGAAACAAATGGCATTCAAAATCTGGAGCAGCATTCATCAAAATCGGTAACATATTTTACTGGTGTTCAATGAATTTATGTTCTGTCCCACTTAACAATGGTGCTGTTGTGCTCGAAATGTGTATGCCTAAAGGCAGCATTAGGGGAAATTCGGACGGAAAGTAAAAGAAGTAGAGAATCTGAAAGACGAGATGCCTAGTAATAGGACAGAGAAAAAAACGGATGGAAATGGCCAAAAACCCGAGAAATGGGACCCTCTTCTCTCGTTGATTCTCCACGCGGACGACCTATCCGTCAAGAGGCGAATACTCCAAACGAAGTTTCCATTGGCATGCTGCACAGTAAACACAAGGGAATGTTTAGAAATACGACAGCATTTTTTTCCTTAAGTAAGCCTCAGGTTAAAACTGCGAAAGCGCGCTGCATACCTTCGATCTCACCGCATATCTTTGGCCGCTCTCATCGTAGCTAACTAGGTATCACGTCGCTTGGAGGCGGGGTCGATCATCCAAAGGCGTCAGCTCTTATCCGTTGCGCCGCTTCTACAGCTCGGAGACGCGCGTTTTCACTAGGATTTTGCCACAGATAGCCTTCTTAGGCTCAAAGTGTCCATGCAAGTAACTTCTTTCAGACATTTTCTCAATAACCGCATTGCCCCTTATGCTGTCTTTAATTTTGCCCATGAATGAGCCAATGAGCCACATATGACTGGAAACTTGTAGGGATCCTAAAGAGCACTTTTTGACCCTTTTTGCCCTTATGAGATACGATTTTTGAGTTCAAAGTAGAGCCATCTTAAAAGCACATTGACCCATACGAAGCAAATGCAAATAAAAGTTTAATATAGATAAATGAACTGTATAACACAATATAATATAATACATGGTTGACCGAAGCTGTACTGCAATAAGTATTACCTTCTTGAAGTGAGTCCATTTTCTTCTTCTTCGAATTGAAACCACCACCGTAACTCCGTTTTCGAGACGGCTCTGTACCATTCTCTGGGCTCTTGTCACCACCCATCTCAGCCGGCACAAAAAATGTGTCATTTCCATCATCGCCATCAGCTCCTTCCTCAGCTACTTCTTCTGGTGTGGCAGAGCTTCGAGGGCTATCAACTAGACTGTTAACTTTTGATTCGCTCTCGATACGAGGCGAAAACTGGATTCTGAAACAGAATAGTTAAAAGGAGAAAAGTTAATCGAAACTAAGTAATTGATACTGACGGTTCATTTTTTCCTACGCTATCCAGAAATTCCAAATCCTTTTCGAAGGCCCATTGTTTTCCAGAAGCACTTGGCTGCATCGCATATCTTCGCTTTGTATCGCGTAAACCTTTCCAAGTAGCTTTAAGATCCAACACTAAAACAAGAAACATCATAAAAAGAACAAGTAAGTAAGCTAATTATAACAAATGATGATCAATGATTACTATGGAATGATACTCGTTCTTCCGAAAAAAAAAACTATTTTTTGCCAGATGTTGCACACCTCAATGCATTCAAAGGTTCGTAACTCCACTAGGAATTCATAGCGCATGGTACACCTCTAACAGAACAGTGTAAATGAATTGCTTCCATCGCTCTTCTGCAGATATTCTAACAGATTCGAAAAATACCCCCATTACAAAGGAAAGTAATTAAAATAGTGGGAAGCGAAGGGTAAGCTTGTCATGAAAATACTATGAAGCATTTACAATTTTCTCCATCTTAGAGTGATTTGAGATTCTAAAAGCTTGCTAGTTAGCAGCAAAAGCTTATTATTTAAGGGCGCATTAACGTGAACTCACATCCGCCTCGGAATCCTTTTCTTTCCAATCCAGTCAGTATTCTGGACCAAGCCAAGTTTTTCTTGTCTAGTCTGTAGTAATCCCTACATTCAGTGTTCCATAACATTTCTTCGTCTCGGATGAGGCGAATGAACTCTTTTTTCAATTCAGCATTCATTCTGAAAACGAAAATACATTTGGGATTTAGCCACCTATACCGACAGAAATAAGGAGATTCATAGAAAAAGAACAGATCAATTTGCATCGAAATGATACAGTGCTATATGAGCCGAAGGAACAGCAGCGCGACGATGTGAGCTGACACCTGAGCGTGGAAAAAGAAACGCGAGGCGGTGATATGATTCCCTTACAGACAGGGGGAGTTGTGCACTACGTTGAAAAGGCTCACCCATACCGGGCACCCTCTCTATGCGGAGATGGTGTTCCACCGATTCATATAGCACTCAGCAGTAATTGGAAAATCCAGTGTGTAATTTAATTTATTGGAGTGCAACTATTTCTATACCAAAATGAATCCACAGTGAGGCGATTATTCCGTACCGGAAAAAAGTATTGCAATTTGGTGCGCTATTCGATGTTGCAGGCTCTGTGTCGCCGAATACTGAAGCAAGCCATCGTCTCACTGCGGACTCTTTCTCGTTCCTATAAAACGGAAACCTTAGTTAGCAGTGACGCAGCTTACCAGTACCCATCCTACAGTAGAAAGCTGAGAACCTCTTGAATTTTGACCTATCAAAAGGCAAATAAGACAATGCGAACTACCGCCTAACATAGCCAACGCCTCCGCACTAGCAACTATTTGAAATCTACATATTGTGATGGAGAGCTGAGCCTCATGAGGGGGTGAAAGAAGTTATACACTGTGCACGACAGCTGAATTTGGAGTGGAACCCAGGTCCGATACCTACACATCCAAGCACCACATAAAACATTTAATTGTACTACTAGTAATAATAAGAAAAGCGAAAAATCATAAACTTATATTAGAAAAGACAATAGTGTGGATACCAACCAACTGAGGCGATTCTCAAATTTCATCAAAGCAATGTTTATTCACTTCCAAAGTACTAAAACATGTATGCAGATTGTGAACAGTTGTCCACGGAATATGAAGACAACAGTAGTAATTCTGCTCATCATCAAGTTCTAACGAGAAATAGTACCAGAATGACAACGAAATGATTTAAGATGAGGCTGTGGTCACACTCAGCGACGATCGAAAACCATGCCTGCCGCCATCGCCAGGCGACATGACTGTGGGACCCAATTCGTTAAGACATAAAAGGGAGAAATTACAAAGTGTTCAAATCGAAGAGACGGAAAAAGTATCACGGGAACGTAGTTTCTCTGCACAATGAAAATCCTGACGCCCAGCAAAGTAGACAGGTACGGGACCGCCTCGACAACGTCGCCGAGTGTAACCACATTTTTGCATCCAACAAGGACCATAAATAAGGTTCGGAAGAAGTCGTCCTTAACGCATTTAGGAAATGGTCGCGAATCGATTGATATCGGCGGGCAACTCCACAGGATGGGGCAGCAGTTCTCAGATTACATCATCATTATCAGAAAGACGCCTAAGGTCTTAACACTACAACACTGGAGTTGACCCTGGACCCAATCGATGTGGCAGTTGGTGTGGCAAATGAGTAAGGGTACACGGTTGAGTCTCTATGTTCACTGCTTTGCATTGTCCGCTACGCGTTCGTTACACGAACCACATGAGGGTTAAGAGCAGATGGCTTAGCCGCGCTATGTATCACAAATTGAGCCGAGCTGTAGCTAAAAAATCGCCCCTAATTTCCTAATAATCAAAACAATAAAATGATGTTGAGTCCCTACAAAAATCCTCACGAAGTCATGTCGTACAGTCATCATTTACAAAAATTGTCGATATGTCTGTCCGTCCGCAAGTGAGTGATTGTGATAAAGGGAGGTAGGGAATCCAACCGCTCAGTGCAAGAGAAACTACATGATGTTGAAGTCTATGACCCAGTTACCATTGTGATGATACGTTCTACTTATATAGACGTCTACGAAGTACTCGAGTCATTCTGGTGCAGGCGTAGCAGTAGATATCAGGACAAAAGAAATGTGCGGAAATGAGATGTATGTCGGCGGACTACGGTTGGGCTGGACCTGTCAAAGTTGTGGGAATCCGAGTATATGACAGCGATCAAAGGTGTTCCAAGAAGTCGTAGGCTGCTCAGTAAACCATCGTATCGAGCGCAGAACGTCGAACGGGTGATGTGCCACAGCAGGGATCAGAGGGAGCCATAGCAACGGAGGGGGGGGGTGGTATCTTTAAGAAATCTAAAGTACATCAGACAGATCTCTAGGAGATCTCTGTGGGGTTCATTTGCACCTTGAGCATATATTTTTTGATTGAGCTGTAGCGAAGGAAAGCAGGGGTTATTTTACTCTTCCAGGCTTAGACAAAAATACGTGACACCTCCTCTTTGCCACTATCCCCGTTAAGCATTGAGTCGCACTGATGAATGAATCTACTCGCATGGATGCGAATTCCGTTCCTTTCAATACGTTACGCGTATAAAACTCCTCATCAATGTTGTGTGACGCGCGAGGTACAACGCGTACCTAAAACTGGTGATTTATATAAGTCAGCAAACGCTGCCGTCATCGGAAAAAGACTCTCACAGCCGACTGATATGGACAGTTGATTTCCTTCACGCTCATTTTTCCACGCTCGAGCTAACGACAACAGGTAAAGCATATGCTTAGCAAATGAAACCGTCACTGCGAGCCATTTATTCCTACATCGCTATCCGAAATCGCTCGCCGCGCGTATTCGCGTAACAAAAGTAAATCAATTTAAATAGAACGAGCATTAGTGCGTTCAACAAAAGCTGCTACCTGTCACTTACATAAAATCCTGTCCTTCGAGAGCTATACATGGAAAAACACACCGCGGGGGGTAGCTTATGCCCTCTTTGTATAACCGTGTCTCGGATGAAAAAGTTGCGACAGTGATTGCAAAAGCCCGGTAGTCGTGGACCAGGAGGACGTCTCGGAGAAACTCAACAACACAGGAAGATGGAAAATAAAAGTATATTTACACAGCCGAGAAGAATAGGGTAACAGCGCGGCGATATGTTATATGCTTCCTTTGCCTTCGTCGTCGTGGCATATCCAACGAGTTAGGCCGCCGTCCGTTCGTTATTTTGCGATTTTGCGATGTCGCGACATTGCAGAATCTTAACTTCGTAGCACCGCGTGAGGTAGTGTGACTCCGCAAGATCGCAGAAACGCAGAATAACGAAGTCAAACGGCGGCTTTACGCAGTCATGTGTTCCGCTCCGCGCCCCGCCCTTCCAAGCACCCTCTTTTGGCAGACGGATTACCTGGCGATCAAAGCGAAGGCAAAATGCATTGCGGTCATGGAAGCCTGCTCACCGAGCCTCTACGACAACATAAAATGCATGTTTAAAATAAAAGATGAGGAGCGACATCCAAGAGGGACTCAATAGTGAGTCGAGGATGTCGGTCAGAGCCTTAGGATGAGATGGTTGCATAGTTGGCCCAAATAGGATGATGAAGCCAGCGAATGAGCCTCGTCAGAACACCTCTTCAAGGAGATTTCTGTCACCCTCCCCCGAACCCCGCATATACCTGCCTTACATACGCATCGAACACAAAATGTGGTTGAAACTAGGCTGCACAGCTTCCACGATTTCTGTTCCCATTGCTTTTCCTCGGCAGGAATTCGAAACAGCGGAATTCGATTCCAAGAAAGGGATACAGGAGGGTTATAGTAACTCACACTTCCGTCTGGGCCGTGCCCAAGAAAAGAAGATGCTTCTCGAAGGTCCAGGGTTTGGAATTGCTCCCCGAACTTTTATTGAGCGAATTCTTCCGCCATTGATCTCTGAGGTTCTTCCATGTCGTTTTTAATTCAAGCACTAAAACATGAGACTTGGTCTAATGGTGAAAATAACTATGAAGACTGAACATACTTCCTCCGTTAAAACCGCACTCCAGCATCTCCTTATGAACTCTATTCCAACTTGCATTTTTCTTATCGAGTCGACCATAGTCCTCAATCGCATTGTTCCATATAGGCTCCTCCTCTTCTATCAGCCTAATAAGTCGGCATTTTGCCGAATAGTCCATTCTGGAACATGCATCGTACACAACTAGTCAAACATTTGCAGAAACAGTCATTTTAAAATACAAGATACATGCTACTGATCAATTTATATATTAATCCCCAAAAGGAGGAATGATTTAATGAGCAGTTGGTCATTTCGGATCTAGGTTCGATCATTCCGTTTTCATATATTACCCACTGCTTCCTCGCAAGAAAAAAGTTTTGTTTCTATGACCATCTGAAAGACTCCATTATATGTTTCTCTTCCAAAACTTCAAGGATCTAGCAGGTGAAAACAAAATTTACCCTCCATATTAAACTCATGAGACGACGATCTTACGACCTACTATGCTTGGAGTGCTTACATCCAAAAATGTTTTTTCGGGAACATAGCTGATATTTAGTAGGCTGCTGGAACACAAAAAACGCTTATCATAGTAAATGACGTTTTTTTCTTCTTCTGATGAAACATACACTACACGAAGGCTTTAAAGTCGGTTAACAACATGTGAGGCTATTCCAGGCTATCCGCACACAGTTTAATTCATTCCTATCAATACATATCCATAACTGTTTCGGGATTACATGATATCCAACATCTCCATATGATAATCCACTTCAAGTATTTCTATGCTGACGGAGCCGACCGTATATAGTTGTCACAAATGTCAAATCGAAGATATAGTGTTTGTATACAAATGTAAACTTTCGTCCTTTCGTGGGTTCCGCAGTAGAGGTGGGGTTGCCAAACGGGCAGAAATTGCCTCCAGCCCTTAAGCTTCATTACAATCTAGCTTATTCATGAGGCTTTCAAAATCCATTGAAGGAACTTTACATATAAAAAATGAATTTAGTTGTGTGTATTTGCACAAGAAATGCTAAGCGCAGTGTATGATCAATCATTGAACACTTCCAAAACTTCCTGAGCTGTTTCAGACCAGCCGTTGTGTAAATTCATTTCGAAGATTTGGTTACTATATCCCAATGGTACCTCAGGAAGCTATTATCAAACTAAAACAAAGCTATGAAAGCATGCAATTCAATACTACAGCTCTGCTTAACCCTCAGACATACTAGGCGATGTTTTGGCGTGGCGATGACTATGAAATCTTAAACGTACTGTAAACTGAAATTAACACTGAGATTACTTTTGAATCATTTTGACTTCATACAGATATGGTCTTATCAGAATTACGGCAAAAATCATGAATTTTCTCAACGTGTAAGGAAAAATGTATTATATATTCGTCACAAACGCTTAAACGGAAAAACAAACAACCATTAATAAAAATTCGAAACTGTACACTTTGAAAACAAATCATGTACAATATTCCCAGTACATTCATTAACGCTTACTGCTGCTACGCATTTTTGCGAAGTATAATCGGAAACAATGATATTTTCTGGTAAATTTTGATTTTCTGGTGACTGGATTCAAACTACTATATGTTATTAGGAAAGAATAAACTACGCAGAAAGTTTTCGAAGACCCTTTCGATGCCAAAGTTTGCATGGGAGTCGAGTATGAAACGTCACATCAACTCTGAACCATTGGTGCTCAAAAGCATTCGGAGTTATTTATTGACAACAAACTATTTGTGCGAACAAATATGCCAAATGTTCCAAACTATACACTTTCAAAACAAATCATGCACAATATTTCTAGTACATTCAATATAGCATATTTATTGCGGCTACGCATTTTTGCGAAGTATAATGGGAAATAATGACATTTTTTGGTGAAACCTGACTGGATTTTTCAAACTACTACATGTTATTTGGAAGAAATAAACTAGGCAGGAAGTTTTCGAAAACCCTTTCAAGCCTAATCAAAGTTTGCATGGGAGCCGAGTATGAAACGTCATACCAACTCTGAACTAATGATGCTTAAAAGAACTCGGAGTTATTTATTGACAAGAAACCGTTTGGGTAAACAAATAGAGCAGGCTGTACAGCCTGGAAGGGGAGAAAGCTGTCCAAAGGGAATGACTCAACGAGGAGTACGTGGGGTGTGTGAGCGATTTGAAGTTGCGGGGAGACGCCGCGGCAGAAAGGACACACATTGACCGCGAGGTGCCGGGACGCGCGGTGGAAACGCGCGGCCCGACGAATATTGATCGCGTCGACTATGGACGCCGAAGGCCCCCGTGACGGCGCCGGCTGCACACGACAGTATTGGCATGTAACCCGACTAATTGGCCCGCGTATGGGTTATACGAGGGGTCGGCTGCAGGGTTGAACCATTGGGCTGAGTCTACACTGGACGGGACGAATTCATACTCGGCAATCTGCCGAGTATTCCCAAGTAAACCATGTTGACGCCAAAGATGTTCAAATGTCCCGCCACTTTATCTGTCTCCGTCTCTTGTACATACACACTCTCTACTTGTGTTCAAAATGACCAGCGGATATTCGCAGAGTATAGGTGCATTTAATGTGGTCAAGCTTGACCCACGAGCTTTTCAATGTTTCTGGATCGCAATCGGACTACCCTGGAAGTATTGTGAACATATGCCGAACAGGTACTTGCTTGAACAACTTGTTCTAACCTAGTGATAAACCATACATTTGATCTCATTGGTTGTTCCTTTCTCCTAATTCTTTCTTTCTGTTAGAAGGCTCGGTGCTATCGCAGTGGGGGGCATCCAGCCGTGGACATTATTTTTACCTAAGCCTAAAGGAAGAACGGAACCCCTTCTTTCCTCCATTAAGGCTTACGCAAAAGTATACGCCCCGATGTGCAGATTGACCCTTCGAGGATCTCTCCAGGATGCTTAGATGAGCAACGTTTTATAAGATGCCCCCCCCCCCTCCCCCTCATTGCGATAACACCAAAGGCTCTTTCCATAATCTTAGAAACGTGGCTCAGTCACAGGCGAACTTGAGGGTATCACTGTGGTGTGTGTCTGGCATTGATCCTATCTCCCGGAATATTTTGTGATCAAAGGAATCTCCTTTGTTGGGCATGATTTATTCATAGCTTGTTGATTAAGTTCAGAAAGTTCCCACGCTTGGGCCGCCGTCAGACTTTGCAATTTTGCGATTTTGAGATTCCGCGATTTTGCGATGCTGTGATTTTGCGATTTTCCTACGTCGCACTTTCGCACGCGATACCACGACATTGAGATTGTGCGATGCCGCAACTCCGCGTGCGGAGTGTGGGTTTGTACCCTAATGTCAGGATGCCGCATGACGATGAGCGGCGTGCGACACAGTGTGTGCGAGCTTTGCGCGTCGCGGTAGTTGGGTCTTGGAACGATTACAATGTAATGCAAATGGTGCGATACGCAGCTGACTTCTAATCACTTCGGGACCCAACAATTTAGCTCGTCCGCATTGTTTGACTTGCGACATGCCGCAGTGCGGCATCCTGACATTAGGGTACAGACCCGCGGAGTGTTACACCGCAAAATCGCAAAGTCTGACGAAGGAGCAGATGATGATGAAGGTCATCAATGACACTGGAGATGAATGGTGAATGGTTACCGTGCCCACGTGGGTATCTCTTTAAGAAAAGTCGTCAGGCGTTGTCCTTCACATTTAGGAAAAGTGGTCTGAATTGTCTTCAATAGGGATCTTAGCAATTAAATTCAGAACACATCATCTGTGGCTTGTAGCGCTTGGCGTCGTGCTATGGCTGAACTATGAACTTGCCATTATACGTGGTAGTCGGGTGTGCGATCATGTGGCGGTCAAGACTCAATTTTCGGAAACTAAACCTGCTATGTTAAACCTAGTGGCACTCTGTCTTGTGTGGGTCGATACTCATGAGACCTCGTGGAAGGTCGTGAAAGAACCGTCTTACAATTAGTCGTGTGGGAACCGCACAATTGAGACACGCTACATTGAAGGCGGTGACCCGTATGGAAAATTGGAATTTCTCGATGACTCAGTGAGTGTAAGCATCGTAGGCGACTTTTTCTCCATCCTCTTCGTGTGCTGTTGATCGGTATATCAGGGTTGCCTACTCGTTGTTGGTAAGCAAAATATTAGCCCCTATAGGGGATTATTTGTATACGAACCACCTCATCTATTTTACTTACGGTATGTTTTTTTGAATGACCTTACTGTTTTCTGACCTCTCTTATGCTAGAAGCGAAGATGGTAATAATACGGTTCGTAACAAGGTGAGAGTTAAAAAAACAAATTTGTCGGGAAAATGAGAAATTCTTTTATGTCTCGCTATCCGTCTGTCCGTTTGCGTTTAGTTCAAAGATTTCAAAATTCAAGAATCTTGAACGTCATGCGGTTAACTTGCGGCGAGCCGATAATGCTTAAGCGCATCCCATCTCTTCGGAAATATTGGTTCCAATTAACCCACCTGATGGGATGGTTGGTCTGCGCGGTTTCTGACCTGGGAAAAGTGTGAGGTGTGTTGATCGGGCCTATTTGGGGTCATTAGATTAGTAGCGCCTTCGCACAGAGAGAAGGTTCGCGAAGGGCCATCCTGGTTCCCTTTCCCAGTTCTCGTCAATTAAGTATGCTCAATTGATTATTTTCCAAAGTTGGCAAAAAAAACGATAATTCGTGAAAACCGACTCCTTCCGTTCCGTGGGAGTGCTGTACATCTCACAGAGTACCTTTATTTCGGCTATTATAAACTTAAATATGACTGTGGTCCCATAGTGAGTGTTGAAGTTATGTGAGTGAGGATCTTTCCAGCACAAAATAGGTTATGCCCAACCATTGCTGCTCGCGATGCCAGTGATTTCACCTGCATGCGGGGATCTTCCAAACTTTCATGACACAACTGCTGCTCCTCTGCTCCTGTCTTACCGGGAAAAGCAACGCGTGTCCTAGTAGGCACTGGTGAGTCATACATTTATTGGCAGCTCTCGAATTTTCACGTGGTGTGCGTTGGCTAGTGCCTGCGTGGCATACGGCGCGCTCTTCACAGCATATATATAAACAGCCGCCCTCGCGCTGACTTCGTTCATTCCTGAACATATACTAAAATTGGAACAATACAGAGAAGATTAGCATGGCCCCTGCGCAAGGATGACACGCAAATTCGTGAAGCGTTCCAAAATTTTTTGTGTTTTCCCATATCATTAGTATTTGCCCCTTCCCTTTGGAAAAGGTCAACCTAAACTTATTAGCACCTAGTTAGTTTAACAGCTAGTTATTAGCTAGGTGCTAATCAGTTTAGCCAGATTTCTAATGGCTTTACCAGATATTTGCTGCTCCGTCGAATCTTCCTATTTCGGGTAAGAGCTCGAAAAAATGGTAATTACTTAGTTGCATGGAGCGGCCCTAAACTTCGTACACTAAGTATATCGCACCCTGAATATTATGGATGTTCTAGATCAGAAAAAAACAAGTTCATTAGAAACTTTGTAACAAAGATTTGTAATGGCTTTACCGCATATTTACACCCGTCGAATCTTGCCATTCTGGCTAAGCGCTCGAAAAAATTACCTGATTGCATGGAGCGGCGTTTAACTCCATACACTGTTTATCGCACCCTGAATATGGCGAATGTTTCAGATTGTGTTCGTTTAGAGAAATACAGTGCTTACAAGAAACCATATAAAGTTTTAAATTTATATTGTGCCGTAATTCTGTCGAACTGAAGAGGAAATGTGACTTTGTTCTAATATAGCAACCAGATCTTTTCCATTTCTACACTTCATCTACAATTCGTATTACTCAAACTTCATCTGGCTGAAAAATCCTAGAATTGTGTGAAACCTGATGTGCTATCCCGTAATCAAGTATGGTGCTATCCCGTAATCAAGTACTCAGTGCTATTACAAGTTCGGCGCAGGTGACAGGACCAGAATTAATTATCCTACGCTTTGCGATTACCTGCGCCATTGCAGCATACTTCGCGCCACACATCGCCCCTATAGATACAGCGCCCTCGTTCAACTCCCGTTCATTCCTGAACATATACTAAAATTGGAACAATACAGAGAAGATTAGCATGGCCCCTGCGCAAGGATGACACGCAAATTCGTGAAGCGTTCCAAAATTTTTTGTGTTTTGCCTCCCAAAGTGTCGCTATTATTTAGAAGAGGGTTTATTCATTTCTTTCTTTGACCGAACTGTATACTAATCGAATTCTCCGAATTTTTCTGACAGATAGTGCTAAATGGCAGAGGTAGGATCGGAACATTGAGCGTTTCAATTGTGACAGGAGAGGAAAGACCATTTTCGCTAAGTTCGTTCATGCAACAGTAGTAATTTTCGTAGACGGCCGGGATGAATCCGGTTTCATAGGAATTGTCCTTTGGGGAATTTTGGTTGTCAGGCGTTCACCCAACCCGGTCACTTGTCCTCGTTTCTTCTGTATAGAGCTTCAAATCTGCGGGAAACTTACCATAACGCTTGTTTTCTCGTTTTGGGTGCTTAAAGCGTTTAAGCGTTGTAATGCGAGCTGCTTGCTCTTCTTTTATTCATTAGTTATCTGTACTATTTATAGAGGATTTCTATGGAAGTTCGGAGGGAAAGGGTCTTCATTTTTTTATTATTAGAACAATTAAATTACGAGTTTCGGGAGTGTATACTGTGATTAACCACAGATAAGCGTAAAATCTCACTTGTCTATGGTTATTTATCCATTAATTTGTATATCCTCCTTGCATGTATTCCACTTCCAACCCGCTTTTGATATTCCTTCTTATACGATTTTTTTCTAAGAGCACTTGCCTATTACGACGCCACCAATTGTCATCAGTTGCCGAATTTAGCAACCCCATAGCACTTCAATTTCAAGAATCTCATCAGTCTCCACATTCTTATACACCGATCGAGTGCTGAAATGACGCTATCAACCATAGTTCTCAGCAGCTTCTAGAGCCCCTGGAAAAATGGATTTCAGACAGTATTCAATATTTTGGAGAATTCATTTCCAGTCGAAGTTGCTTCCTCCATAACGCTTTTCTACGGAAATGAACTTAAAAATTTTCCAATGACTGTATCGGGGAAGGCTAATTTAAGAACATAGAGTAGAAATTCTGAATTTTGCGACGTGTACTTAGAAGAGGATGATCCCATTGGAATTTTGCAGTTACAAAATATGCAGTCAGTGGAACCAAATAGGAGTTTGTAGCACGGCGAACTCACTTTCAGAAATTACTCTTAACTTCGCGGATGTGGATCTCTGTTCGAAAGTGAAGTTCGGTTGTCCATGTCAAAGTGAATTCATGGTTTTGAGACATTTGAGATTCCCTTTTTAGACATATTCGACGCAATTGTGGAAAGACAAAAAATTTTGGAACGCTTCACGAATTTGCGTGTCATCCTTGCGCAGGGGCCATGCTAATCTTCTCTGTATTGTTCCAATTTTAGTATATGTTCAGGAATGAACAAGTTTTGATTGAGGGCGGCTCTATCTATAGGGGCGGTGGATGTTGCGCCGTATGTTGCAAGGGCACAGGTAACTGTTGAGCGGAGAATAATTAATTGGACTTCCGAACCCATGCCGCGACCTTAATAGCGCTTGTTGCTTTATTGAGAACACGACTATGCCGATGGACCCAGACCAGCTCCCTTGATTAGAAGCTTCTCGTTTTAATGAAGACTGAATGACATGAAGTGACGGTTGTCAGGTGGTAGAGGTGTAGATCTCAGTTGTATAAGGATTACGGGATTGATTGATCTACGAAATAGAATAAGCTCACGGATTTGGATAGATCCATATACTTAGAAACAATGTAGAGTTCTATGTTCGAACATATCACAAGTGGAGACCCTGCATTATATAAATATCCCTACTATGTAGAAACCCTTCGTCTGGTTGTACGTCTTTACCTCCCTTTGGTTGTCACGAAATTAGGCATTACATGAAAGACGACCAGTGGAGAGAGGAGAGAGAGACTGTTTGAGATGGATAGGGTATGGGACAATCTCATTAGAAGTGGTTACCACTTTCAGGTTACTTCCCTTCTGATGACAATTCCCCTTGGTTGTAGAAATACAAAAAAATTTGGAATGCTTTACAGATTTGCATGTCATCCTTGCGCAGGGGTCATGCTAATCTTCTCTGTATTGTTCCAATTTTAGTATATGTTCAGGAATGAACGAACGGTAATCGAAGACGACTATATCCATAGGGGCGATATATAGGGCGCCTGTACGGGCACAAGTAATTGCACAACGAATGATAATTTTGGTCCATTCACTTGTACTAAGCAAATCCGCCAGTTCGCTACTTATCGTTCCAGAATGCAATTCAAAAGGATAATTTAAAAATCGCTGTTGCTTCGTCGGCGAACCATTAGTCTTGGACGGGAATCGTAGTGGAACTTGTGCTTTGAACGTTGCTTTGCCCATGCTTTTAGTACTGAGATATCACAAAGCTTTAGAGCTTCCACTATGTTTATTGAGACTTCAATGGCCTTGTAAGATTCCTTCTTTTTTTTCGTAACGCCACAGTTTTAGTAGAAAACATTTCAACAGATTACAAATCACATTTCAAACTCATTCTCTTGTCCCACTCGGAAGACATGTCTCTTCTCCAGACTATTTTCTACCGACCTCATTTTTTTCGAACGGGAACAGTCCTCACGACCGAGAAGTCATGGTGCCTGATGCCTCCGATTGGTAGTCGGGGGACATCTGTCTTCCGGCTGTCATTTCTTGTTTTTGTCACTAACAAGCGTTATCCTTGTTGGATAGCTTTTTTTATTTAACGCTCTTAACCGTTCTTCTTCAGGGTGTCAAAGCTCTGCATAATCCTTTTCGATTTCTTTTTGATTTATGCTCAACGAATTCGATAAAAAATCTTTACACCTGGAGAGCATATTCTTCAGAGCCTAAGTTAGTTGAAAAGCAAGAGCACTTTCAGCTGTCACTAATCCGATAGTGATTAGGGCTGGAATGGCTCGAGTGCATGATGAGAGATTGGGTCGTCAATTAAAGTAGGGGGGGGGGGTAACACAAAATTTTCACCGACGTCGAAGCTTCTTTCCCTTCATAAGCTTAGGCTAAAGCAGATGAGATGATTGCTTGGACAAATGCTTTTTCATGAAGGTGGAGGGGATATGAATTTTGGCTTAAGGGAATCGTCCACGGAAAATGAGTTTTTGTGTTACCCATGTATTTATGTTGTATTTGCCTAATGTTGGCCTCATGCAAAATTTCACGCGAAAAAATGTGAATCTGGCTGAGCCTAGGGAGGGAAGGATCTCCAACGTCGGTGAAATGTTGCGTCTTTTCCATCCTCTTCCCCCTCCCCCTTTCCCCCTACCCCGACTTGAATTGATCCGACAGCTTTATTTGGGAGTTTGGGAGGAGGTGTGAAATATTCAGACTAGCGCGAGTTTTTTCGATGATATACTGAACGCTCATTGAATTCTGCTAATCGTGTCACAGAAGCAAAAACTAAGCAGAAAATTGACAAATGTATTAGTTCTTTTCAATTCATTAGCTGCTCAGTGGGTGCACAGGATCTTCTACTACTGAGGTGCATGCTTGTCGGGGTGAATGATATTTCAAAAGCTTTTCAATGCACTACGCGGTCTTTGTCCTAACGATACACGCACCTCACCGTAATTTTGTTCAAACGAAAAAAATGTTCACGACCCGAACCGTTGGAGGCAATTTATTGGTGTTAAAAACGTCTGGTAGGGTATACCATGCCGATAGGATGTTTGGATAGTAGTAATCGGGTCCCTGTAATGATTTGGGGTTCAATGATGACACGCTGTTGGTTTCCGTCGATTTCGGCGTAAAGTTTGCGGGAACGTGAACATGAAGACACCGCAACGCTGTTAAACATAATGAAGCACTGGCCTCACCAATATTTGGTGAGTTTAGTGGAAGGGCCTTCATTCTATAGAATTAAACTGATTCAAAATCGCTGCCAACCCGATCTGTCCAAAGTCATCACTTTCCGAGGGGTGCGTTAAACCTCTCAAAACTTCATTATTTTCAACAATGCCTACTACACCATGAAACGGGACCGTCTTGACTGGGCAATGGTTTTAAGTAGGTTTGGTATCTCGTATTGCCAGTCAAAGCCGATGATAGTCGGAGGCTTGAAGACAGTGATATGGGTAATGTGGGGGATAAGGAATCCTTAAAAGATGTCACTCACTCAAATACTAGGGGTCTAGGAAGCCTATCTGCGGCGAAATCCCCCGTCGCACTCTTCTTGAGCTGTGTCGGAGGCGGCCTCATCAGGGCAAGCCGCCTCTCACATGGCAGCCCGCCTCCTACGGTTGATTTTGCTGGAGAGTGACTGAGGGGTAGACTAATGAGCATGATAGCAGAATGATGCTTATCATATCGTATTAAGGTGGCGTTCATACTTTTGGAATTCGCGCAGTTGCTGAATTGAGGGATTGGCGGAGAAGGACTAGATAGGTATCGACTCTAGGTGAAAGGCTCTCTTACGAGTGGAACGTGCTGTGTTCTATCCATTCAGAGCCACAACGTAAGTAACGGTCAGTTGTCACGCGATGTCATTATTAGCACAGGCTGAGGAAAGAAAACTAATTATCCTTCACTCTACAGTCACCCGTGCCATTGCAGCATACGGCACGCCGTACACCGCCCCTATAAATGCAGCCACCCTCATTCAATAATCGTTCATTCCTGAACATATACTAAAATTGGAACAATACAGAGAAGATTAGCATGGCCCCTGCGCAAGGATGACACGCAAATTCGTGAAGCGTTCCAAAATTTTTTGCGTTTTCCCATATCAACAGCACTTGCCGTCCTGTGGAAAGAGAGGCGGAAGTATGGAAGTGTTATTCTAATGATAATATATGTGAAGCATCCCAAACCCTAGGAATCTGAGAAGGAACGCGTTGGAATATGGTAAGCACTTGTAATCATATTGTGTCATGCCCTACCCATCTCTACCGGTTGATCTTCATGTGATGCCTACTTTCCGACAACAAAAGGATGGAAGGATACAACCAGACAAAGCGTCTCATACATAGTAGGGATATTTGTGTCAACAGATCTAATTGTGATATGTCATCGAACTCAGAACATAGGGTGTGTAGGCCACATTACACATACTTGCCATCAGGAGACGAAATTCTCTTGGTGTGTGGTTCTATGCAAATTCGCGAGCTTATTCTGTTTCGCAATTCAATCAATTCCCTAATTCATATAAATATAACAGAGATCTACACCTTTTCCATCTGACAACCGTCGCTTCATGTCATCCAGTCTTTATCAAAACGAGAACCTTCATAGTCATCTGAAACTTGGTCTTGATCCATCCGCTTAGTCATATCACTAATGAAGCAGCAAGCAATGTTAAGGTCGCGGCATGGGCTTCGAACTCCAATTAATTATCCTCCGCTCTACAGTCAACCGTGCCATTGGAGCATACGGCGCGCCGTACAGCGCCCCTATAAATAAAGCCGCCCTTATTCACTTCTCGTTCATTCCTGAACATATACTAAAATTGGAACAATACAGAGAAGATTAGCATGGCCCCTGCGCAAGGATGACACGCAAATTCGTGAAGCGTTCCAAAATTTTTTGGGTTTTCCCATATCAACGGGACTTGCCATCCCGTGGGAAGGGAGGCGGAAGTATGGAAGTATTATTCTAATGGAAATATTTGTGAAGATTTCATTGGATGTTAACGTGTGTCCCAAACCATAGGATTCTGAGAGGGAAAGCTTAACGGTAAGCACTTATATCAGATAGCCATGCCCTACTTATCTCAACCGTTTGATTTTCATGTAATGCCTACTTTCGTTACAACAAAGGGATGGAGAGACGTACACCAGATGAAGCGTGTCATACATAGTAGAGATATTTGTGTAGTACAAGACCTCTGAGTGTGATGTGTCATCGAACTCTGAACATAGAGTATGTAGGCCAAGGAGACTATATTGTGCCATTCAGCAGGCGAAATTTTCTTTTTTATGAACCTGTGCAAATTCGTGACATATTCTGTTTCGCAATTCAATCAATTCCGTAATTCATATTAAACTGAAACCCACATCTTTTCCATCTGACAACCGTCACTTCATCTCATTCAGTCTTTATCTGAATGAGGACCTCTATAATCATATGAAGATAATCCAACCTTGTCCTGTATATCCGCTTAGTCGCATAACTAATGAAGCAGCAAGCAATACAGTCCGTACCAAAAGTATGTGGACACCTCAAATTTGAGTACTACGAAAACATCACTCATTCTTGCGCGATGCGGTCTTCACTGCTGGATTCCTTACATGCGATAACTTCAAAATACTTAATCTGACAGTGTTTTGTAGGCGATTTTACAATTTTTTATTACTGAGGGAAATTTTCTTTGTACCAGAAGTACATATGTGGACACATAATAAAAACCAAATACAATGACAAAAATCAGTGATCTATTGGACCTCCAGAGTTTCGAATAATCTCGAACATCGTGTTCGGCATGCTCTGAATCATGTTCTGGACTGTTCTGTCGTCGATGCTGTCCCAGACAGCTACAACAGCCTCCTTCAACTCATCCACTGTCCTGTACTGCTTAATGTTCTGGTAAACTCGCCGTACGATGATATCCCGTGGGTTCTGGATTGCAGTCAGAGGAGCATACTGGCCAATCTATAGTAATAGCGCTCGAGCCATCCTTTGGTTGAAGCAGACGTGAACGGCGGCATTATCCTGCTGAAAAATGTGTGTCCGGCGTCGCCCACCTCTCAGAAACGGCAGCATATGATACTGAAGTGCTTCTTGGTACTCCTGACTGTCCATGCGGCCGAGTTGACGTGCAATCTCTCTGTTGATGTGTCCAGCATCATGTAGAGCCCGAATCTGAGCTTGTTCTTCTTCCGAAAGAATGGTACCGCGAAGAGGCATAGTCACAAAATAATTGAGAAAAAAAACTGATCAAAATCGACCAGATAGTTGGCGCCAAAATGTGATCTACTCGAAGTGTCAACATACTTTTGACACAAAGAAAAAATTTTCAGTGTTAAAAAAATTGTAAAATCGCCTACAAAACACTGTCAGATTAAAGGCAGCTTTAGAGGAAATTCGGACGAAAACTAACAGAAGTAGTGAATATGAAAGCTGAGATGACTAATAACAGGACAGTATAGAAAAACGGATAGAAATGGCCAAAAATCCGAGAAATAGGACCCCTTCCCGCCGTTAGTTCTAGGCGTGGACGACCTTTCCGTCAGAGGCGAGTAGTCCGCATAGGTTTTCCACTGGCATTACCAAGACGTAAACATGAAGGGATGTTCGGAAATGCGACAGCATCTATATTCATGTGGTGAGCTTTAAGCTAAAAGTGAGAAAGCGCGCTACGATACTTTCAATCCTGCCGATTTCCTTGACCAACCTCACCGTGACCAACCACTAATCACGTCGCCTGGAGGCGGCCTGCCCTAAACCAAGGCGGCTTGCCCTAACGAGGCCGCCTCCGCCACAGCTCAAGTGAGCGCCTTCCGCGGGGGATTTCGCCATGCATAGGCATTTCAGACCCGTGGTTTATCACTAAATGACTCCTTTTGGGATTCCTTATCACCCACATTACCCCAAACACTGTCTTTAAGTATTCTAAGGTTATTGGATGCAAGGAGTCCAGCGGTGAAAACCGCATGGCGTAAGAATGAGCGGTGTTTTCGTAGTACTCAAAGTTGAGGTGTCCACATACTTTGGGTACGGACCGTATTAAGGTCGCGGCATGGGTCCGAAACTCCAATTAATTGTCTTCCGCTCTACAGTCACCCGTGCCATTGCAGGATACGGCGCACTATGCATCGACCCTATAAATGCAGCCGCCCTCATTCAGTTCTCGTTCATTCCTGAACATATACTAAATTTGGAACAATACAGAGAAGATTAGCATGGCCCCTTCGCAAGGATGACACGCAAATTCGTGAAGCGTCCAAAACTTTTTGTAAGTCTTAGTAAATACATTATATTTTTTGAACTGTTCCCAGTATTTGTTATTAACACAGGACGGGAATTACTGTAGGGTTGCCTTTCATTGCCACTCATTGCAATACATTGTCAAGCATGCGTCTATTTACACATACAACTACTTAAGGAATCGTCCACAGAAAATGAGTTTTTGTGTTACCCATATATTTATGTTGTATTTGCCTAATGTTGGCCTCAGGCAAAATTTCACGCAAAAAAAAATGTGAATCTGGCTGAGATACAGCACCACAAAGTGCGGTCCCAGTGGGCGGGGCCTCCGTGTAAAAGCCTCGTACCGCGTCCGCCGTGGTCTGAGACGCATTGCAGGAACAGAAGGTTGCGTAAACAGTCCCACTCTCCGTTCCCAACGGCGGCAGAAGACGGGACGAGGCTTTTACACGGAGGCCCCGCCCATTGGGACCGCACTTTGTGGTGCTGTATCTCAGCAAGATCCACATTTTTCCGCGTGAAATTTTGCATGAGGCCAACATCAGGAAAATACAACATAAATATATGGGTAACACAAAAACTCATTTTTCGTGGACGATTCCTTTAAGTGAGTAATGGAGTTCGAGCCTATTTTTTCAACACCCGCAGATTAATGCACCAGTACTTCGGGACAACGGTCTGGGCGAGATTCCATCCATCCATGAGCTGCATAAGTTTGTGGCATACCTAGCTCGTGTTTTGGCTCTGTCCCTGAAGTGATCGTGGAGAAGGAAATGATGGTAGTGCTTTAAAAATGATACTCTTGGCTTTATTGGTGGAACGTAAACGATCACGGTACCGTGCACGCCGAATATCGATGTGAATGGGCCGTAACCTACACCGATTATTGCACAGCTTTTTGGTTTTCCCGCAGGAATGTCCCATAGGGATTTCCGAAAGTCATTGTTTCTCCTTTTTGCGTGTTCTCCATCGTTCACCAAAAAGCTTTTGACAGCTGTCAATGAACCAGAGGAGCTGTAGTAACAATCGTTGATACAGAGTTATAGGTTACCATTAATGGTAAATTGGGTAAAGGACACCAGCTATCTCATAGCTCGCAAATCCCAGCATAGGAACTGTGCGATTATTTGAGCTATGGTGACGATTGAGCCACGCAAACTCAGAGAAGCAAGTTTTTTTCAGCAAAACGCCATTGAGGACTTGCTCTGATGTACAGTATGTAACAAGTTGAAACTTAATGAGCGCGTTGCTTAGGTAACCTTGCGCTCATTCATGCCGGCCGAAGTCATGTCAGGGTCGTCGTCAGGGTGAAGGAAATCGGTATGGGAAAGGAAACGAGTTCTCTGCAATCCAAAGCATGTTCGAGTTGTGAAATGACTGGTGTTCGAAATTGTGGAGAAATTCACTCAAATGGCACCGGAGGGGGGGGGGGGGAAGGAGAGAGTGAGCTCTGAATGCATGTTTTCTGAAAACAAACCTTCCATTCAGAATAGGTGATGTGTGGCAAAACTCGCACTGAAAAAGCGCGGCATAATAGGGTCTTATCGCGACCCCGCAGCACGGCGTGTCGTTATGCAGTTCATCAGCCGGGCGAGGACAACCTTCGCGGTCGGCTGATTTAGCTTCTCGCCTGCTTGCAGTGTATCTCTCTGGTGACGCAGAGGGAGCGAGGGAGAAGTGGGGTCTAGGTTCGCTATTTCTGGGAGTTTTCGCTGTTTTATTTCGTTCTTCCTCCACTGCTACACTGCTGAGCAGCCCTTACTTTCATATTCGCTAATCTGCCAAATTTACCCCCGATGTCTTGAAAAACATCGAACTGAAGCCTGACTTACCATGATAGCCCCTGAAATGTCACATTTCCTAAACTCTAGTGAAAAGACTTTGAAGTACTCAATCCCTTTGAGGCACTGTGCCACTGCCTAGTTTCATTGTGATTCGTGGATTACTGTATAGGTTCAAAAGGGTGAAGTGCGGACTCGAGTCCCGTCCGACACCGAAGCTTTTGCCCATAACACAGCATCTTGTAGTGTATAGGTTCAGTTTCAATATGGAAGTCTTGGGTAAAGATGGAACGCATGGCGTCCCTCAAAATTCTAATTAGCCTCAACTACCTGCATTGAGGGTACCCTTTATTGGTTTGGCTTTCCATGAAACTCACTGTTTCATAGCAGCGAACTTCACCATAGAAGTTAAATGCATCAAAAGCATCCTGTACTTTCCAAAACGGACATTATTAACGAAAAAAGATGTTCATCAAGTCGCAAAAGTTGGCCAAATGATCTCGAAAAAGTCAGCATTTGGGTGGAATTCTACGAAGCAATTTTTGAAGATTTCCTGTTTTCACGTTACACTTCCCTTCCGGACGCTTGGAAATGGCAAATCTTATAGATAATTCGACAAAAGAGGCTTATTTGCAGACTTGAAAAGTGCATCGCCACGCTTAGTTACTCACTATCGTTTGACACTACAGAGCCCTTACGGACCTCTTGATAGTTCAAACCGCTTAGAAACAATCAGTGGGGTTATGTTTGGCGACAGAACTTCAGAAGAATGGGAGTTGCGCCTCACTACTCGTCCAACACGGTGGCTTCTCAGTAAGGAAGAGTAAAAACTCTGACTTAAGTTTTAACTCTCATCATTCAACGCATATCATGCTCACCATGAATTTACTAATGCAATATAATATTAGGTTGTCCGAAAAGTAATGAGACAAATGTCGTAGTGCAGTGATTCGTCGGTAACTTTATTACAAATCAATATCATTTACTATGATATTCGCCATTGTGTTCCTTCACATACTGCCATCTTTGCGGCAGAGATCTGATTCCATTAGCAAAGAACTCCGGAGGCTTCGACTTCAAGAAGTTGTTGACAGCTAATTCGACGTCCTCCCGATTGGTGAATTTTTTTCCAGCAAAAGAGGATTGAAGAGAACGAAATATGTGGAAGTCTGATGGAGCGAGATCTGGTGAGTACGGTGGATGGGGTACAAGGATCTCCAGCTCTCTCAGCTTACTCTGAGTCCTTTTCGACGTGTGTGGCCTGACGTTATCCATGAGGAGTAGGATTTTGCCTCTCCCACGACGGCGACTACGCAGAATTTCAGCTACTCTTTCCAGCTGAGTACAGAATCTTTCAGAGTTGACCATAGAACCAGTTGGAACCAGTTCCCAAAACACCGGGCCTTTAATATCCCACCAGAATGAGAGCAACTCCTTCTTGTCATGATCGGGATGTTTCGGCTGTGGTTTCGGCAATTCATCGAAGTCGACCCAATGTTTTCGGCGCACCGTGTTATCGTAGACACAATACTTCTCATCCATGGTAACGATGGAGTCGATCCAGGAAAGCGTGCGA
Organism: Trichostrongylus colubriformis; assembly: GCA_963978905.1. NCBI lineage: Eukaryota > Metazoa > Nematoda > Chromadorea > Rhabditida > Trichostrongylidae > Trichostrongylus > Trichostrongylus colubriformis. The sequence continues at coordinate 34,089,702 of OZ022260.1, forward strand.
TGACGGCTGAGCAGAGAAGTGCACACTTCAACACGCTTCTTCTTGTCGTGAGGGCTGAGAGCGTGCGGAAGAACCCGAGGCAACTTTGCCACTTTACCTGACGCACGAAGAACATCGTGTACCGTGGATTTAGGAGCACTCGAGGAGGTGGCAAGCTCGCGCACTGTAACGTTAGGTCGTTCCTCACAGATGGCAAGTATGAGCTGCTTCTTTCGCGTCAGTGGACGTCCTGAACGACTACAGTCTTCGAGACATTTCCTTCCTTTGTCGAACTTGCCGTACCATCTGAAGCACGTCGCTCGAGAAGGTGCTTGATCCTTCATTTCTTCCAGCAAAAGCCGATGGGCCTCATCCGCGGATTTACCTGAACGATAGTGTAGAAGGAGAGCTGCCCGATACAGCTTTTTTTCTCATCCATCTTTAGCACGTTTGTGAAAGATGAAAACAGTATGGACCATATGCCCTTGGTGGCATATATGTACTGGACTTGAAACACTAAATTCCAGAATTTTGTCCTCTCACGACTTCGACGTCCAAAAATATTAGGTTGTAAGGAAAGTTTTGGCCGGTTTTTGAAATTTCAACTTCGAGAGATCATAACTCGGCTCAGAGTGCATCTTTTCTCACAGAGTGAGCACCATTAGATTCGCCACACTCTTGGCAACACTATGCATACCTACACATCTCAATTTGATCAAGGGCTGATAATTTATATTGCGCGAAATGAAAAAAAGTCGACTTCAAATCGCCACTCTTTCTGAACACACTGCTACTGAAGGAGCTGGCCAGATGTTTTGGGAAGTGGGGCATAGTTAGCGCTAGATCTGATGAACATGATAGACGAGTAAGGGCCTCACCCTGCAACTGCTTCAATTAGTGGAAGAGGATTTGTGAAAAATGCGCTTGCGCATGACTGCCGTGGGGGGTCCCGCGGCACCCATTTTTTTGGATTTTTCCAAATCAAGGCCACTTGAGGTGGTCAGCTAAGGTTGCTTGTTGAGGGCCAATACTTGTGGATATCCCCTGCAAATATGGACGCTCATCGCCTTCTGCCGTTTTAGTTAAAGCGATTTAATCAATTGAAAATTCGAGCAGCTCGTCCTCATTTCTGCACTTCTGAAACCGGAGACAATGTGTTCCATCCAGTGATACACCCCCTCCTCTTGCAGTATTCACATTTGTGGTCACCTTCGCTGGGACTCGGCTAAACAAGAACTCTTGAAGTGAAGTCATCTTAAAAGTGCCATTTTCGCAGCACTTTAAAACTTCCCTAATAAATTGAAAACCTTATGGCATTCCAAATAAAACATATATTCTGAAAGAGCAACTTTTTCTCTATCTAACGAGCACAATATGTCAGCTGATTCATGTTGACGCGCTCTGATATTTAAATTTATCTTGTGATTGCGAAAAAGCGGCCAGAACTTTCCTTACAACCTAATACTTAATGTTGAATCTCACCACTGCATTTGTCTCATTACTTTTCGGACAACCTAATATTTCCGTCTATAGTTTTTACTACAGCAGTTCACATAGCAAAACACTTAGCTCGACCGAAAATGTGATTATTATGTCAAAATATTATCTTTTAGAGAATATCTGAGAATGAAATATCGCTATTAGCTTCCTTTGACTGACAACCATCTCTGTAATATTGAGGCTGTGTTCGCAAGGGAACGACTAGAGGTCGAAGTGGCCAGCGGAACGTGATACATATGACCCGACGTATTTTCCTAACCAATAGGCCAAGAATTTTTCCGAAAATTTGGTCAAATTCTCGAAATCGCTGAAAACATGTTCTATGGGGTAGCCTGGCTCCTGAACACGAAACTCGTACTGGTTTTTGCGCGAAACGTCTGGCTCGCGTGCTACGGGTAGTAGTGCTTTTTCAAAAAAACATCCACAACTCCGCTCAGAGAATCGTTCTGCAAATTTGAGATGCAGATTCGAGATCAGCGTCCGAAAATACGTCGGACCATATGTACCCATTCTGAATGGCCACTTCAACCTCGGGTCCTTCCCTTGTCAGACAACCTCGATGAATTCTGCCTTCTATGTGAAAGTAAAGTTCCTCTGCACTTGTACAGTTAAAGAGAAGACAGCTTTATGAACTGAGAATTCGCCTCATGTGCTGAAAAATCACCTGTTCATATTATAGTCGTGTCGTCTTTGACCGACTGGATCAGTTGTAAGGTACTCAGCGCTTTTGGCTTTTCCCTTATCAGCAAAACTGTTATCGTTGATCATAGTAGCTGTGACCTGGGTCGGATTATCCTGTCACGCATGTGGGACCGACCTCGCTGGCCACGTCTTGAAGGTCTCAATCGGCGTCTCGTGAAGACTGTAGAACTGAGCGAATTCAAACAAATTTTCGCAGCTTAGTTTTTATACCTTTTACATCCTAATCTCAGAGGCCATTTGTTATCTCTATCTTGTTCCTCTTTCATGCGGTTTCAGTGCTATATTCCGGTCCTTACATGCTGAAACGTTTCCCCAATTAGGTTTTATGTCATCATTCTATAACTAGATGATCATTTTGGGATACAAAGTATGCCAGGGGTAACATGCATTCCGATATTAAATGGTTCGTGTATAACGTTCATGAAATGCTCTTTGCTCTTACAATTAGTCCCCAGAAATCCCACGCTGAAACAAAATGCATGGCGCAATCCAGAAGGGAAGTGGCGATACACTGAATTTTTTCAAACGATTCGTTCTTATCTATGTTTCTGCTTGTTGCTTTCTTTCTTTTCACTGCTCTACCTTATACAGTAAACTACAGTATGACGGTTCACCTGATTGTCGTTTAAGCAGTAGTGCCACAATGGGAAAGGCAATATAAAATTTGTTGATAGATTAAATTGCTGGAATGGGGGCGGTACTGGTAGTGTCATTCGTCCACCATTTAGAAACAGACGGAGGCGTGGCCGTCGTCGAGCTGCATGGAGCTTAAATCGATTTCGAGGCTCGTCGTCGGCTCACTCGTGAATATGAAGGCCTTCGGAGTGCTGGGCCTTGTGGCCCTTATTGCACTGGCCACAACCGAAGAAACAGACCTGCTTATGCCTGGTGTTATTCCCAAGGTATGTTACGTTCTCCAATTAAGACCTTTTCTTCAGGGAATTTTATTTCTGATATTCTGACACTGAATTTTGATTAAATTCCTGAATTTAAGTACTGTGTTCGCTATCTCTAAATTCCTCATCTTACTGCAATCATTTTTTTTCTGCAGTTTTCTATTTTTTATTGCACTGGACTTGTGAGGAGAAGGAGTGGAGAGAGGGGGTGGGGGTGTGAGTTGAAGACAAAAATTAGGAAATCTAAGTTCATACCACGACAGTTTGAAACCCTTAATATTATTTTTAACGATGTCTTTTTATTGAAATGGGCCCTGAGGCTGTCTCAGGTCTCAAAGGCCGTAACTTGGTGGACGAAATTTCGCCTCCTGACACAGCAAGAGCTCCTTCTATGCTAACTGCCATTTCCGTCCATGCATCTGGCGGCCCATTTCGCCCGTTCGATGGCTCCCAAATGTTGAGATCTTTCTGAAAAACGTACAGAACTTTTCCATATTGGATCTCAATAAAAATCTATATGGGAGGTATGCATGGATATGGGCTGAATAGTAGCTCTATTACCGTACCCTTGCCTGTGCTACAGTGTGCAATTTTGTTCCCAAAAATTTTTTTCCTATTAAGCTGTCGCAACCGGAAGTAATGAATATATATCATCAGCGCGATATGGAGGTTGCCCTTGCGCAACGATTTTTCGCCCCGTTTCATTAACTCACCGTAACAGCTGTCACAAAGCTGTAGTCCACAAGAAGAAGTGTAGTTCTTGGACTATTAGTAGCCATACAAAGTATGTATTCTCTAGGCGGTCGCACATAGCCGTTGACTAGCAATCTTATAAAAACTCGTAAAAGGAGTTCTGGCGTATAATCTCCTTTGTAATCACATGCTTATAGCTGTAGAAGCTATCCAGCCCATCCCAATCCTATTCATTTCAAGAATACTGTAGGACTAAAAAAAAACCGGGGCAGCGAAGCACCTCACTAAATGTAAGGTGATCTAAAGGAGGGTTAGACTTTCGAAAATTTGCTAGCTTTAGGGTCATTTTTTCGTCAACATTTTTTTAAAAATTAATACTTGTCTCTGGGATCGTTTAAGATTATCTCTTTATATCACTGATGGGGTCAAAGTTATTCAGACGGACCAGAACACCGATAGCCAAAGTTACTGGCAAAAGCACATGAGGACTGTGTTGTAAAAGTAGTTCCGAGAACAATGAACCTCTTCTTCTACGCTTCTGGCGCTAGTGCTTTTCGCTCGAACCCGTTCGAATTTATGGGAACCGTCTACTGGGGAAAACATCTCGAAAACTGTCACATTGCAGCGATAGTGACCTGCCAGAATGACTTTCTAAAATAGTTTTGCGAATAAAGATGTCATAAAGTTGAAACTGTCAATAATCAATCAAATTGTTGATGGAGCGTGAATTGCGACAATTTTGATAATTCTTATTTTTGTTTGCCCGAAAAATAGCGCACGATCAATTGCGTGTGCAAAATCCTCCCATTCGTGTAGATCTTATGTAAGACATCTCTCTCATAAGCGTATTTTATTATATATTTGTTTATTTTAGTTTTTTTTTTACGAAAGTTTGTTTGGCAAATGGCCCGCTATCCTCATAGGGTGTGTGCCGTTACTACGGGATTTTGTAATGCGACACAGCTGCGCTACGCGTATGAGCGGGAGTGCCGGACGCTGTTGGGTCTTAAAGACAGTGTTAGGGGTAATGTGGGTGATGAGAATCCCTAAGAGGAGGCATTCACTCGAAAACTACGGGTTTGAAAAGCCTATTGGCGCGAAATCCCCCACGAAGGGCGCGCCCCCGAGCTGTTTCAGAGGCGGCCTTTTCTGCTCGAGCCGCCTTACTGTGCTCGGTCCGCCTCCTAGCGACTGATTGGCTGGGGTGGGAATAGAAGGTATCGCGGCCCGCTTTCTCAGTTTTGGCTCGAAGCGCACTCCAGAAAAGGGATGCTTACTCATTCTCGAACATCTCTTCGTGTTTACAACATGGCAACAGGCTAATGGAACACTCGTCCGGACCACCCGCCCCTTCAAGATAATGCTCCACATCGAGGCTCAACGGTGGGGAGAGGTCCTATTTCTCGGGTTTTTGGCCATTTCCATCCGTTTTTTCTTCTTTATCCTGTTACTAGGCATCTCGACTTTCACATTCACTACTTCTTTTATTTTTCTGCCGAATTTCCCCAAACACTGCCTTTAAAGTGACCACTTTCTAAACGAGGCGTAAATCGTTTCAGCACCCAAGTACATACATATGGCGCTTCAGCTGGACATCAGGTATCCACACCTTCCCTGCTCCTCCTCCTTCATCAAACCCAACACTTACTGCTACAAAGTCCTGTCCTGACGATACACACTCTCTATCTTATGTCTAACGATTCACCACACCGTCTCACTTGAGTGATCGGAAGCTCGATCTAGGCTTCATTTGAAAAGTAAACTATAGAATTCTAATATCCTGGAGGCATTTCACAGGCGTATGTTTTGTCAAAATTTCGATCTATTTATCACTCATCCTCTGTGGGAGCCATGGCAGCTTTACTGTTTTTATTGTTTTGACCGCGTCGATTTGTCGAAGGAAATGTTGTATTTTCCTCTTGAAGAAAGGTAACTGACATCCAGAGCGAACTTAATTGCTCCTCTAAATTGGCTAAATAAAAAGTATCTGTGGCATTTAAGCGGAAAAGCTTGCTTTTTTTTTAGGTAATGGGGGGAGGGAGGGGTGGGGGTGCAGCTGAGCCTACTATGATGGCCTATAACCGACTGAATACTTGGTTAATAATAATTGAAAACTTCACATTCCGCAGAAATTTCCTATGTACCACACATCTTGCATCTTCTGGAAGCCTGCAACTGATTGAGTGTGTGTAACTGATCTGGCATGATTATTTCTACATATCAATTCGATCGGAATAGTTTCTCTTGAAACTAGTAAATTACATGAAAATATTGTTTGTGCTCTCAAATAAATGAATGTTCATAGCATTGCTTGGCACGTTCGCAGTCACAAAATCGATTTCACTCCCCGAGCCAAAGGAGCTTTTCATTTTCTCAAACTCAATTAGGAGGCCTCGGGCTCTAGAGGAATGAAAACACTGGTCGGCCCATACAAATCCTCGTAAAATCGACTCCGGAGGCTTTTCGTTTTGATTAGGTAAGAGCCTCCTGGCTAATTATGCACCACCATGTCAGTGCTGGAGGCAGTGCCTACAAATCTCGCATACCACTTACTCTTTGCCCTTGGAATCGATCCTCATGGTGGCTACTGAAGCCGTAAATCGATCCTCATGCTGGCTACTGAAGCCGTATAGTGAGTGATTGCCACAAGTCGGAGCTAATTATGTAGTGCATGACTTTTCTGGAAACGAAAAAAACTAGTGTTTAAGCAGCCGCTGGTTCTCCGAAGTCATTTTGTATCGTCCGAATACGCGTGCATTTGCTTCTATTACATATGGGATGTGGTATTATGGGTTTTTTTAAACAATAATTAGGTAGGCTTTCAAGGTGTATTCCCACGAGATTTGTTCCTATTGCATTTATTCGAGGCTATATTGCCCATTATTACCCCTATTAAACCAATCGGATACATTACAGTAACGAGTTTCTCCGGGTATGACCCAAGTACGGCAATTTCAAGAAGGGCATGTATACTCAGTCACGCGTACTTCATCAGAGCTCGCTATTCAGCGAATAGAGATGGCAAAAAGGGCTGGTGAACGTTCTCTGGGCGTGCTCCCCTTCAGCCCCGTTCCTCTAACGTCATCATGTTGTCATCGTCAACTAGCGTCACGTCATGGGCACATACTCGCGGATCGATGCTGAAAGGCTCATCAGCTCTTTTCCTCATTTGGACGGCTGCCAGTGTTGCCTAGAGTAACTAAATGGCAAAGTGATAAAATAAACAAGTAGACTCTCGCTAGGGATGCGCCATGCTTTCGCCAACAAGTCCTATCGTTGCCGTGGATGTGTTTATGTGTATAGGGCAAGCATTATACCAAATATTAATATGTGTATATGTGTATAGGCTTTGGATTGCACTATTTTAATTACTTCAAATGCTGAGCTCCTTTGGACCTAAATAAATTAATGCTATCTAAAACATGCATGCCTCCTTTCCCTTACTGAGAAGCACTGAGAGAGGTTATCTCTGAGTTTGATCTCCGTCTCAGTGCACGTGCGAAACGGAGGTTAATATTAGGTTGTCCGAAAAGTAATGAGACAAATGCAGTGGTGAGATTCAACATTAAGTATTTTTGGACGTCGAAGTCGTGAGAGGACAAAATTCTGGAATTTAGTGTTTCAAGTCCAGTAATATATGCCACCAAGGGCATATGGTCCATACTGTTTTCATCTTTCACAAACGTGCTAAAGATGGATGAGAAAAAAAGCTGTATCGGGCAGCTCTCCTTCTACACTATCGTTCAGGTAAATCCGCGGATGAGGCCCATCGGCTTTTGCTGGAAGAAATGAAGGATCAAGCACCTTCTCGAGCGACGTGCTTCAGATGGTACGGCAAGTTCGACAAAGGAGGGAAATATCTCGAAGACTGTAGTCGTTCAGGACGTCCACTGACGCGAAAGAAGCAGCTCATACTTGCCATCTGTGAGGAACGACCTAGCGTTACAGTGCGCGAGCTTGCCACCTCCTCGGGTGCTCCTAAATCCACGGTACACGATGTTCTTCGTGCGTCAGGTAAAGTGGCAAAGTTGCCTCGAGTTCTTCCGCACGTTCTCAGCTCTCACGACAAGAAGAAGCGTGTTGAAGTGTGCACTTCTCTGCTCAGCCGTCATCGCACGCTTTCCTGGATCGACTCCATCGTTACCATGGATGAGAAGTATTGTGTCTACGATAACACGGTGCGCCGAAAACATTGGGTCGACTTCGATGAATTGCCGAAACCACAGCCGAAACATCCCGATCATGACAAGAAGGAGTTGCTCTCATTCTGGTGGGATATTAAAGGCCCGGTGTTTTGGGAACTTTTTCCAACTGGTTCTATGGTCGACTCTGAAAGATTCTGTATTCAGCTGGAAAGAGTAGCTGAAATTCTGCGTAGTCGCCGTCGTGGGAGAGGCAAAATCCTACTCCTCATGGATAACGCCAGGCCACACACGTCGAAAAGGACTCAGAGTAAGCTGAGAGAGCTGGAGATCGAACTTGTACCCCATCCACCGTACTCACCAGATCTCGCTCCATCAGACTTCCACATATTTCGTTCTCTTCAATCCTCTTTTGCTGGAAAAAAATTCACCAATCGGGAGGACGTCGAATTAGCTGTCACCAACTTCTTGAAGTTGAAGCCTCCGGAGTTCTTTGCTAATGGAATCAGATCTCTGCCGCAAATATGGCAGTATGTGAAGGAACACAATGGCGAATATTATAGTAAATGATATTGACTTGTAATAAAGTTACCGACGAATCACTGCACTACGACATTTGTCTCATTACTTTTCGGACAACCTAATACTTCCTTCTTAAATCTTTCAAACATGAATAATTTAAAAATCGCTGTTGCTTCGTCGGCGAACCATTAGTCTTGGACGGGAATCGTAGTGGAACTTGTGCTTTGAACGTTGCTTTGCCCATCTTTTCGTTAATGATTATTTACTTCTTAGAAAAAAATCAGCGAGTAACCGTTGAATTACAAAGATTTTTTGAGAAAATAACTAACTTTGAAAAAGGTATGCACACAAAGTGTGTACGCAAACCATGCCTTCAGACAACGTTTATCCGAGCTTTCCCTTGAAAATGGAGATCGTGACGTTTCCCATCCTCAATGACATGATTCTCCACATAATCCGGGTCAATCATTACACAAGATCGAAGGTTGTATGCGATCAGTTGAAAGCGGAACATAGTACTGAAATGCAAAGTCCTCGACCCTTCGCTATGCTCTGCACATATTAAGACCCGGAATAAAAGTATACATTTAATAAATTAAAATTCAATAAATGCCTAGATGTCGTAATGCCATTGGCACAGCCTTGGAGCCAAGCAACATCCATGAAGGCAAGGGCGTTTTGTTAATGCAGTGTCCCTCTCTATCAATTAGTTCGATCACTTTAAGACAGTGATAGGGGTAATATGGGTAACGAGAACTTCTAAAATGAAAAAAAACAACGCAAATGAAAGCTAGGGTTCAAGAAGACTATATATGGTGAATTCCGATGAGAAAAAGTGCCCCCGGCTTTATCGGGCTTTATAAGAGCCGTCTTCTTTAACGGCTGCCATTTGTTTTATCCCAGCCCGCCCCTTTTGAGAATAAGCGAGCCTTATTGTTTGGGTTTTTGACCGTTCCATTTCGTTTTCCCTTCACTTTCGCACTACTAAGCACGTCCATCTTCATATTTGATGATTTTCCATATTCAGCCCGTGTTACCCCTATCACTGCCCTTGAGTACACCCAAGGCTAATTTCGGAAATGCTTCAATATTAATTTTATATTAGGAAAACAATAATGTTGTAGCATTCCTATCCATTTAGTGGAATAGTTAGTAGTCTTGCAGGGTATGTAGTGCACAGACAAGCGAAGCTGCTTTCTTCGTCTCTCACCACCACTGCCAGTGCCAGCACAATTTTGAAATAGTGCGCAGTAATTGAATGCCTGGGGGCACATTCTGCTTTAGCCATAAAAATGGCATTCTCTAGACATCGTTCATAGGAAAGCGTGGTTAGGGGCTTTCTCCGTTTGTATGCCGAGACGTTTTGCAAAATCCTCCCACGCCCTTCAACCAGTATCGCATTCAGGGAATGCCCTACTACTACTACTACGAGTGAACGTAAAGTGTGCCTTTAATTGAGACTCTCAGATTTCAACAGAATTCACGAGGCGCACTTAAATTATTATTCAGTTATTCCATACAATACCTGTTCTAGCTTTTCTGAGTGAACAATGATAACATAATGACTGTGCTGACTCAGAAAACCTAGAACAGGTATTGTATTCGGTTTCACCTTTTTCATTGGTATTCTTAGTTTCAGAAGGAAGCATACGTTTGCACCTCAGTGCCGTTGGATCCTGAAGCGGAACATTATATAAGTATGTTATAAAGGAGTGAATCTCAATAGATTTTTACTAATCGGTCCAATTGTAGCTGGATACAAGCCCAATGTCGAGGCGAAAAACATCCACCACATTCTGTTGTTCGGATGTGAAGAGCCCGGAAGTGACGATGAAGTCTGGTAAGCGTCATCTACTCGATGGACTGACTCAATGACTTTATAGGCTTCTGAAGTGATTAGCGCAGCAAGGGATTTGCGTCTGTCTTGGGGTCTAAAAAAGGATCGGTACTCCCACTCTATTCGCCTATGGTACCATGATTAAACGGCTGAAGGGTAACAGCATCAGCGAGGGTATTTCGTTCCTGGAGCCTTTGATCTGAGTCTGCATCTCAAATGAAATTGTTAAACAAATGTAACATAGAAATTTCATGATTCTTTATATATTTCCTATCAAAATTGCTATATTACATAGGTAGTGTATGTACCTGGAGAAAAGCGCAGAAAGGATTGAAACAAACTTCTTTTGTTTCAACCCTTCAACTTCTTTTGTTTTCGGCCTCTGAAAAATTTAACCTGTTTAGATTCCCGCCGAATAACCTTTGAAGTGTTGCCGTGGTAGTATGTTTGACGTCCGGCCTTGGTTTGCTTTTACACCACGTCACCGAACCCACGTTACCTGCACTTCGAGGGTAGCTGTCTCAAACGTATTTAGCAATTTTGATTTCCTCTCGTAAAACATTTCATGTGGGGCCCAATGAGAGGCACAGTGGGTGAGACAGGAAGATGTGTTCGGCTACTGGATTTTGGGAGTATTTGCCGCATTTCTAATCCTATTTTTCGCTATTTTTTCCAATCCTATACTTCAGCTCCACGGTCAGCCAATCACACCGTATGCGACTATGACATCACATTTGTGTACGATGCAGATTTCAATAGGGCTTCCTCTGGCTTGATATTCTCAAGGAGACTAGTATGCATAAAATTTTTCAAGTGCCTAAAAGACCACCATCACGTAAGCATAAAGCTCAAGCCTGGGAAAACCTCCGGGAAGGCTTCAAGGGTGTTTATTTATGGGCAAAACTGATCTCTTGTGGTAGGATTCCAACCCAGTATCATTAAGGCGCACATCATGACAAACGGCAAAGAATAATGCTAATTAAATAAAAAGAATTCTGAAAGTGCTCTATAGCGGCATAGTATTCTGCAATTCTTAATGCCATTTGTACAGGGACTTATAAGAAGGTATTATCGTCTATTCATAGGCACTGAAACGGATGGCATGACGTGGTTCAAAATCCTATGCGCACGGCAACAAGACGGTTTCAGAAATTAATTTCCGAGTGGCACGTTACGCCAAAATGCCCCTTGGCCTCTCGCGTGACGTTGTTGAAAATCTTCAAAAAACTGCTGCGATCCAAATGCATTACTATAGAATTTCAAGCCGAATTCCCCGATAAGCAAGTCTTTAACAACGGAAATCAGCCTGTGATTTGCTCCAAGTATTATAAGTGCATATATACGGAAAAATTCATGAGGCGCAAGGAAGTAGCAAAGTAAGACCGCCGTCAGATTTTTGCGATTTTGCGGTGTCGCGGCTCCACACGTGGAGTTGCGGCATTAGGCCGCTTTCATACTTCGCGCTCCGACGCCGTCAGCGTCAAATTCGAATCTTGGCGCTGTGCCAATACACGAAGCGGCCACGATCATCATATTGGCACAGCGCCAAGAATCGAAGCGGCAATCACCATACTGTAGTGTGATTGGGTCAAGAATTTTGCAAACGCTGCGCATCATCTATGGACGCCGTCGTCGGCGGCGGGCAAATGGTTGCGTGAGTTTGACGGCGTCGGTGCGCAAAGTATGAAAGCGGCCTTACACAATCTCAAGGTCGTAGTACCGTGTGCGAAAGTGCAACGTCGCGAAATCGCAAAGTCTGGCGGCGACCCAAGGGGTGCAGTGATAGGGTTCAAAAAACGGACTATCTTGGGAACAACTGAGGCCAAGGTATGTTGAGGAGTGAGGCTCACGAACACTACGGTTTTGATTGTGTAGCCTTACTTCAAAAAACCACCCTACAAAAATCTACACGAAAACCAGTCTTTCATGGTGTTCTTCCTTTGAATAGAGAGGAAAGGGTATCGGAAACGTAAAAGCACCTTTTGGTTTTGAACCGCCAGCAATCCAGGTATCTAGTAGTGTTGTCTCGCCCGGCTTTCAAAGGCTCGTACATACGCTGACGCTGACGCCATCGGGCAAAAAACCGGAAGACCGATTTGCTGCGGGCGTTTCCTTGAAAACGTCACTGAAACATTTGAAATGCATCTAAGCGATTACTCACAATTACAGGGATTGTGGAGAGATGACCACGGAAGTGAAAGGAATGAGTCGAGCACCAACATGTAAATCAAAGCCAGCAGTTCTCTATGCATGGGCTAGGAATGCAGACGAATTGAAACTTCCGAAAGGTTCGCATCTGGGGAACTTAATTGCCTGTCTCTACTCCCTCCTAATATTCCTTTTTTTAAGGTGTCGGATTCCGCGTAGGTGGTGATTCGGGCATCAACTATCTTACTCTTCAGGTTGGTATGGTCTTTATTTTTTCTTATCTCACCTGTGTGTTATTGTTACTCACCGTGTGTACATAGAATATGGCTATTGATCTATACTGAAATGGATCTTCCTAAAAAGGAATGTTTTCAGCTTCATTACATGCACGATCGTGACACACCAGATCACAGTGGTGTCACCTTATACCACACCGAGGAACCACAACCAAAAACTGCTGCCACCATGCTGCTTGTCACCGGAGGAGTACTCCCACCAAAATCTACTGGTACGTCGAGTCGCTACGATAATTGTGAAACAGTATCAATGTAGCACTTTGAGCTGTACTTCTACATCCTCGTGGGGATTTTCTTTAGGATTTTTTTCAAATTTTCTGTGCCGGCGGCAGGGTGTAGCTGCGTGATTCTGCGTCTCCGCTCATGCCCCCCTCCCTCGTTGTCTGTGAACGCAGCCACGCTCTGCCGGCGCCGAGTATGAACGCGCCCTTAGGCTCACTGCTTCCCAACTCATTTACAGTTACGAACTGCCACATTCAACATTACGTGTCCACACCATGTTGCGCCTGACCTTTTTTAAACGCTTCTTACGAATGGCTCTCACCCGTATAGGCTAAATATACTGGGTACCCTTATGTTAGGATATCAAACGCAACGTCTCGCAAGCGAAGTGATGCGGACAGGCCAAAGGTGCGTGTTGTTGAGTCCCAAAGCAAAATTACAAGTTAATTGTGTATGAGGTCCCTAGCATTACGGTGTAATCGCTCTAACTGTAAGGCCCAACTACAGCGACGCAGGTGTGTATCCTTATGTAAGGGTTGTCGCACGACGACGTGCGGCGTGCGACGCAGTGTGTGCGAGCTATACGCGTCGCGGTTGTTGGGTCTTAGAACGATTACACGCTAATACTGGGGGCGCGATACGCAGTTGACTTGTAATCGCTCCGGGACCCAACAACATGGTGCCTTTAGCTCGTCTGCCTTGCTTCGCTTGCGACATGCCGCGGTGCGACAATCCTGACATAAGGGTACACATCCCAGCGACGCGCATAGCTGCATACTGTGTTGCACGGCGCTCGTTGTGGTGCGAAATCCTGACTTAAAGACACCAGGAGGAGGGCAATTTTGGCTTACGGTATGAGATCACGATGGCTTGCAGTTGCCGCAATGCACGCACGCACCTTGCCAAAACGTCGAAAGTGAATTTTCTAAGTTTCAATTGTAATCACATTTTTTCTCAAGCTTTCACTCATCCTTCATTTAATTGTTTTACTTGTTTGTTGCTGTGTGCTGTTTCACTCATTTCACATCATCACGAATGAATGAAATACACCCTTCGAGACAACAAATGACATCTCTACAGCGGACTCGGACTCGGAAAGTCAGTGTGTTGATACGAATGTGATGCGTATACACACCGCAGCGTCGCGCTTTTGTAGCCGGGTTTTCCCACCCATTATCGCTTCTAACCTTGAATGTTCGTTACAAAATGCTGCGTGATTCTGCGTCTCCGCTCATGCCCCCCTCCCTCGTTGTCTGTGAACGCAGCCACGCTCTGCCGGCGCCGAGTATGAACGCGCCCTTAGGCTCACTGCTTCCCAACTCATTTACAGTTACGAACTGCCACATTCAACATTACGTGTCCACACCATGTTGCGCCTGACCTTTTTTAAACGCTTCTTACGAATGGCTCTCACCCGTATAGGCTAAATATACTGGGTACCCTTATGTTAGGATATCAACATGGTGCACTTTTTTGCATCTTCCTCTTTCTTCGGATCCTTCCGGGCCTTTAAGAGCACACATTCAAGTATACTGACAGAGGGCAGCCGCAAAATAGAAATGAGAAAGGTCATAAAAAAGGTGATACCCAGGTATACTGCATGTAAAAAGCAAAGAAATCATCAAGGCGCCTCTAGGCACACCCCTTTATTTTTCACAGTTGAAGACAAATGCATATCACTTGTTAAGTAGGCGTCAGGAAAAGTTGTTATCGCCTCAAATCAATGATAGTATCTGTTCTATAAAGCATCCGTTGTGATCTATGGTGTGATCGGGGGGCGTGGTCATTAGAGTGGGCGGGATTTTTAAAGGAAATAAGATCTTGCAAATTTCTGCACGCATTAAGATTTCTCTGATGGCTGTTCAAGGAACGTTACAGCGAACTGAACACCGCTTTTGTTTCTATTTGTTTTTGTTACCTACTCTGTAGCAAAATGACTAACACGTCAGCCCATTGTGTTCGTCTTCTCCGATTGACGTCAAAATTTCACACTTGAATGCATCAATAGGCTGATTATTCATTGCAGCGATACGTATACACATAAAAACTGCATTTGTAATAAGGTGCAGGGGTATTCTGGAAAAGAAAATGGCAAGTTCGCTTGCGATTCGAAAAGAAATTTTCACAGCTTTATTGGATTTCCTTGGGAAACCTAATTCTTGGGGAAATCTACCGTCTGAGCGAAAGCATTGCGGATAATTCAGCATCCGTGACAAGATTGCTTAAAGCCTAGAACTTATCCCAACTCACATGAACTTCGATCTGAATCTGGTGAACGTCCCGTTGTTTTTGAAAACAATTTGGAACGATAATTTAGAGCGATTTTTGATGAGAAAATCTCATTAACAGCTCCATTTTCCAGTATCCTTAATCGAATCGAAGCAGACTGGTCGGCAGTAACTGCTTTATGCTCTTAGCGGATATGAATTTTTGTATTAGGCTGTCCCGAAAGTTCCGGAACACCTTGGCGTACGAGGGTTTTCGGGCCTTCCCACGATGGATAGCCAGGGCATTTGTCGATTGACTCTGAGAAACGTTCCATACCATAGGTATATAAGGATTCGCGCCTATCCACAAAAGGAGTAGAGCTCGAAATGGACGAGACGTCACTCCGAGCATTGTACCTCTACGAGTTCTACCGAGGGAGTTCCATAAGGGAAGCGGTCCAAATAATCAGCGTCGCATGCGGAGCAAGCACAACTATCCACCGTTGGTTCACCCGCTTCCGTTCTGAAGATATAGCCCTGAAAGATCAGCAACGCAGTGGCCGTCCATCTGAGCTGACGATCAGCTTCTCAGGAGAACTGTGCAGGAGAACCCCACGGCAAGCACACGTGAAGTGGCCCTGGTACGCGGTTGTGGGAACACCACAGTCGATCAGCAACTCACTCGGCTGGGACAACGGAAAGTGCTCTCGACTTGGACACCCCATGCCCTATCCGACAGCCGACATCTGGCAACATTCACCCGGGACGCCTTGGCGACGCTAGGCTGAGAAGTGCTACCACATCCTCCATATAGCCCCGACCTCGCACCGTCTGACTACCACCTGTTCGCCCCTCTACAGAACTTCCCAAAGGGGAAACAGCTCAAAAAGCAGCGCGACATCGAGATGGAGGTCGAGCGTTTCTTCGCGAGGCAGTCTCAACAGTTCTGGGCGGATGGGATTGGCAAGCTTCCGGATAAATGACAGAAGGTGATAGATGGTAATGGTGAATATTTTGTTAGCTGAAATGTGTTTGTGTTGTAACGAAATAAATTTGAAAGTGGTCGAGGTGTTCCGGAACTTTCGGGACAACCTAATAGTATCGAGGGTGATAAATTTTTGCTGAACTGTAGCGAGGAGTGAGAATCTTGCTTCGAAAATTGGAAAATGGAAAGTTAGTGGACCCTTCTCGGTGTAATTCCTCTTCTGTTCCTATGTATGGAACACTCATCGATATGATCAGAATAAAGGACTGCTCGAGAGGGGACATCTGATAGCATACGTGATCTGGCACCTCACCACATTACTGTGCACAAACCTTTAGCAAGCTCGAGCCCCACGGTTGCTCAGCGTGTTATGACTAGGAAGACCTTTAAAAGTACACCACGCAATAATCAGATTAGATCACCCTCTTGGGGCTAATAGACCCTAGGATACAGGGTACGCCGAGAGTTGAGGATTCCTAGTATTTAACGGGCGGAACGGGGGGAGGGTCATATTTGTAGAGGTCAGCCATGGTCCCAGGCTAGATGATTAGCAGAACGTCCCGTCAGTTGACTCGTGTATGTGAGAAACTATGACAGAATTCGAGTAGATCAACACTGTGATAAAAAAAAAGCTCATTGTCAGAAATACTATACGATCGGCAACAGTTACTGATATTGAAGAGGCTATGTAGATGTTGAAAAAGAGGGATCGTACTTGGGTCTTCTTCTAGGAAAGGGGGGTCTACTGAAGTGACCATTTTCCTCGACACCTGGGTGTGCCCTGTTTGGATAAATGCTCAAAATCCGCCGTTGTTGCGGCGTCACAGCGCGTAGAACTCACGCCGCTATGCCCGCTCGAACTCCACCAAGCCACGCCCACACAAACAAATCACTCCTGGCATTGGACGAGCCAATTCCTCCCGGCATTGGACGAACCAATTCCCTACGTGACATCAACGTAGCGAAGGGAGCTTGTGAACCGTTACGATAAGATGAGATAAGACAGAAATTCTAATGGTGAGGACAACGTTATCATGGCGGAACAGGTAATACATATTCTTGAACTGTGCGTGATACCTCCGAGTAAAGACTCGTCTACTGGGTGCAGTTCTCGTACGAAACTGCTTTGACGGAACCCATTTTTGTTGTTCCTAGAGCTTTTCGTTCGTTATTTTTGCCACACGCGGCACGCCGCAATGACCATGCGGCGTCGCGTCCCAACCTAAGGCCGTGTTTATACTTTGCGCCGGCAGAGCCTCGCTGCGTTCACAGGCAGCCAGGCACAGGCAGAGACGTGGAGACACGCAGTCACGCCCAGCCGCCGGCACTGCAACTTATGAAGTCGGCCTAACATTACTTACTCGGGGCGAATCATAAGGGTTTTCAGGTCGTGCAGAGCACCTAATTCCTCCTACAAATGGATTATAGCTGGGATAAAACAGAATATGCCACTCGCGTCCAGTAGTACCAAACTAGTTAAATATTGATGCCTGCATAAGAAACGCATAACTCATGACTCAATAGTGAGAATTAATGAGTTTTGTAGATTGAACTTACCATTTCAGAATCGTTCGAAACTGCTTGTCTTATTGAGGAAGACGTGGAGATCCATCCATTTGCTTTCCGCACCCATGCTCATAGCCACGGTGTTGATGTTTCCGGATGGGTTGTCAGTGAGGTCAGTTTACTTGATCAATAGGTAGCCTCGAGGTCTAAGAAAAGGTTGCTCCCAATAGCTTTGTTTTTAGTATCTATTCATCCCAGCCCCCGTACAGATAGTCCAAAGCTCAGATACTGTCCCTGGAACCTAGGTAATCCATTACAAGTTGAATATTGAGAGGTGCAAATAGAAAGTTGCAGCGAAGTGAAGAACAGTGAAAGGGGGTATAATTAAGGGCAGAAAACTCGCTACGCGGCATGCGACGCGCTAGCTAAGGTAACCGTGTGCAGTTGGTCTGAAAGTGACTACCGTGCCAGGCGTCCTACTTTAGGCTTCCAAAGCGAATTTTCTGTTGTACTAACGCCCATGAAACATTGGAAAAACTAAACAAACGTTCGACGTACCGTACCCCTCAACACCAACGGAACCACCCTCCTGTCCCTCCCTTCTTTGTTCCCGGATTAACGGCATAAGCACAAATCCCAAACCCCGGTTTTAAAGTTGCAAAGTCATGATAAGCAGACAGCCCTTGTCCGAGGTACAGTCCATTTCGAAGCGCCTGATAGGGCGTGGCCTACGGACTTGGGTGAGAGTGTATCAAACCCACGCAATCTCCCTCTCGCCACTCACCCATGTCTGTAGGCCACGCCCTCCGAAATGAAATCGATTTCAAACTCATTTCAGAACGAGAAGGGTGATGATCAATGGTTCTTGGTCGGCAGGCGTAGTCCTCAACTACCACAGATGTTCGCACCGGTCCAAAACAGCTCGCTCGTCGTTCGTCAGGGTGATATGCTTGCTGCCAGGTGTGCAGTGACTGTTTATCATAACAATATGTAATTACATATCTCACTAATTAATTCATCATCGTTGTATACAGATGCATTATGAAGAATGATGAGGATCGCTACATCAAGATGGGACCAACGGGTGAAGATGAGATGTGCAATTTTTACATGATGTATTGGAGCGACGGGGACAAGGTAATCGTTAAAATTTCATGAGATCAGTTATACTGATCCTTTTCTGATTCGAGTCTTTTCTCTTATGAACCAACATAATCATGTGAAATGTTGAATTCCGTTCACTTATCCTGCTTAGCACAGTAATCTCCGCTTTTTTGAGCTACGATGTTTAATTCCATAGAATCTTTGATAGCTCAGGGAAGACTTAATCAGCTCTCAGCTGAATTGAAGCGGGAAAATAGCTCGAAATCCTTTCCCCCACAAATCACGTGCGTTGAGAAATCTTATAGACATCGATATTTGATGGAAATGATAGTGACTTTGCAGAAATCGCGGCTAAACCGCGTATTTTTCCCAGGATTATCCGAATAATCAAGTTGATTTGCTCAACAGCCCCCCCCCCTTTCAGATACTTTTAACTTCAAATTCAAATAGGGGCCTGTGAAGCGTGGCAATCAACTATGACTCAATACCTGAAATGGGGGCGCGGGGGGGGGGGGTAGGCAGTTGAAGGGTGAGCAGTAGTGTCACGGCACTTCTTTGAGGATATAGCGCGAAGGCTCTACCCACGCTTCGGAGTACCGCGTTAAAGTTACAAGTATGTATGTGATAACAATCTAAGTGCTAATGAATTAATATCAACTCTATTTAGATCATGAAGGACAACACCTGCTTTTCTCCAGGAGCTCCTGCTTACCATTGGAGTTCGGAGGCTGGGCTGAATCACATTCCAAAGTAAGACGTGAGCGGACTGCCGTCACATTAGTATGAACCACGGACGGGCGATCGAGGGACTATGAAAAACTTGCGTGTGAAAATCAGAGAACAACTATCATTCATTCATTGTATAAATTGTTGCACCTTATTGTGTGTTTTGTGTTCATACCGATTATTGTAGATCACAAATCAAGCAAAGTTCATCTATTTTCACATTTGTACTTTGTAGACCACGAAAAGCACACTCCATACATACACAGGGCCATGAAAAATAGCCGTAAAATCAATTTGAAAGCATGCATTCTTTGTTATAACCCCCATTAGTTTTTATGAAGCATTGGGTGATTGAAGTCTATGGTTAGGTCAAAAACGGCGCTGTAAATAACATGAAGAAGACATCAAAAGACATGAGCTGCATTGAAGCACCTGCGCATCGCAACCGCACGCACACACAAGGTTTTCTTCATTTCAGGTGAACCTAGAGACTTTCGTCGTTTACACCATGATACAGAATGCATTACATACAAGTAATTAATGTTATTTATAGCATTTTTATCACAAATATACCAATTATTATAAGGGTACTCGAACGCAGATGAGATGACTAAGTTGTCAAATATTGGATTACGACTGACTCAAATTCCCTCTTCTCTCATCGCAATCAATAAATCCAGTGCCACTTCTACATTCCCATCACTGGATTCCAATACGGACAGATTGGCAGCCTCGTCGGTAAAACCAAACTCGTTCAACTGGACTAATTGTGACGCGAATCGAGATCTAAATTCATCCAAACATTACAGTAGGGGAGCCTAAAAAGGCTGACAAAACTAAGGACCCAGTCGATTACTGATCCAGACTATAGTTTAAGGTAGTATAGTAGCGAATTACTTACCGTAATTGTAAAATGTGGTCAGAGGATCCAGGGGTTGGCTCAGGAGCGGCGCCTGCTGGTGGTGGAGTTGGAACGAGAGATGCAGGACGCGATGTGGTGCTAGTACCACTATTTCCTGATCCACTGGGCGGAGCACCTCCAAACGCTATTGCCATTGCCTGAATACTCTCATGTTCCATCTTTCTAACAGAAAAAACTGACCGATATCATTTGGCCCGCACTCAAGCGAGCTTTAACATGTTCAAATCAATCAGGACCTCGTGCTGGCAAAACCAAGGATTCATTCGATTACGAATTCATAAGGCATTAACAGATTCTTAACGCATTTAGGAAGCGCAGTCCAAAATTTGCGATGACTCACTTGTCTTAACATTTCTTGAGTGATCTGTGGAGGTTCTGCCATAGAAGGAGACTCGTCTGCTTGGACGCGTGGAGTACGCTTGAAAAGAGAGTCATATAAAATGCATAAATCACTGGAGAATGAAAGAAATTCTTTCTGCATTCCAAGGAGCAAACCCTGAAGATCTTTGAGGAGGAATGATTTAAGTGGCACACACAATCATGAGCATGGGCTGCAGATGTGAAAAATAGGAGTTAGCTGGGTATCACAACTAGCCATTTGTTCTTAAATGGTGGTAACTTGTCCAACGGCCCAAATAAAAGTTTGAAAAGAAACCGATTGTGTGCCAAATAGGCGCATGAGCCCGAATGGCGAAAACAAACAAGAAGGAAAAGGATTTTCGAGTATTCGTCATCATAATATTCGGTCGCCGATGTATGGATCATAATGAAGTATACCTGGGTTGATCCTCGTCCTTTCTGAGCGTGCTTCTTCAAAAGCCAATTGATTGCCGGTAATAGAGCTGGATGTTGAGAATGGAATTCGCGCAGCTGAAAAATAGGTGAAATGGTTTAGAGAAAATTTTCGCGAAAACATTTTTTGAAACTTACGCACTTTTGCCATGCCTTCTTCATCACTAGGAAGTGTCACCATGCCTTTGAAGATGTAATAATCGTGCAGAATATGACATGCGACTGGATCATCGCGAAGTTCGGGAAACTGCTTCATGATTTTTGTGAGGAATTCCGGTTCAACAACTTCGGCCATAAGACGCATGTGCATCTACAAAGTAACAATGATTTCAATCTGAAATAAAAAATAGAAAGATTTTATAAAAAAACGGAAAGATAAATAAAAAATAGAACGAAAAAAAATAAATAGAAGTAAAACTATTATTTGAAGAAACTCACATATCCAGACTCCTCTTTTTGTAAATAGTCAAATAAACGGTCACATTCACGTAACAGCGCATCGTCGCAAGGCTGCACAAAAAAATGAATTGCAGTAGTGGAAGCAATCAAGAAGAATAATCTGCCCACCTGGCGTAGTTTTGGAGCACTACTGCCTTGGAGTATCCGTAGTATGTCGGTTTCGCGGAGATTATGCGAGCTCATCGGTGAATCAAGCGGAAGAAATCGGCCAGTATGACTCAGAACTGTATCCAGATCAGCCATCACAGAAGAACCAGTAAAAAGGATGAAACGTGTACCTGAGCGATCTGCTTCGTTTTTGGTAACCTCTTTGATGACATCTCTTGCTGTGAGGGAATTTAACTTATCTAATGAGTAAGTGATGCACTCTCGGCCGTGGTACACCTTTACCATCTAGGGCGAAGTGAATTAAATGCAATACACAATATGGGACGTATGAATGATGTTTAACAATACTTTGAAAAATCAAGGGTCTGGAAACCCTTCAACTTCACAACATTATTTCGTTCACATTCATTATAACAAACTAACTCGTGCTGCACATACCATACCCCAAAACAACGAACAATTCCACATTTTTCCACATTTCAATGAAAAAAATGGAATAATGCTTGCCTAAGAATATATTTCTACATACACTATACATTTCAAATACCGGACAGAACGACTGAGAATTGAAGCAAGCAAAAAAGTAAGAAAGCACGAGTGTACAGTCAATAGATATACATAAGAGGTTCAAATGGTGACCTTTCTTCTTTATACAGCAGAAAGAGCCATAAGTTTGGCATTAAGCGGGTTTTCCGGAGACTTCAACCACTCTTTTTTGAGGAGCTGCTTCAGTTGAGATAGACGATACGTTGGATGCTCTTGCTTGAGGCGTGGTAACATAGCTTCCTCGAACGCCTTAACATTGAGGATAAAAGTTGTTGTGAAGCGTGAACATGGCGCGAAGCGCTAAAACCGTGACCACTAAGTGCAACGACCCTAGCGCTTCGAGCCAAAAATATTTCAGAAGAGAATATTAAAGCCATAGAAACTAACTCTGATTCGTTACCGAGCACTCGAGATGAAAACAAAAAAAAAAAACTGACCAGATAAGCAGCTTTCATTCGTTTTTCGGGATGCTTGTCGATTTCGTCTCGGTCACCACCGAGAACTTGAATAGCTTCTTCAACCGTTCGAGCAGTAGCTGCTCCTAGTTCCAACTGGTTTAGATTGTCCTCAAGATGGTCAACAACCTTAAGCATAAGTTTTCGAGCAGTTTTACACTCATGAGCATGGCACTTTTTTTTGACCTCGTATTCTAGTTTGCCTCTCAAAGCCTCGAGATTTGAGGTTTTTCCCGGGTAATGGCTCTCTGCTATGTGTATTACAATATCGAATATATAAATAAATAAACTTAGAACTATGGCTGGCCTTTCTTGATGCCCACCCCCTGTGTCACGTGCCTTTCCAATCATGGGTTTTCACATCAAAATTCTGGGCAGATGGATTATACCAGCGAATACCCATATGCTTTCTATCAACTCAATATACTAAAATTGATTCGAATACAAGTCAATCGACAGTACTGTCTCGAGTTCGTCTATGTTTCTTTCTTTGTGATTGACAACAATAAATAAATAAATGAGCAAGAAAAACATTGTAAACTGAGCACACAACGACTAAGTTAATTAGGCAGGGACTCCGAGAAGGAACCACCCCAAACACACAAAACACTTTTCGCGTGCAGGGAACTGTACTACTCAACTCGGAACTTCTTTCTCCATGGAAGTAGAAACGTCTACCTCCCAGCCTTCGCTCCCCCTACAGCATCAAAAACAAAAAGTGGCATTCATATACTTCGCTTTATAAAAATACAATTCCCGAAAACTGACCAAAACAGACTCAAATTTCGATTACAGACTCTCCTTCGATACTAAAACAAGATAAAAAAGGAATGACAGACCTCAATCTTTTCTGCAGCGAATTTGGCGCGCATCTCCTCTTCTTTCTGTAAACGAAGCTCGGCTTCCTTTCGTTCATCGATGGTCGCCCTGCAAAATATTATGGATATGACTGCAGAAGACAAGACGAAAAACAGTTTACATTGTTTTCGCCACAGCCTTTCCACTTGCCTAGTAACCTTCTGCGGTTGAGCACTCGACTTTGATATAGCAGCAAGTCTGGCCATCTCTGCCTCGGCAAGCTTACGGTTTTCTTCTTTTCGCTTCAAAGCTTCAAGACGCTTGCGCTCTTCTTCCTCCTGAAAGGAAAATTCGAGTGTTTCGACGGACAGAGCAAACCATGGGCCTAACCAACCTTTCTTTGGAGCTTCCTGTTTACTAGTTTATCATCGTCGGCCCAATAAGCGTCTTCAGCAGCCTTAAATCCCAGCTCACTGAATTATGCCGTTACAACTGTTACAGACACAACAGACCTTTTGCTTCTTCTCTTGCTCTTCTTTCTTCGCTGCTGCTTTACGATCACGAGCAGCTAAGATCTTCGGATTTTCATTTGCAAACTTTTTCGGCATACCGAAGCCCTATAAATGATACATCCCTCAGTAAGCATTCCCTGAGACACATCCTTAAATTGAATTGAGATCATATGTATTACGTTTGCAGAAAACGTTTACCGATAAAGAACAAATTCCACTATTTAACGAGATTGAATTCTTTCACTGTCATCATATTTAGAACGAAGCGACAAATATCAAGTGTGCTGCCCACTACGTACAAGACACATAACCTACGCGCAAGCTTTTGAGCGCAGTCCCAGGCAATTTGCTGCCGTTTGACGATAAATGAAAGTAGGTTAACCCCATACACTCGACAGTGTGGTTCATCGCAGGGGAAAGAACTCAGGCCGCTTGCGTGGCAGGCTGCCATCCTACCGCTGAACCATCGTTTGACGGGTAAAAGGTAAGGTTATCTATATCAGTTTCTCGCACTAAGAACATGGGGCCGAAGGTGGTTCGGTCTTAAGCGGTTTCCCAAGATGTGTGTTTTTTCCTCATTCTAAGCGTAAATGTTTTGAGACCAAGCTATATACGGTGTCTCTAGCTCGCACGAGTCGAATCACGCGTCCCGCGTGGTCACGCGAATTTTGTCTTATCGACACACATCCTTAGAGGAGTCCCCGATTCCGCACAACCGTTAGCTATTGCTGCTGACAAAGCTGCTCTTCGAATTGGTGTCGTTCAGCACTGTTCACTCCACAAGCCGGCTTATAGCGAGAGCGAGAGCCTCGACGGTCCAGGCATCCCTTTGTTGTGGGGATTCGGTACCTCTTCCTCTCCAAAACCGGTTCTGAGCCCTACGATATAAGGGAATCGGGAGATGTTTGTGACGGGTGCTCATGTTTGGAACTTTTAACGGGTCAAATAAAGTCGGGGGGGGGGACGCAAAATTCTCACCGACATCAAAGCTTCTTTCCCCTAATAGGCTTAGGCTGAAGCAGATAAAACCTATGCTTTGACAAATGTTTTTTCATGTGAAAGGAAGAGATATAAATTTTATCCTGAGCCTAGGGAGGGAAAGTAGCTTAGACGTCGACGCAAAGTGCGTCCACTACCCGTCCCCCCACCTTTATTAGACCCCTTTTAACCTTCAAAAAACTGGGTATGTGATCAGTAGAAAGCTCATTTAGTGACGTAGCTGGCTTCAGGCCCTCTCACCTCCCCTGTTCATAGTAGGCCGGCACGTAATCGACCGGCCATCGCTCGCGTTCGCGCCGCCACGAGATGGCTGTTGCGCCACTGTGAGGCCGCGCTCATATTTTGTGCCGTGTCGCGCCGGCACGGGCGCTTGTACCCCGCAATATCACATACCTCACGGGGCTAAGCATCGGGGCTGCGGATGTAGCGCCACTGTGTGCGTGAGTGTTACTATAAGATCTCACACCACGCTCGCTCTCGCCACTGCTTACGCCAGTACGCTGACATGCCTTGGCTAACCCCTACGACGAAGCACACATATGGCGTCGGCTCTCACGAAGAGGACTTTCCCTGCATTTGCACCACGACACAGCCTACGCCTATGATCACATGGAGAGTGGAACTACGTTTCGCCTACGATGTACTGACCGACCGGTTATTATGAGGAACGCAACGACCAGTTGTCAAGTAATTTGGCATAGAATTCTTTTGGTGGGATAACATCAATTTGAGTTCCTACGTGTTCATGTTCTACATGAAGAGATTAATATCGACAACGAAATAAAGGGCAAATACGATGCGATCACTCAAACAAATCCTAAGGACTCACGGGTTGAACCCAGGCGCCAACATCTCACGGGGGTGTGGCAGGCACTTGTTCTTGGCCACATATCCATATGCGGTATCCTCGATGGCGTCGACTACGGCGGCATGGAAGCGCAGATAGAAATATAGTCGGCGACGGAGTGGACGGCGATGGCGACGACTACTGACGGCCGGATCGGAGCACACGGACTACGACACTGAAGAACTGGGACGCCCTATACAGGCGCCTTCCCGCCACAACGTTCGACCAGTAGATCGAGACCCGCGCGTTCGTCAGGTGTGATCTACGATGAGTAGGACGGAAACCACGACACGCCGGTAGGACGTGGCTGCGTTCACAGACAGCGAAGTAGAGTGCCGCGGGAGTGGTGTAGAGACGACGCAAGTAAGGATACAGGGTGACCCAGGCGGAGACGCAAAGAGACGTAGGCACACCGTGCCGCCGGCACCGCATAGTATGAACCCGGCCATCACGCACGCGTCTCATGCGAGCAGCCAGTGAGTTTTGTCATCCTGCTATATCTCTACTTTACAGTAGCTGACCTCCCATATGTATAAGAAAATAAAAAACCACCAAAATTGCATAGAGATTAGTGATTGCTTCTTTCGTTTTTTTGATTTTATCTGCTATTTCGAACTTTTTCCGTTTTCCAACTTCTCACAGGAGTTTTAACTTATAAGCTCAGTTTATTGGTGGTACTTTTCCTTCGTGCATTTGTGCTCTGTCATTTAGGATGATCCATTACTTTCCAGCTATAAATATAACTGGGCTTTATGATATATGTGCGCAGTCAGATATGGTCTCAGGTTCATATTCATCGGTGAGGTTGTGCTCATACCAGACTTTTGGGTGTGTACCCTTATGTCAGGATGCCGCACCGCGCCATGTCGCAAGCGAAGCAATGCGGACGAGCTAAAGGCGCCATGTTGTTGGGTCCCGAAGCGATTAGAAGTCAACTGCGTATCGCACCCCCAGCATTACGTTGTAATCGTACTGTGACCCAACTACGGCGATGCGCATAGCTCGCACACACTGTGTCGCACGCCCTCGTCGTCGTGCGGCGTCCTGATGTAAGGGTACACACCCCAGACTTTCAGAGCTATTCGGATGCTCGGCGCAAAGATTTAGATGCGAATATTTGGTCCGCGAATAATAGGAGACGCGATCGAACTATCGATTGTTTCTTATCCTTATCGCCTATATTCGAATGTGCTGGGCCCCTATTTGAATGTCCTGGAACACGGGTTCGACGAATCTCATGATCGATAAGTATATTTTCTTTTTCGCGGTGTCCAAATATCTCAAAAGATTGCCTATGAACGCTATGTCTGTGTATGAGTGTATGAGTTGTCTTTTAATTATTTTACAATTTTTTAATTTTACATTTCCATGCTTTTTTGCTCTATCGGTCGATCCATTCTAATATGTATGCGTTATACGATAGAACCGAAATTTGACACTTATTTCCATTTCGCTACCCTTTTTTCTGTTTTCTAAATTTCTCTATGCTTCGTATTTCGTTACTGGATTTAATCCCGATTTGTCATGAGGTTCAGACAAGTTTGCAGTACTTGCTCAGTTCTCTTCATCCAGAGTAAAAAGAAATGGCCCCTTTCTTGGTTTTTGGTTCTGATCTCTTTCTGAGGGTACCTTCGCATGGAATTCAGTAAATAAATACTGTTTCGCGAGTCTAGCCCACTTTATTTTAAGCAGTGTAATTTTATTTCCTTACTTCAGTCCCATTCTTGTGCAGCGCTCTAAATTTCCAAGTACTGCTGAATTTCACTGTGGGCTCCTTTGGAGTCCCTCTTAGTGAACATGGTCTGTATTTGCTCGAACAAAAAATTTTTCATGGCGGTGCATCAAGGATGTTGCAATGATCAGGTCGGAAGCCGAATAGGCACTTAATAGGTGATGCGACACTAATTACTCATAGGAGCGGTATCCTTTTGATCAGTATAATAAAGTGCAATGCGGAACCGGTTTTTTCTTAGGGCATTTGTGATCAATTTTCGCGACTTCTTTTTGTTTCCTATAACCTTCATCATCTGCGTTTTTGTATTAGCAAAAAAAAGAAGATCATTCTATTGTTCAATCTTCCTAAGCTTTCTTTTGCACTCTAAATTATTCTTGAGCTGAAAAAAATCAAAATTATACAGTCCCTTCATTTTTTACATACCCATGTGAAATTCTTTTCTAAATTCGCATGCTCCGCCTGGAATTTGAAATCCAAGCGATTGGGCGAAAGATATTTGAAATATTTATTGATTCTTGTCACACCTTCACAATAAGAATTATTGTCGATAATTTGTGAATTTGTGAGATGAAAATGGCTCACAACTCGAGCATGTGAAAACGGTTATCAACTATTTGCTCCTAATTAATTTGGTGCTACTTCCATGCTTGACTGCTTTTGCTTCGACTGGGACACAGCGTTGCGAACGCGTGCGGCATGGCGTCCGCAGCTCATTTGTGCGGGAATCCTAGTGACCAGGGTCAAGGATTGAGGATTTTCAAGTTGTCGTATTTTTGGTTGAAAAAGGAGGACGGAGATTTTTTTAAAATCATTCTTGTTAAGTAGAATATTATTTCTAGAAAAGGTCAATTAGTAATTCATACTTCACAATACTATGATTATCAACTCCTATTTTTGTGGGAACACCTTTAATACGTAGGACGGTGGCATCGGTGATAGCAGAAGGGAGATGGGGGCATCGTATGGAATTGTCGGTTTACGGGGGGAGGGGTGGAGGGGAGGATAACGTCGTGAATTCTCAAAAATTTGGTACGCTTAAAGGAACCTCAAAAATTTGCCACGCTTAACCCTGCCAGCGACTAATTGTCAGTCGAGCGTGTCTGCCACGATGCAGATTGGCACTTTTGCTTGGACGGTTCCCTCCCAGATCTAGGGTTGTTACCATTAGGATAGGAAATCCGCGTGGCAAAGAGGGAAACGAGCAAGCGCCGTTGTCTAGTCCTCAAGCGATTTTAGGTCATATCCTTGAAATGAGAAGTAGAACACGAAAATCGCCTCAGGAACGCGACACAATTGGCTCCCAAGCTCGCACACATTGCCCGACACGCCGCCACACTTTGCAACGCGAGTTTTCTGCCCCGGTCACATCTTCAGACGTACAGTAAACGGCCAAATATAAAAGCTGGACAGATGACTTTTCAACTCGCTGAGTCGTGTGCATCGATTACATAGCAAATTCTAATTATCATCGTGGCAGAGGTTGAAGTAGCCTTAGCATCTACTAGATTTTCCATCAGCTTTGGATGGGTGTATATCGTTAGGTTGAATTTTCGCGCGGCCGGCAGTGGAGAGTGGCATAAAGGGTGCGAGTTGTTTACTTCGTGTACGTACATCCACTTTAAAAATTAATATCAATTCAATTAATTTAAAATTGATTACTTATTGATCGGGATCGTTATCATGTTACCAAGTCTAGAAGCGAGAGAGAACTCCTTCCTTCTTCCATTAAGGCTTAGGCATACATATGCTCTTGAGTATGCACATTGACTCCTCGGAGAAGTTCAGACCGCATTCATACTCTGCGGTGCCGGCGGCAGGGCGCAGCTACGTGTTTGTGCGTCTTCGCCTGTGCTACCCGGCCTCGCTGCCTGTGAACGTAGCCACGCCTCAGTGACGCCAGTATGAACGCAGCCTTAGGGGTGCAACTTTCCATAGGATGCTCTCTCATTTCGACACCACATTTCTGCCATTTTTGAAGTATTTCAGTACTATTTTCTGAAGGACTCTCGCAGTACAAAGCCATAACATCCTGAGAATGACCTGGTACTGTTAAACTATCGAAGCCGGCGGCGGCGGCAACTCGCGCTGATGGCGCCGCGAATGCGACGTTATCAGCGCGAAATTTCGACCTAATGATGTACACCCGCTTTCGATAATTGTGGAACTATTCCCAAGTACTCGTCTTCAAGAATTGGTGTCGTCGGATGTAGAGCTAGCCAGTAAGCCTCCAGAAACTTGAAGATCTTGTTTGTAGCCTCGTGAAGTCCATTATCTTCGATTATGACATCGACCTGAAATGCTGCTTACACATATGTCTGAAGTTGAATCTGGAACCATGTTGAATACCTGATCAGGAGTTAACTGATTGAGGTAGTCAGCACCAGCGATTGCGTTATGACCTTTTATCCCAGTCTTCTTTAGCAGCTTCAGCAAGATCTGCAAATCTAAGAGTTACGTACAATTCGTTATGATACGTGGCACGACGACCAGGCTTAGGCTGCGGTCATACTTACCGCCGGCAGGGCGTGGCTGCGTAAACAGGCAGCGAGGGAGAGTGGCACAGGGGAGGTGCAGAGATGGCGCAGGCAATCAGGCAGGGTGGCATAGACGGAGACGCAGAGGTACGCAGCCACGCCCTGCCGCCGGTACCGTAAAGTATGACCGCGGCCTTAACAGAGGCTCCCAGTGCCTGCGGCTGCAGATGACGAGTTCTCATAAAAACACCTGACCTATCTCGATTGTTGTGCTAACCTGTCGATTGCTTATTCTGAATAGAAACAGTATGGGAGCCATATTCAGTTGAGCAACGTCTCCTGGTGTGCTTATATTTGCGCATTCAAGAAGTATTAAGTGCAGATCCTCCGTCATAGCCGTAATTAGACGAAGCTCTCTTTCGTTTATATCTGCAAGTGCTTTTTTGCAACTGGTCAGTTCGCCGATAGCTTATAAAAGTGTCGAGACATTGGTATTGATTTCGAATAATGTGTTATGTATTTCCGTTATCATATGTACTCGTTGAAGAGCATGCGTTCTCAAGTGTTTCCGCTTGTGCGTTTTATTTTCGGTGTGCGTCAGAACACTCGGATTGAGCAGGTCACGAGAAAGCTGCGGTTGCACCTTTTAACGTAGTTCGATTCACAGCGGAACCAGCAAGGCATTTAGTGCGTGCGGTAGCGTTTGCATAGTGCGTTGACCTAATTCAGGTGTCCTGACACACACCACTTAAGTTATGCTTGCAGCGTTCCTGATGGATGCGAGGCAGTCAAGCTTCTCTTATTCTGTAATATGTCTTCCTTCAACTCTTGCGTGAGAGGAGATTCGACGAGAAAATTTTTGAGCAATTCTTTAACTAAGATTTCACTATTTATCGAACAAGTCATTGGATAAGTTTTATACATATGATCCACACATGATTCTGTTCCTCTTTCCTCTTTCTCAGCAATTTCTCACCTCATTAACATACATAAATAGAACTACACGTACTATGTAGCTCATTACCCATGATAAAACTTACCTATTCTTATTTTCGATGAACCCTTTTCACCAATTTCGGTTGTCAATCGTCGAACGCGACTTCCAAACTTCTTCACTATTGCTGACCTTGAAACTCGAGTTCATTCGTAGCAGGTGGAACTATTTTTAGCTAAATTCGCAGCCAGAAATGAGGTCGGATTATAATTTGAACTTCTTTAAGGTTCAAAGTAAGTTGATGGCGGTTTAAGAGTGAGACATGCATTGACGTTTCACAAAATAGAAACTCCTTACCTCACAGCGGCATGCATGAGTTGCGTAAGTCGTGATGACTGATAGCATGGCCCGAGTAGAATAATAGGACGAGTTGATGGGACAACAGTGTATGGGTTGGGATACTCCCAGATTTCAACTTCTCTCGCCCTGTAACATTTTGTTCAGTGAATCTAATTATGCATCCCAATTCAGTAAGATTTGCACAATTACTATGGTAAGCTCGAGTACCCCACGTTTTTTTTAAAGAATAAAGTCATCAATTTATTTGGGATAGTGGGTTGACCTAATTCGAGCGTCCTGGCGCACACTGCTTAAGTTATGCTTGCAACATGTGTTTCTGATGAAAGCGAAGCGGTCAAGCTCTTTTTATTCTGTATTATGTCTCCCTACAACTATTGTCTGAGAGGGGGGTTCAACGAGAGCATTCTATCCTACAGGCTCACCTTCAGGGAGCCATGTATCAGTGATCTTTTGTTTCATAACTCCCATAACATGAGATGGACGTCTTTGTAGGCCAGAGAGCCTTCAATTCATAGATCATCTTTTCCATCTAATGTTCATATCTCCCGCTACCTCGCTAAGCCACCCATGTTTTCTATTTTGAATCGCCTACACGCTTGGATGCCCTCATTAGGATCCTAGGATATATCGTAACTGCATTGTTTTCCACTTAACCCTCAAGAATGTGAGCACTTAGGCGCATCTCAAGAAAGCAGATGTGTGCTGCAGACAAAGGATGACGATGTTTTAAGGTCACTGGGTTACAGCATAGTGGTTCCCACGGGTGAAGAATATCGCACCTTAGGCTGACCATACCGCATATTCATATTTCACTAATGCCTGAGAGTGTGCCGGCGTGGTCGATCAATATGGGCTGAACTCCAAATCCATTTATTTTGACTCATTCTGAGTAAACTGTAAGATGGAACATTGAGATGTATTTTGGAATACGATCGTGCAAGTTTTGGTGATCCCTAGGCGGTAGTATCAATACGGTATCCATTCCAAGTAGAGAGGAAGGTGAAATGCTGCAGTATAGCGCAATCCTTGAGTATCTCGCTGTAGGACCACTTACACAATTGCATTTTTGTCGGTAGATTTTTCTGGCTGTTCTTCGTGCTGCTCAGTGAGTCGTGCCAGTCGCCGTGCCGTTGGAATGAATCCAATCGTCGTTTCTGCCGCGACAACTCGTCCGATCCACCAGTCGTGTGTGTAGCGCTGAAAATACCGACTATGAGCTTATTGTGGTTTCTAAAAAGTTCAATAAGTCTATTAGGAACTGGTTGAATCATTTAGCAACCACATAAGCGATTAGCCTTTTCCGGAATCATTTGTCGTACCTAGATTCCACTGTCTCCTTCTGACCCTTGTTCTATTAGTACAAGTTCAGCAGATCTTTGATGATTCATTGGCTTAAGACAGGCAATCATGACGCATCTAATTAGAGCGTTTTCTATTTGTACTAATCATTCATTACATCATATTCATCGTCGTTCCCTTGCCCCGCTCGCCATCAGCTCTAGAGCAGCTCGTTCTAATGAGGGCAGATGTTTACTTGGCACTAATCCACTACGTTGGCTTATCTGATTATTACATGGCTTATTGTTTGAACGACGGCCACCAATACTCCACATTTAGTCACCTGAGCATATATTCAATGGGAGCTGACCGAGGTGGGCCATTTTGGACATGAAATGCGCTACCGTACACTTTAAAACGCAGAAGGTGGAAAAGCAGTGCGGGAGAAGTTGGCTGGGCTTAGGAACTCGTTAAAAAATTGAAATATGGTATCAGTAATGCTTATTCTGGCGACTTTATTCATTGAATTCTGAGGGATAAACTGTGCGTTCAGTCTGTCCCGAATTGCGTAGTAAGAGGCACTGATAGTCGGTTTGCACATTTCCTGCTACCCCAACTCAGTGAGGGCTCAAAGATTACAAGAAGGAAAGGGCAGTGTTCAAAACCTTCAGTAGTAGCGGACAATACAACCAATTTAAGTAACCCATTTAAGATGACTTACAGATACCTTGTAAATATGTAGAATATCTCCCTTTTTGAACGAAATAGTCTTCTTCTGAATGGGCGACTCGTCCTCTAATGCTCCATCGTACGCAGCGTTTGCTCTGACGGCGAATGCCACCTTCAGATTCTGAATAGGGCGCTATCTTCTGAAATTCATTGAACGAGAGACAGCTCCATGGGATCATAAGGAAA
The DNA here is from genome assembly GCA_963978905.1 of Trichostrongylus colubriformis. NCBI lineage: Eukaryota > Metazoa > Nematoda > Chromadorea > Rhabditida > Trichostrongylidae > Trichostrongylus > Trichostrongylus colubriformis. The sequence goes on from OZ022260.1 coordinate 34,123,301, forward strand.
GCCTATGGAAATTGCGGATATGGCCTTCTGAATGCCCAAATGTTACAATACCTACAGAACGGTTCGTTGCACATCGGTTCTCGTGGGTGAACACGTGCTCGTTCCAACCTCAGCCACTAGCCACCACAGAGTGGGCAGCCTAACTCAGCGAATTCGGCCAAATTTTCCATTCTCATACAGGCGGTGCTCACCATCAATTTCTTAATGTGCAGCGCTGTGTACAGTGCTACCGTTGGTAAAAGGGGAGTGCATGGCGCATTCGCAGAACGTTTGGTTTTTTGCACTCTCCCCGCTGAGTACGTCGATCCTCAAGACGGCAAAATTTGTCATAAATGCATAAATAAATTCATAATCTTCCTAGCACATTTAAGAACTTGCCAGTCACTCCTGGAGAATTTCTGGCAACTTCACCACGGGCTGTCTCGACCCCTCACTAGATATCTTCCTCACATCCACGGTTGAAACGCCATTGTGCGTAAGACTAATCCTACATCACCTCGAACGTGTCTTCTGTCACCGTCTTTACTCCTACCATATCAGGGTCAGACCATTTGTTGTCCATAAAGGAACGGATGTGTCACCGATTTCCTGTGTCGTCTCGGCGATCCACGTACAACAATGCCATCGCGTGCTAATTCGACGACACCTGTGCTGTGTTGAGCCGTTTGGTTACCGTACAAGAGTAAATAAAGGAGCACGCGAAGTCCACGCATTGGTATTCAACCTTTGAATCGAGTGACTACCAAGAATTCATTGGTGTTCGCATGGGCTGATAGCCACGATTGCGCTGTCCCGGCTACAGCATACCTAGGTAACGAGATCTCTATACTTCCAAAGATGTGCTTGAACGAGCTCAAAGGCTTTTTTCGGTTATGTTACCCATCCAATTTAAACTGGGTAAACCTGAGTGATGCCTATTCTTCGTCTGATTTCAATGATACCCGTTTTGAACGTAACCTGAGTTATTCAGCCAAATGAAACTATTTCATCTACATATAGTCTAACAGGTGTGTATTGAGTTGATCTGAATAGTTTATTTGAAAATCTAAAGAATATGGAGAAGATTTATCAGAACTTCTGTATCCCTTGAATTGTATGACGGATTTTGCTTTTTTTCCCCAGGGCAGCCATTGTGACAGGGTACCGACATAGTAGCGAGTAAGGGCGTCAGGAGATCTGGCTAAAATTGTACTACCTTGCGGATCCATGTGCAGCACTTCGCCTTTACCCTGGAAAGGTTACCGGAAAGTAAATGATTCCGAGCCCATATCGAACGCCGGCAGCTCTTGTTAGCCTATAGATGTTCAACTCGATGTTCCTCCCGATGGGTCTCGATTGAGTAGTCGCTTCCAGCATGGTGGAAGAGCTCGCTGGGCAGGTACTCCATCACGAATCTGATGGTGCAGATAAGAGCGCCGCTTCTAGCTACTGCGCTATGTGGCTACTATTGCCTGATTTTATAGCAATTAGTGATAAACATAAGCCTGAAGGATGTAATTAATGGGTAAAAATACCGGTAATTCTGAGACCAATGGGTACATGTGACAAGGAGAGCAAGGAAGCGAAACTCGGTACAACTGTTCTTACTTCCGTTTGAAGATAAATACATAAATAATGAAGGTCTTGTAAAATCATTCCGAGCATTTATCCTAGATGTTTCCATTTGTTTATTTTGGGCACTTTCTAAAAATTAGTCTACCAGTCCATTACCGCACCTCTCAAACAAACGCTAAAGCACTTAAGGCCACACCTTGTGGCCTTTACCTAGCCGTAATTATGTCAATTAAGGCGCACTATCATCACGAACGCACCTGTGCAATCATTCATGCATCATGTAGAGATCAAAGTGAGCCGAACGCCGACTCCAAGGTTCAAACATCAGCTCGTAATATAACACTATGCAAATGGTACCGATCATCACCCTAGATTAACATCCTCTGAACCGTACCGCTGCCCTGCGCCTTGTTAGACTACGAAGAAACCTGAGACGAACTTTGAGTTTGAAATTCCTTGACATCAGCAGGTTTAAGACGATCAGATAGTATCGTCCTTGGAATCTCGTGGTCGCCGTTGTGGTAGTGACTCCCCGCTCGTCACATTTATTGAACGTGCTGACTGATGAGGTGTGGCATGTTTTTATAAAGAAGAGAGAACATTATCGCCATTCAGATCTAAACTCCCTCCCTCCCCGCCCCGTGCAAAAGATATGCATCGATCACTGGTGGTGATTGTGAGACATTTGCTGTGACGATTTCTGACGATTGCCTTCGAGCCCATTAGGTTTCGCGACACATCCGATAACTAAGAACGATACGATCGCATAATGAGTTTAAACAATAGCTAGTAGTAAACGGGACATGGAGATGATGGGGCAATGGGGCAATACGCTGCGCTAAATGGCCTACGATTCGGTTACGAAAGCAGCGAGGAAAAATGGCCAGAGAGGGCCACGTGGGGGCATCAGAATGAATGATGTGATTCACCACAGCGGCACGGAGATTTTGTACAGCTCGCTGGTATTCTCGCTCTCGTCGTTGAGCTTGACTCTTCCTGGCGTCGTGGAGAAGGCGGAGACCTTGCTGTAAAGGTTAACGTTTCAGCGGCACAAGGGTTCAGCTAAATGGCTAATCCTACCTCTTTTGGAGACTCCTTGTAGGCATAGAGAAAATGTTGCAGATTTTCCCGAGCTATGGCATGCATCCCTTAAAAGAGCATTCGTTCATGGTCGAAAAACACCAGGACGTCATGGAAGTGTTCATGATGTCAATTCATCTTCGCCTACCTCTTGGGCACTCGTTCTCGGCCTCACTTAGCTGATCCTTAGGGATTTAGCCGATTGCGCTGAGGGGCATTGATCGGGCGAGAGAGCGGCGTCGGGTTGAAAAGAGTTCTCGTCTCCTTCTTCTTCTTCCTTCACTCGGCAGAGGATCGTCAGCACAACGACGGACTTCTGACGACGACTGCACCAGCACGTGGATGTGTGCAGGCTACCAGTCAAACTTACCCACCCATCTATTTCGCGGTTTTGGTTTTGATTGCATTTCGTCTTGCACAATTTGTCGAATTCAATTGTCTTCATGTCCGCCACATTCTTTCAATGAGGTTTTCTGCATGAGTAAATTGCAGGATTTTGTGTGGTTATTTCAACTGGAAGGCAAAAATAGAAAAAAAAGGCTTCACGTCATGCTCACGAAGGTTGAAGTGAGATTTATGAGAGCGGATTCAGGCGCAAACGCCTGTGAACCCAGGTTTCTTCCGTTATTCGTTCTCATGGTCCCGAAACTGCAATATTATGCTGCTTAGGCTGATTAAAATCTGATGAATCTGACCCAGACATTTCAATGGGTTGGCATTTCCATCCACCCAGAATGCCGGTTTCTCCTCGGGAGGATCCAATCCTAGCTAAGGCTTATTGAATCTTCCGCAGTATGGCCTGTTTGCAGATCTCTGCATATCTTAAAGGAACAGGGTGGGGACTTGAGAAGTAATTACCATTGATAATAAACCATAATAAGGGATCTTCAAAGGTCATGGCGTATTGGCCAGGTGGTCGGCCCCTTCATGCTCACTTGAAGCTTGAGCTGAGGTCGATGAGGTTAACCAGAAGTCTAAGCATATGACTATAAATTTCAAATCCTCGTTGGGAATATTGCTTGCTGTCATGGAGATCACCAAATACGCATGGGTCTCAAAATCAGCATGTCATCATCATCAATTAGGTGATTATTTGATTAGAAAATGGTAGCTCTTACTTCTGGGGTCCCCAAACCCTGCTCTGATGATGTAGCCCAAGACAAGTTAATGTTTTGCATAAAATTTTAAAAATTACAAAAAGCTGGTTGAGAGCTTGAGCAGAATTTTTTCTGGCGTGTCCGAGGGCTGTGGAGATGTGCTGCTCCTAGTTATACAATATTGTGATGTCCAAAAAAATTCTTTCTTTTTTTTCAAATGTTCACTCATTCATTTGCCTATTTGTGAAGACCGTCAGAACTGCATTCAAAAGCTGAATGTTTGGCAAGAAAGTAGTGCCAAAATCTCACTTATCGTTGTCGTTTGAAACTTGTGGCTGCCTGGGTCATTTATTTGCCTGTGCAAAATTTCAACTCCCATTAGGGACAGCGAATCACTCATGTTGAAAGGGTTTTTTCTCGCTGATATGACAAAGAGAGCCGAGTCGTTTGAGCCACTGAGTCGCTGAACTTCTGACACTTTCATTTCATCTCTTGTCATGCCATGTGGCTTTTATTCGTCGTGATGTTTAAGCAAAAACGAGCATTTCAAAACCCTCTTTTAGGCGGGCCGTTGTTTACGAATCCGTGCCTATTGGGACAGGTATTAATTTGTAGTCAATAATTAATGGTTAGCAAAGGTAATAATCGCTCTCTTTGACCCTAAGTCTGGCTATTCATGTGATTCGGGATTTCATCGGTAGCACCTGTGAGAAGGGTACTACGGGACCCTTTCAAAGAGTACCTTAGCACCTTTTTGCCATCCGACCGTTATGTTAGAAATGACCATATAAGCGCAATATGGCCATGTCATCGTGGCCGGAAACAATGCTGCTTTTGTCGTTACGACACTGACATGTCCTTCGTCATTGTCACGCGGCTTGACTGACCCGTCCATGACCGTATTCACCTCGACAATCCCTTCCTCTTCAGCTTCTTCCTTCGATTCCTTCAGGACCACTCTTCAGATTGCCAATAGTTCCAATTTCCGTGTTACGACACCTGTGATATTATAATACCTGTGATATTATAATATTTATGTTATAATATTTTTTAAATAAATATATTATAATATGTGTTATGTTATTAATATAAACCAGTTGGGCTGGCGCACACTACTGCGCGTCTCACATGGAAGCATGCAGAATGAGCGCGTGTATCGAACTCTCTCACCCCGCCACGTACTCTCACACTCGCCACTCACCCAAGTCCGTGGGCCACGCCCTTACAGGCATTGGGAAATGCACTGTACCTCAAACTTGGGTAATTGAACCAAGGGTGGACAGACACACAAACATCCGTACGAACACACCAAACTCCTGGTTTATAATAGGGTATGATAATGATAAATAATATGTTATAATATGTGAAAAAGTCTCAATGCCGTGTGCAATACAATCGACTCATTTTCCCAGAATACTCACTGCATGAACACTTATGAATTGATGGTTGTCTTTTTCCACTGATTTTAATCTCAAACGTTTCTTACGATATTCTGAAAAGTTGAAAGGACATCGGTTGGACCACCCGTCCGACCGAATCTGAAGAATATCTGACTGTCTCTGAGGTCCGATCTCGATTATCTTTGGACTATGCATGGTAGCGGGCCAGTTGGGAATCATTCATCTTCCCCAGGAAGAAAAGGATGGTTTAGTGGCATTGGTGGTCAAAAAAAAAAACAAAACCTTGGGTTGCCGTCAGACTTTGTGAATTTGCGATTTTGCGACATAGCACTTTTGCACGCAATACTACGACTAAGATTGTGCAGTGCTGCAACTTGGCGTGCGGAGTCGCGACACGCAAAATCGCAAAGTCTGACGGCGGGGCTAAAAAAGGAATACTGCAAGCGTAAGGTCTCATACGAATCCAATGTTTGATCATGTACATACATATTTTTGCCATAGCTTGTCTAATTAGCGATATGATTTGAGAAATGCAAATCGCCCATCATATCTTTTCCAATAAGCTTGTTTCCATAGCTGTTAGAGAAGTCGAACTTTCAATGACCCAGAAGACCGTTATTGTGCTCACCAGAATGATAGTCTACCAGAGAAAATATTGGCTGTTCTGACCTCCTCCTCCGTCAGTGTGGCCTGTTCCAAAAAAATCGACCTCTGTTTCTCTGCCCCCGATCTGCAAAGAGTTACTTAGTCATTCTACCTTATGATGGATGGCTCATCCTTTCACCCATCGGTTAGGAGTCGTTCTCATCTTCTTTTTCTTGTTCTGAGAGCATTTCTACTGAAAACTCTCAAATAGTTATGTTAAATTTGTGCTGCTTGGTGAATATAGCTCTCAAGAAACTGCTATCCTCATTTGGTGAGATGCCAAATGCCAAGAAAGTGAAGTTCTGCTTCCTTCAACTACCTACACTTCTGATACTCGAGAAATAGATTATGTGTTTTTTGAATATATCTATCTGCATGACTGGATCAAGGAAATCGATCATAACGTGATCGGTTAGCTAGTTTCTTCAGTTTTTTTTTCACTTCGTACGGTACTCAGTTCTTTTACATTCCCTACGTTACTCATACTTTTTGTGAAAATTTTTATTGTTCCGACGCAATGAGTGATGCCCAACCACAGAGGTTCCTTGCTCTTTTCATATTATTACCTCTGCCAGCTACTGCTAAGATCCACCGAAACTCGTAATCTATTCAAGCTTCGTGACGTTTGCTCGTGCCGTCCATTGGACGACGATTTCTCGACTGACATTGATGAATGAGGTAGTGGATGAGCCGCTCTGAGGGTCAGTGCCTCCTAAGCAGCGGTCAAACACAGCTAACACCGCTAATTAACACTACCCCTTTGAAAAAGAGCATGTCATCAGTTGAACGGTTGGAGAGGAGAGCAGAGCGATGCTCGAGACTTCGAACTATAGAAATTTTCACGAATGTGATTTGGTTCGAAACAGCCAGGCAAAAGTAGCCTGATGATCCTTCAGTGTAGATTGTCTGGGAGGTGGGCTTCCAAAGTGCTCTTCAAATTACTCGAGAGATTCGAAAGATTGAAAAAGTTATAGAGGTTTTAAGTAGTAGAATAACGATAGCAGTCGTGTCTCATTGATAGGATGGTCACGCCTCTGCTGTCTGTAAAATTAATAAAGTAAAAATTTGTTAATTTCACAACAATTTTATACATTTATGTGTTCTCGGAATCCAGAAATATTTAGTATGCAGAAGTGCTTCGTCGTCGTTAGTTTTGCCATGACTGAAAGTCTCAAAAATCCAGAATTTGTTGTCCAAACGCACCATTTTCTTTTGTAAAAAATCCCGTTAGGGCATTTCCAAGTATAGGAGACTTTGATTTTTTTCACAGCACTTCCACTGTGAACATTTTGTCATTCTTCTGAGTGGCATAGGGCCGTGGGCGCCTGGCTTCTTGCCAACTGTTAGCACTTCAATGGGGTGGTGTCATCCATACGATGAGTAATGAGGTTTCGCCGCTCTTCCACCAGACCACTGGATAAAGTGCTATCAATCTCCGTTCTGAAGGATTTAGAGCTGCCATCTGAACAATCCTAAGATTGTTCCTGCACTCATTGATTGAATTACATGTTTTACTAAATTAGAATCCGGATCAACACAAGAACCTAAGAACGTAAAAAATGTGAAAAAATTGACTTGAATGTTAATGTTTCATTTATTTGTCTATGGGGGTGAACTGCGGTTCGCAATCAGTCAATTAAGTTTTAAAAAACTGATCGAAATCTAATGTAAGTTAGTCAAAACTTAATATTTTCACAACCTATGCCAAGATCGTAAAAATGAGCTCCGCTGACCATACGAATAGGGGCGGTTTGATGAAAGACTCGACGGATTACTGTCATGTCAACAGATTGGTTTACGGTATTTATGACTAGCCTGGTTAACGGGAATTACTGTACATGTCGTATTTCATGCTGCCACAATGCAACCTCAAAACCTCTGGCTCAGTTTGCTTAGATAAGCGGATTCCAGTTCGGCTATCATGTTCGCCTGAATGACTATCAGGGCCCTCTTCTTTAGAATTTTTCGCCTCCTTCCGGGTGATAAGATCTGGCAGTGAGTTAATACAGGTTCAGTGGTGATTACAGTCGTTCGTACCCATTGTGGCTTCCAGCATCCGTTATTTTGTAGTGGGAGGGCGAGTCCTGCGATAAATGCCACGAGTCTGCTCGTGCGAACTACTCGGCTTCTAAAAAAATTGACAGAAAATCCTTGATGGTTATGCAGACATCTTTGTTGGCATTGTTATTTTCCGCTGGAAATCGATACTATCCACCGAAACTTTTCCCGAATCTTCCTGCCCCTCCGTCCTCAAAATATTGTGAATTCATCAGAAAACTGGCGGCATCAATCATCTATTCGTTGCGGCGCTCTTCCGAGCTACACTTCCGGGGCGCCGTGGTGATCTCCGATAACGAATTCACCATCCGCTATTCAAATATTCTGCATACATAGTTCAATGACCGAACAGTTTGCCACCTACAGGAGTCCAGTTTCTAGAACTTGATGACGCCCTAAGAAGCAGCAATGATAAGTGCTCCTCTTCGAAACAGTGAACGACTTAAAAAACTAAGCTTCCTCCCTGGATAGGTAGAGATACCATGACGGAGACGAGATTATGCCCAAGGGCTGATTAACCCGTTCATTTTTTGCATTTGCATTTGTACGTTTAGGAAAAATCACCGCTTCCCTTCCGTGCGTGAGCACTTTTAGCACAAAGAATCGTATCGAAAAGCTGCCAGGATTGGACGAACTGTCCCAGAGTGTTTCGGTGTGAAGTAGGAGGAATAATGAGATCAGCAAATGCACCTACAAGTTTTTTCGAGCGGAACAAATGCCGTGTGCGCTTGCTGGAAAGCTACCTTCTTGGCTTCTTGGCTCCACTTTCTGCGTTAGAGGCTTACTCGGTCCAGTAAAGTTATAACCTCCTGTCGTTTATGGGGTAGAACACACCAAAAACTACATGGAGCATTTTTTCTGAGACAAAAATCCCTCTTCATGTCCTATGCCCTTTAACGCGTTTTGCCACCGTGAGGCATCGATTCATATGATTCAATTCGAAAAATCTAAATTTTAACGGGTTTTTATCATTTTTTTTTGAAGGAACTTGCACTTTTTCGTGGAAATTATGTTTTCCTAGAAATTCAGCTGTTTTTTTGAATTTTTCGGAGTCATTCCCTTTATCATAGATTCCATATCTTTCTGAGTGCTTGAGTCAAGCATATAGCACCTTAACACCATTCGAGATTCGAAAACGAGACGGGTCCGTTCGAATTCGCTGCTTCTTCAATCGTCGAACGTCGTGCTGCTGTCATCGGGAGGTGTGATTTCGCGTCAAATTTCAAACGCAGACCGCAGCTGGTCGCGTGTGTATGTGAGTGAGTCGCCGTTGTCGGGTAGGCGATACGGGTACGACGCGCCAGATGGCGCCGCGCCACGTTGTAGCACGTTTGAATTCGCATGCCACGCCTCCTTCCCCCAACGGTTAGCTGAATGAATGCACAGCCGGCCCACTACCGACGACCCAACAACCTCCGTAACCCCAAAGCAGCATGATGACCTTCCCTATTTGCACATCCGGCTTTTCCTCTGGTACACTAATCACCTCCGGCTGACGTTCGAATTTCAGCCTATCGGTTGGTACCCCTTGGTAACATGTACTATCCCCGGGTGTATGCAGTGTTTTCCACTTCTTACACCACCCTCGCTCTGAGTTATTGTCACGTTATCATTTAATCGCCTCTTTTTGTTTGGTGTTTGTCAACGTCTCAAGACCGTTGCTATACTTTTGTCACTGAAAGTGGCTGTTTTTGTGGAGCAATTTTGAGGAAAATTTACCACATTCTTCGTCGACTAATGCGTAGTATTCGATGATTTGGAGTTATCTTCAATTCCGAGAAATCTCTTCCATAATTCCATGATGGCAGCTATCATATATTATAAAATCAAAGCTTCAAAAATTAAGAATTGTCCTCCAAAAACGTTTGCTTAATGTGCTTATTCCTCGAACCTTGCTGCTTGTTGAGTATCTACAAGGAACTTCTTTATGCTCTGCATGGACATTCAATGAAATGTGCCGGACTGTTATCTATGAGGTTCCTCTCAGTATACTAATTTTTTAGTACACCTGAATACCGTTGCAAATTCGCTCCTTTTCCAGTCCAGCGGGAGATAATGCGAGCCTACTTACTGAGAGCCGCTTCACACCTACCACTGGTCACTAAGGCTGCCGTCAGACTTTGCGATACTGCGTTTTTGGAATTCTGCGATTTTGCGGTGCCGCGGCTCCGCATGCGAAGTTGCGGCTTTGCACAATCCCAGTGACGTAGTATCGCGTGCGAAAGCGCGACGCCGCAATATTGCAGAGTCGCAAAATCGCAAAGTTCGTTGTATTGCACAGCTGAACCGGGTAAAACCAATTGTTCATAATGAGGTTGAAAGCGAATTTTTAAAGGGTTTTCACTTTGGTCTTGCTAAGAATTACCTCTTGTTCAATCAGTGGTGATAATCATCTTCGGGAGGTAGTATTGGACAGGTGGCTAGTTAGCTTAGCTATACTGGTCCAATGCCTAAGGACGTCAAAACCGTCTTTCCTGCCCAGATACGGATCTATATTTATTACTGTATTGTCCTCGGAGGCATTTGGTAACCTAGACACTCAAAGTGGAGGTTGGGTGTTTGCCACTTTTCAGGCCGGCCATCTGAACCCATTTATGATGCTTTTTTTTTCGGCTTCATCGGAAGTGTTGTTAGTTGGATTCCTATGACGTTCTCCTTGTTATCTGGATTACAGTCTCTACCTGAAGTAGTTAGAAGAGCTTGGGCGTTAGGGGGGGGGGGGGGGAATGCAGGCATATCATGCACAACTCCTTCATAGATCTTTGTTGAGCCTCATGCGGTACTTGCGCGATTACGATGGTTGCCAGTGAAGTGTAATCAGGGCACACCCAAGTGTCGAGGAAATAGCCGCTTCAGTACGACCTCCCACTCTCTACGGCGACCTAATACGACCCCCCCCCCTCTTTTTTTTTCTCTACAATGCCAGTAACTGTAGCCTGATTACATAGATGCACTTTGCGTTTTATTGCTGCATATCCTTTCCTGCGCCGAAAAGGAATTTATTCTACACTTTCACACTGATTTGCGGTGAAATACCCTTTGCTTCTTATTGGCTTATTGAAAGTTTAGATTCAATGCTTACCACCAACCTTCGAAAGTACGACCCTCCACCCTCCTATTCCGTCAAACACACCCCCTGTCGAAGAATCCTCGGCTATCGCTGAACCCTAGTGCAATGGATACGATAGCTAATACAACAAAACCGATAGACTCCACAGGACATTCCGTCAGATACTGTTCAAAAGCTGTTCACTTGTAAAAAGGGCAAGGTGATCATGGCTGGTGTTTGGTGACTACTTTACCCACTACTGAGGCTCATGGTTACTGGAATGCCGGGTAAACCAGGAGTCGACGACTCTTCGACTAGGGGTTCGTATATAACCGGACAAGAGAGGGGATGGGTGTACCTGCCGAGGTCAGCGATAAGCGCCAGAATCTAAACTCTGATTAAGCAGATGCTAGGGCCCCGTGTAACGAAATGTATAATAGATATCTTTTTGCTCCAGGTATGAATACATAGCAGTAAAACTTATTGTAACTATACAATTCGGTAACAGTGACTGTTATCCTAGAAGTCAAAAAGTAGAGAGAGGGGGGGGGGGGGGGGGGAAGGGGCGTATTTAATCCTCGTAAAGGGAAGAGGGGTCGTAGTGGAGCAGCCACTTTCCTCGACACCTGACCAGCTGGGATGTACCACACCTTTAACTATGATGGTCATAGTTGTAGTAATGAGTTCGGGTGTCAGCTTTGTTAAAAAAGTTGTTTAAATATGTACATAGGATAATACTTGTTTGCATTGAATAAGTTTTGAATGGGCTCTATACAGTTCTCAGCGGATTGAGAAGTTTTTATGAATGCTGTCTACTGTTACCGCATCTTTCACTTTTTTCCATAATTCTTTAATTAGATCCCTTACAAAGTGGCCGCCGGAGAATAAAGAACATACTGGGTCTAGCCACCACACAATTTCCCTTATTCTTTTATTGTTCAACGCTCCATTGTTTGTGTTACCATGCAACGGTGTTAGTAGGGACTACTAACCAGACGGCAGTACAGTTGCCCAAAAGTGCAGGTGGCGTGAAAGCTGTAACTGAACGATAAAATTCAAATTTCAGTGTTGGAAGCGAAAATCCCGGCTTGCAGAAGAGAAGCTTTCGGACCGGCTTCATTTTATTAGAGTCCACTAGAGGTCTTTTTATAGAGAAAAATTTGATTTTGAAGACTGTGCTCTCCGTGGAAGAATCACAGCTCTCTGTCCCAACTAAGTGGTCCGCTTTAATTGATCCGCCTGAATTACCTAGGCATTGGGATTTTATGCAAAATCGTGGATGAGTTCAATGCGTATTTTGAGATCAACATGGTAGAGTTAATATGTGATCAATTCGGTGTTTCTGTTGAACTGAGACTAAACTCTTTTGAGAAGGTTAGTATTGACATAGGAATGGAAAGAAGAATGATGAGGATAACAGGATAATTTGGGTTTCATTTCACCTCCTTTTCTATCTCCTCCTCCACACGAGCATTGTAAAATCCAAAATACGCATTCAAACACTTCGAAATTGTACAGTGATGTCTGAAGAGTGGCGTAACCTTTTCCTTCAGCTATTGATCGCAATCTACCGAGTGATTTGTGCATGTTGTCGAAAGCTGCTAACCTCTCAGTAATCCTCTTTCCCCTTCGTTCAGCCGGCATCATCGAGCCTTCTGGGACCCCACAAATTTTTTTCCTGGAAAAGTTCGTCGATAAAGATGAGAGACGCTTCCCTTTGTCCCGCCCTTGCCAGTCTCGCTTCGCGTTTTTCAGTCATCGACCCTGCGCTCCTGCGTGCCATGGTTTTTATGAGGGTGCGGGTTTAAAATTTGAATTGCTGGGCAATCGGCCAGCAATGGGAAACAACAGGTTTGCTTTTCGAATGCTTGGCAGCTGACTGGATGACGTCCTTTAACAGCCGTATAAGTCATCATATTTCCACTGTTCTGCTGTGGATGTGGGACAGGTTGAAAAAATTACGTCCATTTTCATGTAGCAGTCTGAAAACGTCTCCCTGAACTCCTGTTCATTACGGTTGTATCTGTGAATGAACTGAAGTGTCAAGGGATGCTCGGCCAAAAAACCGTAAAGGCGTTATTTATGGACTGAACGAGCCCTTTACACGAAGTGATTGATCGCTAGCACTTCAAATGGAGTCGATGTTCAAGGTCCATTTTTCAACTCATTTTATTGGAATAACCCATTCAAAAACCAGAATGTTCACATTCCATACTATGTCTTCATGCTCGTTGGTACCGATCTATGGATTGATTGTTAAATTATCAATTATCACTTTTTCACGGTTGCTGTCTCACTAGAGACACTACATTTTGTGTTATAGACGAACTCTGATAACGAGATATTGGCTGACCGCTGGCTCTATCTGACCGGTTTTCATGGGTATTAATTGTGGTATTGAGAGATTTCTTCCAAATTACAGTTTTCGTAATCCAGTGTTTCACTTCCAGTTTGGTAAGATTTGACTAAATATGCTTGGGTTGAGCTGTACTTCTTTTCTTCCACTACTTTGGAGTCCTACCGCATGACCTGGTAATCAGGTTTTGACCATTTCATTCATTTATTTTAATTTTTAACATCTGTTTATTGTCTAATCTTCCATTTTGAAATTTGGGTTGTAGAGCTCACGTAGTTGATTTCCTTTTTCGGGCATGGCCATATACGGCCGCGATTGTTTCATGACAGAATAGGCTGTAAAATATTTAAAATTTTAATGAAAAGCCTTAATGTGGGCTGTGAGCATTTGTGTATGTGAATTTAAAGTCGACAACAAATATTATTGCCAATAAACAAAGAGTTCACATAGATTTCCCGCGTAATCATACCGTAATCATCATAGGTGTTAATTTATGTGATCCCCTGCATCTCCATGAACCACTTTCGAACCCAGCGCTTCACATACGTTTTAAGTCTGGTAAGCTCCTCCCATAGGGCTTGAGACCCCGCCCCATTCGAAGGTTTTGACTCAATGACATGCGTTCGCCGTTTTGTAATGCTATAATCCTTTCGCTGTCCACTCAAGCGCATAGCGGGTCAGGTACTTGTGCCATTGCGCAATGCTCGTCACTTTGACCGTCAACCCTCATTTAGCCATGGAAACACCGGAATCAAACCATTCCGGTAACGGGCGGCGAGTTTTGGTTCCCCGTCGGCCAGGCAATGTCCCGAATTTCCAATCCCGATCCACGGGTCTTAATTCGCGTTATGTTTCCTTTCTTCATCCACGACTGGATCATCGTAATTACAATCCGTCTCATTTCATCTACTGCTCTAAACTGGTGTGTCGAACAATTGGCAACGATTCACGCGCGGACGCTCTCCGTCTTCCGATGAACCGCAATTTCACGTCCTTTGCCACATACTACGCGATTGTGCTCTTCGCGGCGTATAATCGTCGAGGTATCATCATTCACTTGACCCTGTTTGGTCATTTAAAATGGCGCCGGTCATAGCGTTTGTCCGTCGGTGTTTTGTCGCCCTACCTCACTGCAAGGCGCCGTAGAAGAAGAGTTTACCTCAGCCAGGTAGACCCGAATCCAAAGGTGGAACCATTAACTTACTTACTCTAAAACTTCGGACAAGCGTATTTGCTTATCTATTAGGTTGGACGGGAAGTTCTGGGACACTTTTTGTTTTTTCCTGTAGAAACCTGTAAAGCTTCGGGAGCATTTGGTAGTGGGGGGTATATGAAGCGTCTGAAAAGGGCTTCTGAATAGCACATTCATATTCTCTACGGCTTCAACTAGCAGTGAATTTACGGCAATTTCGCGAAAGGTGCGAAATTCACGAACACCGCCTCGGTTCCTCAGCATGCGAGGCCACTAACAAAATTAACCAGTCGATGGACCCAGGTACTGTCTCTCATATGGCGGCAGCCCGATGGCTCGATCGGCTCAAATTGGAACAGGAAAATATTCAAAAAATTGCATTGAGAAAAAAACTTTTTTTTTTTGAAAATTTTCAAAAAAATAGGAAACTGTTACCATCCAACACGACAGCCACTGCCGATCTCTACTGCAGGCAATTGGACACCGGAGCGCCAAAACTTACCGGAAAAATGGACCAAGACCTCTTCCTCCACGATAACGCTCACCCACATGTGGCAAAGTTGGCGTGTCAAAGGATCCAGGACCTCGGCTGGACGACGCTTCCCCACCCACCATATTCCCCGGACATGTCCCCAACTGACTACCACCTATTCCGGTCGTTGAGCCACTTCCTTGACGGGCGACAGTTCAAAGATGACGACGATCTCAAGAGCGGGCTCCAGAACTTCTTTGACCAGAAGTCTCCCGAATTCTACCGGAAGGGTATCTACGATCTTCCTGAGCGTTGGCAGTACATTGTAGATCACGATGGTGCATACTTTGGTGACTGAAGTTACATGTGAGTAAAATTAAAATAAATTGAATTTTTCTCACAAGGTGTCCCAGAACTTCCCGTCCAACCTAATATATTTGGTCAGTTGGCCCGTGGCTTGGCTAAATAGCTTCAAGCGCTCCACCTGTCACCTCTTTGAATTTGTCTTTGACCCCATGAGAGCTAAGTAATTAGCCAAGCAGCCAAGTAAGGCGACCACCTGGTCATGGCTGTAGGACCATCCTCGTCCAAAGTTTACTCTGTGCTTGCTGCGATCGATTGATTAACAGTTCTAGGAATCACTTCCCTGTTGGCCCTCCTCTATGGCAGTACTCCAAACTTCTGTGTAAGCTATCCAAGTGGGGGAATATCGTCCCATGTTCCAGGTGCACTCAACCGAGTTATCGCTTCTTCTTTTCCTGACCAGCAGCCACTGCTTGGCGGTCTGGTGCGGGCGGTGACCGTTATGCTTCTGTTGATGAATCTGTTATGGTATCAGTTACGGTGGCCCTTCTTTGACTGCATATCAGATTACAGCTCTCTGGAGCAAAAGTAACGCTGCCTCTCTGCACCTTTTCTATCGACTCATTTTGCATGCTAAGGGCTATTTTAGGCTCAAACCTTAACGGATGAGGCGAACCGCGCAGAAATCCTCATTCTTATCAAATTTTATAGAGCGAATTTGAACTCTTCACCACCTACATTACTTTGAATTGTGGCATTTAGACTAGTTCCTGAGGTTGGGTTGCTTGCTGCAAGTCATAGGATGTTTCTTTTTTTTCTTTTTCATGAAACTCGCTCACTTTCTCAGCATTCTCACCTTCACGTGCCTAACATAAGATTTTCAATTTCCAAAAATTGAAAATTTGTAATATTTTGATCCGACAAATTCTCCCTACCATTTTTTCGTTTTTTTTTTTGCTGTTTCGAAACTGATTCCAGTCACCTCTGAGAAGTATACTGTCTATTTGTGGCTTGCAATTAGCCTCCTATTCCTTCCAAGTTGAAAGTAAAACTTACTTGTCTAGATGTCCCAAACCTTCAAGTGAACCACTGGGATCGGATCCTGAAGATGTAGCTAGGCCGGATAGTCAAGTATACTCAAGCCATCCTGTACATTCACTCCCAAAAGGAGTCTATTGCCTTCTTCTTGCGCAAAGTAAAGTTCTAGTTGGTTATATTTAGACAATAGAACTCATGCAGTAGGGTTGAGTACTCCGCTCCTTCCACCCTCCTTGAAAGGTTAGTAGACAACATTTCGGGAAGAAAAGTAAATCTAGCAACTCGTCGATACCTCCTAGAACCGTGAAAATCAGATCAGTGCTTTAGCTTTCAATAAAGGGCCTTCATCCTCGGTAGCTCTCGAGCCTATGCTTTATAGAGTTTTGGAAAACTCAACAAGAACTTCACTTTGAACCCTGTTTTTCAAAGAGGCAAAACGAACCATTGAAATTGTTCTCACTTCTTAACATATTTTAACCTTTATTTCCATTTATTTAAAAGTTTTTTTGTCCCTGTTGTGGTCACATCTGGTCCAGTCCCAATCTTAATGGATCGATTTATTGGCCATACTTATTGTTATAGGAGACCTTTTCTATAAATGGTTATTGTGTTGAACCGACGAGAACCATTCGCTATTCTCACATCGCCCCTTCAATATGATCGCCGTACCTAAGGGCGTTATGTCAAGTGTCAGCTGTATAGGTTCACTCCTTAGGCAACGCTCCTTTGTGCCAACGGACGACCTCTTAGACTAGCAGGGACGGACCGAGGGATGGCTGAACGAAGAAACGAACCACCTCGCCCTCCCCCTTTTTCCTCCTGTATCCACTCAACCCTCAGACTGGCCCCGCCCACTCCTTCATCATCGGTAACTCTTTGACAGGAACGCCGATCGGCTTTAAAATCTTTTTCAGCTTCGAGTTATCACATGTGCTCTTCCTGGATCACTTTTTTTCATCAGAGATGTTTATAGCGACTTCTTGTATCTATTCTAGTTTTTGGTAGCCTTGTTTATTTGTTTACTGTGCCTTTATAGATTTAATGGAGAAATCCAAAGAGGCACGGTGAATTAGCTAACCTTCACCAGGCATTGTTACCTACCGTACTTCACAGATCTTCCAGACATTCCCGGAGTGATTTTCCCCTAGTTAGCACGATTTCTCGAGGAGATAACCAAGTGAATGAAGGGTTACGGTGGGAGGAGTTGACGGATAGGCTCAACATGGCGATACTGCGTTCTTGATCATTAGGTTAACATTTTGGGGATCTTCAGTTGAATATCTCACATTTAACATTTGAATCAGTTGATCTGAAGCGCTCTGCAAAATGATACACCCACCTATAAATCGTCTAAATACCTTGTTTACAGTGTGATCTGGAAAAACTCTCCATGTGAAAAGAATGGCCAGTGTTGACGTGCATTCGCGCACCAACACCAACTTTTAGCTAAAAAAAGGGAGAAAATTTTTCTCTTCATTTGTTTTGAAAAGTCGCTTTTACTATTCTGCAAATGATACAGTCATTGAACAGATTATGAAGCTTTCGTCAACGGAAAAAACAACGAAAACGAGAAGATGTTGATCCTACGAGCATGTGGTCCTCCATTGCTTCGAATGTTTAGAAAATTTCGATGGTCTAGGTCCATATGAGGTTTTTTTGAATGTTTTTATTCAATATACCGCCACGCTTCGATGACAGTTTCTTTAAATTTCCTAGCTCCTTCCAAATGACATCTCCCGGTCTAGTTCCTTCACTATGAAACTCCCAGTAGTCTTCCATCAGACAAAGGTCGGGGAGGGAGGGGGGCCTCGTCATTCGGATCAGAAGGTCCATCCGGTGACGGTTTCATCAATGACCAGTACTCCGGTTGACATGATATGGCCCATTAACATTAACAGTGCATGAAAACAAGCTTTTGGTGAAGTTTTCGAAACGCAAGACGAGCGAAGAGTACGACGCACGAAGACTCGGTAATCGGATGGTGGTTCATCCTTTCGAGAACAAAGCTAAAGTTCGAAAGATTACTTTGTTCCACACCATGACACCTCTTCCTTTGAAGTTTTTTTTTGAACACTTAAGTCTGTACCTCGAGCGATAATGCCAGCAGCCGTCAGAGACGTCATAGCTGAACTCTTTTTTTTTCATCAGAAAGAAAAACCTGGAGAGAAAACGCTAGGGGAAAGGTGTACAAACCTGAGGGAGTTTTTCGGACAACTGATGGGTGGTTGTAGGTTGGGAATCGACTCTAAGATTCGAATGCCGAGCTGTATCAGAACTACCGTTTACGTTTTCCCAGCAAAAGTTGGATCCAAACTCACATCTGTATTTTTCCTTTTTTTGTGCCTTGAATCAGCCTTGCGAGTTTTGAGTGCTATGCTCATGGGGGTGGGAGGAGGGCATCTGGTTGAACGTGGAACATTGACATGCCTTTACATGAATGTTGGCTTCTGTGGTGCGTTACTGACATGTCATCCAGGTAAAGACTTCATAAAAACTTGATTTAAAGCAGTTTTAGCAACTTGCCCCCCCCCCCTCTCTATCAGTTGGTGCAGTGTGATACAGTAGACATACTATGGTCCACGGGATCAGACCTAGAACCCGTTTATTTCACTTGAAACATTGAAATAAATGACCAGGGGTTCATTCAGTTCCTTTACTTCTCGTTCCCGTCCCAAACCCCTCCCACAACGCATTTCCTTTAGTTTTTTAAAAGTGTCACAGAACTTCCCCGCCGCACATTCACATCGCTGTCCTCAGATGGCTAATTCCGGCCTTCTGTGCTAACATTTTCGTAGTTGCTTGTTATTCTTTGTGTAGCGGCGCCTTTGACATGGGGACCACGATGCCGCGCGACTGTGCGTTTTTATGGCTCACCTTCGAGGGCACCTATAGAGGCCGGTAAGAGGGCGTCAGCGGCAGCGGCTACCTTACATACACGCGACCATCGACGCCCCCGTGACAACAACGATCTTAACACACAATGATTTCGCTCATCCCATGGGTTATTAGGCTTTGCTAAGGGGCTGAGGGGGCTAACAGAATCCATGTAGGCGCTTTCTTTTGGCCCGGTAAAGTTCACATAGCGCGGTTATTTGTCTTCCGTCCGAAACATCGTTGTTGGACTGTCGGCGGCGTGGCGGCAGTCCATCTTCTGCGTTCATCAAGGACATTGTCGTCAGTCGCGCGAAGATGATCGCACCTCGTCCACCATGTTCGTTTTTCATCCCATCACCGCTATCAGTCGAGTTTTCTCTCGTTCTTTCTCTCGCAGTCACCTATACAACTGCCACCACCTCTTCGCCTCAGTCATGCTTTTATTCGCGTTTATGTCGTTTCGTTTCGTTCGTTTGTATAAACTCACGCGTCTCTGCACCGTCGCTGCCGTTGCCGTTGCCGTTCGTCAACTTTCACGAGCGCCACGCATGCACGAGTTCCAACGATCAAGGCACGTCCGATTCGAATTCCAAGGTCGCTTTGCCGACGATTTGAACCGGCATGTACGCGTCGCTTAGATCCGCAGGTGTCGGCGATACGGTGGTACTGTAGGTGTCCGCGGCGGCGGCATTCCGGGGGCGTGGCCGGCGGCAAAGGCGCGGCGGTAAGTTTGGCGTGGCGTCAGCGTGCGGACGTCGAGAGCACACGGCGACGGCAACACCGGTGCAGAGACGCAGAGTTGGCAGGCGGCCGACAGCCAGCCAGCCTCACCATCACTACACACCACCGCTCAATGAACGTTGCTATCATTAGAAGGTGTGCGATCTTGTGACGCAAACACACAGACGTCTTCTGAAGCCATCGACGCCATCACGACGACGACGACGACAACGACGCCGTCTGTATCCGCTACACGACGAACGACGACCTGCCCCGTCTTGTCATGGCAGACGAGGGCGCCGATGAGGTGAAAGTATTTCGACGAACTGACGCCGAAGATCTTGAAACAAACGCTCAGTCAAGTCATCAACTGGCTGAGGATAAAAAGGATGTCGTGCTAGAGACTGAGCTAGAATCTCGGCCCAACGGTGATCCTTTAATAGGTAAGCGTATTCATCCTATTTTCAAATCCATACGAGTTTTCCCTGAAAAAATTTCTTTTTGTTCTTGATTAAAAGGCAGTTGCAAATCTCGATATCATGAAAAGTTTGTAACTATTAAATCTGTTTTCACTGTACGCTATGGGAAATTGATACTTTGAGGCTTTTTTTCGCGGGAAACTCGTACCGGAAGTGTGTTTTTTGTGTTTATTAATATTTTTCCAATAATTTCCTCAATTATTTTTGCTGAAGTTCTCTGAAATCGTCTTTTCTCCTATCATCGCTTCCGCTCAGCTCATGAAAACGTCGTGATTGTTGGGTTTTGTTTATTTTGTTTTTTAAGCGTTTTGCGCAATCGGTTTTTTACCTAAATATTATTCTAAAGCAGTCTAAGGGAACTCATAAGTAATTTTTGTGACTGGTTTATAGGGTTCCGTTGGTGGAACAAGTAGCACTCTTTATGAAAAACTTCCGACTGGTTATTCACACGCGTTTTTCATATTGAAATGAGCATTCAGTTCATGAATGGATGGGCTGTGGAATTTATTTCACTCTTACTGGCCTTTTTTAGAAATTGCTTGGCTCCTCTTTCTACGTGAATTTTCAAAATCATAACTGCTTCAAACTTTTTTTTTTAGAAATGGTGGTTTTTATGGAAGTTTCTTTTTTGCCTCTTTTGTGAAATGCTAATTTTTCAAGGCATATCATTTCATGTCCTTCAAAGTTGATACTCAAAAATTAGCCCTTTGAATTCATCGAAGAACGCTGTCCTGTGCTCTCAGTCGGTTCACAAAGCAGCTGCTCCATCTTCTTTAGTGACGTTTTTCATTGCTTTGCACTCGCCTCACCCTATCGCGTCTGAATTTGAATCACACAACGGTCAACGTTTCAATATGTCATTGTGTTTTCTTGGTACAATTTGAGCTGAAAATGTATTTTTTAATAAGTAAGGTAATTTGTGTCGGGTGGGTCGGTGCGCTCAATAGCATGGACACTCTTATCAGTTGTGAATCGATTTTTCTCGTGTCAAATTGATTCGGTAGGACAGCGATCGCCCACATTCCTGGGAAGTTCATTTTCGCATAGGTTTTTCCTCTTGGGGACGGATTCCCGAATTTCTAAATTATCGTAGACTTTGGAAACCTAATCGATGGAATTGATAGTTCTCTGTGAGCGGCTAGGTGATCGCCAGCGGTTGACCACTTGGGCAATGGCTAGAGCGGAGATCTCATTTATGAGTGCCATTAGGGTGGTGGCGGTGTGCGCGCTCGTCTGCCCTCCATATAACAACCGGCACCTGTCTATGCGTGTCGCTCTTATCCCTACGAAGATCTACAGACATACGAGGTGGGAACGGGGAAAAAATCACGGGTGTGAATTGATTTCTTCAATAGTGCCGTGATGAAATGCAAATTAAACCTCATATGTAGTACAGCGGTTCTTATTTTTTACCAAATTTTTCGCTATATTGATATGGAGAGAGGGGGGGGGGGCATTGAGACAAATTCTCCAGGATTCTCCTCTTTTTTTAATTAAATCAAAGCAATAGAGACACGGGAGTGATATGTTGAAATGGTTTTGAGTTAGAGATTACGAATTCCACCGAAGCTTGGGAAGTGAAGGAGGTAATGAGTGGACGATTTACTTTCACTTTATCCCCCCTCCCCCTCCCTTACAGAAGCGCCAAATTCGGATTTAATCATGAAATGTGTGAGAGTTATAGATGGATTGGCACTTAGTGTTGACACATTTTCGTTCTTTTTTTGACGAGATTTTCAATCACATTTCTCGACTAATTTCCATCAGTCCTTGGGTGGTCATGGGCTTCGATTTCGATTTCAAGAAATCTCACTTGAAAAAGTGCAAAGACATGAAATGGCACCATCCGTCGACCCTATTTTGTCTGATCACCTTGGCTGTCTTTATGTTGGCAAACAGGGCGAATTGTCCATGTTGATGTGATGTTCAACAAAAAGGATTTGTTGTTAAAACGAATTTACTTAGGCCCAGTTAGCGATTAAAAATGTAAAAGTTTCAAATGGCGGACAGTTTGCTATTGAATCGTTGGGTGGCCTCATTTATAGGTAGGTAAGCGAAAACTAAGCGATGTTCAAGTCTTGAGTTCCTATTGGAACCGATATTTATGACTTCAAAGAAATTCCGAAAGAATTATTAGTGCGGTTTTTCCCCGGTTAACGTCCAATTTACTTTGTACTGTGTCCGAATCGTCCTAGTTAACAAAGTTAAGCAATGCGAGATTTACAAACATTTGAAGTTATACTGAAATTTGTTAAGAGAGCCCGCTAAGCTCTCGTGGTTGTTGCCCGAATCAATGTTTATAACCTCGTTACCTAGTTATGTTGTTTTTCGCCTTTATTTGAATAATTGTAAGGTGAGCCCCCCGCCTCTCCAAGCCTCACATTTATTGTAGCTTTGGGAATATTTCAGTGTAAAGGCAGAGCAAATTGCGAATGAAGCCCTGAATCCTTGTAGGAGATGTTTCTTCACCCTTGCCTACAATGGCTCGAATTTGAAACCAACTTCTACCAAGTTTTGATTTCCAGGCTTTGATTTGGTCCAGGAATTTGAATGTCTTAGCCACAAGGAAGTCTGCTGAGCCTTAATTATACTCTAACATGTGGTTATCGTGAGTTAGGGCACTAATTGTTCGCTGTGCTCTTTCAGTTTCCATATATCTGACCAGTTTTTGTGTCCGATTACGCGTGGAGACTGCATTTGTTACAACTGTCCCGAATTGCGGCCTTGTTGGTAAAGAAACCTTTTAAATCACACAGTGAACGACGGTAGATTTCAGCGCCGATTACACGTAAGATTGTTTAAGGACGTCGAAGGAACGAGAAGATGAGTAAATCACCTTTGAAAGGAGTCAACGTGCTCATGGTCATTCGACCACCGATGGCAGCAGTCCTTGCGTCTCGTTCACGACGACCTTTGTTTAGAGAACGGGGAGAGAGGGGGGTCCACCGCTGAGCTCCTTGGCTGGAATAAACTGCCCATTCAAGCGGTAAAAATGGTTGACGCCCTTGTTTCAAGCTTGGGCTAACTGTTTGTCCGCGGCCTTCAGGGTGTTAAAACGGGATTTGGACGTAGCGGAAGCGCATAACGGCGACACATGTGTGGTTTTTTGTACGTTTGAGGAGTGTTTTTCGGGGGTTTCGAAATTTGCTGGAGTTGAGTGCTAATAGTCAAGAAGTGTGATGAATGATTCATATGCTAAGAGTAATATAATATTCAGAAGCGTGGAACCGCGTTCGCTGTTGGTGGGCGCTCTATTCGCATATTCTCATTCTCTCTTGCGTTACCGTGCATTGGCATGCGATTATTCGTGTTATAGAGCGTTTTTTCTTCACCAGAATACGGTCCCATTAGAAAACGTCTTTTATGGTGCAGCCATCGCGGTGGGCGTCTTGGGGCCAACCCAATAGCCGCCAGGACGCTTTGGCCCAACATGCTATTGTGTAAACGCTGCTGCGTGATCGGTCGTTTACGAGTTATTGAAGATGGGCCCAGAGTTCCAGGGTGAGCAACTGATTGTGAGAGAAAAGAACACACACTTCCTACGAAAAGGCTTCTGACATTCGGGCAGGCACCCACGGTCATGCAATAATGAGTTTTACCCTTCTACACACACATACATAAGTCGTAATCCCCTCGCTAGCGATCGATTTCAGTTTTATAGAGTGTGATAATGAGACAATGCACCGCTTTAAATGTGCAGTTATCGACCGTAATTCGTCGTTTCGCGGAATTACGACGTTATTTCTACCTGTCAGGTGGCAGGTCCTATCACTATTGAGAACATTTGGCATCGTGGTCAGTTAGAAGGGCAAATTTTCAGTTGTCATACTCACGGCCGTCGTGTCAAAAATAGCTCAAAAACTGTTTCCGCGAAACTGCTCTCTGGTCAAAGCTGTCATAATTAGTTCAGGAAAAAGTCTGAACTGCGCTGGCACAGCCTTAGTGTAGGTCGGGGTTTGGCTCTGGGCTCCTTTGCTTATGAAGTAATGCTTCATTGTGATAATTCATCGAATTCCAATGGGAAAGGAACGTCTAAGCCTGCGCTGAAGGGGTAAAATCAAAGGGCCTTTTGATTGGTTCTTCCACTAGTGATCGCTGTTACGTGCAGACATCGTCGTGAAAAGGGCTTTCATGCGATTTTCTTGGCTTATGAGTGTCAAGACAGTAATTATCAAACATCAGTAAATTGCCACTATGATTTGTGTCAAACAATTATTCTATTAAATTTCCCAACAAGTGATTATTTATTTTTTTGTCCTTCTCGGGTACAAGAAGCAACGCTGGTAGTTATCTCTCCTTTCTTCATTACATGATGGCAGTTTCACGGGCATCTAACGGCAAGTGGTGAAGCAAATGAAGCGAATGATTTGAAACGGCGATGCAACACGCGTGCAGTTAATACGATTTTTTTTCGGTTCATTGAAAGTTTTCGGCACTGAAGGTTGGGTCGGGTCTTAGAATGGGCACAGGCCAGTATTCACTGGATGCTACGGCACAGGGAATTGAAGTTTTTAGTGACCGTATAACTATTTGTGTATGGATATAATAATTCACACTTCCCATCTGAATGTTCAACAATGAGACTCCAAAATTTTTATTCAAAAAACTCAAAAGACTACTCAAATGTCTCGAAAGTTTTTTTGGAATAATTCTGCAATATTTCGGTGTATAACACCTTCTTACGGCCCTGCCACAGACGTATGGTGCAGAAAAAGTGAATAAAAATAAATATTTTGGTGCCTCAATTGTCGTTGAACATTCAGGTAATTATGAGACTCCGAAACAGGAGAATATTAAAATATTTCCCATCATTCAAAAGTTTGATTTCTGGAAACCCGGCTGAAAAGGTGGGCTAAATAGGGCAGAAAAGCTCTGCTATGTGAAAGTACGCTGGAAATGGTGTCCAAAGCTCTCCATTCATCCACATTGAAAAGTTTGAATTCTGGAAACCCGGCTGAAAAGGTGGGCTAAAATAGGGCTGAAAAGCTCTGCTATGTGAAAGTACGCTGGAAATGGTGTCGAATGCTCTTAATTCATCTATCGCAGGGTCTTGGTAGGAAAGGCATCAAATCTGGCGGCGCCATCGGAAGCATGATGGGCCTGATGGAATTGTTCTAGGTACTGTACTCGTGAGCTTCCCCGGTTTTCCTGTCCTTGTAGCCCAGATCTTCTAGGACAGCACACATTGGATGGAACGCGGTGTCGAACAGGTGTAGCTATCACATTTAAGTGGTTGTTGAGTTATTTATTGACATCCCAGCTCTCAACGCGGCTCCAATCAGGATCAGTGACTGTTAAGTGAGAGTGAGTGCTATCGGCGAGCCCGTCTTCAATGAGTGTTTGCGTGCGCTATGTGAAAGTGTACGTATCGTTGTCAATTGACGGAGCACATTGCTATTTGCTGATATGAGTGCCAGCAGAGCGGTGCTTGTAAATGACTCTCATCCCAACGGGGGGAACGACCACCTGGTGAGAACGACCATTAGCGACCCTGTGAATAAAATCAAATGAGCGATGTGAGGTTACGATTAATGGTGTAGTTGGCGTGTGTGTTGAAAAGAGACTCGATTAGTTCACCGATTCTGGTATTAATCAGCATCAAAAAGTACACACGAACTTTCTTATCTGATATTGTTTGCGTTCAGTTTTCATTGGAATATGGCACATATTATCTTTTCATGACAGCTTGGCAATATCAGAAAAAGGGAATGCCGCCATCCGATAATTCTCTCTTTTTTCTGTGGGGATCTGTGAAGGTGTCAATTTAACAGGAAACCTGATTCCTTTGAAGAAATGGGATTTTCCGGATTGTTGTCCGTCATAAATTAGGGATATCCTGGAAAGAAAATATTTCGTGAGAAAATCTCCAGTGCACAGCGCCGTTTAACTCATAAAAGTGCGAAAATATAGAGGAAAACCGCAAAATGATCATTTTCATCGCCCTCCCTCTGGAAAATGATGATGGTGGTATGACAATAGTGATAATACCTATGGGTTACATCATAGCAAAAAGTGATTGAAGAGTACGAGAAAAAAGCAAAATAATTGTTTATTCGGCGTTTATGGGAGGGCATGATGGTTCAAAGACGTGTTGGGGGTCGAATTATGTTTACTTACTTTTGTTTATTTCCTTTTAGTTCCGCTATAAATCTAGCTTGTTACTTTATATTTTGGCGCGTTTGCTCAGACAATTCTTGGAGAAAACCACGGTTTTTACGTAGCACAAAGCTCCAACTAGTGAAATAAACTGGCAATCAAGGCCGTCAAGGTTACACGATGACTATTGACATGGCGCATCTTTGGAGGCATTGATTGTCAGTTCGGATCATCAATAAATAGGTTGATTTGCATGCTGTGATCTGTAAAAGATCCTGCTGCTAAGGTGACTGATTTTGGCCCTTTAAAAGGACCTGGCTTGAATCCATAGTTTAGTATTGACTGCCCTGCAACTTTGTTACAGCAGTTAATGCGTCGGGCATCTTGGATGATGTATGACCGCATTCATGGAGGACTGATGACGTATTAAAGACTTCTTTATTCCTTCATACAGGGCTTTTGAAGGGCTTGCGTTAATTTATTTGAATTTTTGATTAATTCAATATTTACTGGGAACCTTGTACATTTTATTAGAAATGGAAAAGTTGCTGGAAAGTCTCAGAGTTTGATCGCCAGATGTTTCAGGTTCGAAGACTGGCGCATTTGTGAAGCCGATCCCGTCACCGAGTTTCGCGAACTTGGCGAATTTCCAAAATGCCGCCGCGTATAGTCCAAGTTTTGGATTACCGTTCATGATGCCATGGATCATGGGGGTAGGTGGTTCTCCTTTTGCATAAAAGTAATTGCTTTTTTTGAATCCATAATTATGCTACAGTAGGCCGCCAACCATTCAACACCGTTTTTAATTGCCGTATTTTTGGCGATTGTCACAGCTGTATGTCTACGATTGTCGTGTTTTGAGTGTGTGCCTGTGTGTGTGGCATTCAGCCGTTTTACACTTCCGGCGTTGCCATTGTCTTCGGGCCGGGGTTTATCTCCGAAAACACGCTCATTACATAATTTCTGTCGCGCGCCTGGATGTTTTAGCACACCCGGATCTTGTTGGTCACCTCACACTTGGCGTTTCCGGCCACATCGGTTTAATTACATGTCGTGAATTGGCGACGTCAAGAGTCTCGCACGCCGATGCCCGCGTGTTCCTTCAACGATTCAACGACAATTGTCAAATTGCGTCTACAATTTGTCGCGTGAGCGTTGACACGCGTCCGTTCATACAGACAGCCAAATGTGTTGCTCGTCGGAAAGCCCCGAAAAGCAACTCGGTCGCCGGGATACGGTAGTTGGCCGGCGGGTCGACCGTCAGACGGCGCGACGGCCGTTTCACGTGGTGTCGATTCTCAGCGGGGCGCGCTTTCTAATTGCATCGTCGTCTTTCTCTTCTACAAAGACCGTGTGCATGTGTCATAGAGAGGATACGGTCAATTGAACAGAAGAATATAATTTGTTTGCCCCCTACCCACCTCTCCCGGATGTTGGCGGTCAAGTAGAGGAACGAACGGGAACGTTTCATGGCAATGCGAGACTTGCCGTTGTATTAGATTGGAAGGAGTAAAGGGGGAGTTCCTGAAAAAATTTCAGGTTTTTTTGGTGGTTTTCAAAAAAAATCGACGGCCTCCTACTAGTTGAAGCTCACGTATAGTTTTTTTGGAATTTTTCTTGCTGCAGAACGCCAAGGAGAATTGCCGTCAGTTTTACATGGAGCATTTTTATGACCTCCATTAGTCGTACGATGGCTGTTCGCTTGGACCTCTTAGCTGTACACCACAGGATCCTCTTTGGATGGCCTTCGCCGTTCACCAATCGAAAAATCACCAACTTGGCTGACCGACCGCTGAATCAGGGCTCCATTTATAGTGGACTAAGACACTACTTCCAGCAGAGCAAAAAACTACCAAGATTCTGAATTGCAACCGTTCGCGATTAAGATTCAGATACAGTTTTTAATACTGCTTGGGAAGCTTACCAAGTCCGGTTTTAGGCAGCTGGACTTGAGTGATTTCGTTTTTTTGGTCGATCATGCGGGATTTGTAATTTCACTGAAGATGCTTGCTTGGAAATAATCAGCAAACGTTTTTTTCAAAAACATACAAGTGTCTACATTGCGACTAGGAAGCTGCAATCCTTCTCGGTTTTATCTCACAACTGGTGGGTAATCAAGTGACCTTGTGATGTAGCTGTGGACACACTAAGCATCGGCACTTTTTAGTGAATGAAGTAGGGTCCAGTTTTCTTGAGCTTCTCGGTACTCTCGAGTTAAAAAGTTGTGGAAGAAATGATTAATGGTGAAGATGGTGGTGAAAAATTCAGTTGGTCATGGTTTCTTGTTGTCCTTTGTTCGCATTTTTCCTTGATATCAAAGTCGGTAAAAGGTGTGTAAAGCGTTCTTGATGAAATTTTCTGAATAAGCGAGGATCGTGGAAAACGAATCGTTGTGAAAGGTCGGGAAAAAAGTTTGATGGAATTGACGTGTTTAGTGAAGCAGTTCCCAGCTTTGCAGTGAATGAGGGACCGGGTGGATACTGTGTGTCGGTGTTCTCATGGGAATGTGTCATCTGGGAAGTAGCCCGAGCACAGTAAGCTGGGAAATTGCGATTATTATTACGCCGTTATAGATATGTTAAGTGGTCATTCGA
Organism: Trichostrongylus colubriformis; assembly: GCA_963978905.1. Classification (NCBI taxonomy): domain Eukaryota; kingdom Metazoa; phylum Nematoda; class Chromadorea; order Rhabditida; family Trichostrongylidae; genus Trichostrongylus; species Trichostrongylus colubriformis. The sequence goes on from OZ022260.1 coordinate 34,152,308, forward strand.
ATGACCGATGTATAGCTTCCTGGGAGCTGTACGGTATTGGATTGTGTAGCTGCGTGACTTTCCATCAAATGAATCCGTTCTAAGAAATTCAGAATCGAATATTTTAATGAAAGTGAGGCTTTCGTCGTTGAACAGAAACTTCGGAGTATTTTACGCATTTTTTTTTGGATTTTCAAACATTCACATCAGTACGTGGATCCAAAATAGCTCAAGGGAGGTGGTTAAAACAGTATCTCGATTTGCTCGGGCAGCTTTGGCGCCAGAAGCACGTTGAAGATGACGGAGGTCGAAGATGTGTAGGGCTTGGCTGGTCAGAACGGAACTCGATCTTAAGGGCAGTGCGAACGATAGGGACGCTCAGCCGCAGAGCTACATGCCCTGAATTTGATTTTCAGTTCAGGTGGTCTGCCAATAAGTGAAATAGTGCTCATGGTTTAGGTAAATTTTAACGTTGGAACAAAATAAGCAATGTACCATTAATACTATAAGTTCGCGTCGCGTCGCGTCGCGGCACGCTGCACACTGCACACCGCACACCGCACTACGCACACCACGCCTGCCTTACTGACCTCATCCGAATAAATGTACGGGACAGAACGCTCTTAATTTTCCATTTTTAATGGCTTAAATTTTTGCCAGTTGCAAGAAAATCGAAAAGTTTCATGCAGGCTTGAAATTCTTTATTTTCTACTATATAGTGGTATTTCAGCAACCGTATGGTATGGGTATGAGGGCGCCGATGTCACCATCATTTGTACCGTGTGTGATGCCAGCAGCGTTGAGTCCACATAACATGGAGATGTATCGACAAATGATGATGATGAACGGCCCATGTAGCCCGTTATACGGAAGTATGGCAGCTGCCGGCATGAAGATGGACGTTCCTCTAGCTGCAAGCATGCGATCGTCTAATCCTTTGAATCAAGTAAGAAAAAGTTTCTTGATGTCATCCATTTGTTCATGCTTTATTTTGTATTAATTGCTTGACATATTGTTCAAAATTAGATGAACCAAATGCGGTTACCGTTCGTTAGCTCACCGATCACGTCAATGGCTAATAATATGTCCCATGACGGTTTACGGAGAACACGAGATGGAAAAGTGAAGAAGGTGAAGCAGGTTTCTTATTTGTGACTAACAACGGCAGTTTTTCTCTGATCGTTTAATTCAAGGATCGCCTATTAAGGAAGATCACATCAAGAAACCGTTGAATGCGTTCATGTGGTTTATGAAGGAAAATCGGCCGAAACTTATGGAGGAACTCGGCTATAAGGAAAAACAAAGTGCCGAATTGAATAAAGAGCTCGGAAAACGATGGCATGATTTGCCTAAAGAAGAACAACAAAAGTGCGTTTTTTGGTTACTGTAAGCCGCCTGATTCTGGTGAGAGGGCGGTAGTCCCCCCTTCACCCCAGCAGTAGGTCACCCCAGCAGTAGGTCTTGATTGACAGTTTTTTATGAATAGGGCCTTATCGAGGTGGATTTTGGTGCGCTCAGCACTGTGATGGCTGCTTCAGTAACTGTGGCATTTTTAGGTATTTCGATATGGCTCGTGCTGATCGAGAGCAACACAAGGCGAAATATCCGGGATGGTCGGCACGCGAGAATTACGCGGTGCACAAACGAAAGAAGAAGAGGCGTGATAAGAGTGAGGGTAAGTCAGTTGTTGGGGGGGGGGGTTCGACAATGCCCAAAAATGTGGAAAATCGTTCAACGGGTTCTGGAATATTTTGAAGTGCGTTTTTCTTTCCAACTGCATTGGAGGATCATTCTCTTCCCTGAACGTTCATCAATGTTTTTCCATGGCACCTTGCTGAATCGCCTAACTCTCCGTTTTTCTGCCTTGCAATCCAACTGGATGATAATGACTGATAGCGGCTTTATGCACTTTGAGAGCTCGTTGATCCAGTAGCAGCTAACAAGCGGCCGAATTGGTGCGCGCGCGCTCGTTGTGTTCTTCTTGTCGAGTGCCTGTTTTGTGTGCATTGGCGCAAAGATGTCATTAGCACCGTACAGTATACCTGCTGAGAGTTCCCGTGGCGAGCTAAATAAACATTGAGATGAGCTACGGTAATTCCGGTGTTCGGCGATAATCATGTGATTCGCTCATTGTGTGGGTCATATCACGAGGCTGTAGTTGGGGCATAAAACATGGGAAAAGTTGTTCTTGTATGCACCCGTAGCGTAGATGCATGCTCACTATTGCTAAGGGTATTAACGGCCTGACGTTTCAACCCTTTCATAGTCTCCAGGGGCCGAAAAGAGGCTCGAAGTTTGCTGACCCTTGACTTACCCGGTCAAGCGCCAAACGCCCCTAGCATTTAGGACTTACCAATTCAGGTAAGTTCGAAAACGTCAGGCCATTAATAGAATTGATCCACCTAAGACCCGCGTTTGGCAAAGCACGGATAAGGTTTGGGTAATATTTGATAGTAGTTTTCATTTTTCGGAAAGGAATCGGTATCTGCTCTACCCCCCTCCCCAGTCAGGAATTTTTCATCTGTTAAACTAATCGCGTAATTTCGTCCAACAGTCCTAACTGCTTGAATTAACCGGCGCATAGAATAGGAGAAGTTATAAGACCCAGTTAGAGCAAAGCGGTTGGGGCAGGGTCAAGCATTGGTGGAAGTATCCTCAAGAGGGGATCGTACTTTTCCTCGAGGATTCTTCGACGATCACCTTTCTGGAGTGATTTTCAGATGAGGTGATCTCTTGAAAAGATCTCCAATCGATAATCATACTTGCTCTGCGTAGCAGTGCTATGACTATCTATTGACGTGATTAACGCGGTCGGGACGACCTTTTTGGAAGACGCCCTGGGTATTGGGTAAGGTAGCGTTGGAACTTCGACCTTCGTTGATCGGAGGAGGACCTTTTTCCCTTGAAGGATCGGAGGAGGACCTTAGCATGAACCTGGTTGGGGCTCATGTGCGGACAGTTTCACCGTTTTTTTGTTATTTTTCAGAGGCATTGTTTCAGTTCCAAATATATCTTTGGAATCTGGAAAAATGTTTCCAGAAGGTTGTAACTTTTCACAAGCTGTGCAGAGAGGTTTTAATTTTGCCGAAAAATTGCCGCTTTGAAGAGAGAAGAGGTTTTTTTGGACCATTACGCTTTGAACAAATGAGGAATGTGTACGAAACAAACGGTTCAAAAGAAGTTGTCTTCATTCGAAGAAGTTTTTGCTGGTTTGGCGCTGTTCGCGCGCGCAGAGCTGTTGTGGGGTAATCTTCAAGAAATGATTTAATGAGTTCAAAAATGACGGTGGTAAAAAACGTTGATTATAGTTCCGATTTTATCCGGCTACTTTATCAGTTTACAAAAAGTAGTGCGTATTCTGGTTGTGATGCAATTCATGGATAAGTTCGAAGGAATCGAATTTACCGAGGAGCGGTGATGTGACGACAATATCGAAATGTTTCAGATGTATCGGACATGAAAAAATGTCGTGCACGATTTGGAATCGCCAATACCGATCAGTGGTGCAAGTTTTGTAAACGAAAGAAGAAGTGCATGTATTCAACGTATGATGCGACTGATGCATTGTCAGAAGAACATGGTGATCGAAGTGAGTCGTGGACGAGTTTTCGCCAGTTTTAATTTTTTCCTCCGCATGGGAAGTAGCAGTTTTGATAGAAATTGGAAGGGCTGTGAGTCCATAACGGTTATGAGGTACTGTGTGACTATTATTTTCCTGTCACTCAGTTATTCATAGCATGAGAATCTGGTAGGTATCTCTATATTGGTATGAATATATCGTGAGAAATACTGCTGGCTCAGGTTAGGAGCTCTGGGTGAGAACGTATTTGAGATATGAGAGACAAAGTAGCTCTGTTTTTTGTAGTGCATCACAGAGTGTAAATATAAATAAATAAATAGATAAATAAATCGAGGCGATTATGTTTGGTGAGGTAGGGATGGGTCTTGAATTCAACTGAGAAAAGGATTTCGTGGAACTCGCATTGGTTCGTGTGCGAGTCTGAAGAAATTTGAAGTAATTTCCATGACATGGCGGAATTATTACTTGTGGTTTCCATTACCCCCATTAGTTGGTGCAGTAGTCGAAGGGTAGGGCAGAAATGGAAAATGAAGCCAGTGGATATTGCACAGTACGAAGAAACGTCGAAGGGTTGTGTGCCATCAGCACGGAAAATTCTTGTGGGGCTCGAAGCAGTGGTGCAAACTAGGTGAACCCGGTTGGGTCCTAGAGCGACTGCGTCTTAAATGAGGCGGAAGACACCGTGGTCGCTAAAGACTCAACCAGTAATCACTAGTAACAAGGAGCCCTTAACTCGCTCCATGGGGTCGCATGCCAGTCGACGCCACGCGAGTTTTCTGTTCTAATGGCCACGGCCGCCGCTTCAAAGATTTTGTGCCTGAGTAGTTCAGTGCACATTACTTTTGGCCCTTACTCGAGGACCTCGAAAGTCAATTCGGTATTTGCCGATGATTCTGAATTAGGTATTGACCGATGATTCTAAAGTACATGGTGTAATTCTGAAATGTCAACGATTAAACCTAAAATAGTGGTGACCGTGGAGTTTACGAGCGGGGAAGGTACCGGAAAGATTATGCAGTGAATGAATAATCAAGCAATTGCAAAAATAGCCATATCACCTTAACCACCTTCGACATTCTACTGCCAAAGCATTAAGATGCACATAGGAGTGGTTACGGTATGAGGTTGGTGCTCATAGTTATAAGGTTGGTGCGGCTTTTTTTACAAACTATATTGAAAACGATGAGAAGAATATTTGGAAATTGTTCAATTTAATAAACAGAATTCATCACCTGAGACAAATTGAGATTATTATTTTGAAAAAGCATGCAAAATCATTTTTACGACTAGAATAGAGTGCTAGAAATATCTGCTATATTTACGCCAAATTTCAAAAAAAAAAACCAATATTTCATTTCCTTTGGGCCCAGTTGACTTTTAACTTTTGTCCAGTTATTACGTTCACTGAATCGTTTCTAGCTTCATCAGGACCATCACCGTTGACGTCATCACTCGGCCCGTCTCCTCTTGGTGGTGTTGTCGATCATGACGCGTCAGATTCTGAATCAGAAGTGGACGAAGAAGATCGTACGCTTGTCGACATGGACATTCAGGAGGCCGCAATGCAACAACAAGCGATTACACGAGACAACGAATTGGCAGCATTCTGATTGGATTCATGCCAGTTCCTTGTTGAACTCATGTCATCACCACCATTCTCCCAGAGAACCACAACTGCTTCCATACAAATACATGCATTATTGTTTCAATTGAGAGAGGTGATTGTATTTGTACTTCAAATAATCGGGTTTTTAGTCGTCTATCTACTCATGTTTTATTTATACTGCCACAATGCCGTATATTTCCTCCATTTGTGTTGTTTTTTGTTTATTTCTGTAAAAATTATGAAGCCACCGGCTTCATACTTTCCTCACAGATTTGTGTCTCTCTCGCTCAGCATATGCGCGGTCGATCGGGTATTAGCTGTTGTTCTCCCTCGTATTCCCTCTGTTACTGTATGGTCAGTGGATGAATTCTTTAAGAAATTTTGTAAAGGTGGGTGCATTTTGAATTTTTGAACAGCCCCGTCACTATCTACCCCATTCCCCTTCTCCATAACCTCTCTTCATGTCCCCCCCCCCGTCCTTACAGGGTCACCAAATACACAGCCCTTCTTTCATTCAGTCGCTTCGAAAGCATCTCATTGTCGTTTTGTGTCGCTCGTATTTGCTCGTTTGTCGTGTTTATCTATATATGGAATTATGGATGATTTTGGTGTTTAATTATACATATATATGTAATGTTTTAGTGTTATAATAGGATAGTAGTAGTAGTGTTTGTCACGTCCCTCGTATGCGTGGTACCTTAGCCAGCACAGGTGCTCTTTGAGATTTCGTGTTCGCGCGAAACCGCGTCAACCCAGACGAACCTCATCATAAAACACACGCACACACGGAAAGTTTAAGGCTCACTTAATTTGATGGGATTTTTTTTCTTACACCGCCAGCCAGTCTACTATCCGATAGCGATAAGTTACCGAGTAAGTCGCGTATGTGTGCAATAACAATACGCGAACAAAGTGAGGAATGTTTATGTGGTAATGTTCCGTTTTTTCGTTGTTCTTTTCACCCCGTTTGTACGTGACATTGAGTGTACATATGTCCTGTAGGACTATTTTTCCTTTTCGTTTTCTCGACGATATTCATCGACCAAATCATGGTCATAAATGTGCTCTTATCATTTGCAAATAATAAATATTGAATACAAATGTGAAGTGTATCAGGCACGTTTTTGTGTTGCTGAGGGTGAGAGAAGAATACAAATTACGCGAGACCAATTGATTGAAATCAAGACCAAAGGTTAGGTTGCTTTCTGGTAGCGGTTTTAGGCCGCGTATATACTTTGCGGTGTCGGCGACAGGGCGTGGCTGGATGTCTCTGCGTCTCCATCTGTGCCATTCTGTCTCGTTGCCTGCATCGCCTCTGCACCTCCCCTTGTCTCTCTTCCTCGCTGCTTGTGAACGCATCCACGCTCTGTCTTCGCGAAGTATGAGAGCGATCTTAGAACGGCTGGCGGTGTTGATATGAACGGGCAGAGAACAACAGTTTAGTGGAGGGCTTCTGCCCGGTGCTACAGTTCCCTCATAGGTTAGGAGAAGGTTATTACGCATAATGCTAGAAGCACGTGTCACAAACTCCGAAGCTCCTTTACCCACAACTTCTAGCATCCTTTGACTTTTGTAATTGCGTTCCTATTCCTATCGAAGTCAAAGAGTAAAAATCAGAAGGTCCATTTTTGATTTGAAGAGTCGTGCACGGAAATGTGAGTTTTCCTGTGTACCATATATCTATGTTGTTTCTGCTTAACAAGGGCAGCATGCAAGGTTTCACGTGAGAAAGTGAGAATTCGGCTAAGATACAGCTCTCCAAAGTGGCGGCCAAGGGGGCGGAGTCTCAGAGTAAATGCCCGCTCGATCGCCCGCCGCAGTCAGAGACGCATAGTGGGAAGAGAAGGCACGTAAACAGTTCCTTTATTCGACCGACCGCAGAGGACGAAGAGGCAGACGTTTACCCTGAGGCCTCGCCCCCTCGGCCGCCACTTTGAAGAGCTGTATCTTAGCCAGATTCTCACTTTTTAACGTGAAACTTTGCATGCTGCCCTTACTAAGCAAAAATGACATAGTTATACGGAAAACAGACAAACTCATATTCCCATGCACGATTGATTTGATTATCTACATTGACCACATTCTACTACATTTCTACATTTTTACACGACATGTCGCAAAAAATGCTTGGTGTGGATCAGCTAGCCATTTTAATTTTCTCCACCTAGCGTGTAAACCACTGAGCCATAATTTTAATAGATTTTGCGAATCATGGCTAATGGGATTATCGATTGATGCGCAGCTCATCCATAGGAAATGAAAAGAAAGGATGCCTGTTCCATAAAAAGAAACGCTATGATTGTTCCGCTATTAAGGAACCTGTAGGTTCCAATGCTTTGAAATGTCTGCATGATTGAGGTGAGCCAGCAAATCTCGTCGCAGCATTATGTTGTTCGCACATAAATAGGTTCTTGAAAGGCTGTCGTGCTATACAGTATTACCGTACTACGTGGTAATTTCTCACATGAACCAGAGAAAGAGACGACACCTGAGAAAAAGCACAAAAATATTCAGTCGTAGCTTATTTTGCGTTAAAGCATTGCTTAGAATTGGCAATTCGGATGGTAGATGAATGGGTGAGCAGATGAGTAGCCGAAATGATAGGTCAGTGCATGTTATTACTTTTTCTGAGTGGAAAATATAAAATTGTACGGAAAATGAATGTAAATAAAGATAATCGGACCTATGAATAAGACTCAAATGTCCTTGTCAAAAGAAGCTCAATTTATTTTTATTTATTTGATATTTTTGGTTTTTGATAGTTTGATTATCGCCGCCCGCGATGCGAAAGTTACTACAAGGTCATGGTGTGCGGGTTCGAGTCCCGTCCGACACCGAAGGTTCCGCCCATAATTCAGCATCCTTGTGGTATTTTTATCAATATTATTTAGTTTAGATTACCGGATTTCGCGTTTCCTTTCCCTGGTACAAGCTCAACGTGAATCAAACGCTCCCTGTAGACATTTCCTCAGATTGCTGCTACACTTCCGATATTTTTACGGCCTATACGTAACTACAGAAAGTAATTAGCCGAGGCACAAATCGTCTTATTGATAGTGTTAGACCCTTTTTAAGGACAGAATGATTCTTAGAAGGATCTGTGATAATCGGATGCGAAGGACTCGACATCGGCTTAGTGAGTGGATCAGCTCTTGAGCCCCTAGGGTTTGCTATCCGTATCCGAGTAGCAAGAATGAAGACGATACACTTAGGCTACGAACATCAAACATCACGCGTCCTGCAACTAGCAGCATCCCGATCCCTACGGGTCCTTTGTATAGATCAGCTAATCCACTACACCTGCAAGAGCCTCACCCTTGGATTACAGGACGTGACTACAAATCGCGATAGCTGTTAGGAAGGCAACTGTAAAAAATCGTAAAAAAATGCTATTGAGCAAAAATAGCAAACACGGCGAGCCCTGAAATTTTGAAATTCCGAAACATCTGATCCTTGTTCCGTCATACATTTAATGGATAAGTGAAAAGTGGGTGCAACGGACATAAGCCTCGGACTATGTGGAACAGGATCAAGTGAAGATTGGGAACTCCTCAAAAAAGTGGGTCATGTATTGACCGGGTAGAGTACCGTTTTTGGAAAGGGAGTACGGGGTTTTCTTAAAAAAAGGATAATAACACTGGACAGTAGGACCATGATGTTTATTGCACGCTCTTCAAGTAAATACGGACAACATCGATCAGCTGCTACGCGGAGGGAGAGGGAATGGTCATATCTTCAGAGTTAAAGGATTAAGGTGGTTCATTTCATGTGAATCCAAACCCCAGCACAACTGTGCTTTACGATTTCTTCTCCTAGGCTTAATATTTATATTTAACATTCCTATAGAGCATTTATCTGGTCCGTCGCAGCAGTATGCATTAGAACGCCGACTATCATACATTTACTTACCGTTTTGTAGGACACGGTTGTACTATTTGTCATCTCTTACTGAAATTTCTTATTTCGCATAGTAAACTAGTCATCCTCCATTCACTTAAAGGAACCGGAAGGGGTCCGAAACAAGAGAAAAATGCAAAGAAATGAGCATTTTGTAACGAACGCAGAAGGTTAGAAGCGATAATCGGTGAAAAAACCCGAATTCAAAAGTGCATCGCTGCGGTGTGTATTCGCGCCTCATTCGCACCATCGCACTGACTTTCCGAGTTGCCCGCTGTAGGAGACGGGCCGCGGTCCAACATTAGTTGTAGCACCTGACTCCCAGCGCAGTGGAGTGGCCATTCCCACTACATTAGCATTCATGTAAGTACATCTAGAAACAATATAAGAAAGAACAAAGAAAAAAGCAAAAGGGAAAAACAAATTCATAGAAGAAGCATCTCCTCTTGGCACCATGCCAAGGCGTCAAATTGGCGAGTTTGTGCAATGGCGACCACTTAAACTCGTCCACACTACGTCTGTTCTACCGTAGGCCAAAATTGCCCCCCTTTTGGTGTCTTTAAGATCCCCGGGGAATGACCACATCTGATGGAGGGATGTAACGGATCATTCCTTTGTTTTTCGTTCCTAGTTCATGAGTTTCATTCATTAGGGAAAGTCTTCGGGTGTGTATACATTGGTACGAATGACCTCCTTCGCACCTCATGTGCGGGGAAGTAGTTAAGCAAATTAAGAGAAACTAGTTAACTAGAGCGTTTAACTTCATTAAGCGATTGTAATATCCATGAAGGAAGTAATTAAGACAGCTTTATTATAGTGCAAAACACTTATTACATATATGAAATGTATAATAGGTTGCAGAATAGAAAACGAACTTCTGATTGCTAGTAAATCATGTAAGCTTATTAGTAACGTATTTCCTTGTATCAGAAAACATTACAGCTCAACAAAGTTTGTTGGAAACAAACACTTGTACGTGGATAGCCTAAACACCTGTTCAAATACCTGGCCTTTGACGTCTCATCGAGCTGCCAAATGTAGCTTGTGATCATAGCAACTTATATTTAAAGTGTGAAAATACAGCTATTCTCTTGTATGACTCCTTGGCGGTTCGATAACATTTTATCGAGATTAATAATTATATGCCATTATATGGTGAGGTTGGTTAATATCTGCTTTTTAATAATTCAACAAGTCGGTTTTATTCCACCCACTTATTTTTCATTCATTATTCAAATCAGAAGCATAAGCAAATCAGAAGTCCGTTTCTGCAACCTATTGTACATTTCATAAATAAAATAATTGTTTTACTTTGAACTATGATAAAACTGTCTTGATTTTTCATTTACGGACCTTTCACTCAGTTAAAGGCACACCTCGCGAAAATCTATGAGAGCTATCGCGCGTGTTACAGGATGTAGAGGCCCTGGTTTACCCACTAGTGAAGAAAAATGAATCGAAACCCCTCAAAACCACCAAAGATAGAGCTCCCTGCCCTCAGTCCTCGTACGAGTATTGGAGATTATGAAGAGCTTTTCCTCGATGATATCGCGCAAAATGCTACGATATCACCTGTTCTTCCCTGTTGAAGCTGCCTTCACTATTGGAATCGTTGCCTTATCTTGTCTTATCGCAAGTTTCCCTCTCGTCTAAGCCGGGTGTGATTCGGCTCGGTGGGCTCAATTCGGCTCACATCGACCAGGCCGTGCGCGGCGGGGGTGAGCCGTGGCGCCGCAAAATAGGTGCAGTCTTCACAATCATCCAAGGGTCTACCTGCTCTGAGAAGGTAAGGACCACTTTGATTATCGCGTGGTGTGCCTTTAATGAAGCTAGGCGGTCCATAGTGACCTCTGCTAGTTAACTACTTTCTCGCACATGAGGTGCGAGGAAGTAATTAAGCGTTCGCACATGGGGTGTGAGGGAGGTCATTCGTACCGATGTATACACACCCCCTCTCGCTCACATTGACTTTTCTCTGTTTCATTCGTTTGCCTTCATTGCACCACGATTGGGATGCATTGCCCCTCCCCTGTCAGTACTGTGCCCCAGTTTTGCAATCATAATGAGCCATACGGTAAAGGAATCATCCATGCTGCCACAGTTCGCCAAGAATCCATCGATGGTCTTAGGCCGCGTTCATACTTTGCGCCGGCGCGTGACTACGTTTACAAGCGACGAGGTGGAGTGGCGCGGGGGAGATGCAGAGACGACGCAGGCAACGAGACAGGCTGGCATAGGCGGAGACACAGGGATGCGTAACCACGCCCGGGTGGGGGGAAATTGGCCAAATTTCCGCGTGGCCGCTCGCCGCGAGCGGCGCCGCGGGTCCGAGTTTTGTTTCAGTAAACCTGAACATCTAAGACGGTAATATCAGAAGATCTTATCGTTTTTGTGTGCAATTTTGTCTTGTTTTGCTTTTTGGATTTTGTTTGTTTTGTTTTGTGTGTTTGTATTGCGTTTTATGTGTTTTGTATCCTTGTTTTTTTGTGTAAAGACGGTGAGACGCAACTTTGCGTCGACGTCGAAGCTCCTTCCCCTCCCTAGGCTTAGGCTAAAATTGATATCCCCTCCTCCCACTTGAAGAAGCATTTGTCGAAGCGTAGGTCTCATCTGCTTTAGCCTAGGGAGGGAAAGAAGCTTTGACGTGGGTGAAACGTCGACGCAAAGTTGCGTCTCCCCCCGGACTTTATTTGACCGAATCATGGATCAATTAAGGTAAGGGGAGACGCGAAATTTCCATTAACGTCGGAGCTCCTTTCCCTCCCTGGGGTTAGGCTAAAGCAGATGAGACAAATGCTTTTTCATGTTGGATGAAGTATATAAACTTTAACTTGCGCTCCCCCCCTCCTTTTAATTGACCCCGAATATTTTTCCTTTTAAACTTACATCTAGTTTTTCTAACGGATGTTCTCATATGCACTACCAAACTTGGGTCTGTTCCCTTGAGAATCTCTTGCTTGACCACCTTTTCTACTTCCATAAAATGTAGCTACTACATATACCAGTGGTGGGGTAGAGGTCCATTTGTTGACTGCTGAGCGGTAACGTGCTGTACATGACGTCAATATCTTTTCGTTTATGGCATCTATTGAAGTATATAAACTTTAACTTGCGCTTCCCCCTCCTTTTAATTGACCCCGAATATTTTTCCTGTTAAACTTACATCTAGTTTTTCTAACGGATGTTCTCATATGCACTAACAAACTTGGGTCTGTTCCCTTGAGAATCTCTTGCTTGACCACCTTTTCTACTTCCATAAAATGTAGCTACTACCTATCCCAGTGGTGGGGTAGAGGTCCATTTGTTGACTGCTGAGCGGTAACGTGCTGTACATGACGTCAATATCTTTTCGTCTATGGCATCTATACACATATGTAGGATCCTGTGACTTGATACTGCTGTTCAGCATGCATGAGGTTACTCCCCATACTATGGCACTGAAATTTGATAAGCTTTTTTGATTGCGTATTTAGTATGGGCATCACCATAAAAGGTGGAACTTCTTTGGGAAACAGTTCCTCATTAGATTAGGATAGGTTCCATTTGGACACGTAGTTGTTCGCTCGTATCAGTCTCACTGGGGGTCGAGTACTTTGTATCCTGCGCAGAGATAGAGATCTCATCGCTCTTTCTCATAAACCGATCATTCTACATTGTTGACTAATACATCAGTTGATTTTAATGTGTTTCTTAGCTTTTGGGTTGCTCTTTTTGTGATTTAGGTAATAAGGGTAACCTGAGTGGTGGTATTACCTATAAAGCCAAGCGGTAGCCGAGCCGTATTTCAGAATCATTCCTTTTCAGAATACATTAGATTTGCTCAGAAGCCGATGTGCCCTGTGTCCAGTATTCGGTTCACCGAATATTGGACACAGAGTTCAGAAAATGTGATCGTTTTTGTGTGCAATTTTGTTTTGTTTTGTTTTTGTGTCTTGTTTGTTTTGTTTTGTGTGTTTGTATTTCGTTTTATGTGTTTTGTGTCTTTGTTTTTTTTGTGTAAAGACGGTGAGGCGCAACTTTGCGTCAACGTCGAAGCTCCTTCCCCTTCCTAGGCTTAGGCTAAAATTGATATCCCCTCCTCCCACTTGAAGAAGCATCTGTCGAAGCGTAGGTCTCATCTGCTTTAGCCTAGGGAGGGAAAGAAGCTTTGACGTAGGTGAAAATCTTGCGTCTCGCCCCCCCCCCTCTCTATTTGACCTCCTCGTATATTCAAAACTGTTCAGTCGTATCATTATATTTCAGAATCATTCCTTTTCAGAATACATCAGATTTCCTCAGAAGCCGATGTGCCCCGTGTCCAATATTCGGTTCACCTGGAAACAGTTGAGCAATTGGCCGGAGACATTGTTGGAGAGCACGGTGAAGTCAAAACTGAAGGAATGATTAGTTTTGCCTTCGATTTATGTTGTCAGGAATTGCATGGAGCAAGCACATATGTGGATACATAGTTTGTATTTCTTCAAAACTTAACAAGTTGAACTTTTACTTCTGTAATTCCAGGTTTTTGAATATCAACGATATCATTTCGGTATTGATATTACAGCATTATGCTTGTCATTTTCTGGTCTGATAGCGTTTTAATTATAGTTTGCTGCTTTAGAGTAACACGAATTTCTTGAAAAGTTTTCGACGCGTTCGTGTTATTTTTAGGCAAGTTTCCTTTCACATGTTTTGAAGTTTTTGTGTACGTTTCAATCAATTCGCGCCCCTTTTTCAGCACGCCTGAAAGTGCAACATTGCGAAACTAATCGTGCAAGGTTTTTCTTTCCCTGGACACGAGATGAAGGCATTTCTTGCACAGGTATAACTAGTTCTTCCCATCTGAGACACTTTTGGCTTAACTTTATAGTATTTTCAATACTGTTGAATGAGTGATTTTCAGCGAGCTATTCTTCGACGAACTTCATCATTACTTTCTCCACCTCCTCTCGAAAAGCAGTTTCTCATCTCACCTCCATGCTCTCCACCACTTCGGTGGTCTCAAACAAGGGTTGGTTTCACGACTTTTGCTACTTTTTTTGTACGGTTCCATTTTTTGTTTTTAGGAAATGGCGCCAGTTATTTGTAATTTCGATCTGATGGCGCGATTGGCATCTTTCGCTCTTGAGGACACGTAATTTTCATTTCTAACCCGGACAAGACATTCGGTTGGTGTTTTCTTTCTCATTCTTTCTTAGTCTATCTTCTCATATTCCTTTGTCTTTGTGAACCTGTACGCACTGTTCGTTCCGAAGAGCTATATTGTAGCTTGGAGAACTGTTATTATGGTGAGTTGCTCTGTGCACCATAAGTGACCTGCATTTGATTTTTGTTCATCTTTGCCACTTGGAGAGATTGACATATTTTTGACGAGCACATTCTGTAGGAAGGGAGAGGGGGTGGGCAGTGGGAGGAATCCTCTTTGGTGTGTCATCCTTATTTTCCAAGCAATTTCTTTGATAGACAACATAGTAGGTAATAGTATTTCACTTGTTATTTCTCTTTAGTCTCTTTTAATGCTGGTCTAGGGCGTCTGCTCTATTCTTTCTCTTTTTCCACTTGTTTTGTGAAATCATTATCGTTTTCATATTCAAATTTGTTTGGCGTATATGCACCCATCCATCCACGGTGCTGTGGTGGATGTATGAATGTGCGCGGGTGTTTTTCACTGTGCCATTAATTCCGTTATGCCGTTGTGAGTTGTGTAGGTGTGCATGTCGAAACCACACTTTGAAGGAGGGGCATCTTCCCGTAGTCGCATTGATTGCAAAGCTCAACATGCGACCACAGGAAGGGGCTCGACCTTCTTGATAAAGATTTATCCATCTAGTATTCGTTTGGGCCGATGGTGACCCCGAAGGGTCGGTGTTCCGACGACGATGACTTCTTTGACTCTAGACCACCTTCTCAGTCAAGAACCGAGACATCCTCCGGCAGTACGTCGTGATAGTCACAGTGCGAAGAAATGCCCGATCCCGGTGCAAAATGAGTTTAAAACGGGCCATTTCCTTTTCGATACGCCGGCGCCGGAGAATGTCTCTCTTGTTGAGCCGTTTCCTCTGCGTCCTCCTCTGAATAAATGAGGGTGAGTATTCGAATCTCAGTTTTTACTCATCCAGACAAACGAACCCTCTCTGCGTTGAGCAGCGCGCCTCTTGCGGTAGTGACACAACCCTGTAGAGTGAGGATGAGGTCACTCATACTAGGGTATTTCCCCTCAAGCAGGATGCCCAGGAGCCTGAATGGAAAACAGCATAAGATAAATAATTAAAACCATAACTCTGACATTGAAATGAGTAGCCCACCTGTGGAAAGACTCTGCCACATTCGTGGTGCGCAGTTCTGGAACATCCCACTTGTGCCACATGCCCTTGAACGGATCTTCATACCACGTCTTGCGCACGTATTCAAGGAACATGCAGCACCGCTCATAGGCGCTATGCTGCCTAGGAACGGGGGGGCGCTGCAACGCCGGGACCCTCCAGTGCAAGTGTGGTGGGAGGAACACTAGTCCCTTGATGGTACTCCACCACTGCTCAAGTTGCTTGCACCTTCGTGCCCCGCGTATGTACTGGCGAAGTCCAAGTGCATTCCTCTTCCTATTCCATGCCTGCGCAAGGTGGAAGGCGCATCCTTCTACCGATCCACTCGGGAAGATCTTCTTCACCGCTGCAACAGCGGCTTTCTCGTAATCCAGTACAATACGCAGACGTTCAGGCGCACATGCCACTACCGCATTCTTCAGCGCCTCAAAGACGCTTTCATACACGGCCTGAGTCTTTCTGAAATATATACCTTACTCTGTGGAAATCAATGTTGTTAGGAATCGTATCTGGATGCGTCTCACCTCGTGGTGATGGCAAAAAGCAACGGAACATCCACGGAGTTCGCCATCACTCCGTGGATGGTATACAACTGACCCATTTTTTTGGGGGGCTGCGGCTGCAGATTGTGCACCCCATCGGCCACAAGCGCACACAGGCCCACTTGGCACGCTTTCTGTAAAAAAAAGGAACCGGTCAGATAATAGGAAAAAATTGTGAAATTGATAATTGAATCACCTCCAGTATTTGCTCGGAAAAGTAGATGTGCAAGGTGGAACTGGAATACTGGAGGAAGCGGCTACCATCCGGGAGGAACGCAAATTCATTTGGCACATTTTCCATGGTGGCATGACGTCCCTTCAATGCGGCTACCGCTCTAAATCCTTGTTTTAAAGGGCGAGACTGTTTGAGTAATCTAGTATCAGCTCTCACTTCTTAATTGCGTCTCTTCTTGACTTGAAGCCATCTTTATAAAAAAAATATGTCATGTCGTCTCGTAGAGCTTCATCTGAATTATGCTGTCTTAGCTACTGATTAACATTCTAACGGTTTTCAAGCTTACCGTGCATGGCATCGTTTTCTACTGACTTTGCCAATTCTTGCCACAGTTGCCTCGGCTTTTTTGAGGCCTGTCTGGGGTCTTTGCGAATGCCCTGGTACTCCTGACTTTGACCATTTCGAAGAGGGTCTAATAAGCATCGAGCAAAAACACTACCTTGTATAGAGTATGCGTCACCTTTTCCTGTGCATTCTTCAAGGGAAGGCAAACGTGTGGAATTAGGGCAGGATCTCTAACAAACTGGTTGCCATTCACTACCTGGAATATTATGGAATGTGGGTACGCGTGATGAGGGTTGCAGTTTCTTTTTACCTGAATAATGGTACATTTTCCCCTCTTCCTGCACTCCCTACACCGGTAAGTTAATCCTCCTTTCCTGGCATACGTAAATATAAAAACATAGCAAAGGGATCCCCCTAAAAATTCAATGTTGGAGCGGTACTTAGAACAGCAAGGATGGACTTTCTTCTTGCACTCACCTGGAATGGGGTACCTCAGAACCGGGTGAGTACCGAACTTACTACGTTCTACTTCCCCAAAAAAGCGGCTAGTGCTCGCGGGTACGTGCATATCCATAGTGCGCAAACTCTAAATTGCTTTATTTATTCCAACATTGTTGCCATTTGAAAGAGTTGCCCCTGAGATCCAGTTATGATGAGCAGTGATCGTTTCAGGACACAATTGCTGCAGTTGAATTGTCTTTTTTTGTGACTACATGGCTCAAGTCGTTCACAGGCCTCCGCTGGCATCAAACAGAGCGTTTGATTGCTACCAACTCTACTTTTACTAAATATTATGCACTCGCGTTTTTAGATGCTCAAAGTTACGTTTTAAATTAACAGGTATGTAACCATTTGCTCTTCTAACGTGTCATTTGGTTTTGGTAACAAATTTATGTCAGCCTTCTTAGTCTCTTCAATACTCCTTTTGACATGATTTGTAATTCTTGTTTCTTATTTCTTGTTATTTCTTGTAATGTCTTTACTTTCTGCTTTGTTTACTTGTTGAATACGGCGTTCATTCCGCTTCTTTATCGCAAGTTTGGTGTTGCTGTTGCTGCTGTTACATTGCCCATGTCGCTTGAATCCTACTTATCATGTTGTTTAGGCAAGTTTTATGTATTCATCATTTTTAGTTTCTTGAATTTTATTTGGTTGTCCGGAACTGTTTGAATGCTCGTGACTGTTCATTATTGAGCATATAAGCGGTGAGTCTCGATTGTGTGCGTAATGTACGATTCTTGTCTGTGTCTTCTGTTATCACGTTTCACCAAACCTCCAGTTCTTGTCTGTGTCTTCTGTTATCACGTTTCACCAAACCTCCAGTTCTTGTCTGTGTCTTCTGTTATCACGTTTCACCAAACCTTGTTTCAATTCTTGTCGTGTCTTCTGTTATCACGTTTCACCAAACCTCCAGTTCTTGTCTGTGTCTTCTGTTATCACGTTTCACCAAACCTTGTTTCAATTCTTGTCGTGTCTTCTGTTATCACGTTTCACCAGACCTCCAGTTCTTCTCTGTGTCTTCTGTTATCACGTTTCACCAAACCTTGTTTCATTTCTTGTCGTGTCTTCTGTTATATCTTTCACCAAAATTCTTTGTTCAGTTCGTTGAAAATGAACGAATATTAGCCTTTCCCTTCTTTATTATCTGGTAAACCAATAAAAGTTAATGTTCACTGATTTCTAATATCTGGCACTGCGTCATGTTGGGTGTGTTGCTGCAGTGTTCCGATTTCTAGAGGTCGGCACCGAACTGAGTCACCGCTCTTCGCCAATTGTCCAATGGTGGCAGGTCCTGCCATCTGGACCTCCCAGATTTGCCTGAGCCTTTTTAGGGGAGGAGCTTTGGCAGCGTGTTTTTACCTGCATCTGCCTTAGCCTAAGTCTAGGGAGGGATAGAAGCTTTGACGTAGGTGAAAATTTTGCGTCTCCCCCCCCCACTTTATTTGACCCCCCATTCCAAAATCATCAATTTTTGTGCTCGGATTAGAAATCGTTCTCCAATCATCAATTTTTGTACTCGAATTTTCACCCTAGCCTTACTTTAGGGAAGTAGGAGGCTGCCCCTTAAACTAACTTAGGCTGAAAACCCTGGCAAAAATAGCGCCGGATGAAGGACGCCGAGCTTGGGTAGGAACATTGGCACCGAAATATTCACTTGGGTGTTCAAATAATGATTTTAGAACGAAATCGATTGAGGGATGACAATGCGACAGTGAATGCCCCCCCCCCACAATTACATTAGTGCCTTAATATTTACCCCTGATGATTGTATTTGTTCGGAAGCTGTGATATTTTCGGTGCTCGGCATTCGGCTCCAGAAACTGAGCAGGGTTTACGTTTGATTCTTGAAAAGATCTGCTTGGTAATGAAATTTTTATGGACGTGGTTGAAGGGAAATTCTAGTGGAATTTTGACAGCTGAACTCGTGACTTGCTGCACTCACGCAAAACGGACCAAACTGCTTTCGTAGTGAGGGAGCATCGCACAAAAATTTGCAACATATGCGTGTCTCAAGAATTATTCTTCACACCCCTTTCATTTTGATGTGGTTCTACTGTGGTGCATATTGTTGATCATTTGCTTTTGATAAGCAGTTCTCGGTTTTGTTTTGAAACCGGATTATACACACTTTGGGGCCTCAAAATGTAAGCGTCATTAGCGTGACCGTTGAAGCATGCTCGCGAGTTTTCGATTATTGTCAATATTACATTGTTATTATCATGATATTGTAATTCACTTGCCACAGATATCCATCCATTCAAACTGATGATCAATTCATTCAGAACGTTTCAGTGTATTGTTCTCATCTAACAATGTCTGAGGAGGATAAACAAGAAAGCCAAGGCGAGGTGAACGAAGAATATGAAAACGAAGAGAAAGACCTATGGACAACGTCCATTACACGTGAGCCATAACGTAGGCCTTCCTTTTTCTTATGTCTTTTCATGCCGAACACTTTGGACTACTGCCTCTTCAAAAAATCTTTGTAATTACATTGTTCAATTTTCCAGACTGTTTAATTATCTAAGAACTCATTATTTTGCGCATGACTTGGCGTTATCATTAATGTTTCTCGCTTCTAGATCCACCATCAAATTCTGCAATAACTGTGGCTGAAGATGTTCTGCTTGATGTCTCAGCGCCATCATTATCAAATCATGTTTGTTGCACCGACAAAATGGGCTCTGCGTATATTTTAGATGTAGCTGCGAGTACAGTGATTGCAAATTGGAGGGCTCATTTGCTGCCGTATACAGACACTGGAGGTATTTTTTTGACAAATAAGAGGAAATACCTAGATGTAACTAGTAGCGTGCTTGAAGGTGTGGACATGCGCTCAACATGAGAACCTGGTATGTACCGGTGGTGAGGATGCCACACTCAAAGTATGGAATACGCGGAGTCAGTCTGCTGTCCAAACGTTCAAACAATTTGAAGCCGGATTTGGTCAGAGGAACAAATTTTGATATTATAAGAAGTGATAAGAACGCTGGAGAGCAATCTGTGGAGTAACAGTGCTAAATGAGAATAGTCTTGCCTATACGATATTCAATGACTTTATGGTGAGCACTGCCGACTTGTTGTGATGTTTTGACGTTCTATGTTGCAACACCGGTTTTCAATTTGAAATAAATTCATGCTGCATTATCACGAAAATCACCACCACATATCACAGGCGAAATGAGCACTACTTTCATTAATGACATTAAAAACATGGCAATTTATACAAATATATACAATGCTATGAAATCATTGACGCACTTCCCATATGCGAAGAATCTGTGAGAGCGGCGTTTTGTGGGCTGCGTGGCAACACGTATATTACTACTTCCCATGACAAAACTTCAATGGGGACATCTGGAAGAAGATTGTTCAGGTAAATCTACTGACAGAGGGGATGGAAAAGCTGAAATGTTAAAATTCAAATGATTGATGGAGCTATCGATGACATACCAAACGGTGCCTTACAGACTTCACCATACACAACGTTAATAAGGGGAGCGGAGGTGACAAACTCAAATCGCCTTCAGCCTCCACCTCAAATAGACTAGAAAAGAGAATATTATTTAAGAAACACAACATGGAGAAATTTATTGGAAGCAGCACACCTGTGTCTGTATGGAACGCTGGTGATGCATGCATTGGAATTGACAGTCGAAAAGAACTGTCCGATGCGAAAGCGCAAACCACCCAGTCGTTTGAATGCACACTCGTGTTACTCTAAAGAAGCAAACTATAATTGAAACGCAATCAGACCAGAAAATGACAAACATAATGCTGTAATATCAATACCGAAATGATATCGTTGATATTCAAAAACCTGGAATTACAGAAGTAAAAGTTCAACTTGTTAAGTTTTGAAGAAATACAAACTATGTATCCACATATGTGCTTGCTCCATGCAATTCCTGACAACATAAATCGAAGGCAAAACTAATCATTCCTTCAGTTTTGACTTCACCGTGCTCTCCAACAATGTCTCCGGCCAATTGCTCAACTGTTTCCAGGTGAACCGAATATTGGACACGGGGCACATCGGCTTCTGAGGAAATCTGATGTATTCTGAAAAGGAATGAGAAATATAATGATACGACTGAACAGTTTTGAATATACGAGGAGGTCAAATAGAGAGGGGGGGGGGGGGCGAGACGCAAGATTTTCACCTACGTCAAAGCTTCTTTCCCTCCCTAGGCTAAAGCAGATGAGACCTACGCTTCGACAGATGCTTCTTCAAGTGGGAGGAGGGGATATCAATTTTAGCCTAAGCCTAGGAAGGGGAAGGAGCTTCGACGTTGACGCAAAGTTGCGCCTCACCGTCTTTACACAAAAAAAACAAAGACACAAAACACATAAAACGAAATACAAACACACAAAACAAAACAAACAAGACACAAAAACAAAACAAAACAAAATTGCACACAAAAACGATCACATTTTCTGAACTCTGTGTCCAATATTCGGTGAACCGAATACTGGACACAGGGCACATCGGCTTCTGAGCAAATCTAATGTATTCTGAAAAGGAATGATTCTGAAATACGGCTCGGCTATCGCTTGGCTTTATAGGTAATACCACCACTCAGGTTACCCTTATTACCTAAATCACAAAAAGAGCAACCCAAAAGCTAAGAAACACATTAAAATCAACTGATGTATTAGTCAACAATGTAGAATGATCGGTTTATGAGAAAGAGCGATGAGATCTCTATCTCTGCGCAGGATACAAAGTACTCGACCCCCAGTGAGACTGATACGAGCGAACAACTACGTGTCCAAATGGAACCTGTCCTAATCTAATGAGGAACTGTTTCCCAAAGAAGTTCCACCTTTTATGGTGATGCCCATACTAAATACGCAATCAAAAAAGCTTATCAAATTTCAGTGCCATAGTATGGGGAGTAACCTCATGCATGCTGAACAGCAGTATCAAGTCACAGGATCCTACATATGTGCATAGATGCCATAAACGAAAAGATATTGACGTCATGTACAGCACGTTACCGCTCAGCAGTCAACAAATGGACCTCTACCCCACCACTGGTATAGGTAGTAGCTACATTTTATGGAAGTAGAAAAGGTGGTCAAGCAAGAGATTCTCAAGGGAACAGACCCAAGTTTGGTAGTGCATATGAGAACATCCGTTAGAAAAACTAGATGTAAGTTTAAAAGGAAAAATATTCGGGGTCAATTAAAAGGAGGGGGGAAGCGCAAGTTAAAGTTTATATACTTCATCCAACATGAAAAAGCATCTGTCTCATCTGCTTTAGCCTAACCCCAGGGGGGGAAAGGAGCTCCGACGTTAATGGAAATTTCGCGTCTCCCCTTACCTTAATTGATCCATGATTCGGTCAAATAAAGTCCGGGGGGAGACGCAACTTTGCGTCGACGTTTCACCCACGTCAAAGCTTCTTTCCCTCCCTAGGCTAAAGCAGATGAGACCTACGCTTCGACAGATGCTTCTTCAAGTGGGAGGAGGGGATATCAATTTTAGCCTAAGCCTAGGGAGGGGAAGGAGCTTCGACGTCGACGCAAAGTTGCGTCTCACCGTCTTTACACAAAAAAACAAGGATACAAAACACTTAAAACGCAATACAAACACGCAAAACAAAACAAACAAAATCCAAAAAGCAAAACAAGACAAAATTGCACACAAAAACGATAAGATTTTCTGATATTACCGTCTTAGATGTTCAGGTTTACTGAAACAAAACTCGGACCCGCGGCGCCGCTCGCGGCGAGCGGCCACGCGGAAATTTGGCCAATTTCCCCCCACCCACCACGCCCTGCCGACGGCAGCGCAATGTATGAACGCGGTCTTAGGTCACACCTTCTTTGCTGATCGATTAGGCACAAGTGGGCAGCGGCGTGGTTTCATTACCACAAGTATGATGTAGATAAAATCCAGGATCAGTGTTCGCGCATACCAGAATGATCCATACCGAGTAATTTTTCCTTTATCTTCTTATCGGACAACATGAAAAAGCGTTAGTTGAGGAACTGTCGACGAGGAGGGGACGTATTTGATCCGTTCACATGAAGAACTGAAGTCGAGCGTTTGCCGAGTGTTCGGGGATCACACATGTACTTTTGCAGTTCAACAGCTTACCTCCACTCATAGACAGACAAGCACTACTATCGATCGGTATCACACGATTTACCACTTCCGACCTGTTCATATAAGGTATGCCTCGGAGAGATGAACCGTAATGGGTGTACGTCGTTAGCACAGAAAAATCGCGGTGCGGCATCGCGCACGATCCGCCCGTTTCTGATTGGGGCAACCTCCTGCCCCAATATATAAGTAGCCATTTATCCGTATTATGACCTTTTTATATCTTTTTTCATATCCTAACATTTCATGTGCTAATTTAGCTGTGGGGGAGGGCTACTGGACTAAACTTGGCGGCCAGCGCGCTGTTTTTACCTAGGTCATTGGCCTGAGCCATAGTTCAGAGGGAGCTCTTATTTTCCTGAAGTAAGGCCGAGGTAAAAATATACACTTGAGTGTACAAGTTAAGTCTACAATTACGAGTATTTTGTGGTTTTCAAGAAGTCCAGCCTGAACTGCGTCTAAATGCAAAACTTCTATAATGACGTGGTTGGTTGCAGTGGATAATGAAGTCGCGTAATTTTGATGAGACTTTTTGCGCGACTGACGACATCTTTTGCGGCAGAAGATCGCTAAATAGCTGTTTCTGCACACCAACAGTGTAATGTGGTCTGGAAATAATGATGGACATGACGTCTGAACGGGGAAGCACAGCACTGGTGCAAATGCGCTGCCCCAATCGGATTTGGACAACTCGTGCGCGATCGTCCCACGCCACACGCGGCCGCGCGGTTTTTCTGTCCTAACGATATACGCCCAACTGTAATGAAAGGTTCCTCAAAAAAAGCATACGTAAGAAGGATGTCGCCTTTATTCTTAATCGTACTTGTACCATATTTCCCACTATTACCTTCAAGAATTCCTGAGATACTGCACTTCAGGAGCAACTCGCCATTTATGACAGTCATCCGAATTGGTAGAACGAAGAAAGTGGGCCATACTTCTACTACTCAAGTGCTTGGAAACAAGGGTTCAAATTCCAGAGTGGCACTAATTTGGATTCCTCTTTCTCGAAGATGCATTGTAGTGCCGACTGTGAAACTGGGAACTGAGCACTTCTGAAGCAAACTGGGAACTGAGCACTTCTGAAGCAGACTGGGAACTGAGCACTTCTGAAGCACACTGGGAACTGAGCACTTCAGCAAAATTATGATTCAAAAAAATATAATAATAACTAATAACCAATATGGGTGTGTAGCCTTATGTCAAGTTTTCGTATTGCGGCGTCGCATTCTCGGCGCCATCAGCACAACTTGCCGCGGTCGGTTGGAAGTCCGCTCAGGACGCAAGGAGCTGGTACCATGGAGAACTCAAAAAGGAGCCATTTACCTCATCATTATTTAAAAACAGTATCTTTGATGCCAAAAAGACAAAATATTCACATAAAAAGTAAAAGAAACATTAGCATTACATGATGACAATCCTAATCAAAAAATAATTAATTCGGGCGTGAAACTCTAAAGGGATTCATAACGACTCTCCATAAATCTTGGCATTGTGTTCGTATATATGTGATTCTTCTTGAAGCCGTAACCAAGATGTTATTTAGTTTTATTCGGCTAACGTTTCGGCCTAGTCGCCTTCGTCAGAGCCTGGAAAGCCAAAGATAGATGCGATTCATCCCCCAATCACCATTTCAAACTTACAAAACAGTTCTACCTAGACTAGGAGAGTTTAGAAAAGAGTCGCAAATCACAACCGTAGTGGGAACCAACCTGTAAGCACAACCAGCTATCGCTGAGACCACAGCTATTCTGACTTAGTGGGTGGCTTCAGATGACCCGACCCTTCGGCATGAAGCCGATGGCGTTTTTAGCCCACACAGGTTGAGAAATGGGGCAAGCTCGTTTGTTATGGCTATGCACTCATCTTTCCTATTCATTTTAGGGTTTTTGGCGCTAATCCAAAATGCCTCCAAAGTTTTGCGCGCTGGAGTCTAGGGTTCGCGTGACAGAATCCCTACAGTTACCTCAAACTCCACATCCTCATGGCACTGCAAGCGGTGAGCACCCAGGGGGGTCTCAGGCCTCGATCTTTTTAGACCATCGAGGTGCTCTTTGATTCTAGTACACAGAGGCCGCCCAGTTTCTCCAATATACCCATCTCCACAGAGTTTGCAAGATATCATGTAGACCACACCTGACTCCTGGCAGTCACCTTCTCGTCCGTTAGGGCCGATCACACAGTGGGAGGTTGCACATATGCGATCATAGCCTCGGTTCCGGACTAGCTGTTGCTTGAGAGACGTCGGGGGAATTTCGACCACCCGGACTGCATTGTCGAGACCACACCTGCGTAGAGGCCTCCTAACGGCCGAGCTGATGGCATCGGTTATGAAAGGCATGCAGAAAGGTACTTTTTCGCCTTCGTCGACCCCAGATCTCGGATGTCTTCTCACAGGTGGTCCAAGAAGATGCTGCTCTTTGATGGTGGTGGGGTAGCCATTCCCCTGCGCTATCTTCCGTGCTAGCTCTAGGGAATCTGCCTTCTCCTGAGTGTCCGATGACATTCTTTCGGCCGTTTTGAACATGTTCTTTATGATCGCTCGCTTGGTGTTCAAAGGGTGTGCCGACCGGAAATGGACCAAGATATTTTTGCTGCTAGGTTTCCTATACCATTTTGTTCGATACCACCCACGTTCAAGTTGTACCTGTACGTTTAGGAATGGAAGCCAGTAGTCCTTGGGTTTCTCTCGTGTGAACTGGATGTTTTCGGTCTGGTTGTTGAGCAGGTCGAAACACGTGTCCATTTCCTTCTGGGTCGAGCAGACAACGAAGCAATCATCTATGTACCGGCAATATAGAATGGGTCGACGATCCAAAAGGGGCTGTTCTATCTTGGACATATAGGCTATGGCTAGTGCAGGAGCTAACCTTTGGCCCATCGCTAGCCCCCTGATCTGCTTGTAGTATTTCCCACACCATCTGAAGATAGAGCAGTCCAGACATTCCTTGATCAATGTCATGACCTGAGAGACTGTTAAGCCATGCATGTCGATTGACGATGTGTGTTCGTTCAAGAGTTCAAAGGTCGCCTGCAATGCGCTCTCATTCGACACGTTGGTGTAGAGAGATGTCACGTCAAAAGATTCCATGACGTGATTCCGCCTAAACCTGGTTTCTCTCAGCAGATCAAGGAACTTGTGCGTGTTGCTGAGGTGGGCAGGAATGGAAGGTAGTAGCTGCACCAGTACAAGGTTCAGTAGCCACGATATCCTGTCCGTAGGCCCTCCTATACTACTTATTATAGGCCGCACCTTAAAATCCGCAGGGTTTGTAGAAGATATGGCAGTCGGCGAGAGTTTGTGGGTTTTGAGGAGAGTGTAGAGAACCGGACAGATCGGGAGGTCACACTTAAGGCGTGTGCCCACGGTCTTAGGTAACTGTGCAGTTCTAGCTATTCCGACCCAAACTCTGTTCAATTTCCGATATTGTCGCTTGAATTCTTCCGCCGATGATGTTCTATATAACGTATCGTCCTGCAGGTGTGCTCGTGTTATTGCAATATCGAGATCCCTTGGTAATATCACAAACTCGCCTCCTTTGTCGCTGACCGATATTTTGATACGATTTGCGCCGAGGAGATCTCTTAGTTCCTTGAGACCTTGTTTTTGCTCTATGGTCAGATTGGAAACATGGTGTTTTTGGCTATATTGGTTGAGAATGGTGAACATTGATGTTGCAAACAGCCGGAACTTTACATCAACTGTAGGATTTGGGTCCTGAGGTTTGAAAAACAAGGAGGGAAACGGAATGGCGGGAAAACCGGAATTTGCACCTCCT